>JARWLC010000009.1:120874572-122322072 GCA_033318265.1 Phyllotis vaccarum | reverse complement strand
CAGTAGATTGCACACATTCTGGACTCTGTCCTTAGGGCTTTTGTCTTGGTGGGTCTTGGCAGAGCTGCCGTGGGCTGCACAGAACCTCAGGCCAGTACATTTTATTTATTTTATTTTTGCAGAGAGGAGACTGTCTGTGTAAACCATTTGGAGTACTCAAAATCATGTGAGCACCATCTCACTGGCTCAGAGCCCTGCAATTCTGAGGTAGGAACACTTGCCGGGTTGGTGCAGATGCTCCGCTCCCTCCACCAGGCTGCATGGTTACACTGCACACCTCACTGTGTGTCCCCAGGTGATGCTAGATGGAAGAATGACTGGAACTTGCTGTCACCCTGGTCTGCTCCTGGAGTCAGCAGATAGATCTAGGGTGGACAGACAGTCTCTGAACAAGAGGAACAAATGGAGCAGGGAGTCCGCACAAAGAGGTTCAAGAACAACAAAAAATATGGACCACAAAGTTAGCCAGGCTTTGGCAGCCTGCCTCTGCACTGGCACCTCAGGGGACTCTGATGCAGGGGTTCCACGGGTCATACTTCGAGAGAGGTTGCTCCTTTGGTCACTCCAGGTGGGAAGACTTTTCTGAGATAGGTTTGCATGGGGCTGTCTAGCTTAGTGGCTGTCACTGTCCTATATCTACAAATCTAAGGAGGCTGGCAGGAGGTAGTGACAGCGTATCCTCCCATGAGCCTTTGATCTGACAGCTGAAGGAGCCCCCTCACTGGTCTCTTGCGTACTATAGCACTATCACCTCTCTGAGGTGGAGAGACCCTGGTAATGAGGTTCTATTAATGGAGCTGGACCCCGACCCTCAGAACTCAATGTTCAGAATAAACAACGGGGCAGAGTCCTATTAAAAAAGGCTTCCACCATGAACAAATTAAACCCCTGGGAATGCTGTACAAAGAATACATTTTTTTTTTCTAGTGTCGAATCAAGATCAATAGAGAAAAACAAATAATTTCAAGTGAAAGTGTTGTCATAATGACGCTCAGGTTTGGGCAGGGGTTGTACACATTATTTTGGCCTGAGGATATCCCAGCTTATATAATGAGGGTGCAGGGGTAGGTCTGGTCCTAGGTGGCAGGGTGCAGAGGCTTCCAGGTGGCACAGTGTGGCTAACATTGAGTCTCATTTGTCTCTGTCAAGGCTCCCCTTGCTATGAAGCCATTAGGCCTGTTGTGTGCTGCAGAGCTTGTTGTGGTTGGGCCAGCTCTGGAGAAGCAAAAGAAGGATCCTACAAAGGGGAGAGATCTATACACAGCCGGTGAAACTCACCCCAAGCAGGGGAGATCCCCAGCCATCTGCTCAGATCCCCCCGTTCTCTGAAGCTCTCCCCACTTGCCATTCATTTTGGGACTTATGCTTGCAGCACCCAGGGCATTCTCTGGAACCAGTGAAATTCTTACCTGCCTCTCCACACTTATCTGGAGGGAGTCTTTCTTCTAGAAACCTCTGCTGAATTCTTTCCTGCTCTTCCTGACTCTTGATGACCTGAAAATCACACTTGTCTGCCCTCAGAGTGCTAGGCAGGGTTCTTAGCTGGCACACAGCACATCCTGCAGCCCTGAGTGGACGGAATCAGAGCATCCCTCTTCTGCCAGGGATCCCTCGATTCATCTCAGACCTTCCCGTGGTCTCTGAGCCATACCCTGCTGAACAAGTCATTCCCATTAGAGCTCTGGGACGCTAAGATGGACCAGACTCAGGCCTCAGAAGGCAGAGTTTCTCGTTCTACCTAGCTGCTCTCCACTAGCAGACAAAGAGATGGAATTGGCACACTAGTACACAGTGGCCATGGCCCGATTGGGACCTGCTGTATTGTTGTGTATGGATGATGTACCTGAGGCTTCCCTCCATGCACAGCTCATGCTGCATGCCCCAGAGGTATGTGTACCTTTAGGCTGAGCCACAGCATCCAGTAGTTGCTACATTTTTCCCACTTTCCAGCTGAGAAACAAGTAACTGGTCTTGGGCCTGGGCATCCAGTGGACCCAGGTCTTTTGTTTCCCAGGTAGATACCCTCTGCTTTGCTACAGATGGAGAGGCATAGGGTGGGTTGTGGGAAGGCACCTGGTAAGGGGCTAGAGGTCTCATGGAGGGTCTGGGGCTGGCTGTGTGGGAAGCTGGTGGGCCTGAGGCATACACCATGGCAAGGGTTTCAAATATTTGGCCTCTTCTAGTCCCTACTGTGAAGGGCGCAGAGGACAGAAAGTCCTACCCTACAGTGAGTGAATAATAATGGGGAAACTGAGGCAAGATCCAAGGGATGGGCCCTGTGGTCCATACCGGTGCTCTGCTAAGAACAGAGAAGCTAGAAAACACATTTTCTGTGCCCATCTCTCCTTTTTCCTGTGCCTTACCACATCATACCCTACACTTCCTTGGGACTTTGCCAGAGAAAAATGAACATCAATTGTGGACTCTTGATTTTGGATAAGAATTGTAAGCCCAGAGAAACTTCTCTTGTTTATAATCTTCCCTATCTCTGGTCCTGCTTGTGACGTTCCTCATCTCTGCCTTTTGTCACTATCAATGGAAGCTGGTTAAGATGCTCACTGTCTAGTCTGGGGTTCAGGCCAGGGCTGTCTCCCTGACATACCCCTTCCCCTCAGTTCTCTGAGGATTATTGTCATGAACTAGCTTGTTCAATAAAAACTCTGCGAGGTCCTGGAGCAACCTTTTATTTCTCCCAGTATGCCAGACATACTGGATGGTGGATGCCCTTTCTTGTCCCATCACAGTTCTTCACACCCTATACCACTTACAGTTAGAGCTACTAATAGCCATGTGGGCAGCAGCACAGGGGGGTCAGCCCCAGAACAGGGGGGGCCCAGCCCCAGAACTTTGCAATTAGGTGAAACCTGGTGAGAAGGAATCTGGGATCTAAATCACTGACTGATTCCCAAACCCACAGTAGCACCGGGACCTACCTGAGCTAGTAAGTGACAGCCAACTTAATTTTTTTGTGTGTTCAGCTTATACGGAAGATCTGGTAGAGCTGGGCATGGCTGCTTATCTTAACCTTGTCAGTGAAACTCAGGGAGGGACATGGAGCTGGCAATGCAGCTCGTGTGTTAGAGTGCTTGTCTAGCACGCATGAGGCCAGCACTACATAGAGCTGGCACGGCAGTGCATGCATGTTACTTAGAGCCTCTGTCTTAAGACCTACCCACCAACCAAATAAACCAACAGAAAGGGAAGCAGTCATAATGGTCATGAGGAAGAGGACAGTGAAGGTTCTGTGGTGCTTCTGGACCTTAGTATCTGGAAGGAATGAGGAAAGTGCTTACACATTCATAGGGAAGGCTTCCCAGACATGTGCTGGGCCAGCACAGCAAGCTACAGAGCATGAGATCTAGAGCCTAGGACATGTTAGGCACAAGCTCTACCCAAGTCCCCTTTTAAAGCTTATTTTTCTATTGAGACAAGGTCCCACTGAGTAGCCCAGGTTGACCTTGAACTCACTCTGTTGCTCATGCAGGTCTTGAACTCCTGTCTCAGTCCCTCTAGGGATCATAGACATCCAAAATCATAATCAATATAGCAGTTAAATGAAGGAGTTATTTGGGCATTTGTATTTACTTGCAAATATGAGTACACATGTACATAGTCAGACATACATTGCGGACTCAGCGGGAAGATAGCAAGTTGTAGGTACCAGATCCCTGAATACTATGTCTGTCTCTCACTGATTTGTAACTCAGAGGAAACAATCTGACCCATACACTCTTCAGTCTGCTCATCCAGAAAATCTAGTAATTATATTTCAATCTTCAGAAATTATGGAGGGAAGTCAGCAATGAATTAGGTCACACGAATAAGGCTTCTGGGTGGTTGACTGGCCCTGGCTGGGGCAGAGTAAATGAGCTGCTTTCTTTCCTTCTTTCTTTCTTTCTTTCTTTCTTTCTTTCTTTCTTTCTTTCTTTCTTTCTTTCTTTCTTTCTTTCTTTCTTTCTTTCTTTCTTTCTTTCTTTCTTTCTTTCTTTCTTTCTTTCTTTCTTTCTTTCTTTCTTCCTTCCTTCCTTCCTTCCTTCCTTCCTTCCTTCCTTCCTTTCTTTCTCTCTCTCTCTCTTTCTTTCTTTCCTTATCTATCTATCTATTCATTCATTCATTCATTCACTTATTTATTTCTTTTCTTTCTTTCTTTCTTTCTTTTTTTTTTTTTTTTTTAAACCATGGTGCATCTCTTCTGGTCCACACATCTTCACATCTCAAACCAACAATGGAAGTGTAGCTTTCCATTCAGCCCTTTGTGTTGGGGCATGTGGTTTAATTAGAAATGCTTTTCCTGCCCAGGTAGCATACATCCTAATGGCCTGGTTTGAAAGGGAAGGTGTTTGGGTACAATCAACTCTATTGTTATCTATGGTGGTACTTCCTGGGGCTCCCTGCTCTGGATTGAAGCCTGACAGACAGTTAGAGGATCCCTACAGCCAGCTGGCCCTCTTGACTTCACTCTAGGTGGGGGCGGGCGGGGTGTTAGGAGGGGTCAAGGGGCCTGCAGCCGTATTGGGAGGCCTGGCAATTTATAACTCATGTTTACTCATGCTTTTGCTTAGCGTTGCTGGGTTGCAGGCGGCAGACACTAACACTGGTTAACTTCAGCAAAAAGGAATTTATTGGCAGGATGTTGGGAGCTTGGAGAAGAGACAGAATCCTAGAGGAATAGATTCTGGGAGAGCGGGAGCTGTGGCCACCACATACAGCAGGGAACATGTGATCTGTATGCTGCTGAGCTTAAGATGGGGACCTCCCTCTTTGTTCCCTGTCTCTGGATTTGATGGCTTTTGTCATTCTTCTTCCTTGTTCATCATCACCTGAGGATCCCTCCTTTCCAGGCTTGATGAATTCCCTGCTGTGAAGTCTTGAGAATAAGTGGCTAAGTCATGCTTCCACTGTGGATGGAACTTAAGAACCTAGTATTCTTTGTAGAGTTCTGTAATGTAATGTCTCAGCATCCTTTGAGGTAGGGCATAGACACATGGGTAGATCTGTCAGCTACAAGTCACCTGGAAAACAAGTGGTAGGTAGTGTCATAGAATATTGTGAAGGTACTTCTGTGTAGGTGTCAGGATGCTAGAGAAGCTGTAGCATCAGTCACCAGTTAGAAGAATGACCATGCTGTCCCCAGCATGGGAACAAGGTGGCATCCTATATGTAGTCACATGGATTGGTGTTCTGCGTACTATTCAGCTATGAACTGGTTGTCTTGCTGCTGCCCATCTGCCAGTCTTCCCATCAGGCCCGTGATCTTTCACCTTCTGTGGAATAAATCCCTGCCTGCCTCAGACTGACCAAAATGGATTCTGTTGCTGGCAATCAGAAGCTTGGCTGACATTTTGCATGACTCTCAGCAGATGTGTGCTCCCAGAAGAGAGGTCGAAGCACGTTCCTGTTCCCCAGTGGGACCCAGGAGACATAGGGAGTTAGTGTTGGTCTTTTGACTTTCATAATGGGAGGCAGAAGCCTAAAATTCCCCTCCCCCAGGACCACACAGAGTGAGGAGGAGGGAAATTCCAGAAGGAATGCAGGCTACTGTTAGATTGTGGGAGCCCAGTCAGCAAAACAGGACACGTGCACTAAGCAACTGCTCTACATCCATCATAACTAGAATGTATGCCTTATGTGGAGGTAACAGGTCTCTCCCTTTCTCCGTTCACTGCAAACTGAATGCAATACAGACACTGTGAAGTTCTGGGATACAACACTGACTGACCTCCAGAAGCTGAGGCAAGCAAAGGGACCAAGGGAGGCTCCAGAGGGAAGGCAGAATGAGCTAGACCCTGGAGGAGGGCTGAGGGGCGGGGCAAATGGAAAAGGAGGACAGGACCTGAACTGCAACAGCTTCAAATGGTCTCAGCATCACACAGAGCCACCAGCATGGGCTTCGAGGAGGGGCAGAGGTAAGTGTCCATAGGAAGATGAATGTTTGGGAGAGAACAGAGGGTCAGGCCAGAATTTGGAGGTAAGGGCTTGAATGTCATATAAATATGGATCATTGGAAGTGTTCCTTCGGAGGAGGCTTGTGGTTAGGTCAGTCTCCTAGAAGGTTGTGTGGATGGTGAGAGGTGTTAGCAGTGGCTGGAGAGGAGGATACGAGCAAGAGAGAAGACAGAAGCTGAGGCTGCAGCCTGGGCTTCAGCTGGTGGAAACTCTAAGGATCTGCTAGCAGCAGTTCTCAAACTGAGAGCCATGACACCTTTGGGGGTCAAATAACCCTTTCCCAGGGGGCCTAAGAGCATTGGACAACACAGATATTTACAGTATGATACATAGCAGTAGCAAAATTAATGTTATGAAGTAGCAATGAAAATATTGGATTGGGGGGTGGGGTCAGCAAAACATGAGAAACTGTAGTAAAGGGTCTCAGCATTAGGAAGGTTGAGAACCACTGTGCCAGCAAAAGCCCTGAGGGTAGGCTTGTGTCTAGTATTTGGGCCTTTGCTTTTAAGGAGATGGGAACCCCTAGCAGCCATACCTTGTTACCACTCCCAGCTCTGCCCAGTTTGCTAGGTGACAAGTTTGATCTTTTCTTTCCAGACATGGAGACTTCTAATGGTGCTCTGTGAAATATCTATGGCTTTTCCAGGAGAGACCCCTCAGTCTGCCTCACATATAAAAGATTCTATCCCAGATGTTTGTTTTATAAGAGAGTCTGCCATTAAGGTCCATGTGCAAGATAAAATCAATGGATAAGTGTCGTTGGTTTTTGCTCTTAGGGGCCCGCCACCCAACTCCTGGATAAATCACACACGAAGGCTTGTAAATGCCCAGCCTTAGCTTGGCTTGCTTCTTGCCAGCTTGCCTTAACTTTTCCCATCTATCTTTTGTCTCTGGGCTTTTCTTTTTCTATTTCTGTACACCTTTCTTTGTTTCTTACTCCATGGCTTGCTGTGTAGATGGGTAGCTGACCTCTTACATTCTCCTCCTTTTCTCACTCTGTCGTTTTCCCCCAGATTTATTCTTTATATATTCTCTCTCCTGCCAACCTACCTATTGGCTATTCAGTTCTTTATTAGTAGACCATCAGGTGTTTTAGACAGACAAAGTAACACAGCTTCGTAGAGTTAAACAAATGTAACATAAACAAAAGTAACAGGCCTTAAAATAATATTCTACAACAGATAGGTTTTATGAGTTCCCATGTTTTTCTTGCTACCCTGGGTGATGAATGTGGCCTGGCTCACACATTCAAGTTCCATTTTATATAGGCAAGTCCCATGTTGAAATTCCCATACCCCAGATTAGCTAGAAAATTGTCGCCAATATTTTAACAGTCCTCTCTTAAAAGACAGGCTAGAGTCTGAAGAGGTCGTGCAGGTGGACGGAACATCAGGTGGCATTTGCTGAAGTGGAAGTATGTTGAGCCTCCTGAACGAGATGCTGGGAACCCACTAAGGCAACTGTGAAAGCTATCAGTGAAAGCCAAGAGAATGTGAGAGATTAGCACAGGCCTGGCAAATTCTTGAGTCTGCAGTTTTGAGACGGCTTACCTGGGCCTAGGAACATTGGTCTGATGTCAGGATTACTCTGGACTATATTGTGTAGAGAACCATGACACCATCTACTTAACCCCACAGGAATTGGGCCTAACCACAGGCACAGGCCAGAGATGACCAAGGATAAGACAGTGGCTCCACGGAGCTTGTGGGGTTCAAGCTTCTTCATCCTATCTTACCAGCCTTGGCCATCTCCTCTTGGGACTCCAGCTCCAGCTGTAGCCTTCCTTCTGGAGGTCAAGGATGTGACAAGCAAGGAGCAGCCATCGTCATCCTCATAAACACTATTTGCTTCCCATTGGCCAGGCCTGCTGCAATGGTGTGTTTCATCTGACTGGCACCAATTTGGGAAAGAAAAGATGAGTGGCTGTTTGACAGTTAGCAGAGCCCTTGGGAGGGTCTCAGAGGCTTTTAAATACACTGGCCATCCAATCTTCCTAACACACGACACTGATTTATGTCTCAGGGTCCCCTGGGTCCTCAATGCCATAGATGCCAGGTTTGGCATGAACCACACACTGCTGAGGTGCAACCAACAGGCTGCGGAAGCCCCATTTCTTTGCTCTTCCCAACAAAGCCAGATGGCAGGCAGAGCGACTCCAACTTCAGCAAGGTCCAGGGGACTTTGTCCCCTCCCTGCCTGGAAGGCTATACCCTCCTCCTGATGCACTTCCTGTGGCCCAAAGCCCAGCCTCACTGTGAGTGAGATCTACCCTTCCTCCTCCCGTGCAAGCCCAGAGCCCAGAGCGAGTCAGCCCATCTGGTTCTGTTTCACTTCATGTTACTCATCAGGATGTGTTTGCCAGGAGTTATTTGATGTTCAGGAAGAATTCTGAAGCTTTTGAAAAGAGGTAAATAAAATCCTTTATCCCCCCAAAGAGTCGTGAAATTGTGTTTTGCTCAGGAGGTGGCAGGCAGCCATGTGAGGTCTGGCAGCCTCTGCCTAGCCGAGCACGAGGGCTGGGGTTTCATGACTTTGTTTTCCTGTCAGGCAGTCCACATCCCACTCCTCCAAGCCTTTCCTGGTGCTCTCTTGGGATGCCCGAATTTGGGAACAGATGAGGGCTGCCTGTGGGGACAGCCCAGCCTGTCTCCTGCTCTTCAGCCAAGAAAGCTTTTAGGAAGTGTTCCTCCTGGTCACAGCCATGCATACATATAAGCTCCAAAAGGGGAGGGATCGGATCTGAGTTCCCTGCCACAGAACAACCCATGAAAGTGACATATGGCCTGGGTTGGGGGGGCTCATCCCATTTGCTGGGGTCTTGAAATCACAAAAGAAGAAAGTTGACATTCCTCCAAGCTTCTTCTATGAAAGGCGACAGACATCTGGATGTTAGGATACCAAGAAGACGCCTGTACTGTGCTGTAGAGAAAGAACAGTCTCAGCTCCTCTAGCATCACATTCCGGAGTCCACACAATCTCCTACTTCTGTCCTTAATCTGGAACTACCCAGAGAAGCCTCACTGGAATGTCAAGTTTTCCCTGGAAAAATTTCTAAGGGCCAGCTCCTCAAGTTCCTTTAACCGGGGGATGAACCCCACTCTACCTTGCTGGGTGCTGGAACACAGCTGCCCTTGACATCCTGATGAGGGGAGACTCGCATTTGTTGCTTGATTGCTCCTTGGGCTGAGTCTGTGTGCTCACTTTCCTCCTGGCCATGCCCTTATTCTGGGCGACCCCCTCCCACATAAACAACCAGGTAGAGGGCTGTGGGCTCACCCCTGTACCTCTTCATCTATTCTCCCTGCTTACAGGGATGCCAGAGGGCTCCTCCATAGCTGAGAGCTGAGAGCAGTACTATCTCAAATCCTGCAATTTGTGAGGCTTCCCACCCAGGGCATCCCTCCCGACAGCTTACAACTGTAACTGTTAAACATTGATCACTCAAATTCAACATCCCATCTTCCCTTTGATATCTTCAACTGCTCTCTGCATAAGACAACAAGCTGCTTTCTGCAGCTCCCTATGAGGGAGACATCAAAGCCTTCTTTCCCAATCCCTCAGCTCTGCAGCGCTGGGATTCTGCCAGAGAGACTGTCAAAAGGAGGCTTTAGGCATCCACTGCTGGCTGCATCTCAGACCTGTGGGGAAACCTCCAGATTTTAAGTCCTAGAAGTAGATTCTGGGGTGATCTGTGTATAAGTGAGAAGTCAAGGGCTTGTTAATTTTTTTTCCCTAGAAATCTTTGGGTCATGAAAAAGGATTGAAATTCAAGGCAGAGGATCTGGGCCTACATCTTTGAGTAACCAGATTTGCATCCCTGAATTGCCCCCTGACTAGCTCTGGTTCCTCAGAAAAATTCTGGGTCCTTATCTGTTAAATGTATGTGATCATACTTCTCAGGACAGTCCACGAACAGGAAATGTAGGTACCTGGCTGGTTACAAGACATCATTTTGTCTTCTTTTTGGTATCACATGGAGCAGACATATTCCTGGAAAGAAAACTTTAGTGACCTAGTATGACTAGGGACTCTGAAGTCCTGTAAGCTAGGCACCTGACAGTCACAGCTGACAGTCCGATCATCAGTCATGACTATCTTTTCCGTCACACAATCCACTGGGGGCTTGTACTTTATTATACCTATGTTAATTACCATAACTACCATTTATGAAACATGCCCCATGAATCAAGGCCAGAGCAAAGTGATTGACCAATGTCACCTCACATCAGCTCTACTTGTACCTTGAAGGTAGAATTCCTCATGGGATCTATTTCTGCATGAAAGTCTTTCTGAGTAGCAGAGTCTACCTCATGTTAATGGCCACCTGGGGCTTGGAGCTAGATCAGTGGGGCTGAAAGTTCAGCGCCTGCCTCTGTCTTCTAGCTGTAGTGACATACTTTAAAAGGCATGTGGAGCTCTGTCGCAGTGCCTTGGGGTCTGCAGTGGAAGATGTAATGGTACAGAGAGATGGGACACAGGATAACAAAAACCATCTTTCTTATTTCACACACCATTTTTTGAGTAGCCATCTGAGTAGTATAATACCAGTTAGAAGGTCGTGGCTCCAGGTTCCTTATGCCTCAGAATTAAAGATCATGGAGTTCCTGTCCTCCAGAGCCCTGTGGCCTCTAGCCCTCTGACGTGCTTGGGTTGCTAGAAAATGGATCTGCTAGTCTTTTGTGTGGAGGTGTTTTTTTTTGTTTTTTTTTTTTTTTCCGGGAGATGCTATTTGTATGGAGTGATCTCTGAGTTTGGGGGACATCATAATCTGCAGTCTATTCCTGGTGCATCCCGAGAGATACCCTAGAAGCTTGGGTCATTGGCTCCACTGCCACCCTCTGGCATCACACAGACTGCATCTATCTGTTTGCCAGTGATTTCAGAGCAATGTTTCTGCCTAGTGTTTCCTTTTCTAGGTCATATGGCTCTAGACCCTCCCTTCCAAACCTCCCTCAGAGCATGTCTCTGCAGTGTGTACTTTTGCAGCTATTTGGAGTCAGGAAGAGAAGGGAGATGATGCTATATACCTGCAGGAGAGCTGCTGGGCCAATGCAAAGGCTCAGTACCTGAAGAGAAGGAAGAGTGGACGAGGACGTCTGAGGTCCTCTACCAACCTTCCTATCCACTCGTGGAGAACACAGCATGGCAGAACCCAGGAGGAGTAGCCCCAACCTTGACCAGAAGCTTTCTCAGCTTGAGGAAATTGCTGGTTTCCCCTAAAGTATAGGAGTGGGCTCTAGAGATAGATCTTATCAATTACATTTGTTGAGGGAGACAGATACTTCTCTGTGAGAAAAGGCTTCATGCAATATTGCTCCAGACTTGCTAACTTACAGTCCTTTCAAAATGGTAACTTGAGGCAGAGTCACAGGAGAGACCCTCCAATGACACCACTCTTCTTGGGATATCTGAACCCACACATAAAAACATCCCAATCCCCTAACAGTCATTTGTCAACTTTATAGATTTTCTTTGCTTTGTGTATAATAAGGAAGGGCTGTGGAATGAGGTAGAAGGTGGGCTGGCTTTGGAGTTTGAATAAGGACTTACATCATCTTCTCTGTGTTTGGGGGTAATATAATTACTATCTCCCAAACCCAATCCTTTGCTTAGGAAATAAGGTCAATAATGCATGACTCACAAAGTGTCTGGAAATGATATTGGCAAACTACCAAGTGTTGGTATACAGAGGGTGCTCAAGAAGCATTACAGGATGACATACAACTTCTAGATGTGGAGAAGACTAGGTGTCCTGATGCCTCCTTGTGAATAATGTCTTGGTTAGAGCTTGGGGATGGGAGCTGGGGAGGAGGCCTAGGGTTTCTTGACAGATAGCAGGAGAGTGAGTTTGTGAGGCCAGGAGCCTTCTACAGCCTTTCTGGGTCATTCGCACTGAACCACTATCTGACTGTGCACATTAGCAAGCCTTAGGATAGCTTTAAAAAGAACATACACAAAGCATCAAGGAATGTGGGCAACAGCTTTGGAGACATATCACCACCGGGTCCGGCGGAACATAGTAATCCAACAGATCCAACAGAAAGCTCAGCTCTGAACCTGACCTTGTGAGACATAACAAATGAATCCATTATCCCCTGAATCTTCATTTGTCAAACCACACTGCTATGTGTGACGGGATGGAGGACCCCAGCAGGTATCTGGGGCTACGCCTGAGCCCAGATCTGCACTGACCCTGGGAGTGTGGAAAAGGCCAAAGTTGCCTCCAGAATGTGCCTGGCTCCACACTGGTGGCCTGTGCCATCTCTCTGAACAACTGCCTGGGAATTAAATAGCAAGGGAAAGACCTGGCCTGAGGTCACCTTGCCATAAACGGTGAGATCAGAACTGAAACTTTAATGTGGGCCCAGAGCTATGTAACCTTTGTCTGGCATTGTCCATGTGGAAGTATTAAGCAAAGCCTGTCTTCTCACCCATCCCCCCTCCCCCAGCACCAATCTTATTAATCAATATTTCATTATCTCCATGCTTGAGGAAACTGATGTCAGCTTGCTCAAGGGACTGGTTCAAAGTCACACATACGACATCACTTGAAGTGGCTTTTGAGCCCAGGTTTGTTCCTCTTCAGAATCCCTAATGCCGATCCTTCTCTTAGGATTTTTCAGCCTCAAGTTCATTCATCTATTATCAAACCACTTCCAGTGGCTACAAGAGAGAAGATTCTTGGTTAGACACTTGGGGTCACAGAGGTAGCCATACCATGGTCCCTGCCCTAACACATCTTATCCGGCCTTCTAGCCATCAAGAGACACCTTGGCCATGACTAATCTCATCCTCTCCTCTGAATTCACTTGGATGCAGCTATTAAAGAGGCAGTATGGGTGGATGGGGAGGGCTCATTTCCACTGGGGGAGCATGAGCAGTACTGCTGTTTCTACTTCACTCTCAGAATCTCTTCCATTTGCTCTCTGCTCTGTCTGTTACTTCCATTGCCATCTCTTTTGCTTCCATGGAATGGAATCAGAAAATAGGCCAAACAGTACAATGATAGTTCACTTGCAAACTTTGACACACTTCACCTTCGATCACATCCCATCAGCCAGAGCAAGCCACCTTTGAAATGGCTATATACATCCAAAATGGATGGAGATGTCTACCTCCTACAATCCTCAGAGAAGAAGAGAACCGGAATATTCATGAATCACCAGGATGCATTTCCACAAAAGCAAACAAACAAACAAACAAACAAACAAAAAAACCCAATAAAGCCTTTGTAATTTGGACATGAAACTTTTCCTCCAAGGCTTGAGTCCCAAGGTCCCCTGATGCAATGTTCAGAGGTGGGAAGGGATTGCATCATCAGGGTTTTGAGCTCATCAATAGACAGATCTTTTGATAGATTCGTAACTGATCAGTCTCAGTGTGTTTTAAAGGGGGTGGAAGCAGGGATATGAGTCTTGACCAGAAAGTAGGTCCCTGGCTGCTTCTTCTCTCAAATGTGATATGCCTCTAGCCCTCTACGAAGGACACCGCTCTGTGTCCACGTGCTCCTTGCCATAATGGTCTTGTCACCACACAGGGACCCAAAAGCACTGGAACCAAGTGAGGGTGTACTAAAACCAAATGAAACAGTGTTCCCAAATAAATCCCCTCTCAAATTATGTCAAGCATTTTGTTACAGTGCCAACTAATGTGTAAACCGAAGCAAAGTCATCAAAGTCTTACCACTGCCTTGTTCACAAGGGACATTTAAAGAAGTCCTTAAGATCTGCCATCAGCTGGGCCTGTGGGAACAGCCTGGAATTCTGAATCCTTAGGAAGAAGCAGGAGAATCACAAGTTCAAGACCAACCTAAGTAACTTAGCAAGGCTGTCTCCAAATTAAAAACTGAACAAAAAAATGTGGCTGGAAATGTGACTTACTGGTAGAGTGCTTGTCTAACATCTGCAAAGATCTAGATTCAGTCCTCAACACACACACACACATACACACACACACACACACACAGAGAGAGAGAGAGAGAGAGAGAGAGAGAGAGAGAGAGAGAGAGAGAGAGAGAGAGCTCAAGACATATTAACTCCTGGGTAGAATTTTCTTTTTGGTTCGTAACATCCAACAAACATTTATTGAGAGTTTGTTCTGGGCCAAGCATGTAAGACATGCCAGGGAACAGAAACAGATTACATGAAAGTCCCAGTCCTTAAGAAGTTGCTGTTTTAAGTGGAGAGCAGTTATTGAATGATAGACTTTAAAAGTAAGAGGATCCCATGTTGGCATATGAGTGTAGAGAAGAATGGACAGAGAAGTGAGAACTCGTGACTTTGCTCATGGAATGTGGTGTCCTAGAAACATCAGCCATTTCTGTGTGTTCACTGTGAGCACAGTTGCTGCATGTAGAACTTCAAAGATCTGTCTGCTCATCTAGCACACTGCACTTGTGCATGTGCATGGTGGAGGTGCTTTCTGTATTGTTAGAGCCTCACCGCCAGCTCATCTCCTTGCCACATCATCACTGGATTGCTTGCTTCCTCCCTAGCTCACCTGATCCAGGGCTCTCAGTGTGACTTGACTTTATTGTGTCAAGACAGTAAATTGCATGTACATGAATAACAACAGATGATTTTCTTGACATACAACAGGTGATTTTATGTCTATATGTTGGGTGTGGTTCTTGATGTCTACTAATCCTCAGACAGATCACAGGTGAGCCTTGTCCACATTTCCATCCCCCAAAGTGTAGGGGATTATATTGTTTCATGGTAAATAATTGTCCCACCCACTGGTTTAATAAAAAGCGCTGATTGGCCAAAGGCAGGCAGGAAGTATGGGCAGGGCTACCAGACTAAAAACTCTGAGAACAGGAAGCAGCAGCAGAATGCAGAGAGAAGCCAGAAGAAGTAGAGGACAACCATGCTGCTCTGAGAAAAGGTACCGAGCTCCATGGCTGAACAAGAGACATGGGTTAGATGAAGGGTAGAGAGCTAGCAAGTGATATGCCTGGGCCTTCGGCCGATCAACCTAAAATTATAGTAAGCCTCTGTGTGTCACTGTGGGACTGTGGGTCTGCGGGTCTGTGGGTCTGCAAGCATCAACCTTGAGGCTAGGCCCGAAAGTCCGGGCCAGAAACTTCCTACTACACCAAAGGATCATGTAATTAGTACAGACTAACTGCTACCAGGGTCATAGTATAGCAGACTTTCTTTTGGGCTACCAGTGAGCTCCTTAATTATGTTATGGAGACTTATTATTAGTTATGAATGTTCAACATTATCTTAAGCTTTTTTCTTGCAGCCCTTATAACTTAATTTAACCTGTTTCTCATCATCTATATCTTGCCTCAGGGCTTTTTAACTTCTCATTCTCTTGTCCTGTTCCATGTCTGTCTGTCTGTCTATCTGGCAGCTGCCTGATTAGCTAGCCCTGAATGTCTCCCTCTCTCCCTCATTCTCTTCTCTCTCTCTTCCTCTCTCTCTTATTCTCTCTACCTGCCAGCCCTCCATGTTCCCCCTCTCACCTATCCATTGGCCATTTAGCTTTTCATTAGACTATTCAGGTGCCCTAGGCAGGCAAGGTAAACCAGAAACACATCTTTTCATAGTTAAAACAAATGCAGCAACACACATCTTTATGTAGTTAAAGTAATATCCTACAACATCATCATGTCAAAGCAGAAGGGGGGAAGAACAGACAACCTCTGCCTGTCATGCCCTCATAGACCTACTATTTCGGGAACTACTGAATCAAATATTTCTTCATATCGTGAGTTTGCAGTATTCTTTTCCATGTCTCAAGGAGTTTACAGACTCAATGGTGTCGATGTGGAGAACATCCTAGTTTCTCACTGTATAAATATCCATCATCCCAGAAGCTGGCAGACTCCACCAGAACTGGTGGGCAGCGGTAACAAGGTACCACCTTCAGGGAATGACTTGGGGAAAATGGACTTCAGTGATTCTGAGTTTGGAAGAGGCAGAATTTTGCCCAGCTAGCTTAGTCAAAGTCATGAGCTCTGGATCAGTGAGAAATCCTGTCCCAATAGAAGGTGGCTGAGGAAGACACCCAACAATGACCTCCTGTTTCTACACACTCATGCAAACTTACATACAAATAAATCTGTGTGTACATGCTATGGAATTCTACACAAGCACTGTGATGAGCCACCATGAATTGCCTCTGAGTGTAGGACAGTAGCTAGGTAGTATTTTGTGGCATGCATGCCCAGGTGTGTAAAAGCATGAATGCATGGATAATATGAATTATAATTGGGTTAGAAGCTGTCTTTTTTTTAAGTGTGTTGGATGTGCTGCTAATGTCTGTCAGTCACGATCTTCAATGCTCTGTTAGCTAGCTTAGCCAATCCACATGAATGTGGTCCATGTTGCTCTGCCGTTTGCATGTCACGGATGAGAAAACTGAGGCCTGGAGAGGCAATCAGCTGTGTCATTGTACGTGGTGAATTTCCTGCTATGAATTTGGACTTCAGGGCCAATTCTTTAATCTTGTGCTATTGGAGAGAAGAAAGGTGAGTCGCTCTGATTGGTCCACCCTCACCTTGTCTTCCCATCTTAGAAGGGTTGTCCCATTTCTAGACAGAGTCATTGGCCAGGCCTTACTTTCCCCTCTGGCTCACATCTCCCTCTCTGCTAGGTCTTGGCCTCATCCTGGAAATGAGCCAGCCTCTTAGCAGCTTTGGATGGCAGAGGTAAGGCTCTGTTCTCATGAAGCCACTTGGTCCCACGTACCTGCCTCACACATGCATCCCTCACACCTGTAGAACACTGTGGACGGGGAGGTGAAGAGGAGAAGAGAGAAGAGCTGGAGGATGAGAAGAAGAGCTGTGAAAGCTGCTCCTGGATATAATGTAACATGCTCATAGCAGCTCTGGTTATCCGCATGAGACCTACACAAGATCAAGCCATCCACATTCCATCATAGACAAGAGAGGGGCTCATGATGCCCCACCTCTATCTGAGGAGCTAGTGGTAGTGAATAGTTGGTGGAGGAGGCAAAATCATTTCTCAGATGCTGCAGCCACTGTGAAGTTGCCCATATGCCCATCAACAACAATCACCACAAACCATGTTCATGCCAAAAAAGCCCCAATTAAATACAATGTGGTATAACACATAAGAAAAACAAAACCCACAAACCAACCAGAAGACATAAAACTGGGGGAGAGGGGTGGCTTCTTAGGAAAAAAAAAAGGATTCAATGGAAATGGAAGGGGGTAACTGAGAGTAACAAGGGTGAAAATGACCCAAGTAAATGTTATTCTTGTGTAGAATATTCTTGTCCAAAAAGGTGAGGTGGGGTGAGGTGGGGTGAGGTGGGATGAGGTGCTCCTTCTGGCATGAGGCAGTCAGGGCCAGGCAGACTTTGTGCATATTTATTCCTGTGTGTGAATATGGAGGCCAGGGCTTCTGTCTAGAGAAGGCTGGGGTCTATGTCATGGGTAGTTGAAAGGTACGAGCAGTTTGGACCATGGGGCTAGCACTTGTAGGAAGGAGGGCCTTGTCTAGCAGCAGCAGAAATACATCGCAGCATGACAAGAGCAGATACTCTGCTTGGTCGAGCCTTTGAGATCTGGGGATCTGTGCATTCAGCACTGGTACCCTCTCTTTGGACCAATGCCTTCCTGTTCTTGATTCTCATTGCTGTTGATTTGTAAAATTGGTACAGATCCCTCCACACCTTACCTTCAATTCAGCTCCTTTCTTAAGAACTCCGTCTAATAGCCCCCTTCAACAAGAGTGGGAAACATGGAAATACACAGCCCTGGTCTACATCCTGGAAAAAAAAATTGTAGTCCCTTACCTGAGGCTACCTTTTCTGTCTCCCCGCAAACCAAGGTCAGATGTGACAAATCAGAGGTCTGGGAAATGGTTGAGATGGGACTCACCAACAAAGGAGAACTCTATTAAAAAATCTCCATTCATCAGACTTAGGGCATTGGATTGCATTCTGTTGGTAAGGAGTGGCCAGGGAGAATTCTAAATAGAAAAGAAATGTGGCCAGGTCCATGCTCACTAAGGAAACAAACCATTAAAAACTCCAGTGTCCATTTGTGAAAGTTGAGATGGGGGTATATCACTCAAAAGAACCTCAAACAGCCATTAACCACAACATGGTGTTTGTACACATATATGGGCTCATTTTTTAGATGAATCTCTGAGTTAAAGTGAGCAAGGTCAAATGTGTGCAAATGTGCACGAGAAGAGATTTTTTTCATCAATATAACCTCTGTCCTCATGTCTAATTTTCCCATAGAGCACACAACAAGCCCCAGCAGCCTTTACTTCTATGGAGAACTGAGAGTGTGGTTGCTTTCCCTTCACTCTGGGGCTGTGATCAAATATTCTGGGGAAAAGCAACACAAGAGTGGCAAGTGTCTGTTCTGCTCACAGTCCTAGATTCCAGTCCATCGCTGCAGGAAAGTCACTTTGGCAGAAACTAGTAACAGCTGGTCAAGTCACCTCTACAGTCGTGGGCAGGGAAAAGCGAATGCAGCCATGCTGTCTGCTCTCCACGATGCTTAGCTAGCTTTCTTTACTTTGATTCTCCACCTCAATTAACAATCAGGACAGTCCCCTATAGACATGCCCGAAGACCAAACTGATCTAGAGAATTCTTCATTAAGACTCCTCCAGGCTGACTCTAGGTTGTGACAGGTTGACATTTAACACTTAGCAGCAGAGAGTTAGACTGAGTTTCTGTACACATTTGCACTAGCTGAACTCTTAAGTGGATGCTTTCTTTCCCAATGGATTCAATATGTGTTCTGCTTGAAGAGTGAATGGCGGCTCTCCATTCTCATGATGAATGGAGTATTCAGTCACCATCCAAAAGAGCTTTAGTCTTGGAGCTGAGAGTACTTCAGTTCTGCCATGTCTAGTGGGTCATCATAGCCTGTATGTTCTCAGAAAGCTCTCTCCTCTCTGCCCAGGGCAGCCCTGCTAACCAGGATGGACAAGAACATGCGTGGGAGAATGGTGGAGAGGGTCTGTTATTCAACAAATGAGAAGAAATCTAGTCAAACTTTTAGCTCAGTCAAAAACTAAAAAAAATTAAAAAAAAATCTGGTGAATGAGAAGTCTGTATATAAAAATAAAGCCACAAAGACACTCAAAGGAAATGCAGGTCAGACTTGACCTAATGTGAAGGACCATTTGAAGGCAGCAGTAGGTAAAAGGTATTATGGAAACAACTCTGACATGCAAGACTGTCTGTAGCTGTTGCTATGACATGCACAGAATGTAGTGGGTTGATATCCTTGATTCATACAGAAAGCTCATAACAATGAGAGAAAGATGAGCCTGCCAACATGAGAAAGAATGACAGACAGAAGAGAAAAACAAATGGTCAGTAAAAGTGAAAAATGATTCATGTTACTATTTTTTAAACTCAGAGCTCATTAAAATAGTCACAAGATCTCATTTCACCACTTTTTTAATGAAAAGATTAGTTTTTCTTTTATGTCTTAAGACAAGATTTCATGTTGTCATTGTGTGTGTGTGTAATAGTCAAAAGACAACTTTGTGGAATCTTCTACATATCTATGGATCCAAGAACTGAACTAGGTTGGCAGGCTGTTATGACAAGTAGTCTCACCTGCTCAGCCATCTCCCTGGTCCAACATCACACATTTTTAATAAGAGAGAATGCCTGAAGGGCCAGGTGGTGGTGTATGAATATAATCCTATCTTTTGAGAGGCAGAAGCAGGAGGATGACAACTTTGAGGCTAGCCTGGGCTACATAGGTAGTTCTTGTGTCAAACATACACGCACACTACACACACACACACACACACACACACACACACACACACACACACACACACACACAGAGTGGGAGGGGGAGTAAGAGGGAGGGGAAAGGAGAGAGGGAGAGAGACACACACTGTGAAAGAGAGAGATAGACTAAACTGGTAGGCTAGCCAGCTAGCCTGGAACTCTGTCAAGCGAGCTCACTGTGCTGACTGGTCTTATGTCAACTTGAAATACAAACTAGAGTTCTCTGAAAGGAGGGAGCCTAAATAGAGAAGATGCCTCCATAAGATCATGATTTCTTAGCTAGTGATTGATGGGTGGTACCACCACTGGGCTGGCTGGTAGTCCTCGGTTCTATAAGAAAGCAGGCTGAGCAAGATGTAGGAAGCAAGCCAGTAAGAAGAATCCCTCCATGGTCTCTGCATCAGCTCCTGCCTCCAGGTTCCTGCCCTGTTTGAGTTCCTGTCCTGACTTTCTTCAGTGATAGACTATGGTGTGAAAATGTAAGCCCAGCAAACACTTTCCTCCCCAACTTGGTTTTTTGGTCATGGTGTTTCACTACAGCAATAGGAACCCTAAGTTACTCAATACACCCCAGTTAGGTATGTGCATTAGACCTGACTTCATAGAGTTCTTAGTCTACCAATGTATATCAAAATCCTCAAAAATTCATGCTATTCACTCATCAATAGTACTATAAATTTGTCTTGGTAAGTAATTAAAGAAACTTTAGTATTAAAGAAATTTTAGTATTAAAAATAACTAAAAGCATATAAGGACTTATAAAGCTATATTTCCAAATTCTCCTCAATAATAATGTGATAGTATGTGGTCATAAAAGTATTCTTTAAAAATTATTTCATTTATTACAATCATGAGTGTGGTGTGTGTTGGGTGTATCTGTACGTGTGTGTGTGTGTGTGTTTGTATACAGTGCATGTGTTGAAGTCAGAGTAGAACTTTGTGGAGCTGATGTTTCTCTTCTTCATGGATTCTAGAGATCAAACTCAGACCCCCAGTTTCATAGCAAGCATTTTTACTCAAGGAACTACTTTATCAGCATGGGAAAAAAAATCTTGGTTTCGAATACTTGTTTCCACGTTATGTACAGACAGTAACCTCTGCCTTTCTTACATAAACATCCCCACAAAGATGACAGGGTTTATCAAAAAGTCCAACATTTTTAACAGTAGCTGCCTCTGGGTGATTCTTATTTCTACTATGTGTTGTAAAAATCACTCTCTGGCATAAAACTACGCAATAGGTAGCAGTTACTGGAAAAACAATAAAAACACATACCCGTAACTTGCCCCTCAATTATAGTATCTGTGATAGGGAAGCAAGCAGTGAACTTGGAGTGGGCATGGGCTCGAAAACATTCATCAGAACACTCCAAATAATAACAAAAACCATGGACAACTTGAGGGTCCCAATCTAGAAGATATTTAAGTTAATGATGCATCAGAATAATGGAACCCATGTCATAATAAACAAATGAGTTATGGTGTGGTCTGCCTTAAGATTGAAAATATATGATGGATGAGAAAAATGAAGGTAGGACCAGACTCCAAAGCCACAGGTGTAAGATATTCTTGTTTCAAAGAGACATAAGTGTGAGTTACCTTGTCTCTGGCTGGCTTAGGTGAAGGCAAGGGCTACTGTTCAACATTCTTTTAAATGTCTTGCATGGCATATGTATCCCACACTTTGCTTATTTTGTCAGGAAAATATGCAACTAAGTTAAATTGAGAAGATAGATAAATAAATAAATAAACTAAGGAAATTTTTTTTATGCATTCCAAGTGGTATGTATGTGAGTTCATGCACTCACATTTAACCTAGAAAGGGCCGTGAAGAAAAATACAAACATGTCAAAAAAAAAAAAAGTTTGCATGAGACATATAAAAGCCAAAAGAAACACTGCCTTTCAGTTAGTATGTGATTATCCATTATTTCAGGAGGGCATGCTGGGAGTGGAGGGGATGCTGGGAATATAGGGTGTTCAGTTACCCTTCTGGTTACTTCTTCATGGAACTCAAAAGTTCACTCAAGGTGACCCAGAGTTTCAATGCTATGAGAAGCAAGCACAGATGAACAGAACAATGCAGGGCAAACATGCTCATTCCAGCCACTTGCTGATAACGGATGCTTAGAACAGTGGCAACCCTCACTGGGGAAGGTTTGGCTTGGTTGGCAATCACAGCACAGGCCCAAAACATGACACCTGCAGTCCCCAAACCCACAGGACCTAGAGCTAGCAGATTGGCCTGAGTCTTGCTGCAAGTTTAGGATGTCCAAAGCCTAACCTTGAACTAAAGAGAGGTTTTTATAGACATTGTTGGCCTCAGCATGGAGATTCAGATGTTTTCCTGTCTTGATACTGCTTTTGATTCTAGGCTACATCTGAGGTTCCATTTTCAATGCTTCATAATGTACCACTTTTACCTAATCTTATCTTACCAAAATCCACATAATTATGAATTCTCAAGACTGGTCCAAAATTTTAGATAATATTCAAATAATGGAATCTTATTGTGTCACCTAGACACATCTTTTTTTTTTCAGAGTGTAATCAGATGTTTTTATTAATTACACATTTTTCCAGTTGTTAGATAACCAAAAAATAAAAATCAAATAGTTCACTTCCTTTAAAAAAAAAAAAAAACAGAAGTATGTATCTCCAAATTATCTGAAACTCTGAAAAGGCTTAACTTAAAGGGGTCTATTAAAAATTAACAAAGTTGATAAATATGAAATTATGAGCAATTTCAATTTTCCTCTATATAGATGGGTTTTAAAGGCCCGAAGTTAAATTCTGATGATTTTCCATTTCATAAAAAGTAAGACGTAAGTTGGCAGAGGCACTGGCACAAGGCTGTTGATAGTGTTCAGGTGTATGAGGCAGACACATGGATATCTCATGGACTCCCTAGGAGAGGTTCCTGTAGTAATAAAATAAAAGAATAACAACAATAACAAAACATACAGCCACCAAGCAACCAATGGATGGGTACATGCTTGGGTACCATTTCTTACTCTAAGACTCTCTCTCTCCCCTTCTCCCTTCCCCTTCTCTTCCCCCCCCCCCCTCCAGCCAAAGCTCAAACTCAGTTTTTCTGATTTCAGGTTGCTTCTTCTCACATTTTTTGTTTTTATTAAATGATGCCTAACAGAATTTTAATAAATGCTGCTGTAATTTGGACTCTAAGTCTTTCCTCTAGGCCAGTGTGGGGAAGGACTGGTCCCCAGAGAGGATGCCACCAGGAGGTGACAGAACCTATAAGATACAGGAACTCATGAGTGACATGTCATCCTATCACAGCAAGAATGTCCCCGAAGAGGAGAGCAGGACCCCAGAGCCCCTCTTTTTTTTCCCATTGATTCCTGCTGGCCACAAGGTAACCAGGGTTGCTTCTTCACTGCACCTGTTCTCACAACCATAGAGCCAAAGTGTGAGATTAAAGAACCTTTTCCTCTACCTAACTTGGCTACGCAAAGGATATGTTACAGTAAGGGAAAGCTGACGGTTGCAAAGGCCAAGTCTTGCTTCTTATAGACAGAAACACACTGAAATATATAAGGCTTTCAGCAGCCCTTCTTGGGCCTTTATTGTCAAGGACACAGGATGATTTCAAGGGCCAAAAATAACACTGAGTTCCTCTACTACATTTGGTTGCACATCTCTTCTGTTTCATTTTATTTGCATTTTGGTTCAGGTTCTCTCATGGAAAAATCTTCAAGGACATCTTGGCAATGTCTTTTACATAAAATAAATTGGAAATGCCAGCTCCGTAGAAAACTTCATTCTTAAAACTGAAGCAAGAGCAATGCACAAAAACCATTTTCAGGATAGTAGGAATACTGACCTTCACAGATCTGGTTGCTGCCCACAAACATGTGGAAGGTCACGCTGCTGGCAGGGCATGCTTGTACCCTTCAGAGATGCCACTGTGACCCCAAGTGATCTGCAGAACATACAGGGAAGATCCTGTTGGAAAGTCCATAGGAGCAGAAGACAGGCCTATAGATGTCATTCTCTGAACCTTAGAATTTTGACACGCAGAAGGTAGGGAGGTAGGAGGGAAAATCTAGCCGAGGGCCTGCAGCAAAGTTGGGAGAAGGTTTACTGGTGCTGATTTCTCTTTGCCAGTCAGTAACTTCATAAATGAATGAATAAATTTGTGAGGGTAGGAGAGCAATTTTGTTGCATCTTCTTTGCCAATTCTTATCAGTGGATAAGGGCCTTTTGGAGGCTTGGGATGCATTCCTGCTGTGATTGATTACTAATGTCTGCCTTAGGCACAGGTAGGAAGTGTGGAAATGTTGCTATTCTTTTTTTTTTTTTTCCACCCAAGAGTTGAGGACATCTAAAGAGTCCTAAAGACTGTGCTGCTTGGGCAAGGACACATGGGAGTCAGCCCCAATTCAGCTTTTGTTTCTTACTCTAATAATCTTATTCGGATCTTACTCTTTTTCTACTACTGAGCTTCTAAACTCTTAGCTTTGTCTCTATAATAGCCAAGCAAAGGTTTTCTATAGCATTTTTTTTTTTTTACTCCCTTTCTTTCAATCTCTTGCCAGAGATGAAACTGTTTTTACTAAAAGGGGAAAAAGGGAAAAAATACATATGAAAAATATCACACATCCTCACCATGTGCAAAAATCGTGTTTGGCACTGAGAATATTTTTTTCTGAGGCCAAGTAGATTTTTTTTTTCTTTTGAAAAATGAGTAGAAAAAGAAAGTCTTACTTTTCCAAAAGCTAGTATTGAATTATTGGCTCTTGTCAGTCACTGTCACTAAGAGCTTCTGGTCATGAAAGTGTGTGATACTGGGGAAAGAGAGTCCTGGGGTTCTGATGTTAGCTGGTTCTCTTCCCAGGGTGAGGACTGCAGAACAGAGCACAGCAGTCAGCAGAGCCACCATCATGAGAATTCAAGGGAGCTGGATATAGAAGACAGCTAGACACCAGGCAGCGGGGACAATCGGGCGAATGAGGGGAGGAGGAGGAAAAGAGAGAGATTAACGTCTCTGAGCCTTAGTCTGATCATAACAACAAAACAGTCAGCCAGTTTCCATGGGCCAGGGTGTCGAGAGAATAAAACAGGAGGCAGTGAGTTTGGTACAGGTGGATATTGGGAAGATGAGATTCTCCCTATTCATCCCGGGGCCACCTGTGATGCTGGAACAGAATGCTTGATTCTGGATAATTTACAAATGATAGACATGTTGGTGATTAAGTCTCAACACGCGAATTTGGACCCTTGGAGAGCCAGCGTGTTGTGTGACACAGCAAGGCCTGGGATTCCTACCAGCCCTAGGGTGCTCAGAAAGAGAGGCAGAGGGTAGAGCAGCCATTTAGGGAACCTGGTAACCCAAAGTTCAGTAACAAAGCTTGGAAAGGTCACTGTGGCAGAAATGGGGATGGTATAGGGAATTCTGAAGCTGGCATTTAGTTGTTTTAGTGAAAATGCATCTGGGTTGGAACCCAGTGGCACATTTAAATTCTTGAAGTGGCTTGATTTGTCAAAGTTAGGTTGTGCCTGGGGCCATGGTGTTAAGTGACCCGAAACTGTCTTATACTGCCCTTGACCTCAAGCCTATCACAAACACTGTGGCCAGAGTTCTTTGCTTGATGTGAACGGTTGAACTTCACAGTTGAACTTGGGTGCTGCTGGAGGCATTATTGAGGAGAGCAGAAGCGGGACTCTGGGAAGCTTTATTGCAGGATAAGCAGGTCTGCAAAGCCAAGAGGCTTCCAACTACAGGGTTCTCACCATGATGAGAAGAGAGAGCAAAGGAATGTATGAAGAAGGATCCTGAATCCTAGAAGGTCTGTGTGTCACAGGCAAGTCATGATTCTGATGGCAGTTATCCTAGCTCCTACCCCCACCCCCCGACTCCCCAAGCCTGTCTTCCAGGCTGGGCAGTGCTAGTACACAGCCAGTGCTCTTGCTTGATGGCTGGATATCACTTTTCTTCCAAAGAACATGTGATATGCTCAGTTGTCTGGAGCAACTGTGCCTACAACCTGACTGCCATGCTATCTGAGGATGCTTCACCTCCGGCTTTGGGTTCTGTGGTCTCTGAGCAAAGCTGTCTCTCAGGCTTCAAAGCCTCAACAGGCAAGAGCCTGACCTGAGTTACCTCAATGTGAATTGGGGAAGGGACTTGGGGCTCCACAGGAAGCCACTTCATAGCCATTTTAGGAAGATGTCACACCCCCTTTTATGATAACAAGTGCAGCTTCTCGTCAAGTGCATTTGTGTAAGCTCAAAAACCAACTAGTTTAATGAGTATCAACTCCTGCTACACAGGCTGGAAAAGGCCAGCTCAGGCTGGGCTGTGAAGAGTAATGGAGGTCTACACAGCCCAGGTTCCCTCCCTAGAGTGTGCCAATGGCAGAAGAGGATTTGCCACTGAATTTAGAAAGAATGTCAGGGCCATAGGAGCCTTGTTGCATCTCAAACTCTTTAGGCCCAGGGAACCCCATGGTTTAAAGGACATTTCCTGCCCATTCCAGGTGCTTCCTTCATAACACCAGCAACAAACTGCATACTTGTTTATCTGGATCCCCAAGGTCTAGTATAGCTTGAAGATGTCTGTCTAGGCTTGGGGTGGACTGACTTCAAAAGAAGTTTCCTGGTCACTGTCACACCTGATCACTCACTATACACACATAGTGTGTCTTTCTGTCCACAGAACTGAAACCACTGGCCTTTTGACGGCAGTCAGGATACTCAACCATTCTTCTATGCAGGCAGCTGAGAGCCTCAGTGCATGCTTAGCCTCATGTGACACCCCCCCACCCCCATGCTGTCCCAGTTCTCTGCCCTTTGCTGTCTGTACCTTTGTCCCTTGGGAGTCTGAGAAGATCCCTGGAGGGTCATGTCGGAAGCTAGAAGGAGTCCATATCATCCCAGCCTTCTACACGTTCTGGTCACCTTTCAGCATCCCAACTTCCTGACCCAAGGTTGCTGTCTTCCCGTCCCTGGGGCCTCAAGGGAGCCATGCTTTGTGCCTGGGAGTGATGATGAGTTATCTATGACCTTAGCACTCGCCAACCTGGAGGAAGGCCATAGCTCATAAGCTGAGACTGGAGAACCTACCAGCTATGTGGATATTAAGGGGGCTTGGTTTCCTCATCCATGAAGAAGTTAGTTGTGCCTATATTCATTGGCAGAATGCTGGAAAGGCAAGACATCTGCATTCACAGGGACTGAAACTGCTGCCATTCACTCCGGCTCGCTGGTAGCTGACATCATTGCTCTTTGTCACAATTTCTGTAGCGGCTCCAAAGGTGGTGTCTACTGCTGTAATGGGGCATATGGCATTCCACTGTGGTGTTCAGCCTCAGGGTCAGCTTTGGAGGCCATACTCACATCTCCAGGGCTGGGGCTCTGTCCACAGGTTTCATGCCTTCCTACAGCCTTGGAGGGCTCCTGAGGTACAAGGACACTGACATCATAGGGTAGTGCTGGTCAATGCAATGGCATCCAGGAGCAAGAGGGCAACTCTGGGACAATCCTTGGAAGGCAGAACTTGGGTAGCCAGCCCTTTGCTATGCTGATGGCACTTGCCACGGTGAGGGTACAGTTATGTCACCTTTCTCAGGCTCTGCTTGAGCTTTTACACATGCCTGGCTGGTGCTGAACACTGGGCACTAGGTTTGGAGTGCCTGGTGCTGGGTGCTGGGTACTTAGAGTAGATACATTGTGCTCACAGACCCAGATCTGCAGACAGCTGAGTAAGGCAGACAAAAGGGATGAAATACAACAAGCTCTTAGATTACCCAGGTACAGAGCAGAGGGTGAGATAACCCCCTTTCTTTAGCTATGTGAAGCAGGGACGAATGTTTGCTGTATGAAGAAGGACCCTGACTCCTAGAAGGTCTGTGTGTCACAGGCAAGTCATGATTCTGATGGCAGTTATCCTAGCTCCTACCCCACCTCCCGACTCCCCAGGCCTGTCTTCCAGGCTGGGCAGTGCCAGTACACAGCCAGTGTTCTTCCTTGATGGCTGGATATCACTTTTCTTCCAAAGAACATGTGATATGCTCAGTTGTCTGGGGCAACTGTGCCTACAACCTGACTACCATGCTATCTGAGGATGCTTTACCTCTGGCTTTGGGTTCTGTGGTCTCTGAGCAAAGCTGTCTCTCAGGCTTCAAAGCTTCGACAATCCGTGGTGCAAGGTCACAGAGGCCACAGAAGGCAGAGGGTCTGGTTTGTTTTTTTTCTCAAGTCACGCCTGGCTCATGTACCAGCCGGGTGTCTAACACTCTGGCAGCCAACTAACCAAGGTTGGAAGATCACAGGTTTAATCAATGACTAACACTATCAAACACCCCAGCTTTTATGCTCACTGACTTACCCCCACAAAGATAATAAAAACCACACAACCAAACTGACCCCAACTAGTTGGGTGACCTTGGGCATTCTCCTGTCCCCTTGACTTAGCTGGCTCTCCTTTAGTGTGAGTCTCAAGATCAAACGGAAAGTGTAAGGTAGAGAGGGTATCACAGGGATCTGTTCCTTGGTGGACTTGGTCTGGACAGGTGGCTCAGGTCCAGGCTTCCCCATGACCTTTGATCTCTCCATCTACTGTCCTTGAGCCTACTTGCCCTGGCTTTTTCGTCCTGTGTATTGGCACAGTCATGCAGCTCTGACCTTGGAAACCCGACTCATCACATCTCCTCCTGGAACCTAAATGCCTTCTAGGCCAGTGGGCCTTCGGCCCTTCCTCTTGTTGTCTGGCTCTGGTCTCTGACCAGAGGTAACTGTCAATGTCTTTCATAGTGCCTTGAGCAGCCATGAGTCACAGAGCCACACAGATGTGAAGTTTCTTTATTCTACCTAGTCACGTGCTTTTTCGAGGAAGGTGATATATGGAATGGGGCTTCAATTGCTAGCAAGGAACTGGGCTTCAGGAGACAGAGACAGAATGGGATGCCCTAGAAAGACCCTAATCCAAAAGACCTTTGTGTGGTGGGTCTGTGGTCATGTAGTAACTTGATTTAAAAAAAGTTGAACCCATTACAGCAAGGACGATGGGCTCCATGCTGGGCCCCTCATACTATGCTTCATCCAGATGTGAGAGCATACAGCAGCATTGGTGGAGAGAGAGGGTATACACTTGGTTCTGCCCTGGGTGAGTGCCTCCATCATTAAGACCAGGTGGAGGCACATCCAGTGCCATGGCCTCCGTGCCCTTCCTAAGCTTTGATGTTCATCTGCACTTCTTTATTCTGACCTGACAGTCTGCTTAGGCTTTTTTTTTTTTTTTTTTTTTTTTTTTTTTTTTTTTTTTTTTTTTTTTTTTTTTTTTTTTTTTTTTTTTTTTTTAGGCTTGGGGAGTGGAGAGCCCAGTAGATATCTGCTTTGCCAGCTGCCCTCCTGTGAACCAACATGAGAAATGACTTCTATTCTCTTCATCAGGACCTCTCATCCTTTCAGCCCTGGGGTGAGCGGCAGAGTGGGGGATGTTAGCTCTAATAAAGTGAGAGAAACAAGCCTTGGGGAGCACACTTGATGTAGCTGCCCTTTTCTTTCTTACAGTTGTGGCTGGGATGAGAAGCTGGAATACTCCAATGCCACTCTCCTGGGTCTGGCACAGTGTCCTTCACCTCTAGGCTTCTTTAAGAGAAACAAGAGGCCAAGATTTATTGGCTGCTATGGTCTTGCTGCGTGTGCGGCTTTGGTGTTTACAGGCCAGGGGAGGGTTGTGCAGAGGTGATGCGGTGGAGTATGGGTGGAGAATGCTGCCATTCATAGTGTTGACTGAAGTAGGACTTGGTATGTAGCCCAGGGACCAGGAGGTTTGTGCTTATAAAAGCCCAGCCCCACAATGGATGTCCTTCTATGCTGATTATTGGGGGAGAGAGAACTTATGTCTTCCATGTGCCTTGGCCCTGGAACTAGGGCTGGCAGCAAGGTAGGCAAGAGTAGCTGGCTGGACGTCCCCTTTGAGTGCATGGCACTGGTGAGTAGAGCATTGTTTGTTCCCAAAGTCGTCTAGAGCGGACTAAGATGCCAAATCAGGTTGCAGTCTGAGCCTTGTTGATAGAGAAGGGATGTTGAGGGGGCACTACTCAGGGATATGTAGGGTGCTCAGTGGCAGGTGTGTGCCATAGTCCAAGGCCCTCACTTTTGAGTCTTTACTGCTTATCTGGTTTGGAGTGATTGGGTCTAGTCCTAGGGTGCTATGGGAACTCAGTACATGGAAAGTGCTGGACTTAGTACACACATGTAGTAGTAGTAGTTTGTATGCTCTCCACCCCACTACTGTTGCTAACTGTTATACATGGAAACTAGCACTGCTTTGCCAGCTGTAGGCCATAGCAGTGGCTCTTACAACACAAAGGTACTGTTCCATTATGTCACTCAAGGCTGGAGGATGTGATTTACAGTTATCATAAACCAGGAGCCAAGTTACCTGTGTTAATATACTACAAAATATTTCTTTTGATCATTAACTTTTACTTGTGAGAATGTGTAAAAATAGAATAGTGATGACCCCCTGTCTCTATCACTTTTTTCAATAACCATTTATGTTCACCCTTTGTGTGTGTGTGTGTGTGTGTGTGTGTGTGTGTGTGTGTGTGTGTGTATACGTTCAAGAGGTGACTGGGGTTTGGTGGTGTATATTTTCCTCAATTGCTTTTCACTTTATATTTTGAGGAAGTCTCTTGCTGAACTTGGGTCTCACCAGTTTAACAAGACAGGCTAGCTGCAAGTCCCAAATGTTCTCTACCCACTCTACCAGGGCCAAATTACACATGCATGGTTTTTACATGGGTGCAGAGATCCCAGCTCAAGTGTTCATGCTTGTGTGGCTATCACTTCACTCACCGAGTCTCCATCCCTCTTACTGTCTGTTTAATCCATTCCTTCTGCCTTTCTTCTTTCCCTCTCTGATGTGGGAGTGTCTTTCTATATGCTGTGAATAACAGTCTTTAAATAAAGGGGCTGTTTTGACCCTTGGTGAACACTGTGGCCAGCGACAGAAGCATAGGTAAGAGAAGCAGGGCAGAGTCAGACACAGATGGAGCCAGACGCCTGAAGAAGCAACATGTAAGGAACACAGGTGAGCCATGGCAGATGGCAGACAGATTAATGAGAATGAGTTGAGTTCAGATGAAGGAGCAACCTAGCAATGTGCCTGAGCCATAGATCAATCGAACAGCATGAAGTTATTATAAGCGCCTGTGTGTTTCTTTGAGACTTTGAGATTGGTGGGGTAGATAAGCCGCCATGGGTGGGTCTGAACCATGGGGCTAGTCCGGGCCAGAAATCCATTGTAACACCTCTCCTCTTCTTCCTTATCCTCTTCCACCCATCCCTCTTCTGTCTTTTTCTGTGCTCCCTTGGTCCTGACTGAACTATCTAAAGCTAACCTCAGGCATTGTATATTTCACCCATCAATACCTATAGATTGTTACTAGTTAAAAAAAAAAATAAATGAAATTAGAAACTGTTGCCATGCTTTAAAAGTAAGCAATATAGTTTTAAACATCATCTAATATCCAGCTTCTGTTTGGGCTTCTTTAATCTTCCAAGTAACTCTTGGGAATCACAAACATTGCTCCTACCTTTTGATGACCATCAGCGGAAAGGAGGCCTCCATAATCCATATGGAGTCCCTACTCCAGTTTAAACGAGAGCCATGTGACTCCCTCCTGCAAACATTCTTAACTTCTTTACACCTTTGACAGGTATTTTCTCCTGCAGTCCCTCTAGTTTAGACAATGTAGAAGAAGCTGGGATCCAGTCTTTATCGCACGAGTTTTCGGCCAGACTACATGCTCCCTCCCTTAAGCTTAGTCCAAGGCCCAATGGCTTCTGCGTGGTCTGAGAGCTAGTTAGAAATGCCTTGCCCAGCCTTGCTGAATTGCAATCTGTACTTTAACAGTATTCAAGGGATTCATTTGTATGTCCTTGCAAGGTCAAGAGTGGCTGACTAGAGCCCTGTTCTTAGCCTTGGCCACACACTCAAAGGCCTTGGGGCATTTTGAAAAAGTCCTATGTTCAGGCCCACCCAGAACAATGAAACCAGATCCCTGCCTAGTGTTTACAAGCTCTCTAGGGAAGGGGTATTGGGACACAGTGTGATTGTTTTAATGATAAAGGATCTAAATGCAATGAAATCTCTAGCAGCTACAGGGAACACAGTAGGTGCTAAATTAATGTTACACTTTTGTTTCTTTCTGCTGGCTGGCTAGGACCTCCCACAGAGTTGTGAGCTTGGGTGGCAGATTGCCTTTCCCTGGCCCAAAGACATTCTTTGGCCACAAGAGCAGTTGACTGGAATGTTGTTCTTTTCTGGGAAAGCCTGGAATCATCAACTCGAGGCCTTTCTGCGGGAAGTCAGGCTGCAGAAAAACATGAGTGGGTCACTTTCCCCTCCTCACTCATGACCCGAGCTTGCTGAGTTGGAGAGCTGTTAAGTAGAAATGAATAAATAAGGGAAGGCTTGGGCATGTGTGCAAAGAGCATTTTCCTCCACCGCCGGATTCCTGACCAGACGTTATCTCATCCAGCTTTCTGCCGCCAGGAGATGTAGCTGGGGCAGGTGTCACCAGCTAAAGCTCTTAGGATAGAACTGTGGGTTGAATCACCAGGCAGGTGGGACAGGGCTCTGACAATGAACTGTGGGGGCAGAATAACCTGGCCCGGTTTCTTCCCATGGCTGTGGCTTGATGGCTCTAGGATTCAAAGAATCCCACAGTAGAATGAATGGGATGGGGTGAGGGAATCAGTCCCCAAGCTTCTGTAGGCCACTAGTAGCACTCATGAGGGAGGTAGGCATCAGCCAGAGCCCTCCTATGAGAGACCACAGGGGCAGGTCTCTTGGGAAGGCAGCGGTCCATGAGGCTCCTCTGTGTGGCTCTTAGCTCCATGAAAGACATAATTTTTTATGCTTTACTATGGGAAGATGAGAGACTTTCTGGGATCACACAGTTTGGTGCAGTATGAGCAAGTATAACCCATGGGGCCCAAATGCTGCCTTGGGGTTATCACACATATCCAGGGGTATGACTGTCCTCAGACCTAGGCTATTATCAGGGTGGGGAAATGAGGTCAAAGGGCAAAGCAAGAACAAGGGTTCAGACACAGATGAACTCTGCTCTTATTTTCCATGCTTGCTGGGGGTCTAGGCAAGTCATTTCACTTCCCCTGTCTCGAATTTTCTCAGCCCTCCTGGTCATACACTGATTTCACAGTGTGACTTAAGGGAAATCCAGATTGTGAAGAACTGTCGAAGGGCTGAGGTGGTAGTTTGATCAGTAAAGAGCTTGCCACACAAGCATGAGGACATGAGTTCAATCCGCAGAGCCTACATAAAAAGATAGGTATTGTGTGTGTTTTCTGATCATAGCACCGGAAAGGCTGAGATAAAGGATGCCTGGGGCTTGCTGGCCAGCAGTCTAGCCTAATCGGCCAGACTAAGGCCACACAGAGAGACACTGTCTCAAAGAAGAAAATTAATGGCTGATGGCTCTTAAAGAGTAGCATCTGAAGTTTATCCTTACATTCACACACACACACACACACACACACACACACCCTTCTGCTCAGATATTACATCTGCTATATGGTGAGCAGAAGGCACACTGCACTGATGCTCCCATGGCTCCCCATGGAGCCATCAGCAGGCATAACTAATTGATTACTGCATTTCCTCTTGCTCTGAGTGGACATCTCTCTAAGCCTTTCTTAGTTTCTGATGCTCTAGGTAGCTGTTCCAATGTAGCAAGGGCATGCTGATACCTGTCTTTACCATATGCTGAGATGTTGCTGCAGAAATGTGTGTAGGGAATGAGTGATGTCCTGAACGAACAAAGTCCTGAGTTAATGCATATTGTTTAAAATGAGCCAGTAATGGAAAATTGGCAAAGCCTTCCCAATAACATCAGGCTCAGATTGGCAAAGTGTTTCTTTGGTCAGAGTCTGAATGGTCAGTGTGTGTAAAAATTAACAATGGCAGCTTCCTCCTCCTGGATGTTTACAGCCTAAGACTGCTCACCTGGAGACACTTCCTGCTGAGACCCACTAACTCCTCTCCTCATGCTGCACATAATAAATATGCAGAGGCTCTATACTCCCTCAGAAACATATACAATCTACCATAGCTTTTCCATTTGTCCTTTCTTCATCCCCTGCCCCTGGTTAGGTTAGGTCCAAGGAACACTGGAGGTGGCAGATGGGTGTTTCCAGGAAGAGCTGGAGCTTAGACCCAGTGAAACAGGAAATCAGAGGGGCATGCACAGGAGACTGGGGTGGCTCAAGGAGGCCTTGATACTGAAGGAGTCTTGGGCAGTGTTGGAAGCACTTAAGATCTCCTAGTCGAGGGCACGGTGTGTGGAAAGATCAAAGGATAAGAACTATCCTGGCCAGGGAAGGCTGGGCTTCAAGAACTTTCTTGAACATATCATTCACTGTCCACCAGATGTTTGAGGTATGCGGACTAAACTTTACATGTAAGAAGACAGAGGCTAGGAAAGGTGATGGTTAAGAATGTAGAGTTGGTTTGGCTTCTGACTCTACCAGATGCTATGGCTGCCCTTCCCAATCAGTCCCAGAGCCTGTCTGAGCAGAAACTGAGACAGCACTGGCTGATCTGACCTATCCCAGCATTCAGAGCAGGCAGCCTGGAGAGAACCTGGGAAATAGGCCTCAGGAAATAGGAAGGGGTGGCCCTCCTGGTTCTTCCAAGTCAGGGGAGAAAACAGAGTCCCAGTGATGCTTCAAAGTCCTCTACTTGCTAACAGGTTTATTGTGGCCCCTAGAGTTCTCATGATTATCCTTGAATAACTGTCAGTGTTAAAACGTCAGTACATCTGGCTTCTCTTAGAAATTATACTGCTGCAGGGCAGTGGTGGTACCTGCATTTAGTCTCAGCACTAGGGAGGCAGAAGCAGATGAATCTCTGTGAGTTCAAGGCCAGCCTGGCCCACTGAGTGGGTTCCAGAACATCCATGGCTACACAAAGAAACCCTGTCTTGGAAAAAGCAAAAATAACAAGCAAACGAACAAGAAATCACGTGCGTTGCGGATGGGCTGGTAGAGTCATGGTGACAATGGGTAGGAGCTGAACATGGGCTTCCAGCTGTCTCCTGGCTCTTCTAGTCCCTGGAACATTTGAATTTCAGTATCTTACAATAGAGAACATAGCAGAGGGTGGGTGTCACTTCCTGCTACCCCCCTTTCTTGGTATAACCTCAGTTAACTACTGAGCCTTTATGGGCCTCAGTTTCCCTACTTATGGCTGGCATATTTAGACTAAAAGAACCAGTGAGTAAGAATAAGATCTGTGAAATCTTCAAAGGTACCCTTCTAGAGCCTGCTGAAGACCTATATCCCCGGCCCCTGCTTCATGCTCACTAAGGAGGAAGACGTCCCTTCTTCATGGGCCATGAGTTTCTTAGACACTCAACAATGTGAGCAGATTGATTTACAGAATTAGCTCTTGAGCCCAGAGTCTGACCTTCAAGCTCAGCCTCGTTGTCCCAGCCAAAGATGGTGAACAGGAACTGCTGACAAGGCCATTGCCTGTGACAGAAAGGCTTCTCTCAGTTCTGAGTGGGGAATCCAGCCAGCTCATGTGAACTCCTAGGTGCTCATGGACACGGGGACACACACACACACACACACACACACACACACACACACACACACACACACAAGGAAGGGGAGCTACATCTGGTGGGAATAAGGAAGGAGAGAGACAATGGTCAGAGTGGACCTTGGACGCCATCCTTCTCCATCCTAAGCTCAGAGGTGTTATCTTCAGGCTCCATCATAGGCAGTGGGAGCCACAGTTAAATTTAAGTGTGCATCCACACTCCCCACAAGCACCAACATTTTCCATCCCTTTTATGGATTTCTGAGGAATGATAAAAAGCAGCTGTTTTGGCTTGGGAACCCGTGTAAGGAAAGGTGGTCCAGCCTTCTCCAGGGAAATCAGTGCCTGCTTATTTGTTTTGCCTCCCAGACTTTTCTGCCGGCACCAGGATGTGTGTGTCCAGACCTTCCCCTCACTGCCCTCACTTCAGTATTCTTTGGGGAGATTTCTGTAGACACCCGAGCCTCCTGGCAACAGGACCTTGGTCAGGGTTTTTGCCTCCCTTCCTTCTCACAGAGAAGAATAGGTCTTGAAGCCCCTGTGCCCGGAAAGACACACAGCATGGTTAAATGGTATGATGTATGTAGGCCATGGGCTGGCACAATGCATGGCACAGCAATGTCACCTCTCAGACTTCCCGTTTGCCTTTTGGAATTTTTGTGGGCTAAAACTTTCCTGCGAAGCAAATGGCTGGGTTACTGTTCTGAACCTGTTCTTGGTGTTTCTATTCTCTTTACTTTGGATAATCTTGGCCTTCATAGACCCTAGGTGCTCAGGTTCATAAGCCAATTGGGACTCATAGCAAACTTAAGAATGAGTTATAATATTGTTCCATGGGTGATACCCAGAAAACAGGAGGGCCTAATTCAAGATCCCTACTTCATGCTTGTGGAGTAGTATAAGGAATTACAGGTGGGCCATGGAACCCTGGGCCAAGAGTACCCCAGTAATTTCACCTTCTGCAATTGTCATGCTTTGGGAGGGTTGCAGCCATGGCTAGCAGAGTGCCTGCTTGGCTTGGTACCTACCTGTGTTTTACTTTTCTGAGTTAAGTTTTATTTCACCATGGTCTGATATGTGCCTGTGATCCTAGCACCAGGGAGGGGTGTCAGGGGAAATCATTAGATCCAGGCCAGCCTATGCTACATAGGAAGACCCTATAAAAACTCCAAGAGTTAAGAATGCAACTTAGTAGCAGCACACTTGACTGGTGTACACAAGGGCCTGGGTTTGATCTTGCCTACCTACACCTACACCCACACTTTGAATCATCAAGAATTCTGGTAGCAGAAAAGCAGCCTTGAACGCACATTGTGTATCATTTGTCCCCTAGAAGCCTCATCTCTCACCTCAGCTCCCACAAAGCCCACACAGGCAGAGGGACACACTACTGCTCCAGCAGGGATCTCAGCCTACCCAGAGACCCTGCTGCATGGTGAACAGGCAAGGCAACCTCCACCCCAAACAATACCCCTGTCAATATATGTCAGCATCATCAGCCTAGGTCTATAAGCTGCTTTGGAGTGTGACTGTGTGTTCAGAGCTATGAGGACATGCATGGGTAGAGCTATGTCCCTGGAACTCTAGGAACCTGTAAATTCAAATGGTTCCTTCTTGGGACTTTGCAAATGCAGTGAAGTTAACAATCTTGAGATGAGATCATGCTGGATGTAGGGTGGGCCCTAACATCAATAATTGACGTCCTTATAAGGAGAGGTAGTTCTGAGACACACAGGCAGGGAAAGGCCCTTGAAGGTGGAAGGAGAAGGGAGGATGTGTTGATTCCTGAAATGCCAAGGACTACAGAAGCCACTAGAAACCTGAAGAAGTAAGCCAGCTAGGGTTTTTGCCCAAATCCTCTGAAGAGAGCATGGGCTGCCCGGGATGTCAATGCCTTAATTGTGAGCTAAGGAAGGACAGCTTTTGGGTTGAGCCATGACACTTTTGGTAATTTGTTTCATTAGTTCAAGGAAACTAGTAGACTTCACAAAGAATAAACAATTCTAAACGGGCTGTCCTTGTCTTTGACATGTTTTAAAATTATGTGGTGTGTGATAAACCTTTTGATGCAGTCAGAGAGCCCCAGAATGCCCAGGGTACAATGAAGAGGGAGATGGTCCATGTGGTAGGTAGTCTGCTGGGAAGGAAGCTGAGCAACTGAGTACTCAGCCCCTTGTACAGTTGGAGGTAGCTATTAGGATACTCTCTCTCTCTCTGTGTGTGTGTGTGTGTGTGTGTGTGTGTGTGTGTGTGTGTGTGTATTGGGGGAAGGATTGGTAATACAGAAGAGACAGTGGCTATTGGGATTGTGGAGACCAGAACATAGTTACCCTATAGACTCCAGCAGGCCCTGGAGCTCCATCTCCATCTTCACTCAGGAGAATGGTCTCTGCAGAGGGCAGGCCTGGTGTCCAGGGATATCAGAGTAGAATTATTCCTGTAGATCTAAGACTCACAAAGATAATGCCTTAGCACAGAAATGCTGGTCATGGAAGCAGAGGGCTAAAAAGTTCATGGGGAATGGGGCCGGGAGCCTCTTTGAAACATTCTAAAGGACTTTCTGGACCAGGATCATGGACTTGGCTTTGTGAGGTTGTTGGTGGAGGGGGACGCTACATGGTCATTGAGCAGGTATTATGAGCTTCCCTGAAGAGTGTGATGTGACAATGAGTATGTGGGAACTGAAGAGTCGTGGCTAGGAATAAGCAGCAGTGGGCTATGGAGGAGGGAAGGATCCCAAGATTCATGCTGTAGTGCTTAGTCAGAGGCAGCAGAATGATTCTGCTGGATGGCAAACTACATAGTGCTTTGTGAGCAAACCAGTGGGAAGCAGATGGAAGTCTAGGCGATCACTCCTGCCCTGGAACCTAGAGAGAACCTACTTGTGGCTTCAGAATATTCTTTCTATGCAATGAGCTAAAAGTGAGGCTCAGCCTGCTAGGACCCTACAGATGTATGAACGGCCATGCACAGACCACACCCATGTGCTCACATACATGTGCAACTAGATTCAGATAGCCACGTGTATACAATACCCCTGTGCACAAACACATACATGCAGACAAGTGGATGGAGAGTCATGTGCAAACCACACTCTTCAGCACACACATCCAGGCAGTCACACAAAAGGCCATGTATAGAACATACTCATGTGATAACACACTCACCTCCACAGACAGGGGTGTGGAGAGTCACACAGAGTTCACACATTAAAACTGAGGAATAAAACCCATCCACATGCTCAGATACTCATAGAGGCACATGAGTATATATATATATATATATATATATATATATATATATATATATATATATACATGGTTGAAGATAAGAAGTGTATATGGATTAGTGCACACAGGGGCATCTGAGGATATAGGTGTACACACACAAGCACCCAGAAGCTCCTGTTTCCTAATCCTCTGCTCTCCACCTCTCATTACCTTCTACTTCCTGTTTCTCTTTCCTCTCGGTAAACCTGGTTCAAGTTCACTGGATTCCTTCCTAACAAGGAGCATGGCATCTATCCTAGAAGGGGCTGAGAAGAGCAGATTTAAAACATCTGTCTAGAGCCCCAAAGAGTCACAGGCATGGCAGAGCTAGATGGACAATGTCCACTGTCGTGCAAAGACAGATGCCTGCTAAGACTGACCCTCAGACACTTGGAGAGATGAGGCTCACATGACTCACAGATCCATACTGGCACACACATACAGCACACACGTATACATACAAGCATACAGTCATGGACAGACAGAGACATTTCCCCACACATCCTCATATACTTCAGTACTCACAGACAGACAGACACAAAGTCAACAGAAAAATGCTCCATCAAGGAGATACTCGGACACAGAGACACATAGCTAGACTGACGCTGGGGTAGAGTAGGAAGACAAAGAGTCTTTGAGCACAGCCCGCCTGCTCCAGAACCCAGACATCACAGCTTTGCAGCCCCCCTAGGAGCCCTCCGCAACGCCAGGAGAAATTCCTGGGATATTAGCTAAATTCAGACACAAACATTCCTGTCTTCCTCTCCAGATGTACTTCTCATGAAAGCCACACAGCCCTCAGGCTCCTGCCCAGCCCTCACCCCTGGCCCCTCCCTGGGCTCCTAGGAATGCTGCCTAGTGACTTGGCTGTAGAGAGGGTGGTCAGAGAGTACAGAAGTTTGCAAGGATCACATTGGGGGTGGGGATGGCTTAGGACTTAGGACACAACTGTGATGGTTCTGGTGGGAAGCTGGGCTTAGGCAGAAGAGAAGCTACCTGAGGTAGGTTAGAGATGTTGTGGAGAGCTGGGCTAGAAAGCTATGGAGTACTTGAAGAGGACTGGAAAGAGGTTAAAAGCCCTGAGTTCCAACTCACATCCAGGCCAGAAGGTTTAGCTCAACACAGGATCCTTGGAAAGCTTGGGACTTGCTCCTGTCCCTGTGGCCACACAAACCACCTTTCAGAAATAGAGTGTGCCATGGCTCTGTACTGTCTACGGCCTTTGCCTGGGACACCTGTCCCTCAACTCTGCAGTGAATGATCCCTTTCTCAGACACGTATCCTCTCCCTTCCTTAGTTTTCTGTCCATTCGTGCTACTGCTGGCTATCCCAATATCTCTCTTGCTCCTAGCTAGACCAAAAGTTCTTTGAGGAAGGACAGCAATTTATTTGTCAGTCAGAGGTCATTGTGTGGCAAATGTTCAGCAATGGTAGGACCAGTCTTTATGTACCGCATTAAAGTCTGTCAGCTTTCAGTTTCTACATCTAGAAAATGGGTTGAAATTGCAAATTTTTCCCCACAAGGGTCCTGAGATAAGAGAACGAGATGATGGGGGACCCTCTTCTCCCCTCTCCTTTGAGAGCTTCATGACATTCTTTTTAGACCCTGGGGAAGCTCTCGGACAACCCACACAGACAGGGCTCTTTAGTTGTATGCCCAGAAACTCTAGGTGACATAGAAATATCTTAAATACTTCAGGTACTGCAAATGAACCGTGTTACCTCACAAACCCACTGAAATAGCCACCATTCACTGTCAAAGTAGAGAACTGCTCAGCCAGATCTTTCTTAGAGACACCACCAGCCCTGCAAGATAGTTGACTTCAGATCCAAATCAGCGCAACCTCATCCACGAGGATGCTAGGACCACAGGGCACTGGCTCTGAGACACCCTGAGACAAGTTTTATACGTTCAATGCAAAAGCAGCAACTCATGTTTCCAGGGAACCCCATCTTCCTCAATGGACAGTAGCCACCCTTGTACTCTCTCCTGTGTGGTAGGTTTGTTGTGAAGCTTTCCATTCCCCCTTGGTTCCTTAGCCCGCATCCTCTTACAAAGAAAGTTGCTTAGCTACACATAACATTCCTGGAATGAAATAGTAAATAGCACCTGTGGCGTTGATGGTTCCCGTGGTGATGTGAAGTCCCAGGAATTTGTTGGTGACCATGTGCTGGGATTTTGCAGCTGTGGGTAGATGTGCTGGGCCTGAGACACAGGGCCATCTGCCTTTTGCCTGGACAAGACCTGCTTTGCAAGAGGCAGCTCATTATGTTGAAGATATATACCCTGTCGTAAAGTGCTTAATATTCTGCTCCTGATTGCATTAGCAGGTACAGACAACTGTTTTCCTCATCACTCTCCCATTGACGTCTTTGGCAGGACCTAGTGGGCTGTTACAGGAGTTTCCTGGTGGCCTCTTCAGGGAGAGAGATGAGGAGATGCTGTACTCCATCAGCAAATAGGGATGTGTGTGGCCTTCTGAGCATTCAAAGTGACCAGCACTGAGTTGTCTCTTTCTAGCTGCCTAAGGAAGCCTTTCTATTGGGTAGGTACTAGCCATCAATTCATTTGATCTTAGTAGCTTTGCAAGGAGAGGTTGTTCATATTGTTCCCATGATGCATAGCCAGGAACCAATGGTGGGAGGCATAGCTTCATTCATTTGTTCATTCATTTCTTTATTAGTCCTCTTGCTAACGGTGGCATCGAGAAAGATAAAGACACTGAGATGAACAAGACACAGTTGGTACAATTAGGGACGCATGCCTGGCACAGAAGTGGTAGTGGCACAGCCACCCTTGGGATGTCTTTCCTACCAGGAAATGCTTGCTATATGAAACGCTGGTTTCAAGAACCACATCAGTCTCAGCTTTAGAGTTTATGAAAGGATTGCTCCCATCTTGGTTTTGAAGCTGGAAAATTTCCATTTAAATTCTGTGTGAGGCACTTCTCTCTCTCTCTCTCTCTCTCTCTCTCTCTCTCTCTCTCTCTCTCTCTCTCTCTCTCTCTCTCTCTCTCTCTCTCTCTCTCTCTCTCTCTGTCTCCCTCCACCATTATCCATCACACTGCCATGCAGCACACACATTTGTGTGTGCCACTTCTGCTCATTGCCCATGCAGTAACCACGCCTGTTTCCAATTTCCTGCCACCCTTCTAGATTCACTGTGCTGTGAGGGCAGACGTCTGTTGTACCACGTGACATCTGTCTTCCTTGTAAACCAGTAAGGGAAATCCTCATCTCATTTGATGGGGACCTCTCTCAGCCTCCTTTGTCCTCAGAAGGGACCAGTCTGAGGTCTGAGTCTGTGAGTGTCTCTTTTCTGGGGGCTGTGGGACAGAAGAAAAGAGTCCCTTGTAAACTTGTTTTTCTTGAACAATATATATATATAAGTGGGCGTGATGTTAGGAGCTACAGCAGCCATTGTTTGACCATGTGGTGATAGACAAAACTAAACCAACCAACCAACCAACCAAATGGTAGTCCATAGAGGAAGGCAGAGCAGAAGAAGCTTCGTTCAGGTTTCTGTGAGTGTCATGTGGCCTCTCAGGACCACACTGGAATTCTAATGAGGCAGGAAAGGCATGTTTGCCTGTTTCTCCCCACTGCAATCAATGCTCTGCCTCTTGCGCTGGACACGTGCTGATAAACACTCAATGTATCTCCTCCCTCTTCTTGCCTGCAGTGGCCTGTCCTTCTGTCTTGCTAGGCAAACTGCAGCTCACTTGTGAGGACTGAGACAGTAATTTCGCCTGTGAAATTCATTGTCTCCTCCTCTGAGCATCCATAGTATGTTCCCAACACACTTCCTTGCAGTCCTCAGCACAGGGGAGTCTCTCTGCATCCCTTCCTGTCTGTGTGTGGCAGCCCTGAGAGGAGGGCCTATGGTAAGTCAGGTGACAACTGAGGTGGGAGGAAGTGGGCTTCTGGGACATTGGATGCAGGAGCAGTCCCGAGAAGTGTGAGCTGTGTGCTCTGTGGGCCCTTGCTGTCCTTTGAGAACTGTGTTGGAAAAGTAGAAGTCAGAGAAGTGGGGACTGTATAGGGAAGCTCATAGGCCGGTGTAAATTCTTTCAGCTGTAGCCCAGGCTGCCTGGACTTTGCAGGGCAGTAGGTGGCAAGCCAGGTGCTCAGCCCCGGGCAGTGAACAGACCCTGCTTGTCCTGGCATGGCCACCCTGGAATGGGATCAGAGACCATTTTATCCATACAGCTGTGACTGGAGCTGGAGCCCATCAACAGAATATGACCTGAGCAAAGCCTTTTGCAGAATGAAGTCATAAGGAAAAACACTCAGGCAGAACAAAACTGTCTTTCTGCAAACGACCCTCTGGCTGCCAGCAACTCTGGATCACCCTGCTTCTCACCTCTCACGACCTGCCCACACAAGTGCCTCAGGGCTACTTCCATCACCCAGTGAAAAGAAATGTTATAGAGACCCATCTACAAAGGGCCAGGGATCCAGTACCTAACTCCCTTGTGTAGCCAGAGATGCCACCCATTTCCCAGACTAGGCATCAGCCACCTTCAGCTCGGTGCGCCTAGGGACAGCTCCCTAAGTGATTCCAGATGCATAGAGAGCTGAAAACGGGAATAGATAAATCACTAGTGAAATGAATTCATCCATGTATTCATCTGGCATTTAGTTGATCAACTAGTTTGCTTCTCTGATCACTGTGTTGGCCTTGGGTTATATCTACAAATAGAGGAGATGCTAGCTATGGTGGCTGGGATCTCCACTTGGCAACAGGGTGAAGAGAAAAGTGTCACCTAAGGAGAGCTATGCTTCTGGCTCTCATTACCGTAAGTTGTTTCTTACCAACACCATGGGCTCCACTTTTGGGGTCATGGCGAGGCACCCAGAACTTGAGGCCCATGCTGGCATTTTGGCCTTAGCTGTTTTACTTGACATACAGATGGCCTGTACAGGTTGCCACTGCACAGAAGTATAGTCAAACTTGTGTGGGGCAGAAGTTGCAGTGCTGGCCAAGGAGGTGACCTTGAAGAATGACCACAACAGGCTTCTCAGGAGGTAGAGGGACAGATCCAGGGCACTAGAAACATATGTTGAGGGTACAAAGTACATTCAGGGGTGACCAACCTTTTGACATTGTAGCTCAAACCTTGTCACACTGCTGCGGTTGAGTTTACCCCCATCAGTTTTTTTTTTTTTTTTTTTTAAATCCAAAAGACTTTAAGTATGTTTCTTATTTTCTTTTGGGGTGTATTCACAGTTATCTTGGCTGCATGTGGCCCACGGGCCATGGGGGTTAGACATGTTTGCTTGCAAGGGGCAGTTAAGTAGAGCTGATTCAGGGCAGGATAGCCGACTCTGGGGACACCAGCCGTGTAAGGTGGATTTGACTTTAGAGAGAATGTGGAGATTTTAAAGTCTTGCTCTGGCGGGGATGAGGTGGGTTTGCCCATGCAAGCATTCCAGATTCTTTCAGTTGCCTCTGTCTGAGCACATTATGCAAAGCTGTACACAGACATCATAACACATGGGTTCTCAGCCCCTATTTAGGACTGCAGATGAAAGCCTTGCAGCAGAAAGACCTCCCAGGAACCCCTGCATGCTTCAAAGAAAGAAAGATGCCTCCGAGAATAGAGACTAAGCAGTTGAGAGGAGTGACTAGGAACAAGCAGCCCCGATAGCCCCAGGTACTGAGTGAAGAGAAGTGGAGGTCTGTTGATGTTTGGGGCACTGAAGTCATTAGATAAGTTACTTCTTGAAATGCAATATCAAAAGAACTCAAGATGACAGTATTGTAAAGATGCAAGTCCAGGTAAAGAGTCCCAGGCTGGGTCAGAGACTCAGGCCTCTTCCATTGTATGGCTTTGCCATCCTCAATAACTAGCCAACACGATCCTCGTTGACTAAGAGGCACCCACTTAAAGGGCTGAGGGAAAAGCGCTAGAGGCAGCATGTTTTTCTTTTCAAGGTTCCCCCTTCAGATTCCACGTATCTTGGTTAGCATCTTGTCACAAAGCTTAAAGACAACACCTTTTAGCTGAAAGGGAAGCTGGAAATCGCAGACTTACCACATAACCAGCTAGACTATCCACCATTGTAGAAGACGGGAGAAAGCACCTAAGTAGGGCTTTTCTGAGCTTAATGGCCGTCATTTACAAAACTCACCCTTCAAATAATTATGTGTACTTTTATTCAAGTGAATGTAAAATATGATCCATTCTCTGTTAACCATACCCTATATCCCCCTCCCTCTCCCAGGGTGTCTGATGGGCCTATTTCAACTGAGTTTTTTTTCTCACTGTGGAGGGAGATGTTGAATACTTCTGGGAATGATCTCTATGGGGCCAAGTGAGTGGTTCTAGGATGTGAATTCTCTCACATATAATTTTATGAGATTTGTAAGGGAATCTGACACACTAAAATAATAATAATGAGAAATAACTGCTTGGCCCATAGTGTCCATGTTCTACCATCCCCATGTTCAGCTTTGCAGAGTGCACTTAGCCCTAAGGACAACTGAGCGAGAGGCTGCTGCTCGCAGGGATGTGGGAGGAGCTGCTATCACTGGTTTTTCCTCTTTGCCCCTAGCCCTTGCTGGGTGTGCACACCTGGCACACTCTACCCAGTGTCTCCCCTGCAGTCCCCAAAGCTCCCAGCCAGAGGCCAGCTAGGATTTCAGAGGCACAAGTGGGCTGCTGTGCTGGCCTGCCCAGGTGAGCAGAACAGAGGTGCATTAACCAACGTTGCTCTGTGGATCGGCTTTCCCAGAGGAAATCTGTCTCTCCCCAGAGCCAAGGGTTTGAGACTGTTGTGAATGAAGGTTTTTTTATCCAGCAGCTCATAGTCTATCCTCCACGGCGCCTGATGCCCATGCCAGGGTTGGCATGGGAGGCTGGCTGGAGGAGTGGGTGGCTGGGGGAGAATAAGGCTCCTCCTCTGCTATGGCCACCCAAGCTGAGAAGAGCAGAACAAGCCTTGAGGTTTGGAGAAGTGAGAGGTGGACACTTGAATTGATTGGGCTACCATGGGTTCTCAAGTGCATCTGATCCGAGTGTCTTAGTCAGCCCTGACAGGCTAGACCTCTGGGGGCAGCAGCACCCCTACGTGTACCTTGGTAGCACAGAGCAGAGCTGAAGGGGATGTACCCAAGGGAGAAGAGAGGGAGAGTGGCCGGTTACCTCCACCTCAAAGTGCTACCGAGCTCCTTGGGATGGGGACCAGTAGGCAAGGGATGAGCAGAGAGATGGGCCATTACTCAGAAGGTTAATCGGGGAGGAGCAAAGCGGGACCAGAGCAGGCCGGGGCAAAATGAGAGCTCAGGGACCTTGAGCAAGGAGAGGGAGCAGGGCTGAGTGCAGGGGCCATACTCTGTGCATGTCAGACAGAAGAACCCTCCTGTCATGTCCTTAATGCTGACAGGCCACTCTGTATCGGACTCTATTCTTTCTTCCTCAGTATCAGGAAAGGACTTGGTGCTTTCTGGTGGGTGCTATTGGGCCAAGAATGGAAGCCAGTGAATAGAGGGTGTGTGTGGGTGTCTGACTACCATTTAGAGACCCTTGCACCTTCTACACATTCCAACTCTAAATGCACGTGTTTGTCTCTTGTCTGGGAAAATTGTCATAGGCCTACAAGCTAGAATGAATCTTCCTTAATGCTACCACATTGAGAGTGACTCAACGCATCATCATTACCAGGAGCCTGAAGCGTGTTAGGCCCTGGGTTGGGGGCAGTAGGCATTGGGAGACACAAATCCCCTCCCTTCCTGTGCTCTGATCACATGAATTCTGGTCACAGGGAGCTTCCTTCACAGTCCTCTTTTGAGTTCCTTGGTTGGAGCATTCCTAGAAGAGGTCTGAATCACCAGAGGGGGGGGGGTATGAAACCCCAGATACTGAGTAAACAATGTCACACAGCAGGGGTGAGTGGAAATGCCTTTTGAATCCATTTACCTGACTCACACCTGCCTGTTTCCTGGAGCAAGCCCACACTCTCTTACAGAGGGTGTGAAGACTATTGTTGGTGGTCTGAGCCCCTTCAAGTGGTTATTGTGGTACACAGCACTCTGTACTCCTGGTGAAGTGTGAAGGAGGCCACACAGAGCCTTCTCCACCAGTGGCAGCTCTGTGGAGGGTTCTCAGGTGTAAGCCAGGCTGCTCTGCATCCTCAAGGAATGCAAAGACCTATATAAAACAGGTGACAAGTATGTGAGATGTGATTCCCCAATCCTAGAGCTGGATAAACATCTACTACGCATTTGGCCTGATGGCTTGGGGGAAGGCCTTCGTTAACCCTTGGGATCTTCATCTGAGGGGGGCTGCCAGGAGTGTCTCATCCATTGCGCTGTTAGAAGATTCTGAAAGATGGTCATGCTGAGCATTATTACAGCTTCCTGGCTCTGTGAGCCCTTAGTCCTTGTTCTCAACATCGCTACCTTGCCCACATATCTAGTACCTGAGGAGAAGCCAGGATTGCATTTATGCCCTAGGTTATGTAGTGACCTTCTGCTTCCAGGAGCATCTTGCTTCATCAGGTAGTGGAGAAATCATGAAAAGGCTCTAGACTGGTTCGTGCTGGCACAGCAGGCCACTTCTTGCCACCTCCTATGCAGGCTTCACACTTAGAGAACACTGTTGGAGGATGTGGAAATGGGGCTGACTCATCAGCTCCTAATGACACTAGCCACCAGCATGGAGAGCCCCCTCCCAGGACACTGTAGGGGTGACTTGCTTTTCAAGACTCTGTCATTAGAGCCTGGGCTGAGCTTGCCAGCTGGAGTTTGTCAAGCCCTGGCCCTTCACAGGAACACTAGCTAATGCCATCACAAAGCAAGGGAATGAAATATTCATCTGAGGCTGGAGGACAGAGGCCACTGTGTCTCCTAGGAAAAGTTGAGATCTACATTAAAGACACACACAGACCCAGACAGAATTTGTACAGGAGCAGCAGACATTTCTAGGCATGCACAGAGCATGTTTAAAAAATAGACAACCTTCTACATGCCCAGAAATACGTGCCTGAACACACACATAGAGCACTCTCCCACATGCCCACATGTGAGATCACATAGGTATAAACATAGAGCTAACTACATGTGCAAACTTCAATGTGAGGTTGTGTGTTTACAATGCATGTACCCAAAGAACTTTACCACATATGCACACACACAAAATCACACACATGTGCACACAGCCTGCTTCCTACACAGGCAATCTGAAGTACCTCTAGAGCCACACTGCACATGCTCACACACACACGCTCATATATATTCTTCTCATTAATGTAACAAAAAGTAGTGTCTTGGTCGATGTGCTGGGAGAAGAGTGGACAACTGGCCTTGACTCCTGGATGAGTCACCTGTTTGGGTCCCATGATCCAAGGAAGCTTTGTTCTGTAAGGCATACAGCATATACCATGCTGGGGAAATGTGACTCAGAGGTGAGTTACACAACTTGGTTCTGCCCAACTGTTCAGCCCAGGATGGGGAGGAGGAGGGAAGCTCGCCAGTAAGAAAGCTGAAAGCCTGCCACACTTCTGGAAGCTTCCAGAGTCTCAAGTTGGAGGAGGCTGAGACTCCCAGAGGGCAGCATGTGTGGGCTGTTCTGCGTCACTAACACGAATGACACAGTGCTCTTCCATCAGAGGGAAGGAGGCTGTAGAATATCTCATCAGAGCTTGAACTGTCTGCCCACCTGCTCCTGCCATCTGGCCTGCTGCCCAGGTACACCCTCACACCCATAAAGAGGGGGCTGGCTGGCTCCATGCCCTGAAGTGGGCACAGACTGGAGCTTTAGCTACTGACATGACCATGTTCCTGACTGTTCTAGAAGCTTTGAATAAGCTGAACACACACACACACACACACACACACACACACACACACACACACACACACACACACACACTGTTCACATTGTCAAACCACTAACTAAAGATTACTAACTGGGTGGCAGAGCGGGTTGTTGCAGAATCTCTGCCTATGTAAGAGGCAGACAAGGCTCAGAAAGTGAACATGGATGCTTCCTGCAGGTCACTTTCACTGGTTTTGGAAGGTGAAGTTGGCTAAAGATTATGTCTGCTTGGGGATTGGGTGGAGATAGGAGGAAAGGTTGAATTCTGAGCACACAAGCTGTATCTACAAATACCACATACCTTCTTATACAGAAAAGCATAGACCAGAGCCCAGCACACTGCAGTCCATGGATCAGAAGCTCTGTATACTTCCTGCTTTAGACAATAAAGCTTTATTGAAACTCAACAACATTCATTTCTTTTATTACTGCCTAGGGCAAAGAAGTTACAATATGTCCCCCAAAGCTAAAATACTTACTATTTGGATCTCCTCAGAAAATGTTTGGCCACCTCTAAACATCTTAATGCTGGAACCCATTGGTAAATGTCAGAAACAAGCACAAAATATCTAGATTCAGTATAAATTCAGAACTGCAGCATGGATTTCTAGAGCTCCCTGGCAGCCTGACATGTGTATTAGGGATTTAGGAGTTTCCAGCAAGCTTTTGCATCAATTATCCCATTTAATCCCCTCAACAAGCCTGTGTGAGGTTAATGGTAATTTTATCCCAATTTTGCAGATGAAAAACTAAGACAAAGAGAAATTAAGGGGCTTGCTGAAGCCCACATGTCTGGGAGATAACTGAGCCATAGCAGCCTGAGTTAAAAATTCCAGGCTCTTTCCACTGCATTATGGGGCAGAAGTTTCACACATTCTGCCACTTAGTCATTCCACTGCCAGCCCTCTGGTCCATTTCTCCTGTTTCCCACCTTGCATCCCTGTATCTGCTGTAGAAGGCTTTTGTCCACTGTGCTGTCATGTGTGTGTGTGTGTGTGTGTGTGTGTGTGTGTGTGTGTGTGTGATAACATTTCCTCTACTTGTGTGTTTCCTGTGTGGGTGAACCCTGGGGATGTTAACCAACAGTGACAGATAATCTCTGATTGGCTGGCATTCATGAAGAGTCAGTGGACCAGGCAATTCTGACCCACATCCTGACAACACCATCTAAGAGGGCTCCTGATCATTCAGGCCAGAGCCTGATGTCTTCCCTTTGGGGTCTGGAAAGAGTCCTACTCACCTTTTGGGGATCCAGATTGAGCACTCTGATCCACTCCTTCTAAACACATAGGTTGCAGGGCCCTTGCTCACTGATGTTCTTAATGCAATCACAACTCATTTATTAGGTACCAGAACGTAGCTGTGTTATGTCAGGCACCTGCTCCTTGCCACACATATGCATACATACACACACTCATTTCTGGCAGCTACATGTGCCGTCACCAGAGCTCTGTGTGTTGTGGGTAGCATATTTAGCTGGTTAAAATATAATATACGATGGGATCATATTTAACAAGGAAAACAGGGCCGGAATGGACAGAGGAGCAGTGTGGCTGGGTTGCCATGGAAACCCCTTGTTCGGAATTTCCTGACTCCTAGGAGATTACATTTTCAACCTTAATGCTGTATTAACATAAGCTTTGGCACTTAATGTGTCTGTTTTTCACCTCCCCTCTCTCTTTTGCTTACAGGCAAAGGAAAGCAGGGAGAGACTCCCAGGAGGAGACAGAGAGGCTGCACTTCAGGATCCAGCTCAAACCAGTCCCTGCCAGGGCGAGGTGTTCCACACTTTCCAAAGCGCATCACATCCATTATCTCTGTGACCCAGAGACAAGCCTGCCAAGTGGGCTTGTGTGAGGTCACTGTGCCCTGTGCGTGCTGGCCTCCAAAGCCCCTTGCATCCATTCCTTCCCCTCCGTCACACCTCGGCCCTTATCATCTCTCATGGGTGAGCCCCCCCCCCCCCCCCCCCCCCGCCCTGCTCCCAGCGTGTGCCCTCTAGCCGCCTGAGTGATCATTCTGCACTACAAATTTGTTCATTCTGCAGTTGGCTGAACAGCCTCCATCAGCCGCCGGAGGGAGCAGAATAAAATTCTGACTTCTTTGCACCCGGGTTGCTTCTCTTCTCTCTGCAGTCTTTTCTGGGACTCCTACAGTATCCCCACCCTGCAAAAGCCCCCAGGCCAAAGCAACAAAATGCTCTTTCTAAATGCATCAAACACTTCCCAGGCTCACCCTAGGCTCATGCCACCCCTGGGCCTCCCTGTTCTGTTATGTCTAGTATCCTTTATGTCACAGCTCAGTTCCACCTCCTTGGGCTGCGTGCAGGGTTTCCTTACCTACCTTGGCCCTAAGGTGTTTGGATAAGATGTTTTTGTGGTTAGCTCTCACCAGCTATGATACCTTGACTCCTCCATCACCCTAGAAACTTCACAAGTCAAGAAACTTTGCATCCCTCACACTGCGTTCCTGCTGCAGAACTCAATAGATGCTCAAACCTCATTTTTGAAATTGAGCTTCCAGGCAAGCACAATGAGGCTCAGAGAGACTGACTATGTGCTCTAGAACCCCAGCACAGCACTGCAAAGGTCTCTCCTCACTCTTGTATCACCTGCAGTGTACCTCAGCTTTGCACCACAGGAAGCTTGGCTATGGTGGGAAAATGAGGCTCTGAGATCACAGGTGCCATCTCTGCATTCCCCACCCTTAAGTCCACTTTTGAAAAGGAGGCGTCCCGAGTTGCATATACTGGAAACTCATATAGTCAAGGAAGGGTCCAAGGAGACCATGCTGAAGACTTGTTGCTCACAACCTGTATATTGGATTGAATGGTGCTCCATATTGTAATGGTGCTGGTGTCTCAAAGACTCTCAGAATGGAGCAAGAGTCAAATAAGGGTCTCAGTGACATAGCACATGTGTTAGTCTTTGGATGAGCCTGCCCCACAGCAGGGTGGAATGAATCCAGTGGCAGATGTCCTTATAAGGAACATGACACTCAGCATCATGGTCCATAATCCCAAGCAATGGTGCCTGTAAAGGTGGAGGTAGAGGCTGGGGATGCAGCTGAAAGATAAAAGTAAGAAGGACCACAGATTCTAGAGTTCCATGCTGGATGGGAGAACCTTGGGGAAGTTGGGAGCCATGAATAAAGACACACAGAAAGAGACAGACACAGAGAGAGAGACAGAGAAGCCAGAGAGCAGGCAGGGGTGGGGGGTGGGGTGGGAGGGAGAGGGAGGCCTGATTGATGTGAGGTCAGCCTGTATACTTCACACAGCCAGCCTAGCTGGCACCTTTGCTTTAGACTTCTGGCCTGTACAGGGGTGTTTTAAGCCACCCAGTGTGTGGTCATTTGTTACCTAGGTAGCGCTAGAAAACAAACAGAGCCAGGCTGTGTGAGAATCTAGGCAGGCCTTCAGAGCTATGGGGATGGAGTGCATGAGGATCATCTCTCCCTACCTTTGCCATCATGGGTGGGCCCTATCTGCTTTCTTTCCCGCCTTGGTACCTCGAGGTCTTTCCAGTACATGCTCACTTGCTTTTCTTCTCTCTTCTCATGTATCTATTTTAGGACCACATGTGACACTACATCCCCATGTCCCTGATGCCCTTCTGCTTGGTAGCCTTCTCATATCAGCTAGCCAATTCTCATTGCTCTGAAGCCATAAAAAGCTAATTAATGTTATGACATAACAAACAGAAGACATCCCAACTAGACAACACCTTTCATTGAGGGCTTCTAGGTAGCAGGGATTCACCGTGTCCAGGAATCCTCTGGTATATCTATAAGCCTGTGTTCTAGATCAGAAGAACAAAGCTTCACCAGGCAGGATCCATCCTGCCATGGCAGGGCCAACTACTGCTGAGACCCATTTCCTATGTAAGGAAGTGGGGAAGAAAGAGTGGATTTTAAACCATAGAAGGAAAATTTTGCATCCTGAAACTCTAGAAAGGGTCATTATACTGACTAAGATGTTCCTGACAATTGTCTCAGAGGGGCTCATTCCTCTGGGTTGTGACTCAGAATATTAATCCTGAATACCCAATGTTTGTGGGCCACCCAGGATGATGGCCCTGGGTGTCTGTGTCTGCTCACTACAATCCAGTCCCTCTGCACTAATGACACACACAGTCACCTTCTCCCTCATCCTCCATACAAATTCGGGCCTATTTTATTCTTCTTGTCACATGTATCAGGATTTAAAGGTGAAGGCCCAAGGTCAAAAGACTATTATTGAACTCAGGTCAAAGGGTCCAGAGACATTGAGAAGCGATACCGGTGAGACCCTGAAAGGACATCTCAGTGCAGAGAGATGCCTGTCGTACATGTTACAGGACAATTGTTAACATTCTCTTATGGAGTCCACACACCCTCAGGCGTTTGGCTAAAGGAAGACAATATCTTGGACTCATCTCCCAAACAGTTCAGGGGAAGAGGGAAAGGAAGCAGTGGGGGCGGGTGGAGAGAAGGGGTTTGCTGATTGAGGGAAGGGCATTCAGGGACTCTCCTTGCTACTTTATACAATCAAAACTATGCTACAGTCAAAATCATGAAAAAGAAACCTCTAAAATCCGGGCTTTTTTAAAGCTACTTTTTTTTTTTTTTTTTTTAAGTGTATTTGACATACCATAAACTAAAAGTGTATGCTTTGTTAAGTTTTAGCATCTGTCTGAGGGCATGAGTCTATTGCATAGTCAAGAGTGAGTGTAGCTGTCATACTCAAATCTATCTTTCTTCCTCCTTAATCACCCCACCCCCACTACCCACCTCCAGACCAGTGCATTCTGCTCCTGTAGAATGCCTGCACACCCCTCCCCTTCTGCCCAGCTTTTCTCACTCTGGATTATTACACAGAAATTCACTCATGCACGGTGTCAGCAGTTCGATCTTCTTCATTGCCGAGTCATACCCACTTGAATGGATATACCACAGTTTCTTTAACCATGCCCCTGTGGGTGGACTCTTGGGTTCTTTCCACTTTCAGGCAGCTGTGTGTAAAGCTGTTGTCAACAGCTGATCCAAATCTCAGAGTGGACATATACTTTCTTTTGTTTCCCCAGGAATGGAGAAGCTGCCTACTGTCTTCCAAAGTATATTAGATATCCAAAGACTGTCCACCAGTGGTGTGTGGCAGTTCATTTTACCTGATCTCTGCCCCATGATAAACTGAGCTGACTTCTCACATTTATTTATTTATTTATTTATTTAATTTATTTGGCTGTAGTCACCCAGCTGGTTGCACAATGGTGTGTCAGTGTGGTTTAGATTTACACATCCCAAGAACCAGTGTTGGGCTCATACCCTCTCTCCACTTCCCTGGGGTATTGTGCATTTTGGACAAAAGAGGTTCATTTGGGGCAGCTGATAAGTCTCTGAAGGGCGTAGAAGGAGATGGGCTTGGGCAGGAAGTCTACAGTTCCATGTGAATCCTTTGGACACTGCAGAACAGGTGCAAGAGCTCAGATTGCTGAGCCCACACTTTTGATTGAGTCCCCAGCAGCTCTGAAGGCAGCCCTGGGGCATTTCCAGTCAGTACCCAGAACATGTGAGGTATTCATTGCGGTCCTTTATCTGGCTATTCACAGACCACTGAGAGCCCAGCTCTAGAGCTGCGTGTGTGTTTGATGAGGCATGGTGCTCAGTCCTTAGTTGGTGGATACCCTTCAGAGAAGACACGGCTAGGGTTACTCTTGACCAGGTCCCTAAATCCACATCTTCTTTCTATACACTCCCACCTGGCCTATGCTCCAGTTGCAGCAGGGTCCTGGTGTCCCAGACCCATCAGCTCTTTTTTGTCCCTCCACCTCCATATTCCCTCGAGAAACCTAAAACCTTTGCCATTGGCCCCTCGTCACCCAGGAGAGCTATTCCTGTAGTGTAACACACAGCTCAGGCATTGAAACACCATAACCATTAGGTTTTCAGAGGGTACCGTTTAGAGATGCCAAGCTCCACAAGACAGGTACTGCCTTAGCCTGCATTTCCCCCTCCCTTTCTGCATTCTTTTCTTCTTCATGTTCCAGTAGCACATACCCCTCTACACAGCACACAAGCTATTCCCACCAGAAAATGCTGCAAAACCTTTCAAATAAATATTTACTGAATGATCCAGTAATTTTATGTTGCAAGTCATAAAGCTCTTATCTGGATCCTACCTTCTATTAAACCTTGGGGTCCTTCTTTAGTCTCTAATGACAGTATATTACATCAAAATTAGGGATCTAGGTTTGTTTTTTTTTTAAACTGGGGGATGTAGTATTTGTTGCAAGTCATACTAATGTGTAAATTTTGAGTCTTTTACTGCTGATTAAACTTCTGAAGACTGAGGCAGGGTTTCCACTTCACTGCTAGGAGCAAAGACTATGGTGTGGCTTGGGGAAGAGAGAGTGTGCTTGAAGAATGTAGGGGAAGGTTGCTGCGTTTATGAATAAAGCAGGGCATTATCATTTTTAATAGGAATTAAACAGCTAGAGGGAGAAGTCAGCGATGCCGTGATCAGTGCGAAGGAAAACAATCTAACAATTTTAATTAACTGTATTTTAATAGCTTTAGTTATAATTGAATAATTTAAATACCAAGGGAAACACTTAAATCTCCTAAAAGCCTTTTTTTATTTACATTTTAAATACAGTTCACGGGGAGTAGGTGGCGGTGTCTGTGCTGGGGGATGGCATGGGTGACTCTAGCAGCTGGGCAAGTTGGAACCCAGGGAGAGCTTCCGTCACTGAGGAAGGACCACTGGACAGTGTGGTAGGGACATCCCTGACTGTCCTGGGGTGTAGGAGGCCAGGTATGATGGCTCCTCAAGGAAGTGAGACTCTTAACTCACTCAGCATTCCCACAATACTAATCCCAGGCTTTTGTTGCTACCACAAGAGACAGACTAGAAAACATAGTAGCTGTCGATTGCTAAGGGCAATGCCCTCTTGGAGGGGTTTCCAAATGGGAGAGACAGACAATAAGCAGAGGGAAGACTGGAGAAACAAAGGAAGTCACGAGGTGCTTAGGTAGATCAGTAGGGCAAGAGGGTGGGGGCGGGCTTTCTCTGGAGCGGAGGTTTAGGTGAAAGCTTTGAAAAGGGTAGGATTGGTCTGGAGTTGAAGGTGGAGGGAAGTGGATTTCTCCTGGTGGAGAAAGTGGTTTGTGTAAAGGCCCAGAGTGGGGAAAGCTTGCAAGCATCCTCCAGGACTCAGGGGATCTATCTTGAGGGGGTGGAGGTGAGGATGGTACTACAGGGAGATGATGAGCCTACCAGGACTGGGGACAGCCCCCGAAAGATTTAGTAATCCAAAGGGATTACTAATTTAAAGAACTTCCTCCTGGCCCCTAAGCTGTTCTACCATGTGATCTCATTTCTCCTTCATCCTTGTGGGTTCCTCAGGGTTATTAATGAGCTTTTCTGGACCAGACTGCCCTTGCTTACAACTCTTCTGTCAGAATCTCTCAAAACTGCACAGGTGGGCTCTGTGAGCTGTACTTTGCCCCTCCCTTCTGTGTGCTAATAGGGGTCTAGTTCTGAACTGGACACCTTCCAACTTGTGCTGACCCTAAACTCTGGAGATGTTACCTCCCAGACTGTATGCAACGTCATGAACTAAACACCTGCGGCTGCATGTCTAGTCCTAGGCAGGGCCCAGCAAAGCCTCTAATGACCTTTGGCATTTACATTTTGCATCTTCTTTTTCTTACCAGCTTGTTAAGAAAACCCCTAGGATCTTGTAGCCATGAACTTCAGGGGCCTGAAAACCTCAATTAAGGACAGAGAATCCTGGGAGGCATTTTTCATATGGCCAGCACTCTGAGAGGTAAAGATTTATCAGTTGATGAGCACTGTCTGGTGTCTCCACCAGCTCTCCATAGTGTAGGGGGATTATGTTGTTCCATTTTAAATAATTGTCCCACCCACTGGTTTAATAAAAAGCGCTGATTGGCCAAAGGCAGACAGGAAGTGTGGGCAGAGCTACCAGACTAAGAGAACTCTGGGAACAGGAAGAACAGAGCAGAACACCAGAGAGAAGCCAGAAGATGCAGAGGACAACTATGCTGCTCTAAGAAAAGGTACTGAGCCCCATGGCTGAACAGGAAAAGAGTCATAGGTTAGATTAAAAATAAAGAGTTAGCAAGTTATATGCCTGGGCCTTAGGCCAATCAGCCTAAAACTATTCTAAGCATCTGTGTGTCTCTGAGAGTCTGTGGATCTGGGGACCTAAACCTTGAGGCTAGGCCCAAAAGTCTGGGCCAGAAACCTCCTACTACACCATAGGTTCTATGCTGACCTGAACTCCTCTGAGCCCTCTTGCCAGAAGAGACTGGCTCTGCTTCAAGTGAATCCTAGCCAGCTGGGAGGAAGCTGTACCCCTCATGAAAAGAACTATGGACATGGAGCCAAGGAGCAGTAATCACAGTGTGAGAGGAAAAACACACCTGTGGTCAGTAGTGACAGGGTGCGCAGCACTTGACCTTGTGTGCTCTCCTACTGGGAGGCTAGACTGGTGGTCAGTAGTGACAGGGTGCACAGCACTTGACCTTGTGTGCTCTCCTTCTACTGGGAGACTAGACTGGGGATTGTTGGCCTTCCTTGCAAAGTGGAAGCCAAGGGCAGGGCATGCACTGGCTCTGTAAAAGTGTACAGCTCATATGCATTGCAGAAGAGCTTCTCCTCATCCCTTCCTGATCTTGAACTCACTTTGTAGCACAGTATAACCTTGAATTTCAGATCTTTCTGCCCCCACCTCTCGAGTGCTGGGATTACAGGTATGTAATGCCTGTTTTATGTGATATTGGGAATCAGACCCAAGGCTTCATGTATACAAGACTAAGTACTCTATGAACTCAAGCTACATGCCCAGCTCCTGTATCATGGATGTTCTGCAAGTCCAGCCTTGTTCTTGACTAGATGCAGCATCAATCTCTACCCATCTGTCTATTATTTTCTCTGCAGGCTCATATTCTGTTTCATGTAATAACTGGAGTTTCAAAAATATAAGAACCCGAATGAAGGTATATGATCATTTATGTACAGGATGCTTGAACCAGAAATATAGTGGCCATCAACTGCCTTGCTTAGAAGCCACCCCAGGCTAACTTCTCCCTTATTCTTATAATTGTTGATATGTCTATATATGTGACTCCTAAGATGGGCTACTTCCCTGTGAGTTGTTTGTCAGGGATGTCCCTAAAGCTTCCAAGGCAGTAGAGCCAATATATTACCACCATTCTTTGACCATTAGAACTAGATAATATAACCCTGTTGTGGAAGACACCACACACTTTGGTTGCAGAGCACGAGAGTATATGCTTGAATTGAACTGGAAGTTTCCTCCCCACTGGCTATCATTTAAAGTGCCAGAAGATGTTAATGAAGTTGCTGGAAAAGAAAATAGTAGCCATAGCCAGCTGCAGACCCTGCACACAACACTAATGATGTGACAGGCAGGATGGACCCACTGGTGCACCAGTGGCATGAGTGTTGTGAGGGTAACCAGTGCTTTCTGATTGGATTTGAGGCCTGCTCCACAGGAGGGAATTCATGGTTGATATGTGTGGTAAACCCAGTCAAAAGCCCTTAGTTGGGGAGTTCATATGCAATAGAGGAGAAGCTTCCATAGTGATTTTTAAATGGATATGTTGTATCCTCAGACCACTTTCTAAATATTTATGTTTGTGTCCATAGTCTAGTGCAGCTCAAAACTTTGGTCAGAAAAGCTTGTTTTTACAGTGGCCAGCACTTACTACAGAATTAATAATTGTTCAAAGCACTGAGAATAAGTGACTGTTGAATATTCAGCCCAAAACAGGTATGTTTTCCTTAAAAAAAAAAAAAAAAGAAGAAGTTAGTTTATATCCCTCTTTTGCTCAGAGTAAGTGTCCCACGAATGACATCCAACCTGCAGGATGACTGATGGCAATAGCCACTAATCAGTCAGCCAGTCTTCCTCTAGTACAGCCCGAAAGGGCCCCGGAACTGTCACATGACCTCTTTTTACTGGGAAGGGGTAACTTGCTGTTCTAAAAATCAGTTCCTAGAGGTCTAAGTGCCCACCTTTCTGTTTCCCAAAAATACAGCCCAGGATTCCGGAGAAGCAAGGAGGTAAGCCCAGCCCTCTCTGAATGTTGTACTTTGGCCTGTGTACTGCCATGACTGGAACATGCACAGACCCTAGTAGCTCAGGAGCCTGCATGGAGCACCCCCAGCCTCCTTTGAGCTGTCCCTTCTATCTTAGCTTCTTGTCTTTGGCGTTAGCAGGAAAAGCCTTTTCTGCAGATAAGAAGTCCGTGTGTCGTGTGTGTGTGTGTGTGTGTGTGTGTGTGTGTGTGTGTGTGTGTGTGTCCCGCCACCACACACACACAAGAGAAGCCAGGCATGTATTCAGTGTGATGCAGGGCTCCAGGGACACAAGTCTATAGAGAAGGGAACTCTTTTTTGAGGTTCAGTTTTTCCTCACTTTCTGTGAGGGTACAGAGCATATTTGGGACATATTGCAGGTCTTCACAGGCTTTGGGGACTCATAGGCAGAGCCCACAGCATCATCACATATTGTGGGGGCCAGAAGCCTCTTTCTCAGCCATCTCTTGGAGCCAGTCTTTAGAGAGAATGCCTTGAAAAGTAACCTTGTTTTAAAACATACCTGTTCTTGCTCCAGAGGGAAAGAGGCATCCCATCCTGGAGGGAGCAGAATAGGAGGAAGGAAGTGTGCAGGGTGAAATGCAGTGAGATAGGCTTCCACCTCTCTCACCCTTCAGAGCTGAGACCTTGTAGGACCGTGAGGGCATGGTCTGGAGACCTGAGAAGCCAGGGAGGTATAGGGATGTGCCTCTCAGAAATCCTACTGCAGGTTAACAAAACAAACTCTGAGTGCTCCTTCTCAGGCTGGGTGGAATGTCAGGCCATAGGCCCTAGCTCCAGCTTCCCTCACATATGAGTTACAGCAAGCAGGAGGAAAGGTCTAACAACAGATGTGGAAGGAGAAGGAGGCCCAGAATGGGCCCCAAGGGCTGTAGCATCTCAGGCCTGAGACCACCATCCTCCCAGGAGCAAAGAGGGTACTTAAAGCCTGCTAAAGAGACATTAAGAGCATGGGCTTTGAGGTACCTGTGCCCTGTGTATGAATACTAACTCTGTCATTTGCTAATCTGGTGACTTTGGACCAATGCTATTTTATCTCACAAGTCAGTAAGAAACTTACCTGTGCCCTGCTTGGAGTGTGGCTTTGGTTATATATGCCCTTGGAGGAAAGGAGGCAGATTATTGTCTCTATGCATAATCAACAAGGTTCCCTGGTTCTGCTGATGCTAAAGAGATTCCTAGAGATGCGTTTGTTTGGTCTATAAATGTGAGCTGTGACTTTCCCTATGCCAGATATTGGGGGCACAATCAGGATGGGACCCGAGGAATAGACAAGTAGGAAAAGACTGGGCAAGCAGGTCACCCTTGGTTATGGAGTTATCTTTAAGATCCAAATCCTCTTGTCTTCCTTCTGATGAGAACTCTTTGAAAGCAGGGGTGACCAGAATGAACACTGGCTAGGGTCATCAGCCACAAACTGTGTATCCACAGAGACTGCCTGCAGGCTCTTGCTTGATCGTCAAAGGCCAGTCTAAATGCCACTTTCTCTAGGTTACTATCAGCAAGGCAGGTCCTCCCAGCACCTGGTACTCACCTTGGTCCCGAGTTTGTTAACATCAGTATTTGACTTGCCTTGTGCACAGTTTAAACTCAACAAGGAAAGTCAGGCAAGAGTGCTGGAAACCTTTAAGGATGTAGGAGTCCAGTCACATGTAGGTGAGGTCCTGTTGGGGCCAGGTTGCTGGTTGGTGAAGTTGTGATTCTTTGAGCTCCAATCTCAGAAACCAAAAGAAATCCAGACATGTTGAACTTGAGGCTTGAAAGGAATGTCAGCCATGGGCAGGTAGGCACAGCTCCTGCTACCCAGAACCACTCAGAGTCATCCCCATACCTGTCTCTTGGCAGATTTCCATCATCAGTTGCCAGTTATGTAGAATCAGCTCCCATTCTGGGCTTCAAATCTGAATGGAGAGGCAAGTGGTCTTTCATATCAATTCTATGTACTCTGAGGCAGCCCAAACTGACCCTTTCGATTAACAGATGGGGAAACTAAGGCTCTTGACGCTGAGGGCAGTGCTTGTAAGCAGTTGAGTCCAAAGCCTTCCCAGTAAGTGGAGATGTTCTGTGGGTCAGTTATGGAGAACCCTGATTCTCAACAGCCTACTCCTCTCCCATCTGAGCAATTTCTGTGTAGAGGAAATATCAAGGTATATGATGTCAGTGCAGTTAAGTAATCCAGCCAGCTGTGTAAACATCTGGACAGAATAGAGACAGCCCCGACAGTGAAAGCAGGGATCAGCACGTCCAGACAACTCTGGGAGGTTCTAAGCGGCCACCTGCCTGGGACCTGGTAGGAGAGACCCTGTTGTGAAGGGAAAGGGAGCAAGTATTTATCCCCTGAGGGTTCAGAGGTCTGGATAGCTGAGCAGAAGTATAAGAAAACCACTGTTCCTGGTGTGGGAGACTTTAGAAAACAGACACAAGGGTTAGGAAAACCCTGTTGACGACACAGCATGCTGGAAACAGCTTGTCAGGTTCACAGAGATCTGTTTCTCACTCTTTCCAACAGAGGCCAAAATAGCCATGGTTGTAACTTCCACCTTAAGGGAGGGAAGGGTGTGGGAGTCCTGAGCCTGAGGATGGGGCCTGGGAGTTCCCTTCTGGGAGCACTTCTTCTTGGAAGTGACTGTGACACACAGAGGATAGAAGCAAAGGATGTGCAGGCACTTTCAGCCCAAAGTTCCAGTTATAGATGAGAGAAACAGAGCTCAGAGAGGAAAATGGCACAGGCCAAGGCCACACAGTAGGCCAGGGAAAGATTCTGTTTCTGGGAGGGAAGCCAAGTTTCCTTACCCCAGATTGGTGCTGGTTTCCTCATTAACCAGCTTGCCTTCTCTCTCTTAAACTTACATGTGCTTAGAAGAAATCATTGATATTTAGAACCTTTTATACATTTGTCAATGTATATATTGTCTGTGTGCTTATCAGAGTACACACATGGATATCATAGAACAATTGGGGTGTATTCTCTTTCTATTCTATGTTCTGATTTTAGACCCAGGTCTCCAAGCCTGACTGCCTGAAGGAGTTTCCCGGGTGAAAAAATATTGTTTTTGCAATATCTAATTACAGAAGTAACATTGTAAGAAATGTGAAAGACTATGAGAAAAATAGAAGCATAGACTCTGTAATAAAGTTCCCAGCCAGAGCCAAGACATTGTCTTTCTACATGTACACAAACCCTCCACACCCTTGTCCCCCACCCCCAGTCAGCCTCATGCTCTTTATACAGTCGTGCACACATGGTCGGCATCTTTGGTAAACTATTTCTTCTCACAGTTCCTCCACAGATGTGTGGTCTCCTGGTATCTGACTATCTTGCTTGGCAAGAGTCATGGAAACCTACATCTGGTCTACCCTTTACTTACTGTGTTATCTACTCTGAGACTCTCTTTCCCAGTTTGCAAACTGGGTTATGGTCAATGCCTCAAAGTAAACCAAGTTATGCAAAAAGATGTCAACATATTTGGTAAGCAGTCTGGAAAACACTGGTCAAAGGTGGCCACAAGGTGACTGGAGACTGCTTGTTAGGAAGGGTATAGGGGCTTCTGTCAATTTTCTCTCTGATGCTCCCCAGGGCGCATTCCCAGACCTCTCTATCCATATCTGTGCAATACCCTGATATAGCCATACACAGGATGTCCCTGCTCCAGAGACCTCAGGGACAGAGGGCTGGTGACAGCGGGCATCATTGGAGGTGGACTGGGGCAGGATGGCCAACAGAGGATTGGAAGCTCCATCTCTTGTGTGTCCTTCTTGGCCCAGCCACAGGGGTTCTACCTACTCACTTTTCAGATTTATGACCCTGAATATCTCAAGCATTCCCACATGCATTGAGAGTTCTTCCTTTGGCTTCTTAAAACCCTTTCTCTGTCTTGGTGGTGCTTCTGTGCTGACTTCACAGTGAGGGTGCAGGTCTGTATCCTCCATCATAGCCCAACTCCCATGAGAAATTTGCTGCAAAAAAGCTCTGAAAACCTGAAGTCATAGTCAGGGAACTATGGATGCTGATGTATGCTAGCTATGGACTACAGGCCAGGGTGGGGTTACCTTCTCTGTGAAGCAGCAGGCATGTGGAGGCCAGGGCAAGCCACACTACCATAAGCTTTGTTTCTTAAACACCAGCCACAGTTGGGACATCAAGTTAGGCAGTAGAAGTGGTGAAGAGTTAGGGACATAGGTTGAGGTGGGATGGTTGAAGCACATACTTATTTCCATAGAGTGAAAATTGGATGTTTTCACTCGTGAGCCCGAGGCTGGGTGGGGAAACTAACCCTCAAGCCAAGGAGGAACAGGCGTCTCCTTACTAGTCCCTCAAATGACAGAGATAATATATGTCATCTGGGAGAGGGGTTCTTCCTTCTCTGTCAGCTTGTCTTGGCCACACCTACCTGGATAAGAGGCAGTTAGGCCCCAGTTTCATCATCATCTGCAGCCTTGAAGTCGTGGTGAGGGTGGGTGATGGTTTCAATTTTTTTTTTGCCCAGACATGCCTCCCCTTAGGAAAAGTGACTCTTGAGTCACTGCTCACTTTACCATTCGGGGGTGTCAGTGCCAGGCAAAAGGGTGATCTCTGCCCCCAAGGAAGGAAACCCAGAGCCAGAGAGGGAGAGTGTCTGAGCATACCTACTGCGCACTGTCCCATTGGATGTGAGGGGACAGTGGATATCTCTCCATTGAAGGCTCCAGCACTCTGAGCCACATGGTTCAGGAAGAGTGAAGCTGGAAGGAGAAGAACATTCTGTCTTCTTGCCAAAGAGTCTGTACCCCACAGTGGAAGGTACCATGAGCTTGGTAACTCTGTGAGACCTGGAGTTTGGGTCTGCTGTGACATCTGCCTTCAAACAAAGGTTTCATATGGAGGCTTTCAGCTGTGCTTAATGTTGCCAGTGAGAAAGGCTAGAGGCCACAGTGTTCTCACTTCTCTATTGAAAGGTTGGTGGTTCTGAAGGTCTGGTGCCAGGGTACCAGGGCAATGCAGAGAGTCCCTTTAATAGGCCTTGCCAAGTGGACTCTGACTGGGCATTGCTAGGAGGGCCCACCGAGGGGCACTGTAGCCAGGACCAACCCAGAGCCCAGTCTTCTTTTGCCATAATCACCAGAGTTCAGAAGGCAGAATCTCAGTGATCACCAAGTCCTCTTCCCCAAGGTGCCCTAAGATAACTGCTTTCATTATCTGGAGCTGATAGGTATCTCCTCCTCCAGGAAGAGATGCAGATGTAGAATGGTGGAGGTTGCAAGTATTTCTGAACCATCCTTCCATTTATCTCTCTAGTAACTATCTACTTTCAGAGCAGCCACAACTCCAGTGAAAACATTGCTCTTAGTTCCTTTCAGTGTGTGTGTGAGTGTGTGTGTGTGTCCCCATATGTCTAGGTTTGTGCATCTCTTAGAAAATGATCTCACAGATCCCACTCTTGCTTCTAAATCTTGGATCAACCCAAACCTCAAGAGACAAACTTAGGCTCCTGGACACTGACTCCAGCACCATCTCATCTGTATTGTACACTGTACCCAGCAGAGCCTCACATTGCTCACAAAGAATGCTTATATATTATTCCATTAGATTCTCCAGAAGGTGGGTACTGACCCATGATGGAGATGTGCGTGGCTTATTAGGAGGTGATCTCAAGAAGTAGGCCAAGGAGGGTGAGGGAGGCTGGGATAGCAAGGGGGCATTGGTAACATCACTGCTCCAGTCAGACTGTTGTCTGGCTGTATCTGACTTCCCAAGACTTCTGAAACTCTTTGAGGACCCTCTTCTTCTTTGCCTGGGAAGGGCTGAGGGCTGGGGCTCTTACTCCTCAACTTTGGTACCCTGATATGAGCGGTATACCTGGGGGACAGTGTTTTAGTTAGGATTTTGTTGCTGTGAAGAGACACCATGACCTTAGTAACTCTTATAAAGGAAAACATTTAATTGGGGCTGGCTTATAGTTGAGAATTTTAGTCCATTATTATCATAGCAGAAAGCATGTTGGTGTGCAGATAGACATGGTGCTGGAGAAGGAGTTGAGAGTTCCACATCTTGATCCATAGGCAGTAGGAAGTGAAATGGCTTGAGATTCTGAGATCTCGAAGCCTGCCCCATAGTTTCCTTCAACAAAGCTTCATCTACTCCAAGAAGGCTACACCTCCTAATAGTGCAGCTTTTTACAGTCCACCATTCAAACACATGAGTCTATGGGGGCCATGCCTATTTAAACTACCAAAGACAGTGAATCTCTGCACAGACTGCACAAATCCTTACCATGTTGGACTGACTGCACTTTGGCTTTTCTGGGTGGAATACTTTATACTCCTTTCAAGGTTTTGCTCAATTTTTTTTTTTTTTTGGTGTGGAAGTTTCACTAGACATAAAGAACTTGAGGTATAGCTTAGGAAGACCACAAAGGCTATGCTTGTTTCCTTGTCGCATGAATAGCATATATAGTTCTAGATATTTCTACATGGTGACATTGTCCTTGGAAAAGGACCTATGGCTCAGCTCTTTAACAAAGTCCATATGGGAGGAGAACACCGCTGCCCAGGGTGATGACCTCTGCCTCCTGAAGGCATGCCATTCTTGTAAGACCGCTATTGGGGAGAGTACTGTGCAGGGATGAGTTTGGACCAGTGTACTACTGGCTTAGGAGATGGATACAAAGTCCTGATCAGCATGTCCAGGAAGGTTGACACGTAGCCCACAATGCCATGTTTGAGTCCCCTGTGGTAGTCAAACATATCATGATTTACACCAATCCTTCAGGCTACCCTAAGGCTTCTTTTTCTCTATATTGTAGCCTGGTACTATTTGAAGTGGGGATGGGTAACTTATAGGAAGAGGGATCCAAGAGGTAGAACCACCTTGATGCAAAGTACTTCAGCTATCCACTTCCGTGTGTCTGTTCCTATGAGGGTGTTTGGAACGGTTCTTATATCCATGTGTGGTTCCCTGTCTGCCTCCCAGACCTCTGCGTCTTTCTTTCCACCTCTCATGACATGAGCAGCAGGCCTTTTAGACAAGGCTCTACATTCCATGCCTCTCAAAGTTGCCACCTTCCTTCTCTCTGTTAAGATGTTTAAGAGCCAGATGGTGGTGGAGCACATCTTTCAACCCAGCACTTGGGAAGCAGGTGGATCTTCAAGGCAGCCTGGTCTACAAAATGAGTTCTAGGATGGTCAGGGCTACACAGAGAAAACCTGTCTCAAAAGACTCCCCTCCCCCCCAAAAAAGTTTAAGTATGACATCTGTAATAAATGATGGGACCGGGACTGGAACCAAGATGCAACTAATCCTTAGGCCAGGGGCTACTCTGAAATCAAGTTCTAGAATGTTCTGTGGCTCCCTGTTTCTATCTTGTTGTCTGCTTTCCACAAATCTGAATTTCAAGAGTAGCCTGTCCAGGGATATGTTTTTCCATCAAGACCAGGGTCTATGGTGTGGGGGCTGGGTTGGGCTACTCTCCAGAAATGCAGTCACTGAGGCAGGCATCTGTGGTCCTGGACTTGAGGTCTCTTCCAATAGGCCTTCCTTCTCACAGTGTCAAGAATGAGCTCAGAACCCTGAAGGAAGCTTTGGTTCTGAGACCAGCTGGGAACTTATGGGGAAAACTTGAGTTTTCTTTCTCATAGACTGGGGAACCCTTTGACCCTGAGATGTAAGCTGCAAAGTGAGCAGACACTGGAAAATGGGTCATCTAGTTGGGCACCAGGGTAGATGACGAGTTGGACATGTAGAAAAGCACTAGGCAGGAGGCAGTCAATCATAGTCTCAATACCTTCAAGGATGTCTAATGAGAAAATGACACTTTTTGTTGGCATCTGCCAGTCCCTACTTTTAAATTCCAGGCTGCAGTGTGGTGAAATGTGGGATGCCTGCCAAAGGGGACCTGGGAGAGGAAGAGAGAAAGGCAAGCTGGATGTGTGAGCTTAAAATAAAAAAACCTAGAGGGAAACACAGGGGCCTTTGCCACCTCCCTAGTAAGTGCTTCCAATGATGGAAGACAGAGGAAAGAGGGGCACAGATGGTACCCATTACTGTATAGACAGTGTGCTGGGTTCTGTGCACACAAATGTATAGCACATATTTCCTATCCTGTTCACACACTGGTGTGTTGACTTTGATATCCTTAGCTGATAGATGGCCTGGCAAGCTTTAGAAAGATGTTTAAAATCTACATCTGTAATAAGTGATGAGGCCAGAGATAAAGCCACTGGCCCTGAGACCACACAACTCTGAGGTCAGGTTCTAGAATGCTCCATGGGTCTCCCTGAACTCCTCTCCCTGCCTGCCCTACCCCCAATTGGGGCATCTTGCTGTCTCCTCATAACACTACCCAAAGAGGCTTGCTAAGGCCCCATGTCTTGTGTAAAAGGCTGATTTTTTTTTTTTTTTTTTTTTGAGGCAGCTGGGACAGCTGGCCTTCCCAGCAGCCTGCTGTGCCACTGTCTCTTTGCTGCTTGTGTGATCTGCTAAGTCTCATTTTCAGCAACCAGTCCCCTGTCTCTTCTCCTGTTCCAAGAAACTGCTTGAAAGCTTTGCTGCCCTTGACAAAAAGTGTTCCAGGTCAGTTCACATTCTAGAAGCATCTATGGCTAAGGGTATTTTAAGAGTGAGTGAGCCAGGCAGATTTGGAGAGCAGCCAGCTCCCTGACACTTGTCTGTGGAGTGGAGTTTGGGCTGACAGGGAGGGTGGGGAAGGATGGAGGGTTTTATTGTTGTTTTTTCTTTAGAGACAATGAACTTCCTCTGAAAAGGTGTACTGGAGTGAAGGCAATATATAAAAAATACTGTTATATCTGGGTGTGTTTGCTCCTCTGCTCTGTGAAGGATCCCAGCCAGTCATCAGCAACACAGGATCTGCTTGGAAGTGTGTCTTTGCCTCCCTTAAGGCCAAATCTTTTCTCTGACAAGGTCTTCAGGTGATAGAGTAGACCTTGTGAACTTCTAGTGGAGAAACCCTTGTCTCTCACTGCTGAGGGACACACATGGGCTCCTGCCTCCATGGCATTGTGTCAGGCTTCTCCGGTGGGGACTGCCCAATACTGACAATGTCATTGCTCTGTTTTACTTGCTACACATTCTATGTCCTTGATTCCAAGGCTGGACCTTGCCCTGTTGCCGAAGACTAACCCAATGTCAATCTCCCCACCCCCCAAGTCCAGGAATGCAGATTGCTACATGTCACTGGCTGGCACACTCGTACCTGACTCCACCGTGACTGTCTTGTGACATTCTGATAGCTCTCCCTACTAAGGTTAAATAGTCTTTCCTTCCATGTGGATCTGAGGGTCTGTTTTCCCAAGGAAGCCCTCTTCAAACCCCTAAGCCCCTGGGGGATGGATTCTACCTTGGCTGGAAGGCAGCCGCTTTTTTCCTTCTGAGAAGCCACAACCTGGGCCCCAGAAGCGTCTCCAGGACTTGTCTTTTCTTGGCTGCTTTGCGCTATTTCCTTTTCTCGCTGTTGGTTCCAGCAATTTGATTCTGACTTACTGTGGCTCAGCTCTTTTGTGTGCTGATCCTGCCTGGGGTTGTTGACTCTGAATCTGGGAGTTTATAAATTTCATCAAGTTTGGAAATCTTTAACCATTATTTAGTAAAAAAAAAAAAATGTTTTTGCTTCCCTTCATTTTCTGCTTCTGTTAGGTGGTTTACTATTGTCTCCAGGACTCACAGAGGCCCAACAAGCTTTTCAGTATTTTGTTTCCTCTGTCTTCAGGTCCATTGGTCTATTCATCCTGGAGCATCCAATCCCTCCCTAATCCCATGCAGTCAAACATTTCTGTCAAATGTCTTGTGTTTCTTCTTTGACTTCCCCATCCCTTCCTCCTCCCTCTTCCCTCTTGGGGGGGGGGGATTCCCCTAACAGCTGTTGTAGCAGCTACCAGCTGCCTTCTCGACTGCTTTTTACCTCCATCTTTATACAGACATCCCGTTTGTTTGCAGACCACACTTTCCTACTTCTTGGTGCAGCCTGGTTTGCAGTGCTTCACAAACAGGGAGCCTTTGGTGCAATCAGGCGTCCAGGTTTTGTTAGCTTCCTTTAATGCAGAGGTTCTCAACCTATGGGTCGCAACTTCTTTGGCGGTGGGACAACTTTTCTACAGGGTCGCCTGAAACCATTGAAAAACACAGGTATTTATATTACGACTCTTATGAGCAAAATTACAGTTATGAATTAGCAATGAAAATGATTTATGGTTGAGGCCACCACAATATGAGGAATTGTATTAAAATGTGGCAGCATTAGGAAGGTTGAGAACCACTGTTGTAAAGGAAGTGGATTTGGCTCTGGAAACCAATTGTTACCTGTGGCTTATTTGGTCAGTTTTAGCTGGTTTCTGAGACTTCCTGGTAGGTCTGGAGTGGTGTTCTGAGAGAGACAGACTCACCTCTGGGGGCCCCTTTCATTCAGTGTATGGGGGACCATGAGGATACTTCACTAGTCTTGTATGGCGTGAATAGTTTCCTGTCTGGTGGCTTTGGAGACAGACAGACATCTTACAATCTTCTAGTCACTGGCCATGTGGTATTTCATGCTAGGCAAGCACAACCCAGTACTCATCAGAGACCTATTAAGACATCCTGCAGGTTTCTGGAGATCATTTTACATAAGTTTTAATTTTTTAGAGCCAGAAGTTGCCTCCTCCCCGAGTTCCATCCTTTTTTTTTTTTTTAAACCTCAGCCAAACTGTGATGCCAGCTTGACCTCTGCCTCCTTTGCTCCTTTGGTCCATAGGCAGCACACGGGGTGATGTCAGGCTCAAGACTGGTGAGAATAAATTAGCTTAGGCACCGTCTTTTTCTGAGGCCTCTGCTCTGCATGGACTGCTGGAAGGGAGGTTGGCCCTCACATTGCCCCCTGCTGCCTGCCAAGGGTGTGACAATGCCTTTCCTGGTTGACCTTCTCTGTGGACTCTGCAGTCTCCCTCAGAGCCTAGCTGACTAGTTATATGTCTACTTGACACCACTAGAGTCGTTTGGGAGGAGGGAACCTCAATTGAAGAAATATTCCTACCGGATTGGTTTGTGGGCAAGTCTGTGGTGTGTTTTCTTGACTGATGTGGAAGGACCCAGTTCACTGTGGGCTGGTGATTCTGGGAGCCTATAAGAAAGAAAGCGTAGCAGGGCCTGCACCAAGTTCTCGGCTTCCAGTTTAGTGTGTTTATGGGAATCCTGAGTGTGCAAATGAGTGGGTCTCTGATTCATGTCCTGCCTTAAGCTCTTTTCCTTCTGTTTGTCTTGTCCAACTTGGATGTTACAGTTATTTTATCTCACCACTAATTTATTTTGTTATAGTCTATTATTATTTAGAAACCTGCTCTTCTGTAGTAAGAGACAGAAAGGGAGTCAGTTTGGAAGAGAAAGGAGATGGGGGAAGAACTGGGCCCATAGCCAGGATATTATGTGAGAAAAGAATCTATTTTTAATAAAAGGAAAAATGTCAAAACTAACTAACTAACCAAACAACCAACTAACTAAGTAACTAACTAAAGGAAGTTGAGCAAGCCATAAGGAACTAGCCAGGAAGCAGCGATCCTCTATGGCCTCTACCTCAGTTCCTGCTTCCAGGTTCCTGCTCGAGTTCCTTCCCTTCAGTGATGGACTGTAACCAGGAAGTAGAAGCAGGAAAACTGTTCTTCCTAAGTTGATTGTGGTCATGGTGTTTTTTCACCTCAACAGAAACCCTAAATAAGAGAGTGTCCTCAAAAGTATGACACTATGAGGAGGATAGTTCCCTTTGTTGGTTAGTTATACACAGCCCAGGCTACAGTCGGCTCCCTAGGGTCCCCCACTGAAATGAACACATGATTGTGACAGATGGTTATACAAAGTTATTTTCACAAAAATGTTGCAAGGTACCTGAGAAACAGTTCAGAGATGCAGAACATGTCCCAGGAGTCTTCAGGGAACCTGCCAACTCTGGAGTCAGAAAAAACCTGATGACCCTAGGTTCTAACCCTCCACCCTATTCTTCAGGAATGTGTGTAACAGACAGAGGGTCCCACAGTGACTCCTAGCTTACCTCTCCATGGGTGGTACTCTATGCTTTACCTGTTGAATCTATGTGCCTTTGTTGGGACTGTGCACATCTTCCCACTGGGAGCATTGGAAGCCATGAGTCAGATCAGTGCAGGCAATGCACTGAAGGCAGATAGGGTGGCATGGGACAGGAGTCCCCTTCCTGAGGTTCAAGTGTTAGTGTTACCTGGGTGCTTCATGTTTATGGAACAGAAGAGCCAATAGATGGGCCAAGAAGATGGAGTTACGGGGAGAGAAAGAGAACAGAGGAGGAAGGGAGTGAGAGAGGGAGTTTTCTGTTTATTGAGCACCCATCCCACACAAGAAATTGTGTAAGAGATGGTGTCTTCCACAGTTCTTAGAGAGTTCTTCTTGGGAGAATTTAAAGAGTACTCTACATGCAGAGTACGCTAATTGACTGGAAAATCAGGAAGAATCCCTAACAAGACAAACACATCACTTTTTCACTCTGCTAGTCAGAGTTTTCCAGACCCAGTCAAGATCAGCACTGTTGGGTGAGTTTCAGCAAGCATGTCTGACAGGAAATTCCACATCAATCAAGTCAGAACTCATCAACCCAACACTTGCTCCCTTGTCTTTCTTCTGACAAGTCTGGCCTCACTGTGGCACAGTCACCCATGTTCTGCACCTTCCTGTTCCTACCTTGCTGACACAGGCTCTCCTCCACCTTTCAGTCCTGCTGCTTAGAGAGATCTAACAGACGTGACGTATGCACTGAACTATCATTTTGATCTAATGCTGCGTCCTTAATACCTATCATGGCAGGCCTCTTCTCCAGAGCTATTGTGCTGGAGTGTAGTCTCTGGTGGAGGTCTGTGTGTTGTTCTTCTTTTGGTTGGATGTAAGAGGTTTTGATGTAGTCTAGATGCACATTCTTTTGTTTTCTCCCCATCTTTGGATCAGTTTTTCACATTCTCAAGATCTTGAGAAGAGCAAAAGTATTTTATTTTGATTAAATCCAACCTAGAATGTCCCCTTTCATAGTACTTCCTGTGTAAATACATTTGAATAGGATTGTAAAGATGCAAACATGCCTTCTCTTACTATTTTTGACTTGAGATATCAATTGACTTTGAACCTAATGTTCCTAGACTATATTTTGCTTAACCATACTTCATTATTCTTTTGATACCCTTCTTAAATCTGATATATATATATACATATTTATTTAGAATTTTTACATATAAATCCCTAGTGATGTTATCTTACCAATTTTCTTTGTATATCTTATTTTTCAGCCATAGTTATTAAAACTATTCCAACTTGGGACTGGGGATGTGACTCAGTAGGTGAGATGCTTATTGCATAAGCCTGAGCACTGTGGTTTAGAACCCCAGGACTCAATGTAAGTGACGTGAGTTATGTGTGTAACCCCAGTGGTGTGGAAGGCAGAAACAGGCACGTACCAGAGGATCACTGACCAGCCAGTCTAACTAAATAGGATCCTGTAGGTTCAATGAAGAGACCTCAGCACTGGGTTACTGAACATAAGGGATTGGATGGTCCAAATTCAGGTGTCTCTTCTCTATATAGCCTGTTAATCTTCTCTAGAAATGTTTTCAGACACCCCAGAGATATGGCTCAGTTTTCTAGGAGTTTCTAAATGCAGACAGGTTGACAATGGAGACGAACCACTGTAGCCTATGATTCATGACCTAGACCAGTTCCAGAGCAGGAGGGTCAGTGCACATATACATGGTTTGGTGAGCCCACCCCTCCTCAATGACTCCTGTTCCCCTCTAGTGGTCTCTTATCTAATTCCATAATCTATACTTACTCTTACACTTCCTTATTTACATGTATACAAACATTAAAAATTAAGATATGCATATGAAAGAATATGTAATTTCTGTCTTTCTGAGACTTGTCAGAAGGTGACTCTTTTCAATAAGAAATCAGAGAAGCTTAATTGCCTCCAGAATTTATTCCATGGTATAAGGGAAAATTCAAATTTAATGGCTCTTTCCTTGAGGCTAGTGAAGACAACCTTACAGAAACAAGGCCTTTGTACTTGGAGAAAGGTTCCCAGTGTACATTTCAGACTTTCCATGCCAGACACACACCTACTCCATATCCATTGCTGTGTTAGCCAAAGAGGCATCCACATTCAGGATGCTGAGTCCCAGCCAGTAACTCTGGGTACTCTGTAGATGACAAGTTGCAAACAACGACAGTAAACAAACATGGCTTAGAGGCTTCATAGAGTATCCATTTATGTCAAAAGAAGTGTTATCACACTGGAGGCTGAAGCCCTTGTGGGGAGGTTTTTGAAAATCTCACATGCATCACGTGCACTATTGATATTTTCTTGATGACCTACAGCGGAGTGCTTTCATAGCTATAAAGTCTTTTAAAATAGTTTTTACAGTCCTTAGAATTCCAGGGAACTTATGGGTTTAGAACTCCTCCCAAGATAACCAAGCAGATGGCACATTCGAGACTGGAACCTGGGCCTATTTGGGCTTCTCAACTAATGATTTCAAACTGTTTGCAGGTCCATGGAGAGAACAAGGTTTCCATATATGACTAAAGTAACAGTGTAAGGCCCAGAAGTCCAGGCTCACATCCTGCCCCATCCCAGTGCCACCACACATGTTGCAACAGCTTCCTTGCTGTTCTGAGTACCCATTGTCCAGGTTTCCAGACAACAAAATTCTTTAAGAATGTCTCTTCACCAGTTCACAGAGGAGGGCTACCTGGTGTGGAAAGTATGACGGGATTATACAACCCATCGCTCTACTCAGTTGTGGGGACCTGAAAATCCCTGGAAAGTGTGCCCAGAAGGTCTACCTCCACTGGCCTATCCCTCAGCAAGGAAATGGACTAGGCTCAGGGATGTTCACACACCTTCAGGGAGAACTGAGTGAGTCCGCTCTCTGCTGGCCTGGAGTCCTGCTAGTGTTTGATGCTGACTCTGAATGAATGAAGTCTTTTTAGCTTGCTTTCCCTAAGTATTTGACACACGCTGAATGCACCAACTCCTGATTACTGCTGCCAATGAGTTCTCTGCCCAGAGTCACTAGGACACTCTCTGAGAGCCCACAATATTATCAGTAGGTAGGACCTGAGGGAAAGCCTAGACCCAGGTGAATAAAAACTGTTTTGGGGAGTGGGTAGTTGGGAGATGGGGAAGGCATCAGATACTAAATGTGAGCAATATAGTGTTCAGTGTCTTTCACTGCTGATAGCACTTACCAGCCATGTGATGTCAGAAACAGTCCTCATATTCGTGAGTCTGCTTTCCTTCTCTGGCTTAAAAATAATGGAAAGATATGGACTGTTCAAATGAGGAAGTGGGAAGGAAGCGTATGTCTGCGCCTATGTGTGTGTTCCTGTGGCTGTTTCTATCTTTAAGTGTCTGTGTGTCTGGTTGTGGTTTGTCTATGTCTGTATGTTTGTGCATGTCTCTGTGTGTTTGTTTCTGTGCAAATGTTTGTGTCTTTATGTCTGTGGGTCTGTTTCTGTGTGTGTCATTGTGTGTTTGTGTGTGTATTTGTATGTGCCATGGCAATTGTATGTCTCTGTGTGTGTTTCTGTATACGTGCCTCTGTGTGCATATTTGTATGTAAACGTGTATATCTCTGTGTGTTTGTGTAGATGTCTATGTTTGTCTGTGTATTTGTATATGTTTGTGTATGCCTTTCTTGTGCATATGTTTGCTGGGGTGTTTGTTTGCATGTGTGTTTGTCTGTGTCGGTGTTCAGAGATGCTTATTGCAGTCTGTCTGTTTGGAATGAGGTGAGCTGAAATAGCAAGGTGGGTACCCAGCAGGAGAGGAGCGGGCATAAGCACAGCAAGCCCTCCAGTGATGCAGACGAGCTCACATGAGGGGTCTGCTTCTAATACTGAAAACTATGTAGCGTATGACCTCATTGTGAGAACGCAGAACAATCAGTGTTTTCTGCCGAGGATCGTGTGAGCATGGAGGACAGTGTAAGGGAACACTTGGCAGACTGTAATAAGTGCTGGTAGACTGGATGTTGGGGAGATGACTTGCAAAGTGAGCTCATGAGGCACAAGGAAAGAAGCAGGGAAGAAAGAAAGGAAAGAAGGAAAGAAGCCCGAGGGAAGTCATCCAAAGGAATTCACATGCAAATGTGTATGAAGAGAGGGTTGAGAGACTTGGAGGAAATGTTACTTTTCTACACAAGATGGTAATAATAGATGTCTGAGAGGACCGTCTTGAGGATCACATTGTGGGTTGGGATGAGGGAATGATTGATCTGAAGTCACATCTTCTGGAAGATACCCGGTGTGGGTGCTTCTCTGCTGACACCCAGCCTGGTGTCTCTCTTGTATGCTGCAACTGCCTTGCTAAATAAGCATGAAGCAGACAGAGCTGTGATTGACTTGCTGAACACATCGATTATTAGTCATTCTTGAGGGCTACAAGTGTGGATCAAAACAGATGACAGCCCCCTCACTGTAGGTGGGAGACTTTCACCCTGTCAGTCATGAGCTCAGCAATCACAGCGTCAAAGCAGCCATCTCATTCCAGTTTAAAAATAACTGGAAATGCCCACTGGAAGTGCACATGTGACAAGTGCAAGGCTGATGGGTAGGCCAGTTGCATGATTCTGACATTAAGCTGTCTGCAGTCAGACATGCACAGTCATGTCCAGGAGATCTGGGAGAGATCCTGCTCTGAACAAGTCTCTTTTTCTGTACAAAGTGACTTCTATCATGGGTCAACTTCCTCTCCCTTCTCTGTTCCCTTCCTTTGGTCTCCTGACTTCACCACATACAGACATTCTTGTTAACACTACTCCACATCAATATACTTCTCATAGATTGGGAAACTGAGGCTCTGAGAGGCCAGGGAGCTTGCTCAAAGTTTGAAATCAGGTATGTGGTAGGATCATGATTAAATATCACACCACAGCCAGGCAGCTATTGGTGGCCTAATTCATGTAGATTGCTCAGTTTATTTATTGTGACTCTCAAAATGCCTCTCTGGTCCACAGTGCTCATTTAACCAGAGGTATATATTGGAATTATTGGAATGTGACATCATTCAGTGTGTGTATCTGCAGTGGGATATGTGATTTATGTGTCCTTTAGCCAAGGAAATGGCTCAGGAAGTGTGCTTGTTATGCAAACATGAGGGCCTTTGTATGTAGTTCCAATCTTCATACAAAGCTGGTCAAGGCTGCTCCTATCTGCAATACTAACATTGGAGATATAGATCCCAAGGACTCACTAGTCAAGTAGCCTCTTTAAAAAAAAATAAAAAAAATTTAAAAAAAAGATGAGTTTCTGGTTCACTGATACCCCATCAAAAATAAGGCAAAAGCAATAGAGGAAGGTATCTCATACAGTGCTCTCCACGTGTGCTTTCCCAGGAAGTTTCATGTTGGAAGTGTTTTTCCATAGCCCCATGAAGACCCTTTGAAAGGAAAAAATGCCTACTGTCCCCTTTGAAGATTGTCAGTGACTACTGAGAGTAACTGACCAGGAGGAATTTTCTTCCTCTTGTACTTGGGGACAGCATGGGACACTGTGGCTGTTCTAGGATATTGCTAGCTCTCTCCCCACAACCTGGGTCTTCTGTGATCACACAGTCACCAGGACCCAGGGGTAGGAGATGGAAGACCTTAGTCTAGTTATCATTTTCATCTCTCTGTGGATGCTCGATCATTGAGAAAGCTCCTGAGGATCGCTTCACCTCCCACTTGCATGCCTCTCTGGGTGGGAAACTCACTTCCTTACTTCCCACCAATAAAGAGCTTCATCTGTGAGTGGCTGTTCTGTTGTTCTTCAGACTAAAAATATGTAAGGGCCCCAAAGAAGGCGGGTGTCTACTTCCTGATGCCAGGTGCAACCCTGAGGCAGTGGATGCCGTGTGCCATCCCTTTCATGATAGTTCTTTGATGATTTAAAAGTTGGAGCTACTCACCTTCTGAGTTTTCCTATTTCCACTCTGAAGCCGACATTTGAGCTTGTTGAATAAGGTCAGTTTTCTTCTTCAATACTGAAGCTAGAATTGAATCTAAGATTCAAGTGGAGCCGAACTAGGAAATCCTTGAATGAGATCATGGGCTTCTTTGTCCCCCACCCTCTACTTACATACCCTTGCATTGCCATCTCTGCAAAGGCAGGTAGAAAGTAAGGTGATGCCCACTGAGCAGACGGTGACTGAAAGCTTCCTTCCTCTTCTCTGGCTCCGGAGTCCCCCAGGCACAGCTCTGGCTTTCTCACCCTGGGCTTTTTACACTTGGTGTTTGCACCTAGCTCTGCAAGCCTGGGGACCTTGTTGCATCTCTCTCACCAACTGAGTGACGTGGAATCATCTCTCTGTCTCGTGTGTCAGCCCCTCTTAGCTCCCCAGAATCTGTGGGTTTGATAAGGAGCTTTGTATGTTTCATTCAAGTATATTCACAAAATTTGTTTGAACAGGAGAGAGTCAAGGACAAAGGCTTATCTCCGGCTCTGGAGAGCCACAGAACTGACAAGCTGAGCGGCAATGAATTAATCAGCATGCCCATAGCATGGCTCTTGAAGTGACTATATGTCCACCTTCCTGATTGCATGTTACCTCAGCTAGAGCTCTCCTTGTTACCCTAAAAGACTTTAGAGTGCACCTCCTGTCAATGCCTTATGCTTAACTGCATAGTCACACAGCAGGGAGAGGAAAGGGAGAAGGGGGAGGGAAGGGGAGGGAAGGAAGGAGAGATGGATGGGGAGAGGGTCAGAAAGACAAGCAGGTTGCTTTCCAAGAACTGGTGTTTGAGTGGACACCTGAGTTACCAGGATAGGCTGCAGTGTAAATTCCCACAGGGCACAGAGCTCCCCTGGCTTACCCACAGAGTGTGGCTCAGATCCATCCCGGCCATAGGCCTCTGCATGTGGTCCTTACATCATCCTGAAATCTGAAGGTTTGCTCATCTTCATCCAACTCTTGGCTTTTGTTAGGAGCTGCTTTCATCTGCTCAGTGGACTAGAAGCCAGGCACACAGGGTGCAGACACAGGTCTACAAGATGCAAAATCATTGTCTCTTCATTTCTCAGCTCCTCAACATTGACAGACAAGGACCCTTTCTTCCCAGTAGCCAAAGGTGGTTTTGCTATCATTGCTTCACATTGTGTTGATCATGAGCAGTAGTTCTCTATCTTCCCTGCCTTCACACGTGTGTGTGTGTGTGTGTGTGTGTGTGTGTGTGTGCATATGTTTAAATGTTTGTGGAGCTCAGAGAGCAAGCTCAGATGCCACTCATCAGACTCTACCCTCTGTTTGAGGTAGGATGTCTCAGTAGCCTAGAACTTCACCACGTAGGGCAGTCAGCATCCAGGGATCCTCCCCCCCCCACCCCCCATTTCCCTGTCTCTGAGATTGTAGGAGGTGTCCCTTATACTTGGTTTTTTATATAATTTCTTGGACTCAAATCCAGGTTCTCATACTTGCAAAGCAACCACTGTATGAAATGAACCATTTCCTCAGTCCCTTCCCCATCTTGCTTTGAGTCCTGATTTAAAATTCAATTCACCCAGACCTCCATTGTGGCCCTACCTACATATGCTAGGAATCTGGTCCTCACAGTGACAGAGAACCAACTGGCAGCTAAAGCCAAGTAGGCGATCTATCTGTTGGATAGTTGAAAATTCAGAGGGCAGAGCATGCCCCAGGGACTGTTCTGTTCAGAGTGCACACATTGTCACCAGCCCCAAACTGCCCACTCTTTCTGAGATCTCTCCTCAGCTAAACACTGAAGAGCATCTCTGGCCCCTGAGAAGCTCAGGGCTTATACAGGCTTTAAGGCACTTCATTGAGTGAGAGCTCTCTGCTAAGCCAGTCTACAGGAACATCCTACTTATAGCAAATATGGTAACCAGTACTTTAAGAGAAGAAGTTACTGTTAATTTGGGCATTACATTATTCTGATGAAATAGCAGACTGAGCACCTTAAGGGGAGAAGATTTACTCTGCTTGCTTTTTTAGGGGTTTCCTTCCCTCACAGTGGGAGGCTATGGTGTACAGAGTCTCTCACATCATGGCAGCCAGGATGCAGAGCTCATTTCCTGGACTCTGAGCTGGGTTTCTCCTTTTTCCCATTTTCATTCAGGACCCCAGCCTGTAGCATGGTGCTGCCTATGTGCAGAACAGACTTTCTTCTTTTCTCTATAATTTATCTGGATGATTTTAGACACACCCAGGAGTGTGCTTTCCTGATTTCCTGGGTCATTCTCTATACATTCAAGATGTAATGTGATCAGCCATCACAGGTAGATCATAATGCTATTGAACACTTAGCAGGTGGGAACATAACTACCTTATATGTATTGGGATATCAAAAACATCCATGTGACTTATGTGGGGACATTTGCTTTAATGCAGTGTTGGGAAAGGCAGTTGTGTTATCTTTGAGGTGTGTCTTCATTGCTGTGAACTACCTGGACAATCATGAAGAGAGAATGCCCAGGCTAGCTCAGAAAGGAGCCTTGGTCTGCATGCATAATCTTAAGCCAATCATCACTGCAAGACAATGCTGTGATGTGTCCACTCCCAGACCTGGAGCTAGAGTCAGCTGCACCAGATACCAGAAATGGATGTGGGCAAGTTTCTTAAGGAATGCCCAAGGGCAGAGTGACTACAGAAAGAGGGAGAGCCTATGCTAAATTTCAGAAAGCAGTATGGAAGAGCTTCTGGGTTAGAGGTGCCTGGCCTAGAGCCCGAACTCCAGAAAACTTTGAGAAGGGTCTCTAAAAATCTGGCACCCACAGTACATTTGCATGCTCACCTTTCCCTTATGTCCTTACTAATGATGTTCCAAAGATCTATTCTCCCTTCTTCCCCTGTAAGGAGAAGCCAAGTTGGAGAGATTCGGGTCTCCATGCTGCCAACAAGATGATCCCTGGGGTAGATGCAACCTGGTTCATATAAACTTTGGATTCTTAGGCTCCAGGTACTCACGGCTCATGGACTGGCAGCCAGAACAGGGCCATTATTGTGGATAGTGTTTTATGTGTGTGTGTGTTTGTTTTGTTTTGTTCTTAAGGGGTTACTATGGTCAATAGTAACTATGAAGAAGAAGGATGCTCCAAGTGATCATGCTCCTGAAATGATCAGGTAAAAGGCCATCTTTACAAGGCTCAAAGTAAGGAAAGAAGAAGCAGGAGCAGTGGCCCTGGGACTGGACAGAGGGCAACTGAGAGGGTCAGTATTACAGGGGCAGAGGCAGAGAGTCCAGTGGGTTAGCTTCAGAACTTGAGAAAGTAGATGAAGGAAAGCCCAACCATACCCCAAGAAAAGAGATCTCACAGAACTAGAACTTCTGTGGGAGGGAGCTCAGTTGTGTGTGTGTGGAAGGAAAGGGCTGGTGACACCTCTGGAGTTGTGTAGCAGGCAGGTGGGAGACAGGAAGAGAAGTTGGTACAGGAAGACAGGTGACAGTGTGAGAAGCTTGGAAAGATGGGGCCTACGAGGCAGAGCTGCTGCCCATGTATCAAGGGAACAGGTCAATGGCAGCTATTGTATGGGCTGGGGTGACTACAGATACAGGAAACAGGAAGCAGATACTGCAGATACAGGAAACAGGAAGCCAGGTCACAGTGAACTGGAACCATGAAGCCCTACCTCATATTTCCACACTTAGTCTAGAGGCTGAGTACTGCCTCTAGACTATGGACTTTATTGCTCAATTGCTCTACCAGGAATGGGGAGTTTTTCAGTCTTTCTGATTGGTGAGTTTGTTTAATCCCACCGTAATCTGGCTTCAGCAGAAGCAAGCTTCATAAAGAACCCAAAGCTCTCAGAGGCTAGCTTTTGTGGTAGGGTTTCTGCCATGGAGTGGGTCCCTTAAGGAAGTTCCCGGTATATTTCAGCAGAAATACTCAGGGTTCTTTTACCATAACATGTGTTTGAGTATGAAAATCTTTTCTTCCCAGCAAAGGTAGAAACCCTGTGTCTTGCCAGGTTCTTCCAGAAGCTTTGAACTTCACTGAGATCAGATTTCCTTTAAAAAGAAAGAATTTTTTTTTCTAAAGTTCTAATTTTTTTTTCAATAAAGGCTGGGGGAAACTGAGTGTGATGATGCCTTCAATTCTAGCACTTAGGGAGGCAGGCAGATCTCTTTGAGCTCAATATTAGCCTGATCTACAAAGTGAGTTCCAGGACAGCCAGGGCTCCACCGAGAAACTTTGTCTTGTAATCTCCTCCCTCTAAAAGGGCTAGGAAGATGACTCTAGCTGGCAAAGCACTGGTGGACCTCACAGAGTGGAAGACCTAAGTTTGGATCCCAGAACTCATGTAAAACTCAGGGGGTGGTGACATGTGCTTGTAATCCCAGAGCTGGTGAGATGGGAGGTAGGAACAGATGAATCTCCTTAAGTGAGGCCAGCTAGACCAGCATACTTGGTGGAGTCTCTTACAAAAGGTAGACAGTGCCTGAAGAATAACAACTGAGGTTGTCATCCGACTTTCAGGAGCTGGGAATATGCATGCATCCTTGTGTGTACCCACATAAGCTCGTGTGCGTGACCACACACACATGTGAAAAAAACTTAGTATGGCTACAGTTTATTGGATAATGAAGGGAGCCCTATCTGGTTCCCTGAACAGTAAAATCATTTACCCATAGCCATCAAAATGAGAAGTGGGCTCTTTGCTTCCTGGGTTTTTAATTTTTTCTACCTGCCTTTTTCTCCATACACAAGGGTGATAAAGACAACATCATTCATACAGATCAAGTTTCTCTTCTTCTAAGTCTCCACTTAAACATTTGCTAGTAGCTGGTGCCTATTAATAATTTAAAGGGCCCGCTCTTCTGAACAATGAGCAAAATTAATCTACTAGCCACTTGGGGATATTTGCATACAGTTTGTCAGTGGCTCTTTAACAACCTTTTTCTACTCAAGATTTCCTGTGACCCTCACACACCATTAGTGAGTGAGCCGGAGAGGATTTGGGGATTGTATAGTCTTCCCCCTTCTGTATGTTTGACAAACCACCACTGGGAATTGCTTAGGAGGTAAATAAGGTAATTCCTTATGATTTCTACAAGCTGCTGAAGTTACAGGAGAAATGCAATTACTTTCAGATCCCTCTACATGCAATTTACTAATAAGCTTCAGAATGGGGAAACGTGTAATTAGTAATTACTCTAGCATGTGGTGATCCAGGGCTTACCCAGGCAGTCTGGGGCTCTATAATCTATGGGCAGAAAAGAAAATGAACTCAGTATCAAGAAACAAATCTGTCACACATCCATGCACACACATCTTTTATTCTAAAATTTCTATTGCCTTTTTTCTACGTGTGTGTGTGGTGTGTGTTGTGTGCTGTATGTGTGTATGTTTGTGTGTGTGGTGTGCGGTGTGTGTGTGTATGGTGTTTGTCTGGTGTGTGTGGTGTGTGTGTATGTGTGTGTGTGTATGTGTGTGGTGTGTGTTTGAGGAGTGGAGCTGCATACCATGAAGTGTATACGGAGGTCAGAGAACAACTGTGGGAATTGATTCTCTCCTTCTACCATGCTTGTCCTTAGGAGTCAAACTCAGGTCACCCAGCTTGGCAGGAAGGGCCTTTATCTGCTTATCTGGCTGGTTGGCCTTTTAGGAGGGGTTGTTATTGTTTATTTGGGAGACTGGGTATCCTGAGTCTCACTCTGACTTTAAATTTCTAGTTCTCTCGTTTCCAGCCTCCTGAGTGCCAAGTCTCCAGGTGTACACTACATAGCACTGCCAAAGGTAGAAGCCAGGGCTCTGTGTGTGCTAGGCAAGTGCTCTAACCACTGAGTGGCCATTCCTTGTCTGAGCCTAGTGTATCTGAAAAGAGTTGCTGTTGATAAATTGCTGCTTTGCATACACTTGCTATGGGTTTTAAAAATCACAGCTATATCACTGGAGAAGTATCCTCATGTCTGTGGATTCAAAGTGTGGTGGCTTGAATAAGAATGACCCTCATAGGCTCATATATTTGAATGCTTAGTTACCAGGGAGGATTGCTGTTTGAAAGGATTAGAAGAGTTAGGAGGAAGGAAAATGTTGTTGAAGAAAATATGCCACTGGGGCCTGAGCTTCAAGATTTCAAAGCCCATACCGGGCCCAGTTTCTCTCTGCTTGTTGGTCAGGATATAACGCTCCGGTACCACGTGTGCCTGCTGCCATGCCATGCTTCCCCACTATGATGATAACAGAGTATGAAGCTGTAAGCCAACGCCCAGTTAAATGCTTTATTTTATAAGAGTGGCCTTGGTCATGGTGTCTCTTCACAGCAACAGAGCAGTGACCAAGACACAGGCCTATCCTGGACTCAGTACCAAAAAGGACAGGTCATCGATGAAGTAAGGACAGGCAGCAAAGGAAGGAAAAAAACCACAGACACAGTGAATGCCTATCTCTGGGGGTCAATCAAATGGGTTATGTATATTATTATCTTTATGATAAGTAGGTATAATTATGCCCATTTGTTGCAGGAAAAATAGAGATTCATTGAGGTTAGGACCCTGGGTTCTTGGCTAAGATCATTCTCAATGTCAAGGGGCCAAAGCTGAGCTATGACCCCGGAAAAGTCTGACTTCAAAGACAATACACCCCCAGTGTACCAGGGGGTTATTCTTGTGCCTGTAACTCTGTATTCTGGATGAAATGTCCTGTACCAACTTCTGGAAAAGGCTGGTTTGGTGCCATCGACAATAGAATCATAAAACCTAATGCTTTCCCTAAGCCATCTCAACTTTAGGAATTTAACCTAAACAAGCATACCCTCCCCCAAAATACAGATAAGAGTTTATACACAGAATGCCCCAAAACAATATTGTTTATAATAGCAAAACCTGAAGAAAAAACTCCAACACACCCTGACAACGCTGGAGAAGAAAACCACAGCCCTGGCTGTGTGGAAACATCAGCCACAGAACACATTAAGGAACTTAAACTGTGATGAAGAGCTCAACATTTTGTATATGGTAAAGACTTACATAAATAAAATAATGTTTGTACAAGAAAGATACAGACCCAGTCTGTGTGTGGTTAGGTCCACAGGTGGCTTTAGTTTTTAAGGAACAACTTCAAAGAGATGTACTTCATATACCAAGATATTCACCCCTTCACTGTGCAATATTTATGATTTAGTGTATTCCCAGAATTGTATAGTCATCATTGCTATCTGATGAAAATTTCATAATCTCATTCCCTTCCCCTCCCCCAACCCTTGCTGAACATGAATACATTTTCTGTCTCTATAAATCTGCCTATTAAAGACACTTCATATATATGGAATCATGATATGTAGCTTTTTGTGACTGGCTTAAGATTCAAGGTGGGGAAGATTTACAGACGTGCTTTTCTCTAATGACTTCACAGGTTCAGATCTTACATGTAAGTCTTTAATTCGTGTGCTCGCAGTGTGAGGTCGGGACCCAGCCTCATCACTTGTGGATATCTAGGTGTCCTGGGAGCATCCTGCTCTTTTCTGTGTCTTGGCATACTTAGTATACAAAACTCAGTTGTCTATAAAAGTGAAATCACACACACACACACACACACACACACACACACACACACACAAACAAACCAATAAATAAAAACAGTTCTTTTCTATGCCTTAGTGCATATCATTCCCTGGCCAGTGGAATAGCATTCAGTCCTATGGGTTTACAGGACTCACTTCTTTTCTTCCAGGTGGGTCCTGGGGATTGATCTCAGGACATCAACCTTGCTGAGAGGTGTGTTTACCTAATGAGCTACCTCTCTGTCTTTTATAATGAATACTATTAATGTAAACACCAACGAACAGCATCGAGCGTCACTGTTGACATTTTCACGTTTTGAGTGGCGGCTGAAGTGTTTGCAGTCTCTCCTCATTCAATGATGCAAGGAGGGCCCTGCTTGTCAACACCCCGACAGCACTTGCCAGACTTCCTTCTTATTTAAACCTTACTAGCAGATTTGAATTGGTATCTTGTTTTGGTTTTGATTCACATTTCCTAGTAACTAATCATCTGATCACCTTTGGTCTGCCATTTGTGTATCTTTGCTAGAGAAACGTCTCTCGAAATTCTTTGCAAATTCTAAAGTACAGACTGTTTTTTTATTTGTTAATGAAGTATATGAGATTCAGAATATACACAGAAGAGTCTAGAGTCTTATCAAATACATAGTCTGCCATTACTTTCTTGATGATACTGTGAAGGAGTCTAACCTGTTTTTCTCTTTGGTCTTTGTATTTTGGTCCCAGATTTAAGTAATCAGAGTTAAATCCAACGTTGGTGAACTTTTTCACTCATTTTTCCATGCTCAGACATCCCCTTCTCACATAAACATGTTTACATATGCATTTTACATGTTCAGATATTCGTTTGCATGTAGTGTGAGGTAGGGCTCTAATTTCACTTTTTTGTTTGTGGATATTCAATTATTCCAACAACATTTGCTGATTAGCTTGCTCTTTCTTTTTGCATTGTCTTGGAATGCTTTGCAAAAAAGCAGGTGACTACAAGAGGGGATGTGGCTCAGTGATGAAACTGCTTGTCTTGTAAGCAAGGGGACCAGAGTTCAGATCCCCAGTACCCATGTGCATGTTGGGGGTGGTAGCCTGTCTGTAATTCCAGCCTCAGAAAGTGGAAACAGGGAATCCTGGATCAAGTTGGCTGGTGAGATCAGCTTTATTAGTGAGTTATGGGTTCATTTAGTAAGAGATGCTGCCTCAAAAATAGAAAGGTGGAACAGTAGTCAGGGAAGGTCCCTGACACCAAACTCTGATCTCTATATGCATGTACATACATGTACACAGGCATTCACCCACACATGTGTGCACATAAACATGTGAACATAGATACAAGCATGCACACATATATACCATAATATAAAACTTGAAAAGAGAAAAAGGTAAAAGAAATAATTGACCATACATGTAAATATTTTATTTGTGGGCTCTGAGATCTACACTACAGATCTATATGTTTATTCTTGTGTCAGTACCACACAGTTTCTGTAGTAAATTTTGACATCAGGAAGAGGGAATTTTCCTGCTTGATTCTGTCTAGAGATCTCTTTGGCTCTGTTGAATGTCTTGTGATTCTATATGAATTTGAAGATTGGCTTGTCATTTTCCGCTTAAAAGGCGGATGTGATTTTTGAGAGGGGTTTGCTGAATGCAGACATCTGTTTGTTGGGGACTACCAGCCTGTTAACAAATGATGGCTATGCCGGCATCAAACCCTGTGGCTTTTTCTGAGCTGTAAGTGAGCACCTTCTTTGCCTGACAAGAGCAGTATAGCTCCATGGAATGCTGGGGCGGCTCGGAAATTACTTCTACTGGAGACGACCTATTAGGGCACAACAGCAGCTCCCCTGAGGCCAGTTCTCAGCCACTCCACACACCACGCAGCGTCTATTACTTAGTCCAGCACAGTTTTAAATACCTCCGGGCACCCCCTCCACCACTTCCTGTGGAATACTATTTCACAGCCTAATAGAGCTTCCTAGGGGAATTTTCTCTCTTACTTAGCCACATTTCTTTCTATGTTCAAGTCCACTGCTTCTTCAGGACCATACCACTCTGGATCCTGTCTGCTTCCCCCCCCCCCCCACCACCACCACGTTTCATGCCCTCAGAGCCAGTCAGCCTCTTTCTGAGATGTTGAGCAAACTCTGGGTGTCACTGGTGAAGACTTGCTAAGGAGACCTTTGGCCAGAGCTACCATCGTGTTCTTATGACCTTGAGGGGTCAAAAATGGCTAATGCAAGCAAATACTAAGTCCAAGAGGCTCCATGTCAAGATATTGGAGAACTCTCTCTGTAGTTTGTGATGAATGGCTTGCTGCCCTTCTCTCCTCTCCTTTTATGTTATATTGAAGGAGACTGGGGAGATGGATTTTCCTAGGCTTTAGTAAAAAGGACAAAATGTCACACACAGCTTGGTTAGCTTCTAGGATCTCAAGGGCTGAGGGAAGTTCATAGGTCACTCTGAAGAGAGCCTAGGGGTGTCTGTGTGTGACTCAGGGTAGACAGGTGGAGTTCGGCCAAGTGCTTTCTGAGCCTGGGATTTGTGTTTCTGGTTTGCCCTTACCCTGCCTTCCACTCTCCATTGCCTTTAAAGGTTGGGGTTCTAAGAAGGAGACCATATACAGAGAGAAACAGTCCAGTCTGAGCCACATGGCACATACTGCAGGGCAGGGGCCTAGGCCCTCATTGGTTCTCTCTGGTACATAGCTGAGCTTCGTCTTCTTTATCTGTGAGATGGGTGATGGGACACATTACAAAGCTTCAGGCACCTGGGTAGGTGACTCTAGGTGAGAAAATCCCACTCCGTGAATGTTACATGGCCTCCTCTCTCTCTGCTCCTGGATGGCTGATCAGGGCCATTTCTCCAAGCAATTTAGAAGGCAACTGTCTGCGGTCCCTCTTCTCATGGCCTCCTGGCCTGCACTGATAAGTTTTATTAGCAAAGAGGGAAGGGATTCTCAATGACTACATTTCTTCTGAGCTTTTCGAGAGATATTGATGGAGCTGCCTGGTTCCCAAGCTGGCATACCAGCCTGCTAGGATGGCCCGGGGAGCTCTGGGCTGGGGCAGAGGGGAGCACAAATCTTCCTAGCTGAGGAGTGAGGGATGGGTGGACTGATTCTTCTGAAGGGGAAAGCCATGCTCTGGCTTTTGGGTTTCTGTACTCTGGGCACTGGGGAAGCAGTTGAAATTTGCTTGGAAAGCACAGTAATTGCTTGTCACTAGGTGGCTGACAGGACTGCCTTTGATGAACCCTTACCTGCCTACCTGTTCCTCACAATAGGAACCAGCTCTGTAGACCAGTGTTCTGCTGACCTGGTCTGGGATAGGCTTGTGTATGAATGGAAAGGTGGATGCTAGTTTGTGTGTATGTTCTTGTGAATTGTGTGTTTGTGTATGTTTGTCTGTGGGAATGTGTATATAGAAGTGTGGAGGCACATGTTTGTGCATATGTACATTCACATAGATGTATATAGATATGCTTTTTGTGTGTATAAATGTTTGGAGGGTACTCACTCATGTGTGTATACACCCATATGGATATATATGCATGCATGCGATCATGATCATGTGTGGGGGCATATGTAATTATGTATAAAGGTATGTACAAGTATATAGGCATATGTATGAGTGTATGGGCATCTCTGTGTGTATTTGGACACAACACGTGTGAACTTTAGAGTGTATTAACCCTAGAATTATGTGTATATGTGTGTCTGCATTTGTATTCCTATGTGTTTATTCTCACTTTTGTTAGATCAGACAACTTATGAAGTTAAAGCCTCAGGAATTGCAGGGACACATTTGTGACTGCCACACTCAACCAGCAGCTTCACCTGCAGAGTGCATTCTGGGTCTTCTGTCTCACATAGTTGTATACCTCCTTTCTGTTCACTGCAAGAAAACTTCCAGTCTGTACCCTTAGTCATGCCTGCCAGGGAGATCTTCCTCTGGGCTTCTGTCAGTGTCAGCATATTATGGATTCCATCGTGGCATGGCCTATCTTTATCTTTATACTCACGTCCCCCCAGGACCAACAGGTGGTCGTTTTCCCGTCTTCCAGGGCCTTGTACTCTCAGGTACCTCATGGAAATGCAACCCATATGTGTGAAGAGAACCAATAAACAACATTCTTGGTGTCTCACTGCTCTCCTCTGTCAGTTGGAGGTAGCAATGCTTCTCAGAGTCCTGGGGATGACACAGAGTGTGAAGCAGCACACCCACCCCATACTTTGGGGTCTGCAGGCACTGAGACCTTTGACGGTCCCTCCCTCCCCTGCCAGGAGGAAGAAGAACAGGCATGGGGGTCAGAAGGTCCTGCTTTTGTAATCTCACTTTTGCCTGGATGAAGCACTTTACACTGAGGCTTCATCTTCTGACTGGAGATCTCTCAAGCACTAGGACCAGCCTCACACCAGGTTTCAATCAAAATCAGTCAGCAAAAATTGTTTTCCAGGAACATGAGCACCTGTGTGCAGGGGAAAGGTGCAGGAGCCTGGAGTGGGTAGTGGTGAGCGAAACTTAGAAAGGGGCCTGGGGACCTGAGGCCTTGGCTAAACCTACTGGGAGAAGAGTAGGACCCAATGTCTTGTGTGGCATTAGTATTCTAATGCTGCTTCCCACAGTGTCGGAGGCCTGGTAGCTTCAAACAGCCCTCCCTTGTTGGTAGTGACGACTACAGGCACACTCTATGGAAGATTTAACCCGAATCTATTCCTGGCCTATAGGAGCTGGAATGCAGCCACTGGCCAGGCTGCCTTCTCATTTGGAGGTTCAACTGGGGCGACTTTTGCTTCCTATCTACCTTGAGTCTTTTGAAAGAATGTTCTTTGCAGTTCTGGAGCCTGGGCTTTCCATATTCTTTCTGTACCCTGAGCAGCCTCAGATCCTGGAAGCACCTGTAGGCAGATAGTCACATGTCGCTCCTCCAACCACTCAACACAGCTGCTTCGGATTTCTTCCTCTTCATGAAGCACCCTGACCTGTTAAGTCAGGCCTTCCCAGGCTGCCATCTCCTTTCACTTACTTTCACCTTCCACCTCTGCCAGTTGTGCCTTAACCATGTCGACCACAGTACAGCACAGACCCAGGTTCTGCTTGGCCTCTGAAAAGATCAGCCAGGCTTAGGCTGCTGGGGAGCTGCCATGGTTCTGTGCAGCAGTCAGAAAGCTGTCTTGTCTGGCTACGAGGCCATGATTATGAGTGTTCCTGCCTGTTCTGTTCCAGTCCTGTAGCTGGTAAGGTCAGTTGGGCAGAGGTGGCCTTTAGGTCCTGATGGCTTTACAAGGAGCTTCACACAGACCTTGCTGGGGGGAACCTATAAATTCTAAAGAAGCAGTAGTGTGTTTCCAAACCGGAATTTTCTAGGAGGAGGTTGGAAGCAGGTAAACTGGGGCCAAGGGCAGCATCCTTGAGTCTCCCACCTGTAAAAGAAGAGAGGAGACTGTTGTTTCCAGAGGCTATACCAAGCACCAAGCACTTTGGATTCCATGTCTCCTTGAAGGTTAGAGGTTGCCCTTCATCAATCTAAGGTTGCAGCCCCAGGAAGTTGGCATTCAGACAAATCTACTATACCTCTCAGCCAGCTGATCTACCCAGAAGGACACGGTCCCCGCAATGCCATGCCTAATTCAAAGATTGTAGCTATTTGCAGTGGCATTTTGTTTTTCCTGACTGAGAGATGTGGAATTACAAGGCTGACATCTTGGTGCTAGGATTATGAGGGTGCTCCACTAGCACTCAGTGTCCGGATGTCCTCCTGAGAACGAAGGAAATAAGCTTTACAGATGCCACGGAGGGCCCAAACGTCAGCCCCAACAGACGGGAAGCCATGCCTTGTCCGTGACCACGCTGCCAGGCCTAGGGATGCTCTCAGATAGTACATGATACTCACTAAATATTTGTTCAAAGGATGAGGGAATAAACCCTTGACTCAGGGGAAACTTAACTCTAATATCAAAGCCAACTCATCTCTTTGAACGTACATCCACACAAAGCATCAGCAGAGCCCAGGGATGACTACCTGCTTCCATCAACCATCTTCTATGCCTGGGCTGTGAAGGTGAAATGACTCACATTTACAATAATGGCCAAGAACATCCGTGCCCATGACGCCTCAAAGTCTGAGAGTGAATTAACCCATAACCACTGCAATCAACCCACAGGTGAGGATCGGTAAAGACTTGGATGGTTTTCTAACCCCCACACACGGGGGTGCTGGGCCTGTACTGACTCTGAAGGCTATGTGATTTGTGCAGTAGCTCTGGAGAAGCAGGCTTGTGGGAGGGAATTCTTCTTCAGGCAATGATGGTGCTGATTACTGGCTCACCTTCATGCTTGTGCAGGAAGCTTTGATTGCAGCCAGAGAGTAACTAGAGGCTGGGCTTCCTCCCCTGCTGGAAGGGAATGGAGGATGTCTGATGGCATTTGCCACAGCATCCTTTCTGATTAATCAGGCTGCTCCAGTCTGTGAGGAAGCTGCAGGAAGGAAATCTGACTGGAACAGTCATTCTGTGTCCCATGCCCGTGCAGATGAACTGAAAGCAGAGGCAGGGGTCTCTGTGAGGGCTCTTGGGATAGAGACATTCTTATTGGTGAGAACAAAAGTAACAAATGGATACACCCGGAATTTTACTCCCCCCCCCTCGGTTTTTAGGAGTCAGAAAACTCAGGGAGCAGCCTTTGTGGTCTTTTGTGAGAGGTCTTTTGAAACAAACTCTCACTAGCTAGCCCAGGCTGTTTTCTAGCTTGGGATCCTCCTGCCTCCATGACCTAAGTATTGGGATAAGTTCTGTACCATCACATTTGACAACAAGGTGATTTTATGAAGGGTAAACGTGTAACCTTTGAGTGCTCTTAGGTCCCCACTTGATGTTTCTACCACGTACTAGCTTGTGAAGTTGGAAGGGCTCTGAGTACTTTGTGACCTTTTGTTCCTTCCCAGGATCTCCACAGAACATGATTGGATCCCTTAGTGGGTTTGGGATGAATGACACTATTTTTCCTCAGTTGGCAAACTCAAACAATGTAACAAAGGACAACATGGTCTTACTGTGATGTGAGTGTGATCCCAGATTCATGTGTCAGAAATGTGATTACTCCACACAACAACCATGGAGAAACAAGCATGGGAGGGTGGGAAGCTTATGAAAGGTACATCTCTCTTTGCCGATGGATTCATGCTCACTCTAAAGGGATTTGAAGCCACAAGACCAATCATTGGTCACTCCTCACTATGTGATGCCAGTACAGGAAGTGGGGACTTACCAGATGCAACCCTCCATCACAGGCTGACTGGCCTCCATGAGCTGAAGAAATAGACCTCTGTTTCTCATACATTACCTGACCTGCAGTGTTTTGTCATAAAAGGCTATCTTTAAAATATTGCAGATATTTGTATGGGAACTCTTACGGAGATATTTTAGACAACTGGCAATGAACTTGCTAGCTTTATCAAAAGTACCGGAGTTACATGAAGAATCACACCATACAAGCCACAAAGAATTTAAATTTCTTGTGTTGTGGCCTTTGCAGAGGAGCAGGATTTGAGCAGAGGCATTCAAAGGGAGAAGCCACTGGCTACAAGAAAAAAGGCACAAACAGGGCAGGGCTACTGCCCCCTCTGGTCACTAGGCTCAAGATAAGTCTTTTTCCCAGGGCCTCCTAGCCTTATGTCACGTGTATTGGTACAGTCTGCCTTCTAGCATGGCATTTTCCTCCTTTCAGTGACCTTTATCTTCCACTTGAGGTATCACTGCCTCTGTCCTTTGAGGGTTCTTTCTGCCAGCCTGGACCAAATCATTGATATACTGGATCTTTCTGGAAAATATTTAAAAAGAGAACATCATTCTTTGCATTGATCATGAGTCAATACCATCTCTTTCTGCAGAAAATGGATAAAGCACACATCCCAAACCAGATTCCAAACCAAGGGAACCAGTGAGGCAGAGGCTGTATGAAAGGCAAAGTCTCTCCTGTCCTCCAAACATTCCCAACAAACCACCCAGAAGCCTGCCAAGCAACTAAGGAGTTTTTAATCATTGTTTCTCTCTTCTGGGGAGAAAAAAAAAAAGAGTCATTTGTAGCCTGGCAACAAAGATCTGTGTGTTCTTCCCCCATGCCAAGCTGTAAACACTGCCTCCCTCATCTGAGAATAATGTTGCTCACAAGCTACAACCAGGATGACTTGGGGCTGCACAAGAGAGCTGCAGATACCAGGCAATGCCAGCAGGCTGGGGTGCATGTTGTAGGAACTGACAGAGCAATGGGACCTGGGAGTTTTCAGACCCAAGAACTTAGCATAGATTCCCATACTTCCTCCAGCACAAGGACTCCAGGCACAAGGCAGTGTTCCCTGTTAGGCATTTGTGGGGTTGGGAGCCCAGGTGGCATAGGTGGGCTGTGGAGAGAGCATTAGGTGTCCTCTGGGCTGGATGAGGTTCCTTCTTACTGCTCAGGCCATCTTTTTCCTCTCGCCCTCTGCTACTGTCTTATTCCTGGATGCAGGTAAAGAAACACCTTCATCTTAAGAGCCATCATGGACTCAACTGGTTGTAGAAAAATGCTTTTGAGGCAAAAAAAAAAAAAAAAAAAAAAAAAGACAGGAAACACTCAATGAAATTGAGTGTGCCCCTCTAGTCAACACATTTCATGGTTAGATGGAGTAGAGGGTAAGGATGTGGACCTGGGGTCCAGCTTCCTGGATGTGAATCCTATGTACCAAGATAATTTCCATTCCAAACATTTGTCCTAAAGACCAGGAAGTTTCCTTAGGGCTAAAATGATGACAACCATCATCATCGTTATTATTACTCCTTCTAAAATATTTGACAAGAGGGAAGTACCATTCATATTATAGCTATTACTTCAGAAGAATGTGGCTGAGATCAAGTGAACAGATTTTTTTTCAGCTTTCTCTTCTCAGGTAAGATGAAATGTTTAGCTGAGATACTCTACTGAATCAATTTAGCCAAGCTCCTGGCACCATGTTAGATCTATATATGACACCTGAATGTAACAGGTAAAGCTGGGCCATTGGACTGGGAAAAATGGGCACAACCAGATTACTGGAACAACAGAAAAATTTAAACATGATATGTGGCCTATTTCATGTTGGCATTGTGTTTTAATTTTTAATTGGGGGCACTGCTCTATTGTTACATCAGTGAACATCTTCAGCCTTATCAAACATATTGACACAGTGTACCTGGATCTATGTTCAATTATTTAGAGAAAAGTGGGCTTTAAATTCTCAAATGCTTCAAAAATTGTATAACATATATAATCATATGTAAATATGTAAAACTTTCTGAACCATCTTGATTCAAAATTATTGTACACACATTTCGATGTTTTATGATTATGCACACATGATTTTCCGAAACGCATGTATATGGGAATATATATATATATGTATATATATAAATCCACAGACATACAGGAAAAGGCAAAGAGATGAAAAGAATACATCTCAGCTCTGTTATTATGAAAAGGTAATAAAGATAACACCTTTCTTCTGGCTCTTTCTGAGTTCACCCGTTTGAGATCAACTGAAACCTTGCAGAGTGTAATTTCTTGGCTCAGTATACAATTCTGAGAGTCATGTATGTTACTGGGTAGAGAAGTGAATGTTCAGTTTTATGGTTACATAGAATTCTGCTGCTCCAGTATCCATGTGCATGCACATGGCTTGCTTCCTCTCTCTCTCTCTTTTTTTTTTTTAATGCCAGAATACTTTTGAATGCGGTGGCAGAGAGCATACATACATGCTTCTGTGTTGCTTCATAGGAACAGAGTTAATAGCTTATCTAGCATGTAAATATACCCACATTAGTGGATTCTGACAACTTCCCAAATTGGGCCTTTTTTATTTTTTTTAACTTCCATCAGCAGTGCGGAAGCATTCCAGTTGCTCTATACCCTCATACCCTTGCCAACACTTAGTCTTGTCAAATCCTTGGAGTTTAACCATTCTAAAATGAGTATGACAGTATATTATCACAGCTTTAATTGACATTTCCCTACTGACTATTGAAGCAGAGTGTTCCTTCTGTCTGTTGGCTTTTCAGGTGTGTGGTTTTGCAAAGTCACCATTCAAACCTTTTTCCCACCTTCCTGTCAGCTGTCATCTCTTATTGATTTGAAAGGCTCTTTATATATTCTATGTAGAAGTCCTTTGTCGCACGCATTGACTGGAAGTGTCTTCTTATTCTGTCGTTTGCTTTTTCAGTTCTGTAAGTTTCTGGGTAAGTTTTAATTTTCATGACACACAAATTCTAAGCTCCCCACCCCCAATCCTATAGTTTAACCTTTATGATACTCTTAAAAGATTAAACCAAGGAGATTATGAGATATAAAATGAAATGGATCCTAACTCTAGATCCCAGTTGAAAGGGTCCTAGTCAGAGAGTCTGCAATCAAATCTCATGATCGCCTTCATATTTGGGCCCTTGAGGGAAGGAGGTGCTTGGGCACAATGTGGGAGAGGCATGGTTACACTGGCAGCCTCCTCTGCTGACTCCTATCCCAGGGTTACAGGGCTCTTTATCCAGGGGTAGGTATAGTCCTGAACAGAGAGAATGCTCTGAGGGACAGAGATGCAGACATGCAATGTGTATTTCCACCCAGGGTATTTGCCCAGGTTAGAGGCAGCTTCAAAGGTTGGCTCTGAGAGTGGCCGTCACTCTACTAGGAAGTTGGAGAAAGAGAAAGTCAGTGATGGTGTCTCAAAGGAAGGAACTGTTAACATGGGTCCTGTTTGCTGCACAGTAGCCTTCCAGACAGACAAGCTACATAAAAGCATTTCAGATAGACAAATACCCAGGAACCAGCAGGTAAACTACTATGTAGAATAAGATTTGAGAAAAGGACCAGCCACTTCCCATCCCAACCTCCCTACCTAAAAGCAAGAGATCTGAATCCACAAAGTCCTGGTGCTGATGATGCTTCACAGGCCTTCACATTCATTGTATCTCTCCTACTGAGAGATGCCATGCGGTTCTGGAAGGTCCTGTAGAGATACTTCTGGCCTTGCAGCTGGCCAGGAGTACCTCTGTCTTTTAGCTGCTCTTTCTGGTGTAAACACAGGCCTGCACATCCTGTGTCTCTCACACGTGGAGGAAAAGCCACAGAGCATCAAGAGACCCAACTCCCAAGTGACTTTAATGGAGTTTAATTTCAACTGTAGATTCTTCAAGCAGTTTGGGGAATTTAGAGGTAAGAATAGATCTGGGGAGGCAGGAAAGAGGGTAGAGCCCAGATGACATCAGCTCCCAGTTCCCTAGTTCCTCTCTGAGGAACTCCTGCCCTAAGCTTAAAATCTCATTCAAATTCCAACACTCCACACAGCCATTAGAAAATCTGTGTGGCAAGTGATGTGTTGTCTCCTAAGGAGACAGGAGGGGAGTGACACCCCCTTTGTGCTCTCTGAGTTCAGTCCTGTCTACTCTTGGAGGCTTTAAGTTGTCCTCTGATGCCAGGATACCCAGGGTGCAGGCCTCTCTGCTCCTCTGGATTTCCAGGATGTGCCAGGCTATACATACATGGGGCTGGGGGCACAGACACACACATATAAACACATAGGAGGGATACATTTACACATAGACACACAAAGGATCACATAAACACACACATATACAAAAAACACACACAGAGGGACACATACACACATGGAGGATAGGGTGGGACCACATAGACATACACAGACACACAAGAAGGACACACAGACAGGCAGACATACATACATACATACATACATACATACATACACACACACACACAAATATACACAGGCACAGATACAAAAGGACTCTTACAACACACAATCAGACACACATGCAAAAGGTCACACACACAGACATGTACACAGATAGACACGCATGCTACACTGTTATTCAGGGACCCTCAGCAGTGGCCCAGTGGTTCCATCTTTGCTGACTGGATCCCTAATGAGACCACGGGCTCTCTCTCCTCTCTCCTCCTAGATTCTTGCTTCCATATCAGCCTGCAGTTGCCAGGAAACAGAACAAAGCTGTGGGACTCCTGGCCTTCAGAAAACCTTAGACTGGGCAGTTTTCCTGAATCCAAAAGCCTTATCTTTTGAAACCTCTTGTCACTTTGGTGCTAGCAAAGTCTGGTAGTGGGATAAGGGGACTCCTGCACAGGTGACAGATACTCAAGTGTCAAGGTAGCTGAGATCTGAGCTCCAGGTGCTGTTATCACAGTCACAGATGAAACCTCCAAGCCTCAGGTTTGTACCCAGCTCTCAGGTTTGCTGAGTCTTGTGTGTATGTGCTGCGGGAACCTTCAGGTGCCCACTCTGTAATTTAGTAGGCATGGTCCTGTGTGGATCCTGCCTGGGGTTAGGAGCATAACAGGTTCCTCTTCTGTACCTGAGTTGCTTTCTCCCTTCCCTTATCCAGAGAGATTTCAGAGACCCCAAGAAGGAGCCTGCATTATTTTCTTCAGGGCAGCACTGCAGGGAAATTGTGGCTGAACTTTGGTACTGTTGCTCCCAAGTGCAAAGCCTCAGGACTGTGTGGTCAGGTGTTGCATCCTGGAATGGGAAAGTCCGAGCTCAGCAGCCAGCTGTTGGTAGTAATAAGGTGGGGAAACAGCCACAGATTCCTTGAAAGTCTGACCCCCAGCCAGCTCCTCACCCTTGGGCAAGGTCTGGCTTAAGCTGGGAATGGGAAGTTCAGGCAGGTTCCAGGGTAATCAGGCTGCTGCTGGTGGGAACCATAGGACAGAAGGTGGGTGAGGAAGATCCCAGCTCATACACACATATGCACACTTAGGTGTGCACAGAGAGGCAATTTGACTCACAGAGTAATTGTGAAGTGAGGTAGGGTGAGGTGGTAGATGGGAAGAGAAGGGCTGGAAACAGCACCTGGGCTCTGAACTTGGAGTATGCTTCTTTACCCGATTCTCTCTGGCCCATTTTATAGATTAGGAAGCTGAGGCTCAGTGGAGTCCATGTCTTGTCTAACAGTGCCTAGAAGAGGTGTGATGAGAACCCAAGTTAACCACCTCTTCGTGCCACTCAACTCTGGCCCTACCTGCTCAGTATCTTTCAGCCTCCTAAAAATCTGGACATCAAGTTCAAACTTGAGACAGCCCACATCGAGAGATGTGATATAAAATAAAAAAAAAAAAATCAGGCTCTGTCCTCCTCTTAAACTTCTTGTTTATCTGGACAGTGGAGAACCGTGCCCAAGCTTGTGTTACTTAGCTGGCATGTTAGTATTTCTGATGTATGGTGGGATAGTGAAGGACCCCTCACCTCTGACCCCCAAAGAGCATGAGCATGGTTAGCTGATGCGCCTGGAGGGTGACGTGATGGAGAGAAACTGGGAGAAGGGTGAAGAGGAGCCAGGGAAGTATTGGGTTTAGGATCAACCAGCTCTGGGTCCAAATGGGGCCATCCTTAGCTGATTGACAGGCCTGTGGGTGCATGCTCATCTCACCCAGAACGGCCTGATGCTTGTATGATGCCTTTGAACCTGGCTGGACTGATTTCCTACTTTCACTAGCCCTTGTTGCTGGAACCACGGGCTGTCAGTGGCCCTAGACTTGGAAATCCCAGGTGGATCCAGATCAGAAGCAGGAAGACAAAACATTTTCAGGGCTGTTCCCTAGCAACCCGAGCTGCCGGCCACAGCTGCAGGTCCACAGCTGATACCCTTCCATCCATTTGCAGGAGGCATCGGTTTTAGGTCCTCCGAGGTGCTCCGGGAGGCTTCTAATGTCCCTCCAATCATCCAAGAATCCATTTGCTTAGAAAAATCTCCCTCCTCCCCCTTTCTTCCCTTCTCCCGCCCCCACCTCATCAGCCAGTTCTTGGAGCACAGTGAATGCTGCTGCAGAGTACCAAACGGAACCCCCGGTGGCGGCTCAGACAAAGCCCTAGATCCATGGCAGTGGCGACAGTGTGGGGTGACTTTCTCGGAGGCGGTGGCGGCGATGCTGCCCACCCTAAGCTGCACTGGAGAGGGTGGGAGGGATGGATTGAAACCAGAAGACCAGACGCAAAACAAGCCCAGAGCCAAGCAGAGTGGAGGGGGAGGGGAGGAGGGGAAGAGGAGGGGAGGAAGCGGAGCAGGGGAGAAGGAGGAGAGAGGCCACTCATTTATTTATTATGATGCTGGTTGTAGCGTTGGTCTCATGTGTGGGGAGCAGACTGTATTTTATGTTTTAATCCTCCAAGCTGTGTGTGTGGGCTGGGGATAATTACATTGAAAAATGTGGCTAATATGCGGAAGGCTCTTTTTGTGGGGACAGGAATGCTTCAGTGGAATATCTTCCTCGTGGCAACCGAGGCCTTTCCATAAGCTGCTCAGAAGGTGCCAGTAATTGGGAACGAGGTGGAAACCTGCCCCCTGTCCCCAGTGGGCTCAGGGCTTTTTTGTTTTAGTGAGTTCTGGCTTCAGAGGAGAGGAAAGGCTGCACTCCTTACTCTCCCAGCCTGTCCTGCCACACCACACCACCAGCCCCTACGGGGTGACAGACACAAATGGGAGGTTTGATTGCTTTCTTGGCTGCATGCAGCCTTAGCGTCTCCACTGCTGGAGAAGGTTCATACACACAGCCACTGATCTGTCCACACATACGCAGTATACTCACACATCCACATAAAATTCTCCCCTGTGCACACAAACATACACTCATTCTCACACTCGGACACATGGACTCACTCATGCTTTCCCATATAGTGCACTCATGTACAAACACATGTATGTGCTCACGTGAATTCTCCCACACATAACCACACACACATCCATGTGGCCTGTATTCACACATTTGCAGATTTATACACACTTACATGTTTTACATATGTGTCTGAGAACTTTTTGGGTCCTCTCTCATGCACATCTATATTCATATCCACGTCAGCATGCACACTACAGCTTGCAAGGACTGATGTTTGTGAAATGCTGTCAGAAATATTGCCAGGGAAATTTTTATTTGGAATTTTAAAAAAAATGTCATCTGCCTTACTTAAAAGACTGCAAAATACCCTCATTCCTACCATCCTGGATGTTTGTTTTTTAGCACACAGGCCTCAGTGACTGCGCGCCTCTTTAATTCAAGCCACATGGCCCGTGTACAGACTTTCCTCTGGCTCATGCGTTTTGCTCATTTGATGCCTGTTTACTCAGAAACTGCAGATCCAGTGGAAAAAACACCCTAGCCTGCTGTGGTGCCAATTAGTCCTCTTCCCACGGTGGGCCAGCCTCCCTACAGGAGGAGATCCACAGGGCGGACAGTGAGGTCCTTAGTGAGGCTGGCTGTGATGAATAGGGCTTTGGTTCCCTGGGGACTTGGTGGGTTATTTTGTAGAAAATTGAATTTCTTGGTAAGTTAGAAGATGTGCTAATGAGTACTAATGTGGGGCCAGGAGGGCTGAGGGTGGGTTCAGACTTGGGCATCAGCTGGGTCAGCTCTCCTTCTGCCTCTGGGACTCCCACCTGCTGCCTCCCCCCAGCTCAGGCATAATTCTATTTGCCAGTATGCTATTTGCCCCTGACATGATCCTAGCTCTTGTCCAGGACATCCTGTGTCGCCTAAGTCCACAATGACCCATAGTTGTCCGTCCTCTCTGCCTCTGTCAATACTGAAGCCCTTGAAACTACCCATAGCTTGCAGAATTGGGCCAGAGTTGTTCAGCCTGGTGCTGCTGGTTGGAGTTCTTGTCTGGAAAGTTTTCTCATCAACCACCGGAATAACTCATTTTCTACCTTGCTAAGATGGCAGCCAGGCCTGCTCATCCTCCACTGAGTTCTTGGCTCATTCTTGTCACACCTCTTGGTGGTTCTTCCTACCACCAAAGCCCCACACAAGTCCTTAGACAGTGAGCTGTACAAAGACATATGCTAGGTCTTGATCACTGCTGTATCTTTTGTAGCCAACACAAGGTCACATGTGGGGAAGCCACTGAACTATTATCTGCTAAAAGGTAAATGAAGATGTTGTGTTTAGATCCCTCCCTCCACCAGGTCATTCCTCTGCCCCTCAAGTGCTGAGAAAGGCATTCTCTTATTAGCTGGCTGTAGCAGCCACGCCTTTAAGCCCAGTTTTCAGGGATTAAAATCAAGCAGATTTCTGTGAGTGAGTTCAAGGCCAGCCTTGTCTCCAAAGCAAGTTCCAGGCCAACCAGAGCTACATAGTGAGATTCTGCCTCAAACAAAACAAAACAGAAATATACACTGATGATACTTGTATTCATTTTTATGTTGCAATGTGAATTCATTATATAACAGTCAAATCAGGGCCACTAGTGTATCTATCCCCATATATACTGGCTAATTTGTTACAGGTAGAACACTCAAAGACCTCTCTTGTGCTGATTTTGAGATATATAACACTATTGTCAACTATGATTAACCAAGTGTACGCAAAACCCCAATCTCCTTGCTTTGCTTTGTTAACTATGATTAACCAACTACACAACGAAAGTCTCTTCTACAAAGTAGAAGTCTACAAAGTCTACAAAACTCACTCTCGTCGCTTTGCTGTCCAAATGTGATATATATAGACTCAGAATCACCTTCTCACAGTTTGCTTTTTGGGGGGAGGTTGTTTTTAAGGGTTTACTGAGTGTTTTCTTTTAATGGGAGAAATACATGCAATCACACATGTTCATGAATATGTTGGTGCCTGAGAGAAGAGAGAGGGAGGGAGGGAAGGAGGAAGGGGAAGAAAGAGGGAGGGAGACAGAGAGCGAGCTTGGAGGTTGGTCAAAGTCAGGCCTCTCCATTGCTCTCCAGCTAATCTTGTGTGTCTTTACTAAACCTGGAGTTCACCAATTTGCTTAAGGCCACTAAGCTCCAGGGGTCCTCGGTACCCACCTGTGTTCTGGGATTACAGGTGCATACCCACAGCACACAGCTTTTTACATGTATGCTGGACTTTGAGCTCCGGTCCTCCTGCTTGCAGAAGTGCTTTACTGACTTAGCCATCTCCCCAGCCTCTTGTCATGTTTTTAGAGTATTTGATGTATGTGTTTCTATGCAAAGAGCTTGGCAGAAGTGCCATCTCCATTGGACAGACGAGCAAGTTGAGGTTCAGAAAGACAGAATGACTCACCTGGCTCACGATAGTGCTTTGTGCATGAACTTTTGCCAGGCCCTCACTTTGGGATTTTTTTTTTCACAGCCAGCATCGGTCGTTTACAATCTATCCAGGCTATGCCTGAAGTGCCAGCCATAGCACATCACCAGACTGACACACAGAAAATTTCACATTGAAGAATGGGTCTCAAACCTGGAACCTTGGCTATGTGACATTGGGCATATTTTTTTCCTTTCTGCCTTTGTGTCCATAGCTATCAAATGGGTTCATAGCCCCACTAGGTATGTGAGACACTAGTTGATTTTTTTCCAATCCCCTAAATCAGTGATTTTAACCTGTGAGTCATGATCCGTTTGGGGGTCTCATATCAGATATTTGCATTATGATTCATAACAGTAGCAAAGTCATAGTTATGAAATAACAACAAAATAATGTTATTGTTGGGGGAGTCACCACAACATGAAGAACTGCATTAAAGAATTACAGCATTAGGAAGGTTGAGAATTCTGCCCTAGATAATCTGCCTGAAAGTGACTTGTAATTCCCAGCCTAGGACCATCCATTCCCTTTTACCACTGCCCAAGCTCACTTTTGCATTACTATTTGGCCACCCTGCCCTGCAGAATTTCACACAGCAGGATATCAAACATATGCCTTTTTCTAAGAAGCTACCCTATAGCATACTCAACTCCCCACCTTGAATGCAGCTACTGGGTTTCAGGAGCAATGGAAGCCCCCCCCCCAACAAAAAGAGAGTGTGGAGAGGTGATGGTCAGTCAGAAGTAAAAACAGGTGTGCATTGCAGTGAAGGCTGTGATGAGGGCAGTAGCTGAAGCAGCTTGTTTGGGGGAGGGTCTGATAAAGGATCACCTCCTGCAGGGAATGGTGCTGGACCATAGGGGGGAGGCTAGTGGGGTATGCATGCTTCTGGCCCCCATTTCAGTATCTCAGAGATGCCTCTGCTTTGCAGTCTCCATCCCCAAGCCTGGATCCTGCCTACATTTATCTGCGGTAGCTGTGAAGCTACTGCAGAGCAAACAAAGGCAGAGGTGCTGCTGTAGACAGTGCACCACGGCTGGGAAACAGGGCTGTCTGTACCTTTCGATGCTGTCATCTCATTAATCTTGTACCTCTGCGGCCCTTCTGAAGAGTGCACTCACAGCGGCCCATTCATTATGGCTCTAATAACAGCAGCAGGCATGAAAGTGCCAGGCTGTAGAGGAGCCGGCCTCTGTAGCTGCACAAAGCCAATACTTTTTAAATACATTTACACAGCAATAAATAAAAGTGGTCTCAGTTTACCTCGGTATTAAACTCTATTTGCACGTCAGAGTTAAGGGCCACATTTGTGTCTCCCTATTCAAATTTATTCTTGTGCAGCTCTGAGCCCAACTGCATTTATTTCACCATGTAGTAATGGTGGCTGAAGCTTAAGGGGCCTTTCATCACCAAGCCGCCCTCATTAGGGGCTCTGCTCCAGGCTCCTGGGCTCAATTCGGCCACCATGAAGACCACCCCTATTAACCAGAGGGAAAGGCAAGGCAGAGAACTGACAGGGCTTCATTAGCCTCCCCTGGCAGCTGGCTGGCCAGGAGCCAGGGGCTAGTAAGGTCCATGTCTCCCAAACTCACACAGAGAGAGCTGGCTCCCTAAAGGTGTTTATGTATCTATTCTCCACCTGCCCTCCCCCATCTACAATATTGAGTTCCACAGGCATACTAGAGCAGACAAGGATCCATCCAAGATTATTCTGACCTTGGATGGCTTGTTTCAAGGCCACATTCTGCAGGTCAGTTTGAAAGCATTGGAAATTTGGTGCAACCACTGTAGGCAATTTTCCACCTCCCTTTAGGGGCTCAGGGACTAGGAAAAAGAATTACCATCGGTGTTAAAGAGCGGTGCCTGACAATGAATCTCTGACCTGCAGCTTGTGGTAAGTGTCCAGAGGCCTTCTGATATTAGTGACCCAAAGCTCCAGAGCCTCAAACAGTGTTCTTAGGTTGAGGCAAAGGCAAGTGGGCACATGGTATCAGCTGGCCGTGACCAGAAGACCCTCCTGGACAGGGTGGAACTCTGTGTAGGTGATAAGCACGGTGTTTACATATGTGTGTGTAGGAGGGGTACATGTGCCTATGGAGGCCAGAAGTCAATTCAGTATCATTCTTCAGAAGCCCTCTACCTTGTTTCTTTGAAAGAGTCTCTTTTCTTGTACTTGAAGCTTTACCATTTCAGCTATGGCCACAGAGTCCCAGTGTTGGACTTAGAAGCTCATGCCGCCATAACCTTCTCATATGGGTGCTAAGTATCCAAACTCAAGACCTTATGCTTTAACAGCAAGTACCTTAGTGACAATTTTAGGGTTTCACAGCACCAAATAAACAGAGCCCAAAGAAGGAGTCTTGAAGGTTCCTAACTTGTGGGTTCCATTATCTGTGTTGATCAGTGACATCTTATTTCCAAGCAAGATCTAGCTCTTGGTGATGAAATCTCAAATTCACCTGGGGAGCTCTTTCTACTGTGGCTCGTTTTCACCAAGCCATGAAAACATACTGGGAGTATGTCACCTCCACTAAAACAGCATAGCTCAGTGGTTTTCAACCTGTGGATCACGCTTCACGGAGTCACCTAACACCTTTAGAAAACACAGATATTTACATTGCAATTCATAATGGCAGCAGAATTAGAGTTATGAAGTAGCAATAGAAGTAATTTTGGTTGGGAGTCATAAACCATGAGTAATTGTTTTAAAGGGTTACAACTTTAGAAAGGTTGAGAACCACTGGCATAGATCTAAGGAAAAGAAAGACTTCTCCTACACATGAATAGAAAAAGTAGGTACAGAGAAGTTGTCTGCCTTACCAAAAGCCACACAGCAGGTACGTATTGCAGTTTAGAGACTACATTCTGACTCTTCACTGTTACATGGCAGAATCTGTATCAGTAATTGTATGAGTGCAGCTGGCCTCCAGACTTTCAAAGTAATCTTGCAGGAGGAAATGAGTCTTCCTCTATGTGTTCATCGGATCATAGAAGCTCCAAGATCCTCCCTCTGGTAATAGCTTCAAATTTTGCAAGCTATGAGTCTTTCTACACATCCTGTCCCTGCCCTTCTTTGTGTCTCCACATTTTGGGCACAGAGAATGATAAACAGCAGACACCCAGAGTGAGAGTTCCTATCAAGCTTCATGGCTCCTGCATGTCAGACCATGGGCAAGTCTTGTCACCTATAAAAGCCTGGTGGAGTCAAGCATGAGTCTGCTATTATTACAAAGCCTGCTGCAGTGATTTCTTAAGGATAAAGGGCCTGGGCACTACTAGTCACAGGTCGGCCAAGGATCCTACTTTACTGTCTTCCATCTATGTCCCTCCAGGCCAGCTGTGTCACCTCTGCGGATCTCACTGAAGAAAGGCTGAGAAATACACACTTTGCATACTACATAGGGGCTTTATAATGACTTAACATGCAGAGGTGCTTAGCACTTAACTAACCACACATATACGTACAATAAATGCAGGGATCTAGTTCCCTTTCTTCATTGACTCCTGGGAAGGTGTGGAGTATAAGAATCAGCTTTCTGTATGTCACAAAATACTTGAGACTAATCTATAAAAAGAAAAGGGTTAGTTTGGCTCACAATTTTGGAGGTTTTAGCTCATGATTGGTCCCAAGGCTTTAAACCTGTGGGGAGGAAGCCCAACATGATGGACCTGCGTGACACAGCAAGATGTTCACCTCATGTCTGAGAGGCATGATTCTCTGGAAGGCTATTACCTCAGTGTTCTAGGAATCTCTTGTTATATCCTTTGTCTCCCAACATCACAGAAAGGGATTTGCCGTGGAGTGTGTCACCAAATTCATATCCAGAGAGCCTGGTTATCCCATTCTTGCCTTTTCTTGGCACCAGGGCAGTAGGCAAAGCAGACACACTCATCAGCTAGCCAAAGTTGACTTCCAAGCTTCTTTCTCCCATGTGTGTGTCTTGGAGATTGAAATCCTGACCTTCCTGGGTGTCTTCCAAGTTCTAGATAGTTACTGGAGCAAGTTTGTATAATGGGGCATGGCTAATTTCCAGTCTGTGGGGTGGAGGGTGTACTTTTGCAAGTGATTTGTGTGTGTGTGGGGGGGGGGGATAATTGTTTTCTGGACTGTTTTGACTGAGGCCTTCATAAAGGTACACCAGATCAAGCACTCTAAATAGGTTCAATTTGTTATCTGTCACTTCTACCTTGGAGATGTTTCTAAACTCTGTCAGGGGTTCCTTGGAGAGACTTTCTTAACACGAGCTGTGTTTTCCAAGGGAGGGGCCTGCTCTGGTCTCTTTTCAGGGAGGCAGGTGGATGTCTGCAGCTTGACTGACCATTTAACTATTGCAAAGAACGGATGAGTCCTCAAGGAAGTGGGTTCTAAACCCAATCTCAAGTCACCTTCTAGTAGAAAGAAAATGAGCTGGTTATCCAGATCTCTGTCTGAGAGGCTTCTGGTTCTTCAAAGCCTAAAGACTTCTATGGAAACCTGGATGTTAGATTTGAATTTATTGGCTAAGCCCCTAAACTGGAAGGATGACCAGGTCTCTCACAGCCAGAGGCTAGAAAGGCTTTTCCTGTGAGGAGTAGAGATGGTACTGGAAGAGAAGGTAAGATTTTGCTAGTTCTGGGTGGGGAGGGCCACAGGAAAGGGAACCATTACTGTCCCATGTGGAGGTAGCCTCTCCACCCTCCCTCCATCTTGGCTAATAAGTCATCTCATATTTTGTTTTCCTCCCACATTATTTTTCCCTGGTGACAGAAAATTACGGCTGACAAGTGGCAATTGATCTCTCCACATTATTTTGAAGCAATTATATTGAAATGGGAAACAATGCTTCCAGGAAAATGGCCGATAGCAGACTAGCACACAAAGCTTCCTCCGAGACAGATAGGGGAAGCTAATTTGTCCCACGTCGAAAGTGACCAAATTTTCTTCCCCTGAAATTACATTTAATTACTGTCTGAATATCTTCAAAGATAACTCCTGTTTCAACCCAAGGTGCGGAGGACATGCTAGAGTCCTTGGGTGCCCTCTAGAGGGTCTGGGGGCCCTGGGATTGCCAGGGTACCTGGAACAGGTAACCTTTGAATGTCTATATACCAAGAGGGGATCTGTGGACATGTGAGCTGAAATACAAGTCAACTTCTGCAGGAAGCATAGCATGATAATTCTCCAAACTCAAGAGTTGACAGAGAGAAAAACATGTTCTTCCAGCTCCCTAGTGTGGGCTTCAACCATCATAGTGGAATATTGTTTAAACTTAAGCAAAGCTACAACCAGATTTCTGTTTACTTTCCTCTGATGGGGCACTAAAGCACCACTGCAGATTTATTGTTGGTTTGCTCATTTCTGAGAGAGAGAGTATCCAATACAACAAGCTACTTTTCACCTTGAATTTCTGACCTTCCCACCTCTGCCTCTCCAGTGCTGAGGATCAAATCTGGAGCTTTCTGCATGCTAGGCAGGTATTCTACCAACCGGGCATTTCTGTCCCTCACTGCAGTTTTAAACATAAGGCTTAAAGCTAGCAGAAGTAAAGATGTTACATCAGTGCCATAACACAGCCTTTACTGTGTGCAGATTTACACCCATAATCTATGTAGGATGATAGTAAGCATGGCACAACCCTACTGTGAATTTTTTTCTGCTTCTCCTGGGATGATGGCAATGAAAGTCTTCTCAGGACAGACCACTGGTCACACCATTTTTTATGCTTCAGCTGCCCTTTGCCACCTCTGTCACAGCCCTCAGCCAAGATGGTGACAATGATATCAGCTTGCTGTCACAAAAAACCCAGGAGCTCATTGAAGGCAGCTCCTTATTGTGATCTTTGTAACCTGGGTCCTGTCCTTGTGACTGATGGACACACAGGTTGATTGAACATGTGAGTGAAGGAGGCATCAAGCTGGAGGCAGAGCTCAGCTACCTCTCAGCCATGTCCCAACACTTCAGCTGTGAGGAGAGGGCCAAGGGGCAGGAGTTTGCTGAGGAACCGTGGAAAAACAAACCATCTAGTAACATGGTGGAAGACGAGCTAAGGAAAAAAGGAGAAACTTAAAGTGACCACGGGTTTGGAATTAGCTACAACCTTGAGGAAGAGAAGAGAAGGAGGAGGAAGAGGAGGAAGAGGAGGAAGAGGAGGAAGAGGAGGAAGAGGAGGAGGAAGAGGAGGAGAAGAAGAAGAAGGAAGAGGAGGAGGGAGAGGAGGAGAAGAAGAAGGAGGAAGAGGAGGAGGAGGAAGAGGAGGAGGAGGAAGAGGAGGAAGAGGAGGAGGAGGAAGAGGAGGAGGAGGAGGAAGAGGAGAAGGAGGAAGAGGAGGAGGAGGAAGAGGAGGAAGAGGAGGAAGAGGAGAAGGAGGAAGAGGAGGAGGAGGAAGAGGAGAAGAAGGAGGAAGAGGAGGAGGAAGAGGAGGAGGAGGAAGAGGAGGAGGAGGAGGAAGAGGAGGAGGAGGAAGAGGAGGAGGAGGAAGAGGAGAAGAAGAAGAAAATGGTTTGAAAGGCGTTGGATAACTCTGTGAAGAAGAGTACAGTGGCCTACATTGTTGGTGGACCTTCAGATCAAGGAAGAGAGGAAAGAGATGGGTAGCGGGGGTTTTTGCTTACTTTAGTCATGTGTTTGTCTGTGTCTGTGTGTATCTATGAAACATTCCTTCCAGAGGTCCCTGAAGTCCCATAAAAAGAGAAAAGAACCGGCCCACCCCCAACCCCAATTTGTCTTACTCCATTGGTCAGAAGCCAACATCTACGCTGCATGAAAAGCTCACCTCTGAAGCAGAAAGGAGAGTTTTTTAATGGGCCCTGTGTGATTAACTTAGAGCCACACAGTCATTTTGCTTTTCTTCCATTTCCTACCTTGGAAGCCTCAAAAATAAAGATTAAAAGCTGTTCAGCAATTGTCTTTCTCACCTGGACATGAGGAGCAGAGGCCATCAGTTGCAGTGTTCTAAGGGACCACGATTCAGGAGCCAGGCAAAATGACTCTAGGGGTGCTGCATGCTAGTCAATGACAGAGGATGCACGCCACAGCTGAAGATTCCTTTGCAGACAGAATAAGTTCCATACAGGACAAAGCAAGGACATCTGTGTAGTAGTAGGTTCTCGGGTCCCGGGCAGCCAGAGATCCAAGACCCACAGACCTGGTGCCCGAGACTGCTTAGCTGTCCACTGCCGCCCAGGTCCCCAGAAACGACGCAGACGCTTCTATTAACTTTATGCTGTTTGGCCTATGGCTCAGGCACATTGCTAGCTAGCTCTTACATCTTAAATCAACCCATTTCTATTAATCTGTCTGCCATGTGGTCCGTAGCTCACCCGTGCTCCTTACATGTTGCTCCTTGGGCGGCTGGCTCGATCTGTCCCTGACTCCGCCCTGCTTCTCCTACCTATGCTTTGATTTCTCCTCCTACTTCTTCTATGGTGCCTGCCATGACCCAAAACAGCTCCTTTATTTAAAGATTGAGATTCACAGCATACATAAACGCATTCCCACATCACATCTGTTCAAGGCCTGTTTGGACAAAGTGGTCAGTGGGACCTCTGGTTCCCATGGGATGACTCCATGATGGCTTGCTTGACTCTTGGGGTTGTGTATAGCACAGTTCAAAAGGCCTCTACTGGTGCCCTGGGGTCCTACAACCCAGTTTATGTAACAGCAGTAATAGAATCAGAATAGGCGTGGAGACATTCAATTTCTAAAAGGCCATACTAGAGCAATCTGGGTGAGATGTATGCTGAGGCCTACAAGGTTCCAGAAAGGTGGTCACCCATATGTGGTATACAATTACCTCAACCTCCCTGTTACACAAAGAACAGATGTTGACAGAGTCCTTAATTTACAACGTATCTTTGATTAATTGTTATGAGATGTACCTGACTTGGTAGTGAAACTAAAGAGGAAATAATTCTCTTGATATATATGTCACATGACAATATATGTACGTCAGTCACATTGCAGTATCCTGTGGGGGACAGGAGACACTGAGTTGGTACCAAGGAAAGCAAGTCTTTCCTAAAGAGATAGTTTAAGTTTTTCAGTCAGAGCCAAGCATGAGGCATAAGCCTGTAATTCCAGTACTCAGGGGGCAGAGGCACATGGATCTCCTCAAGAATTTGAGGACAGCATAGTCTACATAGAGATACTCTGTCTCAAACTTTTTTTTTTTCAGTTAGAAAGATCAGTCTGGTTGCAGAAAAATAATGTACGAGGGCCAGGAGGATCTGTAGACCATTCCATCCACCTGCATTCCTTGGTGGCGAAGCTGTGCACACAGGTGGGAGATGATCTTCTTAGCAAGAGGAAAAAAAAACTAGTCACATACAGGATGCCAGCTCAGGAACTTATTATGAAGACACATAGCTCCCAGTTTTCCAGGCTATGCCATCTAAGATCTCTCTGGTAACCCGGTTAAGAGGTAATTTTTAGGATGGAAATGGCATAAATTCTCCCTTGCAGCCTTTCAAAATCTATAGCATCCTCCATGCTTTGAGATGTGATCTTGGCTTTCCTTTTGAAAATATGGTTAGGATCCCGTTGCATCTGTCAAATCTCATGAGTCCAGGTGACAGTGTCTGTGAGACAAGAGGAGAAGTAAGTACACTCAAGAGTGGGAAAGTCACTCTGGGTCCCTTTGAGCATCCTCTAGCAGAAGCACTCCTGTGCCCAGCCCCTGGCCTCCTGGAAGAGGCAGCTTCAGTGCCCTTCAGGAGACAATTAGAGTCATCTCAAGGAAAGCTGAATTAGAGGCAATGAGCCTCCATGGATTCAAGAGTGTCTTTGCTCCAACATCCCTTATGTGCCTCATAATGGATCCCTTCTTTAAACATTACACCCCTCAATTAGCTCATAATTGCTGTCCATGCCCTATGAATTATGCATTGTGTGAGGCAAATCCAGGTTCCCTGGCACTGGACAAATCACAAGCTGTTGAAGAAGCTGGGGTAATTACCCAAACAATTCTGGGACCCTGGGGAAGGGCAGTATTTCCTGCCTCTCCTCCCTACCTCCCTCCACTTGTGGCTGGGGTTCATCCCCATCCCACCTGGTTTCAGTCAGCCACCTTCAGGTTCAAAGCCTATATCCTGTGCTGAGCAAGATGCTCAAATTTATTCTGCTTTAGCATTATCAGTGCTTACAGCCTTGTCAGCAAGACCTCCTTTGCTGTACAATGCATCCTTAGCTCAAAGCATCTGCTCCCTCTGGAGTCTGTAGGTTTTATAGGGCTAGGTTTGGGTAAGGATCACTTTGGTGTCAAAACAGAAAGGGGGCTTGTTCAGGAAGTGACAAATGTCATGACAAAGGATGGCTTAAAGCTTTTTTTTTAAAAAAATAAAAATAAAAAAGGACAAAGAGGCCACTTGGGAAGCACTTTGCGTTAATTACATGGCAAATTACATTTATTGAAACTACTTCTCAAAACCTCTAAGAGAGGGTTAAGATATATATTCAAAGCATTAGATAACAGCCCTTCCCTTATGCTCAAAATCATGCATGCTGGTTCTCTACCATCTATCCTTTCTTACAAGTGTCTTGAGTCATTTGGTAATGCTGCACAGTCACATACATGTGCACACACAGTAATGCTTATATTGAGTTAATGGTAAGCAGAGGGTAACTGTCTTCCTATGGCTCCCTGTGGGAGATTGTGTTGCTTCATTGTAAATAATTGTCCTACCCATTGGTTTAATAAAAAGCGTTGATTGGCCAAAGGCAGACAGGAAGTGTAGGCGGGGCTACCAGACTAAGAAAACTCTGAGAACAGGAAGAACAGAGCAGAACTCCAGAGAGAAGGCGGAAGAAGCAGAGGACAACTATGCTGCTCTGAGAAAATGTACCCAGCAACATGGCTGAACAAGATAAGAGTAATGGGTTAGATGAAGGGTAAAGAGTTAACAAGTTATATGCCTGGGCCTTAGGCCGATCAGCTGAAAACTATTGTAAACATCTGTGTGTCTCTGAGAGTCTGTGGGTCTGGGGGCCTAAACCTTGAGGCTAGGCCAAAAAGTCCGAGCCAGAAACCTCATACTATAGTTCCCACCATTATTTCTAGATGTTAATCTAAAGAATAATCACTACAATTACCCTCCTATCTAGACAATTTCAGTAAGAAATCTTTAGATTTTTCTATTCAAATCATCTGCTGTAAAAAAATATAGTTCTTATAAGTTTATTTGGTTTAAAGGAGTGAAATATTTATCTCCAGATTCTATGAATTTTGATCCCTGTCCTCTCTGTCTCTCCTTCCTTCCTTCCTTCATCTCTTCCTTCCTTCATCACTTCCTTCCTTCTTCCTTCCTTCATCTCTTCCTTCCTTCATCACTTCCTTCCTTCTTCCTTCCTTCATCTCTTCCTTCCTTCATCTCTTCCTTCCTTCCTTCATCTCTTCCTTCCTTCTTCCTTTCTTCCTTCATCTCTTCCTTCCTTCCTTCCTTCATCTCTTCCTTCCTTCTTCCTTCCTTCCTTCATCCCTTCCTTCATCCCTTCCTTCCTTCCTTCCTTCCTTCCTTCCTTCCTTCCTTCCTTCCTTCCTTCCTTCCTTCCTTCCTTCATCTCTTCCTTCCTTCCTTCCTTCCTTCCTGCCATCCTTGTGATTGCTCCTAAGGTCTAGTGTGTGCTAGGTAAGCACTCTAGCATTGATCTATATTGTTGTAACTTTTTTGTTATTAATTTTGAAACAATTTTATTAAGTTTCCCAGGATGGCCTTAAACTTGTGATTCCTCAGACCTTCAAGACTCTCTGACTTCTTTCATGGGACACACATCTTTCACAGGGTTCGTGTTGAGCTGACTGTTGTGACAGCTTTTAATATTTCGGTCATTCATCTAGATAGTCTTCAAACTTCAGGGCCTAATCTGTGCCATGATACGAAGTTAGAAACTGAAGCTGCCCAAGAGAGGAGAAACAGAGGACCAAGGACTGAGCGTACCCCTTGGCAGCTTCACTTCCTAACTCCATGGGTCTCAGTTTCTTTATCTGTTAAATGGGAGGAAGTGACAACACCAGTAAGCAATGCCCTGAACATTCCTTTGGCAGAGTTTTAGAATCCACTTGTCCTTTTTAAAAGTCAAGCATGCAATAGTTTGAAATTTTACTCAGATACAAATCTGAACCAAGTAAGTGTTATTTTGAAATGAATACGTCTACTTTCTTCATGGGACAAAAGATAAAATTAAGCAAATGTCCTTTGATATAATTTTAATATAAAAAGTCAATTATTTGTAGGTTACGAATCCCCCGTATGTAGTCTTTCCATTGGCAGGAAATATGATTGAGCCTGTGGGAGTATGGAGGGGGGATGGGTGAGCCCTGTCTAGTGGCTTAGAGTCAGTGTGAGCAGGGAGCTGAGCCCAGGCTATGATAGGAAGGTTACATTTAAATGAAGAGAAATGTTAAAGTCACCAGCAAAGGAGCCTGACTTCAGTGAGGGCCCAGGCAGACAAAGCTACTTCACATAATAATTCCTTCATTTATTTACTCAACAAAATGTTTCTCAGCACCAGTCAGGGCAGAGGTGTTCACACAGTGTGAGTAAATAGGTGTGATCCCTGTCCTTGGAAGGTTTGTGGTCTAGAAGGAGGACCAGGAATTTCAAAGAAATCACTCAAATGTGTAACCACCAAAGGGGACAACCACTTGCAGACTAGTCCAAGTTGTCACAGAAGCAAAAAGGTAAACCAGATCTGACCTGCAGTCAAGGAAGCTGTGTATGAACAAGTGACAATGGAGCTGTGATACAGGGTAAAGAAAGTCCCTAAAAAGACACGGAGCCAACCCACCTGATGTAGCTGACGAGCAACACTGAACAGCCTGCAAGAACTTGGAGCTGCCATTTTTGGTGAGAGTGGGTATAGAAGGGGGGTGCCCTTAGAAGGAAGACTGAACCCTAAAAGCCACCTTGTTTTATGCTCATCCAAAAGTGGGCTTGGGTGCAAATACACAGAGAGCATGAAAATACTTCTAGTCTTAAGATTTCAGAAGCAGCTTCAGTGGTATCTGTTTCTTCTAGAAGGGCTCACATGGCAGCCGAGGCGCTTGCTTTTCATGAGTGAGAGCTGTGGGCAAGCTGTTCCTGAAAGCAGAAGTGGGACATGCTAATCTTACAGACTCTCTCACTTCTGACCCCATGATTCTCCCCAAAGACTGCTGGTCCTCTGCCCACATGGAGAAGGAAGACAGGAAGTGAAGTGAGAACCCATGAATTACAGACATTACTGTTATTCTAGTGCCCCCAACATATGCCGGTAAGCGTTATATGGGGAGAAGAGGGGCTTGAGAATCCAGTAAGTCTGGGAACAAGATTAAATAATTACTCCAGCTTTAATTGCAGTCCTTATCAGTGTCTTTGATGCTTCTGACTTGCTTTGTAAGTCTCTAACTGGGAACACAATTAGGAATATTTCCCAAACACATTTGACCACAAAACATGCTTTTCTGGGTTTCCTGGGTGGACTGTGTCTCAGAGTTTGTTTTTGGTAACTGATACTTAAGTACATACCTTAAATCTGAGATTTCGATAAGGAAATGGATCTTAGAGGTCACTTTGCCCAAACTTTCCATGCGGCAGAGGAATGTAACTAACACCCACTCACCTGAGTCCACCTCCTCTTTTACAGTAGATACTATGATGCTGTCGAAGAGAAAGTAGCTACCAAGGAGTAAAAAAGTCCCTATACAGCATGGTGGGACCACCAACCAGCTCCTCCTGTTCTGGCCCTCGGTTTCAAGATATGTTCAACAAGTACTGAGCATACAGGGTATTGAGGACTCAGTCCTACCTGACCAGCACCTGCCAAACCGGAGCGACTTCAGTCAGCTAGCCCGCTTCCCACCCCGAGAAACAAGCATCTTGCTTTAGACAAGTAATTACATGCAAATATTCTCTGTATGATATGCAAATATCCATGGCATTTTCTATAATGTTGGGTTTTAGTCTCATTTCTAAGGAAACACCCTGAACTTAAGGAACAGGAGAAGCCTTCTATCCTTTCCTGCTGGTACACAACCTCCCAGGAAGCACTTCGATTTTATAACCTGGTGTTAATTTCAGTAAGTACAAATGCTTAGGATTTTATCGTTCTTTAGAAGAGCCCAGGCTTCAGAATTAGAGTTCTGCACAGAGTGGGCTTATTGGTATGTGTGTGTGTGTATGGTGTATGTAGTATATGTGTGTATGACATGTGTGTGTGTGCATATGCATGTGAAAGCCAGAGGTTGATACTGGGTATCTTCCTCAATCCCTTCCTAACTATATTTTTGAGGTAGGGTCTCTTAATGAACTTGGAGCTCATTGATTCCCGCTTGACAGACTGATCAGCAGATGACTCCTCCTGTCTCTGCCTCCTCAGAGCTGGGCTCTTGAAGGTGTGCATCATTGTATCTAGCTTTTATATGGGGTCTGAGGCTAGAACTCAGTTATTTTCACTTGAAAAGAGACTTTTTACAGATTGAACCATCTCATTGGGCTCCCTTTACATTTTTGAGAAAGGGAAGTCGGTTCCACAAGGAAAGGTGATGTGCCCAAAGTTCTTGAAAGAGTAAGGAGCAGTTTTGGCTTCAGAGAAGCTGGGTGCCTCTAGCTTCAATCATCTCTCCGCACCAGAGGCCCCTTGGACATGTTAAACCCAATATGATGAAACGTTTTATTGCGGAGTCATTGTGCCTTCGTAAGCCCAGGAAACTCCCTGTGACTTTTGTCTCCTCCATGGCCTGGGAAGATGTTTGCTAAAGAAAAGCCAAACTGTTAATTATCAGGCTGAGCGGAGTCTCTTCTGGGCTCCTACCCTTCTGCTTCCACTAACATCCAGGAAGAAAGAGGAAATGCTGGACTCCGAGAGTCCTTGTGCCTTGTCCCCTGGGGAAGCAGGTGCCAGATCACAGCCCAGACAGTTATGTAAATCAGATGTGCAGACTACAGAACAAAAACAAAGAGGAATAAACCTCCCAGTAAGTGAGAACTGAAAATGATAAGATTTTTGTTTCCCTCCCTAGCACTGATCCAGAGATAGCTTGGCCAGCCTTCCAGATAGGACAATGGCAGCCTGTGGCTGTGGCCCTGGGTTCTCCTGTCCCTTCTTCTACCTCATGGTTATGTGTTTGCTTATGTCAAATATGTAAGTGGGTGTCTCTCCCAGTGGGCCTCTGCCAACTGTGACCTGGGGACGGTTAGGGTAAATCCGTGCTGGAATTAACAACAGAGATTTCTGGGTGATGCCCCTAGCCTGTTAGACGGGTTAGAAATGTAAACTACCTCACTATGGTTACACCACAGAAACTGACCAGTGCTGGTCTTCTCAGAGCTCAAATGGTTCTGTTGCACCCAAAGAATATCGACAAAATGTTTGGTAGAGTTGAAGGAAACCCCCAATAGAGGCAACACAGAAAGTGTGGGCCTTAGTTATCATCCGACCCATCTCTGAGGTTACAGACAGATGAAGAAAGTGACAGGAGGGCTTGCAGGAAAATTTGCAGTTAATATCAGGGCAGATTCTGAAACCTACGTTCTTTGTGGACTCTGGGCAGCCTAGGGATAGATGATCAAATTGGTTACACTTTCTAAACAGCAGCCAATAGGGGGCGCTCTGCAGCACAGTGGGCCTCCCTCTGAGAATCTGACAACAGGTTAACAGACATCAGCTCCTCACCTTGGACCCTCAAGGAAACTAAAAACAGCATAAAGGCCAGGTGTCTCTGCCTTCATTTGCGTCTATATTCTTTATTTTGTGTCCTTTACCTGTTTAATTGTGCAGATATGTTAATGACTCAATATGTTAATGAGAGACACTCAGGCTCTCCTATCTCCCTTCTAGTCTGAAGGAATAAAAAATGATCGAGGTACCTTACTGTCAGAGATCCCAATATCCTTTCCATACTCATCATCCTAAATCTACAGTCAAGTTGGACTCCAGGAATGGAAGATCCTCGAAACAGGCCTCCTCATCACAACTCCATCTTCAAACTAGAATGATCATCTCATGGGAACGGGCTTGTCCCCTTAAGCAATAAGGCCTCCTATAAACTTGAGGCAAAATCAGCCAGATAACACTTAGACACCTAATTCCCCCACCCCACACTTCTGTCGCCCTATTTAAACTTAGAGCTTGGCAGTATCTCGAAGATGGACTTAGGCTGCTGAAACCTTTTCCTTGTAGCTGCATTGATTAAGTCTGTCTTTCATGCCTCTTAGCTCTTTAGCCACTGTACTGGATCCCATGGCCAGCCCTAATTCATTCGGGTGCTGGGCTTGACCCTAAAACTTAATAATAACATCTCTTCCCTTGACCAGGAGATGACTTGGAAAAGCTACATAAAGTCCAAGGCTGGCACACTAGCCCCTGCTCTCCTGCTCTGCAGCAGCCTCCCTCCCCAGCTCCTCCTGGTCTCTGAGAGACCTAAAAAAAACCAATGTGGTTCAAGATGAAGGCTGATATTTTTTTAAGACTGGTCTGTGAGTTTGCTAGTCTTAGGTGAGACCACAGCAGTGCAATTAGCTGTCTAGTCCTCAGAGAGGACACTGGTGGGGCAGTTTCCATAGGGAAGGGATGGGATAGGAGGACAGGAAAGGGCAGTGCATCCCCTCACCTTCGCAGACATTTATTAAGCACCTACTATGAGCCAGGTTCCAGAGAGTCACCATCCCAAACAACCAATCAGTGCCATCTTACATAGCCTTCTTCCTGAATGTCAGCTGTCCAATTCTGGGCTTTGTGCTGGCTCTTTCTTCCTCTCTCTCTTTCTTTCTTTCTTAAGCCACCAACAAGACTCTGACCTCTCCTGGAACACACAATACAGGCAGTCACTCATGCATTAACAACCACCGGGCCCCAAAGGTCGTTTCTATGACAACCCCGGGGTCCTTAATGACCCTGGCAGGCCAATGATTTTGTTTTGTTTGAGAGTGAAGGAATAATAAGTCAGGCTGGCTGGCTCAGGCGCCCCTCTCCCCCTTGTCCCCCCCTCTCCACTGCGCTGATATACTGTTCATTATCTGACTGCAGCATCAGCCCGCGAGACAGTGGCAGCCAGCTCTGAAAGACAAGAGCCTGACTTCAGACAAAGAGCTGTAAAGGACCAGAGTGTGCCTCATATCCAGGGCTACCCCAGCTTCATTAATTCTAAGGCCAGGCGGGAAGTAAGAGGCAGAACTTTGGGGTCCCCCGTTCCTGCAGTCCATGGGTGATCAAGTGAACCCCAAGTCCCTGTAAGGATCCTTCGGGAAGACCTACCAGGAGGTGTGCCTAAAGCACAGATAGCTAGCACTGCTCAGATAGCAAGACCTATCATTTTAATGATGGGATGAATAAGGCGATTGAAGATCAGCCTCACTAGCTTCTCAGTAACTGAGGAGGCAGGGCCTGACTGCGAAGACAAAGGTAGATGCCAGGTTCTCGCAGCTGACTCTTGTCCAGGTCCCGGGGTGGGGCCCTGCCCCCTTGCTTCCACAGTTCCGGGTTTCTGCTTCTACCTTGAGACATTTCCTGGGGAGGAAGCTTTCATTGTCTTCTGATCTTGGGGCAAATGGGCCTCCAGCTTGTCACATTAATTTTCAAATGTGACGTTCGGCAGCCTGGGATTTTGCTAGCAGACACTTGGAATGATTTTTTTGTTGTGTGTGCACAGCTAAAATCCCCGAGAATAAGAATAAGTCATTATCCTCTAACAGGAAAAAAAAAAGAAAGAAAGAAAAGCCAGCTCCTACTGGCTGCCCTGTGGCCCAATCAGCTGACTCATTCTCCATACTTCCCCTGAAGTAATTAGCGTTTTCATTTTTCCCAACCTGCCTATTAGATAAACTCCAGGTTCTCCTTCAGTTGAAGCACATTTTTTTTTTTTTTTTGAGTTGGTGTGCCTCAGCCTTTCCAGAACAAACAAAAGAAGGCACCTGGAGAAGAAGCAGACAAAGAGATGGGCGATTTGGTCTTGTATGCTCCTCCTTAGATGGTTGTGTACCCACGGAGGGCAGCCTACGATGATCAGGGCCCCCTGGTATGGGAGGAGTTCAGCATCTCGTAATTACAGCATGGGTTGGGCAAGGCTGTTTGGATCTTTAGGACGCAATTCCTGAGCACCCAAAGGTTCAGAGACATTGTGATGGTTTAGTCAACTTGACACAGCCTAGAAATAGCTGGGAAGTTTCCATGAGGATTGCACTACATTGGATGAGACTACGGGCAAGTCTGTGGGACTGTCTTAATGACGTTAACTGATGTGGAGAGACCCAGACCACCAAGGGGGGTTACCATTCCCTAGGCAGGGGATCCTGGAGTGTATGAGTGGAGAAATAGAGTTGAGCACAAGCAAGCAAACAAGTGAGCATGCATGCATCCATTTCTCTTTGCTCTTGAGTGTGGATGTGATATGCTTCCTGCCTTGACTTCTCCTAATGATAAACCATAACTTGGAATTGTAAGCAGAATAAACTCTTTCCTAAGCTGATTTTCATTAGGATATTTTACCACAACAGAAATGAAACCAGGACAGACATGGTGTAGAACAGCATCTGCACCCTAGCTTGCACCCTGTCTGCATTTTGTCTCTTTTGTCTAGTGAGGGGCTAACTGAAGAACAGGAATGGAACATGCTGGGAGATGGCAGAGCCCATGTTTGCATCAGTGAGGAGGTGGAGTTGATCCGGGGCTGAGTGAGCTCTGTGCAGAATAGATAGATGGCTTCTCCCCTGTCCCAGATGGGGATCTTTGGCTGTTCTCCGCCCTAGCTTCTCCTCTAGCTGGCAGATGCCAACCACTGAAACCTTAGGGGTTCTTGAGGAAAGATAAGCCATGGAGTATTTTTTAACATAAAAGATTTACATTTTTCAAATATGGTAACTAATTCTAATGTTTTAAAACTGGTTCCAGACAAAGAAAACACCTTTCCAGGAGATTACAGAGATGGTCAGTTCATGTTCTGTGTTATAGACCCTTGTGTGGATGGCCTCTAACTGATAGTCCTTACTCTGAAAATGATGATCAGACCCTGACCTGCACTCCTGTATCAGATGCAGACATTGGCTGAGATGATCTGTGCCATTTTCTCTAAGTACAGGCTGTTCCTTGTACCTCCTTATATACCTTTGGTTACATAGCAGAGTGTAACAAATTTCCCCCAAAATGTAAAGGACCATACCTCAGACTCATCCTATGGGTATGGAGCCTGCCTGGTGCAAAGCTGTCCCTCAGGCTGGAGCTGGATCTGCTGTCCAGAGCAGAAGGAGGTCTTTTTACTCTTCTCATAATACATAGGTGCCTTTACATTCTCATTTTTCAGAATTCACAGAGGTTATCTCAGCTGGTCACAGTTCTCTCCTGGCATTGTGAATCTCCAGTGGTCCCTAATGTGCTATCAGCATGGCTTGAATCTCCATTGTTCTAAAACCTTTGGTTTTCTTGTACATTTCTTTCTTCTCTCACACTCCAGGCATGGCCACACCCAGGGGCTCTGTCATCGGCTGCCTTCACTGAGGGAGTTTCCTGGACCCCCAAATTTGCTCACTCACCTTCACCTCTCTAACAGACATGGACACTTTGCCAACTCTATGGTGTCACTTTGGACTCAGAAAATCTGGAAGGGATATTTCATCTTTGTTCCAAACTCACTATGCTTTTTCTTACAGGCTCACTTCTAATGACCTCATGCCCTGGGCTCAAATTGGGCAGCAGCCTTGAATGTCAGAAAGCAACAAAGTTTTGGGTATAATATTAACTAACCCAACAACATGTCCTCCATACCCCTCCCCCACAAGATGGGACAGTTTAGGTGTAAGTGATTTAGAAGCTGACAATAGCAAAATGATTCTGTGCAAGTACCTTGCTACAACTAGCCATGCTCTCTCCTCCTATTCACATCCAATGGCTACAAAACCCAAAGGATCTACACCTGGTACCTTTTTCACTGCCTCCCCATCTCTGTTAACCTTGGTTGTACCCTTATTGCTGTAGCTACCCTGTAGTTGGGGCCTCTCCCAAGACCTCTTGGTCTCTCTACCAAAGACTCAATGAAACATTTCAAAACTAAGAAACATGGGCTGCAACTCCATGTTTCCACCCAGCCTTTCACGGTCTTCTATGGCATGAGCCCAGGGGCCTCGTTCTTGCTTTCTTATAGTCCATCAGTCCTTGGCATTTCCTTCTGCTGAATGGTCCCTGCCAATCTCTCTTCAATCTAAGTGTTTGCAGGTGTTTCCAGGTTCAAGCAGGGTTGCTGCCTTCTGCAGTCAGTTCTAGCTCCACAGTTGGCACACATGCCCACCATCATCAGTGCCCCTGTGTTCTGCCTGATGGCATGTTTGTGGTGATTATGGTAGCCAGCCCAAACTGCTTCAGCAAATCTCAATGATGGAGAGGGAGACTTTAACATCATTTTCATTCTGGAAGTTAGAGGTTCAAGACCAAGGGTCCTGGCTCATCATCAAGTCATCACATAACCCTTCTTTGGTGTGTACCAAGGGAGGAGGCTACTGATAGTTTTTGGTTCCTCTAGTTGACTAATGCTATGGGGCGAGAGCCCCACCCTATGACCCTTTTAAATCCCAGCTACTTCCTCAGAGGCTTTGTCTCCAAACATAACTTCATTGAAGGTTAGGACTTCAACAAATCACCTTGCCTAAGGGAAAGGGTGGGAACACAAACGTCATTCTACAACAGATACCTTGGTCTGGTTGATTACAAATACATCCCTCCTTTTCCTCACTCACTGCCTGGATCCCAAGCTAGGTGTGCACTTGTCTCTGAGCTGCATCCCCACCCCCCAAGGTACACATCTTATTTTTCCCCTCTAAGCCAAAAGCTTTCCAAGGACAGAGTCTAGTTGTTGTTTTATAGGTACACCCTGAGTGATAGGTGCCTAGCTAATACTTCTAGGTGCATTGCTGGAGTCACATTGTGACCTGAAATAGCCCTGGGGGTTTCTCCATGTCCCCTTTATCTAAATCTGTTCCTTTCCATCTACCCCAGACAGGGAGGAAAGTTATCCAATGCTTCTGTTTGTCTTCTGAGGTCAGGCAAGGACTTTCACCTGTGACTATTGTGAATGTGCACTAAGGTAGCCTGTAGCTCAAGTTCTGGCTTCCTAGTACTCCTCTAAAGGGGATTGTTTATTTGCTGCTTTGTCCACTAGTGCTGGAAACAGTCATATTGCCATTTCTATACATGCTCCCAACTGAGTTTCTAGAGGGCAGACAGAGACTATGGCTTTTTACTCACAATACCCAGCCTCTGATGTGTTGCTTGATAGCCAATAATAGCAGGATTAAACATTGTTCAAAGAAGGAACCAATAAAAAACAGTGATTTTCAACATTTTCTGTCATTCCAATACCTGAAATGGAGATTTAAGAACAAGTGTTGTAATGATTCAGAAAATTGCTTTACATGAATGTTTACAGTACAGTCTCATCTAAGAAACTCAACAACAGGAGACAGGATTATTCTACAGAGTAGATGAAAGCCCAGAAATTAGAGCTCTATGTCAAACTCAACATTAAATTGGATAGGAGAATTTCCCTACAACAGTAGTTTCTTGCCATTCATGAGAAATTGTTATAAAACATCACAAATACTCAGTCATGGCTCTTTCAGGACAGTGTGTGGTTTCCATGTGAGAGGATGTGAAAAAGCAGTTATGAAGGCATCGGATCCAAAACGATTCTTGTAGAACCATGGAAGAATGCTCAGAACACTTTTGGAACCCAGGAGCCCTATAGAGCACTGTATACCTGTTCCCCTGAAGTAGGTGCAGTGATTATAAAATCACCAAATTTACAGCTCGAAAAACTGATCCCAAAGAGGACATAACCTATATGTATCCACTACAGAATATGAAGCATATATATATATATATATATATATATAGACATAGACACACACACGTTAGTGACCAATAGGCCATTTGTCTATGATATAAGAATTTCAGTGGTAGTATTGGGAAAGCCACTGCATAAATGTCAATATCTGATGTCAGAACTTTCATTATTAAATGACTACGTGTTTAGTAAAGACTTCTACTATGGTGCTTACAAACTAAGGTATGAAGCTTGAAGTGGTCCATTTCAAAGTGTGCCTTAGCAGGGTAAGGTACACAGTAGACATTCTGAGACTGGGATCTCTACACCTGTCCTGGAAAGATGTGACTGGATCTCATTTCTCTTCATCTCCTGGTCTTGGTACAAGTCTTTGTGCAGGGCAAGTGTCCAGGGAGAGCCTCAAGGTGAATGGAGCCTGTCCCACCACCAAAGGACACAGACCAGTTAAGTGATAACTTGGCTTTTCATGTGCCATACTCCATTTTGGTTGTACATCCTCTCCCTCCACTGACACCATCAGATTGGAGCTCCTCTGCCCCTGCTTCAAGTTCCTTAGCTTTCTTGTGACCCAAAAAGCATGTAACCCAGTGTGTATGTGTGTGTGTGTCTGTCTGTCTGTCTGTCTGTCTGTCTGTCTATATGCCTTAAATACTGTCCTATTTCACTCAAGTGAAAAGCTGGACATGGCAATGTATGCTTTTAATTCTAGACTAGGGATATGGAACTAGCTGGAGAACTGGGGCTTTCAGACCAGCCAGCCAAACCTACCGAGGGAGTTCCAGACTAGTTGGAGAGACCCTGCCTCAAAATGAATAATAACATAAAGATGGAGAGGTGTACCAGAGGAATGAGAGGCTTGTCTTCTGTCCTGTTCTCATGCACATATGTACATGATACATAGGACACAGACACAGACACACACACACACAGACACACACACACACACACACACACACACACACACACACACACACACACACACACACACACACACACATGCACGAGCTCATTTGCCTCCCCAGGACACTGTGATGGGCCAATCTTTTAATTTCCTGTAACAAAATTTAACAATTGCTGATCATATGCAGTTTAACACACAATGGTGTCTTTACATTCTCTGTAATTTAGGACTTAATGTGAGGAAGTCATCGATGTGGCTGAGGTCACTAGCCATCCTTATTATTCATTTCTTCTTCCATAGCAGCATTGTTGGAGTGTACAGCTGCCATCCCTTGAGGCAGCACTTCCCATCTGCCTTTAAGCCACTAGTGTATTTTGACTGTTAGTCAGCCATATTTTTTAATCCCGAGTAACATCCTGAGTACATGTGACTAAGTTAGTTAAGCTTTGACAGGTTGGCTATGAGCAGAAGGGTTTATCTAGAATAGGTCCAAGGCCTTTCATGAAGAGACTAGATATGTACCCCATCATCTGCTCTTTCCCAAGACACAAATGTTCCTTTAGACTATTAGTGTAAGATTTACACTGCAGGGGTGCCAAAGGCAGTGACCTAGAAGCTTCCAGGGTCTCTGTTCTCCACTTCTGTTAGTCTTTTGGTCTACTTGCAAAGTCTTTGTGCATGTGTATGTGCTGTGCACGTGCACGTGTGTGTGTGTGTGTATGTGTGTGTGTGTGTGTGTTTATAAATGGATGCATGTCATAACTCTTGCAGAGGTAGAGGACAATCCAGAGTGACAGTCCTCATCCCCTATTTCTTTTGATACAGGGTATATATGTTGGTCTATTGCTGACCCAGGTCTGCTGTTCCATAAGCTTCTGAGATTTTCCTATCTGGTTACCATCTTGAAGTAATAACAATGGGATTCATACTAGTGCACCCAGCTTTACCTTGGTTCTGGGAATCTGAACTCAGGTCCTCCTGCTTGGGTAGCAAGTACTTTGCCCACTGAGTCTTCTCTCCAGCCCTATCCAGACTTCTATATTAATAAGCTAATGTATCTAAGTCATTGTTTTGAGTTTTTGTCAATCACATTTTATTCCCAGCTAAAGTATCTGAGAAGGAGGTAAAGCATGTGTGTGCTAGGGCTCCAGGCATCACAGGGAAGAGATGAGAGAACAAAAGGCCTCAGGTGGCCATGGGAGTGCCAGCTTTCTGGCTTCCTTATTTCCTTATCTTCAGTTCCCCCACCCACATCCTTATGGTCCAGCTACTTGACACTGGAATTGCAGTATGGATGGATCTTTGCCTGATATTATAGTTTATTGTTGAAAGTGAATATTCTTCCCAACTGATATCTTTTTCTGGCTTTCCCTGTGCCTACCACTCAGCCTTCGGACCACTAGATGCTGGAAGCAAAAAGAGCAAATTCCATTAAGTACCTCAAGCTTTCTCTAGCGGAGCATCCCTGGGCCCTGGACACTTGTACTCTGTGGCTCTCCAAAGCACAGTAAGGCAGGAAGAAGCATTTTGTATGTGCCTGATTTCCCATGTTTTCCTCCAACCTGAAACAACTGCTAGGGAAATGTCACCTTGGAAAGGTTCCCCAGTCTGCAGGAAAACATCCTTGTCCTCTGTCCCCAAACTGAAGTTGGCTGGAATCCCTGTTCTGGGTCCCCTAAGTGAATAAGGTACAGGGGGCAGTAGCTTAACCTGAAGCAGCATTGGGCTCCCATGGAGCCAGCTGCATGTGTGTTCTGGGGTGGGCCCTCCTACATACCTCCTCTCCTTTCTTTTGGGTTTTTACTGTCTCTTATTTCTTTGTAAGATAAAGCCTATATTAGCGTTCCCCAGCAGTTTGTTATGTAAAATGTTCTACATGACAGCTCAGGTTGCCCTGGCTCTCCCGTTTCCGGCAACCCCTTAAAGATCTTTGTTAATGCCCTTGCTCTATAATCCATTAATTTCTATTTTACGAGTAGAAACTTCCCTTGATATCTCTTTGCTCTAGTCATTTTCTCTCCTCTTTTTTAATCTCCCCATACCCTTCTTGGCATTTTCTCCCAGCCAGTCTTCTCGGGTTTTGATCCAATCTTCTTTTGTTTTCAGTGAGATTTGTTTTCCAACATTTCACCTTCCATGAACAAGGAAGACAATTGCTGGGCAGCTTGCTGCTTTGACTGGCACTCTGTTGCTGCGACAAAATACCTGAGGTAAACAGTTTAAGGGAGAAAGGGGACTGGGGAGATCTGCAGTCATTAAAGTGCTTCCTGCAGAGGCATGAGGATCTGGGTTTGGACTGGCCAAGGCAACCTCTGGCTTCCACACTCGTGTGTACATGTATTTCCCCTGCACATACATAAACCACATAAAGCAAAAAAGAAAGAAGGAAGTAAATAAATAAAGTGAGTTAAAAGAAGACAGGTTCCTCCGGGCTCATAGTTTTGGAGATTTCTGTCCATGGTTTTTAGTTCCTGGCATACAGGGGATTCTCATTCCCCGACACACAGTAGATTCTTAGTTCTCAGCACATAGTAGGTTCTTAGTTCCTGGGAACATAGTAGGTTTTCGTTCCCCAGTACACAAGTAGGTTCTTAGTTCTTGGAAAATAGTAGGCTCTCAGTCCCCAGCACACAGTGAGTTCTTAGTTCTTGGTGCCGTGTAGATTCTTGGCTCCTGATACATAGTAGGTTCTTCACAAATGTTGACTGGTGGCCACCAGGAGCATTCTCTAGTTTCAAATGTTTTGATGAATCCTATACCATTCTGAGACAACCAATGGATGTCCTGATCACCCCACAAATGCACAACTTTTCAAAGGACACCATTGACAATGAAAACAGAAGCTCCATTCTGTGCGAAAATAAAGAACTCATATCCAAATATTTAAGGAACTTTCAAAAATCAATCTTTAGGAAACAGCACAATAAAAAGTGAGCAAAAAATTTGAATAGAAGCTTTACAAAAGGTGGTATTTGGATGGGAAACCACATGAAAGGATGCTCATTCACATTAGTAATTAAGGAGATGCAAATTAGAAGCACAATAGCATAGCATAGTACTGTCAGAGCAGGTAAAACTTAAAACGCCCTTGGTGAGAGTGGAAAGGAAGCTTATGATGCTGCTGGGAGGTGACAGGGCTTAGCTACACTGGTAGATTGTTTCTTAAAAAGTTAACCCTCTTCTTCCTGTGGGACGGAGCCTTTCCAGGTTCACTATTCACCCAGGAGAAAATAAAACATACCCAGTGACGGTTGTTTCATAGCAGCCCTGCTTAAACAGGATACAGCCCAAATGCCTATCAAAGAAGAATGTAGCAACAAACTGGTAAATCTTTCCAAAAGAATACTACTCAACCACAAAAAGGATAAGCGGTGGGTGCACTGTGGATGAGTCTAAAATAATAACAAGGATATAAGAGACTAGATCGGAGTGTGCAGACTCTGATCCTTTTCCCATGGGAGCCAGGATATTCAAGTGAGTCCAATCAAAGAAAGCACAGCAGTGACTGGGCCCAGGACCCAGAATCTCAGAACAGTAGAAGGCACATTTAACAACTGGAGAGCCTTTGGGTCAGGCATGTTCACTGTTGTGTCATGAGGTATATGACAAACTGCATGATATTGTGTGGTTTGAATATGTAGTTTACTGTGTGCCGCTTAGCCTCCAAAAGGTTATGAAATCAATGCATAGAGAGATAAATAAAATAGTGCACAAATGCTCTTGATTATAATCCTTCAGTTCTCTGCCCTGTCTCTCCTCCCTGAAATAAGAAACTGTTTATAGAACTAAGAGTCCAGAGGTAGACTTGGCCTTTGTGATACTGGCCAAGAGCTTTTTGACTTCATTGTTAGAAGCTATATCTGGGTTGGATCAGGGCATGTTAATAGCTCAGTGATTAGTCTGTGTGAACCCCTGGGTACACACACACACACACACACACACACACACACACACACACACACACACACCACATGTGTGCACACACACACATCTGGAAAGTTGTAAAGTTGAGGTTCTCACAGATGGTTTTTACATTTGTCCCTCAACCTTCTGGCTCTCAGCCACACTCAGAAAGAGGAATAAGGGAGAAGCCTGCAGGGGCTCAATCTGGAGACTGTAGCAGAGAATGCAGGAGGGCTTAGGTGAATGCAGCTGGCAATGGAAGTGGAATTTGGAACCTGTGCACACTGCAGAAAGCAAGGGAAGCTCACTGTACAGGGTGTTGGACACTTGGGTACCTGGATGCCACACAGACTGGCTATCCACAGAGCGTATGGTACCGATCTACTATGAGGTGAGCAGTGCGGCTCAAGCTCAGTCCTCTCCAACAGACCCCACGCAATGCCTGTAAAGGAAATGTGCTCAAAGCAGAACCAGTCTCATAGACTGGAATAACTACCCACCGAAATCAATGGAGATGCCTTAGTGATGAGTACGTGGTTGAGAAGGGGTAACCAGGGAGCTGGTGCATTGCAGCAGACCAAGCAGCCCACAGCAGTGAACCATGTGATGGTGGACCCCAGTGAGAGAAGTGGGGTGGATGGAAAGAAGGCAGAATACAAGTTGGGGAAGGGATTACTGTAGGATCCGTGTGTACCTGGTAAAGAGAGTTCCTTCAGCTGGTGCTGGGAAGGTGAAGAACCTTTGCTATGTTGGAGGCTTCCCTACTGGGTCACATTGCCAGGGCCACTCAAGGCTGGACAGGCAGCTTCTCCTGTCCTTGGTACTTGACTCTTTAGGCACTGACAACACACAGGTGACAGACAGAAACCAATGTGGACTGGGAAGCATTTTCAGAGGGAACAGTGGCAAGTATCTGTGTCTGTGTCCAGTGGCCTTTTGTCCCAGCCACGTGCAGAAAATCTTTTCAAGATGTTCCAGGAAAGCTGTTCTTATGCATTTGAACTTGAAGCCAAGGCACCACAGATGCCCCAGTTCCTTGGAGATCATAGGGGAAACAGAGTCATGCTTAGGGATCAAAGCCAAGAATAGCCACTGTGTAACTCCCTGATTGAGTGGGCAGTGTGTGAACAAAAGAACAAAACAGGGATGCTCATCGCTGGACACCTGGGGCACTGCTCTGAGTGTGGTTATGGCTTTCACTGTGCCTACTTGCTGTCCAATTTTTAACTGTGACCTTTTGGGAAGATTCTTTGCAGATGTAATTGACCCAGGTAAGGCTCTCTAGGCTCTCCAGAGAGGCTTGAAGTCCAGTGACAAATGTCCTGATAAGTAAAAGGAAAGGGAGAAGAAACATATACACCGAAGTGGGAAGCAGAGACAAGAGTTCAATGCAGACAGTGAAGGATGCCAACAACTGCCAGCCAGTGTCAAGAGAGGCCCAGAGCAATGAGCCTTGGATCCTCAAGAACAGCCAACCTTGCTGACATCTTAATCATAGGCTTATGACCCGCCCCCCCCCCCAAAGCTGCAGGAAGACACATTTGTACCATTTTAAATTACCTAGTTTGTGGTAACTTGTCACAGAGGTCTCAGAAATGAACACACATCTAATGCTTTACTATATGCTTCACCTTGTGGAAAGTGGGGTGCCACCAGAAGGTGCCCAATTCTAGGTGAACAGATGCAGTCTTTCAGAGTAGGTGTGGGGCAGACGGCTCTCAGAATTTCAACGGGTTGGAGTCTTAGAGTCACAAATCCTGGTGACATCTGAAGCATAATCCCATCATCTCTTTAGTCTCAGATCTGGAGTTTTAGTGCCAAGGCTGAAAAAAAATAGCGTAAACATTGCAGAACAGATATAAAGGCAAGCTGGAAGGCAAGCAGCTTCCTTCCTCTTTCCCTCAGTTTCTGAGTTGCTGAAATACTTCCTGGCAGCAAGCCCCGCTCTCAGGGAACAGGTGTAAGGGAAGCCCTGAGAGCAGGTGCCTAACTGAGGGCACCAGGCCTGGAGAGGCCAGGCAGGACTGGGAGACCAGGGCTTTCTGAGGCACAGACCAGCAGGAGAACCGCTAGTATCATTCTGTGTCTTGCTTCCACTTTCCAGAATTTGTTAGTGATCTGAAGATGCAGATATGCTCATGCACTTCCTTCAGCTCCTGTAGGGTTTTGTTGCTTCTTTGCCCTGGTGCAGCCTGTCTCAGGACAATGCTCCTATGTGTGAGTGTTCCTGCTGACGTTAGTGATGAAGTATGCAAGAGAGACCATTACTCTAGATTCCAGAGTTCAAACATGAGAGTAGCCAGACACCATCAAACCACACAGAGTGGCGTGGGAGGTCCCCACGGGCAAGGTACTTTCTGTTTTTCAAATGCCTATCTGGTCATCCTCTCGTGCTTATTACTGTAGAGTTTGTGAGGCCATGGGGACATACAGCAGTGAGATTCCACCAATGATTACAATGATAGAAAAGTATTCCCAGAGATATTGTTATCTGTTTGTTACTGGAACCTAGTGGGTAGAAGCCAAGAATAACATTAACCATCCTATATTGCACAGGATATACCCTCACCTTACCATGGAGTCACAAGATGCTAAGTTGAGCAACCTGTAAGATCCCTGACAGGAGCAGAGCCTGCAGTTAAACCTCATGTAACTACAAACTAGAGGTGAGGTTTTCTCCCCACTCCCAACACAGGACTGCCAATGAAACACTGAAGTCAGCCATCTGGGCCGAAGTGACAGTTGAGAGCAGAAAGTGTATTAGTTACTTGTAAACATGTCTGAGAAGGAATTAGTTATGGCCAGTCTCTCTCTCTCTCTGGATATGTCTTCAAAGCCCATACTGATGGTCAATTGTCAATGTAGTCTTTGGAAGAATGGTCTTGTAGGAGGCAATTACCTCATGAATGGCCTTAATGACCTTTAGGAGAGGTCAAAGGAGTTAGGTATCCTTTTAATCTTTCAGATCTTTCTCTGTGGAGGATATAGAATGTTATCTCTCGAAGAGACACAGTGATGAGTTTCCATCTTGGAAGAAGACCCAGCCCTCGTTGGACTCAGCCTGTTAGAGCTTGGAGCATGGCCTTGCCAACTCCCAAACTGTGAACAGTGGACTTCTCTTCTTTATACATTACCCAGTCTATGGTAAGTTGTTACAACTGCAGACAAGTACCAAGACAGCCAGCATCCAGGAATGAAAATGTCTCCTAAAAATAATTGGTACCTGCATAGTACTTAATAGAGTTTATAAAGTTCTTCCCCCAATCCAGTCAGAACCCATGGAAACACCTTCTAACTGAACAGTCAGATCAATAACAAAACCCTCAGGCTACATGGTATATATAAGTTTAGACTTAACTGAAACATCGCTCGGAGAAATGACATATCTATTTTGGAGTTTTATGTATTTTGAGTGATGGGAATGATTTTCTAAAATCATTTTGTGTAGATGAGAAATTTTTCTTTATTTATTACCTCACTTAGCAATTGGCGGAGGATCTTAATGAAGATGTTACATAATGCTTACAAGAGAAACAAAGAAACCAAAAGGCCCATTTTATTTCCTCATCTATAGATGAATGCTATGCACATTTTGGGGTATACAAGCTGCTTTTTACTGTGAATGTTTATCGCATCATATTCTAACATCTATACTTAATAGTGTGTCACCAACTGACTAAGGATTTGAAGACAATATTAGTTTAAATGGCCAGATGGCTGAACCTTGTTTTGTAGCTTTCTATGTTGTAGTGCATGGTGTAAGGGATCCCATTACCGTCTTAGATTATATGAATATGAGAATCTGTGATGTTCCAGGAAGGTTTCTGATGTGTCATTGTCTTCTGGAAGACGCTGCAAGTTTAAGTACATTTCAAATATCCTCCAGTATCCCTCTCTGTCACCGAAGGGGAGGGCTTGTTGGGAAGGATGGTTAATCTCATATGTCAACTTGGCCAGCCCCCAACATGTGGTTTCACATTATTGTAGGTCAGTATTTCTCAACCTTCTTAGTGCTGTGAACCTTTAATACAGTTCCTCATGCTGTGGTGACCCCAATCATAAAATTATTTTCATTGCTATAACTGTAATTTTGCTACTATTATGAGTCATAGTGTAAATATCTGTGTTTTCCAATGGTCTTAGGTGACCCACATGAAAGGGTCATTTGACTCCCAAAGAGGCTGTAACCCACAGGTTGAGAACCACTGTTCTAGATGTTTCTGGGAAGGTACTTTTCCACAATGATCACCTTTAAACTAGTGGACTTGAAGCAAACTGCCTTTTCTATTCGAGTGGTTCTTATTCAGTCTCTTGACAGTACTGAACAGAACAAAAGCTGATATTCTCTAGTAAGAGGACATTTACTAAAAGGCTGTATGGGATCTTTCTGCAACCTCAAATCTCCATCATGTCCTTGAGCCCCGCCCTCCTCCCCCCCACTCTGTTCTCGTGTACATGTACATGCGCTTGAGGAGACCAGAGGCTGATATTGGTTGTCTGGCTCAATTATTCTCTACCCTAGTTTCAAAGCAGGGTCTCTTACAGAACATGAAGTTCACTGATTCATCAAGATTGGCTTACTAATGAGTCCCCAGGGCCCTCCCATTTCTCCTTCCCAGCATTGGGAGTACAAGTGTGTCTCAGCGTGCCCAGTTCTTTTTTAAAAAAAAAAAAAAATTAAAAAAAATTAAAAAAAAGATTTATTTATTTATTATTTTGTATGTGAATATTATTTCTGCATGTAAAACTTTTTGTGAGAAGAGGGCATCCTATCCCACTATAGTTCATTGTGAGTTAGCATGTGGGTGCTGGGAATTGAACTCAGGACCTCTGGAAGAACAGCCAGTGCTCTTAGCTGCTGAGCCATGTCCCCAACCCAACATGCCCAGTTCTTTTGCTTGGGTGATAAGGAATGAAGCCAAGGTCTTCATGCTTTTTGGGCAGGCTCCTTATTGAGAGCTATCTCTACAGATAGCAGTCAGATCTTTTAATAATATTACCTGATTTCTTAACATAAATTTCTGCGTGCACACACACACACACACACACACACACACACACACACACACACACACACGTTATTGGCTCAGCTTGTCTGGAGGATGCTAAGGCACTAGGTGATGGCCTCTCTTCTACTTCTCTGTGTAGCATAGACTTTGAGAAAGTATGGACCCATGAGCCCCATGTTTTTGGTAGTATTACCCAAAGGGCAAATACATCTCTTCTTCAATTGTAGCAGTGGAACACTGGTGTCAGTCGCCACTAATGTGGGATCAGATGCAACCTCCCGTTCCAGTCTCCTTTGAATGACATCATGTTACTTAGAGTAAGTGGATTGTGCATTTCCCCAGTGGCAAACAAGCATTAAAGAGGAGTGACTGTAGGTACTGGTGACAGCCTGTCTCAATCTTACCCAGGAATCTGCATGCCATATCAGGCTTGATGGGAGGGGCTTGGAGAAGGTTCTTCCTGAGACAGCCACATAGGGAAGTCCAGCAGAGGGGCTCGAAATTGGCTGCATGAAGACAGTTGCAAAGTCAGGCCTATTTGGCTTGAAGGCAAGAGACAGAGATAGAAATGGTGTCTTTCCCCACGACCTCTTTACAAAAGAGGTTTTTAAAGTGGCTGTACCAGGCAGAGATTGCAGCAGAGAGTGAAAACAAGGTAGACGCCGACTCATCGTCAGCTGTTCAGAACTAGTAATGGGTTCCTTGTGAGAGAAGACGTGGAAGGGAGATAGATGCAGGGGACAAGTCAACATTAGACAAAAGTGTCTTTCCATGCTGTCCAACCCCAGACAAAGGGGCACATCAGAGAAGCCTGTGTAGATGGGGGTGCTCCCTCCCCTGCAGACCCTGGGTAATGGGGGGGAAAGCAGCTATCATAGAAAGATCTTGAAATGACCCCTCCACCCACTCTGTTTTTCAGGCAGGCCTATTTTAGTTTTACAGCCACTAGGACTCTGGTCCTAGTCCATTGGTACATAGGCCTCTACTGCTCAAAGGCACTGACCATGGATTTGGTAAACAAGGCTGTGTTCAGTTTATAAGCCAAATGGCTTATGCCAGCACTCTGTGAACAGAGTGGCCAAGAAAGTGATGATGAGGTTGCAAGTGTCATGGATGAACTAAGCAAACTTCTCCCTGCCCTGGGTCCACCCCACCTTCTAGCTGAAGCCAGCCCTAAATGGATCAATCAGTCCAGAGACAAGAGACTTTGAAGCAAATGGTTCTCAACCAACTGGATAGAGCATGGCACAGCCCTCAGTTTCCAGGAACCAAAGAACTTCGGAGAAATATCTCAGCCATTGCTGCTGACTGCAGCTGTTTTGTGTAAATTCCCGTCTCTGAGGGCTGATATCTAGAGCACAGGGTGAGTGCTCGGTGACAGCCAGAGAGCTCATGCTTCTTGAGTTGTCCACACTATCTAGAACAAAGACGGTGACACCTTTCACTGCAGAGGGGAAATATTGCCAAGTGGGAGAAAGGGAGGACTTTGGGGACCCAGGGTTGGTCATGGTGACTTCTGTCTACCATTCAGGCCCCATGGTGACCGCAAATAAATGGCCTAACCTAGGGTACAAGGAGGCCAGGGATGTGGTCCACCATGTAGCCATGTTGGAAGTAAGATGGAGGGCCTGTGAGTGAAAGAGCAAGGTGCTTTATACTGAGACTAATTGTTCCGGAAGTAAAAAGCAGTGACCAGAAGAGCACAGAGGCTTCACTGGTCACAGACTCCCCATTTGGTTTCTTTGCTGGAAATTAGTGACTTACTTAGGAAAGAATCCCAGGACCATCCAATCTAAATATCACTTTATATCTCACACTGAAAACCCAAGGCCAGAATGGGAGGTGACATGTGCAGCTTGTCGGTTCAAATCTAGCCTCCCAGTTAGGACTCCTTTTCCACAGAGGCTTCTGGGCACAGCTGACAGCATGCAGCAGAAAGATAATTCCAGCTATTGACTTGCTGGTGGGTAGTGCCAATGTTGATCAATAAAGAACCATGTGTGCTCAGAGGTGGAAAAGCAGCATAGGACCAAGACCAGAGACTGAGGATGGAATAGGAGCTCCCCCTGCCCACACACACACACCCGGAGTTAAACAGGATGCTCTGGTTTTTAGGTGCCTCAAATGGTCACATGACATCCTCTGCCTTCTTGTAGATGGATGCAGTTTGGTATCCTTGCTGGGAATTATGTGGTCCTCTTGAGAGGGAGGTGAATTTTCCAAATGGAGAGACTGAGGTTCCAAGCTAGCCAGGCAATGCAGCTAGACCCAACAAGTTGCAGGAGTGTGGCCTTCTCCATGGTACCTTGCCCATTTGCTACCTCCTTAGAGAATGCAGAATCCCTATGAGTCCCACACAGCCATGGTTTCTTGTGAGAAATAATAGATTCTTGCTTCCCAGACCTTCCCAATGGGTCCCAGAACCTCTCAGTCCCTTTTCATGTTGGAAGTGAGGATGTGGAATATGACCTTCAACACCCACAGTCTGACAAGGCAGAGAAAACTTTCCGCAATGAAGAGAACCAAATGTCCACTGGGCTGTGAGGACCCAGGGAACAGATTGTTTATTACATTTCACTACTTTAAGTTTCTCCACAGCACCCAGCAGACTGGGTCCACAAAAGGTACTTAACACATGTTGTGGAAGAGCTAGGTAACTGAGTAGTCTGAAGCATTACCAAAGTCTTCCTGGAAACTAGGATTGGGGGAGGTACAGGAAACTGGGATCTACAGTTAGTTCTTCAGGATTGCTTTGACTTCCCAGCTCAGTCCTAACCAAAGCACGATGCATGGACTTCAGACAGCTTTCTCCTCAGTGTCACGGAAGGAGGCAGTGACAGCTGGCCAGGTGATTCATCTTGTAGCAATGTGGCCTGTGCCATGATGGGCCAGGCTAGTAGACTCTGCTAGGGTCTCCTCTTAAAGCAACTGACAGTTCCTGGCAGAGTTCAGGCGTGGCTTCCGTGATGTGATGTATCTCCTAAAGTCTATCTTCTCAAACTGTAGGTTACGACAACCATTGTTCCAAGGTCGTGTATCTGCTGTGGAAGTCTTGAGCACATTGGCAACAGTAAAAGTTTACTGAAGGCACAAAGACCAAAACCAAATTCCAGTCAAGTACTTAATGAATGTGAGCCATTTCTGGAGCCTGCACCCATGTTGCATGGAAGGACTTCACTGTATCTTGGTTCTGCGTACATAATACACACACTTTGCACTGAGGCCATTGTTATGCATGCAAAGTGGAACAATGCATCTTAAAATACCCTGCTCAGATGCGGGTGATCCTATAAAGTGTCGTGATTCTACTGTCCATACAGAGTTTTCTGACTGTCTAGAAACATATGTTTTAATTACAGAAAACACTTCCACTGTTTTCTTCCTATCATTCCTGAGTATGCAAAAATTAAATTACTATACCTTTGTATTAGGTCCGAGTGTTTCATTTTTTTTTTTTTAACTGCAGCTTTGGTTGTTGACTGGAACTTCATTCCAAAAAATAAACCATTAAATAAATTTTGACTTGGAAATTAGGTTAAAATTTCTAACAATTTCTGGAGTAGCCCTAGGCACGGTTCTGCCATTTTGTACTATGTATTTATGCCAAGCGGCATTTGTGGCATCAATGAGTATAAAATCAAAATATCCATCAACCCTGAAAACTGTTGACAATGCTCTACAAACTGCAGTATCAAATATTCAGCCAAGATTTAATTCTTTAACTAAATAAGTGCATCCATTTCATTAGTATGCAAATTTGCTTTCTTCTTTAATGAATGTTAAAATTATATATCTAACAAAGAATTGTTTTAAAATAAAGTTCTCTGTGATTTATTAACAGTGCATGTTTGATTTGCATAGCTATTTTATGCACCTATGTTGTATGACTTCCTGGGGAGAAATGAACAAATGTCAGTTTTCCCCAGTTAGGGCACCAACAGACAAAGACACTATTTCATCCAAGGCTAGTGAACCAGTATGTTTACTGGGGTTACCCATAGGAGTGTAATGCACCTTAGCATCAATGATGACTCAGGAAGGCAGCATCCTGCCTTGCAGGCAGCTCCATCAATGGGCTGTTACTGCTTGTATGACTTTGGGAAGGAAGCTTTGGGAAGTTTCTTAAGTTCTCTGAGATTTCTACTTTTGGAAGTTTCAATTTAAAATTAATATCTAGTTAACAACCTATAACCTCAGGATTGTATAAAATTTCTCAGATGCAGAAGGACTGTGGATACAGAATGTTTAAGAAGCTCTGCTTCACTTAAATCAGCATCCCATCTGGGACACTTTTGCCATTGTCAGGACTTATAGGTCCCCAAATCAAGAGGGGAAGCAGGGATGGTACCACCACTGCTACCCTGAGTGGTTCCTCACATGAGGCTTGCTTATTGTCTCATAGTCTTGGGATTGTCTAGCCTCGGCTCCGTTCCTGTAGAAAGATTATTTCAGTCAGGACACGCAGCCTCCACGTCTCAGAACCAGGTGTTAGAATGCCATCTGGCCACTTCTGGCTCCTTGTGGTTCTGAATCAGTGGAGGACACAAGGATCTGGGTGAAATGTCCTGTTTGGAGGTGAGGAAGAGTGTGTCCCAAATACCACACCTCCCTTTGGTCCCTTTGGCTCTTAGGGTCTTCATGCCCCATTACCAAAGTCATTGAGAAACTTTAATAGCTGATTTAGGCAGTGGTGCCCATGGCCTAGACCCTTTAGTAATGAAGCTCTGAATCATCTCTCTCATTAGGCAAGGACACATGCTCAGCAGAGGCACTTTCTGAGGGTCAGTAGAGTATGGGATGGGCAGTGGTGGAAACTATACTGTAATGTTCTATGTGCTGCTTTCTGTTTAGGTTGTCAAATATGTACATACAGGAAAATTGTGTGTGTGTGTGTGTGTGTGTGTGTGTGTGTGTGTGTGTGTGTGTGTATTGCCCGAATGTATGTCTGAGCACCATGTGTACACATGGTCCCCATAGAGAGCATCAAATCCTCTAGGACTGGGGTTATAGACAACTGCTGCAAGCTGCCACTTGAGCACTGGGAATCAAAGCTGAATCCTCTGGAAGAGCACTCAAGTGCTGCTGATATAGCTCTCTTCCTCCTCCTCCTGCATCCTTTTTCTTTGCTTGCATATATGTGTATGCACACTACCTATATGTGATACTGCAGAGGCCTGGTGAGAAAATTGGATTCTGTAGAACTGAATCCATAGAGAGCTGTGAGCCTCCATGTGATTGCTGAGACCTAAACCTGGGTCCTCGGCAAGGGCAGTAATTGCTCTAGTCATTTCACCTTCGACTTTGGAATGTATTAGTAGACCTGCAGTTGTTCACAGGACAGTCATGTCATGTGAGACAGAAATACAGCTTTATTACCATCTTTACTAAGGAGTGAATGTGATTTCAGAAGATGTGTTTGGATATCAAGTTGACAAAGAACGGACTGTTTTATGTGGTGCTCAGCTTATGTGGCAGCCTGGCTCAGCTGCCAGCCAAAGCTACCCTAGGTGTTACTGTGTAGGGGTTCTGGAGCTGTGTTCAAGTCTGTAACCAGCTGGCTTCTAGTAGGGTTGCTCTAGCAAGTCAGGATAAGCCTGCTTTAAACAGGCTAAAGACTTCAGGAATGTAGCTGAAGTCAGCTGGTTACAAAAAAATCTTTCACAGGTGAGAAGTCTACCTGTTAATTCTAGTTTTTAGCTGTGCCTGGAGCCTTCCCGATGGCCACTTTTCGGATGGGGCCTCTGCCAGCCAGACCTTGAAGCTGCGTTGCCCACTCCTTTGCAATGACTTTCTTCACCTTTATCTCCTGATGATTAGTTTTTTCTGGATCTGAATGTACCCCAACTGTTGCACAATCTGTGGAGGCCAGTCTGTGGAAGCCTGGGGAAAGGCATGGTACACTATGGGTATATTATGGGATGGAGTCACAGACCAAAGATTACAGGCAAGTGGGGAAGCTTATTCTAACCCATTAAGTCATGGCAGTGAAATCCCCAAGGCAGTTAGTAGCTGGACTGAGTGATGTCATGTTTTCAGAAGGCAATGCCAGACCTGAGGGTCATGGCTCAACACTGTGGGCATTGAAGGCACTGCAGGCCTGTTCAGTGGCGCAGACTGAGAACAGTCTAGATTTCAGAAAGATGCCTCAGGCTCTCTGGCCACAATGGACTAGATCCAGGGAGAGCTGAATCCTGGAAAAAAAAAAATCTTTCATTGGTTCTGTTCATGAAGGAGAGTTAAATGCCTGTGCAGGATTTTAGCCGAAGCCCACTGTCTCTGAGGAGATGAGCAGAGGTAAATGTGTAGAGGTGATGGCAGCTCATCGAGCTGGATGGAGACAGACAGCGAGGGGTGGACATTGCCATTTACCTGGCAGATTAGATCCTGGCCCTCAGTTTTTCACAGCCTTTCCCAAATGAGAACGTGTTGCTCTGTCATGAGCTGAGAGCAACTCTTCCTTCTAAAGTGCATTTCCCAGGCCCATTGCTCTGGCATCTCTCTTTGGCCAATGGAGTTGAGGCAGAAATGAAGTCAGGCTGTTTCTAGCTGAGGCCTCCAAAGGCACCACACTTCTACTCAAAAGCTTCACCCAAAAAACTGTTGCTCCTATGCTTGGCCTATATCGAATACATGTTGAGCCACAGAGAATACAAGCTCAGCTTGGAGACAAGATCACCCACTTCACATTCCCAAATCTGTGCAGTCTTGCAGTTAGACGTTGTTATTGTTGACAACAGGTTAGTTGTCACATAGTATTACATTGGTAATTGCTGCCTTATACACTCAGTCTGTCATAGTACGAGAGCAGAGTTGACTCCACCAATGCAGTATACTCAGCCAGACCATGGACTATTTAAAACGACTCAAGAACTCATGGATATAGAAGAAGAATCTACACAAATATGGATCCAAGCTGGGTGTGGGGTTTGAGTATCTGAGAGGAAGTGGGAAGAATGTCCTACAGGAAGCGATGAGAGTCATCCTAGATTAGATCGGAAGTGATTCCCTGCATGGTTTTTGTCTGACTACTTTGCTTCTCAGAGCCTCAGTTTCCAGGATTTTACCACACACCTCTGGGATTAACACCCTCCCCAGTGTAAACAGAAACTATCATTTGTTGCAGGATTACGGTATATCTAGGTATATCTAAATGGAATGCCTTTCCAATAGCACACAAAAACTTGTGGCTTTCCTTTCAGACTTTCAAATGCTGTGTGTGGCTGTCCAGAGCTGCCTGGAGAAAAAGCCCAAGCCTGTAAGCAACCGTGTGCAAGTTTGGCCAGATGGGTTCCATGACTGACCCTCTTCTCCATGAGATGAGAAATAGAAGCCCTGTGGTCTTCTGCCTGCCCCTGCCACAGGGACTATACTATACTATACTACACTGTAGTGTCATAACACAGTGATGCTAGAGGCTTTTCTAGGCTGGGGTGCTGGTCTTCAGCTGCAGATCCTCTGACATCTTAAGGCACTTGCATATATAGTGTGAGTGATTCCCTTGGGCTTCTCCGCAGGCACATGGGAGATGGGCTGTGCATCTTGTAGCTTCAAGTCCCCTGTGGGAAACCACTCACCACTGTTTTCCAAGACCTGCAAACACAAGAGAGTGGTTGAGCATCTATAGGCCTCTCCAGGGCCTTGGGAGAGTGGTGTAGCTCTGCCTCCCCCCCCCCCCCCCCCCGCCCCGGAGACAACTGGTCCTAGCCTGAAGCTCCTGTGGGGTCCTTGGAGGACTGCAAACCTTGTCTCTAAATTGTGTGGCCCAAGTGGACTTGGCCTCAAGATTCCCGGGGCCTCCAAAATGTTCTGTTTCTGTGGAAAAAGACAAAGGATAGGGGAGGATTTAGTAGTTTTAGTATAGGGGACTGTACCAAATAAGATAACCGAAAAGTTAAACTAAACTGGCTTATGAGAGAAAAGCATTTTAGATCCCCGTCTGTATGTTTCAGGCTGCATTAAAAACAGCAACAATAAGGCAAGTCCAAGGCTGAATATCCTGTAAACAAAGGTTATATAACTCAGTGTTTTAGAGGCTGGAATTCAAGAGTGGGCGAACCCATTTGTTTGTTTGTGAAAGTGTCACGGCTGCAGCCATCATGATGGTGGATAACAACATGGTCATAGAGCAGATATAGCATGGGTCACATGATGAGACAAAAGTTGAGAACTGAGTTCAGGCATGCGTGGTGTGTGGGGTGGGGGGCAAGAAAGGAAGAGCCAATGTATGTGTGTTCATGTATGAGAATATGTGTGAGTGTATTCAAGTGTGTATGTGTGTATGTGTATATGTGTGTGTGTATATATGTGTGTGTATGTGTGTGTGTATATATGTGTGTGTATATATATGTGTGTGTGAGTGTGTATGTGTGTGTATATGTGTGTGTGTGTGTATGTGTGTGTGGTACCTTAGGTGCATATCTACACATGTGCAAATATGCCCAGGCCAGAGATCAACATAAGTGTGTTTCTCAGCTCTTCTCCACCTGATCTGGAGGTTTCAAATCCAGCTAGGCTGGCTGGACAATGAACTGCATGGATTCACCTGTCTCTGCCTCCCAGTCCCCAGTGTTGGAGTAATAAATGAACATCACCACACTTAGTTTTAGCATGGATACTGGATCACAACTTGGGTCCTCAGGCTTGAGTGCCAAACACTTTACACACTGAGCCATCATTCCCCAGTTGCAGATTCACCCTTTTAATAGCAACCTCCTGTTGTAGGAACTGACCCTCCGAGGACCTGCCCACTTCTCATTAGGCCCCACCTCCTAAAGGCTCTACTACCTCTCAACATCACTGAACCAGGACCAAGCTTCCAGCGCAAGAATATGTAGGGGGGCATAATACCCAAACCACAGCACATGTAAATAGAGGCATAGGGTAGGGTCACAGGCTCAGCCAGACCCAGGGCTCCAAAGCATTCCCAAATAACGGTTCTACTGAGACAAATGCCCCATCCTAGCCCTTAAGACCAAGAGATTAACAAGAAAAGACCTTTCTGTCTCCCATTTATTTCCCATCTGGCAAAAGTGGCAAGCTGTACTACACTGGCATAGGTCCTCTCTCCATTTTCAATAGCAAGCACATCATGGCCAGGAGGGAGGCCCAGTCCTAGGGCAGCATTGATATCATTTCTAAATCCATGAACAAACAATGAAGCTGTGAAATGAGGAGACAATAGAAACTGAAGAGACAATCCAACTGTGTATACCGACAGAGAGGTCTCTGGACTGACCATTTGGGAACTGGCCTGGCCAGAAGATATCCATGAGGCTAAGAAAAGCACCCAATAAACTGGGTCACGTGTGTGAGTGAGTGGCACCCATGGGCTCATCACCCACATGGTGGCTCACAACTGTCTGTAACTCCAGTGCCAGGGGATTTGATCACCTTTTCTGACCTCCTCAGTTACCAGTTAAGACGCACAGACACATACACAAGAAAGCACTTATATACATAAAACAAATCAATCTAAAAAGGGGGGGAGTGGCACATAATGAAATTCCAGTTCTTTGGACATGCAGTGAATTGGAGAGCTAAAACGAAGCCAGAAAATAGAGTCAACTGCCTTGACTTTGCTGTGGTTGATGCCCACTATGATCTCCACAGTGAAGGAGCCAGTGGATCATAGGCAGGTGCTATGGCATGGGGTTGGGTGACAATGGCGGTTGTCAGGGTGAATACGTTGTCATGGAGGGAACATCCCAGAGGCAGCAAGGTGGAGGCAGCAAGCTCAGGGAGGCATCTCACAGCCTCATTATTTGTTCATGCTTAGAAATGGTTACAGAAGGAGGGGAAGAAAGTAGGTTAGAGACAGAGGAAGTGAGGAGGAGTATGGAACACTGACTCCAGGCATGGCATGGTGTTGCAGCCCTAGATTCACCGCAGCTCTGTTTACCGGCACACACGACTTGTACAAGATGGCATCTTTCCGTGTGGAAGAGAAGCTCATGAGGTTTGGCCTCTGTTTGAGGACATACAGTTGGGTAACAGTAGCTGAAGGAACAAGAGACATTTTCTTCAGTGGTGTGGCAGTTGCTTGTGCTCCTTTAAATAATCACCCAGGAAGTAACCCTCAATAAACTGAGTCACATTTGTAAACAAAAGAAAGGTCATAAAAGGAGAAATCAGTAAATAGCGTGCATGTGTGAAGATGTAAAGAAACCCGTTACTGTGTATAATTAATAACACTAACTTTTAAAAAAGACATCAGTGATAGGGAGTCATAAGAAGCTTTGGAGTAGGGGTGAGGGGTGAGATGAGTGACTGAGGAACTTGCTTCCATCTCTTGTGTCTTTGCACAGTGGTTCACATTCTCAAGGACTAGAAAATGTTCATATCAAAGAAGTTCATGCCAAAAGTACCAATAGGAATATACAAACAATGCTCTGCTCCATGCATGAACTAAACATGGTGGGAAGTTCGTGCATATAACATAGGTGTATACACATAAACATGAGAGCGTTCACACACACATACACTATAATATCAGCTACAAGGCAATGAGGGCAAGTATATTCTGAACACTCTCAACATGCACGCTGAGTGTTCCTGGCTAATTAGCCCTTGTCCTGTAATATGTCCCCCCTCATGGCTCAAGGACTAAGTTAACAAGGCATTAGCAAGCAGCAGAGGCAGGCACGACACTAGCCCCTGGTTAATGTGTTTACTCTGATTATGGCTCAGTGGGTGAGTGGACAGCAATGATTTTTTTTTTTCCTTTTCTTATATGTCTGTCCTCTGCAAATCATCCATGTTGAATAAATGTTAGTTTTGTTAGGAAAGAGCAAATACATACACAAAAATTTCCTCTAATCTCTGTGCTAAGTGACCAGAGAAGTGACTCCCCCAGCTGCCACCTACATCCATCAGCTGCAATGAAAATAAAGCCTGGCAGAGGCCAGGATATGCCGCTCTAGAGTTTGGAATTACAAATATGGTCACAACACCTAGGTTCCATCTTGCCATCTCCTTCCATTTTTAAATTAATTTGAATTACATAGATAAAGGTAAGACACTTGTTTCTTAAAATCAAAATAACAACAAAAAGCAAACATTGTAACTAACCTAAGGTGAAACTCTCCACGGACCACTGTTCCTCCCGTCTGGTGGTCTGAAAGATAATGACAGGAAATGGTTTGAATGAGTGCTTTTAGACCCCAGCTGTGGCTGCTTCTCCTCCTCCTCCTTCTCCTTCTTCAGTTTCTTATTTTATGTGTGTGTTTGTGTGTATGTGTGTAGGGGTATTGTGTTGTTTCATGGTAAATAATTGTCCCACCCACTGGTTTAATAAAAAGTGCTGATTGGCCAAAGGCAGAGAGGAAGTGTGGGCGGGGCTACCAGACTAAGAAAACCTCTGAGAACAGGAAGTACAGGCAGAACACCAGAGAGAAGCCAAAAGAAGCAGAGGAGAACCATGCTGCTCTAAGAAAAGGTACCCAGCTGCATGGCTGAACAAGAGGCATGGGTTAGTTTAAGAGTAAAGAGCTAGCAAGTTATATGCCGGGCCATAGGCCAATCAGCCAAAAACTATTGAAAACGTCTGTGTGTCTCTGAGGGTCTATGGGTCTGCGAGTCTAAACCTTGAGTTTAGGCCCAAAAGTCCAGGCCAGAAACCTCTTACTACATATGTGTGTGCATGTGTGTGCATATGTGTTTATGTATGTGTATATGTGTGTATGTATGTGTATATGTGTGTATGTGTGTGTGCTTGTATGTGTGTGCATGTGTGTGTATATGTGTGTATGTATGTGTATATGTGTGTATGTATGTGTATATGTGTGTATGTGTGTGTGCTTGTATGTGTGTGCATGTGTGTGTATATGTGTGTATGTATGTGTATATGTGTGTATGTATGTGTATATGTGTGTATGTGTGTGTGTGCGTGCACGTGTGTATGTGTTGTCACCACCTTCTTGTAGGTGTCCTCAGAGGGTAGAGGAGGGCACTGGATCCCCTGAAACTAGAGTCAGAAGTGTTTATAGGCTCCCAATGTGAGTGCTGAAAAAACTTGGTCTTCTTGAAGATCAAGTCTTCTTATCTGCTGAGCCATCTGTCCAGCTAGTGACCCTGGTTTCTTAAGCTTGGTTTAGACCTTGGATAGGGCCTGTACAGGAATGTAGGGTTGAGAAAAATTAGGAGATGGTAAAGACTTCTGAATACTAAGTGACCAAATGCTAATTCAGAGACAATTATGAAACGAATCCAAGTGATTCTGGACATTGTCCAATGTTCTATCGCGAGAAGCTGCAGCTTTGATTGGAACATGCTACACATGTCTTCTGCACTGTCCACACAATCACACCAATCCCTCCCAAAGACACTGGGCTCAACTCCCCAGCTAATGTATGGTATGAAGTGCAGTGTTTTCCCTGTACATACAGAGTTCTCTGCACTTGCAGAAACAGAGTGGTTTAATCACAGGAAATAGAAACTACCAACTTCCTCTCATCATTCCCCAGTATTATCAAAATCAGCATATCTCCGAATTGCATCATGTTGGAATGTTTGACTTTAAAAATTGCTGAACTGGTTGCTGACTTGACTGTCATAATAAATAAATTAATTAATAATAAACAAACAAACACTCAATGAACTTTCACTTGAGAATAGGAAAGAATTTTCCAACAGTTTCTGCAATTGCCTTAGGCGTGTTTCTGCCATTTTGTAGTCTGTATTTAGATAAAGAGTCATTGTCAGTGTAGACAATTATAAAATAAAATAGAAATCAGGGACTGGGAGGCTGGGAGATGGTTTGGAGAGTAAAGTTGTATGTCATGAGCCTGATGACCTGAGTTGGATCCGTGGATTCACTGATTCCTGGACACTGTCTGCTTCTAAGGGATGTGGAGGTAATTTAGTACTTTCAGACAGCCAGCAGGCTCAAGCCCAGCAGCAGATTGCTGATCCCTGTGGCCCTGCAACTGAAGTCACCTCAAAAGAAACAAAACCCCTAGGGGAAGGAATCGTGTGTGTGTGTGTGTGTGTGTGTGTGTGTGTGTGTGTGTGTGTGTGTGTGTGTGTGTGGCCTGCAGTAACTGAGGGAACCATTTTAACAAGTATGATTAGCATTAGCAGAAACAGACCTTCAGCACAGGAATTTGAACTTGCAGCAATGTTTGTTAGATGCCTCATCCTTCCTTTCACTGCCAGGCTTGACCACTCTTCCCTGATTGGTCCTATTCTTCACCCAATTTTCATGACCACATTCAGCCAATTAGGGCTAAATTATGTCTGGCTCACACCAATAGGTGCCTATGAAGATAGGCTTGAAAGTACATGGTGCATTAGAATTTGTAGAGAAGAAAGAAACGAATGCCCTAAAATTCACTGAGAAACAAAAACAGAAAGAGGCTGTGGGAGATAGACTCTCTGAGAGAAAACCCCATTCTGAGGCTTTGCATTTGTAAGAGGCCAGAGCATTGACTCGACCTAGCCTCCAGGATTTCAGAGGCAGACCAAGGGAACCCATTCCTGCCAACACCTTTATTCCAGTCACTTCTCTGTTGCTCTGATAAGACTCCATGACCAAGGCAATTGACAGAAAGAAGAGTTTATTTTGGTTTATAGTTCCAGGGGTAAGAGTTATTGTGTTCAGGAAGCAAAGCAACATGTAGCAGGCACAGCAGCACATGCCAGAAGCTGAGAGAGTACATCCTCAACCACATGCATGAAGCATGGTATGCACTGGGAATGGTGTCAATTCTTTAAAGTCTACCTACAGTAACATATTACCTCCTACAAAGCCACACTTTCTGAACTGCTCCCAAACAGCGCCACCAGCTGGTGATGAACTGTTCAAGCATCTCATCTCATGGGGAACACTCTCATTTAAACTAGTACAGCCTATAGATTCCAGGCTTCTGTTGCCAAGGGGAATTCCTTCCTTTGGCAGTTTTTAGCCTCCAGACATTAAGACCACCCACCACTTCAGAGACTATTTGCTCTGGAACTATGTAAGCGTTGTGGCACTTCTCAGAGCTGCAGGCTTTCCTTGCAAGAGACAGCACTTGATGGGCACCTTGAGGCCTTCAAAGGTACTCCTCATAACCATGTCAGTACTCAGCTAGCATCCTGCTGCTACCAAAATCCCACATGGCAAGCTATTTTAAGTTTGTTTGTTTTTTCTAGTCTCTTTTAAGGTTGCTAATGCCAATTTGACATTTAAGTGCCTCCCATTTGTACACTTCCTTGTTTGCTCCCTCCATTTTTGGAGGAGGATAAGACTAGAACCTGACTGGGGTCAAGAGACGGTCTTCAGGGACAGCCTCTCTCTGATGTCTACATTTGTGTATGACACAGAAGCACCCCGACACACTAAATAACGTAATAATAAAAATATGTCAATTAAGTCTAAAAAATGTTGCATATTTAGCTTTGATTTAATTCCTTATGCAAAACTAAACAAACATATCTCTCTCATTAGTATGGAAATTTGCTTTCATCTTTAATAAAGGGTAAAATTGTATGCATACCAAAGAATTGTGTTAAAAATTTCTTCATGATTTATTACCCAACGTTTGATTTATATACCTATTTTACATATATAACTAGGACTGTATAAAATGGTCTTGGATAAAAAGGGTTTGAGAGTAGAAAACATTTAAGAAGGCCTGTTCTAGACCTTTCTCTCTGTATTTGCATATGTAAATGAAGATTCAGAACGTGGTACAATTGCGTGCACACACACACAATGTACTTGTGTTCTTTTCTTACAGAGTTATGATAGCTGCTTCTTCACTTCTGCAGCTAAACACAGACTAAAGCAATGGACAAAGTGAGCGTTTTGTTTTGGTTCACAGGCCTCAAGGAGATCCATTATGGTGGGGGAGGCATGGTGGCAGGAACATGAGGCTGCTAGTCACATTATGTCCACAGTCAGGAAGCAGGGCGAGATGAATCTGGTGCTCAGCTCTCTTTCTCTGTTTCCTTCTGTCCAGGACCCCAACCCATGAGATGTTGCTGCTCACTGTTACAATGGATGAGTCTTCCAACCTCTGTCAACCTAATGCAGATCACAGGCATGCCCAGACACCTTGTTTTCTAGATCCTGTCAAATGGAAAATCAAGCTAACCTTCACAATAGTGATCTGCAACCTGTTGCATCCTGTGGTAAGGCTGTCTCTCATGCCCTGCAGCACAGAGCTGAATCAAGACATCACACAGGCAGCATTGTACAGAGTCTTGCTCTAGGTAGAGGGCTTACACCTAGGCTCACCGTCAGCTTTCTGTCTGCCACTGGTGAGTTGTCATCATCATTGACAGGGTGACAATGAGCTGAGATGGGAGTTACAAACCCCTTGTGAAGAACACAGAGCCATATTTCTCCCCACAAACTAGAAGCCTTGAGTAGAAACCTGGCCTGGAATCATATATGTGAAGCTGAGAGCCAGCACTTCAACCCAGGGTTTCGGGAGTGAAAGAGGCAGGAGAGGCAGTCTTCAGATTGAGTCTTACCTGAAAGGACAAGATGTAGCCCTGGCAAAGACATGGACACTGTGGGGCCAAGAATAGTAACGTACATGAGGAGGTGGGACACTATCCATAGCTTTAATAGCATCTGTGTGGTGACAGTCATTATTCCATCATCACTGTTCCCTGAACCAGGCAACAGGGAAAGTGGTTCCAAGAAATAAACATTGAACTTCTCTTATGTTGGGTTAGGTGGGACACTGCTGGATTCTGTTATAGATCAAAATACAGTTGACTTGCATTCAAAGCCATGGTCAGGTGCACACTTCCTTTTGTATTTTCTAGAAGAGTTTGGAACAGCCAAGGGATACTGTGAACTGATTGCTTACTCACTCTTGAGGGTCATGCACAGGAGAGTTCATACCCTTCACAAAAATGTCTTTATTTGGGGACATCTCAAGGAGACCTGGATCAATGCAGGGGGTCCAGAGAGTATCCTGGAGCAACTTCTGGCTGAAAAAACCAAGGGGTAACCAACACATTTAAAGAGTTCTGCTGAGGTGCAGAGTCTCCCTTATAACCATTAGGGTTATTTGCACCTGCCTCTCTAGGCTTGCCTGGTTCATTGTGACAAGCAAGCAGAAAGTAGAGATGTACAGATGTCCCACCCATGACTCAGTCTGTCTCTGTTCACAGCTGAATGGCTCTCTAGCAGCCTGCTTCTTCCTATGTAAATAGGAAGTGATAGCATACATCTGACACCCCTCTCAGATGTTCAGATATCATTGCTTTAAAGGATGCAGGCATCCCTCACTTAATTCTCTGTCCCACGTGACACCTCAGCCCCATATCTGGGGTCTTGCACAGGACTCAGGTCTGCTTGAGTCTGGAGAAGCACATGTTGCTGTCTCAGGCCTGTCCTCCTCATCCCTGCAAGTTCATGGTTGATGAGACAGCTTCAGGAGATGATAGAAGCTTCTGGAAAGGAGAAAATTCCTGTCTCTGAACAGTCATTTTCCTTGCTAATCTGTCCCCTTTGGGTTGGAAGGTGGACATAGTTATTTATCGTGAGATGGAGCTGAGAGCCTGTGCCTGGAGGGATCACTTAGGGTAATTTTGTTTGTGTGGCTCATACTGTTACTGAGCAATGGGTCCTTGAGGACCAGCAGAATGTTCACAGGGGCCCATTGTCACTTGAGGTGATATGCATCATTCAAATGTCTCTCATAGGCCTTGCCGCACTAAATTTCTGGAATGGTGACTTACACTCAGTCCCCTCACTTGAGTGTTTGCACAGCTGGGGAGAATGAGAACGCTGGCCAGCGAGACCAGGGCTCCAGTCACCATGAAGAGCCCTCGGAGAGATAGCTGGGGTCCTTTCAGGAGGTCCTTTCAGGGAGCTGAGTTCTTATCTTCAAGATCTTGTCAGAGATATCTGCCATTCAGAATCTTTTCCTTACCTTGCACAACACAGAATAGGCTGCCCCATTCTGGATTCTCAATCTCCCCTCCTCTTTCTCTCTCTCCTTTGCTCACAGCTTTTCTGTATCATCTTTCTCCCTAGGGCCCAGAGGCCTACATCTGATTTATTTCTACTGCAAGGTACCAAGCATGTGGCCTGAAGCAAGGTCTATGATAGTAGAAGATGGTGAATTTAAAAGAAAATAATTGCTTTTGTAGCGTGTGTATGTGTGTGTGTGTATGTGTGCATGCATGCTCATGTGTGTATGCACGTGTACAGGAAGATGACTGACTCCAGCCTATGAGGATAGGCAAACACTAATGTAGTAAACATACACACAAATACCAGAGGTTGAAGTTGCCTGTCTTCCTCAGCCACTTCCCCCTTTAGATTTTGAGCTAGAGTCTCTATTTGTGAAGGCAGAGCTCAAGTTCAGCAAAGCTGGTTAGTGACCTCCTGACTGAACAGTCTTATGGACTCACCCTTCAAGCCCTAAAGCCCATCTAGAGGCTAGAAAAGTGTTCCATTTTGTTCTAAATCCAAAACAGAAGCAAAATAATGACAATAAACAAATCATCTCCTGGAGACAAAGCTTCCCAGGTTGGCAGGGATGGCTCAGCCAGTGAAGTGCTGGCTTTGCAGGCTTGGAATGACTTCTTTGATTCAGAGTCAATGTAAAACATCTGACATGGTGGTGTGCTCTTGTTATTCCATGGTGGCCCGAGGTGGGAATAGGCAGATTCCTGGAAGCTCACTGGCCAGCTAACCCAGCCTTCTTGGTAGAGTTCCAGGCCAATGAACTTATCTCAAAAAGTGTAAGTTGCTTAGAAAGTGACAGTGGAAGTTGTCCTTTGACCTCTACAGGTACACACATGTGGATGAACACACACACACACACACACACACACACACACACACACATACACACACATACACCAAGCCCAACAGCATTCCAAGGCTTGAATTTCTTCCTTAGTCAGTCTGGAAACAGAGCAGAAAATGCCTCTGGCATTCCATGTCACAGTCGTCACCATTGACCCTGACAGGAACAGCAGGGATGCTCTCTAGTCAATGCTCTTCACATCAAAATCCACCAGAGACCAGATAAGATGCTGAATAAGATTTTGGTACTCACGTTATTAGCCCAGGGATCCCAGTTCAATGTGTCACATACAAAGCCTTCCCAAGGGCAGCTGTCCTCAGTGAAAAGGGCAAAAAGGCCTGGGCTTAGCACTCTAGAACACGGCTGCTGTGCTAATAGGCTTCTTGTCTTAAGCCCGAATGAATCTCAGACACAAAGCAGAGATGGGAGTCTTGAATGTGTCTGGCTGTGTAGACTGAACATGTAGCTGCCTTCGGTGTGTTCTCTCCTCAGAGGAGAGAATCTGCCCCTCATTCCGAGTTGGTAGGGAGCATGACATAGATGAAACTTACCATACAGACTTTGGCAGAGAGATGAAGTAGGGTGTCCTTAGTCCTATTCCCCATGAAGAAGTTAGACTGCGTGTTTAACATAGATCTTGTCGTTGTGTTTTTTTGTTTGTTTGCTTGTCTGTTTCTTTGAACTAAACTGAAAAAGAAAGCTGAGAAATGTGTGGCCATGTTTAGAACTTGGTCTCAACAAAAATCCTTATCAACAGCCTAAAGCTTCAGGGGCCATGGGTGCTGAGGTGGGTGAGGCCAATGCAGGCTAGGGACAGGATTCTGGAAGGTGTAGCCAGGAGGACCTGGGGGAGGGCAGAGGCTGTGCAAGAGGAATGTGGGGGCAGGGGTTGGTTTCCTATAGCTTTCATAGGTCTGTTTCCAAATGCCACTGACAGTGATGTTAGGGTGCTAGGCTTTAAAGCAGTGGCCCTCATCCTGTGGTCACGACCCCTTTTCACAGGGGTCACATGTCAGATACCCTACATTTCACATATTTATATTAGAATTCATAACGGTAGCAAAATTACAGTTATGAAGTAGCAACAAAATGATTTTATGGTTGAGGGTCACCACAACATGAGGAACTGCATTAAAGGATTGCAGCATCAGGACAGTTGAGAACCACTGCTTTCATGCCTGACAAACAGAACAGGCAGGACACTGGTCTCTGCCTTAACTGGTTCACCCTGTGGTCTCAGGCAGGTCTCTTTCCATTCTCCAGTTTTAGTCCCCATCTCTTATGAAGTATTTTACTAGTGGCCTTTAGGAGTTTGACTCTGATTACTGTCATGGTGAGGAGGTGGGAGAAGGTAAAGGGAAGCCAATTGCAGAGGTGGTGAGGAGCAGGGTAGGGGTAACAGTCAGGGTGGCCACACTGAGCTTCTCTGACCTACCTCCATTTTTTAGCAGTTGGTGGGGAGAGCCTTTGAATGGGTCCTATTACGGATGCCCCCATGTCCTTACAGAACCCTGAGCTTACACAGAGCTGTGAATATTGGGCATGGAGAATCAGGCAGAATTGTGAGGAGCAGGCTAACAGGCAGGGCCTCACATATCAATGAGTGGCTCAGACAAAAATGGCCATTCCCAACAGCCTTTGCTCTAAGCTCCCAGTGGGAAACCCTGAGCCTGGCTGGTGACCTATGCAGTGAGGTGGTTTTCTACTTATTCTCTGCTCTGCTGGGTACATCAGGTCCCTCTAGGGACCCCTGTCTTCTGAGCATGGGATTCTTACAGTCTTCAGCCCAGAAACCAGCTGTGGCTTCCACACCTGTGCTCAGTCTGCAGGACGAGTGGCCCGGAGTCCATGGGCCTGAAGCCTGGATGAAGACAGAAACAAGAAAATAAAGTAGAATGGGAACAATAAAGCACTTCCACAGCAGAGATGCATCCATGTCTGCTCTCTCCGAGGAAGCCTAGCCTCTCAAACAAGGTGTCTCCAGTTGTACTAAGCAGTTTTCTGTCATTGTGACAAGTGAGCTGGCAGTCATCTTAAAGATGTAAAGTTGTTTATGGTTCTGAGATTTCAGTCCATGGTTGTTCAGCCATGTTGATTTTTGACTTGGGGTATCATTAAGACCTTCATGGCAAAGAAGATTAATGCCTGTTTCCTTCTGGGTGAACAAAAAATAAGAGATAGGAAGGGTCAGATTCCAATTTGCTTTCTCTGACACATTCCTGTTACCTCACTTTCTCTGGTTGGGTCCTCACCCTTTAAAGGTCTTATCATCTTCCAATAATACCACAGAGTAGGAACCAAGTTGTCAGCTCAAAGGCCTTTGAGGAACATTTAGTATCCAAAGCATAACAGTCATTTGCTTCAGATTGGGGATAAACATGTGGTGTGACAAAGCATCCTTGTTCTGAAGCCTCCTTGGGGCCCTGGTGACTTTGCCTTGCTGACTCAGACCCGTACTCACAGCAGCTTCTTCTTTTCCTAAGGGTTTAACTCCTTCTCAGTACTTAAATATCACAGTCTCTCCCAGGAAGCCTGCCAGCCTGCACTAGAGCACATTACTGTCCCACCAATTTCTTTTTCTTCCATCATAAAATCTGTAGTATGAAGTTTCTGACCTGGTCTTTCTGGCCTAACCCTGAGGTTCTGACTCTCAGACCCGCAGTCCCACAGAAACACACAGAAGTGTATATTAATTTTATGCTGATCAGCCTAGGGCCCAGGCATATAACTTGCTAACTCTTTACTCTTAATCTAACCCATGATTTTTATCCTGTTCAGCCATGCGGCTTGGTACCTTTTCTCAGAGCAGCATAGTTGTCCTCTGCATCTGCTGGCTTCTCTACTGGTTGTGTCTCACTGGCATCTCTGCTCTGCTCTTCCTGTTCCCAGAGTTTTCTTTGTCTGGTGGCCCCGCCCATGCTTCCTATCTGCCTTCAGCCAGTAGGCAGGACAATTATTTACAATGTAACATAATCTCACTACAAAAATTTGCCACTTGGTTTTTCTCCCACCATCCCACAAACATGTATCCTATTTTTCAATGTTCCTTTCATGGCTATATCCTAACTCTATCCATGACCTGCTATGGAAGGGGATGATTGGAAGTCACCAACATATGGGATGAATTCAGTTTTCTTCCATTAACAAAAGGCTCTAGGCTGCTTGTGATCTAGTGTCTCCACGAAGAAACTGGGAGAGGGGGGCAGATGGGAAAATTGACACTCAAAGAGTCTGTGTCTCTCCCAAAGGTCTACCTGTGGTTGTATATCAAGTCAGTGATGGGGTTGGGCCAAGGCTTAAACAGTGCAGCTTTGGTCTCAGCCAGTTCTTAGTCTTTTTGGGAACCTTTTTGACAGATGGCTTTCCTCTGCCTGAATGCTTCTAGTTCCTGGGAGCCCAGCCCTGTGGAAGGCAGCTTCTGTGCTTCTGGGCAGAGTCCCAGCTCCTTCCACCCAGAAAAATGTGGCTTCATGGCAGCCACCTTCCACTGACACACCTTGCCTTTCATTTGTTGGACCATTCATTTATTCATTCATTAGTTAAATCAAATACTGATCGCCTGCCCATATCTAGAAAACTGTATGAGCCTGTCTTGCCTCTCGGAACTGTGACAGCACCACAGAGCACAACCCACTTAGTGTGGAACTGAGTTCTGCTCCAGGCTGTCAGTGATTGCATCTGGGTTCTCTCCTGCATCTTCTGAACCAACCACAGCAAAAGTGTCTACATAGTGCAAAGGAGTTCATTGTGAGAAATATGAATGAGCTGATGGGAAATGGGAAGATGTTCAAGGACAGTGGTAACACATTCCTGCTGGGAGAGTGGCTTTCCAGGGAGATGGGAATTAGGTGGGAGCAAAGATGAGGTTTCCAGAGACAGAGGGTAGGGAGGGCTGGTGAGAGCAGAAGCAGAGCAATGATAGACAATGAACATGATGCAATGGAGGTGATCCCCAAAGCCTTCATGTGCAGTCACAGGGTGAGACAGGGAATTAGAAGAAATGAGGCAATTGGAGACCATTGAGCCATAAAGGGCTTTGAACCCTAAGCAAAGGCTTCTGGCTATTGTTCTAAGGCAAATGGAGGCAGCAGTGGGTCTCTATGAGACTGATAGATTCCAAGTGATGCTCTATAATGATGATGCTTTGTGTGTGCATGCTTCTCTGCATGTATGTCTGTGGTTACATGTACGTGTTTCTTTGTGTGTTTATGTATGTATGTGTTTATGTGTATTTGTCTGAATTTGTGTGTGTATGCACGTATCTGTGTGTTTATGAATGTCTCCGTGTGTCCCTGTATGCACGTCTCTTTGTGTGAGGTTACATCTGTGAGAAATGCATCTGCCAGCTTCTGTGGAACTCCACCAGGAAGCTTCACAATCATCTAGGTGAGACATGATTACAGAGCAGCCAAATAACCAACTACTTCCCAGCTGAATGGTAATTGGACATTCCACTGGACTCCAGGGTTCTGGTTTCCTCAACCACAGCTCATTCTGAATTGCTGGCTCACCTTTGTGAGCATGGCTTAAGTTACTTAGGAGTAACGCTGGTCCTCTCAGTCCTCACTCACCACAGCTGCTAGTCCCTTCGTACGCAGAGCTGGGCTTCTGCGTGAGGATACCAATGTCTTCTTTTTATCCCTTTACATCTTGGATTATCACTAGCCTCCACCCAGACCCAAAGCTATGCCATCGGGCCCAGTACCTCATTCCTTATCATTCTCCTGCAAGTCTGGGCCTGGCAGCATCCTCACCAAATTGGCTTTCCTAGTTGCCTGGCCCAAATTGATTAATCATCAGGCACTTTCAGCTATCAGCCCTGCTGCAATTGGCATATTTATTTCTAATCAGCTCTTAAAAATGGCATCATTCAGAGGCGCTTAACCACATTACTTAATTCTCAGCCTGTATTGCTATTGATTTCAAATATTCTCCTTCAGATATGGCTCATCATTTAATGCAGAAGTCTGTTTATATAATAATCTTATCTGGTTACTAAAATCTGTGAAATCTCTTCAATTGCCTTTAATGCAAGATTGGAGACTGGTTGCTAAATGAGTCAATTTTCCTTTAATTTGGTTTATTTACAGTACATGTTTTAATGCTGCACATCCCCGTCTTCCGCAGCAAAGCTGAACAGAAAGGCAAATATAGGCACAGAGAGAGGCATGTGCTTTTCTCAGTCTGTGAAAATGGAGGCAAGTTGTTGGGGCTCTCCGAGTTACACTAAACTTCTGGCCTCTGATGACCAATGGGAAGGGCCTTCCAGGCCCTCAGATCCCATAGTGTTGGTGTAGTGCTGTCAAGAGTACCCAGGAGGAGTCACATGGTCCCAGTTCTTCCATTCCGTACAGGCAAGCGGGTTGCTTACAACAGAGAGTCTTCCTTATCTGGGAAATGGGGTCAATGTAACATTTTCCCAGGTATCTTGGGAAGATCCACTACAAGACTCCAAAGTTGATGTGGTTCTGGGTATTCCTTTCCTGCTGTTTCTGCTCTGATGATGAGGCCTCAACAAGCCTCTTCCCCCCACTATACCCATGTCTCAGCACTGAAACTGACAGAAGAGTCTTGGGAGTGGCCTTTCTAACTGTGGAGGTCTTCTGGGTTGTAAGGAATAGAGGCCAACAGTTCTAAGCTTGTTGAGTTTACTAAATTTTAAATTCTAAACTTTAGCGTGAGGCATAGCCAGTTCTCTTGGAAAATTAAAGACAGGTTATGAGCCAGGAAGTCATCCTGGGGCTTGCAGACCCTATACACTCTGCCTTGAAGTATCCTTATAGCATCTCTGTTCTTCCCCAGGAGTTCCTGTGTCAGTCTCCTGTCTCTGTACATCATTCTTTCTTACTGGACCACTTCCTTCTACCTATGGCTTTCACTGTAGGCCCTGTGGAGGATGGGCCCTTGTGTCATCGGTTATTGGTGACCTGTAGACCATTTTGATCAGATGCTAGAGAGAACCCAGCTCACTTCTAGTGCAGATCTAGATAAAACAGCATCTTCAGAAGACCGTGGGAATGAAGGCCCTATTCCTGAATCCATTTTGCTTATCCCGAGACAAAACTGACAGATGAATCTGGATGTCACCTCATGGTAAGTGAATCCCATCAGGCTGGGCCAAGTGACTGTGGGATGCAAAGTGAACAGGACACACTTTTCTATCCTTTCCACCTCTACAGCAGCAAGAAGGATGGAAAACTGAAGTCTTCTGTCTTTTTTACCTGGGAAGTTCTCAGGAGCCTCCTGCATATAGCAAACAAGCTGCACTGAACACCACAGCTCTCTCTTGGTCAAGTGTGAAAGCTGCCATTTCATGCTTATCTTCCCCAATTAACAACAGCTGGTCCCCTATAAAACCAACCGGTAAGATGGTTTGTTATCAGAAGACAATGCAACATCATTAGGCTTTAATGGCTGCAGCCTCGTTTACTGTGCTGAGTTCTCAGGGTTAATGTGGCAAAATGTTGGGTCCCACACTGCTGGGCTGCTGGGCTGCTGGGCTGCTGGGCTGCTGGGCTGCTGGGCTGCTGGGCTGCTGGGCTGCTGGGCTGCTGGGCTGCTGGGCTGCTGGGCTGCTGGGCTCTTTGCCATTTTTAGGTATCTTCTTCAAGCCTCGTTTTCTGAATCATGGAGCTGGGAGGTACTGGGAAGGTGGATAAGGGTCTTGATTTCCTGGAAGGGAAATTATTCAGGAGGTGGTTGAAGCCATACATAGAAGTATCAGATCATCAGATAAAATCATTTTGAATTAAGAAAAGAGAATATAAAAAGAAAAAGAAAAACCAAACCTGTCTTTTGAGGCTGCATGAATCAGCCCGTTTCTCTCAGTGGCTAGAGAAGTATGTGCTTACCTACCTCCCTCAAACATCCCCACCCCACTTTCTCTACCACTGATCACTTCCATTGGCTCACTGAAGATTCTAGTCCTGCTCCTGTGCTCATTGAAGGACACTTTCCCTGGCAATCCACGAACTGAGCACTTGCCCAGAGAAAGATAATCTCTGATTGGCTGTGACCTGCAAGTCACACTCACCGAATATGACTTTGAGAATAACCACACTACTTGTAGTTAAAAATGGCCTTCTATGAGACAATGTCACCCTGGGACTTAAAGCCGAAGCTGGAGTCTGTGTATTGATCTACAAGGCTGCAGGAGAGATGTGCTCTTAGGTAAACAGATTAGAAATCTTCATTATATTCATTCTTTCACTTCCACTCAGCATATAGGACCACCAGCTCCTGTAGATGCGAGGCGCCACTGGCAAACGTGTCTGCCTGGGGAATCCTTGCAGAAATACCAGAGAATCTTGTAGGTTTTGTTAAAAGGAAGTTCTCTATGTATCTTACTCTGTTCTTTCCTTCCTTCCTCTTCTCCCTTCCCATCTTCTGCCCTCTTTTTTATCCCTTCTCTCCTCTTCCCTTGCCTTCCCTTGCCTTGCCTCACCTTCCCTCCCCTCCCCTCCCCTCCCCTCCCCTTCCCATTCTCCTCCTTTCTTCTCTCCATTTCTCTCCTTATTCCTCCATAGAACTTACATAAGCATCTTACTTGCCATAGTCTTAAGATTTAAATTTTGTGCGAAAAGAGCCTAAAATTGATCTTGTACAGAGCAGTCAGATGGCATCTCCTACCAAGAGGAAGCCTCAGTACCATGCACATGAAGCCCAGGAATGGCGGACCAGGAACTGGTGGAACTAGGGAAGCCCCTACCATGGAGCATTTAATTAAGTTCTGTGAAGAGTCTGTAGTGAAGTCATAGCCCTCCTGGGTGTCATGTTAATGCAAAGGGACAATCCTGCTCTTATATCCCGGATGTGAGTAGATTAAAAGGACTCATTGTCTGCCCTCACTCCTGAGGCACTTTATCAAACAGAACCACAGGCACTGACTGCTGCTTCTCTCTCATGCTTACTAACCATCCCTGGGAGTAAGTGCTAAGTGTTACAGACTCAAGCCTCTACTTGCTTGAGTCCAGAGGAAGGCAGTTAGATCTGTATTAACTTCTAGTTTTTTAAAACATTATGTGTTTAGTGTATGTCTATAGTGACTTTATGTAAACCATATTCATGAAAACGTCCTTGAGGACACAAGAGGGCTTTGGATTTCCTGAAATGGACTTACAGACAGTTGTGAGCAGCCACATGAGAGCTGGGAACCAAACCAGGCTTCTCCGTTAAGAGTAGTTAGTGCTCTAACACCGGGTCCTCTTTCCAGTCCAAACACTGCTCTGTCCCAATTTCCAAATTAGGACACAACTATTGCAATATGCATGGAGAAGGGCTTATGAAACTACACCTCAAGCTGAGGAACTCTTAGCAGTTAACAGCTGCTGGGGGGGGGGCAGGGAGTCATGTTTCTTTGATGCTGTAGCCATAGATAAGTTGCCCATGTTGCAGTAAATAACCTCACGCTCATGTTCATACAGAGCCATCATGCAACTCAGCAGGTCATGGAGGGGTTGTGAGAAAGCAAGGCAGTGACTTGCTGGAACAAAGGTGTCCAGGGAGAATGGGAGGGTAGGAGCTGAGAGAGGGTAATGGAGCTGAATGAATATGATGAAAATATATTGAATTTATGTATAAAATTGTCAGTGGATGAAAACAACCTAAATTGGGGCATGAGTTAGAAAATAATTTTTTGACTTTTTTGGAGTGTGAGTACCTAGAGAGACCAATGGGTGAAATATCAATGATAACAGTGTTGGCAGAAGTTCAGTGTCCAGATGATCTCTGAGAATGTCCCCTTAGCTCTTTAACTCACCTCAGTGCCGTGAGCCCTCATACAGAAACCCTACTTCTCTTGAGATCTCAAGATCTCACTTGAAGGTAGATAATATTCTGGATTATTATTAGTCATATTTTGTTGGTAGCATTGCACCTATAAGTCTAAGCCCATGAGTCTACCCAGACACCAAGTAGTTCTCAGCAGGTGTGTCACCAACAAGAGAGTGGGGACACACTCCAAATACACCCCCTGCCCTGTGTCTCTGTACCTTGTTAGGCGCAGTTTCAACTGCACGCTGGTTTCCTGCAAACCAGCTGGCCTGTATTTGCAGTCTTCACGTTTGTTTTGGAAGAAATCCAAATGTCCACTTAACTGGGCCGGAGGCCAGCATAATCTTCCTATATTGTTTGTAACCATGAGATTAATGGCGGGCCTTGCTCCGAGCCTCGTGAGCCTCGTAGTGACATCATTCACCTTGAGGGTGTCTCTTTGGTGCAGATTACAATAATGGATTGGTCTTCACTGGGGCTGTCACTCTGCCTAAAGAGTCTCAGCTTCTGCAGTGAAGCAGCCTAGGAGGTGGGTTACATCGCTTTGGAGATAGACCATGGGGAAACCTGACGTGAGGAAGAAACCAGGCTCAGTTTAGGGATGATGCCGAATCTCAATCTCTCTCTCTCTCTCTCTCTCTCTCTCTCTCTCTCTCTCTCTCTCTCTCTCTCTCTCTCACACACACACACAAGAGGTCATAGCCTTTAAGTTACAATAAGAGTTAAATAAGAATCACAGCATATGCCTGTGTCCTGGCAATTAACATACACATTTATGTCACTCGTGAAAAGTTGATGAGTCGGCTTGTTTGATGTTAAAATATGACACAGGCTATAAGTCAGAACAGTGAAAAACAACCCCATTAACAACTGCACAAAGAAAGACCTGATAGACTTTTCTCAATGAAAGATAGACAAAGGGCCATAAGGACATGCAGAGACTCTCACTATTACTAATCACTGGAGAAACGAACACACATTAGAAACAATGAGGGCCAAGGAGATGGCTCAGTGGTTAAAGGGCTTGCTGCAAAAGCATGAGGACCTGAGTTTAGCACCCACATAAAAAGCTGGATGTTGTAGCACAGGCCTGTCATCCTGATGAGGAAGAGGAATATCTTAGAGACTTGATGGCTAGCCAGTCTAGCCAATCAAGGAGCCCCGGGTTCAGTGAAAGACCCCCACCTAAGAACGAAGGTGGAGAATAATCGTGGAAAAGATCTGATATTGACATCCAGCCTCCAAATACACATGGATGGGACAGCATTTGTATGAAGACCCACTGTCAGGTCCTACCCCTAAATACTGTATTATTGAAGGGACTTGATTCAGAATGCAAAGATACATACATGAACAAGCACACAAACATACTTACAGACAGAGGCAGAGGCATCGCAGTGGAAGTGCCTGGCATGGTGATGGGCAAGCATGTGGGAATCATCTCTGAGACCCTTTGCCCTGAAGCTACTGGAATGTCCTGGCAAAAGCTGAGAGGGGCCCCCGCACTTGGCCTGCTGTCAACCTGTGTCCCTCATTTCTAGCCTGAAGACAGGCAGTAATGAGCGATGTTCCAAGGGGTATCTCAGTCATGTGTCTCTTTCCAGCCAAGGCAGTGACCAGCTGTGCAGCCTGAGGCGAGCAACTTCCTCTCCATGCATCTTGGAATCTTCCACTTTGGGCACAGATGCTTCTGGTGGTATGGAGAGTTGTGGGGAGGAGCCAGGGGGCAAGCTAGCAAAGGGCCCAGCTCTTTGCATGATGCCTGTGCCATTCTACACCTGAAGGCACCTGCGGGTCTGCCTAGGCACCTCTTTCTTCCCTGCCATGGCTCTGCCCCTCTGTGACCTCCTCCTCACCCAAGCCTCAAAGCAAGGGTGGGTGGTTTGATACTAACTGGCCTGGATGAAATGCTTTCTCCCGGCAATTGCCTTCATTGCCCGCTATAAAATTACATCTTTATTTAAATATGCTGAGATAATTCTTAAGTTTTATTAGTACTTAAATATTTTGGCATGCTTATTTCTCCTGAAACAATTATAGAGGTTTCATTGTTTTACTGGAGAGAAAAAAAAGGGAGGGAGGGGCTAAATCTTCTCCCACAATAAACCCCTGACAGGCTGGGTATGGTGCTAGCTAACTGCTATCAGCTAGTTACCTCAGCACAAGTAGAATCCAGTAGGAGAGCTGTTCTTCCTGCTGTAATCTACTTGCTGTCTGCAGGCCTCCATACCTCTTCTTATAATCACTTCCCCCCAGTAATCAGAATAGCACTCTCTTCCAGTAGCCAAGTACTCTGCACTGTCCCCAGGGTTTGGTCCTACCCTTGTCAACAACCCCCGTGGACTCCTCCTCCTTGACAGGTCTGAGCAGGCCACCAGTTTCCTGGGAGGCTGGGGTGGGGGTGGGGAGAACCAGGACACACTGAGGCTTTGTTTGGAAGTATTAGTATTGTGGTTACCACAGTAACAGCGGAGAGAGTGGCAGGGCAAGGCTACCTTTCCTCATTTTAAAGATGGAGACAGGAAGGTCCCAAGAGGATAGCTGACCTGCCCAAAGTCACACAGCTGGTAAGCAAAGGAAATAGCCTCCATTGTTATGCAGAGGATCCACACTCTACCTGGGCTGGCAGTAGGGGTCAAGCTACTTGATGCCATGTAGACATGCTCCTCTTTTAGCATAGTGGAAGCCTGATCTCATTTGTTGGACATGTTGTCCCATGGCTGGCCCTGGAGATCAGAGCCTGTGTGATCTCCAGAATAGAAGACTGGGGAAGAGGGGGTTTCAGATCCACTTAGCACAGGGACTTTATAGGTGGGATGACGACCAGATCAGAGCTAATACTACATTTGCACAATTGTGGTTGCGACTTTTCTCACCCCGATTCAGGTCTATCCCGTATGGTATCAGCACAGAATCGAAATCGGCTCCTGCACTCTCTTTTCCAGAAAGCTAGTCTGAGTTTCCCTTTTCCTCCACGTGACTTCAGTACCACCGTCTTCACCCCCTAAGATCTGGCATCCAAGGGACCCTGGATTCTGCACACAGCATGAATTCCTATCACCTTCTCAGGGCACAAAGAGTCAAGTAGGCCCATTGTTATAGTGATCTTCCTCCAGCTGCCTCAGCTAACCACGGTTTTGTTAAGGCTGGGAGGCCAGGCTGTATGATAGAATAGTGTGCCCTGCTGGCTAAGAGGTACCTACCCACTGAGACTTATCTTTTGGGCTAGGACACCCAGCTGCATGGCATCTGACCTATTAGGCAGGTTTGGGATTAAGATATCTCACAACAGCACTAATGGGTCATCGTGGACAGTAGCCACAGACTCCATGGTGACTGTCACGACACCATCTGAATATACAGCCACTTCCAGGGTGATCATTAAGGGCTAGAGAGAACTGCTCACATCCTCTTTAACCAGCAACCCTCCTTTTATTTGTAAATTTCAAGAGCCCTGATTTCCTCCGGGTTGTGACATTTTCTACATTTCAATCCTCCGCAGCATATGGTGGAAATTTTATTCCTGCAGCTCTAGGTGCAGGGAAAATGCCAACCAGTGTGTGGAGAGACTGTGCTTCAATCCTTCAGACAGAGAGAGGCTAAGCAGGTCTCTCTGTGCTCAGCTCCCGGGGAGAGGCCAAAGGGCTCAGCAGCCTCTATTCTATGGGAGACCCCAGGCCCTCAAGAGCAGAACCTGCACAACTCAGGGCAAATAACACCAGGATAGGGGGCTGCGGAGGGCAGAGGGGCAGAGCCCAGGCTGGGTCTCAGGCACTAAGCTTATTTTTCTGGCCAGCTCGCCACACCCCCCTGCACACTGACTATGGATTGATTGAGAATACTGATGTTTATCTGCAGGAGCAGCCACCAATCTCCTCTTCTGAAGACCCCAGATAGCCTAGGAGGAGGGAGGAGGAAGGCTCCGCCTACTTGCCGTGGGTGGTCTGAAAAGACTCCCTGAGGAGAAAGCTGCCTCGAGGGAAAGGGGTGGAGAGTTTGGAAGGAGCCTTTCTGTTAGAATGTAGTGGTAGAATCTGGATCAGACAGCTGCTTAGTCCACAGTATCCACAGCAGCCTCCCCCTCCTAGCTGGTACCTAGGTTTGCCTGAGAATGATAAGCTCACAGACTTCCAGGTGCAGGGATTCCTCAGCTGGGGAAGTGACTTTACATCAAAGCAGAGCATTGCATTGATGGCCACACATCCTGCTCCCAGAGAGTCTGGCAACAAACCTGCTGTAAAAATCACACCCCACATCCTCAGAAGAAACCCCCACTTCTGTCAAAGGACCCTGATTCTTCTTTGTCTGTCTGTGGTATTAATGACTCTTTGAATAAACTCTTTAACCCCAACATTTTGTCTCTGTGTCTCCTGAAGCCTCACTTCATAGACCTTTCAAATTCTAGAGGAGAAGTGATGTGCACATGGTGAAATGCACCTGCAGGCTTCTGACAATCTCCTGAGAAAGGGAGCTCAGTCCTCAGAAGCTCTGGACATAGCTGCCACCTTGTGCAATTGGGGCAGGGGGGTGGGTGCTTCCAAGTACAATTCTGTACACAGTAGGTCTGAGTAAGCTACAGCAGAAGTTTCCAGCACTCAGAGCAACAGAGATGACATTAGTTAGTGAGTGAGGAAGGAGAAGAAGACCAGGGAACCGAGGGAGGGAGGAAGGATGGAGCTTGATCACCAGTGGGGACCAACAAACTCTGCCAAGCAGAGAACCTGGACCAAGGTCCTATTCAGACCCACTACTGAGTGAAATGGCTTCTTCCTTTGCCCTCTGTGGGCAATGGGGGAGATGAGGTTATTTATGGGCTCCTGTAGTCCAGCTGCATTGATAAGTCAACCTTAGTCCTGGGATAATAGAATGAACTGGGTGAACAACCTCATGCTGATGAAGCTGAGAAGCTGGCTCTAGAGGTGGGACTGCCCCCTTCTGCATCAGATCTCAAGACATATTTCTGCCAAAAGTCCTCCAAAGCTTCCTGTCCTAGGGCAAGCTGCTTCCCTCCCCAACTCTGTAAGAAAGAAAGAAAAACAAGCGACTAGGGTTATTAAAACCATTGCGGCATTGAGAACAGCTAGATGGAAAGCAATTTCCAATGGAGGTTGCTATTGCTTACCCCATACTATAAAATCCCTGCGATAGGAAAGAGGACCTGGGTGCTCATCCCTAGGCAGAAGACCCTGCCCTGCTCTAAGCTCTTCCTAGAACTCCAGTGAGTCTAGTGTGGCAGTTGTAGCAGGATTTCCCCAGTCATTTTCTGAAACATTGTAGAAGTCAGCCTGCAACCCTCAGGGTTTAGCACTGTTTAGTGGCCTCTGATGTTTACAGGAACCAACTGTGATGTTTACAGGAACCAACTGATCCATTGCCGTTATCAGGAACTACCTCCAAGCAGGTGCTGCTATTTAGGGATGAGGAAGTTAACAGAGGACTAAGAAGTTGACTAAGGTCAGGCCTTGCTTGTGAGCTGCAGAGGTTACTCTATGTCAAAAGGCAACCCCCACCACATAAGGCTTTCCCTGAGCTTCAATAAATGGCATTCTTGGTTCAAGAGTGACTCACGTGTGTCTATGTTCCGATATGTAGGTCTTAGCTAGGCAAAGTCTGCTCTGCGCCACTGATGTTACAGATGGATCTCCCAGAGAGATTCAGATGTTACAAGCATAATATGTCTGTATGTATATTTAGATTTATTTATTTCTCTGAGCCTTGGTGTTTTGCCAGCACATATGTCTGTGTGTAGGTGTTAGATCCCCTGGAACTGGAGTTACAGACAGTTGTGAGCTGTCCTGTGGATGCTGGGAATTGAATCTAGGTCCCCTGGAAGAACAGCTAGTGTTCTTAACTGCTGAGCTATCTCTCCAGTCCCAATAATGCTATTTGACGTCATTTATTCATTTATCCATCCCCACAATGTTCTGCTTGGGACTGTATATCAGGAATTCTGTCTGTCAAGCTCCTGGGTCCATTTCTTCTGAGTGTTTGTGATCCCCCACTTTGATGGTATTTGTTTCTGTTGGCTCTCTAAATCAGGCTGCTCAGTCATCTCTGGATAGTTTGAATGCTGGGTTTGATGATGTCTGTCTATCTACTCACTGCTACTATCTATTTGCTGCTTCCTACTTGGTCTTTCATATTTGCTTGCTATTTGCAAAATAAACTCATCTAAAACCCAAAGCTTAACTGTAGTTGACCATCCTCAGGACCATACAGAGCATCTGTCCAGGAGGAGTAAGACCGGCTATAACTCTCTATCTCCAGCTCTTTAAACTGAGTGGGGAGGAAGGTTAAAATCCAGCTCTCTGTAAGACTCACTGTAGAAAGGTTGGAAAGAAGCATTTGTGAGGTGCTAATGGAAATGCGATCTCCACTGTTCCCCCAGTTTAGGCAGAGCTGGAAAAGAGCTGGAACAGCTCTCATGTTCACAAGGGGCCTGCCAGGCTCCACCATACCAGGGTGCCCATTAGAAAAAAGTCACTACAGAAATGAGTAGACTCTATAGGCCCAAGGACGTGGTTTCTGGAGAAAGCTGCCCTCACACGCTATACTCCTCTGAATGAAATGAGGGCATGATCACTCCTAGGTATGGTTGAGGACAGGGTTTTATTGTAAATCTGAGGGAGAGAACAGCCAGAGGAATCTGGAAGAGTCCAGACTGAGCATGTCCAGCAGAATAGACTTGATTGAGGTAGGTGGGAGGAGAACCAAGCGAGCACGTGGGCCACTTATTCTCTCAAATGCTTACTAACTCAACTGTTTCATATTAAACTGTTGTAATAAGCTGCATGCTAGTGGCCGGTGGCTGGTTAAACACAATGACTAAGGAGGGCTCTGAGGTGGTAAGACTCATGTTCTTACAGTAACAGCAGACCTGAGCTCCCTGTGTGTGGGCCTCAAAGTGGCAACAGCAGCCTCAGCAACTTGGGGGATATATAGCAGGACCTGCTAGGAATGCCCAGTGTTTTGTCCTTACTCAGTTATTTGTGAACTGCTTTATCCAAGATGCCTCTCTTGCTCCTTTCTTTGGATTCATTATGTGTCATGTCTTACAGAGGATGCTGGGGATGCAAATGTAATCCTGAGGAAAATAGGCCAGAAACCAGATTGTTACTCCATAATGTGTCTCTGAACAAGTGCAGAGCATGAGGAGAATTCAGAAGAGGCCACTCCTCTACTCCCACTGAATGAACACCTTGGAGATCTTCTCAACAGGAGAGGCGGAGCTCCTTCACCCAGCTGAGTGCTTGCACATTCTAGACTACAGGCAAGGGCTGTTGTAGAGGCCTATATGTTTTGTCTAGGGCATAGTGGTCTCTCAGACACCCCCCCCCCCAATTGCCTGGAATCTCAGGGCCTGTCTGATCTGGTCACACGGTCTCAGGCCCCCTGATCCCTCCAGAGCTTGGCCACTGCTCAGAATCTAAAATGAAGAGCTCCAGGCTCAGTCTGCCATTTTCCCGTTGTTGTTCTGCAGCAATAAGAGCCTAATGTTGAGGAGACCATCTACCTACCCTGAATGCCAAGCACAGGGGACTCTATATAGCCCATCCTGTACTCTTAGAGTGTTCTTATTTTACAAGAACAGTTTTTAACTGGGTTTGAGGAGAAAATACTAACTTCAGAGTGAAATCCAAGCTCAATATTGAGATGTTGAACCTATATCTCTCCCTATGGCATCTTGTTTTAGTTCAACTTGGAAGTGACATCAACTGAACCAGTTTATCAAGTGAAAGTTGGGCATAGGATAGTGTTACTGATATAAGCAATATGATTGTCAAAACCAAGTATTTGACTCTATTAAATAAAACTTTATTGTTCCAAACCAAATATCAATAAAAAATACTGACAAAAACTGATTTTCTGTTCGTCATTATCCCTGTTGCTTAAACAGAATAATGGAAGTGGCATTAGCATGGACTTAGGCTTATAAACAGTGTCTGCTTGTTGAAGTAGTCAGGATAAATTTGCTGTGTGACTCAGAACATGTCTCTACCTCTCAGGGTCAGACCGAGGTAGGGCAAATGAAACAGGAAAGCCAAGGCTGGTTTTTCTTGGTATCTTTGATCTCCCCTGTCAGCCTGTTTTAATTTGCAGCCCCTTTGGAATCAGTCAGCATTAGAGGCCCTAATAAAAGTAGACCACAGTGCCCAGATGAGGAATCACTTCATGCCGCCTTGAGCTCACAGGGACACCCACTTCCAAAGACCTGAGAAATGGTCTCTCCTACGGAGGGCCCAAAGGGAGGCTAAGGAAGTTTTTGTACTTCAGTAGCAAGCTTTCTCCACCTCCTACATCCAAAGCTTGTACGGTTTTTGAAGGACCCAGAGTTTTTTCCTGGGCTGGGGATGAAAAGAAACAATAAGGAGGTTTACTTTCAAAAGCCCACTCTGGCTCCTGTGGCCGCCTACCTCCACTGCAACGCTCCTGTGAATTATGCATGAGGTTCTGGTGGGAGCTGTGTGCCTTTTCAAATATTTCTCTAATTGATGAGTGGGGCTTTGATGAATGTCTCTAGAACGTGGAGCATCTGATCAGAGGAATCCTGTCTTGTTCCTCCTTGACAGATGTTTATTTGACTTAAAAGGGGGTGCAAGGTCCAAGGAGCTGCCTCTCTTTATTGTAAACAGAAGGCCTATGGTTTTGTTCTTATATCCTAACAAGGACCTTCTCTGAGGCGTGAGGTCTGATAGCCGCCATCAGTCAGATGAATGGGCCTGGGGAAGAAAGCTCAAGCATGCAGCCCTCACCTAGGCTAAGTCCTGCATTTATCCACAGTGTTCTTTTTGCCTTTGAGCACTTCCTGGACTTGGTCTGTGAAGAGAGACAGAACCTTTTAGAACCAGAATGCACATCAGGAGCAAGGGCTGAGAGACCATGCATCTTCCTCTATTGGGCTGACTGTGATAGGGTCCCAAGGTCCTAAGAGATGCACTCTGATGCTGGGACAGGAAGAGAGATGGACAGTGCCTCTGAGGTCTTGAATGGTCCTGTGTGTGCCTCTCTGATCTTCAGCTGATGCTTGAGTACTTTCCTGGTTTCTCCACATCCCAGCTCAACAGCAGAAACCTACTTCCTCTTACCTCAACTTTACCCCAACTCATCTCCTGTTCACTACCTAGAACCCCAGAGTCCCAGACCTCTTGGTGTCCAAGCCATTACTTTTAGAAGGGATGATCTTCCCATGAAGCTTTGTTAGTACTCCACATCTCAACACGGTGTTGCCATAATTGTCTGATCTACTGTTTAATGTGCTATACTGAGAACTCATCTAAATCAGACATTGACAATGCATGACCTTAGGTCTAATACAAGAGATTAAGTAGGCTCCTGTTCTCATTTGTCTCTTTAGGACATAAGACCAACACAAATGCATGCACGCGCGCGCGCGCGCGCGCGCGCGCGCGCACACACACACACACACACACACACACACACACACAATTATTTATTAAGTTGTTGGAGTATAGCTCATGTGCTTTTACCAAATTTCTTGCTGAAAGGGAATCTCCATTTTTTGGCCTCCTGCTTCTCAGCTAAGGGACCTCTTTCAGTACATTGTACCTGTGCTGTTTATACTCTATGTCTAGTGAGTGTGGGAATAGGGGAAGAGATGCCAGGACTTAATCCTTGCATTGTTAATTTTTGTTAGCCACTAGTCACAACCTAGGAAGAGGGAAACTCAGCTGAAGAACTGCCTAGATCAGACTGGTCTGTGGGCATATCTGTGGGGATTTCTGATGTATAATTTATACAGAAGGGCCCAGCCCACTGTGGGCAATGTTATCCTTAGGAAGGTGGATCTAGCTGAGCCAGGCAGTGACGGTATACACCTTTAATCTTAGCACTTGGAAGGCAGAGGAAGGTGGATCTCTTTGAGTTTTAGGCCAGCTTGGTTTACAAAGTGAGTTCCAGGACAGCCAGGGCTACACAGAGAAACTGTGCTTAGAAAAACTAAACAAAACAATAAGGAAAGAAAGACAGAAAGAAAGAGAGGAGGGAAAGGAGGAAGGAAGGAAGGAAGGAAGGAAGGAAGGAAGGAAGGAAGGAAGGAAGGAAGGAAGGAAGGAAGGAAGGAAGGAAGCTGGTCAAATCAGAGAGAGCAAGCCAGTAAGTAGTGTTCCTCTATGGTTCCTGTTCCAAGTTCCCGCCTTGAGTTCCTTCAGTGGTGGATTGTAAACTCTGAAATGAAAAAACCCTTTCCTTCCTTGATTGCTTTTAGTCATGACATTTCTCACAGCAGCAGAAGGCAAGTTAGAATATACCCCCATTCTTTTTGCTTTGAGACCCATCATGTACAGCAAACATCTCTAAGTCACCTGAGTAGCCCAAGCAGCCTGGGGGCAGGGGGTCTGTATTCCTCAGGGTGGCCAAGGTTGCTGGGTAGTTTAGTCTTCACTTACCCATGAAAGGAGTGTGACATAGCTGTAGGTTTGTTTGTGAAGTTACTTTCCTACGGGGTTAAATGAGGTAGAAAGACCATCCTTTATGTGGGATGCTCCAGTCTATAACTAGGTTGTGGAGTATAGGCCTCATCCCTTCTCTCTGCTTCCTGTCCACCATGATGTGAGCAGCTTTGCTCAACCATGCCCTCTCATAATGACAGATTGAACCATCTGGAACTATTAGCAAAAGACTTAATTACTTGATTGATTAATAATTTTTTTTTTGGTGTTGTTTCAGGTATTTTGGTGAGTGTGACTAAAAGTAACCAATGATTAACCTGGGTCTTTGAGGAGCCTTACTGTCTACACTGAAGAAGATGGTTTTACCAGGGGCAGTGTTTCCATCCTGTTGTGAGGTAATCCCACCAGAGAACACTCATGTACACTCTTAAAACAGAAAAGAAAGTCTGTATCACTGGCCAGAGGCTGTTCAGGAAACTTGTCCAAATCATACAGTCCTGATCCCCATAGTTCTTTGTCCTTTATGCATAAAAACTACATCCTGGTTGATACATCTCAGTTGGCAAGAAGCAGAACTCCAGAATTCAAAAAACATTTAGAGACTTTTACTGGATCCTGGAACTTTGGACAAGGTCTTTGACAGATTAGGTTTCTGTTCCCATTTTTTTGCATGTGTCAAGACCTTTGTGCTGAAGTGTGAGGTTATAATGGTGTCATTATGCTAAGGTCTGGGGGCCCGTTCCACTGGACAGAGAGAGAGTGAGAAAAGACACTCAGTTAATAGTCCTCCAGACCCCAAAGTCACAGAGCCTCTAGACATTAAAGGACACTAAAAAAGCCCTACAAATGGTTCTGTACAGATACATTTGATAACTTGAATGAAACAGAGCACTTATTTTAGAAATGTATTAAAAACCCTCTTAGGAAAATAATAGACACTCTGAATAGTTCTACATTTATTAAAGAAATAGCTTCTAGTTTAAAAGAAAATTTCCCAGAAAGAAAAACTCCAGGTCAAGATGGTCTTGTGGACATATTCTGCCAAATATTTAAGGAAAAATAACACCAATTCTGTATAATTGCTTCTAGAGATAGAAGAGGGAACAGTTCACATCATATCTCTTAAGGCTACTATTACTGTGAACTTAAAACTATGTAAGGATCATACTAGAAGAAACCCTAAGCAGATATTCTTTATGAACACATATAGAACACAAAGAAAGTTCCTAAGTTGAATAAAAAGAGCAATGTATTGCAATGTATACATGAGAAGGAAGCAAAGCTGGGGTCATCGGAACCATTCGGGGGCTAATGAATCTGGAGGGCTTGCACTACCTGGGTTTAAAGCCTGCAGGATCCAAGAGTGCAGGGTGTTGAAATGAATGGCATGTAGAGCGGGGAAGTACAGCAAATTCTCAGACACAGGCAGATGCAGAAAAGGAAGAAGGGTTTTGGACAAACTCATTGGAAATTGGATTATCTTTTCACCAAACATTACTTGAGATGATAAAAGACCTGTAACCAAATCAAAACAAGCATAAAAAACATAAACATCTCACATCTGACATGAAACCGATTGTAGATCTAGATGTAAAATGCCAAAGTGATGGGTTAAATATGAAGAAATCTTCACAAGGCTTCGTGGGGCAAGCGGTTCTCAGACACACCACCTGTGGCATGGGTCACAAGAGGAATTGCATTCATAGGTTGAACTCTATCAAAATAAAATCCGTTTCCCCATGAGAAACAGTGCTGAGAGAATGAAAATACAATTTACAGCCTGAAAGAGAAGTTTATTAACCACACACCCAGCATGTGTCTGATATGAGCAAGAATTGCTCAAATTCAACAGAAGAAATACAAAGAACTTAATAACCAAGAGGGCAAGACATCTGAATAGATGCTTCCTTGAAGATACACGGGCAATAAAGAAACTCATGAAATTCAAAATAGAGTAAGACTACCTTAAGAGACCATGAGAATGTGTTAGAAGGATGTTCTAGCTCCGTCTCTGTTGCTGTGATAAAATACTCTGAGCAAAGCAACCTAAGAAAGAAGGATTTGTATTAACTCAGGGTTGTGGGTTAAGTTCATCATTGTAGTGTGGATGTCAAGTAAGCCAGAACTTAAAACAGCTGCTTACATCACAGCCATGGTCAGAGTGGAGGGAAATGGATGCATGCACGCTCACTCTCAGCTTGCCTTCCTCTCTTTCATCTAGTCCAGAACCCAAGCCTGGGAAATGGGGATGCTCACTTTTAGGCTGGGTCTTTGCACATTAATTAACATGTAACCAAGACAACACCATCACTCCTAACATGCCCATAGGCCAACCTGATCTGGACAGTTCCTCACTGAGACTCCCTTCCTGGGTGTCCCTTCTTAGGTTGTGTTTAGTTGACAACTAAAAGTAACCATCACAAATACTAACCAGAAAGTAAATATTTCTTACAATTAAAAAATCTAGTGATTTCATGAAGCAGCTGGAATTTCATGTGTTGTAATTATATTAGAAACACCCTGCATATTTCAGGGGGAGTGAGGCCCTGAGGATGTGGGATCCTGTTGGCTGTACATGACTGTGGAGGACTCAGTCAGTAATCCTCACTAGCTGTTTTAGTTAGGGTTTCTGTTGTTAAGAGAACACCACAATCATGGCAACTCTTATAAAGGAAAACATTTAATTGGGTGGCTTACAGTTCAGAGGTTCACTCCATAATCATTTTGGTGAGGCATGGTGGCAGTGGCGTGCAGGCAGACATGGTGCTGGAGAGGTAGCTGACAGTTCTACATCTTGCAGGCAACAGGAATTGGTCTGTCTCACTGGGCGTGACTTGAACATATATGAGACCTCAGAGCCTGCCAGTGACACGCTTCCTCCAACAAGACCATACCTACTCTAACAAGGCAATACCTCTTAGTAGTGCTACTCCTTTTGGGGTCTTTTTTTATTTATTTATTTTTTTCTCAAGCCATCACTCCTGCCAAACAGATCTATACCCAAGACTGTCCTCAGAGAGTCATAGGCAGGATTAAGTTAGATGGCCAGTATAAGTATCTCCTGTTATGGTCCAGTGAGGGAGGTATGGGGAGACAGGACTGTTGGAAGAGGCATCAGGGAAAGACCTGGATGGGAAAGGGAGAAGGGGCACATACCAGGGTGCCCACTGCCTGCCTTTGGGGTCACTTTATCTTACACAAGAGCATACCATGCCCCCAGATCTCCAGTATTTCTTCTTTTAGGAAGATAGAATAGTTCAACTGTAGTCTCAGACACTGGGTCTTGACTTCATCTACATCACTGATTCTCGTTCATCCTGGGCTTTGGCTCCCTCCTTTCTCAAAGTAGGTTACAATCTTGCCTTGCCCTCCTCCTAAGCATCTCATAGATGTAGGCACCTGTCTCCATTGCATCACTATAGCTGGAAGTTTTCCTGTGTTCTGCAGCCTCTTGGTTCCAAATAAGTACACAGAAAATTAATATTATATCAATTGATATTTTTACAACAATATTAATTCAATTAATGTTATTAATTCAATTATTAATACAATGTATTTAAAAATTAATATTAATTACAAACTGTTTGGTCTATGGCTCAGGCTTCTTGTTAGCTAGCTCTTGCATCTTAACCCATTTCTCTTCATCTATGGTTTGCCATGTGGCTCGTGGCTTATCTGTGTTCCATTACATCTTGCTCCTCCGGCAGCCGGCAGCATTTTCCCTAACTTCGCCTTTCTTCTATCCCTCTCCTGCTTGGATTTCATATTGTAAGCTGTAAGCTCTCTTACCACAGGCTGAGACAGCTTCTTTATTAACCAATGGAAGCCACACATATTCACAGCATACAGAACTACTATCCCCCATCTCATCATCCCTTAGCCACATGGCAGCTTCCTATATTTTCATGAATGCTGACAATCTTCTTAAATCAGTGTGGTCTTTCTCCACCCTGCTCCCCATGCCTGCCTAACCAGAGACAAAGCTGTCATAGATTCCTTAACACAAAATGCAAGGCACTCCCTCCCTGACCCATCCCATACTGTTTTGATGACTTTACTATTCCAAAAGGAAAGATACATCCTCAACTGTGCCATTGTCTTCCATTCACCTCTCTATGTTACAGTGCCACATAATTCTCGCCAAGTATATTATATTTCTGCCTGTCTAGTGGCTTTCAACCAGCTGTGCTCTCTGCCAAGGTTCCCTCTCTCCTAGTCAACACTTTTCTCAGCCACAGTTTCTATCTACCCCTTTGTTTCCCATGAGTCTGTGTTTTCTTCCTTTGCTTATGCCTTCCTTGTATTTTTCTGTTCATGAGCATGATTGTCTCCCTGCTAGTGAGAAGCTGTGCACTCTGCTGGCTACTCACCCCAACCCTAGACACTACCTTGCACATACATAGTAGGAGCTCCTTGAAAGAAATGAGTGAGTGTATAACAATCGTAGATGACAACAGTTAACTCTGTGTTCACTCCTTGCTCTTGGGTAACTATCAAATACCTTTAGTCACCTTTATCTCCAGCCATTTTTAGGGTACACACTAACATGTGCACATACACACCTTTTTGGAATGACCATGTCTCACAAGTTTTTTTTTCTTTCTTTCTTTCTTTCTTTCCTTTTTGGGGACAGGGCTCATTCAAACATCCCAGGGTGACTTTGAAAAATCTGTAGCTGAGGAAAATCTTGACTTTGACTTTCTAATTTTTTTGCCTCAACTTTCAAAATCTAGGATTATAGGGAGTGCCACCATACCCTGTGTATATGGTACTAGGGGTTGTACCTAGGACCTCAGGCATACTAGACAAGCACTCTATAGACGGAGCCTTCTTGCTGTACTTTGGAATGATCTTTCCCATGTTCCACTAGACACCCAGAATGGGGCTAGAACAACTCATGAAGAGTCTTAGGAGGGAATGCCCTGGAGATAAGGCCACAGCTGTGCCTCGGGCACCTGATCTTTTAGCCTGGAGTTTGTGTAGTCCTGGATTGTGTTCCACAGGAGAGGAATGTGACCTCACAGCCCCATCGAGGGTACTACAGCCACACAGAGATTTGTTCCAGACCTCAAAGATGCTGTCTGCTGAGCCCCCAGTTGCTATGGCATGATGAGGAAAGGTTCTGGGGCCTGGGTTAGACTCTCCACGGGAGGCCACTGTTATGAAACAGCCCAAGCTCCCAGCTTTTAAATCAGATGCCTCTTTCAATTATCAACTCCCCTGGGATATCTTAAGTAGCTTCTCTCTTTCTGGAGTTTCAGCAGAGGAAGGAGTAGGAAATAGGCCTCAAGGGGAGCCAACAGAAGAGAGGTCCAGTGTTCCCACATGCAACTGGAAGATGGCAAGAGCTCTGGGCCAGGTGGAGTCTGAATAGAATGACCAGGAAGAACATCCTGGTTATCTAGGCTCTGGGGTACCTTTTTTTCTGAGAGCACTTCCTTCCAGAGACCTGGAGGACAGTGCACAGACTCTTGTTGGCTGCTGTCTCCATCAGCTATGATTTGACAAGGTCTCAGCTTCTAGTCAGGCTCATAGAAACTCTGAGCAAAGCTAGTTTGGTCTGTGACAGTGATTGGTCCTGCCCCATGCCTGGACTTCAGTTTCACAACCCCCAGATAAGAGGGAGGGACCCTGCAATGACATCCAATACTTTTTCACAGATGACTTCCAGGGTTGAAGGAGTGGTTCCTGGGATCCTTCCTGACTTGATTATAGACAATAGAACAGGAAAACACATAATTTCTCTTCACTGGCCACCGGAAGTGACCAATGTGCAGTGGTTGTCACGAACCTGAGTTCAAATCTTGCTGGACCCTTTCCAGGCTTCATGATCTGTAGCTTCTCTGAACAGTAGTTGAATCTTCCGAAGGAAGGCAGGTATGCCTTGGACCTGAGCTGGTGGTCACTCAAGGTAATGCTCACACACTGCTCCAAACATCAGAGCTATTCTCTCTGGGTAAAAAGAGTAGCTATTTCATGGACATGAGGTTTCTCTGGGAGTTCTGTTCACCTCAGTGACACCCAGCCAACAACAAAACAACCATAACCACAGATCCTTGGCAAAGCAATCCAGAATGAAGCACTGTTCACCAATGTGAGGTGCATCCTTCAGGACTGAGCTTCATACTAGGGGTCACACTGGCTTCCAGCTCAGGGCCTTGCACTCTGGAAGGTGGTTCCACAGCCCCAGAGATGCCTCACTCCCTGAAGCATGAAGGCTTTCTGAGAAGCCTGCCTACAGAGCACATAGTCTCAAACACAAAAGGGGTGCTCTAATGAGGAGAATAGACGGTAATGTTTGCCACCATGTCTAGAAACCAAAATTTTTACCTCAGAATGAATGCTTAAAAGTTATCAGGTAGGAGGAGTGTTTTTGTGGCAAGCATGTGACCCTTTTCATCCATCACCACCAAGGGGAGGGATGACAGGCAGATAGAGGGGTTCCTGAAGGGACCCTGAGCTAGTTCCAGAGTGATATGGATTTATTTTTTGACCGTCTGTAACAGGGTCCCATAACGACTCTGCGCATCTCCCAGGACCATTGAGGATGAAGCAGACTGAGGCTAGGGATGCTCACCTCTGGCCAGCAGAAGTCTCTACTATGACAGAATTTGGAGGAGCAGCCACTGGTCTTGGGTTCTGAGGGCAACACTGGCTTCACAATCTAGCTGTGGGGTTCTGGACAGCAATGTTACATTTCTGTTTTTATGTAAGCAGAAAGAAAAATGGGGTGATGATACCCAGCTGCAATGATTGTCCTGCAGCTCAGTGGCATCCAGCTCCTGACAGTACTTCATCCAATGACTCATTTTAGGAATTTAAAACACCTTACCAGATCACATGGCTGAGCGACAAAAGCCAGCTGGGCATACCAACAGATCCCTCTTCCACCTGAGCAGAGGTCTGACCCTGACCTTGGCTCTGAAGATGTCTGCCCCCCCCCCTTTTTTTTGTCTTCTCTGTGGAGGGTCAAAATTTACCAACATGGCTGCCAGGACCACTCCAGAGAGTGGAGAAAGGAACAACAGAGAATGGCTGCTTTGTGAAACCAGACCCCTCCCTGAGCCTCTGGCCAGGCATGACTTAATGAAATCCTGTTTACCTCTGACCAGAGGAGCAGCTTTCAAGATTTTCTTGAAAACACAACCCAGATGGCCCAGGCACTCACTTCCTGTGCAGCAGAAGTGAGGTACAAGTTCCTCCCAGGTGGCTGCCCCATGCCAGGGACACTTAGGGCCTCAAGGCTCACAGGAGCTCAGGGTTCTAAGGCTTCCTCCTCATCCTGTTTCCTGTTGGCCATGCTGTAAATCCTGATTCTGGTAACCAGAGAGACACCTCACTGTGCAAGCAGCCCTTGGATATGGGGAGATAAACTCCCCATGGCGGAGGCAGATGTACCCAGTGAGCAGCTGCCCATGCCAGTGCCTGTCTTCCTGATGCTCCCAGAGGTGGTGTTTTAGGTGCTCAGTCTTGCCCTGGGCCATGCCTTTGTTTATACCTTTTCCCCCTTGTGCACCCAGATAAGCCAGTCCCAATGTCCTAGTATGATGACATGGAAGAACTTCTTGGTGTCACCCTCCAGTACCACAAGCAGGTAATTCAGGCCAGTGAGAAGGGAAGAAGTAGATGAAAAGAGGGAGAAGGTGGAGAAGAAGAAGAAAGAGAGTTAGAGAGAAGAGAGAGAGAGAGAGAGAGAGAGAGAGAGAGAGAGAGAGAGAGAGAGAGAGAGAGAGAGAGAGAGAGAGAACCAAATCAAAAAGAAACCCAACTGCCAAGGACTTTAATGTCAGAGATCTTTTCCACCTTAGCTGAAATCTCTTCATGAAACAGAGCCTGAACAGAGACGGTCTGCTCTCAGCACAGAGGAGCACCGTGCATTCCCTCCAGATCCAGTTAGAACAAAAAGGCAGATCCAGAAAGAATTCCCTGAGACGCGGGAGCTGCAGGTTCTTGGATCTTCCAATTTGCCCTTCTCCAGAGTAGGAGGAAGGGGGGGCGATCATGAGACTCCTTGGCCCCCTAGTTGTGTTCCTTGGCCCCCTAGTTGTGTTCATCAGCTCCTATAACAAAGCCTCTTCTTTCTCTTCCTGTGAAGCCTGTTGCTGCTGCTTCCTGGGAACTCACAGACTGATTTGGAGCTGAGAGAATGTGGGTAAAAAATGATCATGTAGGAAAATCATTCCACAAGCTGCATGCAAAGACTTTAACAGGGAACCCTCAAAGAGTTGCTCCGTAGTAGGTGTTCAGTGACTGTCATGCTCCCTTCCACTTTTCTCCTCAAATTTGTTAGAAAAAAAAAAATGGAGCTTTATTTTATTTAAAGTCTTAAAAAAAAAAAACCTACAAGCTGTTTTCCAAGGCAGTTAAAGAAATGTAATCAGTTGAGCGGTGTCAAGTGACAGATGGAAAGGAAACCAGGAAAGAACAAAGATTGGAAAGGCTCAGGCAGAGATGTTAGTGCTGGAAGGAAGCAAAGCCTTTACCTTCCCCAGGCTGCTTGTCATCAAGGGAACATGCTGTGCAAGGACTGGACTGGACTTGGCTGAGGTCAGCGGTGGATGAAACCTCACAGGAAACTTCCTCTGCTTTGCAGAAAGGGGCCCAAGGCACAGGAGGTTTTCCACTTGAAGAGCCAAGAGGAGGAAGAAGCTTCAGATATATGTGATCTGGAGTTTGTGAGACAGATAAAGGACTTGGTCCTGGGAACCCCCAATATTTAGGAGAAGGAAAAGCAGCAGAGGCAATTGACATGCTGCGGCGTACACAATGAGACAGCCATCTTGGAATGGGTGACCGATCTTCCTTCCTTCCTTCTTTCCTGTTCATATGTATGTGAGGTGTGTGTGTGTGTGTTGTGTGTGATATTATATATGTGGGCACATGGAGGAACACAGACATATGCAGGTATGTGTGTAGGCTCAGGGTTGAGGCTGGGTGTCCTCTTTAATAATTTTCCACCTTACATATTGAGGTGGGGATTCTTGAACCCAGAACTCTCCTTTCCAGCTAGTGCAGCTAGCCAGCTTGCTCCATTCACCCAGCTGTGTTAGGATGCTGACAGGCAGGCCATGGCTCTCATCCATGGGCTTGGGGACCTGAACTCCAGCAGTCACATTTGTAGGCCAAGCTGCTTACCAACAGAGCTATCTCTCCAACCCACAACCTTTCTTAGGAAACTGAACATGTACCTATTGAATACTCACTCTCAGTTATGTAAATCCCTGAGAAATAAATAATATATCCAAACGAGAACTTGCACAGAGATGTTCCAAGAGTTTACTTGATAATAGTGCCAAAGTGGAAAATATCCAAATGACCAGAGACAGAAACAAACAAACACATTGTCATGAATAGAACTCAGCAACAAAGCAAGGACATGCAAATTATGACGGAATCATCGAAATATGATTTGAACAAAAGAAATCCAGAGTAGGATTGACAGCTGGGGAACCTGCATGGAACTGAACTTGGCCCTCTAAATATAGATGGCAGTTGTGTGGCTTGGGCAGTTTGTGGGGTCTCTGGCAGTGGGACCAGGATTTATTCCTAATGCATGAACTAGCTTTTTAGAGCCCATTCCCTATAGAGAGATATCTTGTTTAGCTTTGATACAGGGTGGAGGGCCTGGGTCCTGTCTCACCCTGATATCCCAGACTTTGTTGACTTTGTATGGGAAGCCTTATCCTCTTGAGGAGTGGGTGGTGAGGTGTGTTGGGGGAAGCTGGGAAGGTGAGTGGGAGAATGGGAGGCAAGGGAAACTATGGTTGGAATGTAAAAGAAAAAAATTTAAAATAAAATAAATGTCAAAAAAGGAGAAAAGTCCAGAGTACAAGAATAGAGCAGTGACACTGGGAAGTGAGAGATGGATTCTGTTGGTGTTTAAAGTTTCTGAGCTGCTCTGAATCCTTCCTGTGCTCTATAAGTGTATTGTTTTCTGAGTCCCATTGTCTATGCATAGGTCATGCACCTACTCAGCCTCCTTTGGGACTTAGCACAATCATGTGACTCACCCATCACATGTACCCATTGGAGAGCCAGATCCCCATGCATCATGGCAACTGGATGGAAGTAGTAAATTAGTACAGAGCCAGTTAGCTGGTGAGGGCAGGGGCTCAGAGCTCTTAGATTTTAGTAGCTGTATGGATGACAGAGATGTATTCCAGTACAGAAAGGATATCAACTGTAGTAAGTGACAGAAATAACCTCCACTTCTAGCTTGTGTGAGGTGGTGACCGACACTGACAGCATGGTGCCCCCTCCCCTGTATCTGACAGTTTCTCAAGCAAGGTTCAGGCTGATAGAAAGCTTGATCTCAAGGGAAGTCTTTTGGTCCTTGTAAAAAACTCATTAGATGCACAGGATCTTTCCCAAGGCTCCAAGTACACCCTCCGCTGTTGCCATCCACTGCATGTCTCACCCCACACCTACTGCACCGTCCGCCCTTGCTCTTCATACTGCCATAACAGCAACTCCAGTCTTCCATTTGCTCAAGCCAGAGCCTCACTCCCCCAGACTCTGTAACATCCAACTTAGTCATCTTGCTAACCCTATGCTTTGCCTCCATGTGTAGTTTGTTGTTTCTGGCCTGGACTTTACGGGCCTAACCTCAAAGTTTAGGTCCGCAGTCCTGCAGACCCGCAGACCCGCAGTCCTACAGAGACACACAGACGCTTTCATTAGTTTTTGGCTGATCAGCCTCAGGCCCAGGCATATCACATGCTAGCTCTCTACCCTTATTCTAACCCATGTCTCTTGTTCAGCCATGGGGCTCGGTACCTTTTCTTAAGGCATCATAGTTGTCCTTGGCTTCTTCCGGGCCTCTCTCTGGAATTCCCTCTGGTGTTCTGATCTGGCATTCTGTTCTCAGAGTTTTCTTAGTCTGGTAGCCCCGCCTACACTTCCTGCCTGCCTTTGGCCAATCAGCTCTTTTTATTAAACCAGTGGTTGGGACAATTATTTAAAATGAAACAACACAACCTCCCACACCTCCACTTTCTCTACCCTGCTACATCCAGCTCCAAAACTTCACTTCTGATCTGAATTCTCAGTGCTCCGAGGCTAATTATTTTTCTCCCAGGTTGCATACTGTTTACTTGCTTAACCTCAAAACTGTACCCAGAATGTACATTCTAGAACTGTCTGTTACCTTAGGAATGAGTCTTCTGTTTATTCAGAATCCATGCTCATGTCTACATGGATGCAAACCTTCCACACATGTGATATGACAACATAGCATGATGGTATAAAATGCATTTTAAAATGCATCATGAATATGGAGAATTTTTTCCTGAAATGTGAGGGACATCTATGCAGATGATTGAGAATATTAATGACAGAGGTGGAAATCATTGCACCAACCGGTGTTGAAATATCACCTAAAGCTCAATGCTAATTTTTAGTTTAAAATGGTTTTATAAAGGTGAATAGATGCTAAGATCCTTCATTTTGACAAAGGTTGCATGCCGAGTATGCCAAAAGCATAGTACTTGAGAGCAATTTTCTTTCAGGTCAGAAATATGACAGCAGAGATGGCTTCATGATTATTGAGCTGCTGAGTTCCACAGGTTTTTGTTGATGAAGAAAAGGGAAATGGAGATGTGGGAAATAAAGATATCATTCCTGTCATTTATGGATGACTCAGGGATTTGCATAGAAAATCCAAACAATCAAAATCTTAAGAACTAAAAAGAAAAAAACTCTTTGCCATGTGTAAGACCAACATGTAGAGAGTAACCATGTTCTTCTATGCCTTCAGTAACTAAGACACTGTGACAGAAAATTAGATACAACAAGAGCAACGAGCATACTGACATTGATGAAAGTACAAGTTCAAACCCAAGGAAAAGATATACACTTTCACGACTGGAGAATGTTCAACGGCATAAGTTTCCCCCAACTTAACCCATACATTCAAAATAATTCCAATCAAACTGAAGCACAATTTTAGGGACAGCTCAACAAATCAATTCCAAAATTAACTTATATGAGGAAATGAATGTCAATAAATAATGAAATTGACATGGACAGAGACCAAGTTGAAAGTTCTTCCCATTAGACACAAGAATTATAAAGAAATCATGACAATTAAAACAGCCCTGATGTTTAATAAAATATTTTAAAAAGTAAAAGATCCCAGTGATATATGAGATTGCAAGACTGATGTATTAAGAGCCTGATACATTATGACCTGTAAGCTACCAGAGAAGCCTGCCACACATTCATGGCTGTTAGCAAAAGCCCCCTGGATCATAGAGGGGTATAGTTTTCATTAATCTTATCAATAGTTGTATCCAGACAATCCAATATTTGTTCCATAAATCTCAGTTCCTATGGAATAATGTGGAAGGCTCTAGGCAGCATCTGCATGTAGGTAGGTTGATCAACAGGATCTCTCTTACACACACTCACCTTAATAAACCTAAATCTGGGCCTGGAGAGATGGCTCAGCTGTTAAGAGTACTGGATGCTCTTCTAGATGGACCTGGGTTCAATTCCCAGCACTCATACGGTGACTTACACATGTCTGCAATTTCAGTTGCAGGGGATTGACACCCTCACATAGATATACACACAGGCAAAACACCAAGGCACATAAAATAATTTTTTTTAAAGAAAGAAATTTTAATCTTTCCAAATGGGCAGTTTGTCCTCCAGAGAAAGGTGATCTTGTTCATACTCTACTTGGCAGTAGGAAAACTTGCTCCTTTCTCTGCAAGGGGACTCTGTATCTTTCTCCTTCCATGGCTGTTTGCTATTCAGAACATCTTTAAAAAGATAGTTACAAGTTGCCCATCACAGCCTCTGCTCTGAAGATGTACAGAAAAGCTAGAGGCACATTAGAATTATCTCCCAGATATATAGCATGGTCTCCATTAGAAGCTATAAAGGAAAAATAGGTTTTGCTCTGTAAATCATGTTAAGTAAGCATCTTTCTGTACAGAGAAAGCTCAACTGTCAAGTCAAAGTCTTATTATTGCTACAGAAATAAATCCAGCCAGGTGGTGGTGGCATACACCTTTAATCCTAGCTATCAGGAGGCAGAGGCAGCTGGGTCTTTGTGAGTTCGAGGCCAGCCTGGTCTACAGACCAAGTTCCAGGACAGCCAATGCTACACAGAAAAACCATGTCTTGAAAAATTAAAATAAACATCACAAATAAAAATAAACTCCAAATTGTTCAAACATCCAGATGTGAACGAACACCACAACTAATAATAGTAAAAATATGTTGCTGCCTTTTTTGCTTTGGAATCTTGGAGTTTTAAAATATTTTTAATTGTATGTTACATGGGTGTTTTACATGCCTATATGTCTGTATACTCCATGCATGTCTAGTCCTCAAAGAGGTCAAAAGAGGATTTCAGATGCCCTGGAACTGGAGTAGCAGATGGTTGTGACCCTCTTTGTGAGTTCTGGGAACTGAACGTAGGTCCCCTAGAAGAGCAGCCAGGACTCTTAATCACTGAGCCATCTCTGCATGCTTCTCATGAATTATTTCTTAAGTAAAACTTCCCATCACTAAAGTGTAAACCAGACAAGGAGAAAATGAGTGAATGCGTTTATATCAGAATTAAAGAAAGAATTATGCTCACTAAACTATATCATGAAAGATGTTGATTGTAGTAAGTCAGTTGGCAAAGTGCTTGCCAAGCATGGACGGATCTATAGATTCCATCTTAGTACCTCATAAAACCAGATGTGGCAGAGCACACCTGTAATCCTAGAATTTGAGAAGTGGAGGCAGTAGGATGAGAGGTAAAGACAGCATTCTTGGCTACATAGCAAGCTGGAGGCTAGTCTGAGCTACTTGAGACCCTGTCTCAAAACAAACAGAAATACCACCCCCAACAAATAAAACACAAAGTGTAATATACGAACTCATCAGAGGCATGACCATCTAGATAAAGACTTATAATCAGGTATTTGTCATTCCTGGCTGTTTACTTCTGGCTACAAAGACTGAAATTAGAAAATGATTAGCAAGTAAACTCTTCACATAACTCCTACAGATCAGCAAGGGAAATGAAAAGCAAATAGAGAAATGGGTGAGGGCTATGTACAGGCAACCCACCGGGAAAGCCTCAAGGGCTAACAGGTTTCTGAAGACATGCTCAACCCTCTAGAGAAGCACAGAAATGAAGGTGGGAACATGGTACCACTGTCCTCACAACTGACTGGCCAACACTGGAAACTTGAAGAACATCAGCTGCAGTAAAGGACGGGAAAAGAAAATACGGAGCCTTGGCACAGTTTTAGGAGTTCTTTGACAATTGTTTTGGGATTCAGATAGAATTAGTTGCTTAAATTAAGGTATATACATTGTGTGTTGTTGGGCAGGAGAGATGGCCCAGTGGTGAAGGGTTTGTTGCACAAGTCTGAATTTAGATGTCTTTAGAGGCCCAGCATCTCCATAAAAGTCAGGTGTGAGTAACTCCACCTCTGGGCGGGCAGAGACAGGCAAATCCCAAGGGCATGCTCTCTGATTTGGTGAGCTTTTGGTTCAGTGAGAGGGGCCGTCCCAAATAAGATTAAGAACCAGATAAGACTCGGTTTACTGGCCTCTGACTCTGGGTACCCATAGATAACTGCCTATAATACAACAAAACATGGGCATACACACACACACACACACACACACATACACACACACACACTTACACTGTGTGTCCCTTTGAATCTGCGTCAGGTTATGTATCTCAAGACAGCATCCCATGTGCACATGAAAAACCCATGCTCTGTGACTTTGGATGCCCTCGGGCTCTCCTGTTTTTTCTAGTCTGTTTCATTCACAGAGCATACCTGTCCATTGGATCCTCCACCAGTGTCTTCCACACTCCTGACTCGCTGGTTCTGTGTGCCTTCGGGCCTCTCTGCATCACTTCTGCATACACTCATCCCACTGTGTTTGCAGTGGGGCTAGATGGATCTATACTCATCATTAGTCTGGCTCCCCCCCCCCCCCCCCAGCTCTGACTGGATTTTGTTTTTCCTGGAGTATCTGGCATGGTACCTGGTGCAGAGAAGCCTTCAGCTGTGTGGAATGGGCACATCAGCCAAGCATTGTGCCCACATCTGTACCCGGTGTATGTGAGGCAGGATTGTGCCCTGTGTTGAATGTGTTCAGACTGCAGACTCCGGCTGTTTTGCCTGGCCTGGTAAGAGCAGGGAAGCCAGCCGTAGTCCTGGGATCTTGTGTGACCACAGGAATTCCACTCATCTACTCCTGGTGTGTCCTTTTGGGGTGAGTCTACTGACAGTCTGTGTCGTTTTGAGAGGACAGATGCCTGCTTGGCCAGGATGTGATGTGTGTAAGCACAGCTGGTGTTCCTCAGCCACTTAGCTTCCATTCCTCTTGGTCCTGTGCTCAGGAATGTGGGGCAGAGCTCCCTCTGGGCTCCAAAAAATGCCTCAGGCTGGATCCTGTGAAATTCTAACCCTTCCTCTGGCCCCTATTCCCTCAACACCACCACCTTCATCGTAAAATAATTTATACAAGTGGAAAGAAAAGAAAAAAAAAACTCCAAGGCAGAAATACCATATGTAGAACAACATTGTGAAGTCTTCTTAATGTCCCCAAAGCTGCACGAGGCCATTTGCAAGATGCATTAGCTAGATAAGTATTAGCAGAAGGGGCTATGGCAGAGCTGTTACCCAAACTACCACCTTTTATTAAGCCCCCAGGAAAACTTAAATCAGTCCATTACACTCATGTCTGTGATGGGCCTATTTTTTTTTTTTTTCCCAGCTAAGGCAAGCTTAAATATTTCTAAAAGGGACACAATTAACTATAGGTACAACCAGACACCAGGAACTTCATGTCTGAGTTGGAGTAGCAGGAACCTGATAGTTTCATGTTCAGTTTGTGTTCAAGTTTCCAGGGTAGGAAACATCTTCATGCTGCATATGGCTTCACGCTACATACTGCTTCATGCTACACACTGCTTCATGCTGCACACTGCTTCATGCTGCACACTGCTTCATGTAGTAGGTTTCTGTCCTGACTTTCGGGCTTAGCCTCAATGTTTAGACCCACAGACCTCAGACCCACAGAGACACATAGATGCTTACTATAGTTTTAGGCTGATCGGCCTAAGGTCCAGGCATATAACTTGCTAACTCTTTAATCTTAATCTAACCTTAATCTAATCCTTAATCTAACCCATGATTCTTATCCTGTTCAGCCATGTGGCTCGATACCTTTTCTCAGAGCAGCATAGTTGTCCTGTGCTTCTTCTGGCTTCTCTCTGGCATTCTGCTCTGTTTTGCCTGTTCCTAGAGTCTCATTAGTCTGGAAGCCCTGCCCACACTTCCTGTCTGCCTGGGGCCAATCAGCCCTTTTTACTAAACTCATAGGCAGGGACAATTATTTACAATGGAACAACATAATACCCCTTTCTCTTTTTAAAACAAAAAGAACTCCAAATCTAATATTCCTTTCCCCCCTTATCTATAACAACTTATAAACAACACTGTAAATAAACACAAACATCCATAATGCATGTTTTGGATCCTGCTGAATGGGGGCGTTGGTAATCTCATGGGAATCCAAAGAAAAATTTAGGATTATGCACAAGTCTTTAGTGGGATAGTTTGTAAGGCTGGGTCATCACAGCCAGTCTCCTTGAAACTGTTCTGGATACAGAGCTCGGGAAACTTCAACAGAGGTGTTCTGAAATCTGAATCATCTGGGCCATCCATTTCCATTGGAGATTTTTCAGGGGGGTCTTCCTCTATCAAACTTTATGTTCTTTATCCAGGAATAAATCCACAGCTTCTCATTTTCTGTGAAAATAAAAAGAAAACCTCTTCTCCAAAGTAGCATATCTTTGGATTTCAATTTTAAAGTCAACTCATTTACAAAATATATAGGTTGAATTAATCCAACAGCATTTATAATCAGCTGTCTTTTTAGCAGCTCTTACTATTTCATTTTCAGTCAAGAAGCTTAAAGATAAGACAATAATATACAGTATCCAGACATTCTTTGTATTTTCCATCTTTATGTAGGTTATTCTTATTTATTTGTTTGTTTGTTTGTTTGTTTGTTTGTTTATTTATTTATTTATTTATTTATTTATTTTACTCTATTTCTTGTTTAAGGGCTTTCTCTACCTTTTCTTTTCTTTCTCTAAGTCTTCATATATATTTTTTCAACACACTCAGACTTTTTTTGTTTTTTTAAGAAAACTGTCTTTACTATATATTTATTTAACTTTTTCTGTCTCTGACCACACCTTTGCTTCACTAGGATGATTGACTCCACCCAGATTCTTCTATTTCTTTCTGTTTCTGAACACACCTTTAATCTGTCAGGATTCAAGGTTGGTAGGAGGTGGATGGCTCCACCCTGCTCCTAGTCTAATTTCATAGAATTTATCGTTTTAGTCCAGGTACTCTGGGAATTTTAGGGTTCATATGATTACCAAGTCAGACTTTACCATCTGTTGCTCATTAACTCCATTTTATTAGGCAGCAGGGCCTCTTAAAAGACTCACAAGTGTTTTGCTTCTAAGGCTGAATCAAGAAGTTTCGCCTAAAAAAAACAAGCCTCTGCTTTCCTCCAGCAAACAGAGCTGATCCAAAAAAACATTGCCACTAAGAAGCCATCTTTGATTCTGTTCTCTTTTTGTCCTTATCAACAGAAACCTTAAATCCATCATATAGAGCTCTATGCTTACATCTAGACTCAGGAACTGGCCTTGTTCACCTTAAATTGCATGTAGCAAACACACCATTTTATAATTTAATCCCATAAACCACCCAGTCTCTTTACCGCCGGCCACTTCAGAGACACAACGTAAAAGCTGCTTTGGGCTTCAGTTTCTGTGCTCTAGACTGTTTTTTAAGCTTTCTATGGCTTTATGCGGTTATATTTTACCCACGTTGGGCTACCATTTGTAGTAGGAGGTTTCTGTCCCTGACTTTTGGGCCTAGCCTCAATATTTAGACCCACAGACCTCAGACCCGCAGAGATACACAGATGCTTACTATAGTTTTAGCTGATCGGCCTAAGGTCCAGGCATATCACTTGCTAACTCTTTACCCTTAATCTAACCCATGATTCTTATCCTGTTCAGCCATGTGGCTCGTTACCTTTTCTCAGAGCAGCATAGTTGTCCTGTGCTTCTTCTGGCTTCTCTCTGGCATTCTGCTCTGTTTTGCCTGTTCCTAGAGTCTCATTAGTCTGGAAGCCCTGCCCACACTTCCTGTCTGCCTTTGGCCAATCAGCCCTTTTTATTAAACTCATGGGAGAGGACAATTATTTACAATGGAACAACATAATATCCCTACAGCTTCATGCTACACACTGCTTCATGCTACACACTGCTTCATGCTACACACTGCTTCATGCCACACACTGCTTCATGTCTTACACTGCTTTATGTTTCTCATTGCTTCATGCCATATGCTGATTCCTACCCCATACTGCTGCATGCAACATACTGTTTCATGTGAGATATTGCCTATGGACTTCCTGCTTATCTCATTCATCTTCCTCTAGAAACCAGGGCTGTAAGAGACCAAAACCCCATTTCCCTCCCTGTTTCTCCTTTGTCGTGTGACCTTGGCTAGTTATTTAGGCTGTCTGGGTTTTAGACTTATCATCTGTGTGCCAACTGACCCCTAGATGACCTCTCAGAAGAGGCAATTTCATGGCACAGTGTGAGGCTCTAGAAGCAACTGTTGGGTCCTTTGCCTTTCATCTTATGGGTGGTTGGCCCTCAGTCACTTCTGAAATGCTCATAGGATCAGACTTTATGTTTGTAAGATAGAGAAATTGCCTCCTGAACTGTAGTGTAGTGAGGATGAATTAAAATTTCATATGGCATGCACTCAAAACAGTTCCCAGAGCATGGAAAATGTTCAGTACACATTTAAAATCATGGTCATCACCACTTAGATTCTATTTTAAATAGCTTTCCAAATGGACTTCAGTCATCCTTACCTCCTAGTATTGCTTACTGTGTGTAATGCTTTCCCTTGAGCATAGGCTGGACCCAGTAACTTATTTCTCACAAATATAATACAGAGACATACAGTAGCATCAGATCCAAGACCATGTTGTCATGGTCTGTCACTGGCACACTCATTTCTTATGGTGGAAGAAGATCACTGTCATGGTGGGGCCCCTTCTACACTGAGGTCTGTGTAGCAACAAACTGAGAAAGATTTTCAGGGCAACAGTTGAGAGGAGCTGACCCTTCAGTCCAATGAGACCCTCAACTGGTCCTTGCAACAACTTCTCTATATTCTATGGACCTGCCTCAGTCAGGTCATCGGAGCACAGCACAGCCTCATCTTCATCTTTGTGCATCCAGAGAGCCCATGAGACAATGTGCACTCATTGTTCTCATCTGTGTGACTGGAATCACTTGTCACACAGCTCTTTCCTTCCCTTGTGATGGACAGAGACTGAATGGGTACTGGTGAGCTAAGAGGTTATTGCACATGAATGGTCTCGATCTGACCTTCATTGGCAGCATTGCTAGGAAGGTGACAGGACATGAGTGCTCTCATTTTTGGGGACCGGCTCCTCAGCCCTTCCCAGGTAGTGAAAGCAAAGGCAAGTGGTTTTTGTCTGCTTTGTCAGCTGCTTTATTGTCAAAACGACCCAGCATCTGCACACAGGAAGTATTCGGTCATGTTCAGATAGACAAAGTGGTGAAATCTGAGCTGGAGGAACCTCAGGGACCTGGCAAGAACTTGCCATGAAGATCAGAAAGATGCCCTACTGTAGTCGGGCAGGTGACACGCTCAGCTACCAGGCTACTCTAACTTCCTGGCTTTATGTCTCACTCAGGGAAGGAAAGATGTTGGGTCTGGGATTTTTCTGACAGTCCCCCTCCCCCACTTCTAGTCAAATTTCCAGAGACTTCAGAAGAGTAGGGTCTGGGGTCTGTTTCAAACATAGCAGGAAAGAAACAACTTACAGGTTGTTTTATAACGTTTTTATTTTGGTTTTATTTTTGTAACACCAAAGAAGCCCCACAATTGCGTGATTCACCCTCATAAAGGAGCTGTGGGAAGGTGGGGGAGCATGGTGAAGAATTTTACAAAGCTGAAACCTTCTGGTGCTTGTTAAAAAACGACTGAACAGCCCTCTCCCCTCCCCCAGGGCCTGGCTGACTTGCCCCTCCCCTTCCAGAATCCCTGGTTTTATTTTATAATCTGATTCGGCTGCGAACTCCCTAGCTATGCAGCTGACTTTTTACAGCCATGGCTGGGGAATGACTTCATCTCGGTGAATTTATGGGTCACGGCAGAGGATGAAGCAGAGGAACTGGGAGGCAGAGATGGAAGCCCATCCTGCCCCCACCCTGCATGATGATTTTCCCAGCCACGGCCTTGCAAATCCAGTTCTTGCCCTGCTGTGGTGTTACAAGTTGGGGTGTCGTGCCAGAATCCCCTGTCGATGCCTGACATGGTTGTGAACTCTCAGCAGAACATGGGAGCTAGAAACTGAGTTGTAGGGGTGGCCCAGCACATTCCAAAACCCAGAAAAGAATACAGGGCACCTGGGAGGTGTTTCTACACTCAGGGATGGGGCTGGCTGGGCTTGGGGACATGATTGCTCCAGAGACAATGTGTTGGCACTATTTGCCCCTGGGCTGACAGGGACTAAACTGGCAGGCTTCCAGGTACCCATCTTTCACCTGGCATCTTTCCCTCCTGCCTTCTTGAAACAAGGCTCCCAGAGCAAGCATTGGCCTTCCTGACTTGGTCTTTCCCCCAGATGTTTCCTGAGCCTGAAGCTCTGTCTCTCCTTGACTAAATCACAGCAATTTCTAGAAATCTTGCAACCTGTCATTTAGGGTCATGGAGCCAACTTTTGATGGCCCTAGGACAGGTGGTCTGGATATATGTGCTAACTTAGGGAACTACTACCAGATACAGAATTGTTTTACCTTCCTGTGACTTTGTCTGCCTTCTGCCCCAAATACATGACACAGAGTTTATGTCCAGAAAAGCTTAGAACCAGGAAATATTCTTGAAATTCATGGGGCAAGTCCCCTCGGTCAGTATACCCTAACTCATGCATGTGTGTGTGCGTATGTTCAGCATAGTCAGAACCAGGCTGCTGAGGTTAGTGAGAAACTCGAGACTCAGAGTTCAGGGATGTACTCACTTTGAAGGCAGTGTGAGTGAAAAGCTTGAAAGATTTGTTTTAAGAATGAGTTCCTCTTTAAAGTTCATGTCTCTCCCTTCTCATTCTAGTCCCTCAACCCTGGAGGGTCTTCAAAAAAAAAAAAAAAAAAAAAAAAACCAAACTTGAAATATGTGTGTGTGTGTGTCCTGTAGCCTGATCATTTCGACTCTTTCTGAAGTTGGACTCTAGACAGAATTGAGGCTCAAGATTAAGCTGGAAGCTCCATCATACATGAGCTCTGGAATTTGGAGGCACCACTGCATGTCCTGAGATATAGTTATTTCTGTCTAGTGGCACATAAAACTACCTCTTTTTGCCCCACAAAGAATGGGTAAGAGAGGCAGGTAGGGGTTGCCTGGAAAGATTTTGAAGGTGGGGATGACCTTTGATTCTTTCCTGTAACTTACTGAGAGCCTAATTCTTTGACAAGCACTAGGGACCAAGTCCCAGTCTCCTTCCTCTGTATTTTTGCAGACAAGGAGGCAAGGCAGCCAGGCAGACCTCCAAGTCCCTGATTTGGTGAGGGCTTTAATACACATATACAGATAATCAAGAGAGAGCACTGGAGCCTGAGTTAGGAGGAACATTGGTAAACAGAGTTAAGGAAGCCTTGCTGGGGCTGGAAAGATGGCTCAGTGGTTGAGAGCGCTTGCTACTCTTACAGAAGACTCCAGTTCAGTTTTCAGCACCTACACTGTGATTAGCAACCAAACAAAACTCCAGTTCCAGATCAATTACTTTGATCCTCTCAGGCCCTGGGCGGGTATGTGGTCATAGACATATGTGTAGGCAAAACACTCATACACAATACAATAAATAAATCTAACAAAAATTAAAGAATAAGACCTTGCTGAATGACATCTGAACTGGACATTGAACTTTGAAAGGGAAGTTTTCAGATGGAAATGGAGGAAGACAAAAGAGTAGTTTGGGGGAAGAGTGATTATTATGGTCTGGATGTGTTACTGAAAGTTCATACGTTGAAAACTTAACCCCACATTTATATAATCATTATATTTGGAGATAGGCTTTGGGGAAGTGCCTGGGAAGAGTCAAGGTCATGAAAGTGGGTCCCCCATGACAGTATTAGTGGCTTTATAAAACAAGGAAGAGAGAGACTTGGGCTAGCACATTTACTATGTCCCATGATAGTCTCTCACATGTTATAATCTAGCAAGAGGGTCCTTGCTTTTTCCAGCATCTAGAACCGTGAGCTAAATGAATCTTGTCTTTGTATATCTCACACAGCCTCGGGCATTTTGTTATAGCAATGAAAAATACTTAAAAATAAAGTAGCAGAGTCAGAGAAAATAGTGGGGGTGAGGAGAATGAATTTGAAAGAGTCACTGAAAAGGTTGACAATCCCTGCACTATATCCACTTACACGGTGGCTGTGTACAAACATGTGTGGTGATATATCCAGTGGAACATTACTGGGGTGGTAGCTCTGAGTATTTGATACATTAGTTGAGGTCTAACGTGGAAAGAGAACTATGCATTTTACATGGAATGACTCTTTGAAGAGCCACCTAGTAGTTCTTCGGCTTGGATGACTTGGGTGAAACTTGGTTAGTTGGACCAGTGATGTCAAGGCTATCCGGGTCAATCTCAAAGGTATTAGAATAAGATAGTTCCAATGGCCCTGGCTCTCAAGGCCTGGACACCAGTGCCACAGCCCATTCTTCCCAGGGAACAAGTCAAGTCTAGTGCCAGCTTCAGAACTTCCAAAGTCAATGTGATAAGAACCCTTGACAAAAGCAGTCTCAAGGAGACTATTTTGGCTCCCAGCTGGTGGGAGAGTACAGTTCCCAGGCCTGGCTGCAGGAGCTTTTGGGTAGCTGCTCATGATGCATCTGTACTCAGGAAGCAGAGAACAGTGAATGTTGCTTCTTAGCTCACACTGTTCTTTTTAGTTATTCCAGGATCCAAAGCTAGGGAACAGTGGTATTCACCTTTAGGATGGGTCTTCCCACCTCATTTAACTTACTCAAGATAATCCCTTTCATGTGTGCCAGGGGCTTGTCACCTAGGTAATTCCAGACACTATCCAGTTGATGATCATTACTGACCATCACTAGGGTTGTTCATTCTGTGCTGTATGCCAGTGTCTGTGGGGACTGAATAATCTTGAAGGTCTGGCCAGTTTGCCTTCCTTTCTCTCCTATTTTCTCCATTCAGCACCTCCTCTTACACAGTGCCCCAGGGGAACCTCCATTGTTGGCAGCCTAGAAAGACCTCTCCCTTTTTATGAATTCTAGGCTCCCACCTCCTGCTCTCTGGGTACCTCAGATCCCTTTTCTGCCTTCCTGACCCCTTTGAATAATCATGTTAAGAAAAGCCCCCACTCCTCCCATGGAGGCATGAGCTTCCACTACTCTTGGGACCTTGGTCTAAGTGGTCATCTTCCCCTTCCTGCAGACTGTCAGGGAAATTGGAATCAAGCTCGAAGCTGTTACGAGATTAACGCTCTAAAGACAAGCATGTACCTCCGAGTGGAACTGGGGCTGCTACTCTTTGATAATCTATTCAACTCATTTGGTTCCATCGTTAATAGACAGCTGTGTATTCTGTGATGATTACAATATACATTAATCAAAGGCACGTTGTGCTGAGAGTTGAAAATTACACTTCCCTTTTTTTCCTCCCTGTAGAAAAAAAGAAAAATGGTCTGCCATTCAATGCTGAGGAGAGAGGTATTCACATCTCCAGAAACCAAGCAGTGAGCCTCCTTGGAAAAGTAAGTTCTGGAAACAATGAAAATCCATCTCCAGATGCCATGCTGTCATTAATTGTCAGATGCAACCATGCAGTTCAAAGGGGACCTGGATTTGGAAGAGTCTGTACCTTGAAAACTTCCAGAAATTCCTGGGTCAGTGATTTGCAGGACTCCTCTTGGTCTTAACCAGGTTTTTTTTTTTTTTTTTTTTTTTTTTTTTTAAATCCCATTTAACCAGCTCTGAAAAATCTTCAAAGTTGAGGCCCATTGTATGCTTCATCACTGAGTGATCAAACACTGTGGAAAATGCCACTCTGCTTCTCTGAACAGGCCTAGGCATTTTATAATTACAGACTGACACAAGGAAGCAGATGAGCAAGACGACACACCTCTGCTTGGGCTCAGAGGTTGTTCCTGGATGCTCCAATGCCCCTAGGTTGTTCCTGGGTGCTCCATCACCTCTAAGCTCTAGCATCAAGTCTCTTGTCTCAAGCATCAACAGCACCATCCCAGTGATGGAAATAACAATGTAACCAAGCAAGAGTCTGGAGAGAACTAAAGCAGGTGTTCCTGAAAACAGCTCCTCACCTGTGCTCCTCTAAGCAAGCAGAACAGAACTCACAGGAAAATCAGAAACCACAAGCAAACAATGACAAGAAACAAAACCATGAAAGTATAAAAGGGTCCATCTGGGAAGCAAAAGATCATCAAGGGTGGGAAAAGGACAGCAGAGGGTAAGGGGGGGTTGATGAAAATATGTATATGTGTGTGTGTGTGGATGTGTGTGTATGTTATATGTATATATATGAAAATTACTAATGAATCTCATTATATGCAATTAATAGATAATTAATATATGTTAATAAAAATAAGATCAAATTTAAAATTATCTACTATGTGACTGAAATGTTCCTCAGAGTGGATCATGCCCAAGCTGTGTAAACATATAGTCTTTTTCCAACAAGAGCTAGACTGTAGTAAGAATTCTCAGCATGGAGCCTGAGTCAGAGGGTGGGACCCTGAATGGTGCCCCTGACACCTGGCCACAGCAAACTATCCACGGTTTCTTGTTCTTCGGTTTCTTCAGACTTAGCGAGTGTTAATACCAGGGTCTCAGGTCAATCACAGGCCTGTTCATGACTTAATGTATGTAAATTTAGATCACGTATGTTTCTAAATATGCACTCGGTGCTTGTGGTTGCCACTGCTTAAAAACTTCAGAGAAATAAAAATAATAGGTACATAAAAGCCTGTCATTGAAAGTTCTTCTGGCAAAATCTGCCTGTGTTTACTGAATTCTCCTCTGGTGATCAGTGTGACATCAGAGCCTAAGTGATGAGATTCAAAACAAAACAAGACAACCATAGTTGCCAGAGCATCAAAAGCAGGCTGGTGTTCAGGGTGGCTGGAGGAGGAAGAAGACCTACAGGGTCATACTATCCTCACTTCCAACTAACAGAGAAACCTCGATGTCATCAGACTACAGAATCTGAGAGAAGTATTAATTCTCCACCTGTACACAGGGTAACTAACTCCATTTAAACTTAAACATGTGAGTGTGTGTGTGTGTGTGTGTGTATACATGCATGGAGCTTCTAAAACAGCAGATGTCCATGTCTTTTTCCAAGATTTTTGTGTTAGTTTGGTATTGGTTTTCTTTTTAAAAGAATGTATCACATGAGTCCTTTATCAGTGCCAAATTCACTCTCAACAAGAGGTAAGCAGTTGAAGTTGTGGTGATGTTCTTCATCTGACTGGAATGACAGATGGACTATAACATTAAATTACATCTCAGAGAAAGACCTAACTAGCTAAGGTCAGGCCATCTCCTTAATATAAGGACCACGGTGAACCGTTCTTACAGTGCTTAACCTGTTGTGGGGTCAGAAGTCTTTTCAGAGTTTAAAAAAAATATAAAAAGAAGACAAAAAAAGAGAGCAAAATGTCTTCAGAAAAATTCACTGGCATTCAACATTCTGCATAAAGCTGTGGGTGTGCATAGGTTCGTGGGTCCCCTAAATCTAATCATTATTTTAAAATGATTAAAACTAATCACCCCCCCCAACATCTATAAACAGCAGACCAAGAACCATTTAAAGGGGTGCCCACTGGAGCCTACTCTGTAGATGGCACATGTGGAAATAAAATATTCTCCTAAGAACCAAGTTTCTGTCCTTCATTGTTTGGGAAGGCTTGGGGGCAGCTGGCCCTAGGCTGAGCTCTTTGGCAAGCAAGAATTTGCAATGTAGACAGTCTGTAGTCATAGTGGAAGTGAGCAGGTGGTTTCCTATCTAGATGGAAAGATTGCCTGGGCAACCTTCCTTTCTAGCAACTTGGCAGGGAACTGGTTCCAAGTGTAGCCACCTGATGTCACCAGCACCCTCAAAGGAGCAGACTGGGTGGTTTTCTTGAACTCTGGGCACCAGAAGCTCAGCAAAGGCTTTATCAGGGCAGGTTAGCCTCCATGCTTTGAGGGATGGTCCAGGACCTCTCCATCAGCAGTGTCTCTGGTGCCCTCCATCCCCAAGAACATCTCTAGTGTGGTTTGTCTGCCTAAAACCTGACGCTCCCACAGCTCTAATGACAAAGCGAAAGCAAAGATGGATGTGGTCCCAAGTTCCTACAACTATTCCTCCTCGGTGCTGGGTAGAGTAAAGATGCTGCTTTGGGCCCTCTCTAGAGCACTGGGGGTGGTGGCCCAGCACAGAACTGCCCCGTGAGAGGTGAGGAGGATCCTTTCAGCATTCCTCCTAAGACATACTCATAAATATCCCATGTTATAACTACACATTCCTCACCCTTGCCTTAGCTCTCAGAATAGAAAGTGACTTCAGTTTATACTAAATGGGTGGCATCATTGTCAACCTTACAACCACTCTCAGATATGTCCCATGCTGGAAAGGCTGCTGGATCACAATATGGCCCACATCTGCTACCAAGATTGGTCATGCTGGTTGGTCCCTTAAACAGGAGGCAAACTGTGGCCCCATCAAGGAGTTGTCCCAAGGATAATATTCATAACCACTGAGAGATGATCAGAAGTTGCAACACTAGGTATGACTGCAATTCAGGAAAGGGCTCCTGTGTGCTTCCACACCCCCATCTTAGTGAACTGGTCTTTCAGCTCCCACAGTGACATTCAAATCCTAGTGGAGCTCAGCCACCTACAGGGAATGACTTGTCAAAGGTCATAGAGGGAGGAGATGACAAGCCATCTTTTAAAAGCTCTTGCCTGTCATCATAACACCTAGTCCTAGACAAAAGAGTCCCTGAAGGCAGGATGCAAAGAAGCAGATTCTAAACTGGAGCACTTGAGTTTGCCAACAGCCTACCTGAGGTCAGAGAGAGCTGAGGCTACCTTTCTCCCACCCAGCCTGTCCCTAATGCATTAGAGACAGTGTTGTCATGGTGATTTTCAGAGGAGTCCACAGAAGGGTGAAAGGACCACCAGCAAGTGATGACATTAGAGGTTACTCCTGAGGAAAGGACATATCATCTAACCTGAGTGACCAAAGACACAAGAGAGTCAACTGAAAGAGAAGGGACCCCTGCTTCAGACAGGCCACGTGGCAGCTCTTTGCAGAATGCGCATGCCAGTAGGATGAGGGCTACTCAGTCTCTGCTCTAGAAAATGAGCTCTAGTCTTATTTCTGGATGCCCACTCATCTTGCTGTTTCTGGGAGTCTTAGCTCGGGGGGGGGGGGCCGGGGTACTCGGTTTCTTTTCAAAATCAACCTGAGAAGGTTGATTTGAACATCAGTGTCTGGGGGAGGTTGATGCCCAGCCTTGAGCTAGTTGGCCAGTGTTCATCTATCAACTTACACTGGATCCAATGGGAAACTCTGTTGTATGTATCATTATAGTCGATAATCTCAAGAGGCATGAGTTGGATCTCGGACCAACAATCTCTAGTACACCAATTCAGGACCTTTGGTGGAGGATGGGACACAGGTAAGGTGGTTTCAAACCTGTAAACCATTTTCATACCTACCTAAGTGTGTATGTGTGTGTGAGAGGGGGGAATGAGTGTACACATGTGTGTGTAGGTGAGTGTGTATATGTTGAGTGCATTGTGCAGAGGCCAGAAGTCAATACCAGATGTCTTCAGGGATCATTGCCATAGGTTTTGATCTCTCACTGAACCAGGAGCCCATCAGTTCAGCAAGGCTGACTAGCCAGTGAGCTATAGAACTCTGTCTGTCTCTGTTTCTCCAGCACTAGGATGGAGATGCTACCATGCTCAGATTCCATGTGGGTATTGGATTTGAACTCAGATCCTCTTTATTCAGGCACTTTACTGACAGCCATCTCCACAGTTCCCGTGCCCAGATTCTCTTGAGTCTAAAGTCACACCCATGAGCTGGTCAGGGCATGAATACTGCACAATAACAGGAAAGGAAAAAGAAGGTGTAAGGAAAAAAAAGACTAGCCCCAGATCTTGGAGTAATTGGGAAAATGAGCAAATCTCCCTCATCCAGAATCCCTGACACCGAGGGCTTACAGATAGGCTAATGACACAGAGGATGTAATGCAGGAGCAGGGAAGGGCAGTCTAGAGACAGGTGCAGGCTGGACCTCCCTTAGTGCCCAGTAACTCATGGGAGGGAGAGAATAGCGCTCTGAAAATTGTCCAGCACTAGTGAGTGGGTGGCAGTCTGTTCTTTCCACCTAGACTTCCTTCCCACCCTAGAGCCTATCTGGCTGAAGTTGAGATAGCCTGAATATCCCCCCGCCTCCCTCCAAACCCATATACAATTTGGTTGCCATGTGACAGAATTGGAAGGTAGGGCCTTGAGGACAAGATTAAGTCTGGATCATTTGAAGCAAGATTAAGGTCATTCTTCTGCTGAGGGTTAATTCTCACTGGAGTGGATTAGTTACCGAGAAAGCAGGTAGTTGTAAGCCAAGGCATCTCTCCTATTATGTCTCCTTGGCACACGCAGCCACCTGTCTACTTTCTTGTTTATTATGAAGCAGGACTAGGCTCTTGTCACACATCGCCACCTAATCTTGGATTTCCATTAAACTTTTATAACCACAAAGACTCTGAGAGAACCTTCTTCTTTTAGAAATAACCCAGTCTCAGGTATTTTGGAATAGCAACAACAGAGAGACAGAAATAAGAACAGCTTCTGTTTCTGTACCAGCTGTTTCAGTGGCAAATTTGTTACTGGTCACTCAGGTACTATTCCTTCTTAATTATTATAGTCTACCTCACAGTTTTCCAAACAGCGACATGTCTTTTATGGAACTGCATAATTTCCATGTGAGAATAATAGGTCTACTCTCCATTCACGTGTGTGACATTAGCAACATCTCCAAAGTGATCACAGAATTAGTGTTGAAATGGCTAGCCTGTCTCCAACATCCACTGCTAGTCCAGCTTAGATTTGCCCACTTGCTCCATGACCACCCCTCTGTGGTGTGTGTACGTACAAATGAGCATGCCCAACATCCTTAGATCACCCAGAGGGAATGAGGTTAGCTGATCTTTTGATGTGACACTCATCTCATCCCATATTATCTCATTAGTGTTATTTCCTCCGGGGCCCTGACAGTTGGTATGAGCACAGGAACTGAGGGTCAACAGCAGAGTGGGGACATCTCTATTCATATTGATGAGCCCACATTTCTTTCCCCCACAGCTCTGTGCTACAGGTAGCTTCTCTCTAAACTAGACAGAGGACAAAGTGAGACATACTTCTTTTCCTTTAAGCCTGAAGTTTGTACATCTGCAGTACACGACTCCATCTGAATTCCCTGAACTTCCAGGACTGAAAAGCAGAACAGGACAGGGGATGGTGGCATAGTGCTGCTTGGTGTTGGTACTGATAGAGCTTTCCTAAGGGACAAGAGAGACTGGAGGTCAACCCATCCAAGATCCCAAAGAGCACACCTAAGGACACTACTCACCAGAAAACCACAGGATGGTGATTGTCACAGAGCCTAGTCAATCATAAATGCACCCACCCAAACATAGCACTGTTTTCTCTCCTGAAACCCCAGATGAGTGCTTAAGAGCAAGCAGGAGCAGCAGCTCACTCTCCACCAGATGAGACCCAGAATGCAATGAGACACGATGACCCAGACCAGTGTCCTAGAGACCTGGAGGCTTAGGGCTTTTGGAGTCTAAAGGGGAATGGCATGTGCTGGCTGGAGCATTGCTACAAAATTACTGCTGGCATACAGTGCCTATTGCCTTTATAATCTACCACATCTGGTCTTGGGGGAAGGACCCCACCAGATGTTCAGAAAGCAGTTTTCTTCATTCTTTATAAAGCACAACAATGTACTGTGGTCAAATGCAAATGCGCGTGTGTGTTCAAAGCGTGTGCTCTTGGTGTTTAAAGGATGTTACATTCTATATGATGATACTTAGGGCCATAAATCACACCCACAACTGTTCAGGGTGGAGGATGAGACACTGTGCTCCTCTGCCCTCTGTCTGCTGTCTCAGTCCCATGATTTTCTGTCTCTTTTCAAGCTGCATCATGTTGGAACCTTTTCAATAAACAGAATCCAGGAGTGCCCCTCCTGCACCCCATCTGTTGGGGACAGATTCCAAGTCTCTTGATGCTTCAAAGCACGGATCATGCACAGCCCTGGGCATGCTGTTTTTCTCTTTGCAGAATGCCTCTGACAATGGTTAATTTATAAATTAGGTACGTAAGAGATGAACCACAGTAACTAATAATAAGATGGAGCAGTTATAAGAATACATTGTAATAAGTTAGGTGGATGCCCTGTTTCTCTTTTGCTCTCTCTCAAAAGAGTGTATGGTACCGCATTTAATCATGAGCCCTCATAGGACAATTGACCTGATGACTATGAAATGACTAGTGGGTGGGTAGTGGATGCATCGCATACACACCAGGGGGAGGAATGATTCATTCCTGGGCAACACAGAGCTGGGAAATAAAAGATTTCACCATGCTACTCTGAATGGCACAGCATATAGTTTAAAAACCCATAAATGGTTTCTTTCCATAATTTTTCGCTTAATATTTTTACATTGACCAACTGCAAGCTAACTGAAGTCAAGGAGAGTGAAACCATAAGCAACAGGGTCTACTGTACTTAAGTTGGGATCTCAGCTTTACCTCGTGTCTGGATGACCTTGGGTAAATTACCTAGAGGCCATTGCACTTTTCCTTCCTTTCTTCCCAAAAGCAAAGGCCTATCCTAGCTCATTTCAGTGGGAATACTCATGAGAGGTGTGTTCAGCTGACTTACTTGAGTTGGGCGTCATTCTAAGATGACCTTCATAGTCATGAGAAAAATTGTTGACTGTTTTTTTCCAGATTTGTGAGTCCACTGGGACACCTCTGTTCTGTCTTAAACTCTAAAGTGGTCCTGTTACTCAAAGGCTGGAGCAGACACAGGAGCCACAGCCCATAAATTCATCTGCTGGCCCTCCTTCTCACCGCTCTCTAGAAGACACTCCACCTCCTCCCATGCCAGGATCTCATGGCCTGACTTGGAGTCTGTGAACAGCCTGTGTTCTCTGTCTGTCTTCATTTGGTCCTCACTCATCTTCAAATCCCAGTGGAAGTCTTGGTGTGTCCTCTAGCTGCCTTCTCCACTCCAGGATGGGATGATGTCATTGCCACTCCTTCCACAGCTTGTCTGTCTTTGCCTCTATTTCCCTGCTGCGCTTGACACACACCGGAGAATCCTTTTGTACAATGACACCTGGTGGTTGAACTTGAGATCCCTTATGTATCCTCTATGTCTCTTTCATTCAGGGGTTGGGTGGTGGTGGTGGTGGTCAGTGTGCATAGTGACACAGCATGCAGAGTGACAGAGGCAGAAGCCTGTAGCCAGGAGCACAGACTAAGGGAGAGAATTACCTGCATGGCATATAGCACCCTGCACTCAGCCCCTGAGTGCAATCCTTGAACTTGGGTTGAACCCTGTCCAGGAGCATCGCCCTGGGAAAAGAAACTGCTTTTGCATTGATCCTCTGCACGGCTGTTCTCTTTAGGGCCATACATTGTTCCTTCTTGACACGGATCCTGGGTAACAGCAAGGCTCCCCCTCCATCCTTGCATGCTATGTAAATATGGGCTCCTTGAAGGATATTTATTGGCCTGCAGAAAAGATGCGGGGGAATTTTGCTCTCTAGGTGAGTGATAAAAAAGAGCAGCCAGCGGATATGTTTGCCAGCTTATTTACCACAAATCTCTTATTTATGGCCTCATAACCTTCTGATGGCCTGGTTCCCCTCCCCATCCACCTGGTTTTCTTCCCAGATGGAGAAATGTGCTGAGCTGAGGACTATTTGTCCAAGGTTCCTTTCTGCTTCTAGTTTCGACAGCTGGAGCCAGACCAATTGATTTCCCTGGGACTACATGGATGCTGATGAGGGCTGGGGCATGGTTTTCTTGCTGCAGAGTGTGGCTTAATATGGTCCGACAGATGGTGTTTGGGGCCCAGCCTGTACTGAGCATCCTCTGGCTGGATACTGTGCAGGCCACATATGTGCTTTAGTCCATTAGGGGCAGTTCCACAAGGATGTAATGTGTCCCCAAACCAAACTCACTATAGACTCAAGAAGTTTCCTTTCTCCGTTATCTAGCCAGTAGAGCTGTTCCACACTCTTATCTGGGTGGCCTCCTCAGGTTCTCCCACAGTAGGCAGATGATGCTCTGTTAATAGCACCCACCTCCTATCTTTCCATTCTCTAGGTTGCATACTTGCATTCCCTTTGCTCTGCCCAGCTTCTAACTATCCCAGCCTGATACTGCTGCTAAATGAGCTTTCTGGGCCTCAGTGTTTAGGTGTGATCCACTTTTGCCCATGGGTCCCTGAGCAATCTTTCCAAACTCATGCTGACTCACTGCTGCATTATTTAGACAAATCCTTGACCACAGTACTCAGACTTTGGGAGGGAGGGTCGGAGCCCTTACTTTGATTGGCAGGCCTATCATGTCTTACTGGATCCTGCGTGGCTCTATTTATACCTGGTTTGTAGCCCTCTCTACATAACTGTGGCTTATTTCTCCTGAATGCCTTCTATCTGTCTCCATTCTTGCCCCTGACCTTTCTCTGTCACCTCAAAAATCTCTCCCAAAGTCACCTCCTTCAGCATCTTGAAGACAACCTTTCTGAATACTTGTTTTATTTTCTTCAGGCCACTGGAACAGAGAACCACAAGCCAAGTAGGTTGAATAATGGCGATTTCTCCTTTTACGATTCAGAAGGCCCAAAAGAATGAAGGCGCCAAGGCATTGGCCGTGATGACTCTCCCATGGACTGTAAGAAAGGATGCATACCCATCTCTCCATCTCTCTCCTAGCTTGAAGGAACTTCATTCCTACAGGAGGAGCCTTTGCCATCTCATGGGATATCTTCTCCTTGGTTCTGCCTCTCTACTCTATCTCTTATAAGGACATGTATTATTGGCTACTCCAGAATGACTTCATTTCAAAATCTTTGGCTTAATTTCATTTGCAAAGATTCTCCTTCTAAATGTGACCAAGTAAGGTCACATGTGAGGTACTGGGCATCTACCTGGAGACCATGCCTCTCCTCTGCACTTCCACACATCAGAGAGACACTCCTTCTTGATTTTCTTTCTCAGCATGGAGGTAATGGTCTAGTTCCACAGCACTGAACTCTGCTGAGCTGGAACATGAATGCCTGCCCCACCCCCCAGCACCTGGCATGGCTCGTGGACACACATAAATAACAAGGGGACAATGAATGAGTTGGATGTTTCTTCCTCATTGTGATGAAAACCAGCCCAAGAAGGAAGCAAGGTGGGCCTAATGCAGCGTAGTAAATTGTGATGACGGGAATCTCTACTGCTGTTTTGGTCACTGCTTGAGGGTTCTAAGGAAAGAGTTTCTACACACCTGGTTGTGTCAAGACTGACTAACCAGGAGGCCTCCATAGTGTAGGATGGAAACAGCTTCTTGAAAGATAGTAAATCTAATAGAGAGTTGATTCCTGCCTGATACCTTCAGATTTCAGGGAAAGGGTCATTTGCTTGCTGGCTTTGCCCTCGTGTAAGCCCTTTGTTTGAATATGAGCCATGTTTCACAGGAGAAGAAGATGGGGTTCAGTAATGCAAGCATGTGGATAAGATAGATAATAGTGAGCATAAAACAGAGGCCAACTTGACCCATCTGCCCTTGACCTGCCTCTTCCCTCTGAGGAGTCTCTCTGCAAGGAAGCAGCCTTGTTTTGGAGGCATCTGACCAGGCTGTCAGTTCAGACTTTACCCTAAGGTGAGAATGGAGCTTCTGAGTCCACACCCTCTAGCTTTCTTGTGGCTTGCTGTTGTTCAACACACTCTACTTTGTGGGCATTATGAAAGTTAGCCAAGGGACATAAAAGCACATCTGTATACTGTACCTCACAGGTTTCTCTAACTTTCTAGAACCTCTATCCTCCATCTTCCAAAGATGACTTCCCTTGCTCTCATCATTAGGGAGTTGAGAGAAACTAGAAGTGTCCTGAGTGGGTGACTCCTATCTGATGGATGCATGTCCCTGCAAGTACATATTATCCTCTTGCAACAGTCCTGGAACAGGAAAAAACCAGAGCAGTACCTTGGAGTACCAAGAGAAGAGAGCAGGAAGGCATGTGTCCCTGTGAGAGTGTTACCACCCTCAGTGAACAAAAAGAGCCAGTGGTTAAAACACTCTGCAGGATGCCCCCCTCAGATAGTCTTCCTGCATCCTGTGATGAGCTGATAGGCTCTTTGCTGACTTATAGGGAATGAAACAGAGCTCCAAGTGGCTAAGGACTGCCCAAGGATCCACGGCTCTTAAGAAGGAACGTCAAGATGCTCTTGTGCTTCCTTGCCAATTATTCCTTCTCCTTCCTTCTGGTGGCCAGATGCACTGTGCTATCTGAGTGCAGTTTTTCCTGTAGGTATGGTTACCTGTGGAGGAAATAACTGGGTCAATATTGCTGGTTCTTGGTGGTCCCCTGGGAACAGATATCTGTCTAATTACCAGTATAGTGGTGACGGGGTACTCAGGACATGGAGCTACATCCCACCAATGGGCGGAAATACTTCACTTGAGGAGGCAGATTCAAGGCAGGGAGCTGAGTGGATGGGTCAGAGAGAAAGTTCCAGGGAGAGGCTCCTGGGTAAGCCCAGGAGCTGGACTATAACGTAGACTGTCAAATATCTTGAATGACAAGGAGTGAGTTTGCCTGGAATCAAGAGTTTCAGGCAGGGTGGACACCATGTGGTGCAGATGGAGAGGTGAGGTGGAGGGGAAGGTGCCAGACCCTGGAAGGCTGCAGAATAGCCTGGGGACATGGATCATGGACAAGTGGATAGCAGAACAGTTTTAAGCAGGAGGAATGTGTTCAAATTTACTTTTTCAAAGAATTATTCTGAAAGCTTTATGTGGATCAGGGCCAGGTTGGGGGGATAAGAGGTGGTAAGGACTTCGAAAATGTAGAAATATGCAGAAATGCAAGAATGAAGTTGGAAGCCATTTGGAGGGATAAAAAGGAGGTACTATCAAATTTTGGAGGAGAATGAAAGAGCTGAAAGTATATGATGGCTTCTAGGACACCTGCTGGGTCCTAGCCCAATGATGAGATGACCTGAATGTGAGGCAACCAGCTTCCCACTGCTGATGCGGGTGACTGTGACTCCTCGCTCTGGACATGCCCATTTGGGGCCCTGGGTCTGTCACTCAGGGAAAGAACCAGGCCCATCAGCTTGAGGTTGATGCATTGGGAAGGTCACAGAATAAAACCAAGAAAGACCTATAGAACAAAGGTACTAAGGAGCCGGAGATGGCTCAGTGGTTAAGAGCACTTTCTCTTGCAGAGGACCTGGGTTCCATTCCCAGTACTCACATGGTAGTTTACACCCATATATTACTGCAATTCTAGGGTATTCTGACAGGCATGAACATAGTGCACACCTGTCACAAATGAATGCAGTCAGAACATCCATACACATTAAGAAAATAAATGCATCTTTAAAAATTGGAATAAAAGTTAAGAAAAAACAATGAAGATACTAAAAGGAGACCAGGAGGGGAAGGTCAAGAAAGCTGAGGGACTAGTTTCAGGAGCAGGTAATGTCAATGGGTCCAATGTCACAGAGACCCTGCAAGGTAAGGCAAGTTCTCACTGACCTTGACCCTTCAGGGACACTCCACAGTTGTCAAGAGAAGATGCTGAACCAAGGACAGAGTAGTGTCAGGAAATGAATGTGCAGTGCAAGTTTTTTCACAGGATTGAAGGAGAGAGGAAGTGCAATCCATGAAGCCAACTCAGAGAAGGTTTTTGTTTTTCCTTCTAACGCCTTCACCAGCGTCATGGAGGGAGGAGTGGAGGGAGGAGTGGAGGGAGGAGTGGAGGGAGGAGTGGAGGGAGGAGTGGAGGGAGGAGTGGAGGGAGGAGTGGAGGGAGGAGTGGAGGGAGGAGTGGAGGGAGGAGTGGAGGGAGGAGCTTGCACAGGGATGCTTGATGGCCTCAGTTCCGAGCAAGACATGGCCCGAAGCACGCAAAGGCTTACTCGATGGGCGGGGTGGACATAAGACCGGTCCCTTCCTCTTCTTCAGCAATGCCTGACTTTCCTGATCCAGCAGGAAAGCTGGGTTTCCCTCTTTGCACGCTTCTCCTGCTACTTCTCTCAGTCCGGAAGATTCTACAAATGCTCACCAGATTATTGGTTTCCCTAGTATAGTCTGAGGGTGGCCTGACTTATTCTAACTCAAATATCAGTTCATGAATCAGCTGCTGGCACACAGTAGGACTGAACTTGATCTTATAGGCTCTGGAGGCCGCTGGATGGTTAATTACCACAAGGTTGATTTCAAACATCCTGACCTAAAGCAACTTTGAGAGGAAAATATTCATTGTCTCCTTTCGGTTAGAATCTATCATCAAAGGAAGCCAGGGCAAGAACTCAGACAGGAACTGGGAGGCAGGAGCAGAAACAGACCATGGAATAAAGCGGCTTATTTTCCATGGTTTACTCAACATCCCTTCTTGTGCAACTCAGGACCACCTCCCCAGGAGTGGCACCATCCATTTTGGACTGGATCCTCCTATATCAACTATTAATCAAGAAAATGCCTCACAGATATATCCATGAGGCTCCCTTTCCAGGGGACTCTAGTTTATGTCAAGCTGACAAAAACTGCCTAGCACACAACAGGATGGACTAAGTTCCTTGACAGTAGAATGGACCAAAACTGGAAGAGGACTATGAAGAAGACAATGGATTGCTGAAGTCTGGATTGTACATCTCTTCTAGACCTTCCTTCAGGAACATAAGGGCATCACCACAGGCAGGCTGATTGACTATTGGGCTACAGAAGTCAGCAAACACTAAATGTTGAAGCTCTGTTTTTCACATCCCTGAATGGTTCTGGAGTTAATGGTGAGCAAAGTATCAACTGCAGGGGAATCTACAAATCAGCCCTGGGCTCCTGCAAGCCCCAGAGACTTGACCAATAGGATTTTCAAGCCGTCTTCAATCTTTTTTTTTTTTTTTTTTTTTTTTTTTACTTTTCTTTAGAAACAGACTAGAACATTAGCTTCCTAATTTGCACCTCAGCATCTGGTCTGCTTTCCCTTAGTAGTAAAAATAGTATAGTTAGAACAGGTTAAGGGGGCAAAGGGACCTCGGTGACCAAAGATGGACTCTGTTTTGCTTTGTTCTGTTTTCAGGGCTCGGGATCCCTGGGATCTGGGAGGAAAACTGAGTAGAGCAGGGTGGGTTCTCTGTGTTTCCTCTTTAAGTGGTGTTTGGAGCCAGATTGCCTGATTAGAAGCTAGAGAAAAGAAAGACAGAGCTCTGCCTCAGCATCCAGAGCCCTGTCCTCACTAGTCAGAAGGAGGGGAACCACAAACCTCTGTCTGGTGAATGGTATCAAGTCTGTCTCCTGCTTCTCTTCCCCCACCTGCCCTGGAGGTCCAGTGCGTTTATTTCTAGGAAAACACAACTGTGTCTCTCCAAAGAGACAAAAAGAAAGGACTTGGCATCTGTTAACAGCCCAGAGTGAAAAGAAGCACAATGTTCAAATGGCCACCAATTTTGGGTGCTGTTGACCATAGCCAGTAGATTCTGCAACGTGTTTCATAATGCCTGGCCAAGACTCCCTGTTTTAAGCACATATGTGTGTCCATGCAAGTTCCAGCACACGATCAGTGGAAAACAAACCTGCATGGTGTCTGTGTCTAGGAAAGTATGCTCCCTGCTTGTACCGCATACCATTCCTTCTCCGATCTCATCCTCACACACATGCTGTGAGGGATGACCATTGCTACTCGGTGTTCTAGAAACTAACCGATGAATGCGTATTTGCTCCCTTTCTCCTCATTTTCACCAGCTTGCTTCTCTGCCTTGGAGCTCTCTCTTCTATAGTGTCCACCTTCCTCACAGCGCCCCCCCCTCCTTTCTTTTCTCCTTTCCCTTCCCAGGCTTTCTTCCAGGCCTCTCTCCCGCTTCCTTTCTCTTTCCTCATGCCTCAGTCCCTGTGCCCAAGGCGCACACATGCAGACACCTGCACTCACAAGGCTTTAATTAGGATCCCTTCAGAAGACTTGACTCCAGAGAGAGCTTGGCACTCAACTGCCAATTCTTTAGCTCTATCTCATCGCCTAACTTCAGCTAGACCCTCCATGCCTTTAAGAGCAAAAGCCAATAAAAGAAATTTAGAATGGACACGTGGACAAAGAAAGGCCTAACGGCATTCCACCTCCCCTTCCCACTCACAGATGAGAGTATTGAGGCTGCACTCTGGCAGGAATTTGGATACCTCAGCCTCATGGAGCCAGTCAGAGAGACGTGGTGCTCTCAGGCCCTGGTACACCAGTCTTTCCTGCTCTGGTGCCCCGGACCTTGCCATAAAAGACTCTGAAGTTGGAGAGCACCTTAAGGACTGGACTCCTTAGCAACACGTGCTGACATTTTTCCTGGACGTGCCCCAAGGCATCTTGGGAAGAAGCTGCAAAGTTAAGCAGAAACAAACAGTGAACTCAGTAATTGCACACACTCCTATTTTCTGAAGAAACCAACTGGATCTCATTACGGTAGGCTCCTGAACGTAGACAGAGAAAACCTTGTCGTCACCCATTAAATATGTCTAATTTTACACACTGTCATGTAGTGCTCCATCCAGCTGGCTCTCTTCGAGGAAGAAGAATGAATGATGCTGCTTGGCCTGTTTCTCAGCATGTAGGGTTCTTTCTTTCTTTCTGGGAAGGCTGGGAATGATGCCTTGTCTCCTCATATCTAACATCTACAGTAGACTCTTAATTAATGAAAACCCGAAACTGCTAGTCTAAGACTAATAGGCCATTTTGTTTTACCCAAATCCCACCACTTAGACAGTCCTCAGTTTCCTCAATTGTAATGTGAGAGCTGCCTGGCGTTTCCCAGGGCCTCCCTAAGCATTGCTGCTGCTCAGACCCACTCTGTGCTTGCCAAGACCTTAATTGCATCAAAATGCTGAGCAGAGTCTGGTTTTTGTTAAGGCTTTTGCTTACAGAGCCATCTTCCAAATCGAGAACCTTCCTGGTGCTTTGAAATAAGCCTAGATCTTAAGGAAAAATGAAAACTGCAATATGGAGCCTCTCAGTGCCCTTAGCTCCCCACAAGGAAACATGCACAGAGGACACATATCCGGTTCAAGGACTTTATACAAACTTATTGTAACTCAACAGTCATAAGCTAATAGTCAAAGGGAATTAGTAATAGGGATGTGGCCATTTGAGAAGTGAGATGGGCTGGTGTCATGGAATTTTTGTAGCTAAACCCTCTTGAGTTTCTGTACGCTAATAGCAATTAGCTCCTGAGTTAATGGCAGCTGCGGTCATAATGAGATTGGAATTGATCATTTGGAAGCAGGCTCCCATAAGCTGGCCTTATGAGCCATTTCAGCCAGAAAGCACTGCCTTGACCCCTTATCCTCATACTTTCCATCATGACCCAGTCTTCAAGGCTCCCTGGAGTCAGCATACAGGCTCCTTCACATCCAGTCTTTGCTGGGTAGGGCACAGGAGAAAAGAAGAAAGGTAGGCTGCCTTGGAACCTGTGCAGCTGGGATTCCAAGTTCTGAAGGTCAGATTCCAGATGGCTTCTGTTCACCAACCTTGTCCTGGACCCTTTTCCTTGGGAGTTCCAGTCCATTTTAGGATTAGCTTCTATTCCTCACTCTGCCTCTTATCAACTCTGGACACTGAGTTAGCCTTTCTCCACCTCAGCAGCTTCAGCTGAGCATGTTACCTACCAAGGGGGTTTGTACTACTGATGAAATAAGAAAGTCTGTCATGAAGATGTATGGTGTACAGTAATTGGCTGTCTTTGTGTATCAGTCAGCTTTTGCTGTGTAACAAATCCCTCTCCAAATTAGTAGTTTATAATAACAATCATTTTGTCTAGTTCAGGATTACAGGGTTCTGCTGGGTGTTTTCCTGGACACTCTTATACCCCTATCATTGCTTGATGGGAGGGCTGATAGCTGGATGATCTCAATGGTTGTCAGGTTTTTTGCCCAAGGCATGGGAGTAACTGAACTGGTCCCTATGAATGACAGCTTTCAGCAGACTAGGGCTCATTCACATAATGGTCTCAGGATCACCAAGCTCAAGTAGGGAAGGCAAGTCAGTGACAAGGGCTTCCTAAGGCTCCCATATTACACCTGGTGCTGTGCCCTTGGCCAAGAAAAATCATGTGGCTAAGTCTCACTGCATCACCGTCACCACCACCATCCCCATGCAAAAGGGACACACATTCAGAGCTGGAAGGAGTCTGTGCTCATCTTTCTGGTCCACCACACCTACCTTTCCTTCTGTTAGCTTTATTCATCTTTCAGACAGTATAGGAGTTTCAGAAATGACTACTGATGCATGAAGAGTGAGTTATAAAAAGGACTTTCCAACTGTTCATAATAAAGCTGAGGAATCAGGGGTGGAGCATGGCTCAGTGGGTAAAGTATCTGCTGTGCAAACATCAGGACTTGAGTTCAGACTCAAATATTCACAACAAACAAACAAAGCAAAACAGAGCCCGATGATGTATGCCTGACCCCAGCACTGGAAGACCTTACAGCTCACCTAGCTAGCCATTCTAGCTAAACCAAAAAGCTTCTGGTTTAGTGTCTTTATCCCTAAAAATATCATAGGAAGTGACTGAGTTTACCGCTTGCCTCCACATGTGCCTGCACAGTAGCACACACCCACAGGCATGTGAATGTATGCACTCAATTAAAAACAAAAACAAAAACAAAAACAAAAACAAAATTGAATCTCCATGATGTGGCATCACTTGGCCAGGACATCATGGTGCTTGGGCAGTGGTGGTGGGAGAGGCACTACTCTTCTTGTTTTCTCTTATACCTGAAGAAGACAGTTAACACAAGAGATCTGAACATTCTCTTAAAGAACACGATTGCCTCACCACCAGCAGCGCTCCAGAGATCTGTTTGCTGTATGCTTTTTATTCACATATTCTAAGTTCTAGAGGTGGTCTCATGCCCGTTCCCCAGTCTGGGATACTTTGGAAGGTAACATGACCTAGAATTGTATCTCTCTGAAGAGTGGGGGTTATGGAAGGGGGTCTCAAAACCTCCCCACCCCCCTCGTCTTTGACTTCCTGGAGCCTCAGCTCATGAGTCAATATGTAGATAATCATAGCGCCAGCTCTGCATTGTCTGAACAAAAGGTGATTACATTACTTAGGAATCAATTCCAGAGCTGCTTTTCCTTTCTTATTTAAAGAGCACAAACTATTTTCTCCCAAGGATAAAAATCAATATTTGAGGAAAAATTGGGCCTTATACCATCCCTATCAGAGACCCAGGAGAGCTTCGTGGGTGGAGGACGTGTGGGGAGATGCTAACTGTGCCTCCCCATTTGGAAGGCAGTGAAGGCAGCAGAAGGAAATTGGGAGAGTCAAGCTCCCTTCCCTCTAGGCTTACCTACATGTTTCTTTTTCTCTTCCCATATGTTATGGGAGCCTTGGCCTGTAGGAACCATCTGCATTAGCATATCCAACCTTCCTGGTGTGTTGGCGTGTTGGATGCTGCAGTCAGCATAGCCTATATTTTGTGATGCTGTAACAAATGGGCCCTACTGGCCTGCAGTTAACAAAGCCTTACTTCATACTCATATTCCATATCTTTCCCTGTATATCCCAGCTGCATTCTAGAACAGAGCTGAAAGAGTAGCATCTATCCATTGGAGGCTCAGCTTTGAAGGAAAACAGAATAGAAGTCAATAGTTCCCGGGGCTTCTGTTCAGAATCAGGGCAGTTCACTTCTGCTCACATTTCATTGGTTAAATCGAATCAAATGGCCAAGCCTAATGGGGTAGGGAGGAATAATCTTCCATGGAAAAGACCAGCGAATATTTTAAACAATAATATAATCTAACACATATGGCCTCTACTTGGGTCTGCTCAGTGCTGGTGTTTAGACAAGGGTGTGAGTTTTCCAGGGCTGGGCTGGAGTGGGAATGAGACTCGGGGGTACTGTGGGGGATGTGGGGGGCCCACTGGCTCTGACTCTGTCTGCTTCAGTCTCCAACAGAGGAAATGTTCACAGGCACTTCTGTGAAGCTATTTGCTTATGAGCTATGCAAGTTTCCAAACGTTTCAACTTGAAGCGGCCCCAAGAATTGCTGGAGTAAAGCCAGAAGCCTGGGCTGTCTAGTCCTATTCTGAGGAACAAACTGTCCCCTCCTTTGAAGGTCACACAGGCCAGGCAGGCAGCTCACTAGTTGGAAAAGCTATGATGGAACTATGTACTCCTGTAAGAACATGGTATGCCTTAAGTCCACTGTAATTCAGACCTTGAGTTTCATACAGAAAATATCAGAAGACCTCAAACTCAGTCAGCTTCTTCACCTTGTCAGCCACATGGCCTTTGACTCTCAGTCCTTTGCACCTCATTTGTCAGCAATAAACTGGGACAAATGTCTTCAATGCAGCCTTCCTTCAAGGCAGCAATGCTCTGTGTAAAGAGCTGCCTGTGGCTCTCCAAGAGCCTGATAAAGACGATGTATATGAGGTCTGTCATCCCCATGTCTCAGAAGGCCTGGTAGAGGGTAAAGATACATTCTCTGAGATCTCTACACTTGAGATGCCCCACAGACAGGAGAAAGAGCGTGTTTAGCTCACATGAGGAATGTCTTTCTAACAGGAGGGGCAAGAGACAGAATGATATGAAATAATGATTCCCCATCACAGAAAAGGAATTGATGTCTGCCTCCTGAGGATGCTTTGAGTTGATAAGTACAGAAACTGGGAGGGCCCAAGAATCAAAGACTCTTAGAACTAGACCAGATCTATCTAATTCAAGGGTTAGAAGGTTACTATCTTACTTGACCTTGCTTTGGTCCTTTGACATCTTCCCCGACTGTAATTCACATCCATTGGTCCTATTGCCATTTCTTACAGGGTTCCCACAGATATTTAGCTGCAGGGATGGGGCTACTATTCAAGGAGGCAGGACATGGCCCTTGAGCTGTGTCCAGGGACAGCAGAGATTTTCATGATTCATTGGAGCTGTCCCCTGACATCCAAGGAACAGTGGTAAACAGATGCCCACAGCATGAGTTGTTCCCAGGGGAAGTCACAAGCAGCACTGTGGGTTTGCTATGAGCATATTCAAGCACTCAGGTCGGTACTTTGACCACCAACCATCTCCTTAGCCTTCTACTGTGGGTTTCCCTCTCTCTCCTTCTTGTTTCTTGTCCTTCTCCGTCATCTTCTCTTTCCTTGATTTGGCAATGACTATGGCATGGCTAAGAGCCCAGGTTCTCATTCTCATGGGGTTCACCGAAGGGCCCTGTGAGGTGTGACATTCACCGACTCCACCACTGGCTCTTTACCAGGCCCCAAGCAGGCACCTTTGTGGTGCTAAAGCAGGGCGAGAGTCTAGCAGCTGCCTTGGAATGCAGCTTACCAAGTGGCTATGCAGCTTTTTTGGTCTGGGATACATTTCTCCATCTTGGCCATGGGTGGCGCTGTTGTCTATATGCCAAGTGAAAAAGACCAGAAGAAATGACAGCAACAGACTGGCTGTCGTGGTGTATGGTACCCAACACTTACCCCTTGCTGTGACCAGACAGCCCTGCTTGGGCCTAGGGATGACCCTGACCTAAGGGATGGCCTATGTGAATGATGTGCTGGTCATCTTTCACTGGGGACTCTGGTCTGAGTGCAGACAAAAATCCTGCTCATGACCCAAGAATCAAGGAGCATTGCTCCTTTTTCTGGTGGGGACCAACTCCATCATGTTCCTCTCTAGAGCAACCACAGCCACTATAGACCCCAAGACAAGACACTATGGACCCAGTACACACCTACCCTCTGGGGTGAGACCTGAGAACATGGCTATCAGTTCTTCCTGGCTATGCTCTTACAGCTAAGGGCTGGCGCTATCTAAGTCCGGCTAGCCTGGGCACTGGGCAGGACTAACCACGACAGACATGGTACCTCCAAGTTCAGGGTTTAAGGGAACAGAGCTAGAACCGAGTAGAATGGCCTCTGTTAAAAATAGGTCTGTGCATTCAAGGAGATGGAAACAGCAAGGCTCTCAGAATGAGAGCATCTAACTCTATACAGTTTTGAATGAGTTATTCTGTGTGCCTCAGCTTTCCCCACCTGTAAAATCAGGTATTAAGGACCTTAGGCTATCATTTCCAGGAGTCTAAAATACCTGCAAATGTGCTTCATGACCCCAACATGAGAAGTGAGTCTCAACAGCCAGGGGCAGGGTCACTGGCAAGAAATGAAGGCCAGCACCCAGGCTGCTTGGGTGGCTCTTCTGTCTTGAGTGTTGTCGCTGTTTATACACTCTCTCATTTCCTTCCCTTTTCTTCTCCCCCTTTCTCTGCCTCTGTCTCTGTTTCTCTCTCTTTGCCTCTCTCTCTCTTCTCTATCTGTTTCTCTCTCCTTCTAACTGCTTCTCTGTCTGTTTTTCTCCTTCTGTCCCTCCCTCCCTCTCTGTGTTTGTTTCTCTCTTTCTACCCCCCCCACCGTGTGTTAAGCACACCTATGTCTATCCACAGGGATATGCATGCACATATACTTAGTAGAGGATTAAGAAGGATGTCAGTGCCCTGTTTCATTGCTCTCTGCCTTATTCCCTTGGGATAGGGTCTTTCTCATTGAACCTGGAGCTACACTGCCAGCCAACAAGCCCCACTGACCCGTAGTCTTCTCCCTTCCACAAGTGCTAGGTTACAGGTATGTATATAGCCATGCTTGGCTCTTTTTTTAAATATGGGGGCTGGAGGTGGAACTCAGACCCTCATGCCTACACAGCAAGTGCTCTTATCCACTGAGCCACTTTGCCAGCCCCAGAGCTTCTGCCTTGTGGTGATGGCATCTAAAGTCACCTTGCACTAGGCACTGGGGAGGCACTTTGAGTGTATGACTGCATTTACTGCCCAACCGTCCAGGGCAGAAGGTTTGCTATCGCCCTTTTTACATGATGAAATGGCTCAAAGAGTCTAAACGGTCCACTCGGGGTCACACAGCTTAGATATGGAGGAGCTAGGGATCATGGGAAGGCTAGGGAGCCGCTGAGGATGTTCGGTTGTGCAGAATGTCTTGGAAAGGCTCTGAGGCTTCAGCATTTCAGCCTCCTGGCTAATTGTTGACAGTCTTCCTCGGGGAGAACGTGATGCATGCAACAAAGCTCTCATATTTATTCTCTCTCTCTCTCTCTCTCTCTCTCTCTCTCTCTCTCTCTCTCTCTCTCTCTCTCTCTGTGTGTCTGTGTGTGTCTGTGTGTCTGTGTGTGTGTCTCCATCTCTCCCCTCCCTTCTATTCCTCAGGCTCTTCTTCCCTCCCTGCCACCCTCCTTCCTTTCCTTCCTGTCTTGTAAGCTCGCCATGAATCAGGAGAGGAAGAAGCACAAAATAAACAGAGATAGATCAGGGCAGAGGCTTTGGAGTGGAAATGTGTTTTTATTTTTTTCAAAGCTGCCATTTCCCTTTCGCCTTTTTCTGCAAGCTGCCCCTCTCAGGAGCTTCAAAGAAAAGCCTGCTCCCAAGCAGGATCTTTCGCCTGAGCCAAAAGCCATTTATCTGGAATATTAATATGCCAGCAGCTGCCTGTGACAGTGCCTGTCGCTGATCACACACGCCCAGCAATGATCCCTCCAGGGAATGCTCAGGAGGCTCTAGGAAGCTAATGGGCCCCCTGGGGCACATTCTAGTTACCTTTTGTTTGTCTTTCCTGAAGCTTCTTGCAATTGCTAGCCAAGCATGTCCCCAATGGACCTCTGGGGTGGGACAGGGCACTCAAGGCGGACCCATGACCCACTCCCATGTCACCTTAGGTTTCTGACTGTTCCTCCTCACTCAGGGTACAATGCTTGGGAAAGAAGAATAAGACAAGACTGAAACACTGATCCACACACAGCAGATTCCCCTCCACTTCCAATGGGATCCACCTTACTAAACTGGCAGTAAATTGAAAATTTCTTAACATGGAAATGTTTATAGTAAACCTGACTTATCAAACACCACAGCTTAGTTCAGATTTCTCTTTCTCTGTCTCTCTCTGTCTCTCTCTGTCTATCTCTCTGTCTCTGTCTCTGTCTCTGTCTCTCTCTCTCTCTCTCTCTCTCTCTCTCTCTCTCTCGTGTGTATGTGTGTGTGTGTGTGTGTGTGTGTGTGTGTGTGTTTAGATTACTTGTATCTGTGAGTGCAAAGGTCTGAGGTTGACATCAAGTGTCTTCCTCAATCACTTTCTACCATATATTTTTTGAGACAAGGTGTCCCAAGAACCTGAAGTTTAGTGACTCAGCCAAGACAGAGTGGCCAGTGAGCCCCAGGGAGCCTCCTGCCTAGGCCTCACCAGCACTGAGATTAGAAGAGTTTCTAGCTTTAACTAGCTTCTTACATGAGTTCTGGGCATCAAACTGGGTTCTCATGTTTGTATTTGAGCCATATCCCCAGCTTCCCTCCCCCAAATGCCTAGGCTACTCTACAGATGGGCACAGTTGGAGAGTATCCTACTGCATATTGTAAGGCAAGGAAGAGATCAAAATTGCAGATGTGAAGTAGTTTCTAAGGGTTACTTACTGGTTTTGAAATTTCATACAGTTGGAAAACTGTGAGTCTGACAGTCCTAAGCCAACCATTATAAGCTGAGGAGCATCTAAATGTCTAACACCAAAAGGAGTAGGGTTGGGGACTCATTTAGATTTGAAGCCAAAGTAAGAAACAAGCCCCAGTCACAGTTCAGCCTCTCTAGTGCTGCATATCTTTAAGAATTAAGGTTTAAGTGGTCTTCAGGTAACCTTGGACTTCAGTGTCTTCTTTGTATACTGTGCTAGTTAGACCTGATCCTTGACTTCTAGGGTCTTTTGGGCAAGACACACTGTAGTGATGGAAGAATACCACAAAGAGTCTGAGGCCTTGGGATTGAATCCTGACTCTGCCACAGAGTAGCTTTGGTTAAGTTATTAAGGCACTGTATCATAAAATATGTTGTGGCACAAAGGAAAATAAGATCCCTTCAAGTGCCTTGGGGAGGGTGTCGTCTGTGGCTTCGGAGGAATCTCATGAGGCTGAGTACTACTCACTTTCATGTGCTACCTGAAGCCAACCCCCAAGCCTCAACTGGGAGTAATCCTTCTTTCTACAAATACCCCTTTTCTCACGGTCAGTGACCCATACCTGAGGAGCATTAGCAGTAACAAAAAGATGGTTCTGGAACATCAATTTGCTTTAATCTTGGCATAGGAATGTCTTGTGTTGGACAAGGTCAGAGGCCAGATGGCAGGATGCTGTTATGTAAAGCTACATTCCAACCCTACCCACCCTTGTTCTTGTCACACAGTGTGTCTCCATAATGTCCCATCTCTCTTTGAAGTGTAAATTGTAGAACTACTCAAAAATGACCTTGATGGCAAACAGTCAATGGCAATAACTCTTTGCAGATACTTTTCTGTGCAGTTTATATGCACAGTTTATCCTGCATGTATGATGACTTCCTCTTCAGGGAGGTGACTTCACATAGAGTGTGAAAGTCACTCACCCAAGATCACAGAGCCACTGAATAACAGAAGTAAGAACTAATTCAGATGTAGCTTGCTTTAGTTTTCGGTCAAGAAGCCAGGGTTTCTCAGACCTAAACAGGAATCAGAACGAGGGCTGAATAAACCTAGCTTCCAAAATCTTCTTAGGCAAAGCTGGTCTAAAAACCCTGCTGTGCAATCTATGCTGAGGGAAGACCAGGCTCAGTGTGAACTACTAGTCTCTTAAGTCTTCTCCTCCCCCACTTATCATTCACAAAAACCATGTTCCCACAAATGACAAAGCATCCTGATGGGTAAAAAAAGGGGGACAAGAGCTGTGGCCAAGTATGTGTGAGAAATTTTGGTTCAGTGAATTTAAATTATCCTCTTCATTGGGTTTCTGCTTTGAGTTTGTTCATGTAAACTTTAAATGTAAAATATGACATAATTTGGTAAGTGCTCAAAACATTTCTGACCTCAGTAGCTTTTTAATTTTACTTTTATTTTTGTTTACTTATTTTTTAGTTTCTCAAAACAAGATTTCTTTGTGTAGCTTTGTCCTAGAATTAGCTCTGTAGACCAGGCTGGTCTTGAACTCACAGGTCAGTCTGCCTCTGCCTTTTGAGTGCTGGGATTAAAGACGTGCACTACCACAGCCCAGCTCAGTAGCCCTTTTTAAAACATGACAGCTCATGGGTACCCCTGAAAGAACAGGCCAAGAGATGTAAGGTTCCAGTGTAGGACCAATATAAAAGTCTAGGCATGGGTACCCTAGAATCCAAGTTGAATACCTTGGCTTTACTAGAACTCTCCTCTTGAAAGACTTTGGACCAGTACCCATAAAGATTGTATAGAACAAAGACATCATCCCCTTGCCTCACAGTGACATCCCTAGAGCAAATAGCCTCATTGTCAGAGAATTCAGGCTAGCTAGGATGTTCACCTGCTATGAATGCAGTTTGCCTTTCAAGGGCTCATGGGTATTGGTCATGAGGTTGAATGGTATGGAGCCTTTACGGGTGGAATACTGAAAAGTAATCATTTCATTAGGGTCACGGACACAGGGACAATTAGGGCAGTTTCTGTAAGACCTGTGCTAGGGAGTGGATAGGAGAGAATCTTCCTTTTTCTTCCATGGCGTTGTTTCTCAAGAGATGTTCTTGAGAAACAGGAGCAGTTTCTCAAGTCATTCCCATCTCTCTGTGATGGCATGACCATGGGGCTTTCAGCAGAAAGGAATATGAGCAAATCTATGGCCCTGAGCCTCAATAACTGTGAGCTAATTAAGTCTCGTTGCTTTATTAAAAACTTTGCCTTGGGTATTCCATTACAGTAACAGGAAAACAGTAACAGGATTACCACATCATTCCCACTCTTGGCTATTGCAAGTATACACATCATTGAGGTTGAGTAGACACAAAGATATTGGTCGTACACTGGAACCTTACATCTCGTGGCCTGTTCTTTCAGGAGTGCCCATGAGCTGTCATGTTTTAAAAAGGGCTACTGAGCTGGGCTGTGGTAGTGCATGCCTTTAATCCCAGCACTCAAAAGGCAGAGGCAGACCGACCTCTGTGAGTTTAAGGCCAGCCTGGTCTCTCCACAAAAGGGGGAGAATAGTGTTTTACTCAAGCCATTGGGAGCAGGTGAGACTTATCTCAGAAGTCTGATGAGGCTTGTGCTGTTCCAGTGAACAGAGAAGCATGATAAAGGAGCACTGGCCTCAAGACTCTCACTGTGTGATAGAGGCCACGACCCACCAGTTTGCATCAAGAGAGGCTGCATCAGAGACAATGAACTGAGTGTGGGAGGACATGGAAGTCATTTTACTACTGAGGCTCAAGGAGCTATGTCAGTAGACAGATGGAGTCTGAGAAGAAAGTGGCTTATCTCCCCATCTAATGCAATCATACTGCTTCTCAGTGCTGGGTCATTGAACAGCAAGATGTGCATGTACACAATGAGCTGGTTCTTGAGGTCTGACAGAATTTCACTGTCTCTAATCTAGGCAGGAGTTTTAGTATCAGCTGCACATTGAAGAGAAAATAAAAACAAACAAAAAACTAGAGGTCCCTAGAGAGGCCTCTACCCATGGAGACTCCAGCAGGATCAGTGCAGTGTACCAAAGGCAGTCTAGCTGTCGTCTTTGGCCCCTTGGATGTGTGCTGGGGCTGTCTTCAAGGCCCAAGAAGCAATGAAAAGACAGAGATCCTTCCTTTAAGATTCAGTGGGGGTCCTGCATTCATCCAACTGGAGTAGTCAGGAGGGCTGGCAGAATGAGGGTCTACCTTATCTGAATGGTTTCTATGAACAGTGGTAGTAGACTTCCATTTTCTTCCATATGAGTGACTCCATGGGACCACTTGTATCCATACAGTATAGAAAGTTCCTTCTGCACAGTCAATGACACTCCCTAAGTGTCATCAAGAATGTCAAGTGCTCCATGGCTGACCCTCAGAAGTATGTAGATGCTTCCACATGCTTGCTTGAGTCAGACCAGTCCCACATTATGGGGAGAATTAAACCTAATGGAGAGGGAAAGGGAAATGAAAGAATTTTTAACATCTTTGAAAAACACTATACCAAGTAGGATTCTGATTTTCAAAAGCGAGAGCAGAAACTATAAGAGAGAGAGAGAGAGAACATAGTTGTGAGTAATTAATCTATATATGATTAAATATAAGTGGATAATTATAGAGTTTCTTGGAATGTGTAATGAAAGTGCTAAATAAAGACTTGAATCAGAAATGACACATATTAGGAAGGAAAAAATCAAATAAAAGTCTGGAACTAATTATAATAAAATTATTTTAGGAAAAACTTAGGACTTTGGGAAACAGGAGAGGGTAGAAGCAAAGGGGGATTTAAGAACTACACACTATTGAGCAGCAGCATAAGCAGGAGAAACCTTTGTCTTCATGTGGCAGAGAAGCCTGTTCTTAATCATGAGAGGAAGAAACAGAGGAAAATATTAATAGAGTGGAAAAATGGAGAGAAACATGGTGATGACGAGGGTAAGCTGAAGAGGGGTCAGAATATAGGGAATGGCAGATAAAAAGCCAATTTTAGGGAAGAGAAAAATGCGTAAAACTGTTGTTACACTAAAAGTGAATGGACTACATTTTTCTTTTTAACGATGAGAATATTAAATAACCAACAGGAGATGAAATTACTTTCCGTGGGAAGACATTGGATAAAGGTACATATTAAAAATAAGTAAATAAAACCAAGTAGAGGTGATGGGGTCTCTATGGTACGCACTGTCCCTGGTTTCTCTCCCTGATACGCTGGCCCCAAACAGTTCCTCTGCACGGCCTGCATCCGATCCTACGGTGAACAGAGGGACAAGCAAAGCTGAGAGTGTGAAAGGCTCCTGTGTCTGAATGTGTGGGCTCCACAGAGTGACAGTGTTTGGGAAGGCTGTGGAACCGTCGGGAGCTGGGGTCTCCCTGGAAAAGCTGCGAAACTCAGGGAGGGAGAGTCTTGATCTTTCGTAGACTGGCCCCCACCAGCCTGCCCTCTGCTTCCTGACTGTAGGGACAGACAGTGTGACAATCCACCGCAGCAGTGTCTTAGTGCCTCAGCTTCCTCGTATATTGGAAACCGAAACAAACCTTCCTTCCCTCAAGTAGCCTCCTGTCAGGTATTTAGTTACAACAAGAAAAGTAACTAACGCAGTTGCCAACTGTTCAGATCTTTCCAGAAATGAGCATCACAGAGCTGGCACAGAGACACGTGTATCATTTATTTTCACCCCAGCTTCATAGCACCTGTACTGAGTAACTTTCAGGGTTTGGTACTTGATGTACCCGCTCAGATCAGAAGTGGTTTCACCCTATAGCCTTCATGAGACCAAATAGTTGCCAAATAATCCTATCACGTAAGTAACCCCATTTTTCTCTCCCCCGTCACAGAAGAGACAGTGGTTAGTAGTTAGGAATGTCCAACACTGGCTACGGGTCATAAGGCCAGATTTTAAGTGCAAAAGGCTCCTACGGTTGATGGTGGTTTTCCTTTCTATTTTTTTCTAGCATCTTAGAACACAAAACCTCAGGGTCCTGGAACACAGCCATTCACATGAAGGTATTTATTATTCAACTACTAAAGGCCAGGCATTGTAGCTGGCTGGCTCTGTGGACTCAGAAATCAACAAATAAGAACACATGATTGCCTTTGCGAAGCACATATTCTACACTGTATCTTGGCCAAGAAGCTGAGGCGGAACTGACGCCCACAATCTAGAGGAGGCAATGAACGGTGAAGACACACGGCTGATACATACATGCTTGGAATAAAAAGTGAGCAGGGCAGGAGGCCTGCCATTAAGGTGCATTCTTTTAATCTTCCCGACTTGGCTTCATTGAGGTGAGATCTGTTATGTATCCACTGCTGTACCCAAGGGGTTGCAGGTTATAATCTTTACAGTCACAGTTGTGAGTGATGGTTGTGCAGAGAAGACAAGGGAACAGAGAATAACTGGGTATTTGCTGATTCTTAGCATGGACACTGTTGCGGTGCCACAGGATCATGTATTTCAATGTTTAGTTCCCAGGAGCGGAACTCTTTTACAGGATTAGAAGGATTAGGAGGTATGGTCTTGTTGGAGGAAGTTTGCCTCTGAGGATATGGATTTTCAAAAGCCCAAACCAGGCCCAGAGTTTCTTCCTCTCTGCCTGCTGATCAGGATATAGTTCTCAAACATTTCTCCAGCATTGTGCCTACCATGCCTGCTGACGTGCTACCTGAGTGTGACAATAGACTAAACCTCTGAAGCTGTAAGCAGGCTCCTAATTAAGTGCTTCCTTTTATAAGAGTTGTCTTGGTCATGATGTCTCTTCATAGCAATAGAACAGTGGTGAAGACAGGCACTAACAGATAAGAAGGGATCCACAAGGGCCTTAGACTTGACCAGTGAGAATAAGTTTGTATTTTCAAGAGGTCTGGTGAGAGGGAATCAAATTTGGAGGGATCACCCCACAATGAGGGTGTCAATCTTATTGACCAACGCTGTCTAAGAGAATATTTCTCATGACATTGCAAATGTTCTGAATCTCAGCTGTCTGTGACTGTAGCCAACTGTGAGTAAGTACCAAAATATGGTGTCTTGGTCACTTTTTTATTGTTGTGTTGAGACACCACAGCCAAGAAACGTATAAAGAAATGATTTGGGGCTCACGGTTTCAGAAGGATAGAGTCCGTGACCACCATGGCATGGAGCAACAGCAGCTGACAGGGATACATGGTCCTCAAACCACAGCGAGCGCTTATATCCTGGTCCACAAGTGAGAGGCAGAGAGAGTTAACTGGGAATGGTGTGGGGTCTTGAAACCCTAAAACCTGTCCCCAGTAACACATCTCCTCCAACGAGGCCACACCTTCTAATTCTTCCCAGACAGTTCACCAACTGGGGATCAAGTTGTGTTCAAACACATGAGTCTATAGAGACCATCCTCATTCAGACCATCACAGTGATTAAATGCCCTTTAGTTCCCATGCCTTCACTGTGTTGTGATACCCATCCAAACTGCTTAGGAAGGAAGGGCCACACTGTGACTGCTCATAGCAATAGCAATAGTACGCAAGCGATTCCAATTCAGTCAAGACACAGAAAGGAAGGGCCAGCATGCTCGCTTTATAATAGCTTTTATGACAACTAAAAGGCCCCCAATAATACCTTCCAAAGGTGCTCCTCCAGTGGTATAAGGACCTCCCACTAGGCCAATCCCCCAATGGTGCCACTCCCTGGGATCCAAGGTGTTAACCCAAGGGCCTTTAGAGTGGGTCACAATTAGTCCAATTCCAAGCCAAAGCACTGACTTTGAAATTTTAAAATTTGTATTAATAATTTTTAAGTATAAATGTTTAGTAGCCACATGTTGCTTAAGGTGTCTTTAGGGTTATATAATTAGGGGCCCATGGATCCCATGGGCCACCTGTACTATGGTGTGGTACTGATGCTGTGGTACTGATGTTGTGGTACTGATGTTGAGATACTGATGCTATGGCTTGAGTGGATAAATAAGTGAGACCCTGTTTTAAAACATAAGGTGGAAAACAAACGAAGAAGACACAGTGCGACCCCTTCCACATACAAGCAAACACAGACAGATGCACACATCTCTACTCACACACTGGAAGCCTTTGACATAGCAAAGTCGCTTCTCACTTTCTCTTTTGACATCTTTTATAGAGATAATCAGAAACTCAGACAAGGATGTGAGCAGACAGATATTTATAAACGTGTTCTTCATAGTGGCAAAGCTAGATGCAAACTAGATACACATTGGGGGATCATCTTGATAAGGAATGCCCTGCCAGATATTAGAATACATACACTAATGAAAGTGGCAATGTCAAATAATATTTAATAAAATGCCCATGGCATATTACTGCTAATTACATGGCTCTGTGACTGACAAGAGAGAAAGAGAAGCCAGCACATTGCCTGAGGCAGCTATCATCAGGTGACCGGATTACACTTCCTGCTTCCTTTTCTCCTGCATCCCGAGTTCCCTACAACGAGTGGGCCTTGTTCTTCCGTAATGAGGAAGTGAGGAAGCAGGGATGGGAAAAGGTTATCTTTAAATGGAAGAAAGCCATATTTAAAACAATACATTCGTTGTTTTTTTTTAAAAAAAAAAAAAAAAAAGAAAAAAAGATGACCAGAATCATCATCTTCCTACCTCCAGGAGCCTGAGCCTAAAGAACTTTGTGTCCTGGAGACCTCTATAGGTCCCAGATGTGACTGTTACTGGTGGCCTGGTGTGAGGCTCTACCATAGCTTTAGTCTCCTGCTGGCAAGCTGCTTGGCTTCAAGGCAAGGAGGACTGGGGGTGGGGGTGGGGAGTTTGGGTCTTTTTTAAATACTTTATCCTTTTTTTTTTTTTTTTTTTTAACCTCAACTGCTTCTCCTGTCTCTGGCACCTCATCTCAGCCCTCAACATATCTCTGTCTCAGGGAGGCTATGGAGCTTGGCAGGGTGCTGAAGGTGATGGGCTGCGGCCTGTCGGAGGCCCTGGAGCTGTTACCATTACTGGGGGCTGCTGCTGTCAAGAGGATGTTCTCACATGCCATGCATCAGAAGAGGGTGTCTTCACTTCCTTCTGCCTGATCCCAACAAATCCACATATATTTCCGCACTGCTCCCTGCATGCAGGCAGCAGACAGTAGGCTTTCTGAATTGTCCTAAGGATGTGTAAAGTCACACAAGGGACAGAGTGGAGGAATCACACACAGCGTTCTGATAAGTCTGCTCCTCCACCACAGAGATGTCTGCACTGAGAATTCTGTGCTAAAAACAGTTCCCAAGCCAAGCACAGTGGGCCTTGATCTGGAAGCTTGCTGCAAACCGCTTAGAAGAGTTGCTTCTGATAAGGAAGGAAGCTACTACCATGTGTGGCAGCACTTGAATCGGAGGGCCGTATAGCTGGGCCCAACAATTTCCTCTTCTTTTGCTAAAATATCAAAGCCATCCATCTAGAGATTCCCAGGCCAGGGATTCGAAGTTTCTCCACACCTGCCTTACATATCAGGATAGACTCTAGGTGGTAAGCTGATGGTCCATAAAGTTGTTAGCTGGTACTGGAAAGAGGATCCTTGAAGACCTCCTGGTGTCCTGGGTTGTCAGAAGCCATCAGAGGGATCAACAGAGTCAGATCCTGGGAGTCTGTCCCTACTACTACCCATGGACAGGGTTTAGACCCTTTATGCATTTCTAACCTCTTTTCAGAATAATGGAAAATAAATTTCCACTGGCTGTGGTGAGGACCAACCACTGTGCAAAACACCAAGAACAAGAGAAGCTATTATTCAGAGCTGGCCTCTAGTAATGAGCCTGCACTGAGCTTTTTCTGGTGGGCAGAGCAAGGAGCTCCTAGGAGTACCGACTACAGTTATCTGGGGAATTGATTCAAAGCCATGCCCTCAAGTTCTCACTGCCAGAGAAGCCAAATTTACCCATAGTGAGTGGGGCCAAGCACTGGAATTGCCAGCAAGCCTCTCTATATAGATGTGCTTAAAGGGGAAATTCCAACAGATCTACTTCTGTTGAGAAGTCAGTTTCAGTGGTGAGTCTAGAAGTGGACAGCAGTCTAGACCCAGAATGTGCAGCCTTGCCATGTAGGCTGGTGGCCAGAGAACGGAATTAATGTTCAGGGAACTGAAGTGAGGCAGAGAGGCAGCAATTGGTGAAAGATAAATCTTTTTTACAACTTGTTTAGCTGCTCTGTTAGGTTGTGGAGTATTTCATGGAGACTGAATTTTCAGAGGCCTCTTCCTAGGCCCAGATTAGCACACAAGGTTTAGACATCTCATGTCTAACACTAACCTAACATGGGCAGCTCTCTGAACAAACTTGAAAACTTCAGATTCCATACTGCATATTACTATGTGCTACTATCCCAGCCAGATGAAAGACCAGGAAAGGTGAGGACAGGTGGGCATCTATGTGACCTCCCACAGAGCTGGGCCAGGTCTAGGAATCATGAAAGATGCTATACTCCATGGCCATCAATCATTTCAACTAAAAATTTAGGTTGCAAAAACCATAACTAATTTCTGAAAATCAGAACTCTTAGAAATAAAGTATTTTTGTTGTTTTTTGTATTTTTCAAAGCTACTAAGTCTGCAAAGTCCAAAACTGTTCCATTGTTTCTGGAAATTGGAACTTGATGGCATTGTTTCATGCACTGTGTAGTAATGATCTATAAGATGTCCCACACACTTCATCCTACAGGCTCAGTACCAGGAAGTGATGTCATTCCCCTTTACAAAGGTGTATGCTTCCTTCATACTCCCCTGGCAGCTCATCCTCCCAAAGATGACCATGGCAGTGCCTGCAATCCCATGGGCACTCTCCAGGGCATACTTGTCTTTTGTTCCAAGTAGGAGGTAAAGTCAAATTCTCTAACTCCTGTGAGTCAGTGGCTCCTCTCACTCTTTGACCAAGACTACCTGGAGGCAGCTGTGCTGTACCAGCTCTGGATGCCTGGACTGATGTACAGTCTCTGAAACATCAGTTGCCAAGTTCTAAGGGCACACATGGAGCTGGTGGAAAGTGCTTACTGTGAAAGCACAAATATTGAATTCAGATTCTCAGCATCCACATTAAAGCTGGGTGCAGACTCGGGCATCTGCAGTTCTTCTGTGTGGTGAGCAGAGGCAGAAACATTCATAGAGCTCACTGGCCAGCTAGTTTATCCAAGTTGGTGAGCCCCAGGTTTTGTGAAAGACCCTATCTCAAAAAACACATATGAGTGTGACCGAAGACATCGGCTATCAACCTGTGGCTTCCTTGTGTATCCACACACATGTACACATGTATGCCTACATAAACACTTGAACACTTATAAATACACATACATATACATCACCCAGACACACACACACACACACACACACACACACACACACACACACACACTGCATATAGCCTAAGACCATGATAACATAAGCAAGAAGCCTCAACCTCTCCCCCAGGCCTTGGAGGATAGAATGCTGCCTGGAGAAAGATAAGTCAGACAGTAGGACACTAGCCTTGTGATTCATAATCTGTCTTCTTCAATGCTTATCCTTCAGTTCTGGCTACCCTAGGGATACCTTGCCTATCAGAGATGAACTGCCAAGCCCCTCCCCTCCACATTCCTAGCCTGTAACACAGTGAACAAGTACGGTGATTGTCCTAGGGCAATGTGTTTTGGGGACTGTTTGTTTTGCAACAGCAGATACCAAAACACTGCTCTGAGAACACATATTCATGCTTCCTTCTGTTCTTGGCTGCCAGGAAGCTCAGGGCTAGGTTCCTGGCTCAACCCTGACAAGGCTTCACAACTCATCCTAACTCTTTGTTTTAGACATAACACGCTTGATCTTCAAAAGATATCTTTATTACAGCTGATTTGTATCATATATGATAAAACTCTCCCCCACTCTTTGGAAAATAAAAGGATGTTGGGAATTTTCTTGATTTATTCTCCCTGTATCACTGAAAACTGTTCCCATGTGCCAAAGTTCTATTTGACCTTCATATGTGGACCCGAGTAGATAATGGTGAATGACACCCAGTGGGTCACCTTTTCTGCATGTCAGTCTATGTCCTATACCTCTGTCTGCCATGATTCTGTCTCCAGAGTCTCTCTGTGTCACCCATCATTACTGAGCATCCACCTATGCAGGTGTTCTCTCGGTGCCCAGACAGCCCAAAGATAGTACTTGACTGCAGGATGTTAAGTTAGACAAGAAGAGAGACGGCTTTGATCATGGGGGTACAATGACTAATAATAGTTGAGCACACCTGTCTCTGTGTGTCCCTGAACAAACCCTGGAGGCAGTCACTCTGGCCAGGTGTGATGATTTTAATTGTCAACTTGGCACCATCTAGAATCACCAGGGAAGACATGTCAATAAGGGAGTGTCTAGACTGGGTTGGTGTGTGCACATGTCTGTGGGGAATTATTTGGATTAGGTTAGGTGAGGTTGTAGGTGGCACTGGGTGGGCAGTCCTGAACTGTGTAAAGGAAAAGGTGTTGAGCATAAGCACGTGTGCATTAATCCATTGCTCTTGGCTCTCGGTGTGATTCGATGTCATCAATTCTCTTATGCCCCTGCCACTCTGACTTCCCTTACATCTCTGAGACAAATAAACCGTTTTTCCCTTAAGTTGAGTTTGTCAGGTTATTTTATCATAGAAACGGAAGAAAATAAGATACGGGTGTTCTACTGGTCTGCAATGTCAGGTGTGAAGTATTTGTTGGCTCTCTCTCTCTCTCTGGGGGTACGTGTGTGTGTGCACGGTTCATTCATGAAGGTATGAGGGTGTACACCTGTGTGCGCATGTATTAGCTAGAGCAAGGTGTCTGCAATATTCTATTGATTTCTACCTTATTCACTTGAGACAGGGTCTCTAACTGAACCATAATCTCAGCAGTTTGGTTAGGCTGGATGGACAATGAGCTCCTGAGGTTTGCCTGACTGTCCCTGATGTTGGGTTATAGGCACAGGCAGACATGTTGGGTATTTGAAATCAGGTCCAGAGGAAGTACTCTTCTCCACTGAGCATCTGCAGCACATCTCTCCTAGACTTTACGGTGGTAATGCATTACCCATAGTGTATGTTACCTAAGTCCCCTGGCACTGCTGAGGTATTGCTCTGCTGTCAAACATGTAGCTGTCTCTACATTCTACTTGAGAGAAAGAAGCATCAGTTATCGCCATGACAACTCAAGCTGTCTTACATCAGTTTGGGTCAGATTTCCTTGCCAAATAAGTTAGATAAAAGCTTCAGGTTTTCAGGACCCTCTAATTTTGGATTGTGGCTAGGATTGTGGTCCCACACCAGCTACTTCCTGCATTTATTTCCCTATTTCGTGAAATCCCTGAGAGACTGATACTATTATTACCAGTAGAGACACGAGAAAATAAATACTCAGAGACACAAAGCTTCTTGGCAGTGGCAGAGCTGGGCTTCAGCCCAGAAGGGAACAACTTTCAAAGGTAGGTCCTCTACTGTCTCTTGTGTTCTGCACCCCACTCTCACACCTGAGCGGGCCTTCCCACACAGCTCTGTGGGAAGCAGCCCCGTGAAGTTAGTGGGATGCCAGGGAAGAAAAACACGCAGAGGATGAAAATGGAGGATCAAAAGGAGACAGTCCTTAAAAAGGAGGGTTGAAGGGATGCCTTAACTGCACAACACGTGTCTTACAAGCCTAAGGACCTACGTTTGGAACCTCAGAACTCACTTAAAAAGCCAGGCATGGTGCCCCCCACCTCCCATCACTGCAAATGTAAGATGGGGTGGAGAGAAAAAAGATCCCCAGACGGTCAGACTTGACCTAGTTGGTGAGATTCCAGGACAGTGAGAGACCCTGACTCAAGCAGAAAAGCTCAAGTACACGAAGAACAGCACAATGGGTTGTCTTCTGACTTCAGTATGCATGCCGTGCTGTGCACAGGCACTGGCACCCTCTCCACACTCCCCCACCCCTACTGCACAAGCACATGAAGTAAATAAAAGGCTATTCTTCCTACCAAGATGCCTTGGAGTCGAGCCCCACCATTATAATACATTCCTCTTTCTCCCCAAAGATGGAAACCACTCCTATCCCTTCCCTCAGTTTTTGTCTACAGACGTTTGACAGTTATGCCAGCTCTGCTACTCCCACCTGCAAAGCAATGGAGCTTTTAATAGGTATTGCTTTCCCTAAAGAAGGAAACCAAAGCATGGTGTTTGGGGGAGCCTGGGCTGAAGGCACATGTGGAGGCAGACCCAGCTCCTAGCTGTCCTTGCCTGGCTGTAGTTCCCTCTGTTCTGAAGATGTGGTATGGAGAAAGCCCTTACTCTCTCTATTTGTCAATCTTGATGAAAGGCTGTGCCTGGGACAGGCCTTTGAACTCTGCAGGCAGCATACAGGAAGGTAAGTTTATGGGCTCTGTGCTAAGAGACAGGAGCCCTTGTTCTTTTCCCTACCACCTTAGCAAAGCCTCCCTTACCATGCAAAACACAAGACTTCATCTGATGTCAGACAAAGAGTTGACGGTGTGTGTGTGTGTGTGTGTGTGTGTGTGTGTGTGTGAGAGAGAGAGAGAGAGAGAGAGAGAGAGAGAGAGAGAGAGAGAGAGAGAGAGAGCCTGCTGATCTAGCACTTAGTGTTTGGGGTAGAGAAACTGTCATAAATGTTCTATTTAGTATGATGAATGTATCCTAGGACTCTGTAGATATATGGGCTCCTAACCTTCAGAGGGCCATGAAACCATGTATGCAAGCATGAGGACCAGAGTTTGGATCTTCAGAACTCATGTTTAAAAGGGGGAGGTACAGAGGTGAGGTGACCCAGCACTCGTGAGTACTGATTGCTCTCACAGAGGACCTAGGTCTTGTTCCCAGCACCGGCATGGTGCATGGTGGTTCACAGTCATCAGGAACTGTGGTTGCAGGGGCTTTGATGCTGTCCTCTTCTGAACTCTGCAGACACCATGCACTCACTGGTGCATACACACACACACACACACACACACACACACACACACACACACACACACACACACACACACACGCATGCATGCAGGCAAAATAAAATTCTTTTCAAAAGCCAGACAAGGCAGGTAGCACATACTTCTAAGCCCAGTGCTGGGAGGTGGAGAGATAGGAGACTCCTTGGCAGTTGGTCTAGTGAATCAGTGAGCTCCAGATTCAGCTGGAGACCCTGTCTCAAAAAATAAGATAGGAAAAGCTACTCATGTCAATGTCTGGATTTCACAAGCACGTGCACAGACATACAAACACATATGCCAAAATATGACAGAGAGAAAGAGGGGAGGGGTATGGGGGAGGGATGCAGATGTAAAGGACGACTAGTCAAGAGCAGAAGTAAGAACTAGGGATGAAGGGAGGAGAGCTCATGACTCAACAGTGAGCTGAGCAACCTGGGGCCCGGGAAGGCGAGGCAGACCTCAGAGGCAGGATAGCTGGAGAATTTGGAGGGTAAACCCTATATAGCTTGCTTTGGCTGTCTTGCTTTGACTATTTAGGATCCTTGGATGGCAGATCTAAGAAGAATCAAGCAAAAACAGCAAAGCTGGCAGAGAGGCATACAAGATTTCAGTCATAACGCATTTGGAAAATGACCCTACAGTCATGTCAGAGTGGTACCCTCCTAGTCCAGAGGCCCCAGGGAACTGTATCCTGTATCCTGTCTCTGACCCCACACTGGAGACTGCAATAGGGGGTGGTATTGTTTAAAACTGCCCAAAGCCCCAGTGTATGTGTGTGAGCACTAGCGTGTTCCTATAATCGTAAGGGCCTGTTCCCGAGCTGCTCAGAAGCTAACTCTAGGCGGTGTCAGGGTAATTATCCAAGCTGCCTGAACTTTATCCACAGCCTGACAAGGTACACTCCTGGGACTTGTCACTGTGGTTAGTCAGGGAGGCGGGGACCTGACATAAGGCTGATTAGGGAGTGTTTTACACAGCAAGAATCTCTCTGATCTTTAGCCGAGGGCCCCCCTCCCATCTTGTAGGAGAGTTGCCTGTGAGGTTAAGAATAAAGAGCCGCCTGTCCAGCCCCCTTGTTTTCAGATGAGAGAGCCATTCTGAGCACCACCATGCTTTCTTCAAGGCCATGCATGCATGCATGGAGAGTTTGTCCAGGAAGGGATTGCTTGTCAGATCCTCATGATTCTGCCTCAGACTTTTCTCCATTATCTCAAACTTACTGTTTCCAGTCCAAGAGTCTTAAACTTCATATTTGATTCACAATCACCAGGGAGCTTGGAAAAGATATTCTGGATTGAATGTCTGTGTGGAATTAAGGCTCTTCATATCTTATAAACCCCCGGTGATGCCAGCATTGATTACTATCTTTCAAGTATAGAGGAGTGTCAGGCCCTTCCTCAGTGGCCATCTTCAACTATGGAGGAGCTGTCAGTGGATGCCTTAGCCTATAGTCCACTGGCTCCAGCTGTCCAAGAAGCACTAAGCTTGTGAATGACGGTGAGTTGAGCCAAGAGGCTCACAGAGGTCATAGTCTTCAGCTCCCGTGGGTACCTGAATGTCCTTGTTCTGGTTAGGCCTCTCATATTTCAATAAGCCCATGCAGTTCACTTCAATAAAACAAGGCTTTGTAGAGAAGCTTATGGAGGCTCCATGGAGCCTTCCGTTCCTCATCCTCTGCAAACTAACTCAGTTACCTGAGCTGGTCGGCTTGCTATCTCACTGACAAAACATGGAGACAACCTCTGCAGAGCAAAGGCCCATTTGGGCTCACTGCTCTGGCCTCTGGTCCCATTGCTTTTGGGCCTGTGGTGAGGCAGCATGCTGTGATAGCAGTGTGGGAGGAATGGAACGAAAGCAAGAAGAGGCCAGGATCCCACTGTCTTCTTCATGGGAAACCCCAATGACCAGATTCTTAGAAGTTCTACCACCTCTCAGTCATGCCACGTCAAGAACCAAGACTTAAATGCATGGGCCTCTGAAAGATATTTAACATTGTCTATCATTCCTAGCAAATAGATAACCTAAAACAACTGTCACTCAAGTCCCTACAAGGTCGTGTGACCCTCAGGCCCTAGCATCTATGATAAGCAGAAACTTCTCTCTTAGCCCTTCATTTCAACTCTCTGGAGTGGAGAACTCAATGCATACAGCCTGTACTCTCCTCGGGAGCTAAGAAACCCTCACAGTCTAGCAGGAAGATTTGATTTTGTGGACATTCTCTCTCTCTCTCTCTCTCTCTCTCTCTCTCTCTCTCTCTCTCTCTCTCACACACACACACACACACACACACACACACACATGCCATGTTTCTATAGCGTTAGGGTGCTTTGGAACCCCAGAGTTTAAAAGTATACCTGTGCTTTTGGAATTGGGAATAAGATATGCACCAATAGCAGCATTTGGGACCGCTCAGTCCAAATGGTAAACAAAACACATAGAAGAAAGTGGAGGTTATCATATTTCACCAGTTCGAGTCATCCCATGATCTCATTCCATAGCAGTGAACATCTTAGCAGAAATGTGATGAGAGAGCATCTTCAGCAAGGCTGCCTGGGTGCCTGACTGAGAGACTGAAGTCTCCTTCATTGCCTCTGTGGCAAGTTCTTGGATCTAATATTCAGTTTTAATCTGATTATCATTTTACTCTAATTTCTAAATTCCTCAAGTGAAAGGACCCCCCCCCCCCCACACACACACCAAGTTCTCTCACGCTTGTGTGTGTGTGTGCACACGCACAGTACATGTAGAGGCCAGGGGACAACATCCGGTATTATTCCTCAGGCATCATCCACCTTTATCTTGAGTCAGGTTCTCTCATTGGCCTAGGACTTGCTAATATGGTAAGCTCTGGGTGAACCCTAGTCCCCTACCTGTCATGAGCTGTCTTTCCCCACTGAGCTGTCCTCCCGGTTCTCACCGCACCCCCTTTCTGTGTGTGAGCATACCTCAGCAGTCTGTATACAGAAGACAGCCTTTACCAGAAGCCTTGGTATTCTGACCTAAGACTTCCAGCTTCTGTTTCATAAAAAACACATTCCTGGTGTTTACCAGCCTTCCCATGTAAGGTGTTTATTCTAGTAGTGGAATGCACCAGACAGTCTCTTTCATTTCCCCACCAGCCCTGCTACACCTGGGCTGACCTGAAATGCAGAGGCCCAGGCCTGCAGTTATTCCTAGTATTCTCTGTGTAGAGGTAATGCTTCCATTACATAACCTCTGTCTTCCCCTGTCTGGCAGGCGTGGACTAGCCTGGGAGGGAGCCAAGCCCAGCAAAGTCCGCCTCGGCACAGATCGACTTAGCATTTAAACAGGCACAACCAACAGCTGAATCTGCCTTGGCCAGACATTGTGGTGTGGGCATCAGCTTACAGTGGGGAGCAGCACACAGTAGGCTGATAAGATGAATGTGAAGAAGACCAGATGGAGGTGCGCTATAGCCCTGACCCACCTCTCGGTGACAAAAGCCTTCAGGCTTTGACTTCTGTTTCTTTCCCCAGTTACAGCTAGCAGTGGGAGGGAGATGTGGAACACTGGTTCTGAGTCCCATATCTGTGCACCTCACCTCTGCCTGAGGACAAGTCCCCCGAGGCCACAGATCTGGATCTCCATTTTTCTGTCTGGGACACAGAGGAAGGAAACAGATTATACACTTTCTACTTCTGGCTAGAGTATGTTCTCATTCTATGCAAAGGAGGAGGAGGCACAATCAGAAACCATTTGGTAGTTCTCTGCTCTTTCAGGGTCTGGTCTGAGGACGATACCCAATACCAGGTGGTCTCTGCCACCGTCTCCTTAGGTATCAAAGCCAAGCCTGTGTGGCCGATCCCACAGCTGGCCTTGTGTTCTGTGCTTGAGGGCTCTTGAGTTTCTGCTCCTCAGAAAGATCAGTTTCTTGCCGATGTCATCACTCTTAGCCAGCAGAGTCCTATCAGCAACTCCATCAAGTTCTACCCCCTCCCTCCCCCATGCCCACCTTAACTTTAAGTCTGAGCCCTGGGAACAGTGGAGAAATTTAATTCTCGAACACCTTGATTCAAAGAGCCACTGTTCTGCAAAAGCAATGCCGGACCCTGCATTTCAGCAGCTTTCAGGTGGGTTTCCCACCCAGACATTGATAGGAGGCTGAATGTGTTGAACTGGCTTCAACCGCAGCTCAGTTTCAAAGAGTTGGCTGTGGTCTCCGTGGTCCTCCTCCTTCCACCAGAGGCTCCTTTCCCCTCCTGTGAGCCCAGGTCTGTCTCAGTTACTGGGAAGGGCTGTCTCTGCCTGTGGCTTTCACCCTAGGCTCCCATCTCATTGCTGTCTCTTGTGGCAGGACGCCCACCACTTAAGGGAAACAGCTTCAGTTCTGGGAATGTCTTGCTCGTCCTCCCAGTTCCTGCCAGGGTTGACACAGAGGGACATCGGCACTTTCACAACAGCAGGGTAAACAGGAAGCCTTATGTGACCTTCTCAAGGCCCTGGGCCACCTTGGACAGGTCATTCGTCCCTACTGGAGCTCAAATCTTCCTTGGGTTGAGCATAACAGGTTGGAATGAACATCCTCTTAAAAGCACTTCACCACACAAGCAGGACTGGGGACATTTATTGCTTCCCTTCCTTGCCACTGAGAAATTAGCAGGCACAGATTGTCAAAAACCAGCCGGGTCTTTGTAATTACAAATGTGCACACATCCCACCGAGCATCATTTTCAAAAGGCATATTAAGCAGCAGAGACCACAGGGGGGACCCGTGTAAACAGGCTTCCTCAGATCCTGGCAGAAAAAGCTTGGAGAACACAGTCATCCCCGGGAGTTGTTGGCTGTTCCCACTCTCGCACCCCCGCCTGCCTCCCTCCCTGCCCAGCAGCTGAGTGTTCAATGCCTGGGAACAGGGTTGCAGATCCCAGCAAGGGAGCATGGTGACAAGCATGGTGCTGTGGAGTCCACACTACAACTGCCTTCAAGATCCTAGTGTTGGCAGGTTTGATGTTTTCCTGAATCTCACCGAATCAACCCCCGCTAACAGCCAGGAATGATCCCTCATGTTCTCTGACATCATCCTTGCTGCAGTCCACACAGAACGTTGTCTCTGCTCCACTCTAAGGGTGCTCAGCTCAGTGAGAGACAGGCATGGGTGAGAGCCACACCTGAGCCTGAGATTTATGTTGGGATTTGAGGTATACAGTCAAGAGCCTAATGTGACGAGCAGCAAAAGAACATCAGCCAAGAGAGTTCTATGCTGGACATCCTGGTTATCATTGTTGGTTACAGTGACCAGATCATTGGGTATGTCAGCAAGAACGGCAGGATACTTAACTCATAAAGACTCTCACTGGTGAGAGACAAAGGGGCACCACCCTGTGCTTCCTTGAGAAGTGGGAGGGGGTAGCTCTGCTCCTTCTAATGGCGACCTCCCACACTGATTAGCCGCCTTCTCAAACACAAGTGAAGGATCTTAGTGAGGCTGGGGACAGGTCCTTTATATTCAGGAAGCCACCGAATTCCAGGTACAGCAGTACCATCTTTACAAGAGAAGGAGAATATAATTCAATTCTGCAGTGCTTAATGAAAGGCTTCCTAGCTGACGGACGGGAGTGTGAAGATTAATTCCAAAGTAGGGATAGATGTTATTTAGGAAAGGAAGGGCATTCAAGACAGAGACAAGGTGAAAGACAGCATCTATCATCTCACTGGTGATGAATGCTTGAATTCTGGCAGCAGTACAAAGTGAAAGAGCTGGGAAGGCAGACCAGGGGAGAAGGGCCAGACAGACCAGATCACCAACTCCTCAGCCAGGCTGAGTCTCAATTTGACCCTGAAACAGGAAGGATTAAGGAGAGACTTGTTACTGTTGTTACTGCTACTGCTTGTGTGTACACACATATGCACATGAGAATGGACAGTCAGGACAACTGTGTGGATGTTGCAAGGCATCTTTTGAGAGTAGGTTCTCTCCTACTAGGGCTTCTGGGGACAAAACCCAAGTCACCAAGCTTGTATATATAACAAGTTCTCACACACTGAGACATCTCACTTGCCCACAAGAGTTTTAAACAGTATGACCAGAGACTGGTCCTAGGAAGATTGCTCTGTGGAAATGTGGAAAGAACCAGTTCCTGTACAGGCTCTAGGGGTCAACTTTGGTTCTGGACACAGAGTCCCTCTAATGGAATTCTCATTGTAAATTTGCAACCCACTCAGGGTACTGTGGCCCCTAAACCAAATGCACTATCTTGGAAGCTCAGAGGAGAGCAGTCCTGTCTTTCCAGAAACTACAGTAATAAAGTGCCACCTAGAGACACCTGGGCCCAGAAGCTCTTTGGATTTCTGTCTAGGTGTAAAATCCCCAACAATGGTGTTCGTTTTGATGGTGGTGGCTGGAGAGACAGCTGTGGTGTGTGTCTAATAAAGCTTTTCTGAAGACCAGAGGGCAGAGCCAGCCACAGAGTTAGCTGTAGAGGTCAGGCAGTGGTGGCACATGCCTTTAATTCTAGTACTAAGGAGGCAAAGGCAGAGAAACAGATATCTGGATCTCTGTGAGTTCAAGGCCACACCGGCTACATTAAATTGATCCAGTCCAGGAGAGAAACACAGCCAGGCAGTAGTGACTCACACCTTTAATCCCAGCACTTGGGATCTTAGGCCTCCCAGTACTTGAAGGCACACACACCTTTAATCCCAGCACTAGGAAGTTTGAAACAGGAAGTGATATAACTGGGGAGAGAGAGGAATATAAGGTGGGAGGAGACAGGATCTGCCCCTTTTGGCTGCAGAGTTGGCAGTTGGCAAGGTGAGAATTAACCATGGCTTGTTCCTCTGTCTCTCTGATCTTTTAGCATTTTGTGCCAATATCTGGTTCTGTGTTTTTATTATTAATACTAACTAGGATTTGTACAATAGACAGCTCAGCAGTTAAGAGCAGTAGCTGCTCTTCCAGAGGACCTGGGTTCAAATTCCAGCACCAACATGATGGATCACAACCATCAGTAACTCTGGTTCCAGAAGATCTGATGCCCTCTTCTGGTCTTCATAGGTACTTCACCCACATGGTGCTCATATATACATGCAGGTAAACACTCAAGTGCATAAAATAAAAATAAACATGAACATTTTAATTTTTAAAAAATCTCCCAGAATTTAAAAAAAAAAATCTGCCAAGTCCATTGGGATTCCATGGAATCAACAAGTCCTTACCCAGAAGGGCAGTCAGTGGGCTACTGGTCACCATTTCAGAAGTGAAGTCTGAGGTGTCTCATAAGGAAGGAGACTTGCTCCTCCTCTTGTTGCAACTCAGAGGAGACTACACACATGGGAGATGTGTGGAGGGATGCAAGTTGAAGCTTGACATTATGATGATGTCATAAGAAAGACACAAACCCCTAACACAGCTGGTTTCTAGGTGTGATTATGTGGACCTGTGTTATAAAGTTGGTGGGGCAGTTTCCTTTATTTCAATACCACAACACTCCAGCGTTCTGCCACACAGTGTCGTAACAGCTGTGACATTGCTGGGCCATAGGACTCTTTAAGCCCTGGGCTCATCCTAAGAACCACCTTCTCTAGCTGTCAGCCATTGCCTGGAAGGTGGCGTTGTTCTGTAGGATGCAGCATGTAGAAGTTATGTAGTCTCTAATTTTGACCTTTGGATCCGATCTTAATTCTTGCCATCTTCACTTATAATGGAGTTCCAACCTCAGGATTGTCTTTGTGACTAATGGCATCCAACACAAGTGGTAGCTTGTCATTTCCCTGAGCAAGGTGTTTCTGTCTCAGACTCTTTGTTCAGGGGCAGTGGGCTGCCAGAAAGGAACAGTATGGGAATTATGAGGAATGGCAGCTGCCTTCACAGGAGCAGAGCTACTCAAGCAAACTTTCTGACACCCTGCCCTGAAGGTGACTAACTTCATGAGGACATGACCTGGAATGGAAGTAAGCTATGGGAGAGTTCTAACTATGTGGAACTATGAATCCAGAAGATAGGTGTGATTCAGGCCACCTATGTGGGGATTTTGTCAGGCTCTGGACCTCAGTTACTGAGTGCTCCCATTGGTGAGATGAGGGAGTCACAGCACCGGTCCGTGTTGCTAGGCTGGTCTCAACACCATCACTGTTCCCACCTCTTCTGTCACAGCAAGCCTTCTGCAGATGTGCAAACTGAACTCTACCCATCTTCCCAGCTCCAGCCTTCTCTGCCCCTCCCTCATGGCTGCTCCTTCTGGAAATGGCTCATCTCTCCACCAAGGTCATGGCAGTTCCCAAGGAAGAGAAGGACCTCCTCTTTCCTTCTGTTTCTTTTTAAGTTTCATTGCCATTTGGGGGTGGTCCTTGTGTGTTTAAGGGTTCACACTAGGTAGGCATTCAGAATATGCAAGGGGTTTTTGGCTTGTCCCAGAGGCCTTTGAGAGTGTGGGTAGACAGGTGTCATGACTCCATCTGTGTTTTTCCTGTCCCCTTCAGTCACTGCAGATGGCTCTTACTATCCCATTCTCTCTGAAATGCTGTCTTCCTTTTCCTGTTCCATTTCTTTATTATTTTCTCTGTTCTGTAGTTAGGGTGAAGGATGGGTGTCTGGGTAATAAGACAGTGTAAGCACACAATTGTTACTGTAGTTGGTATGACTTCGTTTTTCAGTTTGGGGCCTGTCCTGACCCTGGCCAGTATATTCACTCTCAAGCCCTCAGGATTATAAACAGTGCAGACTTAGATCTCCAAGCTCCCTACCCCTGTCCCAATGCAGAGACTATTGGGCGGTGTCAACAGTCCTGAGACAACTTTGTATTAAAGATAGGAAGCCCCACTAGAGGCCCAGCCTCAGGCACAGCCCTCTCTCTGCTTGATGCCAAGTCCACTACAGCTGGAGAGCCAGAAATGGACCAACTGGGGCTTGAACCTAGATACTGTTCCTCATTTACTAAAGACCATGAACATACTCCCTACCCCCGTTACCCACAGTCACTTTATTTGTACTGTAGAGGCCTCCCTTGAATGATACATGTATAAGGCACCTCTTGTGTGCCCACTCTGAGACAAGTATCAAGTGAGGTCCAGTGTCCACCTGCAGGGAGGGGGATGGGGTGGAATCTCTGCTCTGCTCTGCAGGGGCTCTTGAATTTGGGAAGGAGGCAGGTCTCTCATTAGACTCTGATGACTGCACTCAGGTAGATGGATTTATGGGACACTGAAAAGGAGGAAGGGAGGGTCTGCCAGCCAAAGCTAGGTGCACCTGAAAGGTTCTCAGAGGAACACTGAACGAGGCCTTAAAAGCGAGAAAGATGACATAGAGGAAGGGCTGGCCTAGGGCGGGTATCAGCATGGCAGATGTGGGTGTGGGTGGGTACCAGACTGCAGGTGCACTCGGGAGAAGCAGGCGGTTTGGTAGAGTGAGCGCTACATGTAATGAGTGGCTGGGGAGCCAGATGTGGTCAGAGCATGGAGTGTAAAGGCAACACATGTGAGAGAGCATTGTAGACCCCAGACCCTGCAGAAGTGTGAGAAGCATGCGTGCTCACTCTCCTTTCCAGCTGCCAGAAATCCTGCTGAAGCCAGCACCTTTTTATTTTTTAAATGGCCCCCCTCTCTACACTCAGAGCACAATCAAGCATATGCGCATTCGCGTGTTGTCGTATAATCAGATGATTGGTGATTTTGTTTTTAATTTCCCTTTCTTTACCCAGTTGCTCTTCTACTGATTTCCTGTTTCAGGAGCGTGAACACGGCGTCTCCATGTTTTTAGGAATAAATCGGAGGCTCTCACTTAATTCCATTATCCCAGAAACAAGCTCTGCTTCTCCCTCTGTACAATCCTGCAACCTAATCATCTGCGACAGGAGCTGAGAAGGGAATTACTTTGCCTTTCTCTGGCTTTTTTCCTAACTAGTGGCATTTGAGAAAATGGACTGTGTTGGGCTTGATATTCAGGGCCCAGTCCCCAGACAGAGAAGGGAACTGAAATGGGAGAGAGCTGGTTACAGAAATAAACATTTTGTGGCATCCTTCCTCCAGCACCAGTGAATGTCACTGAAGATAAGGTGATATGGTTTGTTTTGATATTATCTTAAATAATGCCACTATGTCTGGTTCATCAGGTGCCCTGTTTAGCACCACAGTGAGAGCTTCACTTTCTCAGAGTGGAAAATGCATGGAGGTAGGCAGCCTCAACCTTGGATTCTAACACAATTGCCTGTATCCTGACTCGCATGGTATGACCTTGGGCATAGGCTTCCAGGCTGCAGGGAGGAAGCAGAGACCGATAGCAAGAAGCAAACAATAGATGTGTAGCTCACTTCTGGCACTAGCTGGCTGCATGACTTAAGCAGTTGACTTCAACCTTCAGAGCCCTGGTTTTCCTATTTTGTTAAATGGGAATCAAAACCTCTATCTTGCTAGATTATCACAGAAAAAATGAGATAGCACCCAGTCTGTGTGTGTGCAAGGGAGGGTGTGGGTGGGGGGTGGGGGGTGGTGGGCAGTGTTGGGGGTGGGAGCTGCTATGTACGGATGTACTGTTCCTATATCAAGCAAAGACATCCATCCAAGGGGCAAGTGGGGTCAGCACCTTGCTTTGCTTATTTAGTTTACAGATTACTTATGAAGCCCTTTAAAAATGCACTCACCCAGAGAGGAGCTTTGGAAGATTCATCAGAAAGTGGGGAGGGTGGAAAGGGAGAGAGAGAGAAGAAGTAGTGAGCTGTTTCTACAGTTGCAGGACCATGAAACACTGGAAGGTGGCTCATATCCCGCCCCGCCCCCTCCCCCACCTTCCTTCTGACAAAGTCTTTCCTCTGGAGCAGCTGCAGAGCAGAGTTGAGGCCACACCAGGAAGCAGTCCATTCACCTTCGAATGTCTCTGTAGAGTTGTGTTAAGTGAGAGCCAAAATCTTTCTCCATACAATTGCCCTGTCTTATGTAGCTGTGGGCTCTTGAAAAACAAGCTAGTCGGTAACCATCATGGGTTCGCTGGCAACTTTTAATATATTTTTGGTTGGTTTAAGTTGTAAGACTAACAAAAATAATCTCTGACTTAACACAGAGAATATATAAATAACCACTAGAGATAAATTACTGATTATCTTCTAAGTGTCTGGAAGTACTTTTCAAAGTGGGTGCATACCTGGAGTCTTTACACCCAAGATGCTGAGGAATGAGTTCTAGGCCAACCTGAATTAGGGAGATCAACTTTCAATACAGAGGATGATTTACTCACCTCTCAACCCTCTGCCCATCTATATTTTCCAGACCTTTCAGAGGCAAGGGCTGGTGCAGGCTGTGATCTCATTCAGATGACATGGATAGCTTCTGACATTGGTCCTGGAGTTGGTGGCTGTTCAATGCCAGTTCTCCACTGGCAGGCACACACACACACACACACACACACACACACACACACACACACACACACACACACACAGACCTATCAAACAAGCCAAAAAGCTCCACTAGTAACAAGGCTAGCTGGAGATGGAGAATGGAATGCCCTTGTGGATTTCCAGTCCACAGTTCTTTAGTATGGGCCTCTGGGGGCTTGAGGTATTGGTATTAGACAGCAGAGTTGGTAAAGACCCCCAAAGAATACATGAATGAGTAAGGAAGAGAGATTAGTACAGGAAGCCAGAGCTCTGGGCAAATTTGGCTATAGATTCCTCCAAAGCAAACCAAGAGAGCTGGAGAGCCTGAGGCACCTCCATTCCTGTTTCATAGGAGCCTGTGATACCCACAGTGTCCGTTGATTTTTACTAGGGCATAAGGTGGGTGGAAGTGCCTGGTCTGTGGCCACAGAGACCTGTTGTCTCCAGGGGGTCTGGCTGGCCCCCATCCTGAGGATTACCGTAACTTTTTAATTAAGGCAAAGTTTGCAGGCATTTGGCCTTTTGATGTGGCAGCTGCAGCTGGGAAGCAGGCCTGTGTCTGAAACTTTACTGCCCAGTGGCTCAGGAGCCTGCCACCCACACGTCAGAGCCCACACCCCATAAACAGCCTAGATCATGTGTCTTTGAGCCAGGGTGGGTGAGAAGGGTCTGGGACCACCATGATGGAGACCACCACCCTTGCTGAGAATTCCCTGGGGGGTCTGGACCACCCTGGGGATCCCCACAGAGATAGAATAGTGTCTTGAGATGCGAGTGGAGTTAGTAAGGTGTTCTTTGATACTTGGGACAGATTCCCTTGAACTTGGTGCTCTGGGAGATCTAGGAAGACCAGGATGGAAGGATTCAGAGCTAGAAAGAATGTCCCCATGAAGCTCCATATTTCAGATATATTCCTATTATAAGTATCTCTGCTTCAGTGAGACTCAAGAAGGCAAAGACTTTGCTCACTCATTTTTATGGCTCAGAGTCCCACGTGAGGCTAGCAGCTCACATGTTAGCAGATCAGAAACCTGTACTTTAGGGACAGTGACAAAGTGAATCAGTGTGTGAGGCTCTATTTATAGCTCATATCTATTTATTGAACCCAAACTTATGGAGCAGATATCTGTCCTGGGAACCGACTCAGCAGTCAGCAGTAGCCCCTGCCCTTGGCCTTCACATTCTGGTGGGTCTGGACTTTATGGAGACACTGGGATCCATCAGTGACTTGCTGAGACAAGAATGTGGCCCAATAAGAGCAACACATCTCAAGCTTTCTTCTGGAAGTGACCCCTAACACACGCTGTAGGTCAGAGCCCAGATCAACAAGATTCAAGCAGGGTGCTTGTTTCACACTTCAAAGCTTTATGTGAAAACCTCCTACACACGTTGAATTCTGTGCCATATCACATCTGTGCATTTTTACTACACAGTAACGCTATAGGTTACTTAGTATGTATGGCTTTTAAAGTTTTCACCTCTTTGCCTCCATATCTGTGTATTTCTCTCAGCGTACAATGGGAACTCAGTGACTCATATAGTCATAGACATATTCAGAAATCATGTAGAACCCTCTCTCCCCAGTATCTTCCAGGACACATGCCATGGATTTGCTTTGTCTTCTTTTAAAAATGAGTTACATCATAAACAAAATTAAAAAGTAACAAACCAGGTATATTGGCTCACACCTATAAACCTAGCATGTGGGAGGCTGGAGTCTGAGGATCGGGAGTCTGAGGCTAGCCTGGGCTACATAGTGAGATTTTGTCTCAAAAAACAAACACAAGACAAAACAAACCAAATAAAATACCACCACCAACAAAAGCACTAACCAACCAGTCAAGTGACAGGAACAAGATAAATGCTAACCTGGGAAGGAGTAATAGAAGTTACATTGTCGTCTCCCCAATACATATACTGCAATGCATGGAGGGAAAGCCCAGAAGCTGGACCCTGTGATCAGCCCTGCATGTGGAAGGGATGTGAATGTTGTTAACCAGGTGCAATGTGCTGAAGGTGATTCTTAGGAAGATAAATGCAAATTTAGATTATGCTGAGATATTAATTTTCCCTATCAGATGGGCAGAGATCTTAATACTGAGTGTTGCATGGTGTTGGGGAAGTAGCAGAAAGAGCCACATTGACGTGTTGCCTCCACCTTGGAGACAGAGCAGCCCAAGACAATGATATAGAGAACGTGCATTCATAGAGACCATTCTTTTATTAGGCTGGCCAGCTGTTTCCCAGTCATTCACACACACACACACACACACACACACACACACACACACACACACACACACACACAGAGAGAGAGAGAGAGAGAGAGAGAGAGAGAGAGAGACAGAGAGAGACAGAGAGAGACAGAGAGAGACAGAGAGACAGAGAGAGAACTGGGTATATACTACAAGAAAACTTGGTTGCTCCTAAGGATTTTGTTAATCTGACATCAGAGATATGGCATGATAAAAACAGTGGTATCATACCTGTCTTATTTATGAAAAAGTCCTCATCCCTCCCCCAAAAACCCACACCTGGTCATTGAACATCCTGGAAAGAAATACATTTGGATTTCCATTTTCCAGTTTATAACGTTGAAGCAGATGTGCCCCAGTTCATTCACAAAGTAACTCCAGAGCTAAACAAAGCAGCTCTGTTTCCACACTTTCCACAGAAATCAAAACAGCCTGCATGAAGACCAACTTGGTATCTGGCACTGCCTGATGGCACAAGAGGACTTTAGAGAGAAAGAGATAGAGAGAATGTCAATCAGGGTCAAAATGGGGTGTGGGAGACTAGAATCACTGTGTGTCATTTCTCCTTGGCTTGAGGCTTGGATCCTTCACTTGCTATCTGTGTGACCCTGGATGAGTCATTAAACCTCTCTGAACACTAGACCTCATCTCCATACTGCAGCAAAGAGATTTTGCAGAGGCGGATTGAGAAAGCACACTATAAAGTGTGTTGTCTGACCCATCATTTTTGGTCAGAAAACAGTGAGGTTGAAGAAGGAAGAAGAAAAGAAAAAGAAGAGGCTAGGTGATTAAAATGTTGAAGAGGCTGCAGAGATGGCTCTGTGATTAAGGGCACCAGCCCTTCTTACTGAGGATCCTGGTTTAGTTCACAGCACCCACATGGTAGCTCACAGCTGGCTGTTACCTCCACTTTCAGAGGATCTGGTGCCATCTTCTGGCCTCAATGGGAAGTGCATGCACATGATGCATATACATACACACACACACACACACACACACACACACACACACACGAAGGCACACATTCATATACATAAAATACATATACCAAATTTAAAAAGAAAGAAAGAAAGAATTTAGAGGAAGGATGAGAGGCTGATGATGAGGACAATAGGGGAGGGGGGGAAAAGATGAAGAAGGCAGAAAAGATACTGGAGAAAAGAGGGAAGAAGAAGCAGTGAAAGAAGCAAAATGGATAATGGGGAGAGGGAAGACAGACAGACAGACAGACAGACAGACAGACAGACAGACAGAATCTAAGGAGGATACACAAGAAGAGACAAGGCCAGGCGTGAGGGGCACAACTGCTCAGAGCCAGTTCTGAAGCCTCTGCTGCCTCTAGTTCAGCAGCTCTCTCAACTTAAAAAACCCACTACACCTTTCTCTCCGACCTCCTACAGTCAACCCTTGTGCTATTTACCGAGGAAATGACATCATTATTGGATGGAAGTTCTTTCTCCAGAACTCCCCATGGAGGGCTAAGCACAAAGGGATTTAGGGCGATTTGTGGTCTATTCCCAAGTATCTCACTCTGTGAACCGCTCTGCCGGGAGGCAAACCTAGAGGTCCCACACCGAGCCTCTAAAACTCTCTCCCTCTGCTGTGGATGGAAATGACTGAGTCTGAGCTCTTGTGCTCTGTGTAAAACCACAATAAAACCTCACACAATCAGGCAAGTATTCAAGACTCATAATAAATAATTGCTCTGTGGCCAGTGCAATGGATCCCCACCCACCTACTAAAGGTTTGGTTTTTCATTCACAGCTGCAGAGACCCTCCTGCCAACATGACAGTGGTCTTTCATTCAGCTGTGGGTGGGCTGCTGAGAACCCAGTTCTCACACTGATAACATGTGAGGTGGCAAATGGACAGAGCTCACCCTGAATACTTCTCACAGAGCCTCATGCACACATTGTTGGAAGCAATAGCGTCTTCTCCCTCAATGCCTCTTTGTGGCAGGTGAGTCTAGAGTGGATCGCCGTGTCCCAAGTGGAACCCAAGTATCGACTGATTAGACCTTCTCTTTCTCCTGGCATCTCCTCCATTGCCGCCACCTTTGGTACCTCCCCTTAACACCCCCTTTTCTTTTCCTCTGCCCCAAACCGCTCTCATCTTTACTGCACCATCAGCACCCCCTACATGAGGCTTGTAACTGGTTGTACTATGTGTGCTACTATCAGGGCACTATGCACCATGTGATATCTGTCATGTGAATCCACAGAATGAGAGATGTAGTGGAGAAACACCTGTCTAGTCCCTCCCTTTCCCTCCCAAAATTGGGTCTAAGAAATTTTAATTCAGCTCCTCCAAGATTAGTGGACAAACTGCCTCGGTTGGCTCTTCTGAGTGGAGTCATAGGACACAGGTCCAATGGTGCCAATCACAGCATGCCATAACTGAGATGAGACATATGTTGATTCTGAGGTCTGGAAGTTCTGTGGCCTTGCCCAGGTTTAAGGCCAAGCCAGCCAGCCTGTCAGATGTTCTCTCCTGGAAATTAATTGCCATTGATAATGGCAAAAGGGTAGAATCTGAGTGACTCCGTGCTGGCACTTGGAGAAGACTGCCCTTGGGGTCCTGCCTGCCTATGCTGGACAGTCTCCTTCTTGTTCCTTCTGAGATCAGAAAGGCAGGTCTTAACTCTTGGTTCCTCTTTATGCTTCAATTGGTTGAGCCTGGCTTCTCTAAGTTAGGACTTCATCCTTTAACTGTGAATTTGGCATAGCCTAGAGTCACCTGTGAAGGGAGGCATGATTGAGAGTCTGTCTGAAACAGATTAGCCTGAAGGCAATCTGTGGGGGATTGTCTAGATTGTTCACAGGCGTAGGAGGGCCAGCTCACTGTGGGCGTCATTATTCTCTGGGAAGGTATTCCCAAGCTTTAGAAGAAAACTAGCTAATCATGATTCTATGCATAAGCTAATAAGCAGTATTCTTCTGTGGTTTTACTCCAAGCTCCTGCCCAGTGTGATGGATGGGCTGTGACCTGGATTGTAAGCTAAAATAAACCATTTACTCTCTTAAGATGACCTTGGTCAGAGTGTTTTTTTTTTTTTTTTTTTTTTTTTTTTTTTTTTTTTTTTTAATCACAATTACAAAGCTAAAACCAGAAGAGGACATCACACCATGAGCCAGGTTTCTTAGGGTGAGGAGACAATACAATCATGGCAACTCTTATAAAGGAAACAATTTAATTGGGGCTCGCTTACAGTTGAGAGGTTTGGTCAATTATCAGCAGGCAAAAAGAAAGGCAGCATGCAGGCAGACATGGTTCTAGAGAAGGAGCTGATAGTTCTTACATCTTGACCATCAGGCAACAGGCAGTAGTCTGAGATACCAAGTGTGGCTTGAGCAAATATGAGACCTCAAAGCCCACCCCTGTATGACACACTGCAAGAAGGCCACACCTATTTCAACAAAGCCACACCTCCTAGTAGTGCCCCTCCTTATGAGCGTATGGGGGCCATTCAAACTACTATACCAGGCAAGCCTCAACCTGACAGTACTGCCATTAGTTCTAGATCACTCTTTGCTGAGATCACTCATTGTGACCAGTGCAGACGACCAGTCAGTGTGACAAGTACCTGATGCCTGAGATAGCTGGTGTTCTTCCTTTAGGGTTCCTCAGTGTTGACACTATTAGCATTCAGGAATAGTCTCTGTTCTGTTTATATACAGTCCTGGCTTCTCCACAAGCTCCAGCACCGTAATTCTGACAAACGTCTCCAAATACTAAACGCATCTCCCTAGGAGGCAAAATTCATAGCCACAATCTGACTGAGTGGATGAGAAGTCTTCCTTGAGGATTTGGTGTATTTGTACTGTTTGGTAGCTGGGCATGGAGTCCCCAGTGAGGGACTTCTGATGTCTTCTTGCCTTGGATTTTCCTCCCCCTTCTGAGCTCTCCGAGCACCCTCCCTTCCCCACGCCTTTCACTGGATCAAGCTTGCACATGGGCAGAAATAGCTGTTAAACTGCCTCAAATGGCATCAGAGGACCCATGACCTTATCCTAATGCCTCCTTACTTACTGGAGAAGTTAAAACCTGCCTCTTGGTCAGCAGGACAAATGTAACACTGACCAAAGAACATAAGCAGGATCCAGACAGGTGGAACAGGCCTGTGTATCAACATCTCACCTATCATATTGGGTGGCATTCCTCAGACAACAGAGTGATTGTTCCCTGAGAGACAGACCGGCCTTTCTTCCATCAAGGGCTCTTTCTGCTGTAGTGACCATTGCATCACAATGGTTGGAGGAACACAGTGAAATTATAAACCTGGGAGATAGACAGGTCTCAGGATTGGCCTTTTAGATCTAACAGATCTCCTACCCTTTCTCACACTTAAATAGAAGTCTCTTGAAGTTTTGGTAAAACTCAAATTGGAGCTTTGTTCCTAGGCTGTCTCTTTCATGTTCTGTTTTCTGAGACTAGGTGAGCATGAGTCTATCAAGGATCCTTGGCTAGTCCAGTTCCAAATACTTGCTCTTAAAATCACTGCTCCATTCCTGCCTTATCTCCTCTCAGGTAACAGCACAGACTGGAGGGGAGGAGTGGAATGCAATGCTACCAGCAAGTGGGGACAATGCAGTGGGGTTCTCAGTGCCACCACGGGCTGCAAAGCCTAGAAGCATGTCTCCCTTGGATGGTTGTTACTCCATCTGCGAGTCTTACATTCATTTCCATTTCTCCTTGAGGCTGAACTTCTCTCCAGGAAGGTGCACTTACCCACACACAAGGATTGCTGAGTCCTTGACTTGAAGTCCAAGGTGAGGGTACTGTGCCAAATGGCCTTTTCTGCTTCAATAGCCCCATCTCATCAGATTACCTCCAGGATGTGGCAAACAAAATGGGAATTTTGAAATCAAGCAAGCCTGGTTTGGGGTGGGTTCCCAGTTCTTTTCTTTTGGTTCTTCAAGGCAGAGTTTCTCTGCGTAATAGTCCTGGCTGTCCTGGAACTCACTATAGACCAGGTCAGCCTTGAACTCATAGAGATCAGCAGCCTACCTCTATCTCTTGAGTACTGGGATTAAAGGCACGTGCTATCACTACTTAGTCTGTCTGCAATTATTTTGCTTACTAGTTCTGTGATAGCAAGTGACTTTTCTTAAAAAACAAACAAAAAAAAACCAAAAAAAAAAAAACCTTATTTTTAGTATAGAAACAATGGGTTCTACAAAAAAAATTTCAGAGACACATCACTGTCAGATGCTTCTCTGCAATAGTGGGGCATCCATCTTTGTCCTACAGGCCTAGCATATCTGACCGACTTTCTTGTGAAGCAGAGAATTTTAAAGGACTGTCTTACCTTATTTTGGCAAAATTTGGCAGCCACCTTTTGTAGTACGAGGTTTCTGGCCCTAACTTTCAGGCCTAGCCTCTAGGTTTTGGCCCATAGACCCACAGACCCACTCAGAGACACACAGACACTTTCAATAGTTTTAGCTGATTGGCCTAAGGCCCAGGCATATCACTTGCTAGCTCTCTACCCTTCATCTAACCCATGATTCTTCCTGTTCAGCCAGGTGGCTCGATACCTTTCTTTAGAGCAGCATAGTTGCCCTCTGCTTCTTCCGGCTTCTCTTTGGCGTTCTCTCTGGCATTCTGCTCTGTGCTTCCTGTTCTCAAGAGTTTTTTTAGTCTTTTAGCCCCACCCACACTTCCTGCCTGCCTTTGGCCAATCAGTGATTTTTATTAAACCAGTGGGTGGGACAATTATTTACAATGAAGCAACACAATCTCCCTATATATTTGTAGTATGAGGTTTCTGGCCCGGACTTTCGGGCCTAACCTCATATGTGGGGATTCAATAAAAGTTTCAGAAGTTTTGGAGGTATTAGAGGGAATCTACCCACAGTCTATGTGGGGGGTTAGTAAAAGCTCCAGAAGTCCCAGAGCTCTAACCACAGTCAGTCTAGGAAAATCAGAGAGTGGTGATTCAAACCTTTAATCCCAGCACAGGGAGTATCCTGGGAGTGGTGACCTACGCCCTTAATCCCAACTGAGTCAAGGTCACTTCAGATTATAGAAGGAATTCCAGGCTCCCAAGCAGGTGTGGTGGGGCCACACCTTAATTACTGAAAGAGTACTTAAGACCGAATTGAAACCCAGAGAAAACCATTCCAAGGGAATCGAGGCTGAGGAAGCTGGAAGACAGCTGGGTAAGATCTGACAGTGGTGTTTATTCCCTCTAGTATCTCCAACTTCTTCAGAGATCTATCCCTGAGTCTCATTCATTTGTGCGACAATCTTTCCTGCATCCTGCTGGTCCAGTTTATGCAGTATATTGTCAGCAATTGAGGCAAGGGCAGTTTCCTTGCCCACATGGATAGCTTCTGCAAGAAAGAAAAAAAATTCCATATGGAGTTTCTTCCATGCACATTATTGTATTTGAAGTATATTGGTGCTGCCAGAAGCAGATGTGTCTCATTGTCATGAAAAGCATTATTAAACATGTTAATGCCATATTCTTGTAGGCCTTTGAAATGTTTGAATATCACCTATCTATCTAAATATATGTTTGTGACCTTGAAAACATACCTAACATGACTATAAACTTGACTATTATAGAAGACTATTAATCTGTATTTCTTGATTATACATTATATTTTTAAATGAGCTACATAAACACAACTCCTTAAATACGAGGAAAAATAAATATACAGCATAACAAAAAATAACTTTAAATTGTATCAATTAACCAAAAGTCATGCTGATATAAAATATTTAAGATTAATAGTCATTTAGATTAAAGTACATTCAGTAATCTGCCCTTTAGCCTATCACTTCTACGGTGTACCCTGCTCATACTCCTCTGTTCATAGCTCACTGCCCTCTCTGCTCCTCCCACACTGTCTCCCTTTTTCTCACCACTCTCCTTTTATTTGCCAGATTTGTTTATTTTATGTGTGTGTTTGCCAGCATGTATATATGTACATCATGTGCATGCCTGGTGCTAGCAGAGACCAGAAGAGGGCATCAGATCACTTGTAACTAGAGCTACAATCAGTCGTAAGCCACCTCGTAAGTGCTGAGAACCAAATCCAGGTCCTCTGCACAAGTAACGACTGAGTCATCCCTCCAGATCCAACACCTTCCTATTCTGCTTTCAAGTCACATAAGCATGTACACGTACAGCCTACACACATGTGAACTCATAACCTTCCCAGTCCTCTTCTGTGCTTACACGGCAGAGAGAGGACATGATGCTCCTTCTTAGCATTAAATGACTCACCTCGTAACTACCACACACCAAGGAAACACTTGATTCCCTTTGGGTTCCCTTGTTGGCAGGAGGCTCATCTAAAACAGGAGCAGTGGACACAGTGTGTTATTTTGTAGTCTAAGTTGTTCTTAGGCAAGATATTATTGTCACCTATTTTTTTTTCACTGTGAAAAAGGTATTTAGAGCTGATTTCTAGACATGAACTTCGACTGTAAATGAATTTGTGAGCCCAGTAGCTTTGACTAAGAGACCTACCCTCTTCCGGCCTCGTTTGTAAATGAGGATGGTTACACCTCTCTACAAACTCCTCTGGGAGAATTCCTTCTAAGCACTAGACACTGAAGCTCTATATACAGCAGGAAATTAACAGCAGAGGCCTGGGGTGAGCTGGGGTGAAGCAGCTACAAAGCAGATCATCTATTTTACTATCCCACTGTATTTCTAACTCCTGCTTCTCATTGTGAAAGCAGGAAGAGCTCTTCCCACTGGGATCCCAGGGGTGCAGAGTAGAGAGTGCCAACAGATGAACAGAATCAATGGCGATCTCAGAGCTAAAAGGTGCTGCCTGTCACAGGCTGCCTGCTTGAAGCCACTGAGCAATACAACACACTCTGTAATGTGTCTTCCTGTTTTGCAGACTGTCCAGCAGCCTCTCTGCGATGAGGGCTAATTTACCCACTTCTCATTCAAGTTACTGAATTTATTGGATGCTCAGCATATCGACCAGACTGCTGGGTGAAACAATAAATCCCATAGTCAAATTTCTGAATGATTGATGATTTAGGGAGACCGGGGCATCCACAGTGGTCTAATGGGATTGCCAAGCTTCAGGAAATCTTCCCAGACACCTCAGTCCTACATGTAGACCCTTCTGTCTCTATCAAACTGAACTGCCAACTTGAACACATGTAAGCACAGACTTAGCAGGCTAAAGTGTGGCCATGCTCAGGACAGATCGACGAAGAGTTGCTAGAATGAAACAAACAGAGCAGCTATTGCTGAAGTGCATTGTGGGTGATGAGATTGCAGATGGCGTGGGAAGGATGCAGGGTACAGGGTGCGTCAGGTCTGAGCAACAGGTGTGCATTAGACAGATGCCCTTGACTATACTGGCTTGCCTGGACTGGAAATGAGGTATGCTGAAGCAGAAGGCCTGGAAGCACCTGGTTGATCTACTGCCAAGCAAAGAAAGAGTAACCAGGAACTGATTGGAAGGCTATACCAAACTTTGCAATAATAACAATAACAACAACAACAATAATAATAATAGTAATAATAATAATAATGCACAATGACCACCATGATGGATGGAAGGATGTGATATAAGCCACATGATGGAATATTAGCCAGCTATAAAATGAAGGGAATTTTGCCATTATTTGCCACATGGATGGACCTTGAAGGCATTATGCTAAGTGAAATAAGCCCAACACAGAAAGCCAGTCACAATTTAATCTTATTCTTCTGAGAGCCAGTTACAGTCAGTAAGAGAGGTAGAGAGGGTGGCCATAGTTATTGCATCAGGAATGGAGTGGTCAGTGGGTACAGAGTTCTTTGGGGGGAGGTAATGCCTCGAGATGGAGGACGGCGATAGTTTCACGTCTCTGTGACTGTGCCGAGTGCCACTGAGTCATGCATAAGATGGTTAAAATGGCGGCACTTTATGTCATGGCACTGCAATGTAAAGGCAGTAGAAACAAACCGTTCCATTCTGACAAGGGTTTGCACTGTCAACTTCCAGGGTTGGATGGCAAATAACTCTGTGGAAAGAGTTCATCTGTGCATCTCTCTCACAACAACAGAAATTTCCAAAGTGTGGTTGTGAAGCCTTTCAAGAAATCCATGAAGTCAAATGAGTTATGTAACATTGCCAAGGCAAGATGTTCCAAGTATTCTGAGAACACAAGGAAAACAGTGGTTCTTGAGCAGGAATAAGCACATTATTGGCCACAGACTGTGCTTGCAATCACTGTGTCCTGATAGATCCACAGTGCAAAAGATGCATCCTTGACAGGCAGAACAAATTACTGGTATAATTAGCACCCTGGAACACATATATTTCTTGCTATGTGGTATGAGGTGTTGGGAGAGAGTCTAGAGATAGCCTTTTCTGTCCTTCCCTGCAGAGCAATGGTTGCCTCGAGGAAAGGAATTTATGAGACAAAGAATCCAATTGAAGCTGCCAATGTTTGCATGGGACATCCATTCAAAAGCATGAATGACAGGCAAAGGGAACCTATTCAGACAGGGTATCAGGAGATACTTTCTCAAAGAAGAATGGATAGAGCCTGTCCCATCCAGGAGAACAGTGGGCAGTATTACTGCCAATGCTCAAATGCAACATGCTTCAAAGTGGGAATCTGGACAACTCATGTTCACAATGCATATGAATTTGAATGCTTCCCAGTACTTAATGGGTGTCCTAGGAGCATAATCAGTGGAAGGAATTAATGCGATTATTTGATATCTAATAATCAAATACATCCATCTTGTGAACGGTCTGTGTGGTTGTTGAGCTATTATCTTCCAAGCGACCAATGCATCTTAATTCAACATTGTGCAAAGGTCAGAGAGATCTACTAGGATGCCAGACAAGCCCCAGAGTTTGAGTTCATTGGGTACTGCAAGATTGCTGCCGGGGCCTAAGATTCTACTTGCTGAGTTTTGGAGTAACACCAAACAGGAGATTAACAATGCTCTAGAAAGGTTTCTTTCTAAGCTTTGAGAGACTTGGAAGGAAGGATAGATAGATAAATCTAGTGTCTTCTATTGAGTCAGATAACTACAATGGCATCTATATTACTCTTCTCGCTAATTTTCTTTTCTATTTTGAAAAGTAGTTATTTTGAATAAAAATATGTATGCTAACATATAGTGGGGTGCACATTAGATACATTGTTAAGTAAATAACAATTCTGAAGGTAATTCTGAAGATACATTACTTTTCTTATGAGTAGATATCAATATGAGCAAAAACTCTTTAGGGGTCCTAAGTAGGTTTTGGGAGTGAAGTCAGTCTTGGGATCAGAGAGTCTGAGATACTCTTATGTAACACATGGTCTTTAGTGCTTAGCAAGGAAATCAAGAGTGAATGAATGAACACATGAAAGAATGTGAAGATTCTGGTGGAAATATGGTTACAGGAAGCAGGGTGAAGCCGACAGTGTGAGGACCAGAGTTCAGGTCTCTAGAACCCACATACAATTGGTCACATTATTCCACTACATTTGCAATCCCAGTGTGCCTAGGACTAGATGGCAGTGCAGACAGAACAGTTCCTCAAAGTTCATAGGTCAGTTCGCCTGGTGTGTAGAGCAGTAACCAGAGAGACATTGTCTCATACAAGGTCGGAGGTGAGGAACAATACCAGAGGGTGTCCCCTGACTTCTATATGTGCTCGAGAGCAAGCCAACACTCTCACATGCACACACAAACATGCATACCACCCATCCCACCTATCCAGCCACCCTGCACATTCAATGAAGAGTCTGGGTAGTATACTAGTTACTTTTCTATCACAGAAATAACCCAGTGAAAGACTGGTTCTCATTTACCCTTTCAGGGGGCTTCAATCTATCTCCATGAGGAAGGTAGATGAAGTGTGGTAAAGGCTCCTCACAGCATGGTGGGCCAAGAAGTGAAGAAAGTTAAATGAGCCCGTAGTAGGGCTGTAACCTGCAAAGGTCCATCTCTCACTAGGCCTACCTCTGCCAGACAGGCTCCACCTCCCAAAGATTCTATAGCCACACCCCTAAACTAAAAGTGTGCTAAGAGTGGGGTACTCTCAAACCATACCAAGTGATGAGAAAAACAGAAATGGGTATCTGTGAAGCCTTCCGATGAGTTATCCAAAGTGGGACATTAGCGCTTGCTGACTGGAAGGCTGTATGAGTACTTTTTATTTATTTATTTGGGGATAACTGTTTAACCAGTTAAGAATATTTTAAAATATCCCTCCCTCCCTCCCCTCTCTCTGATATGTATGTGTGGTCATCCATGCCATAGCAATATGTGGAGATCAGAGAACTTTCCTGGAATCTATTCTTCTCTTCTACCTTTATATGGGTTCTAGAATCAAAGTTAAGTCTTCAGACAAGTAGTAAGGACCGTTACCTACTGAGATATCTTTGTAGCTCCAGACATATATATGTATATTATTAATATATGCATGTATATGTACACAGAAACATATTTTAATGAGCCATCAAGATGGTCTACTGGTAGACTTGATGACAAGTTGGACTACCTAAGTTGATCTGGGCAAGCATGTTGGAAGATGAGAACCAATTTTGTCCATTTGTTGTCTGACTTACATAGGTACCTTGGCACCTGCATGTCTCCTACTAAATAAGTAAGTAAGTAAGTAAGTAAGTAAGTAAGTAAGTAAGTAAGTAAGTAAGTAAATGGAACAAAATTCAGACAATACAAAAGCTGACTCTAGTGGTCTGGGAAGATGGCTCTGTTGGAAAGGTACTTGCTTGCCTTGTAAGCATAAAGACCTACTTCAGTTTTAGAAGCCATATTTTAAAAAGCCACATGTGGTGGCAAGTGCTTGGTATCCCCTCTCTAAAGAGGCCTAAAAAATGAAAGACTTTTCTTAAAAACGAAAACAAGCAAAGAAACCCAAACCAAACCAATGCACAGTGCCTGAGAAAGAACACTTAATGTTTTTCTCTGGCCTCTGCAGCACTTATCACATTTGCAGATACACACACACACACACACACACACACACACACACACACACACACACACACACACACACACACCTCATTATTTCATAGAAGCCAAAAGTTTATCAATAGGAAAGAACACAAATCTCTCAGGATGAGATCCTGCACACAGGGCATCTCTACTTGGACTCTGTACCTTGTCCAGAATCACTGCTTATTGTCACTGTCCCCTCTTTGCCACAGTATGGGGCACGCTTCACAGGGTAAGACTTTGCAGCCATCTTTCTAGGCTAGGGACACTAACCCTTTCCTACCACAAGGCAGGTAGTAGCTGTATCAGGAGTTGCAGGCCACACCCTCTGTGCTGCAGCTTCTCCCCACAGCACAATAGCAGCTTGGATGTTACATAAACAAAGAAATGGTAGACAGCCAACATCATTTTATGCAGAAAAGAAAACAACAACATAAACAGGTGGTGGCTGTCTTTGGCTCAGAGCCAAACCCTGACCTAGCAGCTCAGATTGGCTGGGAGCTCTAAGAGACCCTTTCTGTCTGCTGACTGTGGGGTCAGCAAAATTGTAGGCATCGCTGATTCCCTGGCAAGCGACTCAAGGTCCCTCCCCCATGAAGGCAGCTGGGCTCTGGGATACACAGAGACTACCCTTGAAGGTACCTGAGGAATATAAAAGACACCAAGGCCCCAAAGTTTGCCTCAGCGGCAATCCCAGCACATAGGGAACATATGGGGGAGAGGCAGGTTGGGTGTCTATTTCCACTGACAGGTGTGACAAGTGAGGGATGTTTGTCACTGGATGTCTGCTCACACCAAAGCTTCATCAAAAGAATACCTCTCTCTTGCTCTGTACCCCTCAGACAAACGGGGATTTTGGCTTGATTTAGAGGTGTCTAATTGCACCAATTTTCAACAAATCCCTAACTTTCCTCCAGGACAAGGAAGGCTGATTTCATTGTATGGAGCTTGGTCGTGCAGCCCTCTGCCTTATGGGCATATCCTCCTGATGTTCACAGCTCTGCCCATCAAGACAGAGGTACGTGTGTAGATGGCGGCAAAGGCAGGGAAGAAGGGGTGGCAGCATTGTCTGCCATGGGAGTATAGCAGCCTCAAGCATATGGCCTGGAAGACTCTCAGGGATTTCAAGGGACATTGCGTGCGAGTGGAGATGCAGGCATTCACTCAGGAGCCAGGAGTCAGAAAAAAGAAAGAGAATGCAGTCGAATGTAATGGAACATAATATTCTTTTTGGAAACCTCACAGCAGATGCAAGTGTGTAGTCAACATCAGTGAGGTGAGGTTCTTATTCAAATTGTAGGAGAGCACATCAAACCCAAACCCAAATCAACCAAACAACCAAACAAAGAGACCTTGGGAAATTTGAGCCAACATTTACAAAAGACATTCACCGTGAGGCTTATTGTCACTGTTAATAAGCAAGTGGACAATTAAATAGAACACACTTTAATTTAACTCGGGATTAGTGTCAGTGTGCATGCAGGGAAAGGAAAAGTCTTTGCAATGTGCTGGTGGGCTGGAAGATGGGTACATGTCAGCTTTCAATCACTCTGGTAATGCATACTGGGAATTACAAAAGCACCCTTAATCATTAAGTCAGTAATTCCACTTCCGTGGATATGTGCAGAATAAATGAAGATCACCACCTCCCTCTGATGGAACCGCTCCTCTATTAATGGAATCACGCTGCTAATAACTTTTCCTGGCAGATCTGCATGTTATGCACTGAGGACTGCAGGCTGGAATGCCGTTTTTTCTCCCACAAGTGCCTGACAGACCAATATTGACACCATTTGGGGTTAGGAGGATTCCCCAAACATAACAGCGTTTATTCTTGGTTGAGTCAGTCCATCACTCAATCAACTGGATTCTACACCTGTCACTCAAAACAGCCTCAGCTTCTCCAGGCTTAGAACCAACTTCAAATGACATCAGTCAGCCTGGCACCTGTGTTGCAGCCTATGTTCCTCAAATGAGGCATAACCAGAGTGAAGAACAGAACAGAGTCAATAGCAGGCCCTGAATGCCTCCTCAGCACTGTCCCTGATTCTTTAGAAAGCAAATGGGTTTGCTAACTAGAATCTAGACATAGTCCTCTGTCATGGCTGCCAGGAGCCACAGAAGGTCACATAAGATGCCCCCAGAAGCCCAGCAGGACAACCAGAAATTGTATAAGGGGAGAGCATGTAACCCTGGGAAATTTTCCAGACTGCTGGCCCTGCATCCCTGGCTTCTCTAGGTCCCCATCTGCCCAGGCCTTTCTCATCAGTTCACACTCCCCATAAGAACTTTCCTGTGCATGCATCCCCTCTGGCTGCAATGTGAGTTAAAAAGGATTCAGGTTGGCATTGGGGTGGGGACTCAGGGGTTTGGTTAGATCTTTTAGTTCCTTCATCATCCTGAACGTGTCACTAAATTTCTTTATCTCCAAACTCCTCAATTCCAACACCAGCATTATACCTGTTCTCCCACCTCCTAAGGTGTGAAGCTGGAAGGAGACAGGAAAAGGCTGATGCTATGCAGAGAAGCTATTGTGTTGGTGTTATCACTGCTACCAACAAATTTTGTACTTGCTATTTGGCATGAAACAGGACAAAGTCTTTGCAGGTAACTAATGTGAGAAGGAAGAATGTATGGGATTGTGTTGTTTCATGGTAAATAATTGTCCCACCCACTGGTTTAATAAAAAGCACTGATTGGCCAAAGGCAGGCAGGAAGTATGGGCGGGGCTACCAGACTAAGAAAACTCCTGAGAACAGGAAGAACAGAGCAGAATGCCAGAGAGAACGCAGGAAGAAGCAGAGGACAACCATGCTGCTCTAAAGAAAGGTACCAAGCCGCATGGCTGAACAAAAGACATGGGTTAGATGAAGGGTAGAGAGTTAGCAAGTGATATGCCTGGGCCTTAGGCCGATCAGCCTAAAACTATTGAAAGCATCTGTGTGTCTCTGCGGGTTTGCGGGTCTGCGGGCCTAAACCTAGAGCCAAGGCCCAAAAGTCCTGGCCAGAAATCTCCTACTACAGAAGGAGGCCTCACTCAGAGAGAACACAGGCACCCTGTACACCTCAGAAAACATCATAGGGGACTGACATTAATGACCACCCTGCAAGATACTTAGATGTGGACCCTGAAGCCTTGCTCATGGCTGCTGGGGGTGAACAAGCATAAGATGGGAAAGAATGTGAGCTGGGTGGGAAGGAGGGAAGGAGTGTCACATCTCGAGAATAAGGGCCTCCACAGCATCCCATTGTCACCCATCCATTGGCAACAACGTTCACCCCAGGGAGCCCACAGGACAGTCCAAGATGAAAGTATAGTTCATTAAAGTGTTGGATTTTTAAAAGCAAGCAAATAAAATCCAAGACAGCAAAGTCATTTTAAAAGGCTCTATATTGCAGTTCATTAATATTCATCTGGTGATTTAATACAACACATTTGGGGGGCAGTAGAGAAGGGAATTCCATGCCACGGCACTTCCGGGGAACTTGTCTGTGTCAGCTTTTCATCACTGCGATAAAATCCCTGCAAGGAATAATGGATGTGATGCTGGAAAGGTTACGCTTGGCCCCCAGCTTCAGCAGTCACCATTTTAGGCCTTTCTTGAGGGAGAACACCACGGTAGAGGTCACATGGGGAAGGAGTGTTGCTGTTCACCTCAACACTATGGGAATCAGAGGGAAAGGGTCTATGGGCAAGCATGCTCATCAAAGTGTGTCTCTGGTGACCTGCATTTGCCTACTGTCCTCACCACTCACAAAGACATCATCATTCATCTTGCTAGGTGAGTTTCCTCACAGTCCAGACACCCACTTCTAAGGACTTCTCCACTCTTGAACATTGCTGCATCTGGAGCAATGCCTTTCCTTCATGACATGTTAGAGACCATTTTGTATCCCAGGGATGACTGTATGCCTTTCTTGGGCTTGTCTGGAGAACCTTGAGTCTACAGACCTGTTCCGGGGGGAAGAACATCAGTCTTCCTGTTCCCCTGGCCCCACTGCCCTCCCAATTTCCCCTTCTCTGTGCCTCAGAGCAGGAATACTTGACTGTTGCTCTCTGTTGAATCCCCAGGAAGAGACCTGCTTCTGGCTCTCAGGGCCTTCAGAAGTCATGTTACATTAAAGCATGTGTCACCTGGATGAATGAGTGCCCAAGAGGCTGCTTGACTCTGGCAGTGCATGAGTTTCTTTTGTGTCCTTGTGACCATAGAACCTGACAGAAATAACTTGAAGAAGGGATTTCCTTTGCTTCCCTTCTTGGGTGTTTCAGTCTCTCCTGCTGGGGAAGGTGTGGTGGTGTTAATGGTCACCACAGGAGTGTGTGCAGAGTCTCCCATGACAGTGGGACAGGTAGCAGAGGCTGTGATGAAGGAACCAGTGACTGGAGGTAACCTCAAAGGCCCACTCTTAGGGACTGTCTACTTCAGCCAATTCTGATCGTGTAAAGCAGTGGTTCTCAACCTGTGGGTCATGACCCTTTTGGGGGCATCAAGTGATCCTTTCACAAGGTCACCTAAGACCATCAGGAAACATGGATATTTACATTAGAAGTAGCAACATTACAGTTATGAAGTGGCAATGAAAATAATTTTGTGGTTGGAGGCCACAACAGAGGGTATAAGAATGACAGCATTAGGAAGGTTGAGAAACACTGTATCTCAAGGCTCCAGACACCTCACTCCCAGTACCCCCATCCCCACCCTGACACACACACACACACACACACACACACACACACACACACACACACACACACACACACACACACACACACACCCAAACAGTGCCATTCATTATACAAGGAACACATGCTCCACCGATCGTGGAGGGCATTTTAAATTCTAACCCTAAGGTCTGAAGTATCAGTGCCAGGGAATGAGGAGGGCGCTGCTCTCTCTTTTCCTTCCTCTGCTGTTTATCACTGAAACCCCACACTATTCACTAGGAGCAGACAGTCCAGTCCGAGCCCCTCTTGCCGTCCTCTCCCCATCAAGTTCTTTGATTTCTACCTTTCTCGGCTGCTGCCTCCCTCGCTCAGTCTTTTTTGGGAGACTCAACGTACAACAAATATCTGAGACGCGCTATTTTATTCAAAGTGGAAAGTTTTAAAGATAAAGGAAAGAAAAACATCACACCCCTGACCTCCAAATCCCTTTCCACCTATAACATCCTTCAGTTCAGAGATGAAAATCCCACTGGGTTGGCTGCTTGCCTGCAGCTTTCACAGCGGTGCAGCGTGGGGATCCCAGCAGCCAGCTGAGGTTCTTGACAAGTTCGGCTTTCGAGGTAAGTTATCCTAGTCAAAAAGATGTGCCTGGTCTAAAACATAGGCCCACTCAAGGATGAGAGCACATGTTACAGATCTGGGTCCCGGCTGAGGAGTTTCTGAGAAGGGAGCTAGGACCCCAGTACAAGGTTGCAGCATCTCTCCGAGGGCTCAGCTGGGGATAGAGGTGGGAACCCCAGGACACAGGTCCATCTGGAATTCAATGTGTACTCTCAGTAGCCTTCAAGTGGAGCCAACCACAGTAGGACTTATGAATTTAACCAGGAGGGAACCCCATAGTGGCCACAGGCCACAGCCTGAGCTAAAGCAGGAAGAACTTCTCACTCACTGGCCTGCACCTCGTCAACCACTGCCCCCTTTTTCAGAAGTGACATAATTGTAGCCCATGACACATGAGTGGTTTTTTGTTTTGTTTTTGTGTTTGTATGTTTGTTTTTTCTTCCAAGACAGGGTTTCTCTGTGTAGCCCTGGCTGTCCTGGATCTCGCTCTGTACACCATGCTTCCCTCAAACTCACAGAGATCCACCTGCCTCTGCCTCCTGGGTGCTGAGGTTAAAAGCATGCACCCCTGCTGCCCCAGTTGTTTGTATCTTGGGTGGTGCTAATACTTCATTTGAAAGGTTTTGCCCCTGGCCTTTGGTAATAGTCAGGTTAGAACTGTCGGGAGGAGGTGTGTACTGGAAGGAGAGTCATGGGGTCATGCCACTGAGAAGACCAAGAACACAGTGTTTTCTCTTGCTTCAGACCACTAGGAGGCGCTCACACTTCCTTACCTGCTGCCATGATGACCTTCCTGCGTCACCACAGGCCCAAAGGGCTAAGTCTAGTGAATGTAGACTGAAGCTTTTAAATCCCAAGCCAAAATAAACCTTTTAACTGTTTTCTTTGGGTATTTTGTCACAGGGAGGGAATCGTGTGATATGGTCCATTTTGGGTAGATCTCCAAAATGGAATATTATGTGCTCTGGAGGAGTCACACACTCAGAGCCTATTTCATGGCATGTGCAAGTATTTGACATGTTAAGCAGAGGTAGCAAGAGACCAAATTATACACACACAAGGGACCCTATTCTTATAGCTATATACATCTCCTTTGTGCTGACAGTGATATTTAAGATCCACCTGGTATTTTTGCATGAACACTGAAATAACTAAAGAACATGCTCTGATTTTAGAAACATCAAAATATGGAAAGTATACACTCAAAAGAAATGTAAACATGAATTTACTGCAGAGGTACATGGAAACACTTGGCACTATGAAGTGGGCAAGGAGCACTTTAGACATTAGTAATGACTATCTGAGGTAAATATTTCCACTTTTGTATTCTCATCAGTGTTTCCCAACTTCATCACTGATGCATGCGCACCACGAGTACTAATTTCATCCGTCAGAAAGAAACTTCATGTGGTAGTCTGAATGCAATTGGCCCCCATAAGCTCACAGGGAGTGGCACTTTTAGTAGGTGTGGCTTTGTTGGAGTAGGTGTGGCCCCGTTGGAGGAAGTGTGTCACTGTAAAGGCGGGCTTTGAGGTCTCAGTGTCTCAGTTCCCCTCCTGTTGCCTGCACAATCTATAACAATTAGCTCTTTCTCCAGCACCATGTCTGCCTGAATGCCACCCACACTATGATGATAATGGACTAAACCTCTGAAACTGTAAGCCACCCCATTCAGTGTTTTCCTTTACAAGATGATGTCTCTTCACAGCAATATAAAGCTTAACCGTTAAGACATTTTCATATGGAACACTAAAACCAAATGGAGGAAAAGTGCACACAACCTTTTGGCTCCCATCTGTGACCTCCTTTCTCCCAGTTGAACACTTGGGTTTTTTGCTTTTCTTCATTTTGCTGTGTCTTCCCTTTGACTCCAGAACCAGCTTACTTTCCCTCTTCTATGAACCTGATAAAACCTCCCATAATGCCACTTTTCACCCCACCACAGTATAGCAGTATGACCATACTTTAAACCAGAATCTGGTGGGATGGAGGTGGCCATAGTTCCTTGGTGTGGGTCCCATAGCATGCTCAAGACTTCAGGCTTCACTCACAAGTGTGAGTAGAGTATTCTGTGTGACGCACATCTGGGACAAACTCTAACGACTCTGGTGCTAGGAAACTGGTTTCTTTAGAAAATATGATACGCTTCATGTTCTTTCTCAAAAACTCACATGTAGACACAGAACACCATGCTACTCAATCAAATAGGACGTGAGAAAAGCAGAACCAAATGTCTGATTCTGTTGTTTGTGTACTGTGTAAAGAGTGGTGTGGCTTTGTGGGGAAGGACAAAGGAAAAATAATTATGCGCCATGATTCTTTATGAAACCTGGTCCTCTTGTCATATCCTCCATTTCTGCCTTCCCAACACCTCACCTGTCCATCAGCAAATCTTGTTACTTAGATGTCTAGAATATGCTTCACATCCATCCATCTTCCTGTCTCCTTGTCATCTGCATCCTCCCTGGATGACGGTGACAACAGACTCTTTGCTGGCCTTTAGTATCTTCTCTCAGCCCTCCCTGTATTCCTTTGCACCCTTTAGGAGTTCTCATGAGCAAGCAATAGAAGTCACCTCTGAGAGGTGCTGGCAGGATGCTCATGCCCCAGCAGCTGGCCTCACACCAGTCTGCACAAACCGAACTCAGGGATTTCTTCAAAACAAAAATAAAGAGAATACGTGAAGTTTGGAGGAATGTAATGTGAGGCATTTGAGGAATTGGAGAGAGATATTGAGGATGAATATGATAAATATGTTATATATATGTATGAAAATTTCAAGAAATAAAATGTGTCATTCTTTTAAGAGCCACCTACTCACTAGCCCACCCTCCCTCCCTCCCACCATCCTGTTTTACTCTTTGCTGCATGTACATACAGTGTTTGAGAGGAATCTTTATTAAGCTTGTCTGTTGATTTCTCCCTCTTCCTCCACACTGCATCCTTGATTGCCAAGACCACATGGGATCATGTTAAGTTCTCAGCACTCATTGAAAATAACGATAAGGTGGGCTGGACTCCAACACCTCTGGCCATGTAGTCGTGGGGAGGGCTGGATTGTGACTCCTCAGGTATGTCACCAAATCTCTATTCTGCAAGCTTCTTCATCATTCATACCTTGTAGGAGGTCAGAGTAGAAAGCTGGTGAAGGAAAGAGGCTAGCACAGTGGCCAGGATCTGTTCAGGGCCACTAATCAACAGGGTCAGGCTCTTTGGAAATCCAGAGAATGCCGTGGCCCCTCAAGTTGCCCCAAAGAAGATTTTTCATTTGCCAGACATTCAAAAAAACCACAGGAAAAAATTCCTTGCCCCAAGGAGCAAAATGTTTAAAAAGACCTGACACACACTTCAAGACTTTCCCTGGGGCCGGCTCTCTCCTCCAGTGGGAAAGTCTGCCTTCCTTCCCGCTAGCTGTCTGCTTTATCTAAGAACTAATGAGCAGCTCCTGTTTGCACCACAGATTTTGCTTTTAAAATCCCTTCTTGGTGAGACTTTCTGGCTCCTGTGCTTGCTGTTACTTCCTCGGTCAGACAGTCTCCCTGGTCCCAGGAAGACACTGGCAGAGAAGATGAAACTCCACAGATTCTGTTGTCTTAGATTATTTTGTTTTGCCATAGCCACATCTTTCATGTTTGGATGTTGGGTATCATACAAAGAAAAGGAGTTCATTTGCTTCCAGATCCTGGTGGCTGCAAAGTCCAAACTGTGTGGCTTCCAGCTGTGTCCCAAGCATGAGCCCATGCATGACCCATGGGAGAAGAGGAAGGGCTAGGTATCCATTCTGCCTATCCTAGACATTAGGGCATCTATTTCTGTGACAAAACACCATGGCCAAATGCAACTTGTGGTGCACATATGTGTGTATGTGGCATTATTTAAATTTACAACTTGTAGCCCATCATCTAGGGATGTCAGGACAGAAGCACAAGACAGGAACCTAGAGACAGGAGCTGAAGTAAGGATCATGGAGGGGAGCTGCTTACTGGCTTACTTCTCCTGGCTTTCTCAACTTGCTTTCTTATAGCACCCATAACCACCAGCCCAGGGGTGGCACCACCTACAGTGAACTGAGCTCTCCCACATCAACTATCAATCAAGAAGATATACTGCAGGCTCTTACAGTCCAATCTGGTGGGAGCATTTTCTCAGCTGAGATTCTCTCTTCCCAAATGACTCTAGCTGGATCAAACTGATATAAAATTAGCCAATACAACCCCTTTAAAAAGTTATCATCATTATCATCATTTAATTGTAGCGCAGTCTGGTTTGGAACTTTCTATGTAGATCTGGCTGGCCTCAAACTTATGATAGTTCTCTTGCCTCAGCCTCCTGGTTGCTGTAATTACAGGCTTGATCCATTATGGCTGGCTTTAGCCTTCACTGTTGATAGTAACATGCTCTCTTATGAACTAATCCTCTCCAGGGAGGCCTATCTTACTCCAAGAATCTAACAACCAGCTAGGATGAGTGAGATCACTTCCTACTTGGCCCCACCTGTCAAAAGTCCATCATCTTTCAGCAGAGCTGTGCTGGGAACCTGGGCTGCAGCACATGAAAGTTTAGGGATGAACCACATGTGAATCATATCCTTCTAGAGTCAAGTAAACTCAATTGCTAACCCAGGTACTAATGGTGATTCCTATATGCCTTTGTATATGTTACTTTCTTTTGGGACACCAGTGCAAATGGAGGTGAAGGAACAATCCCAAAGTGACCTGTTGTTTCCAATTCAATATGAAATCTCCGTAGGAAATAACTTCCCTGGGAGGTTATTGTAAGCGAAAGCATCACTGCCTGTGGATACAGGCCATGGGAGCATTTGCTAGCAGGAGAATCAGTCACTCAGAAGAAAGAGGTAATAGTGAAGACATAGACAGACCTGGTGGCAGTCAGAGCATCATGATCTTATTTTTTTTCCTGAGTAAATGTAAGTGAACATGTGTTTGGATAGGCTCATGCACATGTGAGACTAAAGGTTTATGCCATGCATCTTTCTGGGTCTTGTCACCTAGTTCTGCCTCCCAGTCACAGGCTTACAGATATGCGCCTGGCTTTTATATGAGTGTTGGAGATCAAGCTCAGGTCCTCATGCCTGTACAACCAGTAGCCATCTCCCCAGCACCCACGCTCTGTTCTGATGGTCCTGGAGACTTAGAGTCTTGGGACTCAGAGCATTTGGTGTATGGAGTTTAACTCGGAATTCTGGAAGGAGCTTCAATTTACACTGATTTGGAGCAACTTCCAGAATCCGGTAGTTAGCGTTGAACACTTTTTGTTCTTATTGTGGAGCTAAGGCAACTAAGAGGCAGAGGTGAGGTGGTATAAGCATGTGAATTGCTTTTCTCTGATGCCACCCTACCCCAAGTAAGGTCCTCATTCCCCTCTCTCTCCCAGCTGAAATCCATGTCCCTCGCATTCATGAAAAATTTAAGCCTCTCCCGAGGAGCTTCCCATACTTCTAAATCAATTTATTTGAATCTGATCTTCATCCACTATGATTTTCTGGGCCAGTACCATCAAGGATGACCCTGGGCAGGTGACAGAGACTAGAAACAGAACATTTATTTTTAATGGCTCCCCCACCACTGGCAGCTTCCAATACTGTGAAGTCTGGATGCACTATGAGCTTCAACTGGTCCTCAACTGTCAAAGTACTCAGAAAGGCCTGCAAATGGGTGCCTGCCAAACCACCTCTGTGAAGTTGTTAGAGCCCACAAACTGTGGAAAACATGAGGCAGAGTATGGAAGATCAAGCTTTCCAGAAAACAGCAGAGAGAAGACAGGGACACCCCAGAGCTGACAGTTTGGGTATCCCAAAAGTATCAGCCATACAAGGTACAGTACCCTCATCTCTGCCTAGACTTGGACACTGTTCACATCTCATGGGTTCTCTTATCTTGATAGGAATATTCCAAAGCATAAAAGATGTGCCTAGCCTCACTCTTCCATTAGGCACAGCTAGGGAGCCCCAGAAACCACTGGGTTCAACACTCAGTTTTTGGGTCCTGGTAGTGGTTGCAAAGCCCTGCATGCAATGAGCATAGCAAGCCCATGGAAGCCCCTGCCACTAGATCCAGGATTGACATCACACCTCACTGGCAGCAGCTATTGTGCCCTTGCCAGCTGCTCTGGGCAGGATGCCCCCTGGTTCTCACTTTGTCATCGAGGCTGGATGTGCCAACTGATAGCCTAGCAGCAATAGGCTTGAAACATGAGCCTGACTGGTCTGAAGGCCAAACTTCTTCCCCGTAAGTGGGGGGCATAGAGAATCTCTCCAACATCCCTCTCTAGAGAAGGGCACTAGCTGTCATACTTTAAAACCATTCTGTGAGTGGTTGTGTCTCTGACATCATTGCAGAAAAGGCAGGAAGAGCCACTATTAGAAACCTGATATTTCCTATCAAAGTAAAAACATGCCTTTCTATGGCATGGTCTTGAATAGAGTGATGGAAGGCAGTTCAAAGCTCATCTCAGGCAGGTTCTAGCTGTGTGGCATCACGGAAGCCCTCCCCTTCTTTGTGTCTTAGTTTGTGAGTCTGGAAAATGGATACGATATTTCTGATGCCTACCTAAGAAGTAATGATATCTTTTATAGAAAGCACTCTACACTTTTGTTGGAAGCAGGAAGTATCTCTGCTATGGCTCTGGGGGTATTCCTTGGGATACTAGGCTGGAGGTCCCTCTCCTTTAGAGCACACTGGTAACACATTGTCCTTGTTGGCCAGTGACTCTGCCATTTAAGTAGTGACCCATCAATCACATGTAGTGAAGGACCTCCTTTAGCAGTCCCCCTTTTCTAGGTGAGCCATGAAACTACTTGTTGCAAGTGGAGTCACTAGTAGGTGGGCCTTTCCTAGCCTAGACCTCTGAGACGGTGTGTAGAACAAAACTTGTCCCAGCCTTCAGGACCAAGCATGGAAGGCTGGAGTTCTTCCTCCATGATCTAAGCTGCCGAAACAGACTGCCTCAGTCTGACTCGGGCTATAACTCCTAACCAACGCACTCTCTAAAAACCCAGATCTCTCCAGCTGTCACATGACTTTCTTCATTTAGAACACAGGACATGGGTTCTTTCTCTTATCCAGTGAGCTGCTGCCCTCTCCGTTCCCCTCCTGTTCCCTGTTTCCTCTTGACTGAGGTCTGAGCAGGCTCAGGTGGGTCTAGTGAGAAGGCAGTGTGATGAGCCAAGAAGGGTGGGCTGTTTGGAGCCCAGGAACCCTTTGACTCTCAGCCTGGGCAGTAGAAGTGTTCATACAATCCCAGCTGGAGTTGTGAGCTCCAACACGCATACTGTACCACCTACTACGCTTCCTAGGAGATGGAGGGTGAGTCAAAATCTGCAACTCCTCTGATGGAGCCTGGAAGCTGAGCAGACAGTTCCTCATATTCTTGTATTAAGTGGGAGTCAGAAGGACTGTCTACAGCTGCTCCACTGTGTAGAAGAGTAAACTGAGGAGCAGGAGAAGGAATGGAACTTTCCTGGGGTGTTACTCTGTGGCAGCAAATTTACCAGAGAGCACAACCCCACAGTTGGCATAAGCATGGAGCCCAGATGCCATTACAGGAGACGTTTTTGGAACTTGAGGTCAACTTGGCTTTGTAGTTTGACCAAGGAAGCAGCTCCCATTGATCTGGGTTTGATGTCTACACTCAGAGGACTTTAGGCTCCTCCTACCAAAGACAGGACAGAGTGTTCAGAGGACCCTGAGCATTTTGTACACTCAGAACAGACCCTCGCCTTCCTCCCACCTATTGGATCTTTGTGCAGGCTCTAAGCTAGTGCAGAAAAATAGAATCCGAGGGTCAAGATAGGAGCCAGTGAGCTGGCTTCATGGGTAAAGTATTTGCTGTGCACAAATGAGGGCCAGTCTTCAGATTGCCAGCACCTGCCTATAATCTGGAGGCTATAGCTTACGCCTGTGATTCTGGTACTGGGTGAGGCAGGGATGAAAGGATCCTGAGGTTCTAATGGTTACCTAGTTTAGCTACAATGGAGAGCCCCAGGTCCAGTAAGGGGCCTTATTTTAGAAAAAGAATATGAGAAGCAATGGAGAACCCTCAACATGACTCTCTGATACCCACACGTGCCTGCACACACATGTGTACACATAAACGCATACCCTTCCACAACACTCCAATAATAAAGACTATCGGAAAGGAGAGGTCATTAAATTTGTCAGTAGATGGTCATGCTGGGTGTCTCTTCTGGTCCTTCTACCAAAGTCACAGACCCCCATAGAGAGCCTGGCTGTGATGAGGACACCTGCTCAGCTTCATGCTGAGCTTAAATCTCTTGATCCCCTTGGCAGCTCTTCTAGCCTGAGAGGCCCTTGTGAGCCTGCTCCTGGCAAGACGGGGACAGTCTCTGCGAACATGGTACCTGTGGAACTGGTAGCCATGCTTTTGTCTGCAGGTGTGTAGGTCAGGTGACCCATCTGTCCTGATCTGGACTTTCTCAGTTCATGCACTACAACTCTGTCCTCATCAAACCACATCCGCCTGGGTCCTCTTTAGACACGCCCACTTTCTGGGACAGATACCACTTTGAGACATTGCTAGGGCTTCAGAGGACAAGCAGAAACAAAAGAAACCTTGGCACAGACTGGTACAATGTCACTTCCCCTGCTGGCCAGACATGTCCATCTTTGATTCAACTTCATTCCTCTAGAGCAAGCCCTACTCCAGGCTGCTCCAGTCTTTCTGGATCTCTACTTAGGCATCTTGTCCTCTATCCAAAATAAGCTACAGAGCTGAGCCCCAAGTCAAGAAGCATGGAAACTATGCTGCTTCACATGGGCCATGGCAGGAACATAGAAGTGGAAAGGAATGATATTTGGAGGCCAGTCATTCCAACCCAACCCACGGGCATTCCCTCCCCTCCTTCCACACAGAAAGATGTTGGCTTCTAGCCTTGGATGAGGTAACCTTTCCTGTATCCTGACTCTTCCCTGTGAACCTGGTTCTGGGACCAGAGCCTGGCTAAGCTTCCCCATCTAACTCCTTCAGCACACATGTACTCAGACTTTCCCCGACCCCTTGTCTCCTCCCTTCTTTATTGAGCAGAAGCACCTAGAAAAGGAAGCACAGGCTTACATCAGCATCACCACGAGAGCTTTCTGTTGCCAAGGACATTTCTACATACCAGGCTCTGCCTTCCTCCTGCCTGCCAGAGCTTGTTGATCCTGATTCACCATCCAGCCTACGGCCTGCCACTTTGAGCCCTGCATTCTGTCTGTGGCTCCCATGAATCTATAACCAAGATGTCAGCTGAGACCTTTGGGCCCTTGCTATTTAGACAGGCATAGCTGCAATCTCCAGCTCTAAGATCTGAAAAGCCCATTCATCCCTGTACCTCCTACTCATGGAAGAGTCCTGCTCACATTTCTAGACCAAGCCTGGGTCCCAGTTACTTGTCTACTGGTGCATTGTAAATGTCAAAACTATGTTGAGGCCATCCAGGGAGGAATAAGCCAGGATTACAAAACTCAAAACCTCACAGCACTATGCTCTCACCCTCCCTTTCTCTCCTTCCTGGCCCCTTCCCACAAAGCCCACCCTGGAACTCCTATTGGGTCTGTCTACCTCCTCTTGAACCAACGTGAATCTTAGCTTCAGTCTCAGGAGGAATTGGGGGAAATGGTTCCCTCATTTCATTCCATGTCAGTTACTTCTGTCCATGGCTTAGGTCCCAGAGCCAGTTTGTCCCCAGCCACCCAGCAAGCTTCTGGGCTCTGGTCCCAGTTAAGTATAGGAAAACACAAAAGATGATCAAGGGAAAGAATTGAAGAGATCCCCATCCCTTAAAAAAAAAAAAAAAAGTATGTAGCTGACTCATTTTGTATCCTGAAGTTTATGACATGGTCTCCACAACATGGGAGTGGAAGTGTTGTAGGTGGCCAACATCCGTCAACTTGGCTCCTGAAGCCCACCCACAGTTAGCCCCTAGTCCTGGTCTAAAAAATTAGAAGGCAGCAGAGCTCAGACTCCAGGACCTCATAGAGCCGGAGTTTCCCCTCAGAAGCTGACTCTGGCTGACATGTCATGCATCCCTTCAGAACCTTACTCCTTATGGGGTAGTTCCCACTGGGTGGGGATATTAGGGAAATTACAAGGAACAGGAACACAAGAGGATTCCAAATCCTCTGAGGGGGAGATACCAGCATCCTATTTGTTGAACTCATGAAATGCCAGCTGATTTCAACACACCCCTCAGCAAGTCCCTAATTAGGAAGGCAAGACACTGTCACAGGAGCCACATGTCTCATCTCCACGCCGAATGCAATGGTACATGATGAGCTTTCCATTCCTCCCTAGCACAGGCAAACAAGGAAGACAGATGTTATTGCCCACTTTCCAGGCTGTGGACCTCAGAGCAGGCAGGGGCCTGGCGACTGCAGCACAAGGGCAAGAAAGTCCAGCATCTGGGCTGAGGTCAAGTACAGAGGCCTGGGCTCAGCAGAGACAGCCAAGCGCCTGGTCCAGCTGCTACTGCTGTGTGTTGGGCCACATGCTGGAGGCAGACATTGCAGGGCCAGCCGGTGTTCCAATGATGCCCGGGCTGGGCTTGTCCTCCCCTCCCCTCTCATCACAGAATTGCTCTCCCTGCCTCCATGACTCCCCTTCTACCCTTTCTCCTTCTGCCTTTCTTCTCTTGAGACCCATCTGCTTCTTCTGCCTTACCCCATCTCTCTCTCTCCCTCTCTCTCTCTGGCTTTTTTTTTTCTTTCTTTGTCACTCTGTTTGTCAGCCTCTTTCTGCCTCTCTGTTCTGAGTCAAAGTTCAGGGGATAGGAGAGAATGAGGTAGAATCCCAAAGGAGTCCCAAATAAAATCAGGCAGGAACCTGCTGTGGTTTGTAAATTTACCCCCAAATATGTTTTAATCTCTAGCTCACAATGCAATTGCATTAAAGGTGCAGGGCATTTAGAGCAGCAGTTCTCAACCTTCCTAATGCTGAGACCTTTTAATACAGCTTCTCATGTTGTGGGGATCCCAACCATAAAATGATTTTATTTCTACTTCACAACTATAATTTTGCTACTGTTATGAATCATAAAGTAAATATCTGATATTCAGGATATCTAATATACAACCCCTATGAAAAGGTCATTCAACCCCAAGGGGGTCGTTGAGAACTACTACTTTAGAGCGCAGAGGGTGATGTGATTCTCAGAGCACACTCCTCTCAGGGATTGTTTCTCTTATAGATGTGGAGGGTTGCTTGCCCCCCTTCACCAGGGGAATATGTAGAAGGTACTGTCTATGATATTGGAAGTGGACCTCCAACATACATGGAACCAACCAAAGTAGCTGGGCTCTGTTTGGTGGCCCAAGGTAAAGAAAGCTCCACAGTGTGGAATTCTCATTGGCACCCCAACAGTCTCCTCTTTGGAGTCTTCTCCTTCTTTGGTGGGGTTCCAGTGCATAGACACAGATGGATTTTGTGATCTGTTGCAGGTCCAAGACAATGGGTACAGCAAACTGTACTCATGGAGGGCTAAGTCAGAGCTGAGTCCGGGATGATTGTTGGTCAACTTTCTGACTCTGAAACAACTTAGCCAAGACAACCAGTTCATGTTTTCATGGCAAGAGCTTCATCTCATGGTGGCAAATTAAAGTGGGGAAGATAATCCATCTCCTCAGTGACATTTCCCCCTAAGATCCTCACATTTAAAAGCTCTACCACTTCCCAATAGCATCATAGGGTGAGGATCAAGCATTCTCCACACAGGTCTTTGCAGGACAATTCACACCAGCTTGTCATTGTTTGAATGAATATAGACACTTCCTCTGAAAGCTCAAGTGTGAAGGGCCTGGTGGCATCTGGGGGACTTTGGGTGGCTCTTCCCTCAGTAGATGCACCCAAAGCTGAATGGACTACCAGGAGGTAAGACCTGGTTAGAGGAATCAGGTCACCGGAGGCATACCCTGAGGGGCCTGTCTTGTCCCTAAGTCTTCTGTCAGCTTCCTACCTGCCATGAGGTACGCGGGTTTTCCTGCCACGCCCCACAACCAAGGTATTCTCCATGCACAAGTCCAGAAAAATTGCCATGTGATCATGGACTGGCACCTTTGATACAGTGAGCAAAAATCTTTTCTCTAAGGTTTTTTTTTTTTTTTTTTGAAGCATTTTGCCATTGCATGGACTTACAGTGTAGATATTTCTGAACCAAGAGAGGCAGAGAAGCTTCCAGAAGCTTTGTCTAAGAAACGGTATTTGCTCCAGCCTAAGTGTAAGGGGAGGAAGTGGAGATGGTAGAAGACAGGACTTGGAATGAGCAGGTCACCCGAGCTGGAAGAGTCTCCTAAAGAGAAGTTATGGGGGATGCAGGATGAGCTGTGAAAACCTTTTTCTCTGTGTAACTCAGGGAGAGTGACTCTCTCCTTGGCTCTCACAATTATAATAGGAGTTTAAATGGAGGCCGTGTGGACATTGTGCCAGCATACGTGGAGATAACATCAGCTCAGTTCTCCCCAAGACTCATTAATGGAAAGGTCCTGGTTACAAGCCAGCTTCCTTCATGAGGGAGGTTGGTATGAACCACACATGGCTCAGCCTCTAAATGAAGAACACAGATTTATTTGAACATAACTTTTCCTATAATTAGGAGAGGAAATGGCAGCTATAAGGATGAAGTTTGGGATGTTAGTGAACGGGAAGGTAAAAGTGACCCCTTTAGAGGGCAGGTAGTCTCCCTTGGGGACCTCCTGTTAGCCCGCCTGCAATGCTCATGCTTCCTCCAGTATGTTCCCAGTGCCTCTTACCCTGCATGCTTCAAAAGAGCTCCACACAAGAAGAACCGCCAGGGAGCATCAATGGAGAAACTGAGAGAAGGCCATAAATCTTGCTAGAGCCTCACTGTGTGCATCTGAGTATCCACCACCACTACAGATACACCACTCTTTACTCCCTTTAGAATCAGAAGCCAGACACATGCAATTAGAGACACCTTGAATCTGAATGCCACTCACACAAGGAGAGGCATTAGAATCTATTCACGGGGCAGACCACGATCAGAACACCATTACCTATGGCAGGTGCACTATCATCCTGAGGAGAGGATCAGGTAAGCCCCTGGAAATCCTCTAGAGTGGAGACTGGAATTCAATGAGAACATGCCCTTCACTTACACTTCTTCCTGGAAGGACACATGCCTACCTCTTCCTACAACTTGCTTTCCAAAGGAGCAAATGGAGGCTAAGGGAAGTAAGGGGCCCTGAGTGAATTCTGCAACTCAGACTGAGCCTCTATGCCCCGAGGCTTACATCTTTCTTTGATCCTGTCAGAAACAGTAGTAGGCTCTCCCTTGTACATAGCACACATGATGTGTATGAGTGGTGTGAGTGTATTTGAAGCATGCATACACATATACACACATGCCCAGGCACAAAGGAAACACACAGAAATTTGCATATATGTATGTACTCATGTACATATATGCACATGCACCTATACAGAAGCACACATGCATGCACATTACATTACACAATGCATATGTTTACATGCATGCACACCCACGAATGCATGTGTATGTCAAACATATACATACATAAATGTACATATAGTTTTAAAATATCCACTGGCACTTCTTGCCCTGTTTTGCACTAAATTAGTAGATTGGAGCAGTCACTAATCCCTTCCATTTGGAAGCTCACAAATGACAGGCTCAGTCTCCATCACTGCCATGGCTAAACCCCAGGGCTCTCCCTGGTGCTTGAAGAAGAGTAGGGCTGACCCACTTTCTCCAGCTAGTGTCTGTCTCCAGGCTGCTCTGGCTGTGAAGCTGTCAGTCTGGTAAATATCACAGGCACAGTAGGGCGGGCTCTTGCTTCCAAGACTGCTTCTCTGTGGCTGCCCAACTTGGCCGATCAAACCAAGCCTCAGGGTCCTGCCCCAAATGCCAGAGTTCACCTGCCCATACATTGATGAGGTTTGTTCACCCAGCATGCCAGCACTCACAGATATCCCCAAACATATTGAGGGCACCCAGTCTCTCCACAGTGTTTCTTGGATGCCCAGTTGTGCCAGATATAATGCAGCCTTAAGCAGACACAGGCTCTATCCTTGGGAAAGGAGATGATCTATTAAACCAGAAACCTGCAGCAGAAGGGGACCAAGACTTCTCTGGGCACAGAGGGGAGAACAGCTCACTCTGCATAGAGGATCCAGGATGCCTCTAGGAAGCCTTTATAGCCTGGACTAGAATCTGAATTGGAACGTGCTGCTTCTACAACGAAGAAAGGGGAAGGCACAGTATTGGTTAAAGCCTGGAAGCAGCAGCGTGGCAGTAAAGAAAGAATCCTGGAAGGCAGAGAAGGCAAGCCCTCATGAGGTGTAAGCCCCAGAGGACTAAAGCATCAGAGAGCAGGTACCTTAGTCCTCTGGTTATGGGTTGGAGTCCGGGACACCTCTATCTTCTAGATACGGGTCAGAGACAGAAGAGTTTTAGGAAGGAGACTGCAAGATTCAGACCATCTTTTCACTGTCCCAGTCTTACCTTGGGCTGTGGACATCTCAGCCTTCCTCTATTCTTCCAAGACCCCTCCCCTAGTCTGTGTGCCTGATCTTCTCTCTTTTTGGAATTCTATTTCCCACCAGTATGGAGGACCTTCTTGCAAACACCAAGCCCTTGTTGTGAGGACCTTGTGCAAGCATCAAGCCCTTGTAGTGGGGAATGTTGCTAGCCACACTCAATAATCTCTTGGGCTGGAGTGAGGGGCAGAGCTCAGAATCCCCTAGTGCCTTGGGGCCCAAGCCAGCCTCCAGGAGAAACATACTTTGACACATGGCCTTAAGATTCTGGAAGCCAAAATCAGTGAAGACAGCAGAAAATCAGTGCTCTGCATGGCCATGGACCCTAAGAATCTAAGTCATTTCTTGGATGAGGTGGGACACCTCTGAGCCTGGAGCTCTGAAGGATAGTGTCATTCTATAGACCCTCCTCACTATAGTGGACTGAACAAGCACAGAGGGATGAGGTTGCGGAAGGCAGCCGGATGCTGTGTCCTTGGTGCGCAGAGGCTGGAGGCACTCACCTGCCATTACAGCCCTTTGGGTGAACTTCTCTTGCTATGTTCTGTATGTGGCACGGTCCTCATGGATCTTGCTTATTTTGAGCAATGGAAACCTCAGATAAGCTAGAAGATGCTGCAGGGAAAATCGGTGGCTGACTTAGCTTCTTACTCTGAACAGTCATCTTCTCCCGTCTCTGGCCCCAGGCAGTCACTACCCACCTCTGCTTTTTGTCACCACTGATTAGCTTTGTCTTTATTAGTGTTTAATGCTCACATGACCCCTTGTTTAGGATACTTACACTTACAGTTCTGCAGTCTCACAATGGTTTGAGATCAGTACCCATTCGGTAAGGGTGGTGATTATGAAAATGTGAAGCTTGATTTCTTCCTAGGCTGCACAACTTCTCCAGAGACAGTGGACACAGGAAATACTTGCTGCCTTTTCCAAACTAAAAACTCACTCTCACACTGGGCATGAGGGTACCTGCCTTTAATCCCATCACTAGGGAAGCAGAGGCAGTCAGATCTCTGAGGTCGAGGCTGTCCTGGTCTACAGAGTAAGTTCTAGAATAGTCTCCAGCTACACAGAGAAACCCTGTCTCAGAAAAACAAAACTAAACAAAACATGCTCTATGCTTTAAAAAGGTCATGGACCCAGAGAGGTGACCAGGTTATACAAAGTCAACAGAGCAGAGTCAGGTGACAACCAAAGGAGGCAGCCTGCAGAGGACCTCACAGTCAGCCCTTTGTTTTATGGAGCCAAAGGGAGGCTTTACTGGGCATCCAAATTTTAGCCTCTTGTTTTAGAATCTTTGGTGTGAAAAAGTGTTGTCTCCCGAATAAGTGCCATTCTGGCCTTTTATGGCCCATCCTCCTCCCCAAAGGACTAAAACCTTATGTTAAATAGGGGGATTAAGGAAAAACATGCTTTCCTGCTCTATAGACGCTGCCACCTGCTGAGTGCTAGTCTTTTGGGATCCTCCAAGACCTTGGGTGTGCCCGGATGAGGGGGCAGGGTGTGAGAGAGTGGGGGGAGAGACAGGGACACAAGGAGAGAGACACAAGCATAGAGCTAGAGACAAGCATGTAGTAGAGTTAATAGAGTCTGTGTGAGCAGGGGCAGAAGGAAACCAACATGGCGAGAAGCAAGAGGGGAAAAAGCTAGGCGAGATGCATGGCAGGAGAGAAGCATGGCAAGGGGAGAAATAGGTCTAAGATATAAGATGTACTGAATAAAGCTCGGGTCTCTCATTGTGATCCTGAATGATGGAACCTAAACGACTCCTGAGTGCAGATTATTTAACCTCGATGCCCCTCGCCTGGACAAGACTCGGCCCCAAGAAACCAGACGCGGTAAAAAAGTGCCCACTGTGGGAGCCCTCTCTGCATCTAGGTGATAAATAGGCTGGTTTTCCCCCTCCCCCATCTCCTTTCTCCAAGACTCCCTGGGATTGCCAGCCCACACTCTCGGCTATGACAAAGAGCAAGCTTCAGTCTCATTAGGTTGTCAGTACCTGTCAATCTCTCTCAAAGTGAGAAAGCCTTGCATGGTGACATTTAAGGAGGGCTCGATTGTGGAACCTAGCCTGCATCCTCGTCACCTACCAGTTCCCTTGGTTATTTTAGGCTTAATGGCACAGAATGCCTGAACCAGAAAGAGACCCAGTGAGTACACCAGAGTCTAAAAGACTACTACCTCCAACAGCGTTCACATGCCCAGCAAAGAGGGGGATGCAAGGAGAGTCTCGGCTCTCCATCTGCTGGCTCCTCAACCTGTCCTGCATCCCATCCTAGGTATCTAGAGTGAGATCCCAGTGGCACTCCATTCCCTCCCCTGGGGCCTCAGATGCCTTTGTGGAAGAGACCTGCCCAGCTGCTCTTCTTCTCTTCCCTCCTAGAGCTGTTACCAGTCTGTGTACAGGCACAGGTGACCAAGCCCCTCTTGCTAGTTCAAACAATAAGGGCTTCCACACAAGGACCTAGAAAATGCCAGAAGAGAAGGCTGAAGCTAAGCTTCCAGGAATGAGACCCAGGATATCATCCTGAACAGCTTCCCAAAGACCTTATCTCCACTATAGTTAGAAATCTGAGGCCCCAGAATGCACACAAAGAGCCACATCATCCCTGCTGGGGCCTGGACATGTGATGCTGTTGTCCCAGCAACTGGCTTCAAGGCTGGGACAGAGCTCAGGGATCGTATCTTTGACTTCAGTCATGGGGGTTTCTGCTTTCTCTAGAAAAGATACATCCCTTTTGCTCAATGGAACTAATATTTATCTGGACTTATATTTAACCCGATGTCAAGATTTATTTAATTTGTTCTGAAACTATGTCTTGAGCTATGAACCAATAAGGAAATGAGGCAGAGGGCAGAGACATGGGGAACAGGACCTCTGGACTCACCTCAAAGCCCCTCAGGAAGCACAGATAGCCCAATAGTTGAAAGCAAAGGCTCCAAGGATGGCTCATGCTGCCTGGCCCCTGATGACACAGTTATGGCTTGAATATCTAACATCTCCACAGCCTCACATTTTGAATGTTTGGGTCCCCAGTTGGTGGCACTATTTTGGGGAGATCCTAAAGACTTTAGAAGATAGGACTTATCTATAAGAGTTCCCTGGGAGTTTCTTGGCTCCTCCTTTGTCCTTCTCTTCCCTCCTCCTTCCTATTTATCATGAAATAAGGGAACATCTGTGCTTCATGTTCCTGCCACCATGATACTATACCTCACCACAGCCCAGAACCTTAAAGCCAAACACCCATGGACTCGACACTCTGAAACTGTGATCAAAAATAAATCGTTCCTTCTTAAGTTGTGGTTCCCATGGTTCAGAGAATAATCTACAGTTGCCATACTTTTAGTTTACAATGCAAGTAGCAGATAGATAGGAACAGCAGGTGGACAGCAAAGTATTATCAAATCAGGTGCTTACAACATCCAGAAAAAATGACTGTGTCACCTGAGAGAGCAAAGTTGTTGTCTCCCGAGTATGTGCCATTCTGGCCTTTAATGGCCCATCCTACTAAAACCCTATGTTTATAGAGGAAATAGGGAAAAACCTGTTTTCCTGCACTATAGACGTTGCCACCTGCTGAGTGCTAGCCTCTTGGGAGACTAGAGACCTTGGGTGTGCCGGATGAGGGGGCAGGGTGTGAAAGAGAGTTAAGGTGATAGGGGGAGACAAAAAGGGGCACAAGGAGAGACACAGGCAGAAGTGACAGAAGAGGCAGAAGCTGGGGACAAGCATGGAATAGAGTCAGTGTGTGTGAGCAGGAGCAGAAGGAATCCAGCATGGCGGGAAGCTAGAGGGGAAAAAGCTAGGCGAGATGCAGTGGCAGGAGAGAAGCATGGCTAAGGGACAGACAGGTCTAAGAGATAACATGTACTGAATAAAGCTCAGGTCTCTCAGTGTCAGAGAGAGCCTGAATGATGGAACCTAATAAACGACTCCTGAGTGTAGACTTATTTAATCTTGATGCTCCTTGCCTGGGACAAAACTCGGACCACAAAGAAACCGGACGCGGTAAGTGGAGGTCATAACCGAGACCCACTCGGTAAATGGAGGTTCCACCGAGGTCCAGGAAAGTAGGATTAAGCGTGCAAGACTCACCGGTACAGAGACCAGAAGGAAATCTGGGAAGTACCCAGGATTAGGCGCCTAATAGATAATAAATATAAATAGAAATATAGAAATATGAGAAACTCAACCTAGCAAGTTCCGGCTGGTTCCGAACTTGGAGAGTTACTAAGGAAACAGGGAGTTTAAATAAGCTCGAACCGCACTCGGATAAAGAGGGACAAGCGGACGAGGTCACCGGTACAGAGACCAGGGAGTGTCTGGGATAAACCCAGGAGTAGGCGCAAGTTCGGCTGGTTCCGAACTTCCAGAGTTACTAAGGTAACAGGGAATTTAAAATAAAGGACGGACTGCACTCGGATAAGGGAGTTTAGTACATGGTTCTTGATGGGGGGAGCCTTAAAGTTTATAAAAGACACTGAGAGATCCAGCTAAAGTAAGTTTAAAAAAAATAAAAAAAGAAAAAAAAAAGAGAGAAAAAAAAACTTATAAAAAGAACAGATAAGCCACGTGCCACGTGGTAGACAGATTAATAGAAATGGATTGATTTAAGATGTAAGACCTAGCAAGCAACGTGCCTGAGACACAGGCCAAACAGCGTAAAGTTAATGTAAGCTTCTGAGTCATTTTCTGAGCAGTGAGCGCCTAAGCAGTCTCAAACCTCAGGTCTGTGGGTCTCAGGCTTCTGGCCGCCGGGCGAGAAACCTCTTTGTAGCAGATGGCTTCCCAGTGTGGATCGAGTGTCCACTGGGGGCCTAGTCAGTAACATTGTGATTGATTGAAGGTTTCTGTTTGTTTTAAACGGTTCTTAGTAACAGTCTTTGGTGTGCTCTGTTTACTAGCCGCGAATAAAAACGCAGTCCCTTTAAGAACTTAGCCGCGATTTGAGCAAGTCACTGGCCGCGAATAAAGGCGCGGTCCCTTTAAGAGAACTTGTGACTGAGCAAGTCAATGGCTGCGGGGTCCCTTTAAGAGAACTTAAGCCTCTTTTTAAACTTCTGAAGGGAGATGCTGAACCCACACCTACCCAGATTTTAACTCCTGAGGCCAAAAAAGCCCTTACTAAAATAGAACAGGCATTACAAGATATGTCAGTACATGAACAGCCTTTGCAATTTTTAGTCTTGGCCTCTACTTTTGCACCTACTAGTGTTTTTTTTGCAAAAGGGTCCCATTTATTGGGTACATCTTTCTGCATCACCTGGGCGCACAGTTATTCCTTATCCTAAATTAATAGTTCAATTGTTATAGAAGGGTAGATGCTTGGGGCAGGCTTTATTTGCCAAAGATGCAGATATAATAGTTTTGCCCTATACCCAAGAAATGGTTGCTAATTTGATTCAAAATGATGATTCCTGGTGTTTGTTTTTGTGCACCTTTAAAGGACAGATAGTTCAAGCTTATCCTAAACATAAAATCATTCAGAGTTTTAAATTATGCCCTTTTATCTTTCCCAAGATAATAAAGACTCAACCTATAGCTGGGGCACGTCTACTTTTCACTGATGGCTCCAAGACTAGAAAAGCAATAGTTGTAGATGGGGATCATATAGAAAGCGTAGTAATGCCTCAGGCCTCTGCTCAGTTGATAGAAATTACTGCTATGATACTTGCCTTTCAATTATATCCTGAAGAGCCCCTTAATATTTATATATGGCCAATATTATGCCCCAACTAGAAGTGGCCCCTCATGTGAGAGAATCATCAGAGATTGTTAGCCAATTACAAAGCTTACAGATTTTGATATGATATGAAAAGCAATGTGTTTGTAAGACACATTAGAGAACATTCTGGCTTGCCTAGACCACTGACCAAAGGCAATGCGCAGACAGATAAAGCTACCCAAATAATTTTGGCTCTACAATTACACAAAAAGTTTCATCTCAATGCTCAACAGTTAAGGCATCAGCCACAATGCATCCTCTAGACAATGGCAACCGCCAGCACCCGCTGGCCAGAGTTGGGGGTGGGTTGTCTGTGTTTATCCACCAGGTGCTGAAAAGCCAATCTAGATACCTGAGAGGTGTGTGCGTCCTGTTCAACATAAAAAGATTGTGGTTCCTGAAGCTTCTAGTGAGGCCAATAAGTAAGTAAGTAATTTTAATAATAAAAAAAAAGAGCCCTTTGTTTTCTACTGTTTTTGCCTTCAATTTAGGCCACTGACACGGCTGCCAATACGGTGCCCATACAAAAAGCTTTCATAACATATGATTGAGGCAGTTGCTTTTAATAGCACTGCTAAGTAGAATGCCAGCACTCATTTTTAAGCTACCCCATACCTCTTGGTCACTTCACACAGATTCAAACCCTGGAGGGTGGGGAGGGTTTCTCTTTAAACTGTTCAGCTCTAAATTTCAGCTTAAGCAACTGATTAGAGTAAAGAACATCCCAGTGCCCTGTTGGTACGAGTTCCAGCTGCAGTGATGCCAGTGGCGTTTCGTCAGACCAAGATCCATCTCCCAGGTGCAAAGAGAAACTTCAGAATAACTACACAGTCACCCTGCTGCTTTTGGAGCTACAGCCTCGGAAAATGCATTGAGCCAGACAGCCAGAGCTGCATCCTTGCTGAACCAGCTATCAGCCAGAGTGGTGACTGCCTTTGAAATTCCAGAGACTTTTATGGACAAATACATTTTAAAATTTATCCCTCAACTTACAAACTGCCCTATTGACATTTTGCATATGTAATAATTGCTATTGTATAACTTTGGATATTCTGATATTTGTGTTACCTCAAGTAAGATAGAAAATGTTAAGTCAGCAGTTGCATATTGTTAAACCAGTGCTTTTGGGGTCCCTAGAATGCAATTGTTAAATTACACCTTGCAGTTAGTATATATCTTTATACCCCTTGAGACTAGTGGCTTATAGAATACCCTGACTAGTGGCTTCCCAATGGTCTGGATTTATATCCCTTCTTAATATTTTGCCTCAAAGGTTGGCATGCTGTCTTTTCATTCTAATACGCTGCAAAAGCAGCAAAGTCATCAGCAGAAAATAACAAAACAGGCTTCTGGCCTTATAACTCCCGACTGATGCTCAGATATGCATATCAATGTTAGAAGGACTCACCCAAAGACGGGCAACTTCCCCGCCTGCTATATCTACCTAAGACAGGAGTTGGCACATCCAATGACGGGTTCTATAGCAGGGGCTAGGGGTCGAACCTAAGACAGGGGTTTCCTTCTCTATATTTTTTATTTAATAAAGGGGAGTGAGATGTTGTCTCCCGAGTATGTGCCATTCTGGCCTTTAATGGCCCATCCTACTAAAACCCTATGTTTATAGAGGAAATAGGGAAAAACCTGTTTTCCTGCACTATAGACGTTGCCACCTGCTGAGTGCTAGCCTCTTGGGAGACTAGAGACCTTGGGTGTGCCGGATGAGGGGGCAGGGTGTGAAAGAGAGTTAAGGTGATAGGGGGAGACAAAAAGGGGCACAAGGAGAGACACAGGCAGAAGTGACAGAAGAGGCAGAAGCTGGGGACAAGCATGGAATAGAGTCAGTGTGTGTGAGCAGGAGCAGAAGGAATCCAGCATGGCGGGAAGCTAGAGGGGAAAAAGCTAGGCGAGATGCAGTGGCAGGAGAGAAGCATGGCTAAGGGACAGACAGGTCTAAGAGATAACATGTACTGAATAAAGCTCAGGTCTCTCAGTGTCAGAGAGAGCCTGAATGATGGAACCTAATAAACGACTCCTGAGTGTAGACTTATTTAATCTTGATGCTCCTTGCCTGGGACAAAACTCGGACCACAAAGAAACCGGACGCGGTAAGTGGAGGTCATAACCGAGACCCACTCGGTACAAAGTAACATCAAACTGGAGTCTGACACTATCCAACTTAAATCCAGTAAACATAAACAGTCAGCTGGAAGCCCTGCTGGAGAGCTTCAGGGTCAAGAAGGTTTTAGAACCTTTGGTATGAAAAAGTGCCCACTGTGGGAGCCCTCTCTGCATCTAGGTGATAAACAGGCTGGTTGTCCCCAGGGCTTTCATTTCCACTGAAGGCATATTTATTCCATGAGATAAACAATAGTAACATTTGTTGAAAACAGCTTACTTTCTGGCTGTCCTCAAGAACACAATGTTTGCAACCCCCTTAGCTGCTGTCTGCCTTTCCATTTCTCCACCAGAGTTAAGGGGGGCAATCTGACCCAGTACAGGGGTTTTGAAGAACACTTTGACAGCAACATGCTTGAGTTTGGGTGAAGGAATGGCATCCCCTTTCCCAGAGTGAGGAACATTTAAGGAACTTCAAAAGTACAAGACAATTTAGCAATACAATGTGTATTGCAGTTGCTTATGCTACCTGTTCTGGTCACATTTCCTGCAAAAGGAAGTCACATACATACTCTTCCTGCCTTGTGACCACTGGTTGGTTATGTGAATCCTCAGAGTTGTTATCTGAGCCTAGATTAGCATTTCTCAGCTATTTTTTACTACATTGATATTTGGAGCCTGCATTAGTTACTGTGTGCTGTGGATGAATCTATATGCAGTCTATCGTGGCAGGAACAGTACTGTGGCTAAGCAGCTTTCAGCTGCAGTTCCTCACCTCCTCTCATCTTGATAGAATGGGATACGCACAGCAAAGAGTCAGACATACTCAGTGTAAAGGAAAATTTCTTTAACTTTTTATGGCTGTTCACCACCTCCTCCTGATAAACAAAGAATGTGCTTAAAGTTCCAGGATCTGCCTCCTGCATTACTGAGATAAGTCACTTGCCACCTGCATTCCTGTACCTGCATTCCTGCACCTGCATTCCTGCACCTGCATTCCTGTACCTGCATTCCTGCACATAGCAACCCCATGACCTAAAAAAGCTTTGTTCAATTTCAGCTCGGGGCTCTCTCTCTGTTCCTGTGTGTCCAGTGAACTGAGCCCCAGGTATACTTAGAATATTAAACCCCTTGCGTGTTGCATGAGAGAATGTCTCTTGGAGCCCTCCTTTTCACGGCGGATTTCTCAACCCTTCCATCAGTATATTCAGTAGAGGATCCTAACCTGTGAGATGACACCACCCACAATCAAGTTAAGTCATTTCTGCAGTTAAACTTGTCTGAAAATTCCCTCACAGCACATCTAGAGGTGTGTGTCTCCAAGGCAATTTTAAAGATGGCAAAGTGGACAGTAGAAATTGACCATCACGGGGTCAGATACCCCTAGTTGCAAGGGGCTGTCTATGTGTTATGTGAGAGAAGGTCATATTCTTGGTCTCTGCCCACTAACATCCTATAACTGCAACTATCAAAAGTGTCCCCAGACATTTCCAAAATTTCCTTGCAGGACAAAAATAACCTCCAGGTGAGAATCACAGCTACAGACAGTTGGGAGAGTTGTATCTGTTCAATAGTGTCCCAAGTAGGAATGTGGCAGTTATTACACCTAGACACCATCTGGGCGACCCATCCCTAGAATACCAAATTCGGAAGAAAGCTACATTAACTCCTATGGGCTGTTCAATGTTCCCACCCCTCAATGTGGCTAAACACTGTTAGGCTGACATTTGAGGTCACCTCTTGCTTCAGTTTCCTGTCTCTGATAGTTATTGCTTTCCTACCTTCTTTGTCTCTCTCTTTGTATTTGGGGCGGCCCCCAGAGTGGAAAACAGAGCAGTTTTCTTTATTTCCTCCAAAATCCTGTTCAAAGAAAGAGGTAAGCACACAGCTGATCCTAAGGGTCAGTTAGGCTTGAGTCTAGAGGCTCCAAAGCACCCCAGTGCCTGTCATTGCTTGTTTCCATGCCCCTATCTCAGGTGACACTTGAGCTAACAAGGTAGCACTCTTGCCATCCACTCAGGCCAAGGGCTAGCTTCTAACAGAGCTCCCTCCCACCTGTTTTCTAAGAGAAATAAGCAGGGGAATGGGGTGTGTTCCTTCTCAAGTGTCCTCCAAATCATCACTGCCACTGCCAGCCCCAAGAAATGCTGACTGCTGTAAAACTGGATCAGATTTATGACTATGCCGATCAACTCCCATGTATAAGGCAAACTCTTCCCATGCCAGACACAAAGGGAAATTCTTAGGCAGAGTCGTGCACAGGAGCCAAAGCGGAAGAGCCCCAGAAGTATCAGAGCTGGATAAAATGCTCCTGTTTTAGTACCCAGGGGGGACAAGGGGAGGACAACAGACTTTCTGTACAAAAGAGTCAGCACAATCTTTAGAGGCCCAGAGAAGCCCCCTTATCCACAACAGAAAGCAGAAAACTTCCACCCACTGCCCACGAAGTGAACCAACTCCCTTGAGGATGAGTGAGGGAAAGGACACCAGAGAAGAATCCAGAGTCTAAATCTGTGATGTATGTAACAGGCCCCCACGGCAGTACATGCACTGGCTAGGAGGCTCTAGGGCAGAATAATGAGAGCAAAGCCTCCTAGAAGGAAAACCTCACGTAGACCCCATGGCTGCAGCAAAGCTGAGGGAGGAAGCTACATATCTCTCACGGGATGGATCATTTTCAGAAGCTGGTGTTGGCATCAAAAGAGTCAACAGGTAAGTAAAGAAGAGTCCAAAACAAGGCTCTCCTGTCACATCCCAACAGGAGATGGAAACAGAGAAGAAGAGTGGAGAAAGGACAATCTCATGGCAGTGTCCTTCAGAAACAAAGTTACCCATAATTTCTTACGGTGGAGTGCTTTCTGGATTCTCTGGATTTCCAATAGGATGTATAGAAACATATGCTCATATTTGAAGAGGAAGTGTGGCACATCAGAAGTTGATAGAAGCACTAGATGTAGACACAGTCCAAAGGGATGTGTGCAGCAGCCAGACGGCCATGGCCCAAAGTGAGATTGCAGAAGCAAATGAACCTCCTTTCTCTTTGTGGTTGAAAAATATCTTAAGTAATAATTCAGTAGCTAAGACATAAAGGGATATGTGCCTGTAGAGGAGCAAAAACGAACTCCCTAAACCTTCCAAGTTATTGGAGAGGAAGCCATTACATAGAGCAAACCACAGACAGCCAAGTATGAAGCAAGACATCTCCAGGTAGCATTATAATTAGTGGGCACTGTATAAAATGATATGACAGCACTGAGCCCAAATAAGCCCTGTCATGTCATAAAATATAATAGGACAACCTCGTGGATTATTTAAAAGATACTATTATTGGGGGACTGAAGAGTGAAATAACCATTCCAAGTGGGAAATAGACCAGACTCTCCAATTGAGGTTTCAGCATCACTGATGGTCACACTGAGGCAGAGAGGTTCATGAGTTTAAGATGTCAGCAGATGTGAGCATTTGTCCCCTCTGTTCCCAGGATCTCCCTGGAGCAAAGAAGGCCCCCTGTGTCTATCATTTTTCTGTTGTTTAGAATTGCACTGTAGTTAACAGCTCAAAAGAGCCACTGGGCTCATATTGAAGGACATCCATCAATAATCTGCCCAGCCCCTTTAAGCCACTAAGGAAATACAAACTAAGTCTCAGCTTCTGATAACTCTGTGCTTTTGTTTGCTCTCTGTTGCTGCAATAAACACCATGATCAAAAGCAAATTGGGAAGGAAAGGGTTTATTTTGTTTTACAGCTCACAGTTTATCTTTGAGAAAAGCCAAGGCAGGAACCAGGAGGCAGGAACAGAAGCAGCAACCATGGAGGAATATTACTTACTGACTTGCTCCTTCTCATGGCTTTGGTCAGCTTGGTTTCTGATCCACAGTGAGTCCTCCTACATCAATCAATAATCAACAAAATGTCTCCCCTCCCACATATCTACATGACAATGTGATGGAAGTGATTCCCCTTCTCAGGATGTGTCTAGGTTTGTTTAAACTTAGCAAAACTAAATATATGTTGAATACTGAAAAAAAAAATCAGAGATCATCTAGGCAAAGGGAGAGAATGGGGTCATTAGAACATTTCCTATTATTAGACTGGTGTGAATGTCAGTTTGTAGAAGCACACTAGCAAATGCACTGACATTATTTCATCAAATGTATGAACACTTGAGATCTAAGGAGATGATTCAATAGGCAAAATCTTTGCCTCAGAAGCAAGAAGACCTGAGACCAGATCCTTAGCACCCACATGAAGTCTAGAAGTCATGGTACATGTCTGTAGCTCCAATGTCGGGATGCAGAGACAGAGGGCTTCTGGGGGCTCACCAGTCCAGTTAAAATGCTGAGTTTGGGGTTCAGTTAGAGGCCCTCTCTTAAAATTCAAGGTGGGGAGAGAATCAAAAGGGAAAGAGTGGGGGAGAGAGCCAAATTTGCCAAGCTGATCTCTGACTTTCTTTAATATTTCTACAAGTCCATGGTAAAGTTAGAAGAGAAAACCATCAAAACCGTAGAATATCTGTGACTGTAATTGTCATGAAAATGTTCTTCATAGTAGCCAAATCATGGACAATCAAAGTAGCCATAGACATGGCAAAGGCTTAATAAGTTGTGGTATATTTAGAAAATGGAATATTGTATAATAAACAGAAAGAACAAAACTTGTAGCTTCATGAAACAATAATTATAAAATATATTGAGTGAAGAAAGAACTCAAAAATCATTCACTGTCTCATACCATGCTTGTAAGGTCATTTAAAAAATCCTAAATATTAGAGCTTTAGAATAATAACTATGAATTCTGTGATAGCACCCATAAAATGGTGATGTGACAGCCTACAACATTGTTAATGGTGAAACATGAGCTGTTGTCTCCCATAAGGAACAAGGCCTAAATGCTTCCAACACTCCATTCAAGGTTGTACTGGAGGACATAGACAGAGTCACAAATACAATACCATACAATACAATACAATAAAACATGGCATGCATATCGTAAAGGATTAAAACACATTTCTAGCTTCAGATTACATGATTGTGTATATAGGAAATTCGTAAGAAAGTCACTAAAAATCACTGTGAATGAATCAGTTCAGAAGATTTGAAAAATATAAGGTCAATATACAAGCCAGTCAAATTTCTTTTAAATAGTAGTAAACAACCCAAATGTGAAATTAGGATCTGAGTCCATTTGCAACCAAGTCACAGATAACAAAGTATGTAAAGGTAATTTATACAAAAAGAAATACAAGTCATGCATTGAGAGGCTAGAGAGATGGCTCAGGGGTTCAAGGTACTGGCTGTTCTTTACAGAGGATGCAGGTTCAGTTCCCAATGCCCACACAGCAGCTCACAACCCCCTGCGACTTCAGTTCCAAGGGATGTGGCACCCTCTTCTGGCCTCTGTGGGCACTGCACACATATAATGCATATACATTCTCATAGCCAAACACTCATATGCATAAAATAGAGAAAATTCAAATATTTTTTAAAAAATAAACAGTCACCAGTAAAAAGATATGAGGGTCACATACAGCTAAGTGTTGGAATGTGCTCTAAACAAGTGGTTTTATCTAAGCACAAGCACAGAACTCTGAACCTGGGTACCAGGGAACAGTGACTGTAGAGCCAGTTCTGAGATATCTCACCACACACAGAGTTCAGTGCCCCCCACAGAAACCTCACAGTCGTCATTAGCTTATGCTACCGTAAAGAAGAACAAATGAAAATAACTCAATTTAAAAGTCACATGAGGAACAATGTATGAAGCAGAAGAAAGGAATTAGTGAGGATAAAAGTGCAAATAAATCAATTATAAAATAAGAGACAGAGAAATTAGTACATTCAAAAGCAGGTCCTTGACATGGGGCGGGAGGCAATCCTGTGTCCTTGAAAAACAAATATAACCATGTTAATAAATAAAAATTGGTGAACTCAAAAGTATGTTTATACAGACGTAGACATGAAAATGGAGACATCACAGGTCCTGATATAAGTCGACACAGGAAAGAGTTATAAAGTTAAATTTGTGAATGAATTTAAGAATCTGGGAAACCAGGCACTTGCTATATGAATATAATGTATATAGGTGAGGGAGACATCTCTGTGGGTTAGATGCCTACTGCATCCCATCACATACAAGCAGGACGACTTAGCACTCTCAAAAAGAACACACCTATAACCCCTGTGATGATGTCCTCTAGACCCTGTGCACACACATGAGTGAGTGTGCTGCTCTATCTCCCTTACCCCAATTTCCAATCCTTTGAGACAGTGTCCCTCAGTGGCTGCAGATCCCACTGTTTCTCAGCTGGGTAAGTGTCCAGTGGGTCCAGTGATCCCCCTGTCTCCTTTCTTCCCACCCTGCCAAGAGCTGGTGTTACAAATATGCAGATACATGTATGAGCTCATACACACTCCCACATATTCAACAACATTTAAATACAATTTATGTATTCAGAATTATAAAATGATGAAAACAATAGCCAGAGTGTAAATTGGGGAAATTTTATTCTTTTAATTAATTAATTTTCATTTTTTTAAAGCACATTGGTGTTTAGCCTGCATGTATATCTGTGTGCAGGCTGGAGAGATGGCTCAGCCATTAAAGGTTAGGCTCATAACCAAGAATTGGGGGAATTTTAAGGTATTTTTCCTCTACTTCCCTGTGAACCGAATCAGAAGTTTCACAAGGAAAAATTTAAACTTAAAAAAAAGTCTTTTGTTCTTGTGTTGTCAAACATTTTAAAATTCAACATCATGAGATAATAGTAGATTGACATATCGTCATGAGAAATTATGCCAAAGATTCTTTATGTCTGTTTTTCAGTTGCCTCAACAGTAATGTCTTACAAAATCATAAGCTTGAGGCTCTTGTAGTTCTCACATGGCAGCTCCAGCCATCTATAACTCCTGTTCCAAGGAATCCAGTGCCTCCTTCTGGTCTCGACAGGCACTACACATATGTGAGGCACATACAAACAGGCAAGAATGCAACACACACACACACACACACATACACACACACACATACACACATACACACACATACATACATACATACATACACACACACACACACACACACACACACACGCATGCACGCACGCACGCCTGCCCGCATGCACACACAGAGTCATACTCTAAACCCCAGCGTGTCTTTCTTGTTCTCTCTTCTTCTTCACCTCCTCACTAGCACAATGACATGTTCTTCGTTTCTCCTGCTTTTTAAAAGAATGCTTTGTAAACTGAATCATATCACATGGTATTGTAACCATGGCTATCTGGTTTGTTTTTTTCTCCATACAATTCTCTAGAGGGTCATCCCAGTTGCTGCCACATCAGTAATTTATTTCTTTTTTATTGACAAGGAAATCCAATATTGCCAAGGGCAATGTATGAATATAGTATGTTTGCTGAACACACTGAAGAACTGAACTTGGAGTTGGGGAGAAGTGTAAAACAGTAATGTGCTTTCCACACAAACAAAAGGACCCAAGTTCCAATCCCTAGCACTTACATAAGAGCTGATGTAATCTCATTGTCGAGGAGGAGGAGGAGACAGAGGATCTCTGAGACTCACTAGTGGCTAGTCCAGATGAATCAGTGAGCTCCAGGTCAGAGGGAGACATAATCTCAAAATAGAAGGTAGAAAATGATAGAGGAAGATACTCAACATTTACCCTGTGTGAGCATGTACGCACATGAGCACACACACACACACACACACACACACACACACACACACACACACACACACAGAGAGAGAGAGAGAGAGAGAGAGAGAGAGAGAGAGAGAGAGAGAGAGAGAGAGAGAGAGAAATAAGATAAAAACTGAATTCCCTCAGTATGAAGCTACTAAATGAAGCAAATAAGACTATCAGGTTCAGGTTTTATTATATATGAATATGTTCTTATTTTCTAGACTAAATGTCCGGAAAAGCCTTAAGTGTTAGGTGCTTAATTATCTAGTACATCATTGAGACGCTTTCTAAAGAAGCCTCCGAGCCTTTTGAGGGACTGATCCTCCTATATCTCCGTCAGTCTTTGCTGCTGTTGGGTCTGTCCACCCGATAGGTGTGTGGTGACACCTCCCTTTGCCTGTAAGTGACATTAAGCATCTTCCTGTGTGCTCATCAGATATCTGAATAGCCTCTTCAGTGAAACTGTTCATCTGTGCTGTGTTTTCTAGTTGAATTACTCATTTTTCTTCATTGTTGTTTTCAAGATTTCTTTCAATATTCCAGGAAACTAATTTATTACACATACGGTGGTTTGCAAATAGCTCCTCCTGGTCTTTAGATGGTCTCCTCTTCCCAACAGGATCTTTGGCAGAGGAAACGCATTTAATGATCTGGTATGATGAGGCTCAGATTACCAATTTTGCTTTCATGGATCACATGTTTGGTGTCCAGTCTGGGAACTCTGCCTACTCCACACAAACGCTAAATCTCTCATCCTGGGTGCTTTTCAGAAGTTACACAGTTAACATTTTACATTTGGAGTTGAGTTTTTTATATGATATGACATTTAAACTTGTATTTATTATTTTAACTATGAATATCCAGTCTTTCCAATACTATTCACTGAAAAGTCTCCACCAAATTGCCACCACATCCTTGTGAAAGATTACTAAGTGACACGTGTTTAGGTCTACTTCTTCACTCTTTAGTCTACCCACTGATCTATTATTGTCGAGTGTCCACCAGTATAGCATCGCCTTCATTACTGTAGCTACAATTAGGCTGAAACAAGGAATAGAATTATTTTTCCTCCTTTATTCCTTGATTAAGATGATTTTTTTAAAACAATTTTGGCCTGTACTGCACGAACATTAGAAGAGCTGTATATGCCCACCTTTGGTGCCATCTTGATAGGAATCATTTGGAGTGATTATGGTACCACCCTGTTTTTCATTCTGTTTGGAAATCTGGTGCTAGTACATATACACATGGTTCATTTTTGTGTCCTGATTTTGTAACCTATGACGATGTTCAACTCCTATCTTAACGCTAGGAACCTTTGATTTTTTTTCCTTTGTCCTCAATAATAGAATTTTTCAGAATTTTATACATGTAGAACCATGGCATTTATATCGAAAGGCAGACCTAAATGACTTTATTTTTTTCCCTGATTTATTGTAATGGCCACACTTCCAATAATACACTGAATGAGAGTGTTAGAGTCCAAGCACCTTTGCCTTGTTCCCACTATAGAGCAGAAGCAATCAAGCCCACACTATCAGCTTGGCTTTAATGTAGGGTTTCTGCAAATGGTCTTTACTGAGTTGAGGAAGTGTTCTGTTCCCAATTTACTGATAGTGCTTAGCATGAATGAGTGTTGGATTTTTACCAACTATTGTTTACAAACTATTGTTGCCTGTGTCTCTTAATATGACCATCTGATTTTATTCTTGAGTCTGTGGATATGGTAACTTATATTAAGCATCAACCTTCAAACATTGAACCAACCTTGCATTCCTGGAATGAATCTTACTCAATAATGATATTTTCTTTATATTTTTAAGAATTTCATTTGCAAATACTGTATTGTTAGCATTGGGGTCTCAATTCATGAAAGATATTGGTCTATAGTTTTTTTTTTTAAAGAACTCTTTATGTATAGGAGGTATTAGTCTGACAAAAAGTCAGTTCAAGTATGTCCTATTTATTGCAAAAGCTTGTACAGAAGTGATGTGAATTTTTCCTCAACTACTTGGTAAAATTTACCAGAAAATTATTAAACTTGGAGATTTATTTCCTTAAAATCTTTATGTTATACACCCAATTTTTCAACAGACACAGGACTATTTAAGTTCTTTGTCTCTTCTTGGTTCAGTTTTGTTGTTCATGATTGCAGGGGAAAAATGCTGTAAGTTGACAGATTTATGCAAATCTATTTATAGTAATCCCTTATTATTATGCTAATAAAATTGCATCTGTTGTGATAGAATTTGTTTCTTTTAATAGTATAAGCAATTCATTTTATTTTCTCTTTTAATCTTTTTCAGCCCAGCTTGAGGTTTCAGAATTTTATCAAATTTTTAAATAAAGAACTGGGATTTTTTGTTCCATTAATTTTTTTCTCTCATTTTCCTTCCTTCGCTTTTGTTGATTTCAGACCCCATGTCTATTACTCCTTTATTCTTCTCCTGTGAATTTGTGCTGTTTTTCTACTTCATTAGTGGGAGCTGGACTGGCTGAGTGTCACCTTTCTCTTTTCACAGCTCAAGCCCTTTGTGCTGTCCGCTTGCCAGTGTGCTGCCACATCCAACAGTCTGCTCTATTTCCCCTTCACTCCATACAAATTCTTTAAAATTTCCTTTGAGATTTCTTCTTGACCTATGACTTATTAAAATTTATATCAGTAACGGAGCATTCTCTGTTGCACAGTTCGTGTTCCTCATAGCACAGCCTCCCTATACTACCCACCGATGTGTCCATTCAAATTGCCCCTCTGTGATACACTGATCAACATGAGGGCAATGTCTTTCTGGTCTCTTTCCAGGTGATTTTCGTTTGCTTGTTTGTTTTTCTTTCTTTTCATCTTTACTTTTCAGAAATATAAATATGCTGTACCTAGTCATGGATTTCCTTAGTTTTGTATGAGATTCTCACCGCGGCTTGACTCTCGTGGTGTCTTCTGCTAAATTTAGGTCAGTATGCCTTTAAGGGAGATGGTCATTTCTAGAGTTTCAGTGACACAGATGTTAGTTCTGCTGTTGTCTGCTAAGTCCCTGAGAGTCTTCCATTTCTTCGTCTGTTTTCCCTGTTGACCAGATTGAGCACATCGTCTTGATCTGTCCTCTAACTTCGTAATCATTACCCTTGGTCATTTCCACTCTGCTTTTGAGCCTATGCAGATAGATTTTTATTTGTTGTTGCATTTTCTACAATATCCATTTTTTCTTGCTTTTAAAGTTTTATTTCTTTGCTGAGATATTTTATTATTTCATTTGCTTGAAGAGAATTAGTAATTATTTATTGATGAATTTTTATAATGAATGTCCTAAAATCCTTGGCAGATGGTTCCAGTCCTTGATTCACCTCTCTGCCGATTGTTATTACTCACAGTGTGGTTTTCCTGCTTGCTACATGACTGAGTTCTGCTGTGGCTGTAGCTTAGCCACTTTGGACATTGTGTCATGAAACTTAATTCTATTTGATTCTTTTCTCTGTTAAGAACCAGGTTGTTCCTTTAAAAGACTTAATTGAGGCCTGGAAGAGAAGGCATGTTTTGCTTCCACAAGGCCCCACTGCCACTAAGGGAGGCTGAAGTAAAGTATTGACTCACTGGTTTTGTTGCTGGGAGCTGACACCAGGGAAGGAAGGTGGAGTCTGCTCCCCTATCTCATTCCCTCTGTGTGATGATCAGGGGGTGGAAGTTTTGTTCCTCTATGGGACCCACTGATTCCAGAATAGAAGAGAAAACGGACACAGACTCTTTCCTCTTACAGGGCCTTTCCTGTCTCTCTGTGAGCGGGGGCTTAGCTCCCCACTGGAGGCCACCGATACTATCATGGTGGGGACTGGAAGGCAGATTGTTGCTTCTGGGCAAGGAATTAAAGAGCGGTTCCCATCTCGACCAAGCCAGCACTGCCTTGGCATAGAGATTGGAGCAGTGCCTAGTTCCGCTGGGGGAAATGAATGGTCTCTTATTCCCATTTGGCAACACTCGGGAGGGATCAGAGCCCTTTCTGCTCCTGTGAAGCCAGTTCCTGGCTCCAGTCTGTAGAAATGCATGTGTACGCAGATGAGAGTTTCTATTGGTACTCAGTTGGAGCAGGGCAGGTACCCACGAATGTTTTCTGTTGTTAGGCTACCCTGTTCCTGGTCCTATACTTAGGTGTAATATGTTTTCCTCCTGAACATACTCTCTCTCTCCCTGTTGAACTTTCTGGATCAGAAGCCTCAGCAGCACCCAACTGTGATGTGTAGCCAACAAGAACACCCCAAAGCAGCACCCCATGCTTTCTTTTAGTCCCCAAAGCCCCCTCCTACGCATGTCTGTTGTCTTATATCAGTAGTTCTTCCTTTTAAGAAGGGCCTGGGGTAAATGGAAGTACTCAAGTTTACCACAACGGAAACCCAGATAAAGGTACATCTAAACATACATTTTTAAAAGCATAATAGGCTTGTGGGAAGGAAGTGGGTGAGCAATATCCAGCTTGAACCCAGCACCCAGTTTACAACACTGCCCATGACCAACAGACACGCCCCCCCCCCCCCCCCCCCCGCAGGCTCATCTAATTGCCCTTTGATCACAAAAATCTTCCGTAAGGGTATCTTCCACTAACTAGCAGGATAGTAACTGGCAGCCTGCACCTACGGGTGAGGACAGATTACCCCCTGGGGAATAGTCTGTGTGTTTTCCCTTCTTTACAGGATGAGTCTTGCTTTCTTCTCTACACTGAACAAGTGTTTTTTTTTTTTTTTTTCCCAACTCTAGTTTTCTGATTCCCTAATGTCATCCTGACACCCAGAGATTCAGTCTATTTCTGACACTAGTGACTTCCAGTTGGTGTAGAGGGTCTTAGACAGATGTTCTAAACCTGTGGGTCTTGACCCCTTTATGAGTCAAACAGCCTTTTCAGGGGTCACCTAAAACCACTGGAAAACAGACATTTACATTACAGTTTATAACTGTAGCAAGATTGTAGTTATGAAGTAGCAACAAAAATAATCTTATAGTTGGTGGTCACCACAACATGAGGAAATGTATTAAAGGGTCAAAGCATAAGGAAGGTGAGAAGCATTGACCTGGGCTAAGGGCTCAATCCCTCAGGGCTTCCCTGACTTCAAACACTATTGCTGAGTCCTAGGCAGTGGGTACTTACTCCTGACAGTCCAGCTATAAAAGACCAGGTCCAGTATTCAGAGGATGACCCCAGAGCTTGGGGAGGCTCTCATTTATATTTGCATGTACATCAGTACTACCTCGTGCCTGCCAATTACATGTATTCCAAGCCCTGTCATCTGGCAGGTGCTAGGTTAAGCCGTCACCATTAGTGAAAAAATGAACTCCACCTTTTCCCTGATTCCTGGAGATCTGAAAGTTCCTATTCTAGAACCAAGATCTGGTCCTTCTTGACCAGACTCCAACCTGATACTGTCTAGAGGCCACCAGTTTCCTCATCAGCATGCTAAAGTCACTCTTGTTGTATGGGAGATTCCAAAGGGTTTAGAGATTCTATGCCAGGAATCAGGGGGGAGGTAGGAATATCCTTTTTGTTATATTTCACTTCTCCACTGAGAACTACTCGAGATGTCAACTTTACATCTTTGTCAGGGCTGGTTAGTTTTCATTGTTCTTGAGGAAAACCTAGACATACCTGGAAAGACAGAACCTCATCGAGAAACTCTTTCTAGCACATAGACCTGTGGGTATGTCAGTGGGACATTTTCTTCATTGATAATTGAAGTGAGAGGCCAGCTCACTTTGGGTGATGCTAACCCTAGGCAGGCAACCAAGGGCTGTGTAAGACAAGTAGCTGAGGAAGCCAGAGGGAGGAAGGCTCTAAGTGGCACTTCTCCATGCTCTGTGCTTCAGTTTCCGCACTCAGGTTCCTGCCTTGAGTGCCTTTCCTGGTGTCCCTGGGGAATGGGTTGTAGAGAATAAGATGAAATAAAATCCTCCTCTGGTTGGTTTTGGCCAGTTATTACCACAGCAACAGAATGCAAACTAGAGCGTTGGCCTGCCTCTATGGTGGACTGAACCTTTCTGCTGCCTTGTCAGTGGGTTTTCTTCTCAGGTTTCATCTCATTCCATGCTAGAATCTAGTAATAATCTGGCTGATGGAGGAATTGGCTTCATGCTGTGTCGTCCCCCCCGCGCCCCCCACCATCAGAGAGATCTCTTGGTTTCTTTGCTCTAAGCAGTCTCTCTTTGCCTCTACAAAGCCCAGATGACCAGCTTCCTCCTCACACATGGAGTCAGAAAAGTTTCACACTGTAAAGAGACTAAAAAGAGTCAACTTTCTTTTCAAATGATCCCTTCTTTAGAGACGTGGCCTCACTAACTTTTCTTTTCTCAATGTCCGTCATATTCAAAAATGATTTCTGTTGTACACAGCCATTTTCAGTATTTTTGGTGAGATCGTCATAAACCATGGCATTTGATGCAGAAGGTATTTCTACTATCTCAACCACTCCAGAAGGCTTGGTCCATTAGAACACACAGAATCAAGGATGCTTAATATTTAATCAAAGTGACATAAAAAATCAAAGTGACTTGACACAGATGCCAAGTCAGGCTTATTTATAAAATCTGGTGCAAAAGAAAATCTCTATCCATTAAAAGTTAACAGTGCATTCCGGGTATGTGGTACAAGACAGCCAGGATCTTTCCAGGAATTCAAGGGTGGCTTAAACACATTGCAGTAGTTAGTAATAAGAGCACACCCCTCTGGTTTGCTAATAAAGATTACCGCGAAGCCAATATGTAAGTCTGAACAAAACCTCTAAAGAAACAGGAATATATCGACACTCCTTTCCTTTGAGAAGGCAGAAGTTAGCACTGTCCTAAATTTGTTAAAAAGAAGGAAGGAAGGAAGGAAGGAAGGAAGGAAGGAAGGAGGGAGGGAGGGAGGGAGAGAGAGAGAGAGAAAGAAAGAAAGAAAGAGAGAGAGAGAGAAAGAGAGAAAGGAAAGAAGGGAAGGGAGAAGGGATACCAGCAATGCACTAGTTTTTTTTTTTTAATTCTTCAAACACTGACACAGAAATTTTATTAATGAAATATCAAAAAAATCAGAAAACAGAGACAGAAATTAGTCCAGGTCAGACTATTCTCTGGAGCTCCCTGAGGAATTAACAGAAACTCTGTGAGATGGGATTTGAAAGTGCTGGTGGGGTGGAGGTGCACAGACAGGACACGAGGAACTGGAGGTGTGGCTCATCGATTAAGAGCACTGGCTACTTTTCCAGAAAACCTGGGTTCAGCTCCCAAAATCACAATGGGTTGCTCACAACTGCCCGTTTCTCCAATTCCAGGAGAGCTGGTGTCTTCTGCTGGTCTCCACGGGCACCTGCACACATGTGCTGCATATACTGACAAGAAGGCACACATATACACACTAATTTAAGAGACCTATATATTTTTGTGAGTGTTTTGCTCCCATGTGCATCTGTGCAGTGTGTGTGTGTGTGTGTGTGTGTGTGTGTGTGTGTGTGTGTGTGTGTGTGCGTGGGCGCATGCAGAACCCTAGAAGGTCAGAAGAGGACATTGGGCCCTCTGGACTGGAGTTACAGATGCTTTTGAGACACCATGGAGGTGCCAAGAATCAAACCCAGGTCCCCTGAAAGTGCTCTTAAACAATGAGTCATCATGTCAGCCCCAAATAATAATGTTTTTGAAAGATAAAGAAAGTCTTGAAAAGGCTGCATTGTGGTCTAGCTCTTGAATGACCCCACAGGGGCTTATGTGAAGACATATCCCCAACCTGGGATATAACAGGAGTGGCGAAACCTTTCATAGCTATGGTCTGGTGAGAGGTCTCTAGGTCACTGGGTGTCTGTCTTTGGAGTGTATACTGGAATCCTAGTGCCCTCCTCACTAGTGTTTATTCCTGGCTGTCTTGAGTGATCAGGCCTCTATCAGGCTTCTGCCATATCTGGTGCCACCACAGACTCAAAGGAACCAGGTCCAGTGAGTAAGGATGGAACCTTTGAAAATGTGAACCAATTGTTCACTGAAAATTAACCATGCCATTAACCATGTAACAAAGGAAAGAGTTTTTCAACCCTTGGTTGCAGAAGTGAGTGTGTATCATGAGCACGGGAGGAGACTGAAGAGAAATGGGGGGTGTGGGGAGATGGCAGAGAAGGTCAGCTCCAGTTATGATGACCAGGAAGCAGATAAATGGATTGTGCTGCCAGGCCCTTTCTTTCTTTTTTCTGTTATTTCCAGGTCCCCATCCCATGAGATGGTGCCCACCTCATTCAGGATGAGTCTTTCTTCTCCTCTAATGACCTCCCTGGCATGCCCAGAGATGTCCCCCCACCTTCGAAAGACTCTAAATCCCATCTAAGGAACAGCAAACATTAGGATCACAAACACTTTCTTCCTGTAAGTTGGTCATAGATATTGTGTTGAGGTAACAGAAACCTGACTGAAAAAGGCCATTTACAAAATTAATTTACCAAATGAAGCTCTTTCTCTCTATAAAATCAATAAAATGTAACCTAGACAATATAATAGTTCTCATTCCCCCAAACAATAAATATTAATACATAAAAGAATAAATATAATAAGCAATGCGAAGGAGCCACATGAGAAAAGTTTTAAGTGGTAGAGCGTGAATGAAGCCACATGAATGGAAAGACATGTCCTTTTTATTACATTAAAAATACAGCATTGTAAATACTAACAATGTCAAAACCACACTAACAATTTAACACAATTACAACAAAATAATGACATGGCTCCTTTACAGTGGATGATGTGGCTTTGATCCTTTGTTGTTAATTCTTGAAACAATTGCAAACTTTCTGGAATTTGGAAGTAAACTTCAAAGTTCTTTTACCTGAACCACTCACTGCAAAGAGATTGAAGTACCAAGACCATTCTCCCTTGAATGGTCTAATGTGCTCTATGTAAATCCTGTTGATGCTCTTAATACTGTAGAGAAAGCTGTTAAAATTAAGATGTAGTTGCTCTGTTATCAACCCTGAATGAAATAAAACTAAACAGAGCTGGAGAGTGATGAAGAGTGAGCCCTTGTGTACCTGCCAGTGAGAACAGCAACCCTCACCACTTGCCCAGAGACCACTGCCATCACCCCGGAGAACCCTTCACAAGAATGTATCTAGTGACTGCTTAACCTCGGGCTGGGCTTGCCCTTGTTATCAATTCATGAGTCTCCTTGTTGTGCCTCCTTGTGGCCAAGGAATACAGTTTCAAAATAACCCACAGCAACTCTATTTTGACTGTGAAAGCTGCCCAGTGTGCCATCTTCTTTGAATGCCATGTTTTCCCCAGTATATCGAGTTCATAATATGTTTGCTTTCTGAATTTCCAGAAACCACTCTCCTTGGAGTTCCTTTGTATTTCCACACAGATTTCTAAAGGTTGGTGGCATCATTGACACAGCAGACTTGACCTTTTAAATGACCACCAACTAATCCTTACATTCCATTCAAGAGCCACCAACTGGAGCTACGGATATGGCTCAGCAGTCAATAGTGCTTCCTGTTCAATTTCCAGCATCCACATCAGGCAGCATCTCCTATAACTGCATCTTTGTGTGTGTGTGTTGGGAGCAGGGGCGATCTGACACCCTTTTCTGGCTTCTGCAGGCACCTCACTCACATACAAAATAACATGCATTCATAATTAAAAATAAAATCTTTTTAAAAAGTCACCAATTGTTCCAATAATAGTCTAAAAGGTATAGTATAGAATCTATACCTAGTATAGAAACATTCTGTCCTTAACCATCATGCCCTGTAAGACTTCTTCACTATGATCCCATTGACAATGCTGTCCTTGACTTTGAGGACTTGACTTTTGGTATCTTGAAGATTGCAGATTTCTCTTTGGTGTGTTTGATAATTCCTTATAGTTAGATTTAGATCATGGGCTTTTCACATGAATATTCCAGAGATAATGTGTTCCCTTACTGCAGCTTTTTCTTATTTTATATTAATCAATTTGTGTGCGTGCATGTGCGTGAGTGTGTGCATGCGTGTGTGTGTGTGTGTGTGTGTGTGTGAAGTGTGTATTCCACTAAGTGCATATGGAATTCAGAGCACAGCTACCAGAGTTGGTTCTCTCCTTCCACCACATCAATTGCAGAGATCCAGCTCTGGTCCTCAGGCCTGGTAGCAGTGCCTTTACCTGCTGAGCCACTTAGCTGCCCTTCTCCCCCTGATTGCATCTTTTTGGGTGGTGCATGATTTTAACTGGCCCCAGCGTTCATGATACTCACTGCACTGCCTTAACTAATGTGGTATTCCCAGGCTTCCCAAGGTAGTTATTCTTTGACTCTTTGTAATGAACATGCATTTTAAGGGCAGGTATTTTAAACTACATAAATAATCCATTCTTCATAAAACAGTAGTTGATTTGTGAATTTATTTGTGTACATAGTAATTCATACACTGCTGTTTTATCCTAATTGGTAATCTGAAAAAATCATTTTTATCTAGTTTCCAGTTTGGCCTTTGGTCTCCCCCTCAAGGTGGTTTTCACATTGTTTGCAAAGGCCTTCATCATTATCTGAATCCTTCCCTGTTTCTTAGCAACAAGCCCCAGCTTCATCACTTCTCCAAAAGTCTTTTCATGGAAACATATGGAGAATAGCCTCCGACAATACCCATTAAAGACTGCAGACTTGTGTCCTGGCATAATAATGGGACTGTCATGTAATTATGACAGGGAATTTTCTTGAGATGGGCGTTTACTTTGTGTCATCCAGGTGTGCTCTGTACTTAGGGTGACCATGAGAATTATAGGCTAAAGAAGGATGCTGAAGGAGAAGTGAGGATAGAAGCCAGGACCAGAGTGACGGCCCTTCAGGGATGGGAAGTTACGTCCCCCACACACCAGAGGGTAAGGGTGACCACTGAAAGCAAGATTAGGAAAGAACAAAGCTTTTCCACTGGCACCTCAGAATGATTCCTGTCTTATGGCCTTTCCAATACCTTGACTTTCAGCCAGGTGAGATCCATTTTGGACTTTTAACCTCTACACCTGTAAATGATGTTGTTTGAAGCTACCGAATATGTAGTGACTTGTCATAGGAACAATAGGAATTAACATAGAGTGGGTGTAGAGGTCAAGGATGGCTGCAAGATGGGCTTGCTGCTGGAGTGTCATTGCTCTACATCTTGTAAGGGAACAGAGAGTAATATGCTCATACACACACACACACACACACACACACACACACACACACACACACGCACGCACGCACGCACGCACGCACGCACGCACGCACGCACGCACGCACGCACGCACGTGCATGTCACGTGTACAGTATGCTGTGGTAGTTTGAACATAATTAGTCCCCATAATCTTGTAGGGATTGGCACTGTTAGGAGGTGTGACTTTCTTGCAATAGATGCAGCCTTGTTGGAGGAAGTGTGTCACTGTGGGCATGGACTTTGAGGTCTCCTATGCTCAAACTAGGCCTAGTTCGGGACACTTCCTGTTGCCTGCAACAGTCATAGGAATCTCAGCTCCTTCTCCAGCACCATGTCGACCTGCATGCTGCCGTCACTCCATGATGATGACCATGGTGTAGAACACTAAGATAGCATATATTATGAAAGAAGAAAGATCTAGAATAACTAAACTAAGTTTCTGTCTCATAAAAGCATAAAAAAAAAGAGCAGGCTTACCCCAAAGCAATGGAAAAAATGATAAAAATTAGGACAGGAATCAATAAAATAAAAAGATTATAAAAAAATAAAAAGAAATAAAAAATTATAAAAATCTACAAACACAAAAGCTGTTTCTTTGAAAACAATACCAAGACTACTTATAGAATTTGGCAAATGAAGGAGAGAGAGAGAGAGAGAGAGAGAGAGAGAGAGAGAGAGAGAGAGAGAGAGAGAGAGAGAGATCACAAATTATCAACACCAGAACCAAAAGAGGACATCCAATAGATAATAAAAAAGTTAGAAATAAAACCCCACATTCTCTATACCCTTGAGTTTAATAATTTACCTGAAATTATCGAAATTTATATGAGAAATGAGTCACCTAGATAGTTTCATATCTGTCTATATATCTATCTAGTTATCTCTCTATATATGTATATACACATATGTAAAATAGAAGAGTTCAATGTCTCCAAAAGAGAAACCCCCACCAAGTGGGTTCCACTGGTGCATTCTCCCAGCCCCCGGGATGAGCAGTGCCAACCCTGAAGTCTTCCTCAGGAAACAAACCAAACAAACAACAGACTAGAAGATTCCCAACTGGTTTCAAAGGCCAGCACCTAAATACCAACTCCAGACAAATACATTTTAAGAATAGACCAAGTCGGATCAGTGTTCGTGTCTCTATGGTCATGAATGTAGAAAGCAGCAAAAAATCACCAAGCCAACCCTATGGCTCATAAAAAGGACCATAGGCCACTTCCAACTAATCCAAACATGCAGAGCTAATTCAGCACTTGAAAATCAGTATAACCTACTATGCGAATAGACAGGAGAACACTTACAGTGTGCCAATGAAGGCAAAAGGCATCTTTAAAAGTCAATGGAGAAGTAAAATCACTCAGCCACCTAGACATCCTGGCAGGGTTCTCCGTGTTATAGGGAATGCCATCATTAGACTGGAGGCTAAGAAACTGGCATGTGTTCTTCCTAAAACAGAGCAAAGCTGTCACTTCTTCCTCAGCATTCCACTCAGTATTGAACAGGAAACCATGGCTGCTCTCATAAGAAAAAGAAGAAGGAATAGAATATATATACACTATAAAGGAAGAAATCAAAGTGCCACCATTCCCAGCGGCATGAAGAAAGAGGGGGGGGGGGAGGGAGGGAGGAAGGAAGGAAGAAGGAAGGAAGAAGGAACCCTGAAACTAGGAAACAAGTACAGTGAGGTCACAGGACACAGGCTAATTGCAAAAGGTAATTGTCAGCCTGAATAACAGCAATAATGCTAAAATTTGAGATCCAAAGAAAGCTGTGTGTGTGGCAGGGAGGGGCGTGGATTTTCAACAGTGCCTTTGGATCTTCCAGTCTTGCTACTGTGTTAAAATCTGACTTTCACTGTTTAGTCCAAGGTCTGGATTCTTCTGTATCGCTAAAGTCTGATGACATAACTCATGGTACTGGATAAACAAAATGAACCTGCCTGAACCCCCTTCCCATATGCAAGATCCCGTATTTTCCCCATCACCCCGCAGAAATCCCGAAAGAGGCTATGTTTACTTTGACCCTTTGGCTACCATTGTAAATTAATCCAAGCCTGGGTCAAAGGTCGGAAGAGCTGGAGAGGGACCTTCAGGGTAGTAGGCTGAGGAGACATGACAGGGCTGAATGGAGCCCTCAGTTCCATCCTCATTGGCACATCTCTGTTTTCTGTCTCCTCCAATTGATATTTCAGAGATTCATTGAGAACAGTCGCCATCTTAGAACTTCACATTCCATCTGAGCCTTGATTATTTGTACTCTGGACTCTTGCTATAAATTTCACTACTAAGCTACCATTGACTTAATAACAATCTGTACTTCTGTCTCAGACCTCATTGACTGGAGGCCGGAACTTTTGCTGTAGCCTTCCAGCTGGCCCATCTGCATTCCCTGGATCTCTCTCTGGCTATTACCACCTCAAAATCCAGACAAGTCCTTTGAGAACACTGCCTTCCCCTACAAAGCCCCCTGCACTGGTTCCTCATTTCACTCAGAACAAAGCGATATCAGTGGTGTACAAGGCCTTGGACCACCTATCTGTCCCCAACCTCTGCCACTGCTCTGACCTCATGGATCATGCTTTTACTAGAAGTGATTCAGTACCTACTGGAAGGAACACTCAGGGGAAGGTGGTCGCCTAGTGACTCACACTATGGGATGATTAATGGTTAATCTTGGTTGTCAACTTGACAGTTTCCAGATTCACCATGGAGCCAATACTCTGACATGTCTGTGGGTGAGTTTCTAGATTAGGGTAATAGAGGTAGGAAGGCACACTATAGGGGGATTGTGTTGTTACATTGTAAATAATTGTCCCACCCACTGGTTTAATAAAAGTGGTGATTGGACAAAGGCAGGCAGGAAGTGTGGGCGTGGCTACAAGACTAAGAAAACTCTGAGAACAGGAAGCACAGAGCAGAATGCCAGAGAGAAGCAGGAAGAAGCAGAGGACAACCATGCTGCTATGAGAAAAGGTACCGAGCCCCATGGCTGAACAGGATGAGTCATGGGTTAGATGAAGGATAGAGAGCTAGCAAGTTATATGCCTGGGCCTTAGGTCGATCAGCTGAAAACTATTGTAAGCATCTGTGTGTCTCTGGGGGGTCTGTGGGTCTAAACTTTGATGCTAGGCCAGAAAGTCCGGGCCAGAAACCTCGTACTACAGCACACACCAAAGGTAGGGTTGGGCACCATTGCATGGCCTAGGATCCAGGCCTGAAGGGAAGTTGAGTTGCAATATTCTCTTCCTGGTTTCGGAGTGTGGACACCATGTGGCCAGCCCCCTCACATGCCTGCCTGCACGGCTTCCCTGATGTTCTGCCCTAAACTGGGAGTCAAACAAACCTTCCGGCCAGGTGTTTTGTTAAAGCAAAAAGACAAATAATGAATACAGCTTGTCAGACCTGGCTGGAAAAATGTGTTTTCCTTGAATTAGATAGAGTGTGGGTATTCCCTCAGCCCCACCTGGAGGGAAGTGCTACTCCTCTCCTTGCCTACACACACACACACACACACACACACACACACACACACGCACACGCACACGCACACGCACACGCACACGCGCACACGCACACGCACAGGCGCGCGCGCGCACACGCACACATGCACACATACAAATGCACACATACACACATATACAAATGCACACACACACACACACACACACACACACACATACACACACACAAAATATCAAGGCAGGGCAGATCTTGGCTGCTGAGCGTCTCTCCAAAGCACTGCACTTTTGTCTTTGCCTAGCGTGACCCAGTGGAAACTTGTGCTGTGGCATCGTGGCTAAACTCCGGTTCCACTGTGTAACTTTTGATAAGCTGTTCTCTTTCTTTGAGCAGTAGGGACTATATGATGTCTCGAGGGCTTTCTGGCTTTGACGTTGGAGAACATTTTTCAGCTCTTGAGACTGGTGCTGGGGGATGGCTCTACCACATACATACTTAGATGTGGTTTCCTGGAAGGGCTGGCATTGCAGGACACAGGGTATATTGTGCAGTGTGACGTCGCCCCAACTTCTCAAACATACTATGCACATGAGTCACACACAGATTCTGAGGTGCAGAGGTGGGAGAAGCCTGAGACCATTTGCTATCAACTCCGTTTGTCTATGGGTTTTGTCAGCATCCTCATAAAAAAAAGCAGAAGATGAGGAAAGGTTAGTTCAATGCTCCTCAAGCCCACAAGGAGCACAGGAGGCCAAAGGGCGCGGGGATGGGGGTGGTGGGGGGAACAATCCTAGGACATGGCTCTGCAAATAAAGTGCTTTTGGATCAAGCATGAGGACCTGAGTTTAGAGCCCCAGCACCCACAAAAAAAGCTGGGTCCAGCAGTTTATACCTGCAATTCCTGTCCTGGGGAAGCTGGGACAGATAGGTTTCTTGAGCTCACTGAACAGCTAGCCCAGCCTACTTGGCAAGCTCTGGCTTCTACACACACACACACACACACACACACACACACACACACACACACACACACGAAGATAATCTCATTACCTTGTTCCCATGGAAAGCTGTACCTGCCTCTATGCTCTACTTGGTCATGTGTAAATCATCTGTGCAGTTAACAGACATTCCCAGCATGGACAGAACTCTACCTAGACAGGCATTTTATTCTCACTCTGCAACACAGCCCAATCCCACAGAACTTTATAATGTGAAATTGTTCTAGGCATGCATTTTCTAATACAATGACCACTATAATCCAGGAGCATGCAGATACACACCCCTAAATTATCCAGGCCAATGAAAGAGTTTAAGGTAACGTGTTTGTAAAAGCCCTGGCACTGTGAATAAGTTCATCCATGCTGCCTCTAAAATAATACTTCTTTTATTGTATGTGTTTTGCCAACTCCAGGGACTGAAGGGCACCTCCACTCCAAACCTGAGAGTGGGAAGTGGGTTGCAAGCATGGCTGGAGTGAGCCCTAGGTTGTGATCTCTGATGAATGATCATGTTGAGGGATGGTGGCTTTTTCAGAAAACCAGTTTCCCACCACAGCCCACATGGATACATTCATCTTCTGTGAAAGCCAACCTAGAAGAATCTGAGACCCAGCAACCCACCTAATGAGATGGTGAAGCCTGAGGGAGGGACAGCATGGTAGCTGTACCCAAGTCCACAGCATTGCTATAGAGGAGCAGGGCTAGCTGGCATGTGTGTGTGGGGGTTGGGGGGGGGAGTCTATTGTTCTAGCCAAGGCACTAAGGCTGACGACTCCTTCAAGGCAGAGGAGACCATGGCAAGACTCAGGAGCCAGACAGACCTTGGAGCTGCACTGGGTACTTCTGAACTGGGACCCCAGTGAAATAGTGCTTTCATCTAGCCCCACCCCTTAAGGTGGCCCCTGAGCATCTGGAAGCTATAGTAGCCTTTTCCAGCTCTCTCTAGCGCTGGGGGTGGGGCAGCTCAGCATAGAAGGAGGCTTTAATATGTTTTTGCAGGAAACCGCCAAGGAGAGTGACCGCCAGCACTCAGGGAACAAGACTACTGAGTTAATCCTTCCTCCTTCATATTCCCAGGCCAACAGAGGTGACATTGTGCCACGTTTTTATGAGATGGAAAAGGTTTGCCTGACTCCTTGGAGACCTACTTGTTGGTGATGATGGGGGAGGGTGGTCAAAACTGCTGAGAGGAAAGGTGGGGGCTTCCAAGCCCCACAACATCTGAGCCTGTTGAATGTGTTGCTGCGTAGGCAGGGTTGCCCTGCAAGACACCAGCTTCTCTGGGAAAGGATGGATTTCACTGAGGCAGAAAAGCAGGGTTAGGAGACCTACATCTGGATGCCAGCAGCCCTCAGAGGCAGGGAGAGCTGAGGTCTATCTATGCCTTGGTCAGAAGGCTATGGAATCATCTCCTTGAGTCAATAGAGTCTGGGACTTTGCAGAAATTAGATGCACAAGTATAAACTTGCTTCCAGAGGGAAACACATTCATCTCTTTCATAGCCATAAGATTTAGAGCATAGAAACAAAGCAGCTGCAGGCATTGATTCACAGATGAGGATTCTCTGCCACATTTTTATATCTGAGAACAAGAACAAAGCCATTGGTGTGGCCACTTTGGAAAGCTGTCACCAGTCCACAATGCTTCATGTCCCTACTTAAGTGTAATGTGTCTACTCTCCGATATGCACACAGATACAAATGAATAATTAAGGAGTGGGGACCTGAGTTCTGTAAGGCCAGCACTGTAGGAAACAGAGACAGGAGGGATGTTGGGGTTTGGTGGCTGCTGGCATAGCTCCAAGCTCAGTAAGAGACCCTGTTTCAAGGAATCAGGAAGGGAAGTGATAGCAGAACATCCAAGGGCCTCCTGTGTCTTCTGACAGCATTTTCTCACACACATGGGTATACAATACACACACACACACACACACACACACACACACGGGGGGGGGGGTGGGGAGTAGAAGAATATTCTAATCCTTTCTCCAGAATAGTCTATCACGTGAAGCTGTACCCATGCTCATCCACCAAAACATGGAGGCATTGGATTTAGAATCTTCACACAATGAAATACTATACAGCAGTGACAATGATCCACGTGTCATTGAAGGCAGAATATGATAAATATAAAACTGACAGAAACAAGACACAAAAGATGATATGGGTATATGATTCATCCACGTGCGACTGGGCTGGCAGAAGTCCTAGCCTTGCCTTTGAAGCCAGGAGGGAGATTACAAGGCTATAAATGGCAGAGTGGGTGGCTTCTGTGTGTGTGTTGCATATCTTGGGTCAGTTGGGTAGGTAGTTTCAGTGTGAGACTCCGGGCCAGACTTTGTCTCTGTGCTTTGTGCATCTCTCTGTGCAAAGGTCATAGTTAGATGACAACAGACTACAGTTGTAACATCTTCAATAAGATCTACATGTATAGAGGAGATGGGGAGATGGCTCAGTGAAGGACTTGCTCTATAAGTTCAGATCCCCAGCACTCACATCTAAAGTTGAGCACAGCAGCATGTGTCAGGAATCCCAGTGCTAGGGGAGCAGAGATGTGTATCCTAGAACTCACTGGCCATCTCCAGATTCAATGAGAGACCCTGTCTCCGAAGATAAGATGCAGAGCAATTGAAGATGCTTGCATGTGTACTTACATGTACTCACTTGCATGTGCACTCAACCCACACAAACATCTACACACATATACTATGCACACATCCGAATGTTATGGGGGACTGTTTCTAAGCTGACTTCAGCTTCTGAATTCAGGGTATCCCAAGAACCCTCCTTCTCCTTACAGCACAAGGTGGTATCTCCACCATCTTCCTGTTGTCCAGCAAGACAAACAGCCGTATTGTATGATGTGCTAGGGCCTGCCTGTGAACAGGTGATTTGCCTTGGCTCCTGAAGAATGTGTGGCTAATGCATGCTTTAGGCAGGATGTGGGACCCAAGGCCTGTGTGAGGTAGTTCCCAGCCCAACCCCCTCAGGGGTCTGCAGTCAGGGAGCTTCTCAAAATCGCAGTGGGGGTGTGTGAGAGAGGACCAGGGTCACAATGAGGCCCATGTGCAGTCACAGCTGGCAAAACACTTTCTACATGGGACCCTGACTGCTCATGTGATCAGGTGCTGGTCGGGTGTTGCAGATGATCATCATAAAAATATTATTATAAACCAAAAGAGCCCATTTTTTATTCTCTTAATGGAGAGAAGTTTTGTAGAGATTTTTTTGATGGTGGTGGGTTTTTTATTTGTTTGTTTTTCAACTTGGAATGTTTAGCACGAAAAGATGAGTCACAGAAAGAAGAGGGTCAGGGTGTATGAAGGTGAAGCTTCACTCCATGCTTCACTGTACTGCACAATTTGGGGGTGCTCTCTGGTTCATGAAGCCTACACTAAGTTTAATCCCATTTCTCCCAGAGAAGCCACTTCACAGGGTCTGTGGAATATAAATAAATAGGGCTTCCCTGGAGGGCCATGCTACAGGGCCTGCATGTTCCCACCCTAGCCATGTATGAGGGGTAGATGGCTGCCTATAGACCCAGACACTGAAGACTGGCCCTCTCGTGTGGGAATGACGCAGAGCTCATGTCAAACCCAGGCTGCCTGGAGAACAGCCTTTTGTCAGTGTTGCTGGTGGGTAGGTTTTATCTGTCATCCTACAAATGTTCACATGCCTGCCAGGACAAGGCATGGGTGGCAGTCAGGCACGATGAGGACTAGAGACCACCACAACCCCACCGAGCTCTCCAGCATGTCCAAGGGACACAATGTCAGTGCCTGCAAGGTCACCGTCATTCATTCAATCAAATATCTGGTCACCAGGGTCCAGCTAAGGTTCAGTGTGGAAGGAGGACATGCTGCATCACCTGGTTATAACCCAGCAGGAGTGTGCAGAATCCCAGGCAGGATGCCCTCTGCAGCTGTTCTCAGAAGGTCACCAACCCTCCAGTAGGTGGAAAGCTGTTCCTGTAGAGGAAAAGACCTCAGCCAGTGAAGCTCCACAGGTGGGCACAGAGCTTTTCAGGGCCGTGGAAATACTGGTGTGCTGGTCTGCCAACAAAAAGCTGAGGCACAGCATTTTCTAACTGTACTTGACCATGTCAAACTCTTGGAGAAGACAGAAGAATGATGACTTGGGTCGCTCTGTGTATGCACAACTGTGAATCTTCTGGGGAAAGAAAGGGCCTTTAAATCAGAACTTAATTGATGACACTGGGGCAGGTGACAAACAGGGCATGTATTTTACCAAACAAGGGTACTGGGACCCAGGTGTTTCAGTTTCTTGTAATAACAAATGCGTGTGTCTAAAGCCAGTTGGAGTTAGGATTCTGTCGCTGGTAGCTGACAGGATTAACTGTCTAACCATAGTAGTTTAGAAGCACAGCTGTTCACAGAAGGACTCTGTTACTCAACAAATCGTCTTCACACACATTATTCATTCAGGAAAGCTAAGACAGGAGTAGATTGTGTGTGTGTGTAACCTCTACAAACGAGGCTGACAGGTACCGTTGTGCAGGCTGAACACTGTACATCTTCTGCAGGGATCCTTTTCATGCTATAGCCTGTTGGGGTGCACAGTGTTTCTCAACCTGGCATGGGAGTCACAACCCCTCTGCCAACCCTTTAGCTCTAGAAATATTTACACTACAATTTCTAACAGTAGCAAAATTGCAGTTATGAAGCAGCGATAAAAATAATTTATGGTTGGGGGTCACTACAACATGAGGGTCTGTTTTAAGGGTCACAGAATTAGGAACCAGTACTTGAGGAATAAATAAGTCATCACCAATCCTTGTAGCACCTACCTCTTTATCATGGAACAGCAGGGATTCGCTTTCATCACGGTTGGTTGAAGTCCTTCTTGGATGTCCTTTACAGATCAACACAGCCTCTTCCTTCCCTAGAAGCCCTGCCAAATCGTGTCCTCAGCTATGAAGCAGCTACAGAGCAAATCACAGAGGAAGGTATATGATACAAGAAGAGATGTCCTAAGGACCTGAACTCAGCTCCCAGGGGACACAGCCATTGTTTGGGTACATCTCATGGGCTCTGTGCCACCTGCCCCCCAGATGGCTTATAAAACTTCTGGCCCAAGGGAAAGAAAGGGTAATGTCCTCTTGTCTAGGTGTCTGGAATATGTCTTTCCTCTGGACTATCACACCCATGGCCAGGAGTCAAGGAAGATGTTCTCTGCCTACAGGGTACCACATTCCTCAGAGAATCTGGGCCATAGTCTTCATTCCCATTGCTAGCCCCATGAGTAGAAGTGAAGACCTTGCCAGGAGACATTGATGACTAGCCTAGGCTGTCATTATGCCCAGAATTCAAAGTCCTTGGCTCCAAGTTGCCAAGCCTGCCTGACTCTATACTGGACAGAAGGAATGTCCCACTCCAGTCACAGAAGTTGCCTTCCTCTTTAGAGAGACACTGCCTGCCCATCTCATGGGTAAGAGCTCACACTCAAAGGCTTCCAGCCTTTAGAGCTATTGAGGCCTCAGCTTCCTGAAGCATGTCTTCTTCTTAAAAACTGTCTCCTCTCCAAACCCCCATCCCAGGTAAAGAGCGAGCTGCACTCTTTAATATATTCAATTTAATCTAATATATATTTAATGTAATATATTTTTTAATATAAACACAGCAAAAGATGGTCTAAACAGGAAGAAAATGCTTTCCTGTGTTATTTACAGCAGACCCCTTGCAAACCAATGACTCCCCCATCCTACCCACCCAGGAATGCAATGTATCAGGTGTTCTATGAGGACCAGTGAGGTGCCCAAGCCATAGACTCCTTTCTTTGCTGAACTTGCATAAACAATTCATCTGTATACTGATTTGATTGGATATACTTCTGTAAGTGCAGGCTAGCGTACACAGATTACTGGTGAGCACAGAAGTTCTGCTCACTCTCCTCTGGACCCCAGACAGACTATTCAAAAGCCTACCCACAGTAGGCTTCTCCCAAGCAGCCCGCTGAAGGAAGCAAAACCAGTCTCTCACTGTTCCCAGCAAAGCCTGACTTCTGCTGTCCAGTCCACTCACTGTTATGAGAGTGGGTAGGACAAGCTTTGGATGGAAGCAGCTGGAGACTTTATCTTACTCCTAGAAAAGGCTTGTTTTTAGTTGTACCCTGACCCCTCTTTATCAGGTGAAGTCCATCACCAACATAGGCCCAGTACCCCTATGCTCACCGATCTTCTGCCCTACAAACATCCATAGCTCCCTACTCCCACAGGATCTGCCTGCAACCAAGAACCACCATGCCACTTATCCACCATGCAACCCTGCCTTGTCTCTCTCAAGAACACATTTGCTATAAATATATCACCAAACTCTCTCTTCTTAAATTCCTACTAGGCATAGAAATGCATACAACATGACGGCAAAGCTCAGAGCCATTTCATAGAGGTTTGACTCCCAGCTTGGTGCCTTAGTTCCTAGGTAACCTTAGGCAAGTTACTTAACTTCTCTGTGTCTCACATTCTTCATCTGATAATAGGTGAATGAAATAGTAACTGCTTCACCATGTCCCTGGTGAACTGAGCTACAGGAGGTTTCCAAATCAATATTTGTCCATAAAACCTTACAAAACTGTTCCCTTAACTTGAAAACAGAATTCCCATTCAGAGAAGAATGCTTGCAAATAACTGTCTGAATGCTATCTCTAATAAGAGCTCTCTGTCTTTCTTCTCCCTCAAACACATTCTATTCAGCCTTTCTAAAGATCATAGGGGCCTTCATGCTGCCCAGGGCATACTTCTGCTTACAGGAACCCACAGTCCTTGGAGTCAGAGTGGTCCTCACACACATTTGTCACTTGACCCGATGCACAATTCACTCTAGCTCCCTCATCCTTAAGCTCCTGACTAGACCTGGTCCCCCATAGACTCCATGCTGACTTTGTTGATCTCCAGACAGTACTGTCAGTAGACGCAGAATAAGATTCGTAAAAACAGTTTTATATGATTGTGTTGCTGTGCTAAGACAGTGTGAAGGAATGGGGAAAATGAACTTTAATGATGGATTCTCTCCAGGCATCTCTATTCCAAACCCTGCCTGCATCAGCCACGCCCAGAAATGAATACATCTGGGCTAAGTGGTGGGCAGCTGCCCTTTGTCCCTTGCTCAGCTTCAGTCATCAGGTCAGTGGCTCACAAAATTGGTCTCTGGCACTAACTTCACCTTCTCTTCCATGTCCCTGTAGTCTAGAGGCAACAAAGACAAATGCCCAGAGAAAAAGTCAGATCCACAGCCTGGCGTTTCCATTTGTATTTAGAACTCAGGAACCATGGCGTCTACTGTCCAGGGACATTAGATACCCAAGGACAAGAGGTTCTTGTCACTGCACTAAGGATTATTTCAATAATCCCAGGGCAGTTTTTTCCTTTTCCCTTGATGGGAGGTACCATCACCTGACTAAAGGTATCACCTGATGAGAGGTAATCAGGTGATCACCTGATGGACAGTATCACCTGACCTGGAGCTGCACAGACAGCCAGGTTCTGAGGTGCAGCCTCCAGAATCTAGAGTTCAGGTAGATTAACTGTCCTGAAGAAGCAGGGTCTGGGACTGCTGGAGGAGAGCCTCGTAGGACCTCAGGGTCAAGTTGGATGACAATTGAGTGAGTTACCACATCAAACCAGGACTCTGCCATCACCTAGATTTTTGTAATAGGCAGCTCAGGCCTGTGTTGAGAAAAGAGACTAAGGCAAGAAATCACATGGGGCCTGTGGTGGGGTGTTTTTTGTTGCTATACTGAAATGCTTGAGTGTAATCCTCGAAATATATGGAGAAGAGAAGTTTGTAGGCCCACAAGCCTTCTGGCAGGAGGCTAGAGACAGCATAGCTTTTCTTTCTCATGAGAGATATCCTAACTTTGTTTCAGGATGGAGAATAAGAATGGGTCCAGAGAACCAACCGTGGGAGAATCCATCAAGTCTCTGGTATAGCCTCATTGTGTAGCAACCAGTCCTCTTAAGAACTCACTTGCCCCTGGAGACCCACACTGATGTTCCAATGTGAGGCTGAAATTTCCACATGAAACCTGACAAAGCTCAAAAAAGGTTTTAGACACAAAAATGGAGCCAAGAGCAACTTCATAATTCATGTCTTTCACATGGACCACTGTACAGAGATGCATCCCTGGCCGTGTGTGTGAACTTGCACTGCATCATGGAGGATTCCCAGTTGTAGCCCGCAGCCTCTGGCCAGCAGAGTGAAGCACGACTACACGCAGAGGTTCTTCTTAATCACACTTTATTGGAGTTCTGCTTGGTTGATAGGAGAGATGGAGGGAAGGACCCCGAGAGCCTAAGAGGCGGCTATTAAATATTAAAATTGGTGGGATGTGCTGCGTCGTGATAGGCTACTGCCTGGAAAGAGCTCACAGGGCACTATAGGATTGGTGTGTATCACAAACCCTAATAAGCATGCCAGAGCTGGCTGAAGCAAAGTCAGATGCCCAACAGCAAATCTGACATGCGCAGTGCAATGCCAGCAGACCGCCAGGTCAGGATGATACAGCAAGAATCATACCACGCCTAACACTCAGTCTCACGTGGGCCTTGATACAGAGAAGCATCTCTCAGCTGTGTGCTGTATGGCAGATTTAGGGTTTTTGCTCATGCACACATAGAAGGTTACAGATGCACAGTAAGGGCAGATTCAGATGGAAAGACCTCTAAATGTTAAGAATATACATAGGCTTGAAGAAAAAATAGTTTAAAAATAATGAAGTGTTTTAAAAAAGGAATAGAGTAATAAAATCTATAATAAGTGATGTAAAGATGGAAAATACAGAGTCTGGATTTTATATTTTATTGTATTATCTTTAGGAGTTGTTTTTACGGTTAATGAGCTAACTGCTAATAGATATTTGATTATATAAACTACTAAATTAAACCAACCTATATATTTTTAATGATCTGGACTTCAAAATTTAAGTCAAAAGATATGTTACTTTATGGGGAGGGAGTTATGCTTTTGTTTCCACTGGAAATGAGAAGCTTTTGTTTCCACAGAATTCATTTGAGTCAAGAAAAATCAGGTTTGATCAAGGAAGACCTCTGAAAAATCTTCAATGGGAACAGATGACCCAGATGATCTAATGTTTTAGAGTACCTCTATTGTAGTTTCCTCTGAGTTCAAGACTTCTGAACAGCTTCAAGACTTCTGGCTGATATGATCCAGCCTTACAGAATACTCCATTCAGCACTTGACTATGATCCTAATTTTTTTTAAGGTCCACCAAAGACTACCAATAAGCAGGAAGTAGTCTAGAGAACAAAGCCCACATTCCCCAAAATAAATTATGGATGTTTATCATCATTTAGGGGGGTTGGTTACAAGCTGTCGTGCATAATAGTCAGAAAAAAAATAGCTAAAGAAAGGAGATTAGATTCCAGGGTCTTGTTCTAAAAAGATAAAGGGAAATATAGAAATTATAGGATAGAAGGATATATTACTGAATCTATTTTAATAAAAAAAACTATTAGTATTACATATTTTACATTGGTATGGATTTGGGTTTACTGATAAAAATTTAAAGTTAATTTTGTTATGCTGTATTATATTTCTATTCTTCTCTAGGCTATTATGTTTATGCAGCTCATTTAAAAATGTAATATATAGTTAAGAAATATAGATTAATAGTCATCTATAATAACAAACTTATAGACATGCTAGGTATTTTCTCAAGGTCATAAAGAGTTATATTCCTGATAGACGATCTTCAGACACTTCAAAGAGCTACAGAATATGGCATTTAAAATGTTTTAAGAACTTAGACTTTTCTCAACAGTGAGACATGTTTGCTCCTGGCAATACCAATTACTTCAAAGGGTATGATGGCCACCAAAGAAACTTTTTATGGAGTTGGCTCTCATTATGGCAAAAGCTAGCCATGTGGGCAAAGAAACTGCCTTTACCTTAATTGCTAATAGTTACTGTCCAAGCTAAACCAGCAGAGTGCAAGAAAGGCAGCAGTCAACCTTTGCCAAGACAAGGTAGGGCAGTCCTTCAAAATTTTCTGCTTCACAGGAAAGTCTGTCAGATATGCTACACCTATAGGCCAAATTTGGATGCCCCAATGTCAAAGAGGAACTTTGAGTGATTTCCCAGACAGCCTGATGTCCCTGTCATTATGGAATATTTCATCCTTCTGGAATCTTTGATGAAATTGAAGACTAGACAGTTACAGTTTCCTTTAGTTAAAGGTAAAATAGATATAGAACTTTAAACTCACCAAGATAAGATAAATAATAGAGTATTTTCTCTAATTTTTCCCAGTACAAATGGACTAGACATTGTAACTGTAATTCTTACTTGTTAGCTGTTTTAATTGCATATAATCTGACTATGTTAAAGTTAAAACTTCTCTTTTTAATTAGACAATAAGGGGACATGTCGTGGAATAATTCTTATGCATCATAAAGCTTTGTCACTCAAATTGGTTTAATAACTGATTGGCCAGTAGCCAGGCAAGAAGTAGAGGCAGGGTGACCAAACTAAGGATAATGAGAAAGAGAAGGACAGGGTCAGAGAGCTGTTGGCAAACACAGAGAAGCAAGATGAGAATTGTCATATGAGAAAAGGTACCAAGCCATGTGACTAAACATAGATAATAATTATGGGTTAAGTTAAGTGTAAAAGTTATCTAGTAACCAGGCTGAGTTGTTGAATGAGCACTTACAATTAATATAAACCTCTATGTGGTAATTTAGGAAGCAGCTGCCAGGTATTTGGGAACAAGTGGACAGGACAAGAAGCTTGTGTTTATTACCCACTCCACTCCAAGAAGCAACATCAGTGCTCTCCCAAGCACGGAGCTTCAGGGTCTCAGACATCTCCTGAGACACATCTCTGGAAAATCCAGCACAGCATGGGGAATCAAGCTTCTAGCACAGATCTCTCTACGGAACACAGTCAAAGCATACAAATTCCAGCAGGGAGCAGCTTTGGCCCAAAACTTAAGGTAGGACTTCCAAGGTGACCTAAGGGCCACATTAGGAACAGTGGGAATCTGGGTCAGTGGGGTCTTGGGGAGTACTTCCACTTAGGGAGCACTGCCAGGAGCAACCCAAGCCCCTAAACAAAGCACTGGGAAGGGGACCAGAATTTCAGGTTTTTAGGCCAGAGGAAACCATCTACTTTTAGAGTCAGCAAGGAGAGGAGGAACTCAGGCCAGAGAAAGCTGAGGGAGGCAAGCTACCAGCCTGCAAAGCCCTGTCATGGGGACCCTGTACCCACTACATAAAGTTTCTGACACTCTATCCTAGGAATAGGTACCAGCCTTGGGAAGCTCTGGAGCAAGACAGGTGCTCTGGGTCCCAGATGTTCAGTGATGTGAATGTAGAGTAATGTAGAGTCTTAGGAACCAAACAGCATTATCACACCATCACCTTATAGTAGACATATTTAACTCCATCTAAGCAAAGGAGGAGCTGAGAAAAGAAGTAATTGGCTTTGTTCATGGGTAAAGAACCTTGAAAAAGCAGAAACCCAGCACCTAACAATTAGCAGTTGATCAAGTGTACATGAAATTGCACTTACCCTTGTGTCTCTTGGTTATCCCAGGCTGCAGTGGTGGATGGGTGGGCACTATCTCAAACTATGGATCATCACCAAATCAAACAGCATCATGAGTGTTGTACATAAACCCAGAGCAAGGCTGCATGAATAACCAAAAGGTCAAAGGTCTTTGTTTGAGCTGCTGGTCCATCCATGCTGTGAGTCTTGTAAGCAGTAGCCATATGTCAATTAGGTGGTCAAGTATGAATGTTTCTGCTTCATAAAAATGAGGAAAGGCATTCATGATCACTTCACTGGGCCCTAGAAAAAAATCTTTTAAAAATGTTGAGTGGGAGTGAATGAGGTGTTAAGGGATCCTCCCTAAAGACTGCTTTCTTGCTCTTCAAGAGTAGGCACCCCCACCTCAGAACAGCCTGGTATTTCCTAATAAACCTGGAAGCCAGGGAGTCCCCACATCACAAATTTTATCACAGTACAGATGTGCAGTTACATCCAGTGGGCCTAGAGGAGCTCCAGGGGGATGGTGTCTGCAGGGGATTCTCAGATAAGACAAGAATCCCTACCACAGCCTTCCTGACAGCAGGATTGGAAAGGTCAGAGGCCAAGACTTCTAGAAAATAGCTGCTTTCTGAAGTCCTAATGAACCAATGCCTCAGACACAGAAGGCAGCCATAAATCCTGTGCTCCCAGCTCAGACCAATTCTATGAAGGGCATTTGCTCTCACCAAGGGATATACATAGGCATACAAGCATATATGCATATGCATGCATGCTTACATATACATATATGTGCTCTTGCACTTACATGTAAGTGTGCATATAAAATGGGATTTGAGTTACATAAAGACTTACATCAAAAGAAATATTAATGAAAAAAATTTGCCTACTAGCCAGGGACATGGGGCAGTCAGAGCCTGTGGCTATTACTACAAATATTGTTTCTGGTCACTTGGGGTGGTGAGCCTTGTACCTGAGCAGAGAAGTGAACTGCTGGAGTCACAGAGTGTGAGGGGTATGATAACTTTTCCTGTCTTCTCCAGTGCTGTGACCATGTATAGATGTAGGCCAGACAAGACATGTCACCGAAGCATGGGTGCCTCAGTGGACCAAGGTGTTGGGGGAGCACTTAGTACTACAGCAGCTGCTCCAGTGCTGAGCCACTGTCAAGTGATGCCTTTGTGAGCAGGCAGCCTTGCTTTATAACCTTGTCTGCGCATACACTAGCTGTGTACCCAGGTCTCAGTGTACCCCATCTACACAGTGACAACAGTCATTCTGGCCACAGAGCGGTCCAGAGAAATCGGCACGGTAGTGATTAATATGCAGAACTATGGCAATGAGCAGAGAGGAAGTCAGGCTATCACATGGGCATCTGAGCAACCCCTAAACTAGAAATCTTAGCTTCCGGCTCAGACCAGAGCTCCTGTCATCTTGCCAGTGATTTTAGAGGCACGGGGCTAGGAGTTCCTCCATAGCATGATATTTTTTTCACATTTTTATTTTTTAAAAAAGTAAACATGTACGTGAGATACTGTGTTGTCCTCAGATGTCAACCTAGGACTAGAGCTACTACACCTTTTCTTTTCTTTTCTTTTCTTTTTTTTTCTGCAAAAGGAAGGCCAAATGATTTCACAGGCTGCTGTACAAACAGTGGCTTAGTGGTTGTTCAAACAAAGATAAGTGGGTGAGGACTGAGTCATCAAACACTCCTCGGGCACCGGCAGGCCCTGGGGTGACTACTTGTAAGACATGACTAACTGGGTATGGCCAAGTAACTTCTTTCTAAGCAGTATATGCTTTTATAGTTGTTTTTCCATCTTAAAAAGTTTTAACAGGCTCATAGATTCCCAAGGCCAAGGGCACATTGAGGAAGAATGGGCGGGAAGAATGTGAGGTGGGGAGGAGGGATGTGAAAGGCTGTCATCAGGTTATGACATGGCTGTTAAAACTGTGAACACTGTCTTCCACGGATAGAAGAGGTGCCCACAAGGCCCCAACCCTTCCTTAGCAGCTACTGACTATTAATGGTTACTATGGGAAGGGGTGCCATTCTCATTCATGCTACCGGAGGACTAGTTAGAAAGAGGTTCATGGGGAAAGAGGGTGGGTAACAGATGAGGATGAGCTACAGTATATCATGTGTATACATGACACTAAATGAGTATGTTTGGGAGTATTTTCTGAAGTTGATAGGCTCATTAACATTTTGAGTTTGTGGTTAGAAGCTTATCTATTATAATACAGGAAAAAATAAAATAATATTGATAATAACACTAATGAGGGCACAGCGTGCTCCATTGCCAAGACAATCCAGCTGATAGCAAGCAGATCTTCAATTGGGACACCCTTCTGTTATTACACCCAACATTGGTTATTTCACTTCAGCAAAACATCATCTGTCACATTAAATTAATGGCATTAATTTGAATTTTAATGGTTTTTGTAGTTTTGTTTGCATTTAATTTGTAATTGTGTTTTGGTTTTATAGCTTCATAGGAACTAAAAGCACAAAGAATTCATACTTACTCTTATGCTTGTATATATTTAAATAACGTGATCAAAATAATTTCAGTTAATGCTGGGAATCTATGATAGTTTTGTGCCCTTCAAAATGCATATATTTGAGGTAGCAAGATGGTTCAGAGATAGAAGTGATTGCTACACAGTCCTGAGGATCTAAATTGGAGCTCTGTAACCCACTTGAAAACATCTGGATATGGTGGCAAACATCTGCAGTCCCATTACTCTTACTGTGAAATGGGAGGTAGAGTTAGGAGACTCACCTAGAAGCTTGAGAGGCAGCTCACCTAGAATAGCACTTTGGCAAGGGAGAGTTTGCCTCAGCAAGAAGGCAGGAGAGGCTCCCAAAAGATGCTCTCTGTGGGCACCCTGACATGCAGGTACAGGTACTCAAACTCACATATTCCATGCACAATGATAAATCAGTAAATATTTTAAATCCATCTTTTAGTGAACTCTAAGATCACTGTAAGTCACCACTAAATGCACACATCATTTGATTGTAAAAGTGCTAGGTTATAAACTGGGAGCATTAGAATTGTGGGAAGGGGGTATATTGCCTAACATCTCACAAGAATTTAGATCTAGGCTTCTCAAAAGGCTAAACTGGTTAGTTGCCTTCTTGGGTGGCTTCAGGTCTCAAACTACCATGCTTATCCTTGGCTTCACAACCTGGGTATGTGTGAGTAGCTCTTGTACATCAGATAAATGGTCATAACTTGAATCACATGTGACAGATAAGTCTAGGAAAGTCTTCAGCATCTGTCAGAGTGGCAGCTTCACACCTTCTACATCCTTAAAGGCTTATGACTGATCTTTGACCCAGAGACTTAGGGCTGTACCTCCCTGGGCCTTGCTGCTGCAGGCACCTCCTCCATCGCTATAATCCCTGAGTAAAAGCAGGAGCCAGGAAAGACTGGGTAGCTTAGCTGAGACTGAATGGTAGTATGGCAAAGCCTCCTGCTTGGGTCCAAATACCCATAGAGGGTCTATCCCAACCTACTGTCTCCCTGCTCCCTGTGGTTGCACGGATGAGAGGGAAGGAGAAACTGTGTTCAGAATATTGCTGATATTCTAAACAAGCACCAGACATGTTCTTCTATGAAATAAGTTATAGATGAATTCTCTAATTGGAAGTGCTGGACTGGGAGAGTGACAGAACCCTCATATCTCAAGAGGAAACATCCAGAATCTTTCCTCCCAGGTGGATTTTGAAGTGCTGTTTCATCCCCATCACACACCTGTTTAAGCAAAAGAGAAAGAATTTCCATGGAGATAGGGGGTGGGAGAGGGTGTGCTTTGTTATGCAGGACAACTGCTTCCTTCATGGGGTACCCAAGGAGAGGGAAGACGGACCCCTCACTGCCCAACTGCATTGCAGGAACCCAAATCACCTCACAGTGGCAGAAAGAACTCCAGAAGAGTTCATCTCACATCTAAGACTAGGGCTAGAAGATGTCCATTGAGAATAGAGCTCATAGGTGATGGGATGGAGTCAGGAAAGCAGTCAACATGTCCATAATGTAGTAGAGAGAGGAGCCATGAACCAGGAACAGAAGTCAGCTGGTGGAGCCCTGGGCTGTGTCATAGGACATGAGAAGACACAAAGAAAACAGTTCCCCTCAAAACACGTAGGCTTAGGCAACTACCTTAACAGTGACCAAGCCATGGGAGGTCTGGGCAGCCGAGTCATCTCCATTTCCCTCCACAGCATTCTCTTTTGTCTGCCCTGGGAAACCAGATGGGAAAGCCAGGCTGCTGTTGAGGCTACCCTTACTATAGCTCTAACATCCTGGCTGCTGGGGCCTGAAGTTCCTAGGAACTCTTTACTGGGAGGTGCCATACTCTGCTCACACTGTCTCCTCCCTGTGGGCTTTTACATTGTCTTTCTGCATTCTCCTCTCTGTGCTCACATTTTTTCTTCCTACAAAGAGTCAGCTATTCTGAATCAGTGTCCCCTTTAGAGTCAATAACTTACTTAACTCTGTGAAAACTACTTCTAGGTTATATCTAATAACCTCTCAACACACCTAGGGTTACTGGTACATTTATTTAAGGAGGACATAATTAAACTTATAATTCGATGGAAAGCAAAAGAAACATACTAGTATCACACCCGTCTTTAGGCCACCCATGTGGTCAGAAAAAAACCTCTAAATGTGGATGTGGACAGAGCTTGCTCTTGGCCAACACTGGACCTTCAGAATATCTGAGTGAGGCATCTTTTCCACACTTGAAAATGACTGAGAGGTTCCAGAATGCACCTCAATGTCCCTGAGTGATGAGAGAGGAGATCCCCCCCCCCCAACCCTGCCACTCTAGCCAGGCATGTATGTTAGCATTGAAAGGAAGCAAAGGAAGCTATTTCCTATTCACACTTCCAATATGCCATTACAAATTCAAGATGCAAGTGGGGGCCAGGCCTGAGGCCAGCAGTATAACATTGAGTGGATGAAGAAAGCAGGTGTAAATGCGATAGGGAAGGAATGACCTCGTACAGGCTCTATAAAAAGAGATGGGATCCAACGGACCCTCCCCCAGGATGGGTGAGTCTGTCCAGCAGGCAGACAGCAGGATGAGGGTAGAGCCTGTGTGAAAAGAGGCTCAGGGGTCTGACCCAGACCAGTGCTGGGGACAGTCCAGACTCAATGACCCAGGGAGGACTGCAATCCTCAAAAGGACTTTTCTTTCCCCCAACGCTGGGCAGCAGGCATAGGTTTTTAAATGTGTGTCTGTAGAAGGCTAAAACTGTCTTCAACCAGAACCACAGTGATCAGATGCTGTCTCAGACAGGGATGGGAGCATTTCCTTGGTTGGAAGAACTTGGGCAGACTGTGCCAGAAGTGGTTTATAAATAGACCACCACCTCCTCCCTCCTTCCCTTCGCCCAGGCTCCTGGCCCCAAATCTCTCTCTCCCACTTGGCGCCATCCCAGGTGGGTTTTAATTAGCAGTCTTGCCTTCTCCATTGCTCACATCCAGGTTTTCCCAGGCCGGGAACACACACTTTTCTTTCCTGCTGTTCTGGCTTTGGAGCTGAGTGGAAGCTTTTTAGAATCTTTGGACAGTGGTAGGAACAGAATGGCAATTTTCCCCTGTCAGGAAGCATGCTATCTACCCACTGCAAATGGGAGGCCTTAGGCCTTGGGCCTTAGGTTTAGCAAAGAGGCTTTTATCCTTCAGCAGAGCTCAGTGGGTTCCCCAAAGTGAGTGGTCTGGTGCAGAAACCCTGCATCTGCCATCACCATCTCTAAGCCATACAAACAGATCTTGCCTCTGTCTAACCACCCAGTGTGTCATTTCTCCCACTTAATTTTGTGAAAATTAAGCCTCAGCCAAATTGGACATATGCCATTCTCACCCTTTACCAATAAATGTCCACTGCGTCAGTTAACTCTACGCTGTTAAAACAAATCTCTGAGACAAAACATATAAAGGACAAAGATTTCTTGTATCTCATGGCTTTAGAGATCTGACTTTGGACCTGCGGAAGTCCATTGTGAGAGGAACATGTAAAGGAACAAAACCACTTGAACCATGGCTAGGAGGAAAATGAGAAGAGAGAGCACAGGGGGCTATATTACTTTGCCCAATTTCCAAGAACAACCTACTAAAGGTGCCACCATCTCCTAGTACTGCTATCTTGGGACTAAACTGTCAATGCACAGGCCTTTGAGGAACATTCCAGACCAAAACTGTAGCACCCACCTCCATTACTGAGCCTTCTCTCACCTGGGATTCCACTTCATTTTGGTCTTTTTGGCTAGTTGGTTTTAGCTTTTTGTGGCAGGGTTTCTCTGCATAGCCCAGGCTGTTCTAGATCTAGTGCTATAGACCAGGCTGGCCTTGAACTCAGAGATCCTACTGTCTCTGCCTTCCTGCTAAGACTCCACCTCTTAAGCCCTATTCTTTTTAAAGGCCAACACAGGCATCTTTGTCAGAAGCTTCCTCTCTACCCAGGCCCCTGTTCCAGTTGTGTGTCTTCATTGGTTTGTTCTTTTTAGGGTGCCTTTCTAACCAGAATTAGAACCTCATTTTTCCAAGGGGATACTGCTGACAAAAAAAAGTGATGTTTGTCATTGTGTTAAGGGAAGGAGAAGCTTGGGGTAAATTAAGTTAGAAAGCCTTGCACACCACAATCCCCAAGACAGCAGCGAGGCATAGCAGCATGTTTAATGCTCTCAAGATGCTTGCTTAGCCTCATCTGACTCAGTGGTTCCCAGGCCTTCTGCTCGTAAACTTGCTTATCCCCAAAATATCTACTTAGGGCCCACCCCATGAGTGTTGTAGCGGGGTTTCTCTGGGTCCCGGACGCCAGAGGTCCCGGACCCACAGACCTGCCGGGGACCGCTTATCCGGGCGCCGCCGCCCGGGTCCCCAGAAACGACTCAGACACTTCTATTAACTTTATGCTGTTTGGCCTATGGCTCGGGCACATTGCTAGCTAGCTCTTACATCTTAAATCAACCCATTTCTATTAATCCGTGGGCCACGTGGCTCGTGGCTCACCCGTGTCTCCTTACATGTTGTTCCTTTGGCGGCTTCAGCTCGGTCTGCCTGACTCCACCCTGCTTCTCCTACCTAAGCTCTGATCTCTCCTCCTACTTTTTCTATGGTGCCTGCCATGGCTCAAAACAGCTCCTTTATTTAAAGATTGAGATTCACAGCATGCATAAACGCATTCCCACATCACATGAGTGTAGTGTTTAGGCTTTGGTAGGTTCCTCCCTTAGTGGGTCCTTGGATGGCCATGCGAGTGAGACCAGGCTTTATGTCTGGCTGGCCATTTCACGACATTGAGTCCTCTGTGTCCTGAGCAGTAGACTAATTCTTGGGCAACCAGGGTAATGCTTACCCACTCCATGCAGTGAATAGACATGGAAGGTGTCATATGGTGTGCTGAGGTCAAAGGAAGTCATGGCAGGCTCTGTCTTTCAGGTACTCTCTCTCCCATTGTCTAAGGTGCCTTTATGATCTCCTAATTTCTACCTCTCCAGGAGGTGGTTATTTTAACAGTGACACATGGGCCTGGCAATTAGCTGTGATGTAGATGAGTATGGGGGGGGGGACTTGGTGGGGTGAACCCTGACTTTCTACTAGTGCAAGCTATTGGCCCAGTTATATCACTGCCCTGTACTTCCGTTTCCTCATCAGCAAAATACCTACTACCATGCTGGGCAGTGTGAAGTCCACCTGATACTGCCGGGGGGTGGGGGCAATCACCGAACCTGGCACAAGGGGTATCAAGATGGGGGTTTCTGAAGGCTGCAGGTAGCTGACTATCCTTTGATGCCGACAGGGTGATATTCCCATTGGAGTCTGCTTTAAATTATCTACAGGGAGCAAAGTCTGGGTCTCTTAAGGGCCTCCCGTGTACCCAGACTGATGGGCCGACAGAAGATTCTGCAGTAGGAGGACACTGTACTACCCTGTGAGGACATAGTCCCAAACAGACCAGGTGGTTCCCAAGTTCTACCTTTGTCCATGCACCACTCTCTGGCATTTGAGGGCATTGGCATCTTGCTGTGTTGAGATACAAGAGTCTGGGGATCTGGAGATAGAGCTACAAGAAGCAGGAAAAGTAGATATGTCTTTCTGGTGGTAAAATTCCAGAAAGCTACCCCTAGTGGGGAACAGACAGGAGAGAGGTAGTCTCTGACACGGGATGTAGAGGACGCATGAAATAACACCCAGTCTCCCAGATCCTGCGGTCTCCCATCTCGGGGAACAAAAAAACTGTACCACTGAAGGGCGATAAGTAGACTTCCCTTAGCTTCAGACCACAGCATCCTCTCACAAAGGTAGCTGTAAGGGTTAGTTTTAATTGTCAATTTGTCACAATCTAGAATTGTCTTAGAAAAGAGTCACATCAAGTTAGTTTATGAACATGTCTGTAGAACATTATCTTGAGTAAATAACATGGAAAACCCCAGCCCACTTTGGGAAGCACCAGGACCTGGTTTTATACCCTAGACTTATACGAATAGGGAGAATGAGCTAAGTAGTACGCATGAGGCTGCTTATCCCTCTCTGCTTTTGGCTGTCAGCATGGTGTGAGTTGCTGTTTCAAGTATCAGCAACCTTGACTTCCATGATAGACTATGATCTGGAATTGTGGGCTGACTGAAATAAACTCTCTCTTCTCCAAGGTTGCCTAAGGTGGAAAAGGAGGGGAAGGGAGGGGAGACAAGAGAACCACAGAATAAAACTAGAACAAAGACCACCATCAGTTTTCATGTCTGGTGATCACCATCATTTCCCACAAGACAAGTCCCAGTATCATAGGCCAGGAGAGTTGATGTTGAAATGAGGGATCAAGTGCCAGTGACCATTCAGGAACATGTTGGGTCCTGTACTGTCATCATATTGGAGGGGGCCAGACTGGAAGAGCCCTCAGATGGAAGAGATGTACTCCAGGTCAGTCACAGACCCAGGCTAAAGTCCAGACTTGGCCCCCCACCCTGTCCATTGCTACTCCATGAGTCTTGCCTGGGTATATACACCGTCAGTGGAGGGGGAAATGGAAATTTCTGATTTTTAATGCCTAATGATGATATCACTCACTTCCTTGGATTGAGTCCTAAAGGGATGGCTCTGGAAAGCCAGGAAGTGGCAGAGCAGCCTGATAATCCCTACATACCCTCCAGAGAACAGCACCAAGCTAAAGGGCTCACTACTGCCTCCAAAAGAAAGGCAGTCAGATGCTGCCGCAGCCTGGTGGCTAAATGCAGTCCTGTCACATGAGGAGCTTATGGCACAGAAGAGTCAAGTCATGTGCTGGCCGGGCCATGGAAGTGGACTTATTTGCCAAAGGGCCACTGGGAAAAGAAATAGGTTCCGTCACTCAAACCTGTAGTCTGATTATACGTCAGCTCTGGTTCTGTAAGTGGCTGCATTCAGCCATTTCCCTTCTAGAACCTTCTCTTTGTCTTCTCATTCTGTCTTGCCCAGGTGATAGCTTTGTGACTGTCTCAATGTCCCTGCAGCCATGTCCTCACTTGGTTTGGGTATATCTTAGCAGGTCACAGGTCTGCCCAGCCTTATCCTCCTCCTTTATCCCTTCTCTCTTGTATATGCCTGCAACTGCCAAGAAATTAAGCAAGAGGTCTCCATCTTACAAAAGGCCCAGTACCTATGCTTGTCTTTGTTTAGTCCCTCAAGGTACCAAATCAAGTTCAACATCACACTTTCTGAAATCCTGCGAAGCACAGCCAGAGAATGGCTGCTCTGAGGATGACTCAGCTTTGGGCTCCTGTACTACACTCACAGCTCTATGGCCCACTGTGTGTCAGCTCATGCTCCTTGAACACCTTATCCAGCCTTTGGTTTGGTTTCCACAGTTGATTCCATCTCTGGCTCTCATTCTGCTTAGTTCCCTACACGTGTACTTCCCGGGCTGGCAGCTCCAGCTAAACCCTGCACATGAGTAGCTGGGACACAGGCCCAGCAACATCTGAGGACAAAATCTCACCAAGGCTTAACTCTGCTTTCTTCATCTCTTCCTCTTATAGAAATGGGTTCTATTTGGTGTTTTACCTTAACTTCTCATCTGATCTCACAGACTTAGTTTCTAATCCATCATCTTACTTGAAACATTGATCCTCAAATTGGAACAATTTGATTGACAACTTCTCAGCTTTACTCCAAGGCAGAAGCCATGAGCATTCAGTAAAAGCCACAATTCTGGTTTTAATTACCTACTTTTCCCAGACTGGTAGTGGCGTCATGACTTGCCATCCCGGGCAACTGCATCAAGCCATGGCCCTGATCTTACCATCATCAAGCACTGTGCTGGGATGCTCTCTACTAGGTGTGTTCGCTGCATTTTCAACCCATTGTTTCAATGTACCATAGGTTGATTGGGATGTAACTCAATGGGAAGTCAGAAATCATCTGTGAACGTGAACACAACAGCACACAACACACAGCTTCCTACTGAGAGAAGGATGTCTGAGCCCCTGGCCTTCGGGCAGCTGGCTGCTCAGGGATACCAGCTCTGGTTATTCAGACATTTACATTCTGAATTTTTATTAGATTGAACATCTCCTATTGTGTCCTGTGCTAAAGAACAGGGAGGGTGACACATCTCTCCTAGACTTTGTCACCAGTCAGGCACTCCAAGGAATTTCTTTTTCTGTTACAGGGACCTGCAGTGTTTTAGACAGTGGGTCCTCAGAAGAGCCATATTCCACAGTGGGATCTGTCACAGCAGCCAGTTCCCCCCTCCTATGGTTCCTTCTGTGGAGCAGAGTTGACTGACAACCACTAGCTGTGCCCTCTGGGTCCCCCACTGTGCTCATGCCACGCCACACCTGCCTCTTTCAGCTGTTTCCCATGATGCTGGTGTCCATTTGAGGCAGGTAATGATAACTTGAATTCTTGGATGAGCCCTCCTGTCTAAGGTGATGTTCTTTTAATGAACAAAGTTACTTGAGAGACACCCTCCCCATCAACCCGGCCCAGATTTTCTCAGACCCATGCCTATACTCTCACAGTCCCTTCCCTGCCTCTCTCACCCCCACTCTCTAAGCTTTGACCCTGAATGTTGGTGAAGGTCCTCTCTCTGCCCTTTATCCTTGGCAAGCATGTTCCCTGGTGAAGCTACATTCAGTCCTATCCCGGAGACTCTTTTGTCCTCAACTCATGAAAGACAAAATTTACAAGCAAAATTTACCTTCCTCTGCTTTTCCTGCAATAGGATCTACCCTGTTTCACTCATTCATTCCTTTGCTCAGCCCAGCCTACATGTTACCAGCTGTTTGTTCCCACTTGTGATCATGGACTGAATCCTCAGTTTTGTACACACCTGCCATGTGTCCAGTTCTGGCTCTTGGTATAAAGGTCCACTGATAGCCCCGGTTTCCGGCAGATGTGTGGTCCCTTCCATTTGGTAGTTTCGTAATGCCTATGGGACAGTGTAGAAAGAAGGGCACCTAAGGAACTCAGCTGATCATATCACATGACATCAGTCATCCTAGAAACCACTCAAGTGAAGACTTATTTAACGTCAACCCAGTTCCAGCAATGAGGGGGCCCTTCCTCACACTGGAGATGAAGCAAACAGATGTACCCTCAAACAGCTGAGCCTGGCTGCAAAGGCAAGACTGAGCACAGACCGCTGCCATTAAATTAGATTCTGTTTCTGTCTCCTTCCCCTGAGGGGTCAAGGTATTCAGCCCTTCATTGTCCTATGAAGGACATCGTAATCCATAAACATCTGGAGATCTAGTCACCTTCCCCAAACCACCGGACCTTGACCCCACTTTCTTTACTGAAGTGTGAGCTAGCGTCAGTAAAGTGCTGGCCTTATGAGCATGCAGATCTGAGTTTGGATTCCTGGGCCCCAGATAAGAAGCCAGGAACAACAGAATGCATCTGTAATCTAGCACTGGGAGGCAGAGACAAGAAGCTCCTGGAGCTTTATGGCTAATCAACCTAGATGAATGAATGAGCTCCAGATCAGTAAGAGGCCATGCCCCAAGAAACGAAGCAGAGCAATCGAGGACAACACCAGATATACACATGTGCACAGGCATCATCAGGTACACATGCCCACACATGAGTATGTTACATACACATAAAACACACACACACACTAGCTCCCAGGAGCCCTGAGGAGAAAGCTTGAGCTGTTATACTTCATATTTCATGGCTGTCAGGCTAACTATAGCCAGCTCACATCTGTTGCTTCCCCTCTACCCACCACGGACACTCATGGTACTTAGGGACATACCCATTATACATCTATTTACTCTGGCTGTTCTCCATTGCTGAAGGAGCCATGGGCTTGGGCTTCACCCTTATGACTTATCTGGTTTCTTCCATCTACCTAATTTACTTTCCCTGCTACCCTGATACCTAACAAAGCTGACCTTGTTCCTGAGGACAGGGTGGCCTTCTTTATGAGCCCTGGCTCAGCTATAATGGAGTGATGTCACAGGAGAGGTAAAATTGATACTTCTAACCACCTTCTGTAGTTGTGAGGGCTCAGAAGAACACCCCTGCCACTCCGCCCTGCATATGAGTTGCTATGTCTGTCACATGGGAAGTGGTCCAGGGAGTAAGGACCAACCACAGTGCTAACAGTGTTTAATCTCTGGGTAGGGGGTTTAATGGAATCAATTCTACCTTTTTTCCATTTGGCTGAATTTTTTTGTATGTATCTTAAATAATAAGCCTCAACTTTCATGGTGAGGAAAAACTTATTTGTGGGAGGAAGTAATCATGACTTATAGCAGCCAGCCTACTTTAGAACATCTGGGACTTGTCTTCCTGTCTTTGCTACCCCATCCCTGAGGCTGAAACACAGGAGCAGGTATTCGCCCAGACCAATGACTCATTTGCTCCAACACAAGATGTGATACACCTCTGCTAATTACAGGTCTCTAGCCTTCCAGCCTCACTACTTTATTTTACATGGGAGGTGAGTGGAGAGAGGCAAGAGTCTATCACCAGCCCCTTTCCTCCTCAGGCAGGCTGTGCCCCTCCCACTCCAGGTAAGTGTCCTAGCTCTGGAATGAGCACCCTTGACTCTGGAGTCAGTCTCTCAGCCCCACTAAGGTGCTGGACTGCATTCCCCTGGGCAAGATTACTGAGCTGTGAGAAGGTTTAAACCTGCATATTGGGGAGTCTGGAGAAGGTCAGATCACCACACCAGGGCAACACCATCAAAAGGGATCCAGTTCAGAGGCCACCTCCTCTCTGTCAGCACATCGCCTCCTCCCTCCCTCCCCTCCCCTTTCTGCTCCCATCCTTTCTCCCCCTTTCTCCTCCTCTTCCTCTTCCTCCTCCTCTTCTCCCCTCTTCATTTGTAGATTACTTTCTGGAGTTCCCATCTGAAAGCCAGGCTAACTTCACCGAAGTTTGAAAAGCTCACCATGCTTGAGAGAGACACTGGAAACATCATGCTGTTTCCCCGTCTCTAAACTCCTTCTCCTGGCAAAACGCTAACAAAACATCAAGAATCCCCAGCATCACAGAGGTCAGGACCCACCTGGATACTCTACTGTTCAATGCTGGGAAACCTAGGCCTTCACTATCAAGACACGCCAGGGTGTAGACCCCATAACATGTAGGGCAGAGAAGAGTTCTGTCTGCTCAGGACACCACCTAATGGCTCCTAGAATGAGAACTCTGAGCATCTCAAAGGCAGCTTGATCAAGCTCTGGCATCTAAAAGGAAGAGACTTCAGTCCACTGCTGGCACAAGCAGCCTTTGCATCTCTTCTGGAAGTCCAAGCTTGTCTAAAGCCAGCTGTGACATCAACTGACTCACAGGGCTATAGAGTAAACAGGGAGGGGGGAAGGAGGGAGGGAGGGGAGAGAGAGAGAGAGAGAATATTTCAGGGGAAGAATATGGAGTAAACATCTTTTATTTATAATTGAGTTCTAATTCCTGTGTTGAAGTTTTAAAGTTCTAAATCCTAGGACCCCAGAATAGGACTGTATTTAGAGGCAAGGTCTTTGAATAGGTGATTATGTTAGAGTGAAGCCATTAGGGTGGCTCTTAATTAAGCAGGACTGGTGTCTTCATGAGGGAATACAGACACACACACACACACACACACACACACACACACACACACTCTGTGGGGGGAGCAGAGACAGAGAAAAACTATAGAAAGAGAGAGATGATTGCTGTTTGTAAGCCCAAGACAAAGGCCTCAGAAGAAACCAACCTCACCAACTGTGGTCTTGTACTATCAGGCTCCACCAGGATAATAATGATGAAACAAGTGTGCGTTGTTTAACAGCCCCCCCCCCCCACACACACACACCTTGATTGGTGGCACTGTTATGGCATCCAAACTGATACAACTCCAAAGTTCTCAGGATACCTCATGACTTTATCCTGACTTTCACAGCACTTCTCCAAAGTGAGGCCTTCCCTCTAAATATGAAACTGTTACAACAAAGTAATATTACTTTAAAAATGCATTAGGGCAGGGATTAATATATTAACAGTTTCTACTGAAAGATTTGATATAAACATCAATTTTCTTGTTTTTAATTTCAAGGGAAATTAAGCCATATTTGTGGGTGCCAAGAGCACTGGGCACAGGCATGTGTCCACTGTGCCTGAGGGAGTAGATGACATGTGTCCCTAGGAGCACCCACTGCTGAATCCATACCAATCCATGCCATTAGGAACCACAAGACCAAGATTTGACAGCCCTGATGGTGAGTGCAGCTCTCAGGGGAAGTTGCCCAGCCTAGTGGAGGTGGACAGCATTGGCCATTGACCACAGCTGAGCAAATAAAACACAGGCTACCTCCAAGGCTGGACTGTGCTCCTGTCTGCATCCTGCTTCCTTGCCAAGGACCCAGAGTTTGAGAAGCATGCTTTGTGTGTCTGCCTGACTGCCTTGCAAATATATTGGCAAACTACTTTTTCCAGGGTCACACCAGGCAAAGCTGATAGGGAAAATTAATGCCTGGCTCTGTGTACTAGATCTCCCTATGCTTGCCCCAACCCCCTCGACTAGCCCACAACTATTCAAGGATTCTAGAACATTCAGAGAGAAAACTTCATCTTGAGTAAAATACCAGATTGCTAGTCAGTAGTTTACCCCTTTTCCTGGTATAAGCAAGAGCTAGTCTGGTCAGACTGGGACAGGGGCCTTGGCCCTCTTTGTCCCTATACCTAGCTCAGGTTCATCCCAAACACCAAAGGATCCCAAAGGATACCTTTTGAAAAATCACACGTTGAGTGGTCTCTGAGCTCCAGTGTGGGAGGGATGGCCTCAGTCATGCAGTAAATGGCCCAGTCATGCAGTAAAAATTCCACCTGGGCCAGGGAATCTAAGAAAGAACAAGATAGGCAGGGTACTCCCCAAAGGGCTCCTCAGTGAGAACAGCAATGAAAGTAGGTCCTGTCCCAGGAGCCACGGAAGGCAATGGCAGTTGTCACCAGAACAACATACAGCTGTCACTGGCAGAATCATCAAAAATATATTAGTGCAGCATGGCTGTCATGGGCACGGCTGTCATGTGCACAGTGCTCATGAATACAGCACTCAAACACACCACTACAGGCATGTACACTAGTATAGTTATGGACAGAACATGTTATGCACATTGGATGTCACGCAAACCACTACATGCACTACATCCTGTGTCCAGCCTGTGAGGCATCTCTGCTGAATCCATTACCAGATCAGCCAGTGAGGCCCTCCCCTCCATGGGAGCTTTCAGGCAAGCTAATCCCCACATACCTAGGATGTTAAATCATTGCTTCTGCTGTGGGCTGCCCAGGTACATCTGGCTCCATTTAGTCTCCCCCACTGAGCAGAAACACATGTGGGCTCTGTGCTTTGAGGTGGGAGTCTGTGTGCACAGGCTTCTGCAGGCCGGTGGGGGCTGTGAACCGTGAGAGGGGATGTAAGGCAGCTTTTCAGAAGTGTGTTTTTTGGCACACGTGTGTTCTGTGAGATATAATTGGGTTCCATGGAAAAAAATGGTTTCCTCAGAGACGGGAATTTGGCAAACTGCACTGATCCAGGGTGAGCCAAAAATCATGGGCTTCCTCGGAGACTGTGAATAAAAGGAATTGTTTCCTAGAAGCACTTTGTTGGATTACCCGGAAGGAGACTTGTGAGGGAAGGTCAACAGGAAGTCTAGCTTTACAGAGCTTAAAATTTCAGGAAAGGCATCAGCTCACACAACAGGAAGATGGGTACTTTCAGGATTCAGTATTCAAGTGTGTCATCAAAGCAAGCTATCCTACATTTTTCCCTCTGCAGACCAGGATTGTTACCTTGGCTGGTCTCTTCACAGACACTGCAGCCACCAGGACCAGAACTTCTGTGACATGAAGGAAAAGTGTCTTACTAATCCAACCAGAGACTTCTTTTCAAATCCTATTAGTCATGCTGCTGCCTAAACCAGTGATTAGTGGAATGGGGCTCATGGGGCTCAAACTAGACTGATGTGCCACAGATGCTCACAACAAATTCAGGGGTGCTGAAGGATGTTTCAGGAGAACCCAGCAATTGGACATGGGTTGAAAAATACACAAACTACCAGCTCTGGGAACTTCATGCTATCCATGAATCCTACTATAGGCCTTTAAGGATGCCTCCACTTTAAAATCTTTTCCCTGGTTGCTCTGATTACTGTTTAGTTTCTGTCAACTTGGCCCAAGATAGTCATTGAGGAAGAGGTACTTCAGTTGAGAAAATGCCTCCATCAGACTGGCTTGTAGGCAGCCCTGTGGAACATTTTCTTGATTAATGACTGATATGGGAGGGACCAGCACACTGTGGGCAATGCAGTTCCTGGCTAGGTGGTCCAGAGGTGTGTAAGAAATCAGACAGAGCAAGAGTGTAAGGAAAGAGATAATTCTTCAAGTTGTCTTCTGGCCTCTGCACACTGGCCATGGCATGAACATTCTCTCTCTCTCTCTCTCTCTCTCTCTCTCTCTCTCTCTCTCTCTCTCTCTCTCTCTCTCTCTCTGACACACACACACACACACACACACACACACACACACACACACACACCCCATGGCAACAACAAAATAAAACAACAATAAAAAGTACAAGTAAACCCATCACTTGCTTGTCTATAATTTAAAAAGAATGCAATTTAAATTCTGTTTTCTTTTAGTCTATGTATATTGCTTTTTCAGCTGGCTAACAAATGGCTGAAGCACAAATGTTTGCCAAGTTATTTGGGCCTAATTCTGTGAAGTGTAGGAATGTTGAAAAAGAAAATAATGCAGTCATGGTGGTGTACGCCCATCATTTTCGCATTTTAGAGGTAGAAGCCAGAGAATTAGGAGCTGAAGGCTAGCCTGGGCCACACAGCAAGAACTCAGTGAAAGAGTGTTTGCCAAGCAGCAATGATCATAGTGATGAGAGAGAGATAGAGGGTCATGAACAAAGAGCTTGGACTGACCAAGTGCAGAAGCTGGGGCTGGGGCCTGACTCACTTGAAGCCCAAGAAAGGTGCATATGAGGGAAGGTTCTTATAAAGAAAGATGCAAAAGACTTAGAAAGACATGTTGCCTGCTCCTCCAGGACCTGATGCTAAGCAGAGCAATCTTTCAGAGTTGTCTTTTCTAGTAAGAAGTTCTGTTGCCATCCTTCCTCCGTCCTCCTCCTTTCATATTTCTTTTGACCGTTAGCATGCATTAATTGTACGAGTTAATGTGTTTCTATCCACTTCTACAACCCTTTCCCCCACATTCCTAGTATCCCCTACTTCACTCTCCTGTCCATTAGTTCCCCCCAGATTCCATACGTGAGAGAAGACAGGTGACATTGTAATTCAGAGTCTGGCTTCATTCTCTGTCCACTCACTTTCTGTAAATGACTTCATTTGCCTCAGCATTAATCCACTGATAGGAACCTAGGGCTGACTGTGTGTGGCTGCTGTGACTAGTGCCACAATCAGCATGGACATATAGGTGTCTCTTTACTTTAGTGACTTGAGAGTCCTCTGGGTGTTTTCCCAGGAGCAATATCGCGGGACCATATGACCACATGACAGTTCTGAAGAACACAGGAAGGCCTCTGTGACCAGAGGATGAAGAACGGAAGGATCAACTATTTTTCTCTTGTCATCTCCTCAGTGCCATTGGTAACATCAAGGGAGCTGAGGACAGAGCAATGATGCTCCCCCTTCTGAGCACACTCTCTTCTCACCCACTAATTTTTGTCTTTATTTCATCTACTTTGCATATACACACACCAGCCAATCAGAACTCAGCATATTCACAGAGCAGCCAATCAGAACCCACCTAAGCCTATAAACAACAACCCTGAACCAGCATCTTCACTGGCAACCAATTGAGCAGCCTCCATCAGGCACTGAGAACGTTCCCTTTTCAGTAACCCCTGCTTTGTTCCTGGTCTGTGATCATCATTCTTCATGGGCTCAAGAAAAACACCTCGCAGAGAAGAAAAGCTGTAAGGTCTCCAAGCAGTTTGATCTTCAGGCTTTTTGAGGAACCTCCCTTCCAAAACTTAAGTATATAATGGCTGAGAATTACACAAAAATTCTATATTCAAAAAAGCACTCTGCATCGTTAGTCAGGGAAATGCTAGTCAAAGCTACATGGAGATTCCCAGTCACCCGTGTTGGGTTGGCTATCCCTAAGGGGAAAAAATGAAAAGGGGGCACATTGGGAAGGGTGGAGGGGATGGCTTTAATTCTTGCTGTTATTTACTGCATCGTTGGAGTTCTATTCAGAGTCATTGCCTGTGCATAGATCTTAGAGTGTTTTGTGCTATTGAAGTTTTGACTATTACATTAAGATCTTTGCTGCCTCCTCCTCTCTTCTTCTTTCAGCACTGGCGAAGCTTTGCACATGCTAGGAAAGCATTCTACTACTGATCTACAGCCCAGCCCTTTAGATCCATTTAGAGTTGCTTTTGCTTACAGGATCCAGTTTCATTCTTCTACGTGGATCTATCCAGCTTTCCCCAGCATCATTTTGTTAACAAGGCTATCTTTTCCCAAAGTACACTTTGGCACTTTTGGAAAAAAAAAAGAAAAACTGGATGTTGATATCTGAGTGGGCTTCGTGGGGGGGGGGGGGGCTTATTTCTGCTCCATTGGTCTGTGTCTGGGTTGAGCTAGTACTGTACAAGTTTTGCTACTGTGGCTCTGCAGTATAGTTTGAAGTCAGATATTGTAATTCCTCCAGTTTTGCTCTTTCTTTGGATTTTTTTGTGCTTCCATGAGAATTTCTAGTTCTGTGAAGTGTGGCATTGAAATCTTCACAGGGATTGCACAGAACCTCTTGCTCTTGCATCAGTAATTCCTGGGACTTGGTGGCTTCTTCCTCCTCTGCCACTATCAAATTCTTGTGCTGTGGGGAAAAGACAGGACAGATGCCACCAGGCCTGGGCTAGACACCTGTGCTGGAGGAAAGGATACACACCAGCCCATGGTGCACCTTGCCCAACCTTTATCCTTCTATACCGTTCTGGATAGAGATGGATGGAGCTCTACTAATTGAGCCACACTGGTTGCTTCTCCTTGATGTCTCCTCACTGTCCCACAGAGTGAGGAGATCTTGGTGCCTGGGGTTTGTACAACCAGAGATAGGTTCTACACTTGTCCCGCCTTCTTCTCTTCTAATCCAGGCCTTACCCCATATTCCACAGGACCACTTACTGGCATCCATGCCATAGTTTTATTGCCAGTCCAGTGTGGAGAATCCTGAGTGTTTCTCTTTTGTTCAGATGTTGGTTGTCCATCCTACTTGGTAAGATCTCAGGCACACCAAGGACTGATCAGCTCTCAGTCCCGGCACATATCCAGTAAATGGCGCACTCTCCTCTACACTGCACCTGTCCCCAGGCAGAAACTTGCTGCATTACAGAGCCACCATGCCAACTACGATGTTAGTGACATCATCTGAGAGTAGAGGGAAGTCTCTCTTCTCCATGTCTTTGTGTGGAATTGACTTCTTGGACACAGCAACCCTCCTCCCCACCTTCATCCTTGTAGTCGTGTAGATGAAAAGATGGAGCAGGGATGAGGTTGAATCCATCAACACCCCACCCACCCCCTTCATGTACCTACTGTTCCAGGCTAACTAACCCTGGGCTCTGGAAGCCTCCTTCAGAGGGGAGGTTTCTAGACCTCACACTAGTCTAGCCACCATCTTGCCTTTTGGATGGACACCAGTGAGCCCCCCCCCCCAATTCCTTTTTAGCCACCCCCACCGGCGTGAGCAATGCTCTCCCTGATACCCAGCAGATGCCTGCATACAGAGGGAGTGAGGCTGATCTGAACACCATGAGCAGAACATCCCCAGGGGACACTGAGTAATGTCACTGTAGTATCCACTTCAGGGAAGTCAGAACCATAATGTACTCTGGGATCCAGCCTATGCTCTCTGCATGTGGAGCTGGGGCCCCAATTCTCCACCCAGCCATCTTTCCAGGAAGCCAGATGCTATGCTTCATCAAAATTCAGCCAGAGGGACATAATAAAGGAAACTCGGCTGTGCTCTTTCCTCCTAACGATCACCAACGTGCAGGCGCTTAAAGAAGAGACATTTTCCAGAGGAACAATAGGTGACAGGCATCCAGGCTGTGGGGAAATTTTTTCTCAGATGGTATTGTTAGCCACATTTTTCTTAACAAACCAAAGCAGGCAGGGACCTCATTGAGATTTCTGTCAGACCCTCGAGGTTGCCTGCACATCCAGTTTTGTTTGTTTGTTTGTTTTTTGTCAATATTTTTGTCTCAAATTTGAGAGGCACATTTTGGCAGCCCGAGAAATTCTCACAGGAGGAGTGTTTTCAATTCCTTTAGCTGGGCCTCTCTTACTGCATCTTGGGTTAATATGGATTTCTGCTTCATGATCTCCCCCATCCCTCCATGTAGCTGATCAGACTGTTAGTTTGTGAAATTTCCTATGCTCTAAGTGATATCTCATGCTAGACACGCTTCTGAAAGCATACCACTAATCTTTTGGACAGAGGCCCTTACCTTTCCTGAAAGCTTTTGGCTAGAATTTGGGGGGAATTCCATGAATAACTCTTTCACTCAGGCTACACTGTGCAGGCCAAGAACACATGTCCCCCAGATAGCTCAGGGCAGGAAATAGGTGACAAGAGGCTTCTGCACCAGCACCGGGTGCCATGGGGCTCTGTGAAGCTTTTCCCTTGGTGTCTTCTACCCTGCTACCGAGGTCCTTCCGCTACCGAGATCTTCCCATTACTGAAGTCCTCCCACTACCGAGGTCCTCCCACTACCGAGGTCCTCCCACTACCGAGGTCCTCCCACTACCGAGGTCCTCCCACTACCGAGGTCCTCCCGCTACCGAGATCTTCCCATTACTGAGGTCCTCCCGCTACTGAGGTCCTGTCTAGATTCCAACAGAAGTAGGGAAAGAAGTAAAATGGACCAGGCACTGGGTTCCTCTTTGAAAGCGATCCTGGTGATGCTGGGCCTTCCTATTCTGGTCTTCCATGCAATGGCAAGTAATGGGGAATCTATGAGGCAAGAGGAGCTGGGACTCCAGGGAGAGGTCTGACACCTGGATCATTAGCCCTTCTCCAAAGACTCTGGAGGTTCCTGGCTGTCTAACAGAAGACGGTGAGCTAAGGATTGGCATGGAACAAACAGATGTGTCCACAATGAAATGGCAGGTTCCCGAGTCCCACCTTTGCCCCCTTTCTGGCATTCATGGTGCTGATGTAGCTGAGAGAGGATCTGAGGCCCTTGTGTCTGGTGCTGAAGAAGGCTATGCAGCCCATGGGGAGCCCAGTTAGTTCTAATTTCAAGGGCAAAAAATACCTTTAAGGTTTTTTTTAAAGAATATTATTTATTTGTTGATATTGTCAACTTTTAGTTTGTTGTTATTTTTTGAATTTTTTATTTGTTTTGGTTTGTTTTTAGGACAGGCTTCCTCTGTGTAACAGCCTTGGCTGTCCTCAGACTCACTCTGGACCAGGCTGACCTTGAACTGACAGAGATCTTCCTGCTTCCCTCCCTAGTGCTGGGACCAAGGTGTGCGCCACTATTGCCCACTATTGTTTGGGAATTTTACACCCTTTGCTTGATCAAATCCACCCCGTGTTCCCTTTCCTTCCGTTTGTACTCTCCCGCACCGCTTCCCCCTTTCAGGCTTACATGGTCTTTTTTTTTTTTTCTTTAAACACAGAGACCACTTAGTGTTGTCTGTACGTGCATGTGTGGGGGACCATCTGCTGGGGCATGAGAAGCCTCTCAGGGACCACATCCCTGAAGAAAACTGACTCTCCTCTCTCGGTGAACATCAATTGCCAAAGCACTTTAGGTAGGGGTGGGACCTCATGGGTGCTTCCCCATTCATGTGGTTCTAGCTTCATCTTGAGCAGGTCTTAGGCACTCAGTGCCTGCTGCTGTGAGTCTCCCTGATTCATGTGGGGCTGGCTTTTGAGCAGGTCTTAGGCATGCAGTCCTGACGTGGGAATGTCTTTCTGTATGCTGTGAATATCAATCTTTAAATAAAGGAGCTGTTTTGGCCCATGACAGGCACCATAGAAAAAGTAGGAGGAGAAACCACAGCATAGGTAAGAGAAGCAGGGCAGAGTCAGTCAGACCAGGCCCGAAAGCCCAAAGGAGCAACATGTAAGGAACACAGGTGAGCCACAGGCCATGTGGCAGACAGATTAATGAGAATGGGTCGAGTTAAGATGTAAGAGCAAGCTGGCAAGGTGCCTGAGCCATAGACCAAACAGCATGAACTTAATATAAGCATCTGAGTCATTTCTGGGGTCCTGAGCAGTGCGGTGGCTAAGGGGTCTGGGGCTGCAGGCCTGTGGGTCTGGACCTCTGGCCACCCGGGACCAAGAAACCTCACTGTAACACAGTCCCCGCTGCTGTGAGTTTTTATGGGCCATGGTGCCATCATGTCAGAGAAATACCATTTTACTGCAGACATCTACTCTCTCTTACTCTTACAATTTTCTACACACTTTTCTGTGATGATCCCTGAGCCTTGGGATGAGGGATCTGTTTTAGAGCTGAGCACTGCACTGTCCCTTATTCACTGCATATTGACCAGTTGTGGGCCTCTGTATGAGTTGCCCTCCACTATAAAAATTAAACTTCTTGCATGAGGATTGAGAGATGCACTCATCTGTGGATATGAATACAAGAACTTAGGGGTCAGTTTATTGCTGTGTCCATTTAGCAGGACAATAGTATTAGGTTTTTCTCTAGGGACTATAATCTAGGCAGTAAGCACTTTTGGCCCTGTTATGATACTGGGAGTCACAGTTTTGTCAACTTTATATAAACCCAGACATACTTAGGAAGAGGGAATCCCAACTGAACAATCATCTATATCAGATTGTCCTGTAGACATGTCTATGGGGCATTTTCTCAACCGATGATTGGTATAGGATGGCTCGGCTTACTTGTGGCCAGTTCCATCTTTTGGCAGGTGAACTTGGGCTATAAAAGACAATCAGCTGAGCAAGCCTGGGTAAGCAAGCCAGTAAGCAACGTTTCTCTGTATCTCTGCTTAAGTTCATGCCTTCGGGTTCCGGCTTTGGCTTCATTCAATGATGCATTATAAAATGTAAGCCAAATAAACCCTTTCCTCTCCCAAGCTGCTTTTGGCCAGTGTCTTATCACAGCAACAGAAACCAAACCAAGACCCCAGCCATTAGTTCTGTCTTATAGAGTAAGACAAAACTCCACAGAAAGTGATTGATGACATCTGTGACCGTTTCACCCCTGAGCCTCTCTTGCCTGACCAGTCATAATTGCAAATCACAGAATTCACAGCCAGGTAAGATTATTGGTTACCTTTCTCCCTAGTAGCATGCATAGAATCTTCTAGCACTATGAAATCCCCTGGTCCATACCATCTTGATTTCTCCATATCTTATGACTATGTAATGTCTTTAGCAACAGATTCTTACTGTCAATTTCCGGAGGGTACCCAGGAGCAATGGCAATATCCTCTACAGCTTTTATACTGGAGAAGTAAGTTAGCACGAACCAAGGCTAATGATTATTATTCACCTTAGTGTCCTTGCTAAGCCTATGACAAATTCTAGCATGGCATAAATACCAATAAGGCTTGTGAGATGGATGGACAGATAGATGCATGCATGAATTTATGAATGCATGGATAGATAAACTGAGTTATGCCTCTGCTTGTCTCCTGAAAACAGAATGAGCTGAGCCCTGGAGGTTGCCTAATTCATGAAATTCTTCTACTAGAAACAGAGTCCAGCCCTACCATTCTTGGCCCTGTCCTGAAGTCCTCAGCACTGGGACACACAGACATGAGTTCTCTTAAATAGATTACTGACTTAGGATGAGATAGCCAACTCTGTGTCCTGTGCTTCCCAGTTCCCCACCCATAATGCCTCTCTGGCCTACTGTCATCTCTTTGCAGAGGCCATGGAACCACTGAAGCAGAAAGGGGTGGGAGAGGAGCAGCTGGGAGCTACACAGGGCCATGTGGAAAGTGCCAGCCCGGTGGCCATCTGTGCACTTTGGCCTCTCTAAGCCTGTCAGGAACAGATCTGTGAAGGCAAAGGCAGACACGTGTGAGATCCAGCCAAGCTCCACACCGCAAGCCAGCCTCACTGCAAACACATGCAGGTGCACGTGGGTACCCACATGCTGCTCTTGCCTAGCTACTGGTTGGAGTTATCACTGTCAATGACCCATGAGATCACAGTACATTAGGTAGAGGTACTGACAGGGGAACACACCAGGAGATAGCCAGAACTCAAGAGGGAAACATGTGCTTTCTGCATGCCTCTTGCCTGGGCCTAGTAACAGCATCCAGGACTGTGGCCCAAACCCTGTCTTGCTCACCTGAAGGATTAAGCACACAGAACAGCACAGATAATCCCCAAGGTAGAACAATCACTTAGGATTTTCAATTTTACCATGGCATGAAAGTGACATGTTCTGGGGAAACAGAAGCAGATTGTGAAATGCAACCTAGGCTGTTGTTCCTGTCTGCCTTTGGCCAATCAGTGTTTTTATTAAACCAGTAGGCAGGACAATTATTTACAATGGAACAATCTCACTACTCTGTTGACATTTGGGCAGTGACAGTCTACTATGCAACTACATGATTACCACGGGAAAGGAGCTGCACTCCATGTACTAGGTTACTAGTGCTTGAGGGGGTTAGATGTCCAATATGTGACATGGGTTGTCTGGTGCTTTATTAGATGGGCCTTGTGTGGGTTGATTCTACCCAAACGTGGGTGAGTGTGAATGCTCTGAGCACACTGGAGGTGGGCTAAGTTGTGCAATGATACACCGAAGATTAGCTATGCTATGTGTGTTCTGCCTTGTGATACTTTTAGTGGTGTATGCTGCATCTGTGGAGACTCCAACCCTACTCTGACTCAAACAGCATCTGGATAAGAAAAGAATGTTCCTTGTAGGCTAGAAAGGGCTGGGCAGACTTCACAATCTCTGGTTCCCCCCACCTCAACCCCTCTATGCTTCCAGGTTAAAAAAAAAATGAAGGAATGTTTCTCTGTCAAGTAAGCTATGTACAGCCATGCCTAGTGCTTGTGCAGGTTGCCAAGAATGTTTTAGTTCAGATGTTGGACACAGTACTATAGGTTGCTCTGGTGATATGGGATTGTTACCTTCATGTTCTGCCTACATGGTGTCTATTAATATAACCCCCATTCTGATAGGACTTCCTGTCAGCTCCAACCCTGTATGGGTTTCCTGAATTCTGCTGTTACGGTCCTAATCCTTACCCAGGTATCCTAGAGTGGCACGTCACTCTTATCACACAGAAATGTGATCAGAAGTCACTCATACCTGACCCAGGTGTGCCATGTTCCTGAGACAGGAGAGGACTGGCGGTCCCTGCGGAGCCAGGCTGGAATGTTATCTTAGGGTATCTCTTTCTTAGATGGACCAAAGAGAAAGAAGCAAAGTGACACTGAACTTCCTGGAGAGACTGCCTCAGAGTCTCCTGTCTACTCAGCTTCTGTAGAGGGAACAAATCTCCCTGGTCCAGAATGACCTGATCTTGGAAACCATCATTCTATGGTCAGAAGCCAGGACACCAGAAACAAGGCTTGCGCCCAGGCTGCTTCCAGCCTCCTCACCTGCCCACTTCAGAAGCAGTTCCTGCCTCTGTTCAGAAGCAGTTCCTGCCACCAATTTCCACTGTGTGCCCTAGGCTCCAAGTCTCAATCAATCCTATCTCTGCTGTCCCATCTAAGGAAGGCTAGAGGAAGCACCCTGAAGGACTCTGCCCCCCCCCCCCCACCTGAAGGCCAGGGCTGGTACAAATTGAACAAAATACATGTTCATGCTAAGAGTATCAAATTGTAACTCCTATGATACAATTTAAAAGTCATGGTTAGAAATGAACAGGGCAGGTCATCTTTAGAAAATTAAACTAATACAGGGAAGTAAGAAAGTCACCACTGTGATGGAAAAGTGATCGCTGTCCCACACAGGGTGCTCCATGGAGCTTAGGACCTGTGGGCGAAAGTTTGTTGAAAAATGGGAGATCTGAATGATCTCAGAGAATCTATCTCAACATATTTATTATTGTAAGTAGGTTCTTAAAAAGAGAAGGCTACAATGACAACCATCATAAGTGACACCCAGCAGATGCCACCTTAAGGCGGCACTGCAGAAGCCAACTTACCTATGCAAATGCAGAGCTGGTCCCTAGTGGTAGGGTGAAAATAAGGTGCTACCCTATTGGGCACAAATCACAGGTCTGATATATACTGGCTGTGTGTGCCACAAAATGTAATTAATATTTCTGTATTGCATAAAGTGAAAGTATTTGCTGCTTTGTTTTCTCCAAACACATAGGACATCTACACACTCTGTATAAGGGTTAATCTGTGCCTTTGCCTTCATTTCCTGTATCTGTCTGTCCCTTAACACCCAAAAGTGCTTGCAACTCTCAAAATCAAATGGGTGGAGGCCCAAGTGTGAGGCTGGGGAAGGAGGGATGGAGAGGGTCTATGGAGAGGGTCTTCTGCCCACTGAAAAGTATGGGCGTTATCAGATGGAATCCCAACAAGATGACAAGGACCATGTGCATGGTGTGGAAAGAGAAAAAAATGCAATACTGGAAAGAGCCCAGGAGAGGAACGGACCCATATTAAGCAGCACCTGCTCCCCAGGCAGGGGCCTCCCTGCTTGGTTGTGGTTGCTCTGAGGTTTGCAATAAAAGAGACAGAAAAGAGATGGGGAAGTGAGCGAGGGAAAGGAAAAAGAGGGAGAGAACAGCTTCAAATAATTTCTGACCGAAAGGCTCCTGATGCCTGAAACTTTCAGCATAAATTGATGTATCCTAGAATGCTTTTAATATCAAAACTTGGGCAGTTTGCTGATTCTGGGAAAGCCCTGCTTTAAAAGGGTGAGCTGATATGGGAATTGGCAGGTTCCCTGAAGTCCCAGGAGTGCTACCAGCATTCCCATCACCATGATCAAAACCAATCAGTGGTACTTCTGGGCAGTAAGGCTGATTGAAGCCATGTGGGCAATGCAGGGATCAGTTCTGGGTAGCGAATGGCTGGCTTTAGCTACTATTTTGCAAGGCTGTGCAGCTTGCATCCCAGTCCTCTGAAGTCCTGTCACATCTGCAAACATCTGGGTGCCAAGAGGCCACCTCCATGAAAAACACCTATGCTGAAGTCCTAGCTTTGCTTGAGAATGCACCAGCTTGCCTGCATTTACCCCTAAGCAGCCTTCACCCTGACAACCTCCACTGCACAATACTTTACAAGTTTGTTCTTTATTTCTCTTTCCTTCTTCTTTCCCTCCCTCCCCCCTTTCTCTCTTTCTTTCTTTCTCTTTCTTCCTGTGTTGAGGATTGAACCCGACCACCGAGCTGGACCCCCAAGCTTCTCATCTGTAAACTAGAAGGATGGGATGAGGTCAGTGGTTTTCAACCTTGAGTGCACATTAGAATACCTCAGACGTTTTCTAAATTCCCAGTGCCTCAGCTTTGATCAATTACATCTGAAGTGTTGAATTTTTTGCAAAACACACTTATGGTTGTCTCACTCCAGCCACGACCTTAGCTGAAGCACATCAGCTATCCAACCTGGTTTGGCTTCTTAGTGCTGCCACACTTAGACATAAATGTGTTATCGAATAGATTCAGGATTAGCTGTCTACAGTGAGTCTTGGTGGGTTGAAATAAAGCATGACAGTGGGGCCACATTTCTTCCAGAAGCTACAGGAAAATCTATTTCCTTGTCTGGCCCTGATTCTGTTTTGATTGGATTGTATTCCTCCTTTTCCATCCGCTAAGGCAGTGAGATGCAGCCATTCCTCTCACAGGGCCACATCTGCAATTTTCCTTATCATCATCCTGGGCCGGTATTAAAGATTATTTTTATTACTTTGGGCTTTCCTGGACCATCAGAGAAAGCCTCTCTCCATAAAGTTGTCTGACTTATTTCACTTGTGACCCTAATTTCTCTTGGCCTTGATGATGAGATGGTTCAGTAGGCAAAGGTACTTTTTAACAAGCCCAACGACCTGTGTTCAGTCTCTAGAACACATGGTCGAAGGAGAGATCTGCTAGGCTATTTGCTACAGAGGACCAAAAGAAATAAGCTGTGCTGAGAGAGGTCCTAAGGCCTGCATCAGAATCCCTAGTCCTTCCTTAAACCTGGAGCTGCTCATGTGCAGAGAGGTATTTCATCAATGGAATGACACACCATACTAAGGAGAGAGGGGCTTCCAGAGACCTGAAGTTGAACCAACACTGGTGCTCAGTGTTTGACTGATATATTTCACACTTTCCAACTGAAAGGGTGGCTAGCCCTTATGCGTCCATGTGGACTTCCTGGGAGGCCCCACAGTCTCAGAACTAAGCTGTGAAAAGCAAAATCTACTTCAGAGCCCCCTCCAAAACACCCCCACAAAACAAAGATTCAAAAGCAAGATGCCACTTGAGGGCAAACTAGTCGGTTGTCAGCACACAACACAGTGCAGTCTGTGAAGAAAACCAGTCCCACACACTCAGCCACATCACACTCTATGCTTGGCACCCATGGGAAGATATCAAAATATGCAATATACATATATATATTTTAAAGAAACAGGAAAATGTAACCCAAGGAATTTCAATCAAACTCAGAAAACACAGAAGAGGGTCGAATTAGCATAAAAGTATTTTAAAATAACTGTTATAAATACTTTTCAGACTTTGATGAAATTATAAGCATCCAAAAGAGGGGAAAGACTGGGATGGAGCTTCTAGGGCCCAGAATTACAACATATAAAATGAAAAATGTCCCCACAAGCTAAACACAGATTAGACACTGCACAAAGAAAACACAGGCAAGATTGAAGAGAGAGACAAGGAAGCAGAAAGTTTTTAAAAGAGACCCAGTGGCATGTAGAAAAACATCAAATAGACCTTTATTTTGGAGGAAAAGGAAGCTGCTTTTCCCTCCACTCTTGTACACAACACAGAACATCTCTTTGCCCAGATACAAGATGTCTCTTCACTAACAATCTCCAGTGGAGACCAGCTGAGTGTCCTATGGTTTAATCCTGACACCTTCTACCCAGAAGTAGCATCATAATCCCACAGCTGGAGAACTCCTGGCCCATGACACTGTCCTCCCCCATGCAGATGTCAGTGATAAGCACCAGTGTGTCAGTCAAAAATATCTGACATCAACTATTTGAAGAATGAAGAAGCTTATTTGGACTCACAGTGCCAGAGGTTCCAGTCCAGGGTCACTTAGTTTTCTTGGCCTTCCGGGGAACGAGGGGAGGGGGCTGTGAGGAGGCTGCAGTGGAGAAAGTGTGGGGCAGCAGAGATGGTCACCTCATGGCAGCTGAGAAGAAAGTAAGAAAAGGAGAGAAGGGAGAAAGGTGAAAGCAAAGCAAGATATTCCACCAGAGATATATCCCTAGTTACTTTCTTATTCCAACCATTTCCTACCTCCTAATAGTCCATTTAGTACAAACTTTAGCAATGGATTAATCCATGGATAAAGTTAGGATCTTATGATCCAGCCATAAACCCACTAACTATTACATCTCTGTGATGGTTAACCTTGATTATCAACTTGACAGGCTCTAGGATCGCCCCTATCACAGACCTTGGGCGTGTCTGTGAGGGCATTCCCAGGAAGGTCTAACTGAAGCTGACAGAGCCATCATGATATGAGTAGCATCATCCCTTTGGGAATTGGATTCAATTTAGAGAAGAATGTGAGATGAGCAGCAGCATTCATCTCTCTCTGCTTCCTGATTGAAGATGCCATGTGACAGCATCCTGAGCCTCTTGTCGCTATGCCTTGCTCAGCGTGATGACTTGTATCCTTAAACTGTGAGCAGCTGTGAGCCTAAATAAACATTGCTTGTACCTAAGTTGCTTGTGGTTTGTCACAGTACCAATGTAACTAACACAAAATCAAACTATTACAAAACTCAACTAGCTTTCTAAACTTTGTAAGCATGAGTGATTACATCATCAGCTCAACCATTAGCATTATCTCCTGCCTGAAGGTCAGTGTACAGAGCTGAAAGTGATGATTCTCTAATCATATAATGGGCTCAAACAGTCCACACCCTGCAGTTAGCTAAGGGCTTTTAAAAACCTTATCTCATTCACATAAATTCAGCCATGACTTGAGTCATGAAAGATGTGTTTTTAACCTTTGCCACTCTGAGGCTCTTTAAGGAACGGAGGAAGAAATCCAAGTTTTATTTTGTAACAAAAACCAGTTCCATTGCTCTAGTCATTTAAGAAATGACAAGGGCTCTAGGATCCATAAATGAAAGCAAAACATGTATTTACTGTTCTAACACAGTGTGAACAAGAACTACATGAACAAGTAATAGCTTTATGAATTTTCTAAATTTAAAAGAATCACATCGACAATTTTAAAATGACAACACACCTCAAAACAAGTAATAAAATGAAAAATCACATTCATGCATTTCATAGTCAAGTTTAGGAAAATCAGTGATAACTCTGAAACATCTTTAAAGAATGTAAAAGATATTTATCACACACAGCATTCCTCACTGAAGAAAATACAGTTCTGACTACTCAACCCAAACTATACAAGTCAGATGGCAATGGAACAGTATCACTAATGTGTAAAGAAAGCTGGAAGTCTGACAACCTGGAATTTTATAGCCAGTGGAAATATCCTTCAAAAGCAGAGGCAAAAAAATTCAACTGACAAAGTGAGGGAAAGCCGTTATCCCCAGGAAACCCTGCATTGTATTAATGCTGAAATTTTGGCTCAAGGGAAATATCGGATGGAAATCAAGGCTAGAGAGGTGAACAAAGAGTATCAGAAAGTCTAAACTTGCAGGTAAAGGTTTTTAAACTTTGACTATTTTAATTTTTGGTTTCTTGAAACAATAGTTGGTGTGTGAAGAGAGACAGAGACAAAGAAAGAGAAAGAGGGAACAAGAGAGAGATCATATATGACAAAATAGCATAAAGAACAAGAAGGGAAAAGGAAATTGTATTCCTGTAAAATTGTACATCATATATAAACTAGCATAGATTAGTGGAAGTAGGCTAGGGAAAAGTAAATATGCATGTTACAAATCCTGAAACAGTCCTTAAGGACAGAAAACATAAGGTGTAGTTGATAAGCTTATACAGAAAATGAAGCAGAATCCTAAAAAAAATACCCAATTAATATGAAAGGAAATGCAAACAGAACAAATAGTAGATAAAAATTAAAAACAAGTAACAAATCAGTGCATTTGAGCCCAACCTGCAAATAATTAAATGAAAATTGTTTGAATATTAAATTTAAAATGACAAAAAAGTAAGACCCAGTGATATGTGATCTATAAAATCTATGCATTGTTTTCATTGTTTTGAGAAAAGCTTACTTTGTAGCATACACCAGCCTAAAATTCTTGGCAATCTTCCCACCTCATCCTCCATGGTCCACACCTGTCACAACATATTTATTTTGAATATCAAGACGGGCCTAAAATGAAAGATGTGATAGTTTTAATTGTCAATTTGACACACTCTAAATTTACATAGGTAAAGACTTGGTGAAGAACTGTCTAGATTAGATTGGCCTATGGACAAATTTATAGGAGACTTCTTGATTACATATTAACTAATATGTAAAGACACATGCCAGTGTGGGTGACACCATTCCCTAGGCAGGAGATCCTTGACTGCATGCTGTAGAGAATAAATTGAACATAGGCAAGCATTCATACATTAATTTTTCTCTGCTCTTGACTCTGGATATGACTACTTCTGGTTCCTGCCTTGACTTCCTACAGTGATGCACTGTAATTTGGAATTGTAAAGTAAAACAGGTTTTTTTTCTCTCCTAAATTGCTTTTTATGAGAGTATTTTTGCTGCAAGATATTTGATTACAAGGTGAACTCTTAGACTGCATTATTTACTGGAAAAACCTGCTTCTAGCTGTGGTGTGGCTCAGCCCTAGCACACACCTTTAAGAGCTTTCTGCTTGAATATTGTAAACAGGATTAAATAAAATCAACCCTAGGTCAAAAGGCAAAGCAAACAACCAGTTGACAGGAAGTAAAAAGCACAGTAAGAGGGAGTCAGGAGGATGGATAGAGAGACACACAGGAAATATAAGGGAGGAACATATGCTTGGAGAAGTTTCTTTTGCTTGAGATGGTAGGAGAGAGCTCTTTCTGGGATGATGCCAGAGGAATAGGGAGGCTCTCTGAGTTAGCAGGTTTTCACCCCCAGCATCTGGCTCCCAAGTCTTTATTGTTGAAATAGAATGATTGAGATTTAGTTTTAAAACAACAGTATTTTATTATAGAGACTGAAATGAAACCAAGTCAGATAGAATAAAATATACTATACAAACACTAGTTATATTCACATATAATTATATTAACTATATTCACATCAAGTTAAATAGAATTACACACAAAGAAAGAATACAGCACACCGAGGAAAGAGTCAGTTCATCAGGAAGATAAAATGTGTGTAAGTGTTCGTGTACCCATAATGAAGCTTCAAAATATGCAAGAAAATTCTGGTAGAACCTAAAGAGACAGAGAAATGCAAGTCTGTGTTGACGATCCCAGTGCTATTCCCTTTCATCGGTCAAACACCTAGATCAAAAGTCTAAGGACACAGAGGACTTGAAGAACACTATCAAGAAGCGTACCCAACAACATCAAAACACCATTACAGTGTGCCTCCTACTCTAACTCAGAAGACCATATTCTCAAAATTGATTAAAGCTGGCTCCCAGCAGCTCATAAACTTGAGCACTTGATTTTTCCAATATTACATTTAGCAACACTGTGTTCAATTTGGCCACAATGAAGGTCTTTGTACAGTAAAGATCGGCTGGTGTTACAAACCAGGCAATTTTTCTCAGAGAACTAGCTTCCCTGAACATCACTAAAGAGTCTGGCGCTTCACATGTGACACCTGACACACAAACAGGTACCAAGACACTTGAAAGAATCATGTCACCATGTGCATGTTCTCTGGCAATTGATTTTTAAATAAATAACAGTAAGATGTGTTCATAAGCCAAAATTCTTAAAGAACAAATAACAAGTCTAAGTAATCCATAAGTCAAAGGACAAATTACAAAGAAAATCCTTAAACATGTTGAAGTCAGTAAAAATAAAAATACAACAAATGACATTTGAGAATTCCAGCAAAACTGCAGTAACAAGTAATAATACACAATGTGGTGGTTTTAATGATAAAGGTCTCATAATCTCTGGCATTTGGATACTTGATTCCCAGTTGGTTGCACTGTTAGTACAGGCTTAGGAGATACAGACTTACTGCAGGAAGGGGATAGGCTTTGAGAATTTACAGACTTGGTGTTGTGTATAGCCCTCCCTCTCTCTTTTCCTGCTTCTGGTTCCAGAAGTGAACTTTCAGTCGCTGCTCCAGCTGTCATTCCATCATCACGAGCTCTTACCCCTCTGGAGTCATAAGCCCAAATAAGTCTTCTGTAAGTCTTGGCATTTTATCACAAAATAGAAAAATATCTAGTACAAGTAGTCATGAGTGCTGCAGCTCTGAATTATAACAGAGAAAGCATCCAAACCAGTCATTTCTGTCTCCACGTGAGAAAGGGGTGAAATGCAAACCAAACCCAAGGAAACTGGAAGGAAAAGAACACACAGTCCAACTACTAATGTGAATTGAAGAGCAGTAAGCAGTAAGCCAGACTGACCCAAGGACCAAAAGAAGGACATCACATACCGGAGACCTTAAGTAATGAAACACCTAGTAATAAAATTGCATACAAGACTTTATACAAGTTCAACAACTCAAATGTCATGTACAAATCTACCAATTTCTTGAAAGACAACTCACCTCACTTTCTTGAAAGACTTCTAAAACTCCCCCCAGAAGAAATAAAAAGCATGAAGAAATAGAAACCCTGTATCTAATAAACCTATAGCTATGAGCCTCCTTACTTGATTACTACAGGTTTGCTGGAAAATTCTGTTTTTAAAAATTAAGTAGAAAAACACCAAATATTACAACCATTAAATTTTTTCAGAAATTATAAAGGAAACGCTCTCCATTTCCTTTTGATCAGCAAGCTTACCTAAACCCCAATTCAGAAAGGGATATTTGATAGCATAATAGAAGTTATATAGTTGAAAACTGAAAACCAAAGCGTATCAAAAACACTAAAAATATAATCAAGTTAAATTTAATAACATTCAAAAAAGAAGAGTTGGGACTCATGGCAAAACAACCAGTAAAGCTGAGGCAAGAAAATCACAAGTTCAAGGCCAGTCTGGGCAAGTTAGTGAGACCTCATGTTCAAATAAAAAATCAAAACTGATCTGAGAATATCACTAGAAGGTAGAAAAGTTGTGTGGTATGTATAATACCTGAGGCTTGGCCCCCAACTACCTCAGAAACAAAACAACAATACTCAGAATTTATAAAATAACTTGAGCCAGTATGATTTCCCTAGGAATAAAAAGTTAGTTTAATATTCAATTATCATAAAAATGATCTAATTACCTCAATAGACCCTTTACAAGGGTGGATATGGTTTAGCATGTATGATAAAGTCTCAGTATGGCAGCCTCAGAACATATGGGAGTTCACAAAGATATTAATTAATTTTCAGTGTGTTAGGTTTTTATTTCCAATTTTTATAATAACTTTTTTAAATAAAAAAAAAAAAACTCTTAGTGCAGTGAACTCTCAGGTGGCATTGATTTGCAGGGCACTTTTTCTTCTTCAGTGGGCTCCTCTCCCCAGGTTGTGAAACTCCCACACTGCTACCACTGACCCATAGTCAACCATAAAGAAATATGGCAAAGCTTGACCCCCACTTAGACCATTTTCCAAGTCCTCGGGGATACAGAGACTTGAACCACACTACTAAGAAGCTTGTCGCAATAGGCCGTTATGAACACCTCACCTAGGAGCAACAAAAAACAGTTGTTTTCTGCACACCTAGTGTTCTCACTAAGTAGACTATAGTACCAATGCTGATCAGAGCTGGCTAGAACCACTTACAAAATTCTGTACTGCATTTGGTAACCACATGTTGAATTTGACCATGGGGCAAATGAGGTGAAGGCCAGTCTTAGAGCATCTTACAGGGTCCCATGTGCTTTCACCTGGGACTCCCAGACAGACCATGAGTTGGGAGTTGCACAGATCTTCAGGTTGGCTGTTGAGTAACTCTCAAAGCAAAACCCAGAATGCCACTCTGTTTCTCATATAGGCAGAGAAAATGTAGACTAGTGATTTCCTGAAGGTCACATAACGCTCTCAGTGCAGAGAGTGAAGTGACCTCAAAGAGCCACAGTAAAAGCCCCAATCACTGCTCTAAACTTTAGGGCCAAGCAAAGTACCACTCATTTCCGGGCCACCAAACACAAACAGGGCCTAGCCCCTCCCTGGGTTTCTCCTTTTATTGAACACTTTTGAAACCCACGGGAAGGCAGAAATGGTATAATTAATACCCATATCTTGTCATGTAGACTTAACAATCTCTACCATTTTGTACTACTGATTTCATCAATCTTTTCCTGAAATATAATATTTTAAAGCAAATTGCAGACACTATGACATTTCACTCCCAAATTCTTCAAAAAGGATTTCTAAAACATACAAGCCAGTATAATCACAAAGTCATTAAGGTATCTAAAAAACGTGATTATTTTCTTAACACACAGTATATGTGTGTGTGTGTATACAGGTGCATGAGTGTGCATGTTTATGTGTGTACACATACATATGCACATGGAAGCCAGAATTCAATGCCTAGTGTCTTTTTCCATTGCCTCATTTTTAATTTTTATTTGCTGATATATTTTGAGACAGAGTCTCTCATTGAATCTGGAGCCCACTGATTTAGCTAGAGTGGGAACAGTGAGTCCCAGGGATCCTCCTATTTCTCTCTCTCCAGGGCTGAAATTAAAGAAGTGTGCTATGGTACCCAGGTTTTTAAATAGGGGTACTACGGGTTGAACTCCAGTCTTGTTTTGTTTTGTTTTTTATGTGCATGCTGTGGGTTGAACCTGGAGGGACAAATGCTTTACCAACTCAGCTCTCTCCATCCCCTGCTTCAGTGCTTACTCTTCATGTTTAACAGACACTGCTGGCATCCCTCTAGCGTCTCCTGACCCTCCTCCATAGACCTCAGCTGCAGCTGAGTGGGTAGTGCTTTTGTACATGGTGCTTTTCCCATATACAACTACCTCTTCTATCAGAGAGAAAGGAAGACCTGTAGCATCACATTCTCCTCCCTATGAGCAGGAGCAAAGCACAGGAAGTGGTCCTCAACAGAGAGAATAAAGAGCTACCTGGTAAGCCCTGCAGTGTGTCCTTGGAGAGTCTCTCTGAATATATTCTGTTCTGTCACCAAGAGAGCCCAGTGTACCCGAATTCCATGGTCCCCAGCAGAAATCCACGTGCTAACACACCTGAGGTCAGCCTTCCTCCCCCACTCATCCCTTCCACAGCCATAAGGTCCCTCTTCTGGTAATGGTCCCTCTTCCTGGGACTGATGCCAAGTAAATATCTCATTCTCCAAATCTCTTCTCAACACCCACTCTGGGGAGGCTGGCCTCAAATGAAGATAGTATTTAAATTTGTCTCATTATTTCAATCACAGTGTTTTCAACAATCAAAAGCATTTCACCTAGAAAACAAGGTATTTGGAAGTGAGCGTGTCAAGGGAGACGAAAAAGCACCTTCAGTTTTGCCTTAATGAGGCCTCAGGACCCGTGGAACTGGATTTTTGTTGCTTTCCACTTAGCCTTGGCTCCCCCATCCTGGAAGGCCATCCATACCTGACCTAGCTCCCTGCCTGTGGTGGTCAATTACATCAGTTTCAGCCTCAATCTCTCTGTATCTGTAGATGTTCGCTCAGGAAGTCACAAATGAGTCTGAGTCAAGGGCTTTTCCTAAGTCATCTGGCTGGGACTGCTCATCTGACAGCGTCAAACCTAGAGTTCCAGAGGGTCACTTCTGTCCCCCCATTGTAGAGACAGCCTAAGAATGAGGTCAACAGAGCAAAAGGAAGCCAGAGGTGATGTTTGGCACCTAAGGCCAGCCATGCCTGACACTTACCCTGAGAGTTAGACATGTCCTTCAAACTTGAGCAGAGGGGACATAGGCTTTTGTTCCTTAGCAGACATAAAGTGCCAACCAACAGGAGGCCCTCCACCTTTATGCTCTGCCTGTGTGGTACTGTAGACACATACTGAAGTTGACAGGAATATCTCCCTTCAAACCAAGTCAGTTTACAGAATCTTGTCTTCTTCTAACTTGTCTGCCCTGGGGCCTGTGGGAATGATTCACAAAAGCTTGCCTATGAGTTTTAAAGAAAACACAGCATGGCCCCTGTGGATTGATTGCCAGTTCGTTCTCTCAACCATTTGTGAGTGCCCTGAAGGTGCATAGCACGAGGTAGTTTATACAGCACAGAATCTCTGATTTGAGGGTGCTGCCACAAGAGGCTTGGGATGTCCTGTATTTCTTCTGCTAGAAATATAAGCCACTGCTGGGGAGCATTGCTGGGGGAATACTTGTTTCTGTTCTAGGCATTGTACACCAGGTGACCCACTTAGACACTACAGGTTCTCCTCAAGACTACCAGGACCTAAATGAGAGATGGGCCCCTCATCTGACACAGAGACGGCTGGCTGAATTACATGACTTGCCAAGGCCACAAACATGGGTGATAAGGCTGGCATTCAATTCTGCATCTGGAAAGCATGCTTTTCCCACAGTGTCTCTACCATTCTCTACTAACTCCTGCATAGAACTGTGACAGAGCTTCTGCTGTGGCCCACTGGCCATCTGGACACATACCAGAGAGAACTTGCTCATGTTTGTACTTCCAGCATGCTGGGATGGCGAGGATTTCTGGAACTGGCTATGATTCTCTAAAGTACATCTGGGTTTCTGCTTTTTGAAGAGGAAGCTGTGGGGACTCTTGTGATTAAGGGCTGTTGGCAACTGTGCCTTAGGGACCCCAGGAAAGACAGAAACAACTATGACACTCATTTCACCCAGACTGAAGGAGAGGGAGCAGGCTGCTCTCTTCCTGGAGATGAACAGCCTTTGTTTTCTTCCTTGGGGACATATGAAGGCACATGAAGGTGACCAGAAAAGGAAAAGAGATTGTACTCCTGCCCACAGCAGTGAGCAAAGTTGCAATTTCCCTATGCCAACCACTAAGGACAGTTTTGCTGAGCTACCCCACTGTCAGGACCACAGTGTGTATGCCCTTAAGCAGGTCACTATGGTGTGGAGAGCATAAGACACAGCTTGCAAGATTATAGCTCTGAGATCACAGAGGAGAAAGAACCGGGATGCTTGCATATCCACACCCCCAGTCAAAGCCAAGATGCCACAGGAACTCATCATGCATAACAACCCAGTGCCACTGCAGGCCCTCAGAGAGCCCTCTGCTGGGCGGCAGCTCAGAATGATTTGTACCTGACACAACTCCCCTTGATTTAGGGAAGGGTACATGCATCCATTTCTACATCTTAAAACAGAGGTGTGTGTCTTTCTCATGGCCTTCCTGAGGGACAAAATGGCTGTAAACAATAAATGAAGGCCTGGCTCAGTACTAAACATGAATACTGCAGCCTCTGATGTTAGCAGTCTAACCTTCGTCTGAATACAGGTTCTACCTACAGAGAACCTGCTTATTTTTTAAAAATTGATTTAGAACACATAATTATATGATGCCAAGACTGGAGAAGAGCCTTCTAGAAACTCCTTGTGCAGTCAAGCCCCTTTATTTCACAAAGAGAGAGACACACAAACACTGAAGGTCACACAGGGCTGCTCAAGAGCCAAGAATGGTTCCCAGCCCACCCAGACTCTGGGTCCTTCTTTGTACCAGCCATATTCACTGCTTCTCACAGTGCAGACATGACTAGTTCAATGAGAATTTGGATCTTTTTTTTTTTTTTTTTTTTAAGATTGATTTTGGTGTTTTGAGGCTTCGTGAAACCAGCAATTTTAATCAATTTTTCAAAATTGCTAATTTCATCCATCCAAGAAGCTCATACACAAACAGAGGGGCTGATTGAAATTTAAATGGTGGCTGGCTTGTTAGCTGCAGGCACCAGGCTGGGTATTTTCATATGCAAGTCTGCCACAGTGTCCCAGCCTGGCAGCAAGAGGAAGCAATCTCCATGAGACACTCGAAGGCATTAAGAATTCAGGCAGCCAAAATGAAAAGCAACAAAAACATGAAATGATAAAACAAAGACAGATCATTATTAGCACCAACATAATGCGTTCCTATGTCCTCTGGTCTCATTGAGAGCCCTGCCGTCATCTATTGAAACTATGTAATTAGGCTGATAGGAACCAGAGGATTAAACTAACTTTCTTCTCTGATCGCAGGGATTTCAAATGAGTGAGATGGGGTAAAGATAAACCTGAGAAAGGTATTAATATTCTGGGCTGCAGTTTCCCAGGACAGCTCAGTTGATAAACAATGGTTGACTGCTGCCCGGCTGAGGTTGCCTGCTGGGGAAGGACTGAGATACCCTTCCCTGCCTGCCACATGCACTGGATGAGGATGTTGAAGTTGCCCATACTCTGTCAAACATGGTCCTTGGCCTTTAACACCTCTATCCCCATGACCCTGTGTCAATCTCTCCTAATATCTTTCCAGTATACCTGCCACCCTGGGTACTGTCGCAACCAAGCCTTAACCTGGAACTTCAGGGCAGAGGCTCCCACTGCTGTTCCTCCACATACAGTCAGGCACCTGGTGGCCATCTTCCTAGCCACACATCTGAGATCTTCCCTTCTCTCTTTGATGACCTATTCCCAACTCAGAGGAAAGACAAACCTGTCCCATCTGTCACCACACTGCCTCTCTGCTTCCTCCCTACCAAGATTCTGGGCACAGCAGCCATTTCTCTAACATACTGTGGGCTTCACCCTCTGACTGGACATGGGCTGCTCTCTACAACATCTCTCTCTGGTGACACTGGGCTCCAAGTCTTCCTGTAGTGCTTTCCTTCATGGCATCCTTAGAATTGTACTGACCCTCCTATGAGCTGTCACTGAAGTGTTAGTGGCCACATGGAAACCTTCCACTTATCTATGTACTCTGTAGGGTGATGGACTAGACAGTACTGAATGGACACAGTGATTGATGGGAAACCATAGGACTAACATTCATGTCAGGGAATTCATGTGGAAAGGGGAAGGAGGGGAGAGAGGAGAAGAATGGGAAAATCACATGAATTAAAACCAAGTTTGGAGACACATATATACAAAATATCATAATGAAACCATTATAAGTTAAGTTTACTTTTACATCAAAATTAATTTACATCTTAAATTTAAAAAGAAAAAGATAAACTCAAATTGGCCATTAGCTGGAGAAACTACTCAAGGATTAAGAACATTTGCTGCTTTTCCAGAGGACCTGAGTTCAGTTTCAAGCACCCACACATCAGGCAACTCACAACAGCCTATAACTTCAGTTCCAAAGGTTTCACAGACACATAAGAGAGAATCATTCATATCAACACAAACTAGCATGGAAATGTTCTTGAGACTCCAGGGTAGGCATCCCAAAGAAATACTGTCGACCCTCTTTCTGTCTGATATTTCTGGGAATCTTCAACCTATGCAGTGTTTCCTATGTTTGTGGTTTGTGTGTGTGTGTGTGTGTGTGTGTGTGTGTGTGTGTGTGTGTGTGTAGAGGTAGTTGCATGTAAGCACAGCAGATCCCAGTGAGGTAGATAACAAGGAGTTCTCACTTCCTATGCAAGGTGTTCACACAAGGGGAAAGAGTCATCTCACCGGAGACCAGAGAATTAGGCCAGCATCCAAATGTCCCAAAACCTCATTCCTCTAGTCTCTCCAGTCTGAAGACCAAATGCCTTAGTAGTGCATTTGAGGTCAGAAAGTGACTCCATGGCCAAAGCACTGCTGCAGCAGCACAGCTTGGATACCTAGAACCCATGTAGAGCATGATGCAAGAGGAGCACATACCATAATCCCAGCTCTCCTATGGCAAGATTAGAGACAGAGAAAGAAGAATCTTTGGAAGCCGGGCTGCCTGATAGCCTGGTGTACATAGCAGAAAACAAGAGACTCTCTCTGAAAAAGAAAATGTGGAGCCATGCCTTGTCCTTTGACCTCTACACAAAGACGACAGTACATATGACACCAGGGGCTCACACACACACACACACACAGAGTCACACAGAGGGGGGGGGGGAGGGAGGGAGGGAGGGAGGGAGGGAGGAAGGGAGGGAAGGAGGGAGGGAGGGAGGGAGGGATCCAAAAGTGGCAGAAGAATAGCATATGACAGTCACTCATCAAGTGTCACCAAGGGACTGGGAAGTTTTGGTTCAATGCTGAACTACCCTTCCTGAACTTTGATTTTTCCCAACTGGGAAGTTAGAGGAACATTTGGGAGGGAAGGGCCTCTGACAGTCTGACCTTTGTGACTGTTCCTTTAAGAGTAGGAGTTTGGGTCTGGGACTCTGGGAAAGACATAACTATGTGCCATGTAGCTGTTCACTTCCTGGAAGAAGGAGGGATGCTCATACAACTGAGCAGGCTCAGGAAACTCAGAAAATTCCAAGAGCTGACTTTAGTGTTATGGAAGCGCTGTCTTCAAGTAGAGCAGATGGCTCTAGGAATGGAGCTTCTGGGGGTTATCACCCACGCTGAGATGGGTTTCTAGGAGATGCAGCTGCTTTGAGTTACCCATAAGTAATCCCAGTAATATCACTGGTTCACCAAGCTAGGTTAATGTGGACCCATTTCTTGGCTCTGTCATGGGGGGTGAATAGGCACATGTTTGCATCTTCCTAGGAAAAACTGCATCAACATGGTACTCTGTGACTGACACAGTGAACTTGTCTTTGAAAAAGACCTACCCAGAGCTTGTCTGGATGGCTTCTAAAACCTGCTGACTGGCAGATTCTGTGAGAAGCTTAGGAGGGTGCTTTTGCCTCAACTGACTCCTCAGGAGACAGAAATCCAAAAGAAATAGACAGGAATCAGTTTATCCCCTGAGAGATTCTCGGGCCTGAGGCCCCTAGCCTACCTTCTTTGGCCTTTGTTTTACCATATAAAACAGCTCCTTGTCTTTGAGAGGGGTGGGGGCAGCTCTAGGCAGCTGAGAACTCTTGGCTTACCTTTCTGTCTCTCTTCTCAAATACAGAATTGCTTTGTTTAGAAACTGGGCCTGTTTGAATGAGAGTAAGTGCATACTCCCACCTACTGTGTGTATTAGTAAGTGGGTCCACACAGGTTGAGCAGGGAGGCCTCCATACAATGTGCAGTTTTCGAAGGAGGAAACCACAAGGCCTTGTCCCAGTGTTATTTCCTCAGGCCCCTTGTACAACCATTGTAACTCAAAGATTAGAGAGGTTGTATGCAGATGTTGTATCCATGTCACATCCCAGTTTCTAGATGGGCTCACTGTTTGCATGACACCTGAACAACACAACAGAGTTGTAATAAAGTCAGTGTTGCTTAGAGTAGTTTCCTCCTTCATCTGAACCTGATTGATGGTCCTACTGGCCAGGCTGTTGTGAGGATAGAGGAAGATACAGATGGGTGGGGCCCAGTGCCAGCACTGGGTGCGCAGTAGGTGCTCCTTCTGGCAGGTGGACCGCATCGCATCTGACGGTAGAGGGACCTGGGCTTTGGCTGGCAGGCAGTATTAATGCCTTTCCTCTGGTGCTGGACCAAATAAGCATTGGCAGGGTCAGCTGGCCCCTCGTCTCCCCCACCCCCGGCTCCTCATCGTACATGCCCCATTAGTTGCACAGTGCCCCACAGTACAACAGGAACGCTTCCTAAGCCATTTCCTCTGCTAAATACCTCAGTGACAGCTTCTTGGCATGGGTAGAGCGCCAAGGTTAACATATGCTTAGAGTATGTGCTGCAGGCATCCCACCTCCACACTGAAGCTGGCGGAGGCCAGCTTCTCCTAGTCTTTCCTGTACCCCTAGTCCAGAAGGCAGCTTCCCAGCTTCCCTCAGTCCTACTCAGGGAGGCACTGAGGGATCTTAGCCCAGACACACGTTGGTGGTTATTCACCTGTTCTGAACACAAACCATTGCATCCTTTCCAGTAAGCGCAAGCCTCATCACATGTACCCACCCATCAGGACTTCCATCCCTGGGAGGGTAATATTCATTTCAGAGCTTTCTCTGGATCGGGCTCTAAGCAGGATGCCAGGAATAAGAGTGTGAAAAGCGCTCACCTTCCAGAAGGAACTCTAGCCTCTCTTTCACTGAGGTGAGGAGTATGATCATTATGATCATTTCCCGTTTGAGCTTTACACTGTCAGGCTTGTTCTCTCCCACCAAGAGAAAGCAATGGTCAACCGTGTTTCTGAGCAGAGTCACAGGGTCATAGGACTAAATACGTCATCTTCCTACTGCCCCACAATTTTTCCAATTTTACCTCAAATATCCAAGAGAGGAGAATAGTTGGTTGTCAGATTTACAAGCTTTAAGAGTGTTTGACACTCCGGGGGTTTTTGCAGAAGGGCAGACTTGGGGATCTAAGTCCTCTAGAACTCTGAAATCATTTGGTCACTTTACAAAGGTGAAACTTGAGGTATTGAGAGGAAATGTGACTATCCTCAAAATGTACAACTCACAAACCCCATTTTAGTTTTGTATCTGACATAATCTGGTTAATGAAACCCAAATAGTTGGAGGTCAAGTTCAAGAGTTTTTTTTCACTGGCCACGGGCTGAGAGTCCTCATCTTCAGTTGTTTCATTTACAAGTCCCAGGTCTGACTGACTGTGTCATGGCATTCATCATTTAGATGAAAAAGTCTCATGTGCTGACTCTGCCCTGAGTACTCAACATAAATTCAGCATTATCGGAAGTGGAAGCCTGGAACATGGTGGGATGTTGTACTAATGTTACGCAATGTAGCAACCACAGCAAAGTCTCCAAATCTCAGAGACTGAGCAGGGCAGTTTGTGTTTTGCTCATATCATATACATGTCAAACACAGGGTGGTAGGAATCTCAGATCTATCTATGCAATCACCTGGGGTACCAGCTAGCAGATGATGCTTTATCTTGAAGCCATATCATCTGAATCTCATAGTATCTTGGTGGATCCAGCAGGGAGAGAAAGTCTGACGGAGGGTTGCTGCCAACCTTAGCTACCACGTCCAGGAAGTGACACTCAGCACTTCTATCCATCATCTAGAACCAGCTCCAAGATTCCAGTTTCCAACAAGAGAGTCTGGAATTGCAGGTATGCTGCATGGAAGACCAGTGAGTGCTTCGTGTCTGGCACAGGTATGACAGTCTCAACTCACCAGGGACTCAGATACTGTCTTAAGGAAAAGAGATTGGTCTATGTGGGTTTAAGTAACACCAATGGCCAGAGTGGAAGGCGGAGGTCTCTGAGGCAGATAACAGGGAGAAGGGAGATAGAGGACAGGTGTAGAGGAAATCTGGCTAGGTCCTAAGGCGGCTTGAGGATGAATGCCTGGAGATACAGCTAGGGGGCACATTTGGGAGAGAGAGCAGTCAGAATGACAGTCCTCTCAGGAAGGAGATGCCTAGGGTTGGGGAAGGAAAAGAAGCAAGGGCACATTGACAGTGTCGGGAAATCCTAAGAACACTCTCCAGGAAGGTGAGTGGGCAGTTGTGGCACCCACATGACCTGTTTCCTATCTCTCAGACTGTCTTCAGATCTGGAGTTTCCCTACTTTCTCTCTTTGATGCTGTGGTTGAAGCCATGGCTGGGGCTGCTTGGGGCAGGAGAGTAGATACAATACTGATTATCCCTGTTGGTGCAAACTGAAGATCTCTCCCATTTCCATAACTGGGCAGAGTGGGAATGACAGTGTCCATTCCACAAATGGAACCCCGAGGCCACGATCTGTGGTCCCCAGTGCAGTGGACTAAGCATACGCCTAAAAGTCAGCCATTAGCTCCAGGTTACAGTTTCATGCTCCTTCTGCGGAAGCAAGCTCCTCAAGCAGGCTCCTGGCAAGAACTGGGCTTTGATAGGGCCTGTCAGCCAAACCAGAGCCTACTTACAGGCTAGGGGTACTGGCAGGTTCTATTTGTGGGTTTCAATCGGCATCTGTGCCTGTTATCAAGACGAGATTAAAAACAAACGTTCCTCTGACTTGAGGTTTTTGGCTTTCATGGGCAGTTTTCTGTATGCCCCTTTTCTCTCCCCCATCCCTAACTCCCATTGCCTCTCTCTGCCTCCCCCCCCCCCCCCCCCCCCCGTGCTGCACCGCCCTCCAGTCCTACCAGGGAAGCATGTGCAAGTGCAAAGGTCTGGATGGAAGTGCTTGCAATCTTTTTCCCATCTCCTCATCCCTCTGCTTTCTCTTATTCTTTCCTGCCAGGGCTCGTTTCTGAGCCTTTCCTATTTTGGCATCAAGCAACAGAACTCCAATTCCAGCTCTGCAGTGTGACCTTAAACAAGCTGCCAAACCCTCTCAGCTTTTATTTTCTTGGACTCACCAATCTCCATTAGATATTAAGGATGTAAGACTCTAGACTTATCCCAGAACCACTTGCTAGAGGGTTAGGCAGCAGAGAAGGAGCTTCAATACAGCAGAGAAGGGGCTTCAATGGGGACAGAGTCCTACTGCTCAGATTCCAGCACTTCTGCTCTCTGTGGAGTCCTGCTCAGTTCACTGCTCCTCTCTGCATCTTCACTTTTCATTCATTCATTCATTCATTCATTCATTCATTCATTCATTCATTCGTTTTAAATTTTTTCTTCTGTGTAGATGATGTGGGAGGGTATAGGAGGATCACATGAACACATAGGTACATGTGGAGTTCATAGAATGACCTTTGGTGGGGGCACTTGCTTGAAATGGGGTCTCTTTTTCGTTGTTCACAGCTGCATATGCCAGGCTGTTGGCCTGACAACGCCTGACTCCCCTCTTACCTTGCTGTGAAAGCACTGGAATTCCAGAGGCATGCTATTGTACCCGGCTTTATGTAGGTCCTATGGACTCGAACCCAGATCCTCACACTTATACAGCAAGCAGTGAATTATCTTCCCAGCCTTTGTGCCTCCAGTTTCTTGTAGCTAAATGGGGAGGCCACTGTTTCTGCTTTTCTAGTATTATGGGACGAGCTCAAAATTCCCCTGCCTTCTGCTCTGGGGAGAAACAGTTCATGGGTTTTGGCTGCAGGGGGATATATATAAAAAAGACCGACAAGTGGCATTCTCTGCTTACCATCCAGAAAGGCATGTCCACTCCTGTGAGCATGCTATTCTCACTTAGTGCTTTCTCACGGACATTTCCAAACTAGTTTCCCACTAGTCTAAGGAAACACTTAAAGTTTCAGAGAGTCTCCCATTCACCCTTCATCTGACCAAGCAGCAAGAGACAACCACATTGCCTGAGGGACCAGAGGTCAGGCTGATCCCAGCCTGGCAGACCCCCAGACCCGCATATATTAGTTACTGGTGTCATTGCTGTCACAGACCCCTGACAGGAATGACTGAAGATAAAAATGATAGATTTGGACTCAGAGCTTACAGTTCACCACGGCAGGGTTGGTATGATTTTGCAGCTTGCCTCAGCAGTGAGATCCCGAGACAGGGCATCCTACACCCCATTGGATCAGAGATCAAAGAGTCTGGAATCAGAAGCACAGCCTGGCTATTGCCCTCAAAGGCCTACCCCAGGGACATACTGACACCAGTCAGAAACCACACCTTCCAAAACAGCATCACCAGCTAGGGACCATGTGTTCAAAGGCATGAGCCCATGGGGAACATTTCACATCCAAACCATAAAATTACCTTCCTGGAGAGGGGCTGAATAAGCCAAAAGAATTGAGGGAGCCCAGGTAAAAATCAAGCAGTGAGATCCACCATCCCTCACAAGGCTGTCGAGATGCATGTGGCACTGGATAAACGTTTTATAATGTCACTGCCCTTGATGACCCTGAGAATACAAGGACCATGCTTCCCCAAAGAGATCTATTTGTGGGCCTCCTTGTGGACACCAACACCAGAGGATAGATGCTCCTACCTGCATATGCCACTGACACAAGACCACACCCTCTGTCACAAGAGTGGGAGAGGCTAGGCAGCACCTGGCTAGTTGGCTACAGTATTTGAAACTGTTCCCTCTTCACTGCCATTTCTTCCTCTCTGCTATGTAGGCCCTGTTAAATTGCCATAGTCCTTCAGAAGCATGCCCAGAGAAATACCCCAAAAGGAATCACCCCAGAGGAATTATCACACAGCATATTCCCAACTCCACCACAGAGCTGCCCGAGGCAGAAGGACTCAAGACCAAAGATTCCCATGGCATTTGCCCTTGACTCCTGCATTCCTCCATTCATCCGTGTAATCCACATGCATTCTGAGAAACTGTAGATGCAAATGGGCTGTGGAATTTGCCCTCTGAGATCTCATGGTCTAGGGAAAGATGAAGAGCCCCTGAGACTTCTTCCACATTGCCAGGATTCCCACAGCCTGTTGTAGGAGGCAGGGGCTCCAGGCAAGGAGTGGTCCCTTTCTCAAATGGCATTCTAAACAGGCTTGTCTAGGGAAAAGCTGCTGGAACCAAGGCCAAGAGAGGCACAGCGGTGAAGGGACAAGGGAGGATCATCTGGAGGCACTGATGAGGCCTAGGGTGGCTAAAAAGTCAAAAATACCATGCAAAGAAGATGGCAAGATCAGTTAGTATACGGGAGGCCATTAGAGTTATCAGAAACATTCCATCAGGGAAACTCCTGAGGATACCCAGGACAGTACCACCTCCACCACTCCCCCCCACACCTATAGATCTCAGCACAGATAGCACGCATTCATACAGTGGGCCAGGTCAGAGCACTGAGGCCCTACACTTCATCCCAAGACTGGTCACCCAGCACACAAGTCTCACAGGCCTTATCTGCAGCCACTCTGGTACCTAATGATCCTCACATTACTTATCTCTTCTCTAGCCTAGCCTTTTGAGGCCTCGCAAGCAGTGTGCTTGCCTAGCTGAGCCTGTTCCACCCCTGTAAGGCACAGCTGCACTCCTGTGAGAGTCCAGGAGAAGCTCACTTGAGCCCATTTCACAGCTGTGGGCAAGCCAACTGAGGGCCTGACCACTCTGGTCTTCCTGCCGGTACTGAGAAGGGCACTGAAGAATCCCTGGAGTTATGCCAGGCTCAGACGCTGAGCCTACTTGGCATCGGCCCCTGGGAAAGAAAACCTTAGAGTGTAGAATGTTCCCAGACTGGAGACAGAGCTTGTGATAAGGCCAGCCTGCTTTCTGAGCCTGCCAGGCAGTCAGTCTGAGGAACCCTCACAAGCAAAGGGTATGCAGCTGTCCCTATGAGGAAGGCTCTTTCCATCATTGGGAGTTCAGTACTTATGCCACAGAGAGGTACAGGAAACTCCAGTGTGAGTCTCTGACACCCTTCAGGTCACGGGGTGCAGAGGGCTTTACCCAGGAGCCACTGAACAGGGCTCATTCAGGGCAAGGGTCTCCAGGTGGAGGGACACTGCTTGTAAGGAGAGCCAGTTCCCACGCTGCAGTTTTGCCCTGAGGAAACTGCTAAAGGAAAGCTGGATGCAGAACAGTGTCCTCATTTGACATGGCCTCCTAGCAAGCCCAGCCTCCTGCTTCACCTCTTTTTGATTTCCTTCATCTCCTGAGCCCTCTCATGCTAGTTCCCCTGATCTGGCATTAAGGCCACTGAGAGCTTTATATAAGTAACTAATAGAAGCCACTAATGGAACTCAAAGAACAGTCATGTTGGCCTGGATTTATTCATCTCCTTCTCCGGTCTGTCTGCCTATCTGCATATGAGAATGGTCCCTGGTGTCTATCACACTGGTTGTACTGTAGCAGAGAACCCAGGAGCCCAGGTTCAGAACAAGTATGGCCATGGTCAGGCAGTAAAGTGCAATGTTCATCAATAGGAGCAGCCCACAGCCTAGAACCACTGGGAACCAAAGCCAAAGAACAGAAGCAGAGCTTGCCTCTCCCCACCAGGATGATGAGCCCAGCTACCCATCCTTCTGTGCTCCCTTATCACCTATAAATGTATACTACAGTGTGTAGAGGGTCGCTATCATATCTAAAATGCAGAGAGGAAATCCAGCAGTTCATCTAATTCTTTCTCACAGAAAGAACCAGGGATCTCCTTTGGCATCACGCACGAAGGAAGGAACTTGGAGATGTACCAATTTCCTATCCACTCATACACACAGAGCTGGGATCTAGAGGTACACCAGCTTTGTACCAATGGCAACAATAATTCTTCTCATGGTCAAGGAACTCAGGGATGCACTAGCCTTGTGAAGATTAGAGTTGAGAAGGTGGAATGGGCACTCTCCAAATCAAAGGCCCATTCAAAGTCGCCCCCCCCCCCACCCATAATGCGGCTGGCCCAAGACTGTCTGGCAAATGTCTAAAGGAGGCAGGAATGTTTACAGCCTACAGACTTCGGCCCCAGAAAACCAGGATTTGCTTATTTCCCCTACAGCATAGACAAGGCTGCTGTGAGGAAGCCCAGCTGGACTTCCTCTGTCTTCCTAGGTGGAAATCAGACCCGTCATGGAACATTTGTTCCTGGTATTTGAAACTGTGAGAGAGATCTTGGAGAAGAGAAGAGGCTGGATGAGAACGTTGCATTTATCAGTCTCCAAGTGTGTCAGTCAGCACCGCTCCAGCAATGATAAACATCGAAGTCCCAGGAAGAAGAGCAGACACCTGTGTATGCAAGAAAGATGGCTTTCTGGGGCTGTTGGGAAGGGTAGGATGGGGGCGGATTCTAAAAGAGTCTATTTTCCTTCACCTCCAAAGCCAAGAGCTGCCCCCCCCCCCAAGCACACAGATCTTTGTTGTACAAGATCCAACATTCATGCAGAAGACGTTTGCCCAATACAGGGCTGGCTATGTCAGTCAGGAAGCCAGGAAGTCCAGCTGTGTTGAGAAGCAACCTTTCTCTCTCCAGGGACCTTTGTCTCTTTGTTTTTGCCTATGGAGGTCTGAGGCACCTCTTCATCAAATCCTGACGGATTGGGGGTGGGGAAGGTCTTATTCTTTTGTTTTTTGATCCATCTACTGTCGCACGAAAGAATGAGACTCAGGGATAGATCTCTGAAGAAGTTGGAGATACTAGAGGGAATAAACACCACAGTCAAACACAGTCAGACACCCAGCTGTCTTCTAGCTTCCTCAGCCTCGATTCCCTTGGAATGAAATTCTCTGTTTGAATCCCCTCTAAAGTATTAGGTAATTAAGGCGTGGCCCCACCACACCTGCTTGGGAGCCTGGAATTCCTTCTATAATCTGAAGTGACCTTGACTCAGTTGGGATTAAGGGTGTAGGTCACCACTCCCAGGATACTCCCTGTGCTGGGATTAAAGGTTTGAATCACCACTCTGATTTTCCTAGACTGACTGTGGTTAGAGCTCTGGGACTTCTGGAGCTTTTACTAACCCCCCACATAGACTGTGGGTAGATTCCCTCTGATATCTCCAAAACTTCTGAAACTTTATTAAATCCCTACAATCTACTCTTTCTGCTGTCCTGCCTGCCACCCTCCCAGCCCACCGTGAGCATCTCCAACCTTGATATTGTCTTCACTTCCTACCAGATTTTGTTCCATCTGTCACACACACATGCATCCTTATGGGGTGGGGAGCTTCTGCTGTGCCATCAGGATGGGGACTGTGCTTATGTGGCACTCCTGGGCCCTCTGAGACTTACAGTAATGCAGGGCACTATAGGTGCTCAATAAATGTGTGTGGGTTGAATGAAGAAAGGAATGAGCGTGAAGTGTGGAGATCTGGGAATCTGGAAGAACTTCAATAACATGTTTGGGACCAGGTATTTGAAATCCTACTGGAATGGGTGGGCTGAGCCTGTCCTTTATCTGAGAACAAAATGTATTAAGAATCTCTAGGGTCTCCCAGAACCTTCTGAGGGCACTTCTCTGCAAAGGCCAGGTAAACAGGGGGGTAGGTAGCTCTTCTACTGGGCAATTCCAGCGATGTGTGCTCCCCTGTGACCACTATGCCAAGTAACCTCTGTCTCACCAGGACTTGAGTAATCCCAAATATGAGAATTAGTGGTACTGGCAAAACTCGGACGTGCACTGGCTATGCAGCACCCTCAGAGTGGGAGCTGACTCCCCCAGCCACCCCCTACCCAGTCAATCTCTTCCCCCATGGACCTCTGGAGCTTCTATCAGGAAGCCATACCCCCTCCCTCTCCACCCTGGCTGCTGCTCTGGCCTTGAGCCAGTCTGGTAATGTAGCGTCTTTAGTTTGTGGCTGAGAACTCAGCACAGCTCTCCCAGGAGCCACAGAAGAAAGCTGGCCAAACACAGGGGAAGCTGATGGGGAGAATGGCTATGCCCGTCTCTGTTCCAGGGAAAGGTTCTATTCAGTGGGCAAACAGATGTTCTATAGAGCTGTCCTGGAGCTTAGGAAAACACAGCCTGGGTAAGGGACAGGTCTTGTTCTGGGCTTGTTATGGGCAGTGTGGTGTTCTGGCTTCTTGTTATTCAGGCCCATCACTAAGCCCCCTCTAGAAAGAGGGAAAGAATACGATCTGCCTCCTTTCTCTGGTGTTATTTTTCTGAACTCCTTCCTGCAGGCAGCTTCTGTGCCCCACCACATCCTTAGAGCAGACTTTGGGAAAAGCTAGGGACTTCACCTCATTGGGGTGAATAGCTAACAACTCCTGTATCATCTTCCCATGGGGATGGGCGCTGACAGGACCAAGGATTTGACTGAAAACACAAAAGCAACAGCAAGGGGATTTCAGACACTAGCCAGAAGCTGAGGATACACAGAGGCCCTGTACCTTCACAGCACCTTTAATACGGCCCTGACATTATGCACAGTAGAGACGCTGCCTTGTGCCGGGAGATTAGAAAGCAGAAAGTGGCACTGGAAGTAAGCCTGGGCTGTACCCTTAGAAGCCCAATGGCCTATGTCAGCAGCTAATCTCTGTGTCTCAAATGCCCCACAATCTCCCAAAGCAGTACCACCGACTACTAACTAAGGGCACAAAACAGGAGCCTGTGAGGGACACTTCACATTCAAGCCACAACATTCAGCTTCTGGTCCCCATTGGTTCATAGCTATTTAATAATGAAGAATACATTTGGTCCAAAATGAAGAATCCCCATTGTCTCAAACAGATCCAACACTTTTCAAAAGTCCAAAGGCTCTGTAAAACCAGGTTATATACTTATAACAGTATATAACAGTAAAAACTAGGTTATATACTCCTGGTATACAGTATCACGATATAGAAATTCATATTTTAAAAGAGAGGTTAATAATAATAACAACAGATAACCTGACCCTAAAACAACATGGCCTGAGAGCTGACGGCTCCTCTTCAAAGCCACGGCCACACCAGTTCAACCCACCTGATGCCAGGGACATTGAGAAATAAGGTAGGGAGTGATCTGCAAGCTGACAAGTGAGCCTCTGCAGGGACCTGCGCAGGCAGGTGCAGGCATGTTTTCCAGGTCTGTGGCAGTGTGAGGACCCCAAACCAGGACTGCAGCTCAACCCATCCCTACCCCAGGAACCTGCTGAGAGTGTTAAGGGAAGCGCCTGCTGGAAGTGAACTGCCTCAACATTCAGAACAAGGTGCCCTGCTGGAGTGATGCCTGCAGCTGAGCAGTGAAGGCTTTTCTCTGGCACACACACAGGGTCTACTGAGAATTTCCTAAGGAGCTGACTCTGAAAGAAGCAAAAAGCAGATGCTGGCTAGGGACAAGTTGCACTTCACAGGCAGTTAACACAAGCACATCTTGGGCATACAGGGAAGCACTCGTTGGCATTAGGAACTGGAAAAGCCTGACTTGTCATCTCACTAAGCCTTCAGTGACTGTCCTGCCTGTCACATGGTTCTCTGGCTCCCTGCTCTCCTGCATTCTCTTTTTCAAGAAGCATCCATATACAGCTCCGTGTACCAGAGACTGGCATAATCTGCTCTGTGCCCAGAGCTTTTGTACAGCACCTGGACCTCCCGCCCTGACATTTAGTCCTCCCAATAAATAAGGATATCAGAGAGCTTTGGAGGAACCACTCCTTTCAATGTTTTGCTTTCCAGAGTTTCAATCAGTTATGACATTGAAAATTATTAAAGAATAAGTTCTGGAAATAAAGAACTCATGACTTTAAATTGTGCAACTCTTTACGTAATGTTATGAGGTCTACTGTTCTTCATCCTTTCTTAGACATCTGTCATCCTTTCTTCCCGTGTATCTGTAGCATATGCTATCTACCCATTACTAATTCCTGGTTATCAGATTGACTGTCAAAATGCCCTGGTGTTGGTGTGTAGGCAACCCTTATTTTACTTAATAGTAGTTCCAAACACAATGGTAACGATGCTATCAATTTAAATACGGCAAAGAAAAGCCATAGAATGCTGTACGGCACCAAGCAAAAAGGTGAAAGTTCTCCACTTAATATTAAAATGAAAATATGTATGCTGAGGTTACTAAGGTCTATTGTGGGTAGAATGAACAGAAGATCCACATCAAATAACATAGAGGCTTTGGTACTATCTACAGTTTTGGCATTCACTAGAGGCTAGGATACTCTTGGATAAAGGGGTCTGCTGTAGCCAAGCCCAATAAAACAGCAAACACCTGCTTAAGTCAGGATGCCAAATGTGAATCTTGTGACTCCAAACCCAATACCTGAGGTTTCCATCTGGGACCTTCACACTGACCACCTTTTACTACTGTGTAAGGTTTTTATTTTCTTGTGATATTTAAAAAAAACAAAACAAAACAAAAAGCTGACAAATGCAACTTAAGGAAGAAAGGATTCATTCCAGCTAAGTTTGAGGGTGCAGTTTGTGATAACAAGGAAGTCACAAGAGCTGGAGCTTGAGCCAGCTGGTTGTTCTTTGTCCCTAGTGGAGAAGCAGAGAGCAATGACTGCTGTGCTTAAGCCAATTTTCTCTTTCTTATGCAGTCCAGGACCAAAGCCTAGGGAATGGTACCACACATAGTGAATGTGTGTGGGATATGTTTTAAATATAATAAAAACAGCCTGAGACAGCAGAGGACAGTCCACCTCCTCCAGTCTTTGTTTTTTTTTGTTTTTTTTTTCCAGAGTTTTCTGTGTAACAGTCCTGGTTGTCCTGGAACTTGCTTTTGAAGACCAGGCTGGCTTTGAACTCACAGAGATTCTCTTGCCTCTGCCCACAGATGTGTCTTCCCACTTCAACCTGATTGGGGATTCTTGGAAATAGAAAAATGGCAGGATCGTTGAAAAGCACTTGCTGTTCTTCATAGGATCAAGTTCAGTGCACAAAACACATTTAGGGTAGCTCACAGCGCCTGATTCCAGCTCTAGGAGCTTCTACACTCTTCTGGTCTTCATGAGTACCTGCCCATATGTGGCCTATATTCACACAGATGCATATACATGAATAAAAGTAAATATTAAAAAAAATAGTTCACCGATAAGTATGCTCTGAGGCTTCACTCCCAGACAACTCTCCATCTTCATTTGATAATTGAAATTAACCATAATAGTTATCATTCATTCTAATTGAAAACTTCTACAAGGGCCAGCTCCATGCAGGTAAATATGAAGATCACATTACAGAAAAAAGCCCTGTGGGGTAGACACAGAGATGAGTTCAATGTCATGAGCCAGGCATGACTTTTGGAATAGGACATAGCTTCATGTCTGGTCCCAAGACAGAGGCATGACACAGGAAAGTAAATGTGACATTCTCATCTCCAGCCATCCTCCTAAAACACTGATTTCACTGTGACAAAACATAAACCCAGCACACAACAGCTACCTGGCCAAGTGTCTTGTTTTGTGGTCTGTTGTGAGACTTTTTCTGGGTAACAACCCTGGATAGGATACCAACAGCAGATATAATAAAAGATTCCACTCATATCTAGCTTGGTGAACCTATAAATTGACTGGGGTTAAAGTACAAATGACTTAAAAGCAGCTATATCACCACAAAGCCCATTCCATGCACCCTTGGAGCTCCCTGACCAATCTACAGGCAGCTTCCCTATAGTTGTGTGCTTCGGACATAAGCTTGGGAGGTGCCTTGTGGATGTTGTGGGTTTCCTGAGCTTCCTGCATCTTACAAGCCTCTACCCTCTCTCTTGTAGGGACCACTGCCATTCAGAGGAAACAGCTCCACATGTTCTGACCTCCATTCTTCTTCTCAGAGTCTCTTCCAGATCCTGGCATTCAGAGATTCTATCCCACAGAACCCTGACCTGCAGGAACATGTCTGAAGCTATATGTACTCTCTAGCCCAGAGATTTGGGTGGACTGGTGCAGAATCCAGTGCAAAGCCTGTCTTATCCATCTGGCTCTTAGACACTTGCTCCCTATCCCAAAGTCTGAAGGAACAAAATGAAGTAACCTTGATTTTCTGATCTGATAAGTAGATGTTTATTTCTTTGGTTTGCCACGAAATAGTGTTACCACGTGGAATAAACAAAGAGTCCCAACAGTTTTGTGTGTCTTAATGGTCTTGAAGGCTTGCCCTCGCTGGCCCTGGATCAGGAGCAGGTAACTAGATTCCCACAGCCCATGAAAAGGCCAAGTAGGCATCACTAGCCCACAGAAACTTCCTCAAAAGGAGCAGAGATCAGGGATTGGGGATCAGGAACAATGGAAGCCAGGCACCTGAATGCCTCAGGATGTACTATCTAGTATCTTCCTGATTTTCTCTTGCCGTTGACTTTACTCTTGTAATTTCAGACTATCAGGAGTAGAAAATGATACCTGCAGTCATCCCTGACTTATATCTAAACAAGTGAGTGCATGAAAGGATATGGGCTGAGAAGACATCTCAGTCAGTAAAGTATTTGCCGTAAAAGCATGAGGTCCTAAGTCCAATGCCCAAAACCAATGTTTAAAAACAAAACCAAATACCAAAAAAAAAAAAAAAACAAGCTGTGGGGATTATATGTGCTTGTCACCCAATGCTGATGGAGGCTGCGCCAACTGGTTCTCCAGCTCACTGATCCGAGCCTCAATGAGAAGCTTTGTCTCAAAAACAAAGTGGCTGGCACCTGAGGAATGACATGAGACTGACCTCTGGCCACATACACGACACACGAAGTAGATCAGTACCTATGGCAAAAGTCTTGGGGAGGGTCTCTGCTAAGCTTAGCATAGAGCACATGATTACCATAATGGTCACTGGGAGGTGGCCAGGTTGAGGATAGGGTCAGTACAGCAGCCAGCATATTAATGAAGGAGTCCAGCTGTACCCAAAAGGACTAAAAGAGAGTATTACTCAGGTAACTCTCTGGCCAGCAGGTGTGTCAGCCAGTGACATCTGGCTCGAGGGGGCTTATTTGGACCTGAGTGTTAGGTAATCTATAAGAAACAGACACTCATTGTTCTCCATGCCTTGGGACCAATGGACTTCAACCCACTAAAGGCGATAGGATGCTGTGGAAAGATATGGATCTCGACACTGAGTTTTGTTTCTATTTTGCCTCTAATTTTCCTGTTTCCTAAAATAGGGGTTAATAACTTGCCTGGGCCCTATCCATTTTCTCTACAAAGCAATGAAGGTGGAATGGTTGGTGTCTGAGGGCATCCTCAGCCCCTTCCTGGAATGACAGCGTATAGCTGAGCTGTTCCCAGCACTGACACAGTCAGCATCTCTCTATCTGGATTCATCCATATACAACTTAGCCACATTCCCCAGCCATCTGCTGCTCAAAGCTGAACAACTTAGCCATCAGCCATGGGCATTAGCTTGGCAGCAGTGTGAGAGAGAAAACAGCACAGCACTCAGCCTTATATTGTAGGAAACATCTGAGCTCAGATCAGCAATGGACCAAATGAGTTAATAGAAAAGGATGCCCAGCAACCATGGGTCACATACAAGGTCAACGTTGAGCCAAACCTCTATTCCAGGATTTACAACCAAGATCCTCATTGTGGGTTGAAACCGACGCTTCCTGTGGGGAGACAGGGATGCATTCTGGGCAGACCACTCCTCTTTAAGACTCTATATCCTCTCTGTTCCTAGTTTTGGGTTTGTTTGTTTGTTTGTTTGTTTGTTTTTATTGTTGTTTTTTCTTTGTTTTGTTGAGATAGATTCTCACTATGTAGCTCTGGCTGTCCTGGATCTCACTATGTAGACCAGGCTATCCTCAGACTTACAGAGATCCGCATATCTCTGCCTTCTGAATGCTGTGATCAAAGGTGTGCACCACCACACCCAGCTCTCTGCTCCTGTATTGATCTACCAAACTAGTGGCTCTAACCCCTTGGAGACCTTGTTCTGTCCATCTCCTCAACTCCCCCCCCCCCCCCCCCGCCCCACTGAAGTCCCAGCTTCTAGTTCAGCCAGGGCAGCCCTTGCAATGTGCTCCCTTCTGGGGCTGGCACACATTGTCCTCCTCCTGTGGCCCTCCACGTAGGTCACCCAATACTTGGTTTTATCCTCAAATCATATTCAAAAAGAATCCTTCCCTATCCTCCCATTAAGTCTGATTTTGTGCCCCTGAACAGTCCATCCTAAGCTAAATTTATTTTAATCCACAACACCTGTAATTTTCTGGAATCTCCAATTTAGTGAACTGTTCAGCCCACCTTTATCACTAGAATGTAAGTTCCACATGGACAACACTGCACCTTCTCTGCTGACCCCTAACTTCTAAAGCTGTGTGGTTCATATAGGGCCTTCTACAGATTAGTCAACAAATGAGTAGTTACAATAAAACAGTGTCTTAGAATTAGATGGAGTCATGATGCCCTTGGTGTGGGTAAGGCAGAGCCTATCTGTGACGTCCTTGTCTCTGGAAACAAACCAGGAAGTTCAAACCCAGGAACTCAGCAATGCCTTAAAGTGAATAATTAGGGTAGTGAAAGCAGGTGTAGTCATTACTGATTTCTTTACAGGGACAACACACCTGACAGGACAACTTAATGGAGGACGGGCTAACTCTGGCTCATGGTCCCAGGCCATCTTGGCAGAGAAAGCAGAGCATCAGGAGCATGAGGTAGCTGATCAGAGAACATGGTTCCCAGGTATAACCCCAAGGCCCACACATTCCAGCTAAGCCTAACTTCCCAGAGGTCCATGACCTTCCAGAACAGCATCATCAGCTGGGAGCCAAGTGCCCAAACATGTGAACTGTAGTGGACATTTCACTAGGTTAATGGTTCTGTTTGAAGTAGTGTCAAAACACAGTTCTCGGAAATTCAGGGAGGGTGAGAGGGCTAAGAGGACAAAGGTGCTTGACACATGAGCCTTATGACCTGAGTTCAATCCCTGGAGCCGGAACAATGCTCAAAAGACAACTGGCTCCATACAGTTGACCTCTGAACTCCACATGTGCACCCTGGCATGCATGTATGCACACACGCAGGTATACACACACACACACACACACACACACACACACACATATACACACACATACATATAACAGACATAAAATAATTTTTAAAATATATTCAGAAACTCGTTTTGTAAAGGAAACACAAAGTCTGCATTCAGAAAATTACCAAGCTGTTGATGGATATGAAAGCTCCAAATGAACAGGAAGACATCATATGTTCATGGATTGGCCAACATAACCCTAGTATAGTGGAAACACCCCACTGCCATCCACATATGCAGCACAGTTCCCAGCAAAATCTCAGCTGGCTTCTTTGCAGAGCCGGACAAGCTGATCCTAAAGCTCACTTGGAAATTCACTGAGGCTTAGAATAATCAAAGTTGGAGGACTCATACTTCCTGATTTCCAAGCTTACATCCAAGTTACAGTAATCAAGACAGTGTGGAATTGGCATAAGAACAAACATGGAGATTAATTGAGTCAAATTGAGAATCCAGAAAGACATCTTCACACTGACAGTCAATTCATGTTTGTAAAGTGTGCCAAAATAGAATTCATGGGGAAGTAATAGTCTCTTCAACAAAGCAGTGGGGCAACATGCAGAAGGACAGAATTGGATTCCTATATCACTCCGTATGTAAAAATACACAAACCGAATCAAAATCCCAAATTGTAAAGCTAAAACTAAAACCTCTTAGAAGAAAACATCTTTGGGGGGGGGGGGTAAATGTTTTGTGATCTCAGATTGGACCTTGGTTTCTTAGATGTGACCCCCATGCATAGAAACAGCAAGATTTAAAAAATAGACAAAGTATTCTTCATTAACAAGGAAAACCTTGTGCTTCAAAGAATATCATCAAAAAAGTGATGGGAAAAAAGGACCCACTACTGGGAATAGATAAATGTAAATCAAACATTCCCTAAGGGGTATGTATGCGGTGCATATAAAGGGCTCAGACACTCAATAATAAGATGACAATCCTACTGAAGAGGAATGAAGAAGTAGAATGGATGTTTCTCCAAGAAAAGACCTAGGAAGGTCAACAAGAACACAGAAAGGTGTCTAATATCATGGACCTTCAGGCAAACACACACTGGAACTAAGCGGGACAGCTAGAATCAACAAGTCAAACAGAAACAAACAAACACAAAGACTCTAACTATATCCTAGTCAAAGGGGAAAATTCCATTTTGGGAAGAGTATGACCACGAAACAGAATTACCACGTGACACGGCAACCCTACTCACAAGTCCACACAAGAAGGATGTACACAACCCTTCTTTCTCATAACATTATTCCAAGGATTAGCAGGAGACAAAATGTCCATCAGTAGAGAAGTATATAAACATATGGCATATCCTGCCATGGAATATTACTCAGCCATAACAAGAAGTGGAGCACGGCCTCAGGTTACCATATGATGAACCATGGAAACATGCTAACTGGGAGATGCCAGTTGCAAGTTATGGTTCCATTCATACAAAACATTCAGAACTCAGAACTCCAAGCAAAGATGTGCAAAAAATAAAACTGAGTGGTTGCCTAGTGCTAGGACAAACAGGGGAGATTTTTATATCACAGAATCTTCTCTTGTCTGATGGAAAAACCCTGAAATTTTTTTTATTGGGATAGTAGAATGAGCTAAGACCACTGTACGTCAACTTTCAGTGGGTGAATAATATAGTCTATGAACTATATCCCATCATGACAATTATTTAAGGAGAACAAAGGAAGAAAGAACTGTGGTGGCCAACACAGGAAATATACTCAATAACTTGCTCTTCTAGAATCATGGATGATCCCACAGGCACAGCCATCCTGGTATGAGGGGAGACCCCCACTGCAAGAGAGTAAATAAGGTCAGGGCCAGTTTCTGAACACACTGCGAAACATGGAGACTGGGAATGTAGGACATCTGGAGAGCTCTAATCCCAGACCTCACATAACCTTTCAGTGTATTATAAGACCCACCTAGAACTCATGTCAAGAAACATGTGAAGACTGCCTGAGCTCCCCCAGAAAGAATGAATTATCCATTAAGACAATCCACAGGGGTATAGATTATCAAGCATTTTCCTACCAACTACAATTCTTCTTGTCACAAAAGATAGGAAAACGTACCCCCTGAGGAGAAAGGAATGACCAGAAGCCTAGAGCCTGGAGTGGATCAAGAGCAGCTTAGACCAGTCCCTACAAGCATACTCTTCATCCCTGCTCATTACCACGTCTTCCTGATGCATGGGCATTACAGAGCTGGGGCTGGCATCCAGGCAGGGAGGTAGGGTGGCCCAAGAGAAAGGGTGATCATGAGGTGGCTCTGATCAGCTCACCTGCCCTTTCCATTCTAACTTCCCTCATCTAAGTCCACTGTGCTGTGGGAGAGAGGAATGGTTGTTTCTGCTGAATAGGTAACAAGGCTGCAGCTCAAAGAGGCTAAGTCCTTGGCCCCAGTCTATCATATCAGAGACAGCATCCCACACCAGCTCTCCCTGGCACCAAGCCCTATACTCACCTCATAGTTTCCAGGATCCACCAATGGACGTCCTCATGTCTCTTCCCTGTAGTAGTGCGGTTTCTTTGGTCCCATGTGGCTAGACCCACAGACCTGCCGTGCCAGACCCCTTAGTAGCCTGCCACCGCTTAGCAGCTCAGGCCCTTAGAAATGACTCAGACGCTTATATTAACTTTATGCTGTTTGGCCTATGGCTTAGGCACATTGCTAGCTAGCTCTTACATCTTAAATCAACCCATTTTTATTAATCTGTCTGCCACGTGGCCCGTAGCTCACCTGTGCTCCTTACATGTTGCTCCTTTGGGCTTCAGCTCGGTCTGCCTCTGACTTCACCCTTCCTTTCCTACCTATTCTGATTCCTCCTCCTACTTCTTCTATGGTGCCTGTCATGGCCCAAAACAGCTCCTTTATTTAAAGATTGAGATTCACAGCATACAGAAAGGCATTCCCACATTACTTCCCTTTCCTCTTCTCAACCCCAGCACACATGCACAGGAATGGGAAGAGGATACCCCAGACTGTATTGACTCACCCTGGGAGTCCTTACCATCTCTAAAGAATGGCTGGGGGAAGAGATAGGAGGAAGGGCTGTGGGGAAGCTGAGGGATGACCGGGAAGATGGAAGGGAGCAGGGAGAGTGGTTGGTGTGTTAAAACGTTTTTTAAGATGAAGAAAAAGAGAGTACTGAGCAAAAAGACAGAACATTGGGACCTTCCTGCATTCTTCAGTGTGCTCTCCTACCCACACACACTTCTTCCTTTCTGCCATGCCTAACCATCCAGAGAACATCCATTATGCTATTGCCTCTGACCCTCCACTGTCCTCCTTTCTACCCTGTGCATCCTGTCCTAGCAGACTGAGCCAATGGCAGGCTCACCCAAACTTCTGCCTCCCATCAAGAGCCTCCATAGACCGGCTGATCTTGCTCCTCCTTCTGGCATGCTTTCCCTCTGCCTCCTTTACTTCAACCTCCTTTTGAAGGCAGGCTCTCACTTCATAGCCCAGGCTGGCTCAATTTCAGTGTGTAGCACAGGATCCCCCTATTTCCACCTGCCAAGCGCTAGGATTGTAGGCCCCTGAAAGCAAGCACTTCTGCCTTCCCATGACTCCCACAGCAAATCGTCTCTGTGGTACTGGTGTCTCATCTGTGTCCTCTCTCTGGTCACAAGTATAAAAGTTGAATCTTGGACTCTCTGACCCGAGGAGTCTAGTAAGTAAGCGAGTGCTTCAGCACACAGGCAGGGCCAAGCTGCAGAAAAGGATCCTGGCTCCAAAGGCAGCTGGGATGTTCGTGAGAAGACTCTGTGGCCTGCCTCATGGTTCTCCAGAGATCCTGTGAATTTGAGGCACAGTTGTTAGATGATTCTGCACCCAGGATTGACCTTTCCTTCCTGCCTCCTAAGTGGTATCAAAAGTGGATTGCACTAAGAACCTTTTCCTGTTCTCTCTCCCCACCGGCCTTTCTACGCTCTTGCTGTCTAACTTTCTGGGTCACCATGTACAGAGAGTGTGTGTGCCCCATGTAGGTGGTGCTAGGGAAGGGTAGAGGGAAGCATCCTCATTTCTTCCTATCTTCCTTTACCCGACTCATTCATGTCCAGCCTCCATGACCTGTCCTCACCTGTTTAGAGAGTCCGTCCTTCAGACTCTTGCTGTCTGGCTGCTTCACTTAGGTTCTTGAACCACACTGACCACACGTGGCTTTGCTTGTGTGCCAACTTTCTGCTTGAAGTGCTGTGTTCCTTCTGCCCCTGAAGCATTTTACAGGCATCTTCTCACTTCCACAACAAGTAAACCATGTATTATCCATCCCTTCCAGGAGCCTGTCAACACCCTTCAACTACCAACAACTAACAACTATCACCTGCTACAGGTGGCACTGGGTGACAGCTGGTGGCAGCTTGGCTGCTGTATACTGTGTGCTTCCTGTTACCATAATGAAATCTCCCTGAGAGCAAAGCTGTGAACTTTTGTCTTTGTATCTCCAGAATGTAGCAGCACCCCAGCCCACTGGCCCATGCTTAATAAACACTAGTGGATAAAGTAGGTATCCTCACTACTTCCATCAGACTTTGAGGGAACTCTCCCCTGTTACTACCATGCATGTTCCTTCCTTGACAGGATTTGAGCAAAATTTAGGGTCTAATGGTCAGGGCTTTCCCTCTACTGAGTCACCAGCCAATTCAGCTGAGCAAAGGGATAAACGAGCCTCTTTCTGGGACCACGGCTCCCTCAGTAAACCTATGACCATCCTGGTTTCCTACAGGAGGCGGAAGAAGGAGGGAGTCAAAAAGAGCATCAGCCTTATGACCTGTGTCAGCGCTCAAGAAGTGGCACTCAACACTCCCTGCCCTAAGTCCTGTTTGCAAAATACTAGGCCAGCAGTTCCCAGGGAGGGCCAGGATGCTAGTGGAGGGCACGTCTGTAGCTTGTGATGCTGAGAAAGCTCTAAGGTGGTCAGAGGTCAGAAAACGTGCGGCAGTCTCCATGCAGGCCCAAGAAGAGGGCCTCTCATACCAAACTTTGTGCTGGCCATCTGAAAGAAGGTCTCTTGACCTCATGTGAACAGGTTCAAGTAGGGGAAGTCTATCTGCCTGGACCCTGACTGCCGGGACTCAAACACTAGCCAAGAAAAAGAAGAGTCCACCAGAAAATTAGCTAATTATAATGGAGGGCTGATTTAGTCTGCCGAGGTTTCCTGAGCATTTTGAAAGCATTAAATTATTTACTTCCCACAATAACCCTGGGGTGGCATACTGGAGCCACTTGTTAAATTTTCAGAAGTTTTATAAGCTGGGTGTTAAATATGGCTATTATTTTAAAATTAGATTATATAAGCCCACAATCAAATAAATTATACTAAAAACAAAAGTAATAAATACTCAGAATTCCGCTTTCCCATTATCTCTCTGAGTCTCATTGTTACTCAAACTTCGAGGTTTGGGTAACAATAGCATCTGTCTGGGAAAAACACTACACAGTGGTGGCCACCAAGCATCTTTTACCAAGTCTGTCTTTGATGACATCACTACAGACGTAGATGAAGGTTTCAAGTCTGGACTTAATTTTCTTACTGTGGTTAGTTTTTCTACATGGAAAAAAGGGGGGGGGGTTGGAAATGTTCATTATCACATGTGATGTTTCTCAGGAATCATCCAGCTTCTTTTTTGAGGCAGGGTCTCTCCCTGAACTGGGGCTGGTTCAGTAGGCTCTGATATCTGGTCAGTAAACCCAGAAACTTCATTTCTCTACCTCCCCAACACTGGGACACAAGTGTGTCCACAACATTTAGCTCTTTTTTTGTGGGTTCTAGGGATCAAATTCACACCCTTGTATTTGCATGGCAAGCACTTTACTGACTGAGCCTCTATATATTGGTCCAGACACTTTGACATTTCGACATGGATGTAATTCTTGCCACTCTCCAGGGAGCTCCAAGCTGTCAGTGTTAGACTGGGGGTTGCTGAACTGACCCACTTCCCATATCAGAAAGCTGAACTCTGCCTCTCTGTGTGTAGACCAACATTGCTGGGTTACTGAGGCCCCATCATGAACGCCAATTTAATAACTCTCCTTTGTGCAAATGTATGAGTCTGCATGAGTGCATGGGTGCGTGCGTGCGTGCGTGTGTGCGTGCGTGCATGCGTGCATGCGTGTGTGTGTGTGTGTGTGTGTGTGTGTGTGTGTGTGTGTGTGTGTGTGTGTGTATTCTTCTCAAGAACCCTGGGAAAGGGGTAATGTAGTGCCCCAAACTCAAATGCTATTAGGGATTCTTACATCCATTAATACCTTTCCAGCTATTAGACAGCAAAATAGTTTTCACTGATCCTACCTGAGGGCTACTGAATTCAAACCCAGGGTCACCACATGTCAGCCATACACACTTAGGTGACCTTTCCCCTCTAGAGCTCAGCCTCCATCAAGTAAGATTGAGACTGGACTTGCTGCAAGCATGCTTAAGAGCCTGCCAGCTAATAAGGTAGCACCCTTGACAGCTCTGAACACAGTAGGTGCTCCAAGTGGGTGTTTGCTATTGCTACCACCTGCATGTTGTGCAAGGTTCCTGCCCAGGTGTTCACACATGTGTTAATTCACTTAATCTCTCCACAATCCTGTGAGAGTTGCTGCTATTAACCCCATTTACAGAGTCACCTAGAGGCGATTAGGGTGAAACATAGGAAACTGCTTGCTTTGTAGGTCAAACATAGTTGTGGATCAGCAGTTAGTTGCCTCTGACTCACAGCTAGGACTGCAGGTCTCAAAGCCTTGCAGCCTACCTGAGCTGTGTGCAGGCTGAGCATTTAATGGAGTCCCTACCTGACAGCAGAGAGGCCATGCCTTCTCCCACATAGCACTGAAGACCTGTTTGTGGAACCATGATGCTCTGCTCATGTAGAAGAAGAATATTCAGGCTATTTACCTTTTCTCTATACTTGCACATTCATTCCCCTTCAGCAGCTGATATATCACCTTCTCTATGAATCTCCCTGACTGCTCCAGCCATAGGAACATTTTTCTATGTTCATAGAAACAAATCTTCAGAGGGAGAAGGAACTGTTTACCCAGGGAACAGTGGTGAGTTTTCCACAGTTTAGTGCCAAGGCTGGAAAGGAATTGAGCATGAAGAATAGGACCCTAGAGGCCAAGGGGAGGATGGCTCCACTGTCGCCATAAAAATGAGCCTCTGGGTTCTCTTCATCCAGTCAAGTTGACAGCTAACCAATCATCACAGAAGCCCACATAGATAAGGTAGTGTCTTGCTTACTTTTCTATTACGGTGATAGAACACCATGACCAAAAGCAACTTGGGGAGGAGAGGGTTTATTCATCAAAGAGCTTTGTAGTCCCTTATCCAGGGAAGTTAGAGCGGGAACTTAAGACAGGAACTGATACAGTGGCCATTGAGGAATACTGCTTACTGACTTGCTCTTTCCTCAACCTGTTTCCTTACACTACGCAGGGCCACCAGTCTAGGAGTGGTACTGCCCATAGTGGGCTGGGCCTTCCCACATCAATCATTAATCAAGAAATGCACCACAAGCTTTCCCACAGGCCAATCTAGTAGGGGCATTTTTTAAAATTGGGGTTCCCTCAACAAAAATGACTCTAGCTGTGTCAAGCTGATATAAAACTAGCCAGCACAGGTGGGCTAGTTAGGTGGGATCTGGAAAGGACCCGAGGAGGCATAGGTGTGCAAGGGATTTCATGACAGTCTGCTACCTCTGGACATCTGCAGTCTAGGGCTTGGGAAATGGCTTGAATCACTACCAGCATGGTGAACAAGATCAGGAGTCAGAATAAACTGAACTCTAGGGCTTGCTGGGATCTCAGTGTTGCAATGATCTAGCTTCTCTGCTTCTACCTTCAACTTCTCGCCCATATCCACTTCAAACCTACTCTAACTCAGAGAAGAGACTTCTGGGAAATACTTGTCAGCTTTGGCTAAATTTATGGAAACCAATACATTGTAGATGGTGATTCCAAAGATAGAGTCAGTTAGAAGATTCATGGGAGAATGCCTTCTCTTCTCAGCTGAAATGCTCTGTCTGGAAAAGTACCCATTCCTCCATATGGTATGCTATACCCTGGCTGTGAGAAATCTCACCACCTTTCTCCAGTCAGCCTTACCTTGTTGGTGTCTTCCCCAGATATGCATCTCCCTTCTTGACAGAGACCTTCACATATACTGTCTGCTGGGCAGAACTGTCCTTTTGTGCATCTTCCCTGCCTTGGTATGGATCCTTCTGGTTATCTGCCTACTGTTCCCTACCTACTGCCTAGCCTCTGCTGTCCATTCCACTTTCTATACCACCTGACAACTCAGGGGAAGCCAAGTGCATCCTCCTGGGATCAGGCCTCAGTTTAAGGCAGTGGATACTAAGCATTGTTATGGGGACTTACTAGACTCAGAGAAGGCTCCTCTCCAAACTCACACAGTCCATACCTGAGAGAGTGACATCCTTCTGATGAGACAAGACAGGCTCCAGGACAATCACAGGTTAGAGGGCAAAATCTGGGAAGGTTAGATACTGTTTGGAGAAGAGGGTGCAGAGACCTCCCTTCTTATCAGCACACATCACTGGAATGCTAAGTCTTCCTGCATCATTCAGAGCAGACCTCACTGCACAGCAATCTTTCCCAGTGAATTTAAACCCAGTGCTTTCAAAGAGTCTGAGGCCATTTTGTGGAGTTCACAACCCCAGACAGAGTTCTGAAGGAAATCAGTGCTTGAACAGAGCGTATCTAAAATCAAGAATGAGGCTTTCAGTAGTTACCATGAGAGACCTGAAACTAGAAAGTTCCAAAACTACCCCACCACTGCTGTCAAATGTAGCTGCTAAGAGGACTCTAAGGACAGTACAGAGTCCTCAACATAGACCAGAGCAAGGATTAGCCACAGTGCCCAAATCCAACCTACTACAATTTTGCAAATAAAAATTAGATTCAACACGAGGCACAAGGAATTCAGCTTTGATAAAAAACAAAACAAACAAAAAAACAACAACAATGGCTGTAAGGCTTTCCTGATGAAGGAAGGACCCCACTGCTTTAGGTCCTGGCCAAGCCGTCAATCTCCCTGCAGACAAGTCCTCACTCAGACTAAAGCACTAGCATCCCTCATCTACCTCCTGGGCCTGCACAGGAGCTACAGAGGGCCTCAAGCCAGCATCCTTTCTTTTTCTATGGGTTCTGACTGCTTCCAGTAGCCTAGTGCATCTTCCCATCAAATGCCTTCTGATGGGTCTCTCTTAGAATGCAGCCCAGGTCCTTTTGTGTGGTAAGGTGATCCTGCATGGCTGGATCTCTAGACATTGGTCCTAATTCCCCCTCAGTCACGTGCTCTTTGTGCCTAGTTAGTCATGTGGCATCTTTCAGATCTCAAAGGGTCTCTCTTCATCCTCTTGACCTTTGTACATCTGGAAATCCTGTATGTTCTCCATCTCTGAGACTGACTGGCTGCTTTCTGTTTCTTTTTCATCACCCTTCTACCCAGGTGTCAACCTACTACTCTCCTGAATGAGAATGGTCTCTGCTGTGGCACAGACTGTGTCTGTCTTCCAAGCACCCTTCTTCCTTTTCTACAGGGTCTTCTGTATTGCTTAGACTCATGGCTGTCATAGCAGACATGGCTCCGAAGCTCCCCTCCAGCCAGGTATATATTGCTGAGTTCCAGTCCACAGTATACAGATGGAAAGGCTCTTTGGAAGTGTCCCAAGAAGGAAGGATGCATAATTTTTCTATTTCTCCTCCATTGCAAGCTGGAATGCAAACTGGTGTCGGAACGTTGGTATCTCTCTTTGAGGTGAGAATGGCAGCTACTTGCTAAGAAAGACAAATCAAAAAGAGGAATAGGTGCCTGGCTCTCTGATGGCTTGAACAAGGCTCCCTCCCCAGCTCCTCAGTCATTCCAAACTGTTTAGCTTCAGACTTCTTTTATATGAGAGAGAAATAAGCTTCTATCTTGTACTGTTATTTCGGAGCTCAGTCTAATTGGTGCAGGTGCATGCAACTGAATACCTGCCAGTCTCAGATCTCCCCTTTAACCAGACATTGGGAGGAGCAGGTGCTCCAGGGTGGGTGCCTCTGTCTCTGTCAGCAACTATAATTCTCTCCGGCTTTTTCTCCCAGTCGCAGGATGGTGTCAGCAGTTCCAAACATCAACACTTCTAGAGGTGGCTGAGATGGCTAGAGAGGACAAAAGGTGCGCTCTTCACACCCTTGAAGGCAACTGTTTTTTGGTATGCCAGTCAGACTCCTCAGGGTATCTTCTCAACCATAATCTTAACCACGGGAGGCAGAGACACACAGCTTAGATTGCTTGCCCTCTAGAATGGACAAAGCCTATGCCTGATGATGCTTCCTTGCTGGGTGGCATCTGTTCACTGACAGCTTTTCAGGGAACGGCACCCTCAAGAACTGTGATTGGCACTAGGTGACCATATAGTTGAGCTCCTAAGAGTGTAGTCTTGAAAGCTATCTTTTGCTGTTCTGCCTGGAAGGAGTCACTAGACTTATGCTCCATTTTTGAGAAAGGGATGCCTAGGTGTGTGTCAGGGTCATTTTTATTTGCCTCAAGACAGTACCTGAGAAGTAAGTTCATAGATTTGAGATCCTTTGTGCCTGATTCTCAATCTTGGCTATACTTCTAAGTCCCAAGAGGAGTCTTAAATAGTTTCAAATTATCTGAACTACAGAGACCTCTAAGTGGTCCAGATTGCAGCCTGGGTCCTTAGGTTTCCAAATGTTTGCTCACCAGTTCTGATGCTCAGCCAAGAACAGTGGCTGACTCAGAGTGTGAGATGAATTGGCCTTTTTGTCTTGGTGGTCTCTGCTCACCAAGGCTCTAAATTTGGTGGATCTTCTGTAATACCTTGGTGAAGAAATAAATGTTTGCATCAAGAAGAAGGGACCAGTGTTGTTTGGAATAGCCATCGGGTCCTAGGATCACTCCTCAGTCTCCTCCTGTGTTGCTGCCTCTGTCAGCTTCTCCTCAGGGTTCCCAAGATGCCTGTTGACTCTTTTGACAATACCCAAGGTCCACATTAACTATCATACCCACTGGCTCCTCAAAGAAAGCCAAAACAACACCCACCAGGAAGACTTATGTGCAGAACTGCACACACAACTTTGCTGGCTCTGACTGGAAGCCTGGCTCTCCCATTTCTCATCTGGACACCAGCTTTAGTCCCAGAGAGATGTGTCATAGTCCTGGAGGAGGCTGTCCATTGTTGGGGGGGGGCAGGGAGGGTTCTTGCCATCTTGCTTGGGAGGCATGGGTTTCTGCTATAAATCCAGCCTGCCTGGGAAATGCCCAGGTGCCGCGTTTCCATAGCTCCAAAACCTAAAGCTCAGAAGGCTTTGAAATGCAAATATTTTGAAGGAAACATAAGGTAAACATGAGTGCTTATTTCCCCCTGATGAAAACAATATGTTGTTTGCTCTGAAATGTAAATAAGATCTAGATGGCTTTTAAAGCAAGCTATGGCTCATACTTTCAGGGCCAGGGTAATAGTATCCCTGAAAATACTCTTGACAGAATCCACCCTCCTTTCATCCTAGGTGCCCTCATTCTTAGCTCTGCTGCCTTCTCCCACAAACACTCTAAATTTACCTCCCCACTGCTAATCTACACTACTCTGAGACTACACTCCTGTCCTCAACTCCCTCCTAATTTTCATATACTGCCCCAGAGTTCCTTTTGGATAGAATTTGGTGGGGTGGGGGCTTGTCTGTAGCCAAAGGCATTTCACAGACTTGAAAGAGATTTTATGGTGCATTGAACTCTAATCAACTTTAGTAAGTGTTTAATGCAGGAAGACCATTTTGCCCCATAGCCCCCAGGGTCCTGGATGACCCTGCCTGCTGGTGGCTCTCTTTTGGTCATGAGAGAAGGACAATCAGTGGGGCTCTGTAGTTCGGGTGGGTGCAGCTAGTGACAGCAGCAGAGAAAGGAATAATTAGCGATCTCAACCCCCCATAATGAGTAGCTCCATGATCCTTCTTGGAACCATTAGGAACATCTATCTTATTAATGATTGTGCTAGACAGCCGCAGGCCCGGGTGCCCGCTCCTTTCTGATGGGGCTCACGTTCCTCATCTGCGCACTGATGAGCAAAGATGGAAGGTGGCCATTTGTCATTTCCCTTAGTAGAGGGGGCCTGGGCTTTCTGGGCCAGCCATGGCCCTGAGGTTGCTTAAAAGACCTGCAGCCAAACACCATGGGCCACTAACACAGGATATCTGTGCTGTCCCTAGCAAAGGGGATGACACCCCACTGCAACCTCATTGCCATTTGTGTCTGGAGGAACTCCACCTGTGGAGCTCTCTCTCCCTTCTCCATGCCACTCACCTGGTCTCCTGGAGTGTGCTATTCTTCTGGAGTATGGTGTAGGCCCACGCTTAGAGACTTGGGCTTATGTCCTGATCCATACATCTGACTATCCAAACGGAGACTGAAAAACAAGTGTTTTTGTGCTTCTTCATTCCGAGTTTCTCTTGGGCCTGCACTGTGCTGTGGACCGTGCAGGGAAACAGCAGCTCTTCTTGGTCTAGTCTTTTCCAAGGCAAAGCTTAATTAAGGCAAGGGTTATGGAGGGCTCTCTGGAACACAAGCTCCTTCTGCTTCTTAGGTAGGATTCTAATTGGCCTGGAGGTGTCTGATAGTGGCAAAATAGACAGGTAAAATTCCGTATTTGCTGAAAAAAATTATTCTTGAACACACTAACTTGGTCATTTCACCTGGTCAAATGTCATGGACAGCTGCTTTAAAACTTTAAATTCTGACAGTTCACCCCAGCTCCCATCTATTGCCACATGCCTTTTTTGACTTGTTCATTTGTATTGTCTGTCTGTCCTTGTGTTTGAGTCAGAAGAAATTGTTTGGGTCTGTAACTTTTTTTCATACCTTACCTGGAGATTCATTTTATAAAACTATAAAATAAGGACAACCAGGATTAATCCTAGTACAGGTCTCGTGCCCTGGGACCCCACCTTCTATTTCAGTGGTCTTAAAGGTTGCAGCAACTTTGAACACCATTTGTAAGTTATTTTCATTGAGATCAAGGAAGTAGCATCCTTGGGACCATGAAGCACAGCAGAAGACGCCCTGTTGGAACCAGGGTCTTGGGGCTCAGGACTAGCAAGGTAAGAGAAATTCTGGCTTACAGTAGTTCTATGAAGAGCTGGACACAATTCACCCATGGTGCATGCTTGCACACACTGATGGGTACTTGTGCCTGCGGCACAGATCTTTCAACCCTTTGCAGCCTGTTCTTACCACAAACATGTGACTGCCAATGTGTGTGCCCACCTCTAACCACTCAGCCCCAGACACTCTAGCCTTTCACCTCACACACTGGAATCAAGCTTTAAGGAATTTGAAGAATCACTTCTGCTCACCAACCAAAAAGAACCTGTTGCTGCAAGTGGTTTTATCCAGATTTAGAGCATCTTTTAAAGTGTTGGCATCTTTCTTGATGCCTTCCCTTAACTGAAGGGTCAATAGTTTTAAAATAATGTTTCACAAAATACAAACACATGGACATAAAAATAGTAGGACATCTGCTTGAGCCTTCAAGCAACACAGGGGACATTTAAAGAAAACTGGAGGTTATACCACTGCCTTGGATAACACCTGTTCTTCTGAATCGGGGTCATTAAAGAGCACTTATCTAGGTTTGGGAGGATGTGCCATCTCTTTTGCAACCACTTCACTTGGCTATTTTAAATTTGAAAGCATCCGTAGCTTTCAAATTGTGACTGTGTTTCAATAAAGCACTCACTGCTTCCCATTGGACATCAGCACAACCTCAGGACAAAACCTGGTGCAGCCCTATTCTGGGGTAAGTCCTTTCTTTTGAACCACTCTCACTGACCAGGGCAGAGGCCATTTATCTCTAGGATGACACTGTTTCTAATGGCTCAGGATCTGCCAACAGTCCATTGTAACCCTGCAGTGGTTACCTGGGAGTTTGAGATTCTTTGACATGCTGATCTGAACTTCTCTTGACCTATTTGTAGAGGCACACTTGAGCCAGGCATCTCAGAGTCCCTTGCCACATCTGTCCCAGAGCATGGCCATTAAATCCTGTGGGACCCATGTGCGTGCCAATCACACTTCCCTCAACTCAGCACACACTAACTCTGATCTTTGATGACCCCTTATAATGTCCATTCATTGATTCCCTTGAATGCATTAATGTTTGCTGATTTTGTCCTGGTCTCTCATCAACATGGTCATCACAACCCTTCAACATGGACCAATGCATACGTGTTGACCCCAAGGGCAGATCTGCATTCTCCAAGTCAGGACTCATTGCTGGATCAGCAGGGACTTATTGGTGGCTCATTTACATCCTGATATCTGGAAGAAATGAGGCTCATGGTTTTCCACACAGGACTCCAAGGAGGATGGAATCTGGAGATGCTATGATTTTCTCAGAACGTTCAGTTCACCTGCCTTCTGGGAAGGTGACAAAACCAATATCAAGAGATTAATTTGTGGATCCTAGGTCACCAGACTAGCAGAGCCAAGGCCAGTGTTGTCCTAATGTACCACCCATCTTCTGACAGGGAAGAGAAGCCAGTGTGGATCTGATAAAACACATAAATATAGTAAGGATATCAGCCACGCAGGGGACAACAGCCTCTCACTGAGGCCTTCTAAAATTCATCCTGGAGTAAGGCCAGATCATGAAGAATGGAGAAATCAAATCAAGTCACAATCCAAGAGCTGCTGAAAACCATCAGAGGCACAGACCATATCCCCAGCTGGCTGACCTCAGGCCACTATGTGAGATCTAGCCTTGAGCTTCTCTGCTATCTGGGAGGTGGCTCTGGGGGGGCTAGACCTGATGAGTGGAACCCTGCCCTCCACCACCTTGCCTCCAGTTTCAGGTTTTACTTAAAGGGCATTAGGGGCTCACGAAGGGTGGCAGATGGTGGCAGGCCAGACAGGCAGGAAAGAGGCAGTGAATGGAATTCTTTGTTTAAGGAAGGCGCAAGCCGCGCATCGGCAAGCCCAAGAGAAGCATGTCATTTTGCTGGAAATGCGATTTTCCCTAACAAGTACAGAATCCTACATGACATGTTGAAAAGTGTATCTCTTTGAGAAGCCGCTCTGTATCTCAGAGGCATCGTCAGTACGGCACCCGTGTAATGTGGCAGTTGCCATGGCAACGCCTCGTTTTCCATAGACAGGGAAATCAGAGTGGCTAAGTCGATTGAGAGGACCCAAATAACATCTCGAAGGCAGGTTGAGATACTGCATCGGCTTTTGCATTCCTAGTGCCTGGGGTGCCGTTGTGGGGCAAGTAGCGTATTATATCTACTTCACAGAATATCCCCAAGGTAATATTCAGAGCCTCCTCATTGGTCAGAGGCTAGGAACTAATGGAATTTGCCCAAAGCCACCCAGAAAGGTAGCGACAGGAGCGGAGTGGCTAGACTCTCACCTCCTCAGGCAGACAGTGCTCATGGCAGGGATGCTCATCATTCTGTTCTCTCCAGTGTCTCCAACCATCACTGTTTCTATTATTTTTCTACTTGCCCTGAAGATAGATAGGGCCCTCAGCACCAGGCAACAGCAGCCAAGTTCAAGCAAAACATGTCCCAGCATCTCCCCTTGGACACAGACTGTCCTTGATATGTGTCTGTCGATACACTTGCTTCCAAAGTGCAATCCTCAGCCCAGGAAATGAGCCTTCCCAGAGAAGGAGTTCCACTACTCATGAGGGTAGCACTAAATTGGTGCATATACCCCTGGGGGGCTTCCAAATATAGAAACTGTGTGTGGCCTTGGACCCCTGGCATAGTCTCACAAAGGTAAGACACTGAACTCAGCACAAATCCACATGGATATGCATCCATGTACCTCCACTGGCTACAGATGCAGCTCTGCCCAGACAGCAGGGCCAGTGACACAGTCCATCTTTATGTAGCCTCTTCATGTAGCTGCTCTCTCCCTTGGCACAGAGTGCTCTAAGAGGGCTGGGGGCAGAGTGCTCTAGCCTGTTTTGTCCACCATGGAGTCTTGAGGTAACTCAGTTGACCCCAGAGTCCTCTGGTCTCCTTTCCCCATGTCCCATGTTGTTCAGGGCATCCCACAGAGCTTTTTGGTAAACCTCACCCACCCTGAGGGTGCTGACAGCCATCTCAGGGTGGGAATAAGAAAAGTATGCAGGCTGTTCTTTAGTCTCCAAATATAAGTTGGAGTAAGGAGTGGGGGGAGTTACAATGGTAGAGGAGGGAGGCACCTGTCCCCCTCAACTTCCCAGAGGAAAAATTTCATATAACTGTCAGACATGTAATAGAACTGTCAGAAGCACAGGAAACCAGCTACACAGATTACAAAAACATATGTCAGGGACCTATTGGTTTCGTGACAGTGTGAAAAATCACAATTTTTCCATCAAGATAGAAAATAGAAACAGAGGGAAGCCAGGAGCACTTCGGCATCTGTCCTCTGACAGCAGCAAGCCTAACCCATTGAGCTGGGGGTGTGTCCCAGAAACAGGTCCAAACGATGGGAGACCAGCCCCCATGGCAGTGCTGAGCCATTCTGCCCTTCACCTCCCACCCAGGAAGAAAGCGCCTATCTTAGACCTTCCACACTAGAAGGTGAAGTGTGTAGTGTCAGGATTCTCTCCTCTGGTGAGTAGTTCTCCAATGCTGGACCTTCAAGTTTGTGAGAACGCCTGAGAAGCATGAGGTCATGTGTCAGACCAGCCACTTGGTAGTAGAAGGGCTATCAATAGTATGAGGCCACTTTCCCTCCCTTGGAAATCACAAGGTAGCTAGTGTGGGCCCCTCCCTCCAGAGTAAGAGGAAGTGAGGCTGTGGGTCCACAAGGGACTGCAGTACTATGAAGGCTCTCCACTGTCTCTGCTCTTTCTGACATGTGTAATGGATCCTTTGCAGATAGATCTCTTTAAGATTTCTTTTTTGTTTGTTTGTTTTATTTTTAAGTATGTGTGTGTCCAGTGTCTGGGGGTGCCCACAGAGGCCAGAAGAGGGCATTAGATCCCTTGGAGCTGGAGTTATGAGCTCACTTATGTCACTTATGTGGACACTGGGAACCAAACTCTGATTGTCTGAAAAAGCAGCAAGTACTCATAACTTCTGAGCCATCTCTCCAGTCTGCAAGTGTCCCCCATTTCAATATGAATCTCTGTGTTGCAGGCTTCCTTTGTTGATCTTGGCAGAAGCATGATCCTGCCAGCCAGAGGCAGAGAAGGGACAGGGTTAGAACATCCATAGGAATCTTGGGACAGGGAGGTCCTTTATATCCCATAGACCAGATTCAAACTCAGATTGGGTCATTTGCTGTGGACCCAAGCCCTGCACAGTTGGTGGTCGTTGTCTCCTTAAGTTCTCATGGAGAAAAAAAAAAAAAAAAGCGTCAGCTTTTCTCCCCTGGGAGGAGTTTACAATATACCCAACATGCACTCTGGTTCCCAGAAAACTGCAGCCCTGAGAAATGGCCCCATCCACTGCATTTGCCATGGCTCCTGCCTCTATGCATCATGTCATCATTTAAAGGCATTTTTTGTTCAAACTTCCACTTTCATGCTTGACTCCTTGGTTCTTGAAGCATTTTCAGCTTATGTTACCGAGGTTCCTCCAGAAAGCATAAATCCAAATGGAATTCAACATTCTGGGAATCTGTCATAGAGATATACATGCCAGAAAAAGCCAAGCCTGGGAAAGCCCATGCTATCGCAGCATGGGGTTGACACCAAGCAAGGGAGATATAAGTCAGGCTAGGTTAGGAAAGATTAAACTCTAGTGATCGGAACGCTTTCCTCCTCTCCATGCTGTGCTTGGCCCCACTGGGAGGGCAGATGTCCCTGGAGCTCTGAGGGAACCCTGTGATGGCTGTACTCCCACCCTGAAAAATCTCTAAAGTCACTAGTTGCCACAGTGCAGTGTCCTAACTCCCATGCTGTCCCTTCTCCATTCTGATTGGCTAAATTCAATAGTCTCTGCCTTCAGGCAGGCCCTTCTGGCTCCTGGCTCTCTCATTTTGACCGAGAAGAGGCCTGGTATCCCACAATGCTCTAGAAGTTTTGCTCCAGTGCTTGATTCAGAGTCCACGAATGCTGAATGATGAGGAAGGCTAAATGACTCAGGAGTGGTGAGGATGTTAGAATTTTAGGATGCCAGTTCCAGACCAACTCCCCTCTCCTGTTGCAAAGCCCCTGCTAGAGGTGACATACACATGATGAGTTACCAGATGGTACATTCACACTACGGTCAAAATGATGGTGACATCATCAGAATGACAGAGGTATTCACAGGTATCTACCCTGATGCTGACTGACTAAGCCCACTCCCAGGGTGCTGGGGTCATACAACATGTGCCAAGATCAGACGTGTATTCTAGACCCTTCATGATGCTAGCTCCAGAAAGGTACTTTCAGGAAGCAATCTCCATCAATGAGCGGGATTGGCACTTGGAATCACCAACCATTAGCCTAAACGGGAACATCTGTACCCATCTTTACCTAACAGCTATGATTAGTGTGCCACAAGGAAGCAAGTTCCCAGCTGAGTGGGGAAGAAGTCTTCCCTCTCAGTGGCTAAAGCAGATACCATACCGTGGCTACCAATCCCCCAATCTGGCTGCTCCCCATTGTGACTGCCCTTGTCTGACATGCTCAGTGAGCATATAGCTGCTATCCTGTGTATGCCATGGCACTGTATACCGGCCAGGAAGACTCCATTATATAGAGAGAAAACTAAGGCCCATGTGGAGATGTTCACTCCAAAACTGCTAGGAAAGAGGACGTCTCATCTCAGATCACCTCAACTCCCCCATCACCCACCTCAGTTCCTCATCAGCATTCACTCACCTGAGCATCTAACACTCAAGAGACTTCCTCTCCTTTTCAGCAAGATGGTCATCACCTAGACTACTGCACCCTCATAACACTCTGCAAACTGAGTTTACTTCCCTTCAGCTGCTCCACCTTCTCTGCTTCCCTCATCATCAGGAAAGGCATCCTGCTGGATCCGGACGTTCAGCTAATAAATATGTATGGAGGATTTTTATTACTTAATAGTTGTAAGGTTAATCGTTGTGGTGAACGCCTATATTTAATGTGTCAATGGAGCTTCAAAATGCCAAAGTGAATAGCTTTAACACACATTAGTTCTACTTGTGAATCTACAAATAGGAACCTTGTCAGAAAAGTATTCACACCGAGATCAGTATTGATTTTAGTCCTCGGGAAAGGCACTGGACTGTGACAGTTTAAAATGATAAATGTCCAGAGAATTAGTTGCCCATATTGATAAAAAGAAGTAGATATAAGGCTGACAGTCTCGGAGGAGGCGTCGTCATGGAGAGTAGGCAGTGTATCTAACATGGCTGCAGCTCAAAGCTAATCTCCCCCTTTATCCAGGAAGATCAGGGTGATCTGGCCTGCCTTCTTGTATAGGGCTTGTACTGATTACAAAGGAGGGCTCTTGGAGGCCAAGAGTCAGCAGCACAGGACTACAGCAGAGCTCCTGAGGTGCTTCACTTAGAGAAAGGGTTTGTTGGGCTCCTGGGTCTAGAAGCATCTCGCAAAGATCTGCAACTTCACTGCTTTTTGCCTCTCATGAGAATGGTAGTGGACAGTGGCTGGAAGTGTGTATTGGTGCATACTCTTCATATTGGAAGCCAAGAAGAGAAAGACGATGAGAAGCTGGGGTTCCACAGCCCACTTCAAGGACATGTTCCCCTATAAGAGAAGAGCCTCTCTTAAGCCTCCAGTTCCTGAAAGATGTTTGTGCCCTCCAGTATCATCGCTCTGAGACTAAAGTCTTTAACACATGGGTCCTGATAGGGAAGGGGAAATCATTCAAGCCATTGCACTGAGCATACTCGGTTCACTCCAAGTGTCCTTCTCTGAGAATTTACCATATTTATAGAGGGACTTTAGCTTCCTTCCTTGTTTCCAAAAGGATTCAGGATCTTACAGATTCCCTTGCTCAGAAATTCTTCACGGCCCCTACTACCTAAGGACCAGGTTTGATGCCTTAGCCTGAGCAACAGATCTGTACCTCACCTAGGGCTACTTCTCCAGGCATGCTTTCACCTCTCACTTGCCACCAGGACCTGGCTGTCCTCTCTTTGCAGAGCCCTTAGGACCAAAGCTTTGTGGACACACCACCATCCTAAATGTGCCTTTGTGCCTGTTCACCCTCATGGCTGCCTTTCAGGTAAGTGCACTGCCAAAGAGTTGTCTGGTCTGCCCCCTCCAGGCCCTGGGCCAACACTGTAGGGTCCTGCTGGTGCCTGACCTCCCCGGATTTCATAAGCAGCTCCGTGGTGGAATCTGACAACCATCAATCATATCTGAAAATGCTTCCACCAAGAAGATGTACCCAGAGATTTCTTTAAAATAACAACTCAAGAGGTCTGAGCTCAGAAGCCGAGCTTCCCACAAGGGTCCCTCAGTGCTGGTTAGACCTTGACATAACCTAGAATTACTTAGATCAGATTGCCCTAAGGGCATGTCTGTGGGGATTATCCTTATTGTTAATTGATGGAGTAAGATACAACCCATTGTGAGCAATACTATTCGATAGGTAGGAGGCCCTGAACTGTATAAGAGAAAGCTAGCAAACAAGCAGGCAAAAATATGTATATTCTCTCCTTGTTCTTGACCGTGGACGTAATGTGACAAGCTGCTGGAGTTTCTGTCTTGACTTTGCAGAAATGATGGACTATGACCTGGAACTATGAGCCAAATATACCTGTTTCTCCCTTTAGTCAGGGTATTTTATCACAGTAACAGAAATGAAGCTGAAATACCCTGTGTTCCTTTTTCCCCATGCATGCCTGCTTTATAAGGGGACTGATGCTCCATTGGGAGGGGGCAGCTAGACTCTAAGCAAGAAACAAGGCATCCTGGGGGTGGGGGTGGGGCATGAAGAGGGAAATGTTTTTCTCTAGACTAAACAGAGGTGTGAGAGGTCAGTGAGAACTGTCATTTCCAGACAACAAACCTGCCTTCTGCTCTGGGTTAGGTAGAGGACACCCAGCAGAGTTGAGGTGATGAGTTCCAGGGTGATCAACCCTCCTGGATAGGCAAAGAGATGGCTAATATGGGTCCAGACCTTAGCCTGAACAAATCAGCCCATGTCTCCCAGAGGAGGGACCATATGATGTACCCCGTGCCAAGTCACTTCTTTTCTTCCCATGTAGACAACCCATGAGAACAGTGACATCCGTTCTATTAAAGGCCAAGCTCCAGGCATTTCTTGGGATGCTTCCTGCTCGCTAGCCATTTATGGAGATAGGTCATCAGATTTCTGAGGAGGTTCACTGATAAAGATCCAGAGAGGCATGGAGCAGGACCACAACTGCTCTCACCCGGGGAGTGAAGACAAGACAACAGGAAAGCCATGACCTTCCACAGAGATGGGCTCTAGTTTTGTTTGTACCCTGCCTGTCTTCCTGATGGGTGGGGGGACCTGACATGACCTTGACTAGGGTACCCAGAAGAGGCTTTGGGAGATGCCAAAGTCAAAATTATTCACTATACAACCACAGAAACCAAGGTACAGAAAAGGTAAGCCCTGATTCAACATCACTCAGCCAGCAAATGTAAATCATGACAGTCTTAGTTAGGGTCTCTGTTACTGCAATGAGATACCATAACCAAAGCAACTTGCAGAGGAAAAGGTTCCATATTAGAGTTAATTGGGCAGAAACTCAAGTGGGGCAGGAACCTGGAGACAGGAGCTGATCCAGAGGCCATAGGGGGGTATTGTTTACTGGTCTGCTCAGCTTGCTTTTTTATAGAACCCGGGACACCAGCCCAGAAATGGCCCCGCCCACAATAGACTGAGCCCTCTCCCATCAAACACTAATTAAGAACTACAGACTTGCCTACTGCTCAATCTTATAGAAGCATTTTCCCAGTTAAAGTTTCCTCCTGCCAAATGACGGTAGCTTGTATCAAGTTGGCATAAATCTAGCCATCACAATGACCAAGCCTCTTGCCTCCAAGGAAGTTACTCTTTCTAGTAGCTCAGAGTGTCTTGCAGGGAAATATCTGTGAACCTATGTAACTGGAAGACTGCCATAGCTATGCAGGCTTTCCCAACTAACCTAATACTAAGGGGAAATGGCTCCCTTGGGTAGGATGACCATTACAGGCCTGGGAATCAGAAACCCAAGTTTCTTCTCCACCCAGTAGCTTGGACACTCAGAAGGCTGCACCTTGAAGAAGGAAGTTAGGTATGAAGCTTACTCTTCCAGAAGAAGGCTATCCAGGGCCACAGCTGACAACTTTGCTTTCCAATGTCTTTTATTTGGAACCTCGGCTTAGGGTCAGCCAAAACCAGGATTCCACAATGAAATAATGTGGCTCAGGCTCTTCAGGAGGCAGCTGCGGTGTGGCTCAGTAAAAGAAGATAGTTTGGGCAAAAGTCCCTAGTATACCTCTCCTTCAAGTATACCTTTACCTTTGAACTCTTCACTGACCCAAAATAAGGTTTTGAAAACATGCACACCCAGGTCTGTGACAAGCCTCTTGTGAACTGATTAAATGCTTAGTCACCTAGGAAAATGTGCTCCCCAATTCCTTTGAATAGCCACATCCAGAACCACTCTCAGATTCTGCAAGGCATGCTAGGACCTGTTGCCATGGAGATCAGAAGAGACCATCAAGGAAGGCATGTGCAGAGAATCCACAGGCAGCAGTTTTGTGATCCTGGGATAAACACCTTGCAATCTATCTAGCCCAGTCTATCCTTACCTTTATGAGATTCTAGGCCAGCTAGGCATGGTGGTACACACCCTTAATCTCAGCACTCAGGAGGCAAAGGCAAGCAGATCTCTGTGAGTTTGAGGCCAGCCTGGTGTACAAAGTGAGTTTCAGGGCAGCCAGGGCTACACTGAAGAAACCCTGTAAAAACTAAAGAGGGTGGAGCAGACAGGCTAAAGGTGAGCTGAGGTGGAGGGCAGCAGAAGGATTGAAATCCAACAAAAAAGGTGTGGGATTGATGGGACCCACAGGGTGAGAAGCCCAAGTCCTGCTCCAGAAGTCAAGTTTAAGTAGCAGAAGTTTAAGTGTTTAGAAAGACTAAGGTGAGGTTCCACAAAAGGGCTCCATGGCTAGCCTGGGAAGATGGCCGAAGCTCACAGTGATCAGAAGAAAGAAGCTACATGGCTTGTAAGTAGAAAGAGCTTATAGGGGCTTCATGTGTCCATACAACCTGGTACGGAGCCAGCCCCCTGTCTCCACCCCTGCCTGTGATGTGGACAGAAGACCCAAGACTCAAGAACTGCTCCTGTCCCTTGAGGGAAGGCTTCCTTTGTCTTTCTACTCGTCCTTTTAGCAATCAGTAAATATGGTCTCATTTCTCTCCCAGGCACACAGCCCAAGCCTTACACCCTGCTTGTGATAGATGTCAGTGCGGCCACTGGAGGCATCTGCGTACTGACTTTATGGTCATCTTCCAACAGCCTACACCTCTTAAACTCTCTTGTGGGAACAGGAGAAGGTGATTATGCAGATGAATGGACCCCTGTGTGATATTATGTCAATGGCGGAGATATAAACGCCACGGTTGAAAGAACGGCAGATAGCAGCAGATAGGCTCAAGTACCATCGGGTAAAGGTTTCAAGGCTGGGTGCAGAAAACAGGGACCCATGCAGGGACCCTGTGCTCCCAGAGCAGCACATGCATGAGTGTGCACTCACGAACACACACATGCATGCATGCACATTCTTCCTCTACCTCTCTGGTTAGTTGTCTGGCCACAGTCAGACTCCCTCCCCACGGAAATGTGAAATGTCAGCCACTCTCTTGAGAGGCTAGGGATATTCAGGTCTGCCACAAAGAAAGTAACCTAAGACACAAAGAAATCATGAGTCAGATTCGGAGACAAGGCCTTGAAGGAAAGTCCAGAGCATGGCCCTGGAGACAGCATACTCCAATTCATACTAGACAAACCTGCTGTCAGCACATGTTACTTCTGATGTAGTAGCTACTAGGGATGGACTCTTGCCCTCAGAAAACAGCACAGGAGAGAGAAAGAAGTAATCTGAGCTGACTTCAGGCAAGGAGGGGATCAGGGTGTCTACACCATTGAAACTCTTTCTCTAGTTTTGAATTAAGGGCAATGCCACACAGCAGTCCCCCAATAAGAGATACATCACCTCTTTCTTGGGCTGCCTTTCCTAACATCTTTCTCTCGGTACAAGCCAATGGTGGTATGAAAGTAATTCTATCAGCAGCAAAGTACACAACACAGTAAAGATAGAATACACCTCTCCTAGGGAATAGAGAACCCACCACCCCACTCAGACCTCTTTTTCTTCAAAGAGTTTATAGTCACCATATCTGAGGGAAACCAGCAGGGAAGTGGACTTTGTCCCTGCAGAGAAAAACTGAGTACTTACCCGAACATCAGCCAGGCAGAAAGTGTGAATAATATGTGTAAAGGCACATATTATCTGGCAGACTTTGTGTCTGTGCTGGCTTAGAAATGGGTTGAGCTTAGGCCTCACAAAGAACAGCCAACCTGCAGAAATGGGGGAAAGTCACTGAGGACAGGGATGCCATTATCTTTGTTCCATAGGTTCATGCCCCTGTGTCTGATGTAGGAACACATGAATTCTGGCATGTGCATTGTCTAAAGCCAGGGCAGAATGCAGATAGGGATGGGGACTATTTTCTGATTCGGAAGCAGGAGACTCAGCCATTTGTATCTCCAGGCTTAGTGGCTGTTGTAGGCCACAGGATCAGGCACGATCCTCGAGAGTTCATGTTTGCCATCTCCAGACCTCAAGATAGGTCTGCAGGAAGGGACAAGGATCTCCATTTTATTCCAGTCTCAGTAAGCATCCTTGCCTTGGCACCCTCTCACCTGAGTGGCAAACTCCTATTCATCCCCCAGGATCCTATTCAGGTGCCTCTATACATCATCAAATGGATGAATGGGACCTGCCTCTGTCTGTATATTATGAACAGCTGTCCCACTACTCTGCTACCATAGTCTGGTTATTTGCCCAGGTAGGGACTCCTGGTGGCTAGAGAGTCTTCAGAGAATGTAAAATGGTACCACCCATCGACTCTTCAGAAAGAAAGATGGAGGATTCTTGCAGAAGCCTAAATTTATGTCGTATGGAGGAACTAGATTTAGGGGGCTAGGAGTGAGGTGAGAAACCACCAAACCCATTTACCCTGCTCTTTACCAGTCCCGAAGAGGACTCCAAGGCTCTCTATATACAACTCAGATGTCAGAGAATGGGTAAGAAAGGGGTCATGACACAGATAATAAAACGCATCTATCCAGCCTGGGAAATGAAAGTATGGACCACTGGTACCAGGAGAGGGTGGCTCAGCTGGTCCTCCGGGGCACTGTCAAAGATGAAGGGGCAGAGTAAAGCTGATCACTGGTCCAAAGATCCAGTATCCTCTCTTCCCCAAAGACCCCAGAAGAGAGGAGTCTCCAGCAGAACAATGGAGTGATCAGCCAGAGCAGTCAGCCCTGAGAAGGAGGAAAGAAAAAGCAGAGTCAGAGGAAGGGAGCCATCCAAGGAGACTGCTGTGGCCTGGTGGTGAGGCTGCCAATGCCAGGCATGGGCGCTTCCAGAAGCTGGAAGAGCCACACCACAAACAAACAGCCTTTGCTAAGTCAGTTAGTAAAGAAAGTAGAGGTAGTAGATTAATGTGACAAGGGGAAAAAAGATACATAGGCTTACACACAGGATGTTAGAAGTAGGCCCCAAAGCCAAGCACAGAGTTCCTCTCCTGCCAGCCACTGCTAATATCCTCAGAGCCTCCCTGTAGTGACAGGAAGGCCTTCTATTAGGCCTAGTTGACCTGAGAGTCACTAGGAGAATCTTTAAGAAATATCCATCCTGTGCAGTCATATTCCTCAATGGTACAGCCACTGGTAAGTCATCCTTATTTAAGTCAATAGGATGTGCTCATGCAAGTGACCCTCATTAAATGCAGCAGGGTACAGGAAAAGAACATGAAAGTAGGAGTGGATGGGGTAAGAAGGGGGTTAGCAGAAAGGCGAGAGGGATGAGAGAGGGCGATGAGGCAATATGATCAAAATAGAAAAGAATAATTCAAGAAATAGCCAGCTCAGACCCTGTTCAAGCCTGACAGATCCAGCGTGGAGAGTTAGCCGGAAGCTGATGCTGCACAATCCCCTGTGATTTCCATGTATGCCGCAAGCTAAGAAGTAGTGAGTAAGCGTGGCTCTTGCCCAGTTGTCTTCTAAGTGACAGTGACAGCAGCAGCAAGCAACGGGAGCTGTCAGAACTGCAGGATTTCAGCCCACCCTCAGCCACAGAATCAGGTACCCAGGATATAGGGGCCTAGGAACTTGTCTGAGGCTAGGTAGGATGGGAGAAGGAATCAGGAAGTGATTGATATAGTGGCCTGTAGGGCAAGGAGAGTCTCCTCTCCTCCGTTCCTTAGTTCCTGGCAGATTACCAGACATGGAGCCATGCAGAGAGCTTGTGGTCCTTTGAGACACTGAGTTGTACATGCGCAGTCTCTTCGTTCACTCTTCTTTACCAGAGCCCATGAGGATGAGCAGAACCATTAACCAGCCCTGATTAAATCAGCTGGGCTTCTCTGTAGGGCAACACCATGCAAATGGAAAGCAACACTAGACAATAACTTCTTGTCTCCAAGCTGCAGTCATTTCCAGAAGCCAATCTTTCAGAAGCCAAGGATGCATTCCTGTCCCACTCAGGTGCTGTCCTACGGCCGAGGGACGAGACCAAGGGCAGGTGAAGAGACAGAGTCCTCCTGGACCATAAGATGAATGATGTGAGAGGGCTTAGGATCTGGGGCAGGGGAACAGAAGCTGGCCAAGGTCCCCAGTACTGGGAATGTCAGAGAAATGCATCTTGCAGCGGCTGAACTCCCAGCCCTGGTGTTTACCCAGCAACAACTTTGCTGTACCTCCCATCCCACAGAAGTGTGGGAGAGAATAGGTTCAGCACACAGCAGTGGAGCTATGCCCCAGAGAATCCATTTTCCTGTACCCAGGAACATTAACCGTGGTTTACAGGTGAGAGATTTGGGGCTCTTGGGAAGGAGCATGATTTGGTCAAGGTCACACCATTATTTGCAGGGACAGTTGGGCTGAAGCGAGGCAAGGCTGTAAGAGCACCCGGGGAAAGTGACTGTTATATCTAAATACTCTCTCCCCAAGTGTCATCTTTTCAACTATTTTTAAGGTAATAAGTTGATAGGAGAGTTGTTTTGACTGTGGTGAAAAATCATTAAGGGAAACAGTGTAGAAGCAAACCTGTAAGACATACAGCACAGGCGAGCTGAGGAACTACAGCTCCCCCCACACCCTGAACACACCCCTTGTACTGCTCACAACCCACTCAGCCCCACAAGCCCCACCCCGAGATGCCCCCTGCCGATGGATGTCTATAGTACTTGGCTCTGGGAGCCCCCTAATCTCCTTTTACAGCTCCCAGACCCACTTCTGTGAGTCTTGACAGCTCCCTGTCTAGACTGCAGACTCCTAAAGTCTTAATTGCTCTTTCATCAACAGAAAAGGGCGGCTTCTTCAAGCAGCCAACCACTCAGCCAGTCCTTGTCAGGTTCCTGCTGCGTGCCAGGCTGTGCCAGGACTTGGGATGTCTGAGGACTTGATGGGTCACCTGGGGTCAGAGGTGGATAGGTCCACTCTCTAGGATGTTGCTGGGCTGGGCCTCTGGCCAGATGTGAGACTTTCACAAAGGATGAGACCCAAGCTGGCTGCATTGCTCATGCCTACAACCCTAGCACTCCCTCTGAAGAGACTAAGGCAGGAGGGGTGGCATGATTTTGAGGCTAGTCTAGTCTAGTCTAGATGGTGAGACACTGTCTTAAAGCAAACATGCATAAAAAGTGAGACCCGAGTCATCAGAGTACTATACCAGCCTGGAAAGGGAAAGTGCAGAGAATCTGGTGGCACAGAGCTTTTGCATATTCCCAAGGTTCAGCAATCACATAGCACTGTAGACTGACCCCTGACACCGTCTCCCCTCAATATCCCTGGACCTCCACTGTGGGATGTCTCCACTCTTTACTTAGTGGAAAGGTGGATACAATCTGAGTAGCCTTTGTCCTTGGGGAGTTTACCCCCTTGAGTGACAGTGATTAGCTGGTTAAAGTCAAGTGTAGCTTCTGAGTCCCAGATCTGGCACCCAGGTGATGGGCTATATTCTTTTTGTATCACCCTGTAGTCCAGCCCCACTCTGACTCCAAACTCACTCACTAAGTAGCCCTAGGTACTGAGCAGTGGACTCTGGGAACCAAAATCACCTACTCTCCTACTCAGTTCCCAGAATAATTGCATTAGCACAGCCTGGCTCTGTGACCTCTAACTAACTACAGCCCTGCAGTGTTCCTTTGTCCCCTAGAGGTGACAAGGACAGGGGTCCAAAAGCACCTGCATACCCTGTCCCCCAAAGACCTCTAGGACTCAGTGAGACTACATCCCTCCCCTTGCATTCCATGCTGCAGAGAAGAACCTTCCTTTGTCATTTTTCTGGAAGGATGACTCCCTTGGGGCAGGGCTCTGAGTTGTCACAAACAAGATTGGCAACCCAAGCACCATTTATTTATCTCACAATTGCCTAAGTGCCCCTGGGTTGTTGGGGTTTTTTTGTTTGTTTTTTTTTTTGTTTGTTTGTTTTTTTTTTTTTAAGTCACTGATTGTGTGGTGAAATGTTCCAAACTTATCACTGCCTTCTGCCTAGAGTCCCCAATTCCACCTTCTGTGGAGAAGAATAATCCAGCCATCCTGGGAATGCTGAACTCATTCCAGCTCTGGCCTGGTTACGGTCTGGTCCCAGCCATCATCCCCTACTACCTTCTCAGGCTGGAGACACATCAGAGCTCTGTGGCAGACACCCAGAGGTGGATTAACTACCTGAGGCCCAGAGCCACTGCAGCAACACTGCAGTCAGAATGAAATAGAGCCCTGGAAAGGCAGCAGAGCTGAGCCCATAAAGCATTTCCCTCAGCCCGGAATTGCCTGGTGCCTGTCACAGGAGGAAATGACTGCCTAGGATACAGCACACAGAATGGGAGAGAAGAAGCTGTGGAGTCTCTTGGCCCCTACTGCACGGTGGAGGGTTGGGGGGCAGGGTGAGGAAAGATGCTAGACTAGACAAAAGCCAGATGTCGGTCTGCAGACTGCAAGGGCCAGAGAGAGGAGCATAGGTCCTGTTTGTAGCTGTCTTCGTTAGGGACCTCAGGCACCGGCCACATTTCTGTAGGAGAGCCCCGTGGTGGCCTCCTAACAGAATAGTTAGGGCTCTGCTGTACTGATGTGTCCATCAAACCTGCCTCCTTGGGGAGATGCGGTCCTTCCAGAGAGAACAATGCACACTCGGAGGAGGGGGGATTTTGCGCGTGCGTGCTTGTGTACATATGTGCAAGGGCTCCCAGACACCGCCAAAGGAAGAGATCAATTTAGAGAATTAGAGGCCAGCCCACTTTGCATGGCTTCTAGGAAGCATGTACGGTAAATAAGGATTCAAGAGACGAGATGTTTCATCGTTCAATTAATTTTAGCCTAGGATCTAGGGCGGTGGGGCTGGGGGGAGGGTGCAGAGAGAGTAATCAATACCAAGCATTCAGCTTGCTAACACGAAGCACATTTCATACAAAGCTGGACATTTTTCTCCTTGTCATACAGAATTATCTTAATTATCGTTTCAAGGAAGAGCCTTATATAGCATCATCTAGTAGTCCAGGAGGCGGCTCAGAAACTCGTCACAGGAATAATTTATGATTTTTCTTTCTAACATCTTGGTCTTGTTTGATATGCTTGCCATTTCTCCCTGACAGGGAGGTCGATTAAATCACATTTATATTGTAAACGTATGCATTGCTTTTTACCCAAGGCGCTGGATGAAGAGATACAGAGTCCCCAAGGGAGGGAGAAGCCAATCCACTTTCATATTGCAAATTTCTGCTGTTTGGAAGAAATGAATGGTTGCCAGGGAGAGCTGGGAATTACTTGAGGATGCAAATGTTATTTTAGAATCCTTTGGAGAGGGTTTTTTTCCCCTCCCCCACCTCCTCCAGCATTTTCTCTTCTCGGGCTGTTAATAGAGGCTAGTCTCCAAGCAAACGCTAACGGAATGCACTTCACGACAGGCATTCTTGGGGGATTGGCCTGCACCAGATTTCTAGCTGTCCGACCCCAAGCAGGCTGCCTCTTGGCTTGAAGGTGGGGTGACAGACACAGAGAGGGGAAAAGGGGGGCGGGCGGTCTATTCATATTTTGCAAAAGCATTGCTTCCTCCCACCTGACACAGGAGGCCACTCTGGTGCCTGGGGGTGTGGGGGTTGGGGCCGGTGGTGGGGAGTGAAAGACAGAAAGTGTAGGGGAAAGGTCATTAGTGAAGACCAGGAAGAAGTGACGCCCAGCACCATCATTAACCTAAACGAACTAATTAGGAAACATTCAAGTTTTATAAATTATGCAAGACGCTCAATTTATACTTTTTCAAATTCCTACCATAACATAGATAATGAGGGAACATTTACAGTAACAGCATAACCTAATCAAGAAACCCTTTCATTAGCATGAAATCTTCCAACACGGTGTTTTCGAGCACAACAAACGGAATTATAGATGCCAGGGAAGGCTGGGGCGGGGAGGCGGGGAACTGGATTGTGGGGAGGAGGGGGTAGGGGTTGTCCTTTTCATATGTGGCAAGGCCCCAGTTCTTAGAAACCACCCCTCCCATCTTCAGCATGAAATGGGGGTTTTCTTCGGATTCAGTCTTGCCAAAGGAACAGAGAAGTCTGGAAGGACCTTCTGACTTACCACACTCTAGATGATTTACAACTACCTTCTCTGCCTTGGCCCTCTAATCCTGGGAGACTGATAACTAAAGCATAGACCAGCCTTTTCCACAGGCATGGTTTTCCCACAAAGGTTAGAGGTCAGGTTTCTGCTGAGGCTTGGCCTCCATGGATGCAGATAAATGCCGTTCAGTGCTGTGACTTTGCCTGGTAGCTCTGAATTCATTTCTGGTAGACAGAACAGAATGAGCATGATCTCAAAGAGAGTTTGACACATCACCCCAGATTTCCAGATCAGCAAAGCCAGTTGGAACCCATGTGAGAAATCTGTGCCAATAGGGCTGGTGGTGTGTGCCTGTTATCACAGCACTGGGGTGATAGAGGCAGGAAGGCCAGGTTCAGGATCACCCTTGTCTACATCCCATGATTGAGACCAGCCTGGGCTACATGAGATCTCATCCCAAGGGAAGCACCTTGACTGCTAAGAAGTGAGAAACCCTTTTGAGGGCTCCCCCACAGGGAAGGAATAGCGTGGGCTCACCTGCTACTGGCTTTTCTGTAGCAGGTTGAGCAGTGATCCCTGCACTGTTCAGTTCAGCCTGCCATTAAAATGCTACCACACACTGTACTTTACAGTGAACTTGATTTCCCACAATGCCAGTGACCAGAAATCAAGGATCAAGGTGATACTAGGCTAGGCTTTATTGGCTCATCAGGCTATGGACTTACAGGAACCCTTCTTTGTATAAGCTTTTGTTACAAAAATCACCAATCCATCCAGAGGTCTCACCTTGTCACCTCACCTAACCCAAATTACCTCCTAAAAGCCTCACATTCAAATGTAATCTCATTAGAAATCAAAGGCATTAACACACAAACTCGAACGGGCACACTCAGTCCCTTATACATCCCCCAGATAAATGTCTACCCAGGATGTACAGTTGTGACATGGTTTGGAATACAGATACATATTGGGGGGGGGGATGTTATTCACCTAAGGGTCATGAGATGATGTCATTCTGGAGTGCCAGAATAGTCCTAAATCTAGATCTAGTCACAGTGGAGCCAGCACTGAGAAGACAGGGCAGCCACTTCAAGCCAAGGACTGCCGTCCATCACTACAAGTTCAAAAGACAAAGCAAGATTCCCCTTCCAAGCTTTCAGAGCTAATGCCATTCTGAACCCCAAAAGGTCATGAGTTGTTAACACTTGGTCCCTAAAGCAGTGTTCAGAGGTAAGACTTTGGGGGAGTGACTGTGTCACGAGGACCTTGACCCATTAACAGATGAGTCCCTGGATAAATGATTCCTAATTTGATGATATGTGGTGATATTTGGTCTGCGCTCTAACAAATAAACCTTGCCTGAAGATCAGAGGGCAGAGCTAGCCATTAGTTAACCATAGAGGACAGGCAGTGGTGGCACACGTCAATCCCAGCACTTGGAAGGAGGAAGCAGGAAGACCAGGAGTTCAAAGCCACCCAGGGATACATGAGATTAATTCAGTCTAAAAGAAAAACAGGCAGGTTGGTAGTGGAAGCTCACGTATTAAATCTCAGCACCAGGGAGGTTGAGAGATGAAGTGATATGGCTGAGCAGAAAGAGGAGTATAAGGTGGGAGGAGACAGGAGCTCCCCCACCAATCCGGGCTGAGGAGTCAGTCCTAGAGGTAAGAGGTGAGTGTGGCTTGCTCCTTTCTCTGATATTTCATCATTTACCCCCCCCCCCCATATCTGGCTCTGGGTTTTTATTATTAAGATCAATTAGAATCTACATTACAATGGCACTATGGGAACTGGGGAAAACTGAAAGGTGGTACCCTGACAGGAATGTACATTTGAAGCATGTTTGTCCCTGGTCCTGTCTTTGCTCTCCATCTTGTTTCCCATGGCCATGAGATGAGCAGCTTTTCTCTGCTATGTGTTTCTCCCACAGAGTTCCATCCTTGCCTTTAGCCCACAATAACAGAACCAACTGGCCATGATGGCCCAAACACAAGCCACAGTAAATCTTTACCCCTTACGGTTAGTTTCTCCAGGTACTAGGCCACGGCAGCAAGTTTGTGGTTGTTTGTGGAGGCTGCAAGAACAAGTCTCAGTGTCTACAGCAATAGTGGCAGCACCCCACACAGAGAGAAGGCTGATGAATGAAAGCACCTGTTAGAGGTGGACCGCACGTGCCCGTAGATTCTATCCTACTACCTATAAGGGCTAGAACTCCTGTCCCCTCCTTTCTTCAGAAACCTGAAGGTGAATATTGGCGATCACCCCCCACCTTCATTCCCTGCCTCTCCTTCCACATGCTTGGAGCTCAAGGTTCAAATAGCTGCTTTCTGAGCTACCAAACCATAAAACGGACACAGGTGAGACAGCAGAATCCTTCCCTCCCTTTCCCTGGAGTCCTTCATGCATTCACCTGCCACCCACTAACCCATTCCCTAAACAAAAAGGGCACAAGACACTCCTGTGTATCCCAGGCCATGCTTGTATCTAGAGACAAAGCCAACCTGTCTCCCCTTCCTTCACACTTGCATTTGTTCACTACAGTCCAGCCACCCAGTCAGAACCACATTTTATAGAAAAAGAATCTCTACAAACTCTGGTTTCCTTGTGGGTTTTTTGAGACTCTGGGTTCTTGTAGAAGTCCAAGCTCCTAGCCTCATAGTTCTGCCTCACTCAAGTTCTGGCCTCCCTCGCTCCCCTGGAGCTGGAGGGAGATTTGAGGTATGCCCTCATGGAGACCATAGCTCCTGTAACCGTTCAGAGAGCAAACTTCAATTACCCACTCTTTGAGTCTCTGGTGCAGAGAAGCCCACGTCAGCACTGGGGAATGTTCTCTCCCACATCATTACCCAGCTTTCCATACCCCCACCTCTCAGTAATCTGCAAGCTGTGGGCTATAAATCCTGCCAGAAGGAGGCAGGGGCGGAGGAGCCTGCTCTATCTTCCCAGATGTGTGGGAGGGATGACTCTGGGGCTCCTCCCTAACTGCTCCAACTCTACCAGCTAGCTCACAAAGGACAGGGAAGCAATAACACTTCCTAAATTACTCCCAAATGTTCCTCTAAAGCCCTCCAGCTGACTCGGAATGCCAAGGAATTGTTCACAGGGTGACAATTTCATAGATCTTGGTCAAGAAGCAGAAGTCTCTGGTTTGGAGGTGGAGTGATTACAGCCCAGTTCTGGCAAGCACTTAAGCAGTTATTCCCAAACGTGTAGCTGCTTGGCACCAAAGTCACACATCTGGGATTGTGACTACAGGTTTGACATCCAGAGGTTGGAGTTCAGGTCTAGTCAGCATGCATGAGGGCTGCAATAACAGCTTCTTTGAGGTGTTTCCCTTGGCAGTGCACCTGAGACCCATATCCAGCTTCAATTCCCAGAGGCCTATGGGGCCTCTACCCTACAGTTGGAGAGCCAAGGCCCTCAGAGTCTAGAGAAGGAAAAGGCTGAAAACAATGAGACTGGCTTTGAGGACATGGAAAGATGTCATATGGTTTGAATATGACATGCCCTCCAAAAGCTTGTGTGTTTAAACGCTGGCTCTCCTGTGGGGAATTTTTAGGACAGGAGGCCTAGCCGGAGATGAGTACTAGATGTGAGACTTTTAGGGGTGTAAATAAACCCCACTTCTTATCCTGGTCTCTGCTTCCTGACTCAATAAAATGTAAACAGGTATACTCGGCTGAAACCACCATAACTTCCCGCTACAACAAGCTGTACTCACTGAAACTGTGAGCCAACATAATTCTTTTCAAGCTGCTTCTGTTGGATATTTTGTTACAGCCATGCAAAAAGTGACTGACACATGCAAAAGTGATATGTCAATCCAAGTTGGGTATGGTCAGCAGGACAAGATGATCTTCTTGTCCACAGCAGACCAAGAGACAAGAGGGGTGAGGGGGGTCTACTCGTGGTTTATGATGGCTCATTAGATTTTCAACTTCATGGAATTTAGAATCACTATGGAAACATACCTCTGGGGGTATGAGGATGTTTCTAGAAAGCTTAAACTGAGAAGACACCCACTCTGAATGTGGGTGGCACCATCCAGTGAACTAGGGTCCTAGATTGAATAAAAGGAGAGAGTGAGCTGAGTAAAAACAGTCATTTCTTTCTGCTTCTTGTGAACTCAGAGTATCCAGCAGCCTCACTCTACTGCCACAATGCCCACCATCGATGCCCACCATGATGGACCATATCCTCACAAGCCATGAACCCAAATAAGTCCTTCATTCCTCAAGTTGCTTCTTGTCAACTAATACAGCCCTCATAAGTCTTTGAAGAACAGACATTTGACCCAAACATAGGTCCTGCTTTTATACCAGCAGACTCTTCATGGATCACACTCTGCTAAGCTTTGATGAACATGTGCCCAACTCTGAAGAAGACCAGGCAAGCCCTGAATCTCAGTCCTAAGTCTCAGCTTAATATTGCACAGACAGAAGTAAAACATTAAGAAAATCAAGATAAAAAATATGTATGTTTCAATCTCCCCATTTTGGAAGCTGAAACTTTAAAAAGTAAGAGGTGTGGAGTATGGAGGGTTCTTAATAGAATTGATGGTGTGGAAGGAGCCAAGATTGAAAATGAATAGAAGCCAGCATAGAATATGGTTGGTTGCTTATTATCTACTTCTTACTACTGCTCAAAGCCTCTTGGCCTTGGTTTCCCCCTTGGTAAAATGAACAGAATAACTATTACCCCATGGGGTAATTGTAACATCTATTTCTATAATACATGAGAGCAGAAAAGCCCAGTTCCCAGGGGAGTATAAGCACTCAACTCATGACAACTAGTATTTAAGTCTTACCTGGGCTTTGTGCTGCTGCAATAAATATCCATGGTAGACTAAATTTACAAAGAAGGAAAGAGACTAAAAATAATAAACATAGGGGGAAAGGCAAGCTCAGCAAGTAAAAGCACTAGATACCAAGCATGACCATCTGAGTTTGATCCCCTAAATCCATACGGTGAGAGGAGCCAACGTGTAGATTGTTACAATCATTTTAGGATGATTGGCCTAAAGGCCCAAGCATATACCTTGCTAACTCTTTACCCTTAATCTAACCATGACTCTTATCCTGTTCAGCCATGCAGCTTGGTACTTTTTCACAGAGCAGCTTAGTTATCCTCTGCATCTTCTGGCTTCTCTCTGGCATTCTGGTCTGTTCTGCCTGCTCCAAGAGTCTTCTTAGTCTGGTAGCCCCACCCACACTTCCTGTCTGCCTTTGGCCAATCAGCGCTTTTTATTAAACCAGTGGGTGGGACAATTATTTACAGTGGAACAACATAATCTCCCTACATATCCCCTTTTCTCCTTTTAAAACAAAAAGAACTCCAAATCTAATATTCTTTCCCCCCCTTATCTATAACAACTTATAAACAACACTATAAATAAACACGAACATCCATAATCCATGTTTTGAGAATGTGGGTGTCATTCTCTAGGCTACTTCCTGCTGAATGGGGGCATTGGCAATCTCACGGGAATCCAAAGAAAAATGTAGGATTATGCACAAGTCTTTAGTGGAGTCCTCTGTAAGCCTGGGTCATCTCAGCCAGTTTCCTTGAATTTTTTCTGGATACAGAGACCTGGAAACTTCAAAAGAGGTGCTCTGAAATGCTGAATCATCTGGGCCATCCATTTCTATTGGAGATTTTTCAGGGGGTCTTCCTCTATCAAACTTTATGTTCTTTATCCAAGAATAAATCCACAGCCTTTCATTTTCTGTGGAAATAAAAAGAAAACCTCTTCTCCAAAGTAGCATATCTTTGGATTTCAGTTTTAAAGTCAACTCATCTACAAAATATATAGGTTGAATTAATCCAACAGCATTTATAATCAACTGTCTTTTATCAGCTTTTACTAAGTCATTTTCAGTCAAGAAGTTTAAAGATAAGACAATAACATACAGTATCCAGACACTCTTTGTATTTTCCATCTTTACATGACTTATTTTTATTTATTTATTTATTTTTCACTATTTATTTTTAAAGGGCTTTCTCTACTCTACCTTTTCTTTCTCTAAGCCTATGTATACATATTTTCAACACACTCTAAACCACTTAGACTTTTTTAAAAAAAAACACTGTCTTTATTGCATATTTATTTCTTAACTTTTTCTGTCTCTGACCACACCGTTGCTTGGCTAGGGTGATTGACTCTACCCAGATTCTTCTATTTCTTTCTGTTTCTGACCACACCTTTAATCTGCCAGTGACTAAGGATTAAAGGTTGGTAGGGTGGATGGATAGTTCCACCCAGCTCCTAGTCTGATTTCATAGAATTTATCTTTTTAGCCCAGGTACTCTAGTGATGTGGAAATGCCGTTCTATATGCTGTGAATATCAATCTTTAAATAAAGGAACTGTTTTGGCCCATGACAGGCACCATAGAAAAAAATAGAAGGAGAAGTCAGAGCATAGGTAGGAGAAGCAGGATGGAGTCAGGAGACCGAGCCTGAAGCCCAAAGGAAGAACATGTAAGGAATATAGGTGAGGCATGGGCCACGTGGCAGATAGATTAATGGAAATGGGTTGAGTTAAGATGTAAGAGCAAGCTAGCAATGTGCCTGAGCTGTAGGCCAAACAGCATGAACTTAATATAAGAGTCTGAATTATCTCTGGGGGCCTGATCAGCAGCGGGCGGCTAAAGGGTCTGGTGTGGCAGGGTCTGGGCCTCTGGCTGCCCCGGGAACCAGAAACCTAATTACAACACTCTGGGGAATGTTGGGGTCCATATAATTACCAAGTAAAGCTTTGCCATCTGCTGCTCATTAACTCCATTTAAGTATTAGGCAGCAGGGCCTCTTAAAAAACTCATAAGTGTTTTGCCTCTAAGGCTGAATCAGGAAGCTTCTCTTAAAAAAGTCAAGCCTCTGCTTGCCTCTAGCAAACAGAGCTTATCCAAGAAAACATCGCCACTAGAAAGTCATCTTTGATTCTGTTCCCTTTTTGTCCCTATGAACAGAAACCTTAAATGCATCATTTACAACTTTTTGCTTATATTGAGGGTCCTGTGAGACTTCAGGAACAAGCCATTTTACACCTTAAGCTGCACTCCAAAAGCCCACCATTGTAGCTCAAGCCCACATGCCTCACCAGGGCATCTCTGTACCACGGATCATGTGAGAGACACAACTCAGAAGCTGCTTTGGGCTCTAGACCATTTTTAAGCTTTCTATGGCTTTATGTGGGTATATTTTATCCATGTTGGGCTGCCATTTGTGGTATGAGGTTTCTGGCCCGGACTTTCGGGCCTAGCCTCAAGGTTTAGGCCCGCAGACCCACAGAGACACACAGATGCTTACAATAGTTTTAGGATGATCAATCAGCCTAAGGCCCATGCATATCACTTGCTAACTCTTTACCCTTAATCTAACCCATGACTCTGTTCAGCCATGCGGCTCGGTACCTTTTCTCAGAGCAGTATAGTTGTCCTCTGCATCTTCTGGCTTCTCTCTGGCATTCTGGTCTGTTCTGCCTGTTCCAAGAGTCTTCTTAGTCTGGTAGCCCCACCCACACTTCCTGTCTGCCTTTGGCCAATCAGCACTTTTTATTAAACCAGTGTGGGACAATTATTTACAATGGAACAACATAATCTTTTTCCTCCAATGGGCTTCCATGAGTTGTTCTCTGAGCACCTGCATTTTGAGGCCCAGGCACATACACACAGAACTCCTTCACAGAAACCAGCATTCCATACCAGAAACAGAGCCTCCAGGGACCTACAAACCTCTGCCCACCTCCTAAATTTCACCCCATCATGAGCACTCCACCCAGCAAGTTAAGCCCCTGATGTATTGGGGGTGGGAGAGGTAAGGCAGAGCCCTGCAGGGAGCAAGGGCTGGAGAGCTGCCCATTTCCAGCCTTGCACTGCAGGGTGGAGAGTTAGAATTTGCTTCGATATACATACGTGATATGCCTGAACCTGAAAATGAAGAAGATGGAGGTGAAGCTGGTCCACGAAGAACCTGGTTCATTCTAGAAGATGAGTTGGTTAGCAAGAAGCAATCCTGGTCCTCTCTATCGCAAGACCACTGCCATGGAAACGGTGATCTTGGTCCTACTCACTCTTCCCAAAGCCAGATGTGCTGTCCACCTCTAGTTCCTCTGCATAGCAAGTGACTTTGGTGTGTAAAGCAGCAATGACTTGATGACTGTGGGTCAATTTCTTTCTCCATCTCCTCTCCCTTTCGCAACATAATCCAGAATCTAAAAAGTGATACACAAAACACCTCAGCTTCCTAGCAAAGCAATCTTACCCTGTCCTCTATCTACCACCTATAGGTTCTCTTGTGCTTTCAGCCATCGTGTGGCACTCACTGGCCATGCAAAGAGAGTGAGCACTTCCCTCGTGTTAGCAGGCTTCCAGGCTACATCTCAGTACCAATACATACATACTGTTCTTATTCTTCTCTGCTCTTTTGGCCTTCCTACAAACAATTTGGTCTCATACCATTGCTTGAGGACCATATCCTGTAGCACCTGGTCCCTCAGATGACAGACTCCAGACATCAGACTCCAGTAATGACCCCAATGTCCTGAACTCAAAGGTTGATTCATCTTTGAATGATGGGCCATACATGCTTTGTTTAGAACTCCAGACCCAAGGAAGTGTAACCTAAGAGACAGCAGAAGAGCCAAGTATACAAAAGCCACACGAAATGTCAGGTAATGTGTGGCTAGTTATTCATTGAGGCACCATGGAGTGATGTGGGAATGCCTTTCTGTATGCTATGATTCTCAATCTTTAAATAAAGGAGCTGTTTTGGGCCATGACAGGCACCATAGAAGAAGTAGGAGGAGGAATCAGAATAGGTAGGAGAAGCAGGGCAGAGTCAGAAGCAGACCGAGCTGAAGCCCAAAGGAGCAACATGTAGGAGCACAGGTGAGCCACGGGCCATGTGGCAGACAGATTAATAAAAATGGGTTGATTTAAGATGTAAGAGCTAGCTAGCAAAGTGCCTGAGCCATAGGCCAAACAGCATGGACTTAATATAAGCGTCTGAGTCATTTCTGGGGACCTGAGCAGCTGGGCGGCTAAGGGGTCTCAGGCGGCAGATCTGTGGGTCCAGGCCCCTGGCCGCCTGGGACTGAGAAACTGCACTACTACAGTGGAGCATAGTTTAAACTAGAAGAAGACAGGTCTCACAGAATAGGCAGACTGTAATGGAACACAGTTCTGAAAGAAGGCAGGGTGGAAGCACTATGTGGTAAGAAACAGGGACCTCATACCTGGAAGAGGTTGCTATCCACTCCACCACACCAACAGAATCACCCATGAACCTCAGTTCTAGGAAGGCCCCAGGAGTCAGGCCATTTCTAGAATCCTACTACAGTCTTATCCTCTTGAGTAAATTTTTCTCAGGAGGCTCCTGAGCAACCTCAGTCTTCCACAGTAAAGAGCATAGAGGTGATGTCTATTTGGTTTGGACATCCAACCTCCATCAGTATGCAGGGCTCATCTTCTCTTTCTCCAAGAAATTCATGATGCCAGCCTGCCTTGAGTACAGCCTTGCCCTAGGGGCCTGGGAACCGGCTTCAAGCAAAAATCACATAGATCTACAACAAAAGCCACTAGCCTTACCGCTTCATGACGGCCACAAAAAACTTGAGCCACACTCACCTCATGGCCAGGTACTCGATGCTACTGCCCTGTGGGACAAAAATCTGTCCTTGTTTGCTTGCTATGTTGGAGGTCTAACACAGAGCCTTGCCTTGATGAAAAAAGTCCCTTATCCTAGCCCTTCAAACTCTGGAGTTTTGTAACAGGCCAAGAACACAATGGTAAACAACATTAAAGATAAAACAGAGTGCCAGCCAGCATTGTTAACAGGGAGCCAGAAAAGACACTCAACCAGAGGAAGTCAGACAGGCTTGTTGGAGGAGATGCAACCTACATTATATACTTGATTCTGATATCAATTCCTGAATGTTCCCATGGTGGGGAGAGCTTGTGGGTAGTGGGGACAGCATAATTAAACGTACTGAGCATAAACAGAGCTCACCTAAAAATTCTGGCACATCTCATTGCCCTCTCTGGCCCCCTCAGCTATCAGTTGTTGTCTCTAATACCCCAGGGGATGGACATGTGTGATAGAAGAGAGAAGACATTCTTTTCCAAACTCTTGCTTTGGTTTTGTCGACAAAAGGGCAGTAATGTCGGATGTTATTAGTGTATGAAGTAATAGCCGAGGCATAGACTACCTCTGAATTTTACACATAAGGTGCATATGGCCCAGAAAGGTGAAGTAATTTCTATGAGGTCACCCAGAAAACTAACAAAACAGCCATCACAGCTCCATCTTGCTGACCCCAGATTCCTGATATCTTCCACTAGACCCTTTCCAAGGCAGCCAACTGTAAGCATATTCTAATTCCCTCCCTGGTGGACCCTGTTGCTATTAAGGTCTTCCAGGGTCCCACCTTTTTGCTAGCTTTCATTCTGCTTACATGAGAGAGATGAGATGCAAAAGGCAGCCGCAGGTAAGGCAGGGAGTGGTACTATGTCAAAGGGAAAGCCCTTGGAGACCTAGGTTCACTTCCCTCCTTCACATCCTCCCCAAACTCCTGTGACTGTTAGGAGAATAATGAAGGCCACCATCTGCCTCTCATCTGAGGGCTGGGCTGGGTCAGGGGATTGTAGGCGTCCCCTGGCAGTGACGGAAGGGCTGGAGGCTGCAAAGGTTAGAAATGCAATTTCACAGAGGACTTGAAGATATGATGGGGGAGGGGATGCTGGGCGGAGGGAGAGGAGGCCTTTGTTGTAAGAGGAAGGAGGGATTATTGTGGGAGCTGCTGAAGGGGAAGACACTCCACAAAGCAGAAATGGAATCTCTGGCCAGCCGGTTTCTATAGGGTCCCTTGTGAGAGAAATAACCCACCCCCCCCACCAACCCCTGCTCAGATCACCACCCCAGGGAGACTTCCTGACCTCCTTCCAGGCGAAACAGTAAACCTCTTCTCTCCTGTATTTTCATCGATTTTGCCTTCCTCAGCCCTCACCATGTTGCATTGAAATCATGTGCACATGTGTTTGAGTATTTGTCTTTGTGTGTACATGAATGTGTACAGACATTTTTTATGAATGCACTTGTACATGCATACGTTGGGGGTTGTACATATGCTCATTGAAGTGTCTGTGTACATATATGTGTCTACATCTGAGCTGGTGTGTGTGTCTGCATGTGCATGCTGGTATGTGAGTGTTTCAGCATGTGCATCCTGGTGTATGTACATCTGCATGTATATATAAGCGTGTCTGCATGTGTGTTGATGTATGTATGTGTGTTGGTTGGTGTGTGTATGTGTGTTAGTGTGTGTGTGTTGGTGTGTGTATGTGTGTGCATGGGTGTTATATCCCACTGGACATAGAATGCTGGAATAGAAAGTACCTTATCTATGTAATTCCTGTGTCTTCATGGCCTGGGCCTTGTCCTAGCACATGATCAAGTCTCAGTATATGAGGTTTATGACACAAATGGATAACCTAAGTGAGTAAACCAATCTTGAGAATACAGTTCCTGCTCAGTTGACATGAGTTTACTGAGGGTGGAGACAATCTAGACCAACACCAGTTGGGAGTTCCAATGCAGAGCCTGCATACTACGTATGCAGGGTACAGCATGGTCTAGGAGGGGATCCTGTGTATCATGGGATGGTCAGGAGGATCCTTGGCCTAATCATGATGCCAGTAGTAGCCCCAACTTCCAGTTGTTACCATCACGGATGTCTACACACATTGCTCAGTGTCCCCTAGAGTGTGCAAAAGAGCTCAGAGCTAAGACTCACAGGCCTAGGGTGACAAGTGATACTTGGCATAGCAGCAGCACTAGGTAGCCTCGCTGTTGATGGCTGTTTAGAGATCTGGGGCCATCTGTGGCTTGCCTATGAAGACTGCCAGCTGAGGGACCTGAGTCAGCTGAAAATGCAAGAAAGTGTTCCATGTTGCATCCACAGAGAGGGCCACCAGCTCAGCAAAGGACAGGCTATGGAATCCAGCTCACTGCCCAGGAAGCCACCACTTTCTCCCTCTCTCCTCCCTCTCCCTCTGCCCCCCCCTCTCCTACTCTCTCTCTCTCTCTGTCTATATCACACACACACACACACACACACACACACACACACACACACAAGACAGACAGACACACACACACAGAGAGAGAGAGGAAGCATCTCTAATGCTTCTCATCTCAGGCCTGCAATGATGACATCATTTCTGGATCCATTATTCTATGTTCCTGTACCTTGCAGAGCCCAAGCTTCAGTTTCTAACAGAGGATTGGATTGTCCAGTTGTCCACTGAACTCCTCTGTGGAGTTTGTTTCCCTGGCAGTGCCTACAGAAATACCCAACGCTGTGATGTGAGCTCCATAAAATTAGGCCAAATCTCTTAGCTTTTTTTCTAAAATGCCTCCTTCTAAGGTTAGTGTCTAAAATGCTGCCCCACAAAGAGACCACCAAATTCCCATAAGTAGCTGCAATGAGGTAAAGAGCAAAACTTCGAGGTTTATACTTGGCTAAACAATTGAGGGGTGTGTGTGTGTGTGTGTGTGTGTGTGTGTGTGTGTGTGTGTGTGTGTGTGTGTATCTTCCCCAAGAGGGTTATAAGCTCAGACCAGAGGCTGCAGCTACCAGGACTATGTCTCAGGGCCCTTGGAGATAGGGAAATGGTTGGGGAATGAGTTTCAGTTTGCTGGAACCAACCATGCAGAAATACAAAGTCCAAACTGGGAACATATTCAAAAACTGGACCACCCACAAGGAAAAGTGGAAAACAAGAGGAACCCAGAGGGCCTGGGGCCTTCTACTGCAGTGCAGGCACCAGTCAGCACCAGAATGCCAGGCTTTCTTCTTAGAACTAGCAAGACAAGAACAATGGGAATCACCCTTAGCTTCAGGCAGGATGACATTTAAGGTTCCACACCCTCCATTGGTTTTTTTCCATCAACTTTATTAGCATGTCTAGGGCAGGTACCAAGGACTTCATGTTTTATTCCATAAAGCCTTGCCTATGGTAAAGAGTGCAAGTAAATGTAGTGTATCTTTGGTTGATGTGGAAGATGTGTGAGGAACGGTGGGGTGGAGGGAGTGGACTTTTAGGCAAAGCAGTTCAATTCCTTTGGCTTTCTGGCTTAGGTCAGATCTACCACTGGTTTCCAGGAAGCAAAAATCAAAAACCAATTCTGACCACTTATTGCTTCATTCCAAAGATAATCCTGAGAACTTCGTGAACTATCTGTAGAGTCTACGCTATAAGCATGGGTACTCTACAGGACAACAGGGATGTACAGTAACAAGATGGAGAACTGACATGGACCTGGCTGTGACCCAAAGCATCAGAGACAAAGCCACCACTTGGGAGGGTGGGCACAGAGAAGGAGTAGATCTATGTCTGAATGATCAGTTGGGCTGGCTGACACACTCCTCAGTAACAATCGTCTTATACGGACAGCGTCTGAACACATGTGTCTTCCTCCCTTTAACTCCCTACAGTCCTAGTCCTCCTTGGCTCATCTGTCCTGCTGCACTCAGGATGCAAATTCATCTACACAGTCTTCTTCAGCCTCCATCGGATTATGAGGACCAGATTATAGGATGCCCTCAGTATGAACCACCTAATCATCAAATTGGTGCTGGGGCTGCTGAGAGTATAGCTAAGTGGTATAGAACTTGCCCGGCATGCCCTGGATTATATCCTCCAGTGCTGGAAAAAGGAGGAGGAGGAGAATACTTTCACATGGAAAAAATATATAATACCAAAATGTACAACAAAATGACAGAGGATTGTGTTAGATATTCTAAGTGCATAGTGAAAAAAATTCAGCAAATACTAACAAACCAAATCTTGCAGTGTCTAAAAGGAATCAGACACTATGACAGAATAGGATTTATCCCAGGGATTCAAGGTTGGCTTACCATTCAAAAGTCAATCAATACACCAGGAGGACAAAATGCAAGCATCATATGACCATAACTCTATAGATAATGAAAAATCATTAGAAAAAAAGTCAGCACTCATAATAAGTACATTAGACAAACTCAGAGCAAGAGAGGAATCAGTCTTATTAAAAGCATTAATGCAAAAGTTCATAGTTAGCTGCATACCCAGTGGTCAAAAATAGGTGCATCCCTTAGGTCTAGGGATGTGACAAGGGTGTCTGTTCTTATTGCTTCTAATTGACTTTGTGCTCTTGCTTGTGGCCAAGATGATTAGGCAGGAAAAAGAAATGTAAGTTATCCCAATGGGAAAGAATTACAACAACCACTCTTCATAGATTACATACGTTACATAGTGTAACAACTCTAAAAACTTTGTTAAAATTATTGTAAAATATAAGACCAGTATATAAAAACAAATTGTTCTCTCAGGAAACAAGCCCAAAATGAAATTATGAAAACAATCTCATTTGCAAAAGCATCAAAAAATAAAATACTTAGAAATAAAATTAACAAAGTAGTGTAAAATTTATATCCTGAAAATTAAAAACATTGTTCAAAGAAATTAAAGAATGTCTGCATAAATAAACTCTAAGTCCCACATTTGTGGATTAGAAGGCAATATTAAGACTTATTAAGATCCCAAACTGATCTCTATCTTTAAAACAATCTTTATTGGATTCTCCAATACACTCTTTAGAAATGAGAAATAGGATTCATATGAAATTGCTCAAGGCCCTAGAGAGACAAAATGATCTTGAAAAATTGAAACAAAGCAGTTTTCAAACTTATGAAGAAGCAACAGTAAGGGAAGTGTGCGCATAGCAGGGTATACTTAGAATCCAGAACAAACCCATATACCTTTGTTCACAAATTGTGAACAAAGATCCTGTCTTAGTTTCTTTACTACAACTGTCAAACAAAACAAAACAAAAAACCCTGACAAAAACAACTTAAGAAGAAAAAGCTTTACTCTGGCTCACTGTTCAAGAAAGTCCATCATGGTGGAACTTCAAGGCAACAGGAGCTTTGAAGCCCTGCTTAAATCGAGTCTATAGTCAAGAGGCAGACAGCAACGAGTTAAGATGCTACTCAGCTCCTTTTTCCATTCATACAGTCCAGGATCCAAGCTAGGGAATGGTGACACCCAGAGTGGGCAGGTCTTCCCACCTCAATTAACCTACTTAGGATAATCCCCACAGGCATACCCAGAGGCCTATTTCTCAGATGATTCTAGGTCTCTTCAAACTGACAACTTAGATTAACCATCACCTGTACTGACACCGTTGAATGGGAAAAGAATGATGACATTAAATCAATGTTGGTTTAACGTCAACAACAGCAGAAAGGCCAAGGTAGCTAAATAACCAAATTGAAGAAATGAATTCCGATCCCTACCTCACACCACAAATGCAAATGAGCCCAAAAGGACCACAAATCTAAAGGTGAGTGGCGATTTACTTGGGGTAGAGAGAGGGTGATTGGGGGAGATATACCCTGGGGATGTGTGCTGGTTTGAAAAAAAATAACCCTCAGAGGGAGTGGCACTATCAGGAGGTGTGGCTTTGTTAGGGTAGGTGTGGCCTTGTTGGGGAAAGTGTGTCACTGTGGGAGTTGGCTTTGGGGTTTCTATTGCCCCAGCTTCACTCACTGTGTGACAGTCAGTCTATTTCTTGCTGCCTTTCGGTCAAGATGTAGCCATATGGGCAGTTTGTGGGGCCTCTGGAAGTGGGACCAGAATTTATTCCTGGTGCATGAACTGGCTTTTCAGAGAGGAACACCTTGCTTGGCAATGATGGGTGTGAGGAGCTTAGTCCTACTTCAAATAGATATGCCAGACTTCATTGACTCACCCTGGGAGTCCCTACCCTCTCTGAGGAATGGATGGTAGATTGGGTTGGGGAGGGAGGACTTGAAAGAGGGGAGGGAGAGGGAACAGTGGTGGATATGTTTTTAAAAATATAAATAAAAAAAGATGTAGCCAACACCACATATGCCTGTATGTTGCCATATTCTCCATCATAATGATAATGGACTGAACCTCTAAACTGTAAACCAGTACCTCAATGAAATATTTTCATTTACGAGAGTTCCTGTGGTCATGGTGTCTCCTTATAGAAATAAAAACCTAACTAAAATAGGATGTTTATTGCTGAAAATCCTAAACCGATTATAATGATAATTATCCATATGTGTAAATATAACAAAAATAATTGAACTGTACACCTGAAATGTGTTTATTAGATTCTATATGAGTTATAACTCATATGTCAATAAATATATTTTTTAATTTTAAGTGAGGGAAAGCCTGCATATCTTCTAGAATATTAATAGTTTGGGACCTCAGAAGAGACAACCCCCATTTCATATTTGTCATTTTGCAAATATAGAAACTCTGGCCCAGAGAGGGGTTTTAAGCACCCAAGCCACATATCACATAAGTACTACAACTTAGAATTGGTCTGAGCACTACAGAATTGAGGTGTCAGAGTCTTTACTCATCTGTAACATGAAGATTCACATTCAGCCCTTGTCTTTCAAACTCCAGATCTATTACAAAGGTGTGAAAATCTCAGGGAAGGAGGATCTTTGTGCCCACAGGAGAGTCTAGGGTATTCTCTAACCCCTGATGTGTCTGAGAGCCCTACCAGTGCAGCTCCAGCTAGGGCTCATGCTTCCTGCAATCCCTGTCCAGGGTACCTTAGTAAGACAACCTGATGTCTCCAGCGGCATCTCACAGAGTCTCTGAGTTCTTTTTCCACTGTGGCTGTGATGGGTTGGTGAAGCCAGCAAGCACTTTACAACAGGTGACCAACCATCTTTAATTTCTCCTGTGTTCATGAGCAGGGCATTAATCCTGATGAACTCATCTGGGGTAGAAGGTGTATACTCCATCTCCCAACATGCTACTCAGACTGCTTGCTCTCATCCAAGATAACTAGTCTTTCTGAAGAAGCCCCAGAAATTCTGCTGATAATGGATGATATGACCAGCCAGTGTCTGGTCTAGCTACACTCTCAGCTACACTGTCCTGGCTTCTTCTCATATGATGTTCAGGATCCTCAGACTTCCCTGCCCTTCTCTGCAGTCTATATTATTTTCCAGTCATCCCCAAAGCCTGAACCCAGTCTCCAAAGGTCTCAGGCCAAATGGCGACTGAATGGAATAGAAAGCATGGGATGCCTACATGCAGCCAGAGCCAAAAATCTCCTTCTTTCTTAAATCATAAGGAAGGGCTTTGTTGGGAGTAAGACCATATGGGAGATAAAAAAGAATGGAGTAGAAAAACCCAAGAAACTCAAAAGGCACAAGCTGGACCTAAAATATCTTTAAAGTTAGCAGAAGTGGCAATACTATGTAATGCTATTACAGGGCCAAAGTGTCTGCCTTGTGGAATATCAGGCTAGGGATTCCAGCAGATAACACTCTTCTTCATTGGTTCTCCAAGGCCCCTTCCAGCCCCAATGCTCTTGAAAAGAGTCTACAGAAAAAACTTACCCACTGCCCCAGCCCCTACTTCTGTGCTACCCTTGCTCACTGCCACCCTCTGCTTCAAGTTTGTCACCAGGTCTCCACTCATGTCCACACTGTCCATAGCCCCCCTGTGAGCTCAGCAACATGATGCTAGGGCCACATGCTGAGCTCTGGGTACCAAGGTTGGCATGAAGGTCTAAGGTTCCACTCATCACAATATCGAGGAAGGATGGCGCTCCAAACAGATGTGGGCCTGTGTGTCAATTCACAAAATCCCTGTCACCTTCATAAGAATCCCACCACCATCTTACTGACGAGAAGCCTGCAGTTCTAAAGAAACTAAGAAAAGTGAAAGAAAGAACTGGGGATAGTTGCTAATGTGTGGTCCTGGGTTCAGTCCCCAACACCGCATAAACAGGGCACAGTAGGGGCACATCTGTAATCTCAGGGCTCAGAAGATACAACTGGAAGCAGTAAAATTGGACCTTTAAAGGTCATCCTCAGATACACAGACAGCTTCAGACCTACCCAAGAGAGACTCCATATTAAGAAAAGACAAACGCCGTCTTTCATTTTAGATCAAGGCTCTGATGTCCTCTTCCCTGTCAAAGCAGAGAAAGAAATGGCAGGCGGTGGTGGGAGAATGTGTTCTCACCAGGTCAGAGCCACTGCCTTTCATGATAATAGGATGCGTATGGTTTAGCCACACAACTCATGGAAACAGGAGTGCAGACAGCAGGCTTGCTCCCCTCAGCTCCTTCCTCCATGCTGCATCACACCGTCATGGCCTCTTCAAGGCTGAGTCAGGAGACAGCCGCTGGCCTCTAATTGCACTCAGTCAAATACCATAGCTAACATGTTATTAAATATGTAAATAATATGAAATCCAGAGGAGAATTAATATTTCATATATAATGAAGTTAAGATGAATTCTCCTGTGTCTAATTTTCTGTTTTTAAACACATAATGCACTGTGGAGTCCAAAGTGATTCATGGTATTTTATATTGGTTAAAGACATTCGAGGGTTTCTCCGAGGCAGTTTCCAAAATGATTAACTTGAATGTTATTATTACAAATAGGATTTGTTTTTTAAAAAATTAATTCTGCAGTTAATCAGAATGAAAAGCATGGGGTTTCTTTGCTGGTGGGCCAGTCTTAACCGGAGAAGAGGAATGGAGAGATACAGGTTAGCAGAGCCTAAGACAAGTCAGAGAAGACATGGCCGCAGCCAGGCTGGGTGACAACAGGCAATGACTGTGACTAACTGTGAAATTGCATGCTGGGCTCTAGGGAGTGTGAACACCACCACCCTCCTTCACATGCAGCCACAGCTCAGCCTCGTGTGTGTGTAAAATGAACCCACATATAAGGTGGTTCCTGATTCAAATATTTTTAAACACTTAGGGATTGAGAAGAAGGTATTGGTCTCTCACCAGTTTGCCACCTCCAGGCTGAGGTGTGTGGCTTAGGAAAAGCTCCAGGGCCTTCCCATTGGGGAGTTGGAAAGAGCCTGATCTTACATCCCCAAACGGTAGGAGGAAGACTATAAAATCTGCTTTGTCAGCACTTGGGGACTGTCATTTGGCAAGATGAGAAAAAGCATGAATCTTTCAGCCCAGCACTTCTAAGAGTTCCTCAGAAAGAAATAATTAAAGATTGGGAAAATAAATCGCTATAATGATGTTTTCCACAGCACTGTTTATAATGTGGAAAAAATGGAAGTGAACTGAAGATCCATGGACAGTGGATGATCATCTCCATCCCTTGGTAAAGGTCCCAAGAACATGATAGCCACATCTTCTTTGACAAATATGACTATAGTTATACTTATACTTTTTTTCCTGTTTCTATAACTTTTAAAATTTTTATTAGCAATGATTGGGCACATGCTACAGTGCTCATGTGAAGGTCAGAGGACCACTTTGTGGGGTCACGTCTCTCCTTCTGCCTTTTTTGTGGGTTCTGGGAATCAAACTTGAGCAGCAAAACTTTCCCCCTCTGGCCAATACAAGTTTTACTTATGTATGTATTTATTTGTTATTTAATTTATTTTAATACTTATCTAAGAGTTTTATTTAGCATTACAAGAATAAATCCATTAAACAGTAACATAAATTACATGCTCATATAAAAAATAACTGCATTTCCCCAAGATCAGTGAGCAGAGCTATCATCATCACAAATGTATTTTTACAAGTGTGAGCATTATATATGTTCTAGCTGTGGTGTTACTATAAGAGATAGACATGCAACTTCCTGTCAGGGGAGGAGGGGCGCCGACATGCCAGGCTTTAAGTGATGGTTGTTTCTAGACTGAATGTCTGGCTCAGCAGCTAGAGATGAGCCCCATCTTTTCCCATCTTCTTCTTTTGTCTATATTTTATGAATTGTAGAGTTTTTTTCCCCTGGGTCTCATGTAGTCCAGACTAACTTCAAACTCAATAAGTAGCTGAGAATTCTAAACTTTGGATCTTTCTGCCTTTATCTCCAGAATGCTCCGGTTACAGGCGTGTGACACCATGCCTGGCTTCAGAGGTACTAGGGTTCGATCCCAGGACCTCATGCATGCTAAGCAAGCATCTCACCTGGTGCCATCTCTGGCCCTAGGCAGAAAATAAACTTTGAATGTTTCCACACAAAGTCCGTGGCCTTTAGAGAATCTAATGAATCTAATCTTCACTTTCCCACTTAGCCTTTTTCTCCTAAGTTCTCTCAGTGTTCACTGTGGAGTGAATAGGTGGGCTACAACCACTCCCAGGGTTCTCTACAATTTGAAAATATAACCAAGGTACTCAGACTCAATCCAAAGCCTGATCCAGACATCTAACCCCCAGAAAGAGCCCCACCAAACCTCTCCCCCTCTCCTTGGATGATGCCTTGTTGAGTGGCAGTTCTGACAGCCAGAACCCCAGAGTGCGAAAAACAGCATTAGGATGCAAGCTGACCTCCAGCACACAGGCCACATGACCAGGAACTGCACGTTTCTTGAACTGTCCTGCTGCCCTGTGGGGTTGTTCCAGTGGTAAACTCTAGCCTGATGGACTGGACACAGCTGAGCTTTGGGGCAGCTGCAGGTGGCAGCCTCGTGCTCCGAGGCCAGTACCTTACCACAAATTTGGGATGTAACCTTCACTGTGATGAAAGCTTGGCAAAGAGGAGAGGAACAGGTGGACCTCCCACAGAGGAACGCACAGTAGAGCACAGGACCCAGGCACAGGTTTGCTACCTCCAGATCATACCTGCCCCATTGTCCCATCATGACATCTCTGCATTATGACAGCTACACAGTGTGACCACAGGTACCCTTTTGGCCCTTCCCAAACACTTTTAAGCCTTGCTTATTTTGAAACACAAAGAAACATGTAGTGTGTATACATGTGAGAGAAAAGGTGAGGGCCTTTAAAACCATTGCCAAGGTCAGCACCCCATAAGGCTAGTGCTGAAACACCCGAAGACTTATCAGTCATCTCTTTGAGCATGTCTACCATCGTGGTGGGCGGGCAGAGTGTTCTGGCTGCTGTCTGGCCTCCCTGGCTGCCTCCTTGCCTTTTGCCCCCTTTTGGCATGTTGGTTGTTCAAGGATATGGTAAGAGTGGAAAGAGGGGCCACTTCTTTCCCTTATATTTTTGCTCAGACACCTCCCTGGCAGTGGCTGCAGATGGCTTCCTCTGAGTATCCAGTCCCCTAAGATTCTCTACTAAATCTGCTGTCCTGCCTACACCTTTCCCCTTAGTTCCCTTCAGCCTTCAGGACAGTCATGACACTCCATGGCCCTCAGCAGAAGGATACCGCCCTCTTCTCAGTATTCCCAGGATCCTGCCCATATAGCAGCGCTCTCTCCATTGGAACCACTGAGTAAGATATGCCATCTGTCAGAGCTCCAGATTCATTTCTGACTTCTGATGCCTGGCCCTGTTGGTCTGGCATGTTTCTTCTTTCCTCACAGGTACTTCTGTGTGGAACACACAGCCTAGAGCCCCATCCACCTCCACTCGGCTCCTTGGAAGGGAGGGCTACAGACAACTGGGATGTGGAGCCTTTCTCTGAGTCCCACATATGTTCCTTACCCTTCCTTCTCCATACTTCCCTGGCTCATGCTGCAGCTGGCTCACACTTCAGGAGTACTTCCTTGATTCTGGCTAACCCCAAAGCTCCAGGGCACTGGGACCCTTGGCCAGGAGTCAGAACTATAGCTTTCTGGGAACCATCCAGGGCGGAGCATCTGGGAGTGACAGAGAGCAGCCTTCCCATGTGGCCTCCCTTTGTTTTGTTCTGGTTTCTTCTACAGCCCAGTGCATCAGATCTTTGTGGTCGTTAAACCAACAATGCATGTGGAGCAATAGTTCCCAGTGACCATCTATCACTTCAGACCTGTCACCTTTGAAAGCCAATCAGCCATCACTCAGCAGCTGAGCAAACAGGAGTGACCACTACTGACCAGGGTCAGTTCACAGTGCCTTCATCTTTCTTCTCTTTGCTTCCTATGACAAAGGTCCTGAGCACCACCAAAAAAGTAGGTCTCTGTTTAGCTTATTAGCTTTGGGTTGTCGAGCATGTTGTACCTGCTTCTGAGCCTCTTCTCAACCCTATTCAGCCAGAGAAGAAGCAGGTCTTCCCTTGGGCTTCTGGAAGGCACCTGGAAAGTGATCGTGCAAAGTGAATATTTTCATTTTGCCTCCTATGTGCCTATGCACTAACTCCACAAGCCTGTGGCATTGGATTGAGTGGAGAAGCCAAGGCTCAGAATGGTCAAGAGACTTCTCCAAGTTCACCCACACATAAGAATAAAGCAGAGATGTGAACCCCATCATCCACTTTTCCTATTTTACTTTGGAAATCTCAGATCTCTGCAGCTCTAGCTTGTGTTTATTGTGGAGATTTTGAAAATAAGTAAAGAAGTCACTCATCTGACGGTAGCAATTTCCAGTCCTTGTTGTTTATATTTTGCCGATGCCTAGTCTCAAAATATTGAGGGATTTAAGGACACATTAGCCTGGGTATATCTACAGAAAAAAAAATTGACCTCACATTGCATCTGCCAAGCCTTTGTTCCTTGCTCCAGTTCATCACCTTGATCCATCACATGATCCTAAAGGTCATGGGCTATCATAGGCTGTGTTTGTTCTTGCAGAGCAGAATTGAAAGGCAGAGGCCAGGGGCTAAGGAGATGGCTTGGTCAGTAAAGCGCTCCCTTCCAAAAGTTGAGGACCCAGGTCGGCTTGCAAAAAGCCAGGAGCCAAGCATGAGTCTGAAAATCCAACACTGGCTTGACAGAGATGAGAGAATTCCTGGGGCTCACCAGCCAGCCAATCTATCTGAACCAGCAAGTTGCCGGTTCAGTGAGAGACTCTGTCTCAAAAAGTAATATAAAGAATATCTGGCAGTGACTTCTGGTCTTGCAAGCATTCTATGCATGTGTACCTGTACACACACACACACACACACACACACACACACACACACACACACACACACACGCGCACACACACACACACACGCACACACACACCAGCTCTACCCTGGGGACACTCTGAAGCTTTGCTGCTACACCTCTGTCAAATGGAGCCATGAAGATGGGTTAGATACACTGGATCCTCTTTCTTGGTCAAATGTGTTTGTTTCCTGGAGCTACTGGAATCATGATCCTAAAGGAAGAGAGTTTCTGCCTCAGTTCTGAGGGCTAGGGGAACCTAGTAGGGCCACATGCTCCTAGAAGGCTGTAGAAAGAACTTCCCCAGCCTCTCTCCAGCTGATGGTGGTCAGTCAGAATACTTCACACTATTTAGATTGTGGCAGCCTCAAGCCAACCTCTATATACATTGTTATATGGCCTTCTCTTATAAATGCCAAAATCCACGGTTACAGGATACTTGATTGTACTGTGAAATTCCTTGACTGTATTAATAAAACTAACCTTGGACCAGGCAGCAGAGCCAGTGACTAGTGGACAAGAATTACCCTAGAGAGTATGGAGGACTGGAACAGGAATAGAGAGATGCACAGGAAAGAATAGAAAGGGTCTTAGAGATTCTCGGTCTTTTTTGACTTGGGACAGAAAGAGAGAAGCTCTCCTGCTGGGTCTCTAGACCAGAAAAAGGAAGGTCAGTTGGTTGCAGCTTGGTTTCTCTGAGCTAGTAGGTTTTCACCCCCACATCTGACTCCCAAGTCTTTATTGTTAAATAGCATAACAGAGACTTAGTTAAAGCCTACATTTGGCTGAGCCAGTATCAGCTGGACTAGAAAACCTGCCTGGTCAAGGTCTGAGCAACAAGGTGCTGACTTTGGTAGTTAAAATATCAGTAGAAACATGTGCAACCACTAAGCCAAGAGAAAAACAGCAGCCCACATTTGCATGGCCTCCCTTCTCTGTGTTCATTGATCTTTCCTTTCTTTCTCTTCTTCCCTTCCTTTATTTTGTTAATAACTTATTTATCTTTTGTCTGCAGGTATATCTGTATGCAGACATCAAATCCCCTGGAACAGGAGTTGTAGACACCTGTGAGAGGCCATGTGGATGCTGGGAATTGAACCCAGGTCCTCTGGAAGAGTGTACCCGCTGCTTCTGTCTATGCTCATCAGCTTTCCATGACTGTTTCAGGATAGCCAGAGGGCAAAAGCAAACAGTGCTTAAAAGAAAGAAAGGGAAGTTCACAGTTTCGGGGAGTTTGGTTCATGTGTCTTCATCCCATTGCTCTGGGGCTATGATGAGGTAGGATGCCACAGCTGGTAGAATATCTGTACCCACCCACCCACCTGCAGCTGGCTAAAGAGAGGAGGAGAAGGTGGTGTCAGAGGACAGTCTACACCCTCCAAAGAACCTTCCCTAATATGCTAATGTCCTTCAAATAGGTCAAACCTCCTAACATTTCCACTGCATCTGTACAGCACCACCAGCTGGGGGCCATGCTATCAACACACATGAGCCTTTGGGAGAAATTTCACATTAGACAGTTAACCAGGGTGGGTCCCAAGGGTCTCCCCAAAGCTGAGGAAGAAAGTGGGTCCCTGGTGCCATGGGTCCACACACATTTCTCCTAGGTCCTGGAGGTTAGGAGCAGAGCTAGGAGGCCCTCTGCTTTCCTAATGACTTTTAAAAATTTTTTTCTTGTGTATGTAAATGTATGCCATATGTGTGCAGGTTCCTGTGGAGGCCAGAAGAGGATACAGGTCTTTGTAAGCTGTTTGATATAAGTACTAGGACCCAAATTCTGGTCCTCTGTAAGAACAGTCCACTCTCTTAACCAACTCTCCAGCCACCTCTGGTACTTCGGAAATATAGATCAATTCCAAAGGTGCCTTTCTGCTTCGTGTTTCATCTTCACTTAGAGCAGAACCCCCACCCCCAACCCTGACCCTGTCACCCTGCTACTCAGCCTGCAACACTCCTCAAGTCCCCCAGAACACTGAGCCATGTATTCCACAGCTTACATGTGCCTCGGCTGTGACCCTTGACTTGAGTAACTCCCAACATCTTGCAGGTCTCTCTCTCTCTCTCTCTCTCTCTCTCTCTCTCTCTCTCTCTCTCTCTCTCACACACACACACACACACACACACACACACACACACACACACACAGACGCACGTGTACACACACATACAGACACAGGTACATGTACACAAACACCACATGCAAAAAGGTAAAATATACAACAGAAGAAACTCCCTAGGGATGAAGATTTGGGGCAGACTGAGCAATCAGCCAGTCTAGGCAACCTGGCCCCTGCTGTGTTCCTCCACTGTGCTGACATTTGAAAGCCAGCTCTCCCACCCTGCAAGCCTCCCAGGCATCACTGGAAAACCTAGGCTGTTTGGGAAAAATACCATTCCTTCCAGCTGCACCCCAGTGGGCAGATGTGAAAGAGTTTCCAGGAGGCTGGTGGACATGTCACTACCAAAGCTTTGCCCCTCCCTCCCCATCATTTCCTTGCAGCAGACCTCTTCTCCAGAGTATGATGCCTCTGCCTAAAATGTGAAGCCAAGCCTGGAATTTTTCCAGCAGTGAGAGTTTCTGCTGCTCTGGTTGTGGTGTGTTTTCTCTCTCTCCAACAGTAGTAATAATTGATTCTGATGCTGGGATGGACACGTCAGCTCTTTTGACTCTTCTGACCCACATTTAGCTCGTGAAAGCCTCCCCAGAATGCTATAAAATAGGGTAGTGGTAGTGGGCTTCTTTCTTAGGGAACCAAAGCTCAGTGCATTCAGGGGCCAGCCCCTCATATCCAGGTCTCGTTGACTCCTTTTGATCTGGTCACCACCTCCTTACATAGGAGGTCTCCTTGCTTCTGAAATCATCCCCTGTTCATTAAGTCCCTCCACAGCTGTGCATATAATAATGGTCCAATACCAGACATATTCATGTTGTGCCAGCTCAAACATCCACTGTGGTTGCCCCATTGTCCGTCACATCGCTGCTGTCTGGCAACTGTTGTCATCCCTAGGAGTGAGCTTCCTCTTCCTTCAACCATTTCTGCAGCTTTTCCTCTGTATGAACTCTTCCCATATCCTAGATACCTGGAGCCTGAGTGCCTTCAGGGCTTCAGGCTTCTCTGGTACAAATATTACTCTCTGACCTGGTAAAAAACCAAGCGTTCTCTAAGGACCTGGCTCCCACCCCAGCTATTCCTTAAAGCTCCCACCACCCTTACTGAGCAGCATATTCTAAATGAAGTTTCCTGCAACTGCTTTTTCTTTTTGAGACCTGACCTCATGTAACTCAGACTGGCCTCTGACTCACCAGATAGCTAAAAGTCATCATGAACTCCTGACCTCCCATCTTTCTGTTCCAAGTGCTTGAATACATGTGTGCATCACCACACTCAGTTTATGTCATTCTGGAGGTTCAACCCAGGGTCTCCTGCATACAAGGCAAGAGCCTACCAAGCACCTCTTTGGTTCCCATAACTACTTTTTTATAGACACAATGGCTTGTCCTTATGATTAACCTAAATAGCCAACCATAAAGGATTGCAGTATTCCTAACAGGTGACTATTGTTAGAATTAAAACAAAAACAAAAAAACACAAACAAAACAACAACAAAAAAACAAGTCTAGGCCTGGAGGTCTGGGTTTAAGACCTAACATTCCAGTTGGACCAGATCAGCCATTTGGCCAAGAGACAACTTCCTGGAAGAGCAGACTCACCTTAAGCCACGCTAAAGAGATGGGTGGTACACGGAGATCCTGGAATGAGTCCTTAAATAGGAACCTGTACTTTCCTGCAGCCATCCCCGCCCCCAGTGCAGTGAGGTGCGCGCAGCCACTTTGTTAACCATCCGGAAAGGTACCGCGTCTCCTTTTCTTCTTGCTCTCTCTCCGCTCACTCTAAGCGTGCTTTCCTTAACATTTGAAGGTCCCCCAGCACTTGAGGTTTTCATGTTCTTTCCCTAAAGCCTCCCTTCACTCCACAAAATTGCTTGTCTGCCACACGGCTGACTTCCATGTTTAATGGCTTGATGTTTTCTCTCCTCCATTCCCTTTCCGGGCACTGTTAAGATTTGACAACTGACTCACTCGGTCTTTGTTTTGTTTTTCTTCTAAACGCTAATAAAATCATCCTTGAATTTCCATTTGAGTTCTTAAATCCTTTTATTAATAAGTCTAAGAATTCCAAGGGGACCCCGGTTTCTCTTGTATTATCTAGCAAACACAAAGGGATCCCCAAATTCCAGTAACACTATGTCACCACTGTAAGAAATAAATGGTAGACTGGTAGTAAAGGATGTGGACAATATAGAAATCTGAGAGGAAAAACAAAGGGTAAAAATAAGATCTACCCCAAATATCCATATGTGTTGATGACATTTATGTGCTGAAAAAGATCTGGAAGAGCCTACAAAAGCATTTTGACTGGTATGTTAAAAATCAAGTGATTTTATGACTTTCAGCTTTTCTTTTCTCCTTTTTTTCTTGCCTCTATTTTCAATTGCAAATGCTATGGCAAAGAGTGATGGTTATCTTAAGGGATGGTTGACAGGTAATTCGCCAGACTTGGGAACTGGGCGGTGGCCCCTTGGGCTTCATCCTGTGCAGAGGCCTGGGCAGTCAGGGAGGATCACCCTGTGTATTCAAGGCAGAAGAATTGAGGAATACAAAGTCTATACTGTTCTGCTTATCAACTCTACTACTCCCTTTCACAGTCAAGGAACCCAATAGCCATTTCCTCTGACTGCCAGGCGCTTGGGTGGACCTTCAGCTCTAGCCCCAAATCTACCACTCAGTAGCTATGTTGAGGCTTTAGGAAAGTTCTTTCCTTCCCCGTACCCTTGCTCTTTTCACCTATCAAGCAGGGAAATGATGGCAACAGCCTCTTACAAAGACAGAAAATAGCAGGACCACAGAGCAGGCAGGAGCCTGGTATTTGTAAAGGATCATTATTGTTACTGTAATGGACACAGGGGGGGGGGGGGGCTAAGAATCCTGTAAGTATCACCATTATCACCGCCACTAAGGAAACCAAGAAGAATACAGGATTTAAAACATACTCAAAACACAAGTGATCAAAATCTACTCAAGTCTTTACAACTAGGAGATGGATGCAGCAGGACTGCACTTATTTTTGTTGACTGAAATCCAGGCTTCCAGCTCTCATCTACTGTGATATTACTGGTGGTGACACCTGCAGCAAAGTGACTTACCCAAAACCACAGTTAGTGAAGAGCTGAACTGGGTCCCAGCATCACTTAAGAAAGGCTTTTTACCAACCACACCTTCCTCAATGTGTAAGGAACACAATCAGGACCATTGTCTCCCTGGAAAACTCATCTTTAAACTGGCTGATTCTGGGTTTCATACAGATGTGTCTGAACTTGGGAACCGAGTCCTGAAAGAAACTGATAAATCCTGTGCCCCAGCAGCTCCAGAAGGCTTTCCCAGGGCTAAGGATGGAGAGAAGAGCTGTGGGTCAGCAACTGAGCACCACCTTTGTTCTTGGGAAATGTTGCAGTCCAGTGGTCCAAGTAGCTCAATAGGAAAGAGGATCCTGCCAGGTGAGAGAGGCTTTGATGCCAGCTGCCTGTTGCATCACCAGACTGGAGAGGAGTCAAGTCTATACCCAAGGGCCCATCATTTGAATCTCACAGGTTTTAACCTCGGGTTTTACTATCTCAACCTCAGACAAAGAACTACAACATCCGAGAGGCTCGGAGGCTGGTGGCTGTTTTTGTTGTTGTTGTTTGTTTGTGTTTAGCTCCCCAAACACCCAAGTCTGAAATCATCAGTCTTTGTGGATGCAGAAAATTGAAGACAAGCCAGCTCTGAGGTACTCTGATGCAGTGGTTCTCAATCCTTCTGATACTGTGTCCTTTAACATAATTTATATTGGGATGATTCCCAATCTTAAAATTATTTTGTTGCTACTCTGTAACTGTATTTTTGCTACTTTTATGAACTGTAGTGTAAATATCTGGTATACAGGATATCTGATATAGTATTCCCAAGGGGGGTCGAGACCCACATGTTGAGAACCACTGTTTCTAAACCTCTGTAAAATCACCACCAGCTGACCAGATCGTCCTCTCTTGTTTTGTACAGCGTTTGGGTTAAGGGTGGATGCAGTAAGAGTGCTTTCTGACATCTGTAATTCATAGTTCAAGCTCCATACCTGGCTTGATTGGAACCTAGTTAGGCCTCTCATTTTCCATCTACAATAGTCACTGAAGAGTACAAGAAAGATATCAATACCCACAAGGCAAAACATTTTCTATACTGGCTTAGTTTCTATTGCTGTTATGAAACATCATGACCAAAGCAACTCAGGGAGGAAAGGTTGCACAAATAAAGGAAACTCAGAGCCAGATCTCAGGGAAAGGCTGAGATATCAGAGAGGAAACACCACAGTCAGATCTCACCCAGCTGTCTTCCAGCTTCCTCAGCCTCCCTCCTCCTGGCTTCTTCTGCCTGCTCTGTCTTTCTATGCCTGCCCTCTTCACCCAGTTGTTTCACATCCAGGTTAAGATTAAAGGTGTGACACCACCACTGCCTGCCTGGGAGCCTGAAACTCCCTCTGTAAACTAAACTGGCCTCAAACTCAGATCTGCTGGGATTTCAGACATAGGTCACCACTCTGGGATATCCCCTGTGCTGGGATTAAAGGTGTAAATTACCACTCTCTAGGCCTCCTGGATTGACTGTGGGTAGATCTCTCTGATATTTCAGACTGGTTTTTATTAAGTGTGAAACATATCACCAGAGAAAAGGGTCCATTTGGCTTATACTTCCAAATCCCTGTTCATCACTGAAGGAAGTCAGGGCAGGAACTCAAACAGGGCAGGAACCTGGAGGCAGGAGCTGAAGCAGAGGCCATGGAGGAGTGTTGCTTATTGGCTTGCTCCCATGGGATTGCTCAGCCTCCTCTCTTATGAAACCCAGGACCACCAGTCCAGGCATAGAATCACACACAGTAGGCTGGGCCACCTTTCAGCAGTCACTGATTAAAAAAATGGCTTACAGTTGGATTTTCATGAGGCATTTTCTCAATTGAAGCTCCCTCCTCTCAGATGACTTCAGCCTGTAGTAAGCTGACACAAACCAGCCAGCATGGGTACATACACATGAGCTTCATTCTTGCTTCCAACCTACCCATTTCTAAAACACCAAGGCACTGCCAAGTTCCAAAGGTGCCTGGCACAGGAAGGCAGCAAGCCCTGCAATAGGGTGTGTACAGATCACCAGGAAGGAAGCTCGGGTATGTACTTCCCAAACTTGCCCAAGACTTTGTGGTTCCCCCAAACCCTTGTTCCCCATACCAGGGCTGCTTTCTTTCTAGGCTTCCCTGAGCCCCTGGAATTGTGGTCCAGTCCCAAACTGAGCCTCAGGTTCATGCTGGGTTGTTATAGCTCTCCATTCACTGCCTACCCTGTCTCCCATCTGATTCCCAGAGCCTCAAATCAAGAGCCTCTCCCAGTGGCCTCACCCTGTGTGTACAGACTGAGAAGTGCCCAGATGTTAGTGAAGCACATACTCCTTGGGGTGTGCCTACAAAGGTGTTTCTAGAGACATTCAGATCGTGAAGAATATGCCCTGATGATGGTTTAAATTGCTGATGGATTTCAAATTTGAGTGGGTTATTGGGTTATCAGAGGAAGTATGTCAGTGAAGGTGTGTCCTAGGGAGATCCTAGGCCTCCTCTTGAAGCTGTTACCCTCTTCTTCCTAGAGGCTATGAGCTGCACAGCTCTGCCCTACCATTCTCACCCCTGAGGTAAGATGCAGCAAATCCTTCCTGCTCTTCCATTCTCTTCCAGGAATTTGGTCACCAGGAATTTTGTCATTGTAACAAGAAGCTAACTAATGCACACTCCCTCTCTGCTTTCCCCACCAGAGCTTTTCCAACCTCCAGCTTCCTATCACAAAGGAAAGAGGAAGCCAAAACAAACAAACAAACAAAACAAAAACAAACCAAAGCAAAAAACATGCCTTACTTCCTTACTTCCAGCCTCTGCATGGGTCTGGGATTACAGTCCTTTCCCTGGTAATATTACAGGCAAGCACAAAGGCAAAGGGGGGGGGGGTGTTACTTCTTCCATGCATGTTTATGAGGCTCAGGGATGCCTCTCTCCCTGATGCGGCACCTTTGTTCTTGCTATTGGCCCTGTTCTGCCCTCTCTAAGTGGTATGATGAGTCTTTGGGGGCTTAATTGTCTCCTCCCTGTCACTGGAGGTCACACTCTGCCTGTCTGAGTCCCTTGGTTCTGGGATATAATAACAGCCAGGGACTGTGCAAGTTGAGGAAGGACTTCCCAGATATTATATCAGGATGCCTGTTCTAAAGAAGGATATGATATCATCTCAGTCACAAGAGAAACAGCCTGTGACCCCCCCCCCCCCCCCAAATACACAGCCCAGTGCTAAGGGAATCTGTGAGGAAAAGACTGGTATCATGCACACTCTATATTGCTTCTCATGATGCTCTGAAGCCTGTTGTGTTACCTCTCACAGCCTGGGAGAAGCTGGGGAGCAGGAAAGAGACATTTGCCCCAATGGGCTTTGAGTTCAGAACATAGATTATAAAGGCAGAGAGCTGTATGCATCAGATGCATCAACCCAACCCCAGTGTTCTGGTGGGAGCTCCACCTCAGCTCCTGGCACCTTGCCATCCATATACCCAAAGACTCTAGGATATTCTGATGGAAGCTCTACCTTTCTCTCTATCCAGACACTGTTCCTCAGAAAGCCCTACCAAACATGGCTCCTCCCCCAGAGATGCTCAAGACCACTCTCACAGGGTATTTAAACTGCACCCCAGAAAATAGACACATGGTTTTTTGGTCTCCCTTTCCCATCTTCTCTCTGGGGGACCAGAAGATCATCTGGGAACTCTTTACTGGAAATTTTTCTAATTTGGTCTGATTTGGATTTCTGCATCAGCGGAGAGGCCTAATGGTGCAGAAACTTTTCACCTAGGCCCCCAGTGCATACTGGTGAAAGTAGGGGCAGGAGACACCATAGAGTCAAGGAAATGCTCAAAGTTGTATAGCTGGTGCATGGCAGGGCCAAGAGTTGAACTATCCAACACTGTGGCCTGTGCTTTGTGCTGCTTACAGGGTAGACATAAATGAAATGGGTAACTATGAGTTGTTTGAATAAGAATGATCCCATAGGCTCATCTATTTGAATGTTTAGTCATCAGGGAGTGGCATTATTTGGAAGGATTAAAAAGATTAGGAGCTGTAAACATGTGGGAGGAAGTGTATCACTGAGGGTAGGCTTTGAGGCTTCAAAAGCCAATGCATAGCCCAGAGCCTCAGAGCCTCTCAGCCTAAGGACCAGGATGTAGCTCTCAGCTACTACTCCAGTAGCATGCATGTCGCCATGCTCTCTGTCACAATGATAATGGACTAAGCCTCTGAAACTGTAAGCCTGCCTCCAGTTAAGTGCTTTCTTTCCTAGAGTTGCCTCGGCTATGGTGTGTCAGTGACTAAGATAGATGAATGGGTGAGGCAAGGCTGAACATTGTGAGGAATCAAAGCAAGCCAAGGAGATTTTAGTATCAGAGCTGGCTGACACTGGAGCTGAGAAGCAATCAGCTTCACGGACATCTGGAGGATACATCTGTAGCCAGTGGGAGCAACAAGGGCCAAGATCATCGTTGTGTTGTGAATATTGATTTCTCTCAGGGTTCTTTTTGTGAGTTAGGACTGCCTTCCTTCAAGCAAAGGATACTAGAGACCAGCTTTGACAACCTCCCTAGTACCTAGGCTCCTCCACCAGATACACTGACTCCAGACTGAACAGAAGGAATGACAGAGAAGCAGGAACTCTGCAGGCTGCAGGTAGACAGAGGGGCCCTGGTGCAGTGGCCAAATCAAGTCTGTAGAGGGCAGCTGGTGCTATATCCTGGCATAGTCCAAGTCTAGAGCCAATACTACCTGCAAGGATTGACTCAGTGATAACGCTCACTAGCAATGACAGAGGCACTCCCCAGTGTGGCTTGGCCAGGTGTTGTCTCTAGGTGGATAACCCTGAAGCTTGGTTTTGTTTGTTTGTTTGTTTGTTTGTTTGTTTGTTTCCCGCCCTCCATAACATTCACTAAACTCCATGATGCTATTTTGGTACATTCTTTTTCACTTGGAACACTTGGGACACTTTTACTCCTTGGCACTCAGTGTCTGCACAGATGCAGGAAGACACGACAAATGTGACCGTTTTCCCCCACACCCCATGCTCTCCATTATGCTGCTTTGTTCTTTGCCTTTGTGTTTGGGCTCTGCCACTAGTTTTATCCATCAGACTGTGAACAGAGTGGCAAATGCCATCTTCAGAAAAGTGTCTAGGACATAGTGGGGTCTTGGGCCTGGTTATGTTTGCCGGTTGGAAACTCAGGCCTGAATCTTATGCTTCACTTTCTTTCTGTACCAGGGGTTAGAGACCTGAGAAGCATTTTTTTTCAAGATTATTTGATTGAATTTTATAATCTTTCAACAGAGGTAATGGTAAGATTCAGAGATGGAAAGGGAGCAACAGCCATGTCATTGTCCTCCAGCTGTGATGGGCAGATTGGTGGGATTGGGCAGAGAGGAGACTTTCAAATCACTGCAGTGCTGAGGACATATCTCTGGTCATCACAGCAATGCCTGCTGGTCTCGTGATGTCTTTCTGAAAGTTTGTGTAGAAACTTCATGCTTTACACACATAAGCACTGTTCATTCATCTTGCTGACCCTGATATTCTGTAAATCCTGTATCTAGCAGATTTTGCACAAGAAAACACCCATGTGACTTAGTTGCTTAAAGTGGCATCACCACACTGTGGATCAGAGCCTGCACTAAACTCATCAGACACCACCTCAGACATTTTGGAAACCATGCATTTAAAATCTATTTTATTTCTGCTTTTTTTTTTTTTAATTTTCTATGAATGAGTGTTTTACTTCCATGTAAATTTGTCTTATTGTGTGGATGCCTAGTGCCTGTGGATGTCAGAGGGTGTCAGAATCCCTGGAACTGAATTTACAAATGGTTGTGTGCCTCCACGTGGGTTCTGAGAACTGAACCCAGGTCTTCTGCAGATGTTCTTAATCACTGAATCATCTGTGCAGCCACTGGAAGCCACATTTTGAGAAAGCAGTATCATAAATGGAAGGAACCTTGGAGTAGAGGGGTTGAGAATGAAGCAGTTAAGTAACATTAGATGAGAAAGAAAACACACACACAGAGAGAGAGAGAGAGAGAGAGAGAGAGAGAGAGAGAGAGAGAGAGAGAGAGAGAGAGAGAGAGAAGGAAGCAAGCAAGTCCATGAAGGAGCCTGAATCTCTGAGCTACCAGACAGTGGGATAGCCTGCCAACCCATATCACGAGGTGCATGGAAAAAAAATAAGACATACAGAAAGAGACAAGCCTCTGAGACCAAGAGCTCATGCCCTACTGCAGCGTTGCCAGTCAATCCTGTTGCTCAGAGTTTGAGGATCGTAGTGGAAGGCAGGTGGCACAGAGCACGGTGAATACTGGGGAGAATGGTGTGAAATGGCCCTGGTATCGTTCTGATGTGGGAAACCCGTCCGTGATTTTATTCCAAGCATGATGAGAAGCCTCTAGAAGGATTGAAGAACAAGCATAGCCACACACCACAGCAGAATGGTTGTCTTCCACACAAAGGGCACTGTGTCAGGGTCTCAAAGGATATCTAATCAGCCCCTCGCCCTATCTCATGCTTCTGCCCTTTGATATGTATTGGGAGTTCCCAAGCCTGTAGAGTACTCCCATCAGTGGAAAGCATACTGTTTCCCTCTTCCCTTGTAGCCTAGTGGCAGAGCAGAGCAACTCTCTGATTCTCAGAAGCCCCTGCCCAACCTTGCCTGGTTACACCCTACTGCATGTGCAGAGCCTGAATAGCAGGCACCAACCTCCTCCAGTTCTGGACTCTGAAAAAAAAAAAAAAAAAAAACAGGCTATGGAAGTGTAGATCCAGGCTCCCTGCTCTGTGTGACATGCCAATGGAGGAGTCTCGGATCTCTTAGGCTTTCATCACCCTCAGCACAGTGCCCTGGGGAGGAGAGGACATTTGCATCTCTGGACCTGGCTCCCTCTGCTTGCCCTGGCCACATCCCCAGCCTAACCTCCAGCTTCATGAGCTGAGGCAGTAGGAATTTATTTACAAGCTCATTATCCCTGTGACTCACATCCAGCTGGGGTTGGGATGTAACAAGGAGCTGGGGAGTAGTGACTGTGTGCATGAGGCCTGGGGAAGATGTGAGCCAGGACCAGCAGGGCCTCACCACACCCAGAGCCAAAAGGGCAGATGGGAGGAGCGGAAAGGAAATGCCAGCCCTCTAGTTTGTCTTGGCTCTAGCAATTCTAGGCCTTTCCCAAACTCTGGGTTGAGTCCAACACAGAGGCCTCAAATGGAAGGTTTGGCTGGCAATCCATTCCTGACTTTTACGTCCCCAAATGTTCCAGAGAGCTTGGGTGGATAGAGCAACACTGAAAAACATCTCTCCAGTTTCTTTCCCACTGGGAGATCCCTGCCCCTTGGCCCTGATCCATCAGCCCCTGGGTGGGAGGTTTTACACAAACACAGGCCATGGCCATGATCTCATGCAAACTTCTTTTACAACCATTGCTTTGTTCACAGTAAATCTAGCTTCATCTACTTTCCAGAGAAAAGCCCTGGACTCTGTAAGGTAAGGCACAGTAAAGGATAGAATAACAATATAACTGATGATAAAATACAACAGCTTAACATTATGTAACAAAGCTGCATGAATGTGCTCTTTTCTCCTCTTCAAGGACATCTTATTTTGCTATTCTTGAACACAAGCTCTTCAATACTTCAACAGTTGACTGATAACTGAGTTTGCTATGACTATTGGAAGGGTAGTGTATACTGTGTGGATACACTGGACAAAGGAACCAATCACATCCCTGACAGAACAGAACACAGTGGCAAGATTGTTTCATGTCACTTAGAATAGCGCACAATTTAAAATATATGCCTGGAATTTTCCATCTAATAATTTCAGAACATGGTTAACCACAGGTAACGGAAACTAAAAAACAAAACCACAGATGGATAAAAGTGGGCTGTGGCTGCCTCCTTTTTCTGATTGCTTTCTGAATGCAGCTTGAAAACAGTCAGGAAAACAGGAACTACTTAAGTCTTTCAATCAAGAGAGGGGTTTGCACAGAACTGGGTTCATTGTAGCACTGGCCATGATTTCCTTCCTTTTTGAATCTACTTTGGTGTGAATTTAGATGGTGGCAGGCCATGTGAGTTAGTTTCTTAAGAAAAGATGACAAAGCCATACTACTTCTAAGCTGAAATCTCAAGAGACCTGACATTTTCCTCTGGCCCACCTGGAACCCTGCACAGTGTCATGTACACATGGCTAAGTTCAGTTGTTTCTACAAAATGAGAGAATGTCTAACCAATCAACAGCTAAACCACCTTATAATAGATTCAGATGTATGAATATATTCCATCAAGCCCAGAGAAATCATCCGATGAGTTTCGCGCAGGCTCTGATTCACAGTGTGGTGATGCCACTTTAAATAGTTAAGTCGCATGTGTGATTTCTTATGTAAAACATGCTAGATACAGGATTTATAGAATATTAGGATCAACAAGATTAATGAGTAGTGCTTATATGTATAAAGCATGAAGTTTCTACACAAACTTTCAGAAAGACATCACAAGACCAGCAGGCATTGCTGTGGTGACCAGAGATATGTCCTCAGCACTGCAGTGATTTGAAAGTCTCCTCTCTGCCCAATCCCACCAATCTGCCCATCACAGCTGGAGGACAATGACATGGCTGTTGCTCCCTTTCCATCTCTGAATCTTACCATTACCTCTGTTGAAAGATTATAAAATTCAATCAAATAATCTTGAAAAAATGCTTCTCAGGTCTCTAACCCCTGGTACAGAAAGAAAATGAAGCATAAGATTCAGGCCTAAGCTTCCAACCAACAAACTTAACCCAACAGCTAGTAACCAGGCCCAAGACCCCACTGTGTCATAGACTCTTTTCTGAAGACACTTGACATGGGGAGGGGGGGTGTTTACTGCTTCCTGTCACTCTATCCACTATACTCCATTGGCGCTGAATCTCTTTGGTATGGTAATTCAGGCATTATTGGTCCATTTCATCCTCAACCCTGTCTACCAATTCCAGTTCTAATTGATCCTTGTGGAGGTCAGAAGACTTCTGTAGAGTGAACCACAAAAGACATAGAATACCTGGTTGTGTTCACTGCATCAAGATCTGCTCACTTTATCTTTAAATTGACCTAGAACCTAGTAATAAAAGAATAGCAGAATGACCAGATCTTCAAAGATACAGGAGGGTTTAGATGAGACCTAAGAAATGAGGCTGACTGGCACAGTTTCCTCAGCTCCCAGTCAACTGAGTCTGCCCTTCTGTCAATAGTACTGTAGTCATTACTTATGTCAACTCAGCACATCGGCACAGCCTAGAGTCACCTGGAAAGAGAATCTCAATCAAGATTGGCCTGTAGACATGCCTGGCTTGGGGAGGGTTGATTGTTATTGAGATAGGAAAAACCATTCTGAAAATGGGTGGCGCTATCCCCTAGGCTGGGCACTGAAGTGCTTAAGAGTGAAGAAAGCTAGCTGAGCACAAGAGCAAGCATGCAAGGATGCATTTGCTGTCTCTCTGCTCTTGACTGTGCGCGTGATATGACTAGCTTGAGTTCCTCCAAATCATGGGCTGTAAGCCAAATAAACCCTTTCCTCCTCTATGCCACTTTCTGTCAGGGTATTTGTCACATTAACAGAAGTGAAACAGAAAAAAGCACCAAATTTGGAGTGGAAGCAGATAAATTTTGATGTCAACTTGGCACAACATGGTAGAGATAATAAAACTGTCCCAGGGCATTGCCAAAATCTAGGGATGACTGGGTTTCATTAAAAGACTCGGAACCCTCATCTGTTACATTATACTGAGAAATCATCGCATTAGCCCAGGCTCAAGACAAGCAGACAGGACTGAGGAAATGAGAGGCTACCCTAGGAAAGAACCCAGTCATCTGAGAGTGTAAATATATGAGAAATGTGGACCACGATGCTTTGCAGACCTCTGTCTAAGGAAAAGGCTGTTCTATCTTCCTCTGACGATATGACGATATATCTAAACCTAGATATCTTAGTTAAGGTTTGTTGCTATGATAAAATACCATGACCAAAAGAAACTTGGGAAGAATGGATTTATTTCCACTTGCAATTCTCGAGCCACACTTTATCACCGAGAGAAGTCAGGGCAGGAACTCAAGGCAGGAATCTAAGCAGTGACCATAAAGGAACTCTGTTTACCGCCTTGCTCTTCCTGCTTTGCTCAGTTATCTTTCTTGTATCTTCTAAAACCTCTTGCCCACTGTGGGCTGGGCTCTCCTACATGAATTATCAACCAGAAAAAAACCAGTACAAGCTTGCCTACAGGTAAGTCTCATGGATTCATTTCCTCAGCTGAGATTCCCTCTCTCTAAATGATTCTATCTTGTGTCAAGTTGTCCTGAGACACTTAATAAGCAACATTCTGGAAGCGAGGAAGGCAAAGAGATGGGTACTAGGTTCTAGTAATGAACTTCCTACTGCATCCAAACATGGCAGAGGGCAGCATAAAGTGATGCCAGCACAAGTCTTTCTTCGTCTTCTTAAAAAGCCACTAATACCGGCATGAGGCCCCATCTTCCAGACCCTCATCTAATCCACAGTCTTCAATGTGACCGTCCTCTGAATACATTAACAATGACTCTGGGAATTAAGTTTCCAACAAACAAACTTTTAGAAGTGACATTCTCTTCCCAGGGCTGTCTTGCTTCTGATTCTTTCTGTATAACTTCTTCATTCCTGTGAACTCAGGAACCACTGAGTTGCCAGAGCACTCCTGACGTCTTCAGGCCCACACGTCCATCTACCCTTTATGGGATTGCTTATTATGCTCCATTTAACGTGGTTCAAGTTTAGGCCCTTCATCTAAACCAGCACCAACCACTTGAATTGGTGCCATCCCCAGGACATCTTGAGATTTGAGCTTGAGCTTCTAAGCTTCTCTGTCCCGTGCCTCTTCATTCAGTGAGTTCTACAGCTTCTAGAGGCGTTTTTAGCCACATTCCTGTCATGGATCTCTCTTTCTGTTGTTATTTTTTTATTTGTTTTTATTTTGTGTTTTTGAGACAAGATTTCTCTATATGGCCCTGACTGTCCTGGAACTTTCTCTGTAGACCAGGCTGGCCATGAACTCAGAAATCCACCTGCTTCTACCTCCTAAGAGCTGGGATTAAATGGGTGCACCACCATTGCCTGGCCAGGCCTTCTCTTGGTATACATAATGACTCTTTGCCACCTATAAATCTTCGGCCTATCAACCAAGGTCCTCTTGAGACTATTCTAAGCAACCCCCTTAACACCTCTCACCCCATTCCCTAGCCACACTGGGTGTCTGACATGTCCAAAGTCAGGCTTCTTCATGCTGATTACTAGAAACACTCTCCCTTAGCCTGTCCATACTCCAAGATCAGGGTTGGTGATTTTTAGATGCTGTCTTACTGACATATTTCTGACCCACAGCTTAGGAACTCTGTGAAAGCTGGAGCACACATCAGCCTCTTTTCTATGTCCCCAGACTGTAGTGTTTGCTATTCAAAGCTAAAAGTTGCCCAGGGCTGTGAAGTTCATAACAAAATACATGCAATCAATTTTATAGAGATAGTCACAAATAACTAGATAGTTTTCAGAAGTCATTATCTTATTCAGTCCTTAACAAAGATATTTCTATTAGCATGTTGATTAGAAATAGAAAAAAAATGAGATCAGAGTTTTAACAATGTGCCTAAATTCTTCAAAAAGCACATGTTGGAACCAGCATTCAAAGCTAGAATATTTATATATTTAATCATTAGACACACAGCCTCTTTAGTATCTGGTAAAACCAGATCCATCAAAACATGACATCCAATCCAGGGCTTAGTGTAAACTAGGTGTACTTGATAGTGTTATGTCAACCTGACCCAGGCTGAAGCCATTTGTGCAGAGGGAACCTCAATTAAGAAAAATATCTCTATAAGACTGGACTGTAGGCAAACCTATAGGACATTTTTTAAATTTGTGATTGATGAGGAAGGGGCTAGCTATTGTGGGTGGGGTCATCCCTGAGCTGGTGGTCCTGACTTCTATAAGAAAACAGGTTGAACAAGCCATGAGGAGCAAGTCAGTAAGCAGCACCACCCTCCATAGCCTCGGCATCAGCTCCTGCCTCCAGGATCCTGCCATGTTTGAGTTCCTGTCCTGACTTCCTTTGATAACAAACTGTGATGTGGAAGTGTAAGCCAAGTAAAGCCTTTCCTTGTAGTATGAGGTTTCTGTCCTGGACTTTCGGGACAGATCTCAAGGTTTAGGTCTGCAGACCCACAGACTTGCAGAGACACACAGATGCTTACAATAGTTTCAGGCTGATCGGCCGAAGGCCCAGGCATATAACTTGCTAACTCTTTACCCTTAAACTAACCCATGTCTCTTATCCTGTTCAGCCATGCAGCTCAGTACCTTTTCTCAGAGCAGTATAGTTGTCCTCTGCTTCTTCTGGCTTCTCCGTGGTATTCTGCTCTGTTCCACCTGTTTTTCGAGTCTTCTTAGTCTTGTAGCTCCACCCACACTTCCTGTCTGCATTTGGCCAATCAGCGCTTTCTATTAAACTCATAGGCCGGGACAATTATTTACAATGGAACAACCTAAACCCCTTACATTTCCTCCACAAGTTTCTTTTGTCATGGTAATTCATCATAGCAGTAGATCCCATAACTAAGACACTAGGCAAGCTCTCTGCAAACTTAGCTGTGCCACAGCACTTGTTTTCTGACTTCTGGCAACTCTACAGCAGGAATTTCATGTGGCTGTTGGTGAAAATGTGTGGACCACTAGCTATTTGTTTGCATGGCTTTTCCTTTTCTTTGTTTCTCCCTCTTTAGTTTTTAGTTTTGTTTCTCCCCATATAGTTCAAATCGCACTTTCAGTGGGGCCCCATGATCCCTCATGAAAGCTGCAGACCTTATTTCCCTCACCACCTGAAAACCAGAGCATCAGAAGCTTTTACCAATAATGATTTATCCTCACGTGGCCCCACCCTCTACTCCTAAGTCTCTTCCAATGAGACAGGTGCCCTTTCTTGCCAAGTTAGTCCCCCAGCTGACAAAGTTCTGGTTCCTAAACCTGTAGACTTTCACTGAAACACTGTCTTTTTTGTTTGCTTCCTTCTTGTCTTTCTTTCTTTCTTGTGTGTTTGTGCGTGTGTGTGTGTGTGTGTGTGTGTGTGTGTGTGTGTGTGTGTGTGTGTGCACGTGTATGTGTGTGTTTGTGTGTTTTCACAGATCTATATGCATGTATGTAGAAGCCAGAGTGCCAGTGTCTTCCTTAACAGCCTTCCACTGTGGGCTCACTCACTGAACATGAAGCTTGTTAATTTGCTAGTTTAGTCAGGGAGCTGAGGAAGCCTCCAGCCTCACCCACTCTACAATAACAGTCATTCAGTATTGGATTAGGCTTTTGCGTGGATACTGAGAACAGAGTACAGCCTCACCCTTGGGCAGCAAGCACTGTACAAATGAAGCTACCTCCCCAGCCTCAGCTCACTTACTTTGGCCTGTGGTAGCCAAACTCCAATGATGCCTCCACTGCCAACAAACAGTTGTGGCTCCCTTTCCACCATCATCAAAATGACTGTCCTGGTCATGGATAGCCTGGACCTATCTTGCTGTTGGGAAGCCCATGCTAGCCACATGGAGGGGTGGTGCTTACCAGTCTTCAACTGTCCCAGACACCCAGCCAAGGTGTCAGGCAAGCAAAGGAAGGAACCATCTTACTCACAAGGAACTATTAAGACCTCTTATAGCCTAAGCCATTTCCTGCTGTGGAGGCCACTTCAACAGAGGCCTAGATATCATAGAACAAAGACAAAACAACCAAGCCCTTGAGCTGTCAGAATTTCAGACACACAAAATTCATATTCAAGTGTTGGCCATATTATAATGTTATGTTTTAAGGTGGTTTCTCCTTGAGACAGTTGATGCTACCTCCAGTAGCTTATATGAAGTCTTCTTTGCTGATTTGTCACCATTAAGCATGCACATACAGTTTCTGTTCCACAAAGTGAGGACTATATGGAGCAAAAGAGGGAAAGGGAGACTGAGGGATGAAAGAAAGCAGAAGAAAAGAGCAGTTCTCAGCAGCCGGGCAACCAGAGAGACCTGTGGGAAGGCCACACCACCACCCTTGCACACCCACTGGACTCTGTAACCTCCAAGACCCACTATGCTGCCCAAATCCACTGACTCATCACCCTTGACCAACCATCCATAGCAACATTAGCGGCCGCTATACAAGTACCAGCTACTCCAGTTGGAAGAACAGTACCAATGAGGTTGCTGGGCCCTGCTCCCAACAATGATAGAACTCCACTGCTCTGGAGCAGTCCCCAGCAGCCGGCCAACAGGTGAGAGACCTGGGGGAAGGCCATACCACCATCCAGACACCCACTAGACTCTGTAACCTCTTACTTCGCTGCCCAAACCCACCCCACTGACCCCATCCTCCTCCTCTTGGCCTGCCATCCACAGCAACATCAATAGTCCCTATAGCACCACATACTTCAGTTAGAAGAACAGGTACAGGTACAACTTACACCAGTAAGAACAGACTCCACAGGCATGAATAAAGCCCACACAAGCCAGAAGAACTGGAGGATACTCTGCATTTAAGCACCTAAATCCCCACAAACATTAGCTAAGCAACCCTACTGTATCTGAGAACCAGCCAATCACCAGAACCCTTGGCTATTCAGCCCAAAAGGCAATAAAGGAAACATACAATAAAGAAACAAAAGACCCATTCAACAAAGATATCACAAAAATCAACAGCTGTACCTATGATTACCCTAAACCCAGACGGGTAAACAGCAGTGTGATAATATGTACAACAACATAATGGGCAATATTCTGCCACCAGAACTCAGTGGTTCTACAACCTGAACATCCCAACACAGATAGATGAAGTAGAAGAAAATAACTTTAAAAATAACTTTGTGAAGATGATTAAGGCTCCTAAAGAGAAAATTAAAAATTTCTTTAAAGAAATCAAGACAAATACAAACAAAAAATTGGAAGAAATCAATAAATCCCTTAAAGAAAGCCAAGGCAAAACAATCAAGTAGGTGAAGGAAACAGTTCAGGACTTGAAAATGGAAATAGGAGCAGTAAAGAAAACACAAATAGAAAGATTCTGAAAATGGAATATCTGGGTAAGTGAACATGCAAGCATCGCCAACAGAATATAAGAAATAAAAGACAGAATCTCAGGCATTGAAGTTATGATAGAGAAAATAGATTCATCAGTCAAAGAAAATATTAAATCCAGCAAATTCTTAACACAAAACATCCAGGAAATCTAGAATACCATGAAAGACCAACCTGAGAATAATATGGATAGAAGAATAAGGATAGAAGACAAATTCCAGTTCAAAGACACAGAAAATATATTCAACAAAATCACAGAAGAAAACTCCCAACCTAAAGAAGGGCATGCCAACGAAGGTACAAGAAGCACAACCCTAAACATACAGAATAGAGAAAAAATATTAATAGCAACAAAGGAGAAAGCCAAGTAACATATAAAGGCAGTGCTATCAGAATTACACCCAATTTCTGAATAAAGTTCCTAAAAGCCAAAAGGCCCTAGACAGACATTTGTATAGACACTAAGAGACCACAGTTGCCAGCCCAGACTACTATACCCAGCAAAACTTTCAATCACCACAGAGAAAACAGGATATTCTATGACAAAGCCATATTTAAGCAATACCTATTTACAAATCCAGCACTACAGAAAGTACTAGAAGGAAATCTCCAAACCAAGGAAGTTAGCTGCACCCACAAAACCCCAGGCAATAGATAATCTCATACCAGCAAAACCCAAAGAAGGAAAACACATACATACTGTTACCACCACCAAATCCAAAAAATAGCAGGAATTAGAAATTACTGATCATTAATATTTCTTAATGGGCTCAATTCACCTAAAAGCAAAAAACAGGCTAACAAAGTGGATATAAAAATAGAATCCATCCTTCTGCTGCATACAAGGAAAATACCTCAAATTCAAAAACAGAAATTATCTCAGAGTAAAGGGTTGGGAAAAGATTTTCCAATCAAATGGACCTAAGAAGCAAGCTCATAAAGCTATCTTATTATCTAACAAAAATAGATTTCAAACTGAAATTAATCAAAAGAGATGGAGATGGGCATTTTATATATATCACAGAAAATATCCATTAAAACTAAGTCTCAATTCTGAACATTTATGCCCAAATACAAGAACAATCGCTGAAGTGGGATTATATTGTAAATAATTGTCCTGCCTACTGGTTTAATAAAAACACTGATTGGCCAAAGGCAGACAGGAAGTGTGGGTGGGGCTATCAGACTAAGAAAACTCTGGGAACAGAAAGAACAGGGCAGAAATGCCACAGAGACTCCAGAGAAGCCAACAGGTGCAGAAGACAACTATGCTGCTCTGAGAAAAGGTAAATCACATGGCTGAACAGGTTAAGAATCATGGGCTAGTTTAAGAGCAAGAGTTAGCAAGTTATATGTCTGGGACTTAGGCCGATCAGCATAAAATTAATACAAGCATCTGTGTGTTTCTGGGGACCACGGGTCTGCGGGTCTGCAAGTCCATGCCACAGGGCCAGGCCAGAAACCTAATACTACAAACCACATTTATAAAAGAAATATTACTAAAGTCTAGATCACATATTAGACTTCACACTAATAATTGGAGACTTCAATACCCCACTCTCACCAAGAACATGTCTACCAGACAGAAACTTATTAGAAAAATAAGGGCACTAAGTCTATTATGACTCACATGGACTTAACAGATATCTACAGAACATTTAACTCAAACACAAAAGAATATACTTTCTTCTCAATACCTTATGGAGTCTTCTCTAAAATTGACTACATACTCAGGCACAAAGCAAATCTCAACAGACACAAAAAAATGAAATAGCTTCATATATATTATCAGATCACCATGAGTTAATGTTAAATTTCACAACAACACAAACAACAGAGTCTACAAACTCATGGAAACTGAACAACTCTAAATTGCATTACCACTGGATTAAGGAAGAAATAAGGAAGTAAATTAGAGACTTCCTAGAATTCAATGAAAATGAATGTACAACGTACCCAAACTTATGGAACCCTACAAAAGCTCATAGCACCAAGTGCCTACTAAAGAATTTGGAGAAACTTCACACTGGTGACTTAACAGCACTAGAACAAAAAGAAGCAAACTCACCCAAGAGGAGCAGATGGCAGGAAATAATCAAACTCAGGGCTGACATAAATAAAATAGCAACAAAGAGAGCAATACAAAGAATCAATGAAACAAAGAATTAATTCTTGGAGAAAACAAGACAGATAAAACCTTATCCAAACTGACCAAAGGGTAGAGAAAAATATCCATATTAACAAAATCAGAAATGAAAAGGGGGCATAACAACAGACACTGAGGAAATCCAGAGACTCATCAGATCATACTTCAAAGATCTATACTCCATAAAATTGAGAAGTCTAAAAGAAAAGAACAATTTTTGATAGGTACCACATACCAAAATTAAATCAATACTAGATAAACAATGTAAATAGACCTATTACCCGTAAGAAAAGCCTGGGGACAAATGGTTTCAGTGCAGAATTTCAAAGAAAAACTAATACCAATATGCCTCAAATTGTTCCACACAACAGAAACAGAAGTAACATTGCCAAATTCTTGTTATGAGGCTATAGTCACTCTGATACCCAAATCACATAAAGATGCAACAAAGAAAAAAATTTCAGACTAATATCCCCCATGAACATGCAAAAATAGCCAATAAAATACTGGGAAACTGAATCCAAGAACACACACAAAATAAACAAACAAAAAATCCACCGTGACCAACTAGGCTTCATCCCAGAGATGCAGAGGAGGTTCAACTTATGAAACTCTGATAATGAAATCCACCATATAAACAAACTGAAAAAAAAAAAAAAACATGATCATCTCTTTAGATGCTGAAAAACCCTTAACAAAATCCAATACCCATTTATGATAAAGGTCTTGGAGAGATCAGGGGTACAAGGAACACACCTAAAGATAATAAAAGCAATATACAGGAAGCCAACAGCCAGCATCAAATTAAACAGAGAGAAACTCAAAGCATTTCCACTAAAATCAGGAACAAGACAAGGCTGTCCTCTCTCTCCTTATCTATCCAATATAGTTCTCAGAGTTCTGGCCAGAACAATAAGAACAAAAGCAGATCAAGGGGATGCAAATTGGAAAGGAAGAAGTCAGACTTTCACTATTTGCAGATGATATGATCGTATACATAAGTGACCCCAAAGAATCTACCAGGGAACTCCTACAACTGATAAACACCTTCAGTAATGTGGCAGGGCACAAAATTAGCTCAAAAAATCAGTAGCCCTCTTATATACAAATGATAAATGGGCTGAAAAAGAAATTAAAGAAATATCATCCTTTACAGTAGCCACAAATAAAATAAAACATCTCTAGCCAAACAAGTGAAAGACCTGTATGATAAGAACTTTAAGGCTTTGAAGAAAAAAAAATGAAGAGAGTGTTAGAAAATCAAAAGATCCAATCTCATGATTAGGTAGGATTAACACAGTAAAAAGGGCAATCTTACCAAAAGCAATCTACAAATTCAATGCGATCCCCATAAAAAATTCCAATACAATTTTTTGCAGACCTTGAAAGAACAATACTCAACTTCATATGGAAAAACAAAAAAAATCCAGGGTAGTTAAAACAATCCCGTACAATAAAGGAACTTCTAGAGGTATCACTATTCCTGACTTCAAGCTTTACTATAGAGCTATAGTGATGGGGGGGGGGGGGAAGGACAGCTTGGTATTGACAGACAAATAGATCTATGGAATCAAATTGAAGACCTGGACCCACACACCTATAAACACTGGTTTTTGACAAAGAAGCCAAAATTATACGATGGAAAATAGAAAGCATCTTCAACAAATGGTTCTGGTGTAACTGAAGAGTGGTATGTAGAAGAATGCAAATAATATTATCACCCTTCACAAAACTCAAGACCAAGTGGATAAAGACCTTAACATAAATCCAGTTACACTGAACCTGATAGATAAGAAAGTGGGAAGTAGCTTTAATGCGTCGGCGCAGGAGACTACTTCCTAAATATAACACCAGCATCATAGACACTGAGATCGACAATTAATAAATGGAACCTTCTGAAACTGAGAAGCTTCTGTAAGGCAAAGGACACAGTCAATAAGACAAAAAGGCAGCCTGCAGAATGGGAAAAGATCTTCACCAACCCCACATCTTAGAGGGCTGATTTCCAAAATGTGTAAACTCAAGAAACTAGACATCAAAATACTAAATAATACAATTTAAAAATGGAGTACAGATATAAACAGAGAATTCTCAACAGAAGTATCTCAAATGAAGAGATCCATGGCTGAGCATTGGGCAGAGCTCCTGGTCCAACTGAGAGCAGGGGAGGAGAGTCTGTATGAGCAAGGGGATAGGGATTATGAGGAAAATTCCCACAGATGGCTAACTAGAGCTCTATGGAGCTCACTGAATCAAGAATAACCACTGGAGATCCGTAGGTAAAAGGATCTAGGCCTTCCAAGGGTACACACTGTTGACTGGCATGAGCAGTATATGGAGCCTGGAGGGGTGGGATCAGACTGTGTTCCTGTTCATGGGCTGGCACCTTGGAGCCCATTCCCTGTAGAGGAACACCTAACCCAGTCTTGACTTTGGGATGAGGAAATCAAACTTGCCTGGAGTGAGTGTGCCATGCTGAGCTGACCCACCTTGGGACTTCTTGCCCTTTTCGGGGAGGAGATGGGGGGATGGAGAGGGGAGAGGCTGACGTCTGACTGGGAGGGATTGGGAGGAGGGAAGGGAGGGGGAGCAGGGGGATACATGGATAAAAATGACTTTTTTTTTAAATACAAAATTATTTCCTTTAAACCAATGCTGTATTACTATTCAAATAAATAGTGACATTACCTCAACAAAACTACTAATTAAAAGGCATTGTGTTTGGAAAAGGAGGAGGAGGAGAAGCAGAAGCAGCAGCCCAAGTGGCCCAAAGACAAAGAAATGCTCAACATCTTTAGCCATCAAGGAAATGCAAAATCAAAATCTTACACCTGTCTGTTGTGGGATTCAGGTGTCAGCTGATAAGGTCCAAAGAAGCTTATCCAGGGTCCCGGGCTCCTGGAGGGGGTGTGGCCAACCCCTTTGATAAGGGGCTGCTGGGACGCTGGGGGGCTCTCTTCCTGGTTCCTGGCTGCTGGAGGAAGGACCCCTTCGTCCGTCCGTCTGCAGACTTCGGTCCCTACTGTACTTGGTTACCTGTACCGTGAGTTCTAGATTATATTCTAATAAATATTTTTCTAGTATTGGTGTTCTTGTGGGTAAACTCCGCCTACACCTGTCAGAATGGCTAAGATCAAAAACATTGATGACAGCCTATGTGGGAGGGGATGCAGAGAAAGGGGATTTTCCTCCGCTGCTTGTGGGAGTGCAAGCTTGTGCAGCCACTTTGAAGATCAATATGCCAGTTTCTCAGGAAATTAGGAATCAGTCTATCTCAAGACCCAGCTATACCAATCTTGGGCATATACCCAAAGGATTCTCAATCATACCACAAAGACACTAGCTCAACTATGTTCATAGCAGCATTATTCATAATAGCAAGAACCTGGAAACAACCTAGATGCCCCTCAATTGAAGAATGGATTTTAAAAAGTGGTACATTTACACACTGGAGTACTAACTCAGCAGTTAAAAAAAAAATTTCTTTACACTCTGGTATCCATTCCATGTCAAGTACATCACCAGTGTCTTCTTGTTTTTTTTTGCTTGTATGATATAATTCTGTATGCACAAACCTGATTTACAGATCTCTCTTTGGATGCTCATTTCTGTTGCTCTCTGTCTTTTGCTTTTAAAACCAGTGTAATAATGGATCTCACAGGCATCATTTCTCATGTTGGGGAAGAGTCCTTAGGTTGTATCATTGGGCTAATAGCATTCATGAAGTCAGTGACTATTGCTAGCCCCATCCCACACTCCAAGATGAATGGTTTCCAAGGCTATCAGCAACCCGATGACTCCCCACACTGGGTATTACTAAGAGTTTTGGTCCTGGCCACTCTAAGAGATGGAAATGATGTCTTGGTGGGATCTATATTGTATTTCTCTCATTGAAAGGGAGGGAGCATCTCCTCTGGAGCTTTGGTCAGTCTTCTCTGTTTTTCTCTTGGGTAGCTAGGCTGTTTTGTTATGATTTTTAGAAATTATATAGTAGAGAAATGCATCTTGATCAGTGGTACAGGTTACAAAGAACTCCCCATGTCTGCCACTTGTTTTTGAACTTTTAGGTTTGCCATGTACAAGGTAAAATTTGTTTATTGATTGGTTTGTGTTGTTATTGTTTGTCTGAAACGGTCTTATGTAGTTCAAGCTGTTCTCAAACTCACTATGTAGCCAAGGATGACCTTGAATCCTTATTTTCCTGCCTCTACCTCTTTAATGATGAAATTACAGAACCATACAACCATGCCCAGTTCAGCTGTGTTAGTCATCGGTCTCCTCTCTCTGGCTTCTAGGTTGGTCTCGTTCTGAGTGGAGCACTCCTGTGTTTCTGCTACACTTATGATTTCACTTTGTTATGCTTGCATATTTGTTTCACATGGAATTTGTTCTAGGATGAAGTTTGAGATGTGGCACCAATGGTGTACTTCTCCAGTTTCCCTGACTTCGTATCTTGAATAAAACATTTTCACACTCAGTTTGAAATGGTCTGTTACCTTAGGCTAAGTTCTCATGAGTAAGTTCTGGGTTTATTTGTATTGCTAGGCTGCTCAGCATCTCACTGTAGCTGTGTTTGATATAGGCTTGTCCCCTCATGACTGCCCCCATTTCTTCTCTGTCCCACCTACTCTCCCTGTCAAGAACTGTGACAAGTTCATGGGCTTTTTATTCAACTTGTCCTATTTCCTGGGTTCTGGAGGTACAGGAGACAGGGCTTTAATCAGTCAGGGCTGAAGAGGTGGCTCCATGGGGAAAAGTGTCCACAGTGCCAGTATGAAGATCCTCAGGACTCACACAAAAGCTGGGTACTATGGTAGCATGCATCTGTAATCTCAGACTGAAGGAAGACAGCAGAGATGAAGAGGCTGTACAGGCAGTGGTTGTGTTAGCAAGGGACAGTCTTGAGCTGAGTAGAGTTAAATGTATCTCCACTGGGTCTCTGATCTCTGGGGGGGGGCGGTAAGAGGGTGGTACTTATATCTTGTGGACAGTATGCGAATTTCTCTTCATGACACTTTCTGTGGCCATGCATGCTCCTTGCAGAGTTTGGAGCAACAACATAAGGAGTCCATGGAGAACTGTCTGGATACTTATATTTATTTTTCCATAGGAACGCTAGAGTCAGTTTGTCTAAACACTGACAACAAAGGCTTGGTTCCTATCAAGACTCTTATTAAATTCTGAATCATCTGAGGGGAAACAGACAATTTCACGATGCTCGTTTTCATGTCCAAGAACATTATTCAAATTCTTCTTGTTGCTTGGAAGCATTTTAATACCTTCTCTACTTAGATCTTTCACATTTCTTCTTGTGTTTATTCCTGGGTTTTTCATCTTTTTCGTTGTGGCTATAAATGTTTTCTGTTCCCATTTTATCCTCTAACAGGCTGCCATTAAATCTTGCTCTTTAAATGAATGTTTTCCCTCCAGGGTCTCTGCTTGACTTTCTTCCTTTCTTCTCTTGTTCTCTCCCAAGCCTTCCTGAGCATCTGCCAGCTGATGCCTACAGATCATCATCCCTACCCTGTGCTCTCCCAGGAGCTTCTCATGCACATGCTATACCTGCCTCGTGAGCACTCCAAGCTTTGAAATTAAACTCTCATCTTGTCCCCAAACAAGCTACTTCTGCCATGTACCAGGTTCTATCCACAATGTGCCAGGAGCAGTGGCTGAGGTGGCATGTGAACAGAGACAAGTGGCCAGTGAGCTTTGGTGAAATCTAGAGCAAAGCCTAGGGTACTCTGAGCCTGCAGTGAGAGGTGACACTTTAAATATGAGGGGAGCATGGGACATCTGAATAAGCATTCTCAGAACCAAAACACCAAGTTAAAGCTGCAGGGAGACACATTCAGACCTAGGGGATAGCACGAGAGAAGGCACAGAGAGTTGAAAAGTGTGCTAGGCTAGCCCACTGGCCACCAAGCATAAAACTCCAAGGAACAGGTTTGCATGTTGAGTGTCGCAGGTCACAATTGGTATTTCAAATACATACAAATGAGGTTAGATTTGAGTGTAAAGAGCCTGTAACCAGTGAACCCGGCAGCGAAGATAACCAACTGAGCAGGCAGGCCAGGGGTGCCACCAACCAAACCAAAATGCAGGCCCCAGGTGAGCAGAGAGCATAAACTTTAGAGAGGTCTAGCTGGAAGGACTAGATATGGAGCAAATACAGAGAGATGCAAGAGCAGCTCCAGATACAGCAATGGTAAGAAAAACAACACGCAACTGCGGCCAGGAGCAGTAGAATAAGCAGCAGCTGGAGGTGGGAGTGAGAAGCTCAGGTGGGGACTGAGAACTTGCTCTGAGTAAGGCTCCGTTGTCAGGTCTTTGAGTGAATCTCCTCAATTAATTCTCAGCTAGTAGCCCTCAAAATAGGCGGTGTACCGCAGAGGAGGAGGAGGCAGAGGTGCAAAGAACAGTTGCTTGCTCAAGGTCATAGTTAACAAGAAAGAGAGCTGGGATCTGAGCAGAGGCCTAACCTCTTTGTCAACTTTGGATGTTGAAAGACAGTGACCTCTCAGACTTCCCATGAGAAAAGGTGGAGTTGGACAGGATCAGGTGAGTCCTAGGGCCGTGTCAGCTCTTAGGTGGTAAGAGCCCTTTAGTGAATGGGTATGTGGCAGGGCTGATGGTGCTATGGAGAGACAATATCCACTGGGCTTCCCATGTTCAGATCCTGTGGAGGCTTTAGACACTGACTTTTCTCTGTGAACAGAGGCCAAGGAGAGTCGTATCAGCAGAGACACTGTCTAATGGATGTAAGCCAAACAGCACCTCATTTTCCTGGACACAAAAAACACTTCACAGGCCATTCTCTACCTCCCACACAGGACCTGGACACTGGAAGTATCTGTATCACCTACATTTAGGCAGCATGGTCTGCAAGTCCTTCTGTCCTTTGTAGCTAGCTAGCTGCTTTCCAGTTTGGCTTGGGTCATTGTTTTGAGACAAGGCTCAAGGCTTAGTACAGTCTGGCTTCAAACTCATTTTCTGCCTTAACCTCCCAAGTGCCAGAATTATAGCTTTTGCAGTTGTGCCCAGATGCCCTTCACAGCTAGGTGGTCACCCCGTGCCTCCTCAGCCGCCATCTTCTCCCCTCTAAAGCAGAAGCCCTGGTACTGCCCTCGGAGCCATCAGCAGGACTGGATGACGTCACATGAAGAAGGCACTCTGGATACAGAAGGCTTCCCTGGCTGGCATTTCCTCTAACAGCCTGCAATGGGGAGAGTTTCCTCACTGTGGGCTTCAGAGCAGAGGCTAGGAAGGAGAAGTGTTGCCAGCTTCAAAGGTCTGGGACTCTGATGGCTAGTGGCCAAGAGCTCCCCTGGAAGCCCAGCCACTCACAGGGCTGGCAGTGCAAACATTCACAGGAGAGATGTGGATAGCCAGGAAAGAGGGGTGTGTGTGCAGCTGAAGGACTAGAGGACCTTCAAGCCCAGCTCCAACCCATAAAGGCCAGCTGGGGAAGTGCCTCACACTGCCAGGGCTTCTGATCTTGTAAGAGAAGCTAGACACCCAGCCAAGTTTTCAAATGTATTCCGCCCACCCCAGGCCCCTCACTCTCCTCCCCTTCTTTCCTGTGTATGTCAGGTGTCTTCCTCTAGACCGGCTCACCAGCCAGCCCCATGGACTCTCCCTCCACCTTTCCAAGAATCACCGGCCCATGAGAAGATCCGAGAACAGGCTTTCGTTCTTGAATAGCTAATACTTCATCCACTGAGCCGTCCTCCCAGCCACTAAAAATGCAGTAACTGATTTAGCTGTAGTGTGAACATGGGGAGGGGTAGGTTAGCTTAGATGGTGGAAGATCTGAATTATGTTGTTGTTGCCCTTGAACACTGACAGGGACATATATGTGCCTTGTTGTGTGTGTAGATACATGCTCAAGTGCTCCTCTGTTCCAAGGCTATGGGATTCTCCAAATAATGTGTTTGCCTATGTAAACACACATAGAGATAGATTGTCCCCGAGTCTGTCAGCCACCACCATCCTCCCATGTGCATCAGCACAAAAACTGACAGGCCCACAAGTGTCTGAAGTATGACATTACATGTGACAGTGGGGCCTGTGTGTTGATGCCCATATATATGGGCTCCCATGCACGTTGGGTCTGCGCCCTCCAAAGGCCATGCAGCAGAGAGCAAGACTACTTCCTGAGATGCCCCTGAGGGGTGGGCATTAACCACAAGAGTGCGTGGTAGCCGCACAGGAGCAAAAAAGAGGAAGCTGGCGCCTGCTCTCTAAGGAGGCACAAGGCGCAGGGCACCTGCGGGGCTGGCCTGGCGAGCTGGAAAAACCCGGGTATCTGTTCTGCTTCCAGGTCCGGGTTGTCCCCTCTGTCCCCAACCCCGCTAGCGTTGCAGTGGGGAGGAAATGGGAGGGAACAGAGAAGAGCTGGCGGTGTAGCAGCTGCACCCTGGGCGCTGCGGGAGGGAGGAGGGCGGCGCGCAGCCGCGGCCATTAGTCACCAGATGTCACCTTCTGCTGCCAAGGCGGCGGCTGGCTCAGACAATGGCCCGTGCGGTGGAGGGGCGGGCTCAGCCAATCCCAAAGCCTCGCCTCTGCTGACACCTACTGCCCTAGGATCACACTCCAAAGCTGCCTGACCCTGAGGCTCTTTGCTGGGGCCATTCCCTTGCCTGGCCTCAGCACCTGTCCCCCTCCGATATCTGCAGAACTGTGTCATTTTTCAGGATGCGATGCTGGCGTCAACTCCTGCGTTTCCTGCCTATCTCTCTGCTCCTCCTCCAATTTCAGAACCCTGTTTCACAGTACGCAACCATCTTGCCTACAGAATGGGCTGTGTGTGGCACAATAGGGATTCCCATTTTTCCCTGCCCTGTGGAGAGTGCCTGTACTCAGAGTTCTGATCTACAAGGCTGTAAGTTGAAGCTCATCTTCACCAGGGTGCACTTGGCCCTTGGCAGAAAGAAAAATAAAAAATTGCTTCCCTCGCTGCAGAAATTCAGTTAGAATTTGAATTGATGCATTCCCCGCCTCTTGGGCACAGATCCTTCCTCTTCCTCAAAAGATAAAATAAATAAATAAAAGGGAGTATTACACCCCTGTAGTGGTGCATAACACAGTGAGAGACCTTTTGTGGTCGTTTTTTCATATGCCCAGAAGGTGCATACCATCTCCAGATCCTGGAGTGCTGGTGCTGAGACCACAGTATGTGGATGCAGTCCCAGGCTCCTCCCTCCAAAACACTATCTGAATCTAGAGGAGCAGGAAGCAAACAGTGTCAAGCTCTGTCAGCCAAGCGTGCATCTGATGTAGGATTTTTGTTTTTGTAAACCTTTCAAAATGCAAACATTAATGTTAGCTCAGGAACCACACAAAAATCAAGTACCAGATAGGATTGCCCTCCCCCCCCCCCCCCCCCCCGTGCCTATCCATAGCCCATCAGCTTGGAGCATGCTGGAGTCAGGGACAGTCAGGCTGACCCAGGTTGGAGTCCCAGTTTGTTCCTGGGAAGCTCATGACCTTGACCAAATCTCGAGAGTACATGGGGAAAACATTAAAATGGTCTTGAAGGTCTGTTGGATGTGTGTGGGTTTCAACCACTTATCCCTTATTGCACTTGTCCAGGGCTATACACACGTTCACGAACATACAAGTAAGATAAGGCTGAGTAAGCTAGAGCCACAGAAAAGCAAACCACCTATTCCAGATAGATTGGACACAGACTCCCAGCTCCTCCCTTACCTGTCAGTGTGACCCTCCAGTAAAATGATCCTTGTCTCTGCACCTCTGCTAACAATATATCAGTTACCAACTTTCTCCTAGCATGCTCAGGCTTGCTGACCTTGCCTGGAAGGCACCTAACACCATCCTGACATATGACACATGGGGATGACGTCATTGTCACTGTTGTGATGTGAGTTCTCCAGTTTGGGGAAGCAGACTCCTTAGAAGAGATAAAGGAGTCTCAGCTTTATATTCAAGACAGACGAGTGGGGATGGCAATGTAGTCAGGAAGCACTGCCTAGAGGAAAACCAATAAACCGTGCTCCTTAATGGAGCCACTGGTCTCCTTGAGTCAGGGAAACAGTCAAAGTGGGAAGGAGGGGTGGTTTTGGAGCTATGGTGTCCCTTGGGAACAAGAACCCCCAGCAATGGGGACAAAGAAGCTCCTCTGTTTCTATCCCAGTCAGGATTAGGCCAGGTGGAGTCTTGCTGACTTAAAATTCCTTACAGGAAGTGCAGTACCCTTTATTACAAAGGTCACTCTTGCCTGGTAGAAAACACAAAGAGACAAGTGACACTGCCATCTCCACCACAAACTCCCAAACATACCCAGCAAAGTTCCACTTGGCCTAGGCTGTCCCATGTCTTCCTTCATATTTTGCTTTCCTGGTAACAGCTATGAACCTGGAGACCTATGCTGCTCGGGGCTGAGACATCTCCACTTGAAAACTGAGCTTGAGATGTTCAAGAGGCTTCACCTCTGCTCACCTGTCTCTAATCACCTCTGCTACAGAAGCTCCATGCCTCTCTCCTCACGCATTTCATAGGACCTGAGAATTTTTACACATAGATAGGTAGGTAGACAGATTGACAGACAGGCAAACATAGATGAGGTTAAACACAGATATAATCCCAGCATCCATAAAACAGAAGCAAGAGAATTGCTGAGTTTGAGGCCAGCTTGGGCTGCATGAGACCTTAACTCAAAAATAATATTAAAAAGCAAGTTAACAAATTTTATTTATGATTATATACACATCGAATATTTATATTTATATATAATACAAATATTTTGAGCAGTACTAGGAAGCAAGCCTAGGGTCTGTATATACGAGGCAAGTGTTCTGCTATCAGGTCACATCCTTAGCTCTTGTTTGGTTGTTAAGCTTTTTTTAGGTCAAGACAGGATGTCTCTAAGTTGTCCAGGCTAGCTTCAAACTTTCCATCTGCCTTATACAACCTCTCGAATATCTGAGATTGTAGGCATGGGCTACCACACCTGGCATGATATTCTATAAGATTTCAATTTGAAAGTCTGTTTTCTGGACAACAGGATCTGTGAAATGACACGTGCCCCAAACCCTATCATTGTTCCTGGTACCTGAATTTGAGTTCTGAGATGAGGTCAAAACCTGTATAATCAACTCAAAAATTAAAAAGTCAAGTTCTTATGTCTAGATAAACAGGTTCTGATATCATTACCTAGGTCCACGTCCCCTGACATACTGTGTGACTATGCACAAGCAGGCAGAGTTGGGCCAGGTGTGTAGTTGTAGACCATATATCTGCATCATGTCAGGAGCCAAGAAATCAGGAGCTTGGGCCAGTCCTTGTCCATGACGAACATCTATAGAATGCCTGTGCCAGCTGTGTCCACACAGAACCTGAAGATGGTCACTGGTCTCAATGTGCTCCTTCTGTCCCCCTCTATTATTTTTCACAAAGTAGGAGAGGTGTGAATGAGACTCTAGAATGGTCAAGGACTGCAGGCTGTGCCTATCACAAGCAGGCTCAGGAACTTTATGGAGCAATCACCATGAACCACAGGCACAATCAAAAACAAGAATCGATTGTTAGGTTGCACGGCAAACAGTACAGGCATCACAACCAGGGCCTGTTTCCTGATGACATCAGCCCTCCCAAAGGCCCCCAGGGTCAGGGATCCAGAGCAAAAGTGCTCTGATGGGGTTTCTCCTCAGGGTGGCCTCTGTGCTCCCTTCCAGCACTGATGGCTGGCTGAGCACCCTCTGCCACCAAAGCCAGGGACCACTGAGGAGAACCATGGTGGCCACAGAATCTACAGGAGAATCAACTCCTTCTCTTTGGCTTTGCTTTTAAAAATGAAGTGCATCAAAAGAGCTTTATTTTTTTAAAGTAACTCATAGTGAGTAAAATATTATTTTATATTATTTTGTGTTCATTTTCTAGGCTTTGTCACATGCACACGATATATTATGCATGTAGACCTGTTTATTTCACTGATATGTTATATTTTTAACTTTTTTCTTTTCACATGACACAGTTTGAACAACTTTCTCTAACCTATCACTGTCTCTGATGCTCATATTGCAGTCTTTCCTGTGGAGAGACGCCCATGAATGAATCACCCATCCACCACAGAAGCAACAGACATTTTAAGTGGCAATTAAGACTTGTCTGCCTCTCAAGTGCTTCTGAGAAGGCAGACATCAGACCTAGAGCTAGAAAATCTGCAGGCAGAGTGTGGGACATTTTTATTCCTTTCTTCTAGCCCTCTCACACAGCTCAGCTAGTCTGGAGAGAAGCTTATTGTCAATAAATAAAGAAACCATGGTGGAGGGAGAAAAGCCCGGGGTCTTTCCACTGTCACCCAGAGCTTCACACTATTGCTCCACTGGTACAGTTTAAACATGTCCTCCAAGATTCATCTGTTAAAGCTAAATCTTGCGTGTTGATCATGTTGGGAAGTGGTGTCTTTGGAGATAATAAAAACTAGAGCAGGTCACAGAGGTGGGGTGGGGGTGGGGGACAATGGTATAGGAAGGGAAAGAGATGCTCTACCTAGCAACAGGCTCTGGGCCTGTTCCATGTTGGAATACACAAAGAAGAGCTGACCAGATGCAGACCAGAAGCCAGCCCCATATCCTTGGAATGCCCATCAAATAACCTCCTGTTCTTTATAAAGTGCACAGTCTAGGTGTTCATTTATGCCAACACAGAACAGACTAAAACCCATATTAAGCACTATAGTCACACAATCCAGTTTAGTCTAGCTCCATGAGAGAAGTTGTCTTATCTAGGGTTTCTATTACTATGCTACACCACCATGATAAAAAGCAAGCTAAGGAGAAAAGGGTTAATTTCATTCCACAACTCCCAGGTCACACCTTATCACTGAGGGAAGTTGAGGTAGGAACTTGAGGCAGGAACCTAAAGGCAGGAGCTGAAGTGGAAGCCATTGGTGAATGCTGCTTACTGGCTTGTTCACCATAGTTTGCTAAGCCTGCTTTCTTATACCAGCCAGAGCCACCTGCCTGGGTATGGTGCCCCTCACATTGAGCTGGCCCCTCCCACATCAACTATCAATCATATAAATGTCCTACAATCTTGTCTACAGGCTGATCCTGTAGACTCTATAGGATCTGTGGTACAGAGGCATTTTTTTTTTCAATTAAGATTCCTTCTTCCCAGATGACCCTAGCTTAAATCAAACTGACATAGAAACTCGCCACTACAAGAGTCCAGCTATAAATGCCAAGAAAACACCAGAGAAAGAGAAACTGCAGCCCCCGACAACCTTCCAGCAGTGCATTGTAACAAAGGGTGAGCTCCCACAAAGATGATCAAGCTCTGCTATCCAGCTGTGTGACCCTGGACAAGTTACTTCTCCTCTCTGAGCCCTCATGTCTCAGAAGTGACTTACAGATGTGTTATTTCTGTGTTGTTGCAGTGGATGTACACACAGGAATGGCTTTAAGAAAAGTTCCTTCCTTGTGTGCCTCCATTCCCTTTCGGTCCATGCAGTCATCATCCAGGAGTGTTCTGAGCATCCCAGCTATGCTAAGAACTTAGGAGGCAAAGCAAAGGCTCCCCACTGTACCACAGGTTAGAGAAACACCATCACCAACAAATGAGCCAGTGATTACAACTGCGCATGATGTTGTGGGGAAGTCTGGAGTGGCCTGATGGTCCAAATTACCTCATCTAGCTGGGACTGAGAGAGAGATGGAGTGATTAGGGAAGAGTTCTAAGAAGCAGTCACTCCTGTGAGAGAGAAGGGATGTGAGAAGAAAAGTTGGGGGGGGGGGGTCACACTCCAAGACTTCCTGAGTCAGTTATCTCCCTGTGTCACATCGGTTCTAGGGATCAAATACAGGATATCAGCCTTGATGTCAGGCATCCATAACTACTGAGCAACCTCAGAAGTTCTATATTTTAAATTTCAAAAGGAACATAATTAGGCTGGGGGTGTAACTCTGAGTGCTTTCCCAGCATACAGGAAGCATCAGGAGATTTAGTCTCCAGTACCACATAAAACCTGGTGTGGTAGCATTACAGTAATCCCAGTACTCAGGAAGTAGAGGCAGGAAGATCAGAAGTTACAAGTTCATCCTCTCTTACATAGTAAATTTGAGTTCATCCTACACTACATGAGACCCTGACCAAAAGCCAAACTACCTTAAAAGTACCTATAAAATATAGCTTAATGGTAGAACATTTGCCAAACATGGGAATCCCGATTGAATTCCCAGTACTATAGAAACTGAAAAATGGTACTGTTTTCCTTCATTACCCCTCTGTATACAGAGCTCTGCAGAGTTCAGGCAACTGTGTGAGGCGGTGCAATATCTGCATGTAGCCTGAGCACACCCTACCTGGTGTGTAGTCAGATGACTCTGTGCTCAGTGCTGTGGGGAGTTATTTCATTGCATTGTTCTGGTGACAGGGACAACAAAGAGAAAATTCATGTCCAGAGTAGACCTGATGTTTTTCTAAGTCTGTTTGATCCAGAATTGGTTGATCCTGGATTTGAACCCACAGATAAGGAAGGTACACACGATGATGTTAGAGTGGAATGCTAAAGACCATCTGCACCAACAGGAGAGGTGGAATAGTGAGGCCAGTTTGTTCATAGGACAATCCAGGTGGGTGACAAACTTAGCCCAGGTGAAAAGAGAACTAAGGAGGAAGGAACCCTCAAGAACACTGGGATTCTAAAGGCTTTTCATTCACGGATGGACTTGTGACCTGGAAAAAATATCCTCAGACCTGTGACCCATGTAGAAAGACAGGGCCCTTAGACCACAGCAGAGTCTCTTTGCCTCACTTCCCCATGTGGGAAAAGCCCAGCTGGATTGCAGGCCAGGTGTGGAAAGAGAAGATGAAGCCATTTGCCACCCAGTGATCTCTCCGCTTAGATCAGGGATGGCGCAGACTGTCTGTCTCACAGCAAGGGTCTCAAAGATCAAAAACTTACTCTCAAAGCTTCCAGCTTTCAGAGCTCCAGGAGCCCTGTGTCAGGAACTGCCTTCCAATTGGAAGTAACAGAGAAATAATGGCTAATATTTCACCAGGATGCCAGGAAGATCATCCCCAGCTTCTAGAAACATATTAAAAATCAGACAGAGGCTTGGGCAGAGAACAGCCCTGATTCTCATTAGTGGTTGCAAATAAAAAGACCAGCATACGGTACCTGCAGAAGACAGCCACCAAGAGACCCTGGATCAGGACTTAGGAGTCTGGCTTCAGGGTGGGACCCTGGCGCTCATCACTCTGAGCAGATTTGTAGCCAGAATCTGAGTTTAGCTTCTGAGTGTGGTCAAGAAAGGAAGCTGAGGAACTCTTCTATGCAGAGCTGGGCCTGAGTGACCCTTGGTGTGAGGTACTCTCTGTAGAGCATGAAGGATCCTGGTAATTCATGAACAGACTCACCAACTTGGGAGAGGCAGTGGATGATGGCATTCAGAGATTTGGCATTTTTTTCCTGTGGCCTCTCTCAAGACCGGATTATCTTTTTATGTTAATTTTATCACTTTTTTAAATAAAAAAGTCCTTATTTATCCATGTATCCCTCTGCTCCCACTCCCCTCCCTCCATTCCAGTCAACCTTTAGCCTCTCCCCATCTCCTCCATCCCCTCCCCCCAAAAGGGAAAGAAGTCCCAAAGTAGGTCAGCTCAGCATAGCACATCTACTCCAGGCAAGTCAGATTTCCTCATCCCCAAATCAAGACTGGATTAGGTGTTCCTCTGCAGGGAATTGGCTCTAAGGTGCCAGCCCATGCACAGAAACACAGTCTGATCGCACCCCTCGAGGCTCCACATACTGCCCAAGCCAAACAACAGTTGCCTACACTTGGAGAGCCTAACTCCTTTTCCTGGTGGTTCCACAGTAGCTGTTCTCGATTAAGTGAGCTCCCCAGAGCTCCAGCCAGCCCCACTGTGGGATTTTCCTCATAATCCCTACCCCCTTGCTCATACACTCTTCTCCCCTGTTCTCGGCTGGACCAGAAGCTCCACCCAGTGCTCAGCCATGGATCTCTGCCTCCATCTCTATGCATTGTTGGATGTAGGTTCTGTGAGGATAATTATGGTGGCTATACATTTGATTATAGGGGAAGTCCTGTTTAGGCATTCCCTCCAGTATTGGTTGGAGACCTAGCCAGGGACATCCTATGAGTTGTTAGATGTTTCCCTAGCACCAGTCTCTTTCCAATCCCCCCCCCAACCCCCATTGGCTTCCTCTATCAAGAGATCCATCTCTTTTTTTCTCCCTCTATGTTGCTCCTCTCACTCAACCATCTCCTCCTCTCATGATTTGTTCCTACCGCTTCTTAGTTGCAATTCATTATGATCCCAATTTTCTAAGGTGATCTTCTCTATTTTCTCTCCCTAGGGGAATCTCTGGATGTCTCTCTTAAGTTCCTTCTGATCCCAAGCTGTTCAGGGGTTGTGGTTTGCAGCTTGTATATCCTTTGCTTTTTGTCTAAAATCCACTTATGAGTGAGTACATCCCATGCCTATCTTTCTAGGATTGTGATACCTCCTCAGGAGAAAATTCTCCCAATCCACCCATTTGCCTGCAAATTTTAGGATGTCTTTTTTTTTCTGCTGAGTAGTACTCCAACGTGTAGATGTACCACAGTTTGTTAATCCATTCTTCAGTTGAGGGGCATCTAGGTTGTTTCCAGGTTCTTGCTATTACAAATAATGCTGCTATGAACATAGTGTTGAGCTAATGCCCTTGAGGTATGAATGTGCATCCTTTGGGTATATGCCCAATAGTGATATTGCTGGATCCTTGGGGAGATTGATTCCCAGTTTTCTGGGAAACTACCATACTGCATTCCAGAGTGACTGTACAAGTTTACACTCCCACCAAGAATGGAGGAGTGTTCCCCTTGCTCTGTATCCTCTCCAGTACAGGCTGTCATCTGTGTTTTTGATCTTATCCATTCTGACAGGTATAAGATGGTCTCTCAAAGTTGTTTTGATTTATATTTCTCTGATGGCTAAAGAGGTTGAGCAATTTTTGAAGTGCCTTTCAGTCATTTGTAATTCTTCTGTTGAGAATTAATTCCCATTTTAGCTCTGAACCCCTTTTTATTAATTGGGTTATTTAGGTTTATGGGGCTCTAGTTTCTTGAGTTCTCTATGTATTTTAGAGATCAGTCCTCTGTCAGATGTAGGATAGCAGAGATCTTTTCCCATTCTGTCATCTTGTCTTATTGACTGGGTCGTTTGCTTTACAGAAGCTTCTCAGTTTCTGGATGTCCCACTTATTGATTGTTGTTCTTAGTGTCTGGGCTACTGGTGTTATATTTAGGAAGTGTTCTCCTGTGCCAATGCGTTGAAGGGTATTTCCCACTTTCTTTTCTATCAGGCTCAGTGTAGCTGGGTTTATGATGAGGTCTTTGATCCACTTGGACTTGAGTTTTGTGTGCAGGGTGATAGTTATGGATCTATTTGCAATCTTCTACATACTAACATCCAGTTATGCCAGCACCATTTGTTGAAGATACTATCTTTTTTCCAATGAATATTTTTGGCCTCTTTGCCAAAAATCAGGTGTTTATTGGTGTGTGGATTAATGTTGGGGTCTTCAGTTCAATTCCATTGATCCACAAATCTGTTTTTATGCCAGTACCAGGCTGTTTTTATTACTATAGCTCTACAGTGTAGCTTGAAGAGGACCTGACCATCTTTATCCAGGCTCCTGAGCCCCTACACCTGGACTGTATTGCAAGCTACAATGTCTAACACTCTGAGCAACAGATACCACTGTTATCTATTTATGTGTGTGTGTTTATTTAATCTTCAAAATAGCCCTCGGAGACAGGTACTCCCTCTATGCCCCTTTTATAGAGGAAGGAAGGAAGCCACAAGGAGGCAGATTAAGTTGGCCAAGTGAATCCCATTCCCAGGAGAATGAACACTGTCTGACTTCCAGCCTGGGCTCTTACCCTCACCCCGTTCTGTCTCCTAAGACCTGTGGGTCTCCATAGGTCTGTCCTGTTCTGCATATATCACCAGCTATCAATGATCTTAAGGTTTGGGCTATGAGCCCAGGAAAGAACCAAAGCTTCCAAATTCCCACAGATCTGGGTGCATCCTGCTTCTACCACTTCTGGACATGCCTGAGTATTATTTGGCTTATGTGCATATTTTTCAATTGATTATGCTCTAGCATAGACTTAAGCTGAGAAAGAAGGATGGCTGAGGAAAAGAAGCCAGGCTCTGGAAAGGGCCAGATGTTTTCCCACTGGCTTCATCTCTGGCCACATGCTAGTATGACCCTCAAGCTCCTTGAAATACTTTTTTCCTCTCCTGGGTTTTGGTCTTTGTCTCTGAGCCAGAGCCCTACCTCTGCTGGGAAGTTCTCCATCACTGCCTACAGTGCTCCTTTCTGGGCATCTGGGACTCTCAGGAGCTACCATTGTATCCCATTCCATCCAGAAATGCAGCACACCATGGTTATCTGGTGTTAGAGGATGTCACATCTTTTGCTGTCACTAAAGGTAGGGCTTGACTGTGCTCAACTTCTCCAGCCTGCATTTCAAAACACCCCCTTCCCCACCCGCATGCTCTCAAGAATCCTGTGACCTTATTGCTGTAACCTCCCTCCCTCATTGTCCCCCCACACACACAGGAGCTTTGTCCGAATCCACTTCCCAACCCCCATCCAGGGGCCAGGAGAAGGGGTGCATTCTGAAATACAAGAATATCCTTGCCAAGCTACCCTGGGGACAGCCCCTGAAAAGGAGTCCTGAGGCCAGGCAAAAGGGTCTGGTTACTAGAGAGATAATCTGATTATATTCAGTCAGTGGTGGGAGGAAAGGAACCAGAGCCTTGAGCATAGAAAAATGAAGAAATAAACCAATCAGGATGCTGAAGCCCCAAGTGGGGACAGAATACAGATGAAGCCAAAAGTCCTGGATTCCCCTTCTAACTCCACCACTTATTTGAACCTCCAAGCTAGGGAGGAGGCCCTACAGAGACTACCATACCTCTCAGAAGACCAGTGTCTATTCTAAGCCAGAACATCCCCTGTTCGAATTCCTCCAGGTCCTCCAAGGGATCACATGTGAAGCTCAAGGGGAGGCCAAGTCCCAAGCTCCCTGAGCAGTCTAAATGTGGCTTCTCTTCACCCCCTCTCCATGCATCAAGCATGGCAAAGTGGCCCCACCGCTGAGGGGGGGGGCTGGTGAGCACCCTGCAGCCCGGCAGCCAGCAGCTGGCCTGTCAACCTGAGAGGGAATCTGCCCCCAGGGAGGCTCCTAATTTAATCAGCTTCGCAAATCAGCTCGATGGGCTTAATTGATCTTTTTCACTCCTAATATTGTCGCTGTCACCGGCTGAGTTGTGTCTTCCCCAGCCACCCTGTGCATCATGCTCAGCTCAGACAGCCGGAGGGCGTGGGGAGAGGGTGCACTCCAGGAGCTTGTGGCCCAGACACACCTTAGACTGATAGAAATAGAAAACCGAGAAGAGTAAATAAAGCCAGACACCCCCCCCCCATTGAATCACTTGCCTGGAGCCCCAGCCAAGACACTAGAGGGACGGACCTGTGAGCCTCAGTTTTCTCATCTGTGGAGATTACAGTACTCTACCAATTCTTCAGGACTCATGTTCTTCATGTGTGTGTTCAGTGTCTAGTGGTATAGCATGCAGTAGGTAGACATAAAGAGTGATAGTAAGCAGAAATGAATCTGTCCTGATACCCATGGGACTCTCTAAATTGATGTCCTCCCCTAGGTGCCACCCTCTGTGGGACATAGGGTCTTGAAGCATTTAGAAAATATAGCGTGCTGTGTCCTGGTGCTGGGAGTGCAGTGGGAAGAGAGAAGGAAGGGCTTCCTGCAAGAGTGGTGCTCAGCTAGAGATGGGAAAGAGAAAGTAAAAACACTTCCCAGGGAAAAGCCCATGCCTCTCACTGAAGGATGGAGGGCTCTAAGCTGACTGGTATAGATAGAGGCTGAGAGTCTAGGTACAGACCAGACAGGATCAGACCAGAACTCCTAAGCTCTGGACTCCTACATTGTCAATGAGACCCTACAGTAGGGATGGTGTTGCTGTTCCCCATAAAACACACAGATAATTTCCCTACATGTAAGTAGTTTAAAAGATTGATGAGACAAAGTGAGGGGGGAACACTGGGGGGGGCACAGGGAGTGAGGGAATGAGGGATGGAGAGATTTCAACCTGTTCTCTTTCTTTGGTTTAAGAAAATGCAAGTTGTAGAGAGGTTCAGCACCTCCCTGACCTAAGGGCATAGCCTCTGGGCCAGTGCAAGTTTGGGGTTGACCTTTGAAGCTGTAGCCTTGAGGCGTGGCCAGGAACAGCTTAAAGTTCTGGTCCCTAAGAACAAATATTGACCTAATATCCATGTTTCTGTGATTATTGCTTGGGACTATTAATTGGGCCACATTGTGGTGGTTGGGGAGGGGGAATCAGGATGGACATTGGGCACCAAATGTGGCCCAATTAATAATCCTGATCAATAATCACATAGAAATGGATACTAGATCAATATTTATTCAAAGCAACTTACAATATATACTGAAAGGGATGCTGGAATGATTCACTCGTCCTTGTCTGAATGGATAGAATGAATCTCCTTTCCAGAGAGAGTGTTGTATAGTGGGATTATGTTGTTACATTGTAAATAATCAACGGGCCTACTGGTTTAATAAAAATGCTGATTAGCCAAAGGCAGACCGGAAGTGTGGGTGGGGCTACCAGACTAAGAAAAGTCTGGGAACAGGAAGCCAGAGAGACACCACAGAGACAGCACAATGAGATGTCAGCAAACACAGAGGAAAGAAGTTGAAATGTTGCTCTGAGAAAAGGTACCAAGCCTCATGACTGAACAAGATGAGAATCATGGGTTAGTTTAAGAGAAAGAGCTAGCTAGCAATATGCCAGAGCCATAGGCTGATCAGCATAAAATTAATACAAGGGTCTGTGTTTTTCTGTGGGACTGTGGGACTGTGAGTCTAGACCACAGGCCAGACAGGCCAGAAACTTATTACTACAGTGTTGTTTTCAGGGACCAGAACTTTAAGCTGTTTCTGGTCATGCCTTATGGCTACAGCTTTGAAGGTCATAGATGAACCCCAAACCTGAGCTGGCCCAGAGGCCACACCCTTAGGTCAGGGAGGTGCTGAATCACACTACAGCAGGTCATGAGCCAGAGCATTGAGGTCCAGTCCCTAATGAGTGAGTGAGGGTGGCAGGTTAAGGGATGCTATGATCTTCTAGGTTTGCATCCAGTGGATGTTTGGGGAATCCAGTTGAACCTCAGGAGCCACAGAGAACCCTACACTCTGTTTTCTGGGGTGACACTCTCTGTTACCAGTGACACTGCCTGCGGTGTGGAAGTCATTTAGAGACCTGGAGTGGAGGTCAGGGGAACAGTGAGAAGGTTACAGGAACAAGACTGAAGACAAGGCTGTTCGGAAGGGCAGTTCTGTAGAGTAAGTAGGCTGAGATCCCACATCCTAAATTCTGAAATCCAAAATGACCCACAACCAAAACCTTTGGAACGCCCATATGATGCCAAGTGGAAAATTCCACACCTGACCTCTCCCTGGGCTTCAGTCCAAATGTAGACAGACTTACAGACCATGAAATGGCCTCCATGCTACAGATAGAGGCTATGCAAAACAATGACTTTTATGTTTACATTTGATTCCAATCCCCAAGATGTCTCATTACACTTATGCAAATATTCCAGAATCTGATGGAGGTGAGAGTGGAGAGCAGGACCTGAATTCTAAAACATTTCTGGTCCTAAGCATTTTAGACCAGATATTGAGCCTAGATGAGAAGTAGAAAATACCATGCCAATTAAAAACATGTTTTGGCCAGGTGTAGTGACTCATACCTATAATCCTAAAACAGGAGAGGCTGAGATTGGAGAATTGCTATGAGCTCAAGGCCAGTTCGGGCTACAAAGTAAGTTGTAGATCAGCCTATGCCAGCCTGCTGCAGAGCAGCAGCACCACCAACAAAAGCCTTTCCAAGTCTTCATGCAGGCAGCCTGAGTTTAGATGCCAGCTGTACAGTGGCCCAGTTGTAATCTTGAGGACATCTTTCCCATTTCCAAAATGAATTCTAAGAGTCCCTCCCACCTAGACTATACTAGAGTCATGGTCAGCTCTAGAAACAATGGCTCGTATGCTCGCCCAGGTGTTTGGTCCACAGCAAGTGCTCAACATGTCAGAGTTACCAACACAAATAGACACATCAGAACTCTTCCACTCCTGGATGTGTTCAGCGTTTGTCCCTTATAAGGTCCTGGGAAAGTGATAGCCCATGACCCCTGGCCCAGGAGGAGTCTTTTTCTTTGAACTGATTTTGAACTTGACAAATCTCCCAGGCTCCGCTTATCATACACTCTCATTTACAGGTGATCAAACTGAGACCCAGACTAGAGAAGGTCACATGTAAAGAGGTGACAGTAACATATACAAGTGTCCACTTGGACCTATCAACTTGAGCTGAGTTCATGTTTTGGATAATGGTATGTGGATGCTGACGTATCTGGTATTCTGTAGTTCTGTGTTGTCCTTGTAAATACAAATAGGTCTAGACTTGTGCAGTATACTCCTAAACAGACATCACTCTTCTCTTCCTCACCTTCTCCCCAGAAGCCTTTATGGGACAGAGTACACAGGCTAGAGGAGCACCAGGCTGTACAGGAAATGGCACCACAGAGCAAGCATGTCTTCACCAGAAGGTTTTAGAGGCCAGAGGAAGACAGGACCAGGCCTCCCCCAATAGCAAGGATAGATGCCTTTGAAACTTGGTGAATACAAAGCAGCAGTGGGCAGCACTGGGCACTCTAAGGCATCAGGTATGGGTGCAGAGAAAGTGTGTGGCCCTCACTCAACTACTGCAGACATACTGGCAGTAAAGCCATAGATATTCTCAGGCATCTTCTGGGCCAAGAGCTTCACTGAGGCCAAGGGCAGACAAATTTGCCTCTGGAAGCTATATAGCATGGTCTCACTTAGGTACGCATTCCCTGAGCTATCATCTAACAACATGGGTGCTAAGATAAGCCAGTTAAAAACAGAAGGGTTAGGCACAACAGAGGTCTGGAGGTACTCAAGGCAGAGCCAACCAGTCTCCTCTCAAATGTAGGTTCAGAATTTCTGTGTGATATCCAGAATGTAGGCATGTAGGAAATTGGCTGTGTACTTGCTCACCAGCAAGACTTCTCAGGTACCAAGAGAGCCACCCTTACCTTGCCCTCATTGCCAGTCTTCTGTTCTCCTAACAGTGGCTTTTAAAGTAAGTAAAGTTCTGGCACATGCATATGAAACCTGAGTCCAAGCTCCAAATTCCACATAAAAAGCCAGTCATGGTGACATGCTGTAATTTCAGTAGGTATGGGGGTTGGGCCTGTTGGCCAATCAGCCTGATTCAACAAGTTCCAAGACAGTGAGAGGCCCTGTCTCAAAAACAAGGTGGATGATTCCTCAGGAATCACACTTGAATTTGACCTCTGGCATACACACAAACACACACACAAGCATACATACAACAAGAGCATACATTAGTGATGATGTAAGCCAATTCCTCATTGCCAATCCCCCATTTATAAATGTTCTGATGACAAGTCAATTGTTGGATGGTTCTGAGTTGGTTACACTTCCCAAAGTGAATGCTTTTGGCTCCAGAAATACCTTGCAATACAAATCACTTTCTTTACAAAATGGTTGTGAATTCATAGGACCTAGAATAATGTCATTAACAATGAGAGAGGCTGCCACTCACTCCTCTTTGCCCCTATTGTGAAGCCTGTAAGTCTATTCTCTCCAGGAAATGAAGATGAGATATATCAAAAATATCTTCTTGGATGATTCATTCTGGTGTTGTGGCTTTTGATAACCAAGGAAGGAGCCAAAGGCTGGACTTGGAATCCTCAGATTTGTACAATAGTAGCCAGAAAACTGTCTAACCTGGCGACCCATGGGGAGCCTCCAAGATTTGTGAAGCCCTCCTGTGGTGGGACTCAGGTGTCAGCTGATAAGGTCTGAAGATGCTTATCCAGGGTCCTGGGCTCCTGAAGGGGGAGTGGTCAACCCCATAAGGCTACTGGGATCCTGGGGTCCATTCTCTCTCTCTCTCTCTCTCTCTCTCTCTCTCTCTCTCTCTCTCTCTCTCTCTCTCTCTCTCTCTCTCTCTCTCTCTCCTTCCCTGACCAGGAATCAAACTCTGGCCGCAATGGTGAGAGCGCAGAATCTTAACTACTAGACCAAGCCAGTGCGGCTGGCCTGGTCAGGGAACAAAGAAAGAAAGAAATAAAAGAGAGCGAGGTCTTATGAATGGGGTTGACCACTCCCCCTTCAGGAGCCCGGGACCCTGGATAAGCATCTTCGGACCTTATCAGCTGACACCTGAATCCCACCACACTCCCTTGTCGCTATTGTGTAAACTTGACACAAGCCTAGACACATGTGGGAAGAGGGAATCTCAGCTGAGGAATTGCCTCCACCAGATGGGAGGGGGGGTCTTGCCTAGTGATTGATATTGATGATCTAGCTCTCTGTGGGCAGAACCATTCCTGGACAATTGATCCTAATTTGCCTAAGGAAGGCATCTGAGCCAGGAGGAAGCCAATAAAAAGTGTTCCCCCCTGGTCTCCACTCCAAGAGCCTGTCCTAGCTTCCCTCAAAGACTCTAAGCTAAATAACCTCCCGATTTGCTTATCACCGAGACAGAAAGCCAACTAGGACACCTCCTGGCCCCCATTTCTCCATGTCAGAAGACACCGTGCACTTATAAAGAACAGAGTAGTTCAAGAGGAAAGAATGTTCAATTCTTGCCAGAGTAGGGGTTGGAACTCAACCAAGGATGGCTTCACAGAGGTGTTAACCACTCCACGGGGGTTCTGTAGGGTCTAGGTAAAGAAAGAACACAGCTGACAGAGAAGCTTTGTAAAGGTTCAGAGTTTATATGATAGTCTCTGTACCAACACGACCTACAGCTTGAGATTATATGGGTTAAGGTGCAACGGGAAACTGAGGCCAGGCAGTGAAAACATAAATGAAAGGTTAGGGGCAGGGGACCCAGATCACCCAGGGCTACAGCAAATGGCAGGAGAGAGAACGTGGAGAGACCCAGAGTTCACATACGTCACTTGCTGGCGTGTGTGGTGCCCTGGAAATACTCAACTTGAAGAGAGCAGGCTCTGGAGAAGACAAGAAGAGTGCAGTAATATCCACAAGATGCTTTTCCCATGTATTTTTTTCCCTCCGCTGTAGTGTGCAGGCTCAGAGCATGTGAAGCACTAGCCAGTGGGGCACAGAGGTAAGGAGGAGGCTCATGGAGGCCTAAGAATGAAGCGGACATCTGGAGTGGGAGCGAGTTCCCTGTGCTCAGAAGTACGCTTAGCAGAGTGGTTACTGGAGCTTCAAACAGCAGGTGAATTTCTCAGTTTTCTCCCAGCCCTGGAAGTCTCCCTTACTATTTTATCTTGCATTAGAATGGATTTGAGAAGTTGCCTCTGGGGTGGGGGGTGGGGGGATAGTAATCAAAATGTAAATACCACGGGAATAATAGGTTTGGCCTAATTATCAGCGATTATTCAGTTTGTCATTATTTCTGTACAATATATCCCAAAGTTCCGGAAAACAAATCAAAGAAACTACCACGGCCAAGGCCATTAATAGAAGCAAAACACTTCAAGACGAGAATTTAATTTACTGGGTGAGTTCTTGAGGCACGGTTTTGTTGATGAATATTTATAAAAGTGGGTTAGGCTGGACCTGGTAATGATTGCGAAATATTTTAATGTTGTCCCCCTCATTAATTTACCTTTAATGAATGACTTGATAAAGCGTAGTTGTTTGTACGTAATGATTTCATTAATAGCTACGGTATATTCAAGTGTTTTGCCCACGTTTGAATGGCACCTGAATAAAATAATACCTTAAATTATACAGTAGAATAAGGTATATTTGTTGAAATGTTCCAAGCCCCAGCTTCTTTGTAGCCAGGTTCTGGGAATTCCAAATAGCAATGATATAAAGAGCTTGAGTGACTGGGCTCTTTGGTTTCTTAGTTTTCTCTCAAAACTGGCCTCTGTGAAAAGCCTATACCAAAAACTTGTAGACAGAGAATCGCAAGATGTCCCTCCTAGCTGCCCCCACCCTACTCTTTTTCATCTCTAACAATTACTTCAACCTTCCCAGCCAGAATGTGTTCAATAATGAAGATGGGGGGGGGGGTGCTTTGCTGAGAAAGGAGTCAAGTGGGAGAGGCCACTGCAGGTGAGGAGCAGGTTCCTGTGAAGAGCCCTCCCTGGCTTTACTTTCTATGTCCACTCTTTGATCCTCACCTGCTTTATAGAAGGGCCTGATCCTGTTGTCATAAGAATGCCCTGCCAACTTAAGCTGTGTTTAAACTGATGGGAGAGAACAAGGAAGTGGGTTCCCTTTGGCTGGCTTTGGGTCCTCGAGATGACTCACGAGGGTAAGACCATTTGCTGTGCAAGCCTGGTGATCTGAGTTCAATCCCTGGAACCACATAAAGGTGGAAGGAAAGAATTGATTCCACAGAGTTGTCCCCCAACCTCTACATGTGCACCTTTCCATACAAAATAAATAAATGTTAAAATAGTTAAAAATCAAAAGGATCCCTTTGACTATCTCTCAGCTGCATCTGCTTCCCTCTAAAAGCATCTCTGTGTGTCTGTCTCTTGAGTTTGCTTGTTATTTGTTGAGTGAAGAAGCTATGCTGTTTATATTCACTGCAACTGGCAGAGAGACGGGGGTGGGGGGGGATGGGAGTGGAAGGGGAGGAGAAAGATTGATTAAATAGATGTGAAACAGAGAGCCAAGCAGGCCACTTGTTGGGATCAATGTCACTGGTCCCATGAGCAACTGTGTTATCTGCTACCACCCTGTGCAGGCCCTCATGTCTCCCCAACTCCGGTCTCTTCTCTGTTTCCCCTGATTATTCATCCCCTTTTGTCACCACATAGGCAGGCCTGGAGTAAGCGAGGCACTTATGTAACAGTGTCCCTCAGTGGGTACACATGACACATGGCCTCCAGTGATTCTCAATCTTTGGGATCCTTGGACCCCCCACACACCTCCCCATCTTGTAAATCTCAAAGGACTGTTTCATTAGATGCATTTTTTCCCCAAATGGAAACAGACTCCGTGGAATGGAATGCTAACTGGAATTTCCAGAGCTAGGAAACAGCTGAGTCAAGTCATCACAAGGGCCTTTGGGTACAGCCGAGTGACTCAGCCACTCAACAGGTCACTTCTCCCAGAGATATTTCCACTGTTAAATGTATAATCCAAAGGAATGAATTATGTATGGTAAAACGCTCGACTCAAAAGCATGCAAGCAGGTAATAAATGACCTGGCTTCAAGATTCAACACAGAAGGTCAAGGAGAGCTGGGTTCAAAGTCTTCTGATTCCACCTAGGAATCAGGTAGCCTTGAGCTAGCCCTCCCCACTTTCTGGGCCTGTTTCTTAATATGTGAAATGAGTATGATCATCCCACCCACCAAAGCTGAGAAGGGAACCAGCACAGTATCACTGCAAGGAACACTGCAAGAGAGCAGAGCCCAGGCACAACTCAGCAGGGCAGGGTGACAGGGAAGGGCCTTGTCCTGGGCTCAGCCAGGCAGAGGAGGGAAAGGCAGGTAAGAGGTGGTAACAGCACCCCAGCCATACTGCTTCAACCCCATCTCCATGCCCAGCAGTGGGTCGAAACCATCTACCCTTCAGCTAGTGCTTGGATGGGAAGGGCTGGGTACCTGTGTCTACCCTGCCATCCTCATCTTTGCATTGTCCCCCACCTCCGAGGGAAGATTTATGGAAAGATTAAGGGTCCCTTTTTTTTTTCAATATCTATTAATATTCATGGCAGTCTTCACAGCCATCTGCTTTTAACGATTTTGTTTGCAAAGACCTGAGATTAAAATATGGCCTGCTAGTGCTCCAGAGCATCTGAACCGAGGGCGATAAAACAAAGACCCTTTCAAGAGCTGAAAGCAGGCCTGTCACTCCACCTGCAGCCTGGAGACTAATGACTACAGGGAGGGAGGGGCAGCTGGGGAAGGCTCCAGACCTGGCTGAGATCAGACCAGAGCCCAGCTTCCTGCTCCCCTCAGGCTCCACAGGGTTAATTGAGGAGGGAGAGAAGCAGCCCTGCTCTCTCCCTGACACCTTGCACAGGGTCCCTAGGGTAAGAGGACTTAGCCTGGGCAGGAGGAAGATGCTGGTGATAGCCCAAGGGACACAATGTTTCCTGGGTTCTTAAATCCTGGAATCAGGACCCTGGAGAGAGGCTTGTTGCCACTGCAGTTGCCCAGAAGCACAGCTAAGGTTGGGGTGCTTGGCTCCACATTCCTTCTCCATCTAAGAGATCCTGTAAGATGTCAGCTGAAGCTGGGCTTTCTTGTCTTGACTTACGCAGGCAGGTATCTCTGTTCTGTCTGTCTACTTGTCAGCAATATCCAGAGGGTGTCTTGGATCACAATAACGCCCCGTCAGTGATCTTTCTTTCAGAAGGCACATGGGAGAGAAAACTTGTGAGATCTTACCAGCCTGAGGTTGTGTTGATCATTCCCTCCATAACCACAGGGGGAATCACTACTCTTGGGCTCTTCAATGGTTCAGAGCAGCTCAGGTTTTTCTCTTTCTGTGTGGAAGGTCCTAAGAGGCTATGAGCTGCTTTGTTGAAGGTTCCTGCTCTGAGAATGGTGATAAACAGCAGAATTCTATTCCCCACTCCTGGGAACTCACCCCTGTATCAACCAGGCAGGTTAGTCTTTACCCGAGACTCCCCATATCAGATTCTGCCCTTAGGATCACCAGCTTCATCTCCCTGACCCAAAACTCACACCCCATGCCAACGGGCACCATCCCTCTCTGGCCTGTGAGTCATCTCTAGCCCCCAAACCTGCTCCTCACTGACGTCCTTCAGGTGAGGTGGAGCTCGATACACCAGGCCTGCAGCAGCCCAACTTCTAGGGGGGCCCCCTTCAAAGTGGGTCACACTAATCATTTCCCACTTCTGACATATTACACTAGAGCCTGCCGCCCTTGGGAACATTAACCCCCCCCTCCCTCCATGTGTGTACCCACCCCAAGCCTCCAAGCTTTTGCTAGGGTCAGTCTCTCTTCCTACCACCTGTGTCCCTTTGTCACCCAAAAGGACCTCCATGAAGCCTTCCAGCGAGTGCCAAGCCAGTGCTGCCAGCAGAATTTGCCACTCTGAATGTTTCTCGGTAACAGCAGCACCTGAGGAATGCTTAGGAACATGTAACATAGAGAGGGAGTGATTTACTCAACACTGCACAGTTGCCCTGTGATGGCACCTCATTCTAACCTGACAAGTTCCCCCCCTCCACCAGGACTCCTCACTGCCTTCTCCACCTGTGCTACCTACCCATGAGCATACATCATACACATCACTGCCATGTCACCATTGATAAAGGAAAGCAAACTACTGTCTGTGTGTCTTCCCTGATACCCCAGAAGGATTCCACTGTGTGTGTGTGTGTGTGTGTGTGTGTGTGTGTCTGTGTGTGTGTCTGTGTGTCTATGTGTGTGTGTCTCTGTGTGTGTGTCTGTGTGTGTCTGTGTGTGTCTGTGTGTGTCTGTGTGTGTCTGTGTGTATCTATGCCCCAGCCCACAGCCAGCACCAAAAGGACATGGAAGGGATTCCTAAGGATGCAAAGAAGAAAGGAAAAATGTGTGACTGTGTGAGCGGCTTGTGTGAGTGTCTGTGACTGCAGTCTGTGAGGTGTGTATGTGAGAGAGGGGGAGAGGGAGGGAGGGAGGGAGGTATGTGTGTGTAGGGGAAGGGAGGGGGAGAGGGAGAGGGAGGGAGGAGTGTGTGTGTGTGTGTGTGTGTGTGTGTGTGCGCGTGTTCATGCTCTCGAATAGGTGCCTGTGCACACGTGTATACACATGTCCTCAGTATCCTGAGCCCCCGCCAGCTCTCAGCCGCATGAATAGTTAAAGCCTTTAAACCAGCGCCGCTTCGTCACCGATATTTTTACAAAGTTGTCACAGAGAAATATCATTTTTCTTCCTCCTTTATTTCATTTTCTTTGGGATATAGTAATTAACAAAAGCCGTTAGATGCCAGCAAAACTGTTTCTTTTGAAGTTTCTACATGGCTGTCATCCGGGAGATAAAGGCAGATTATTCAATCTTGACATTCTAATTGTGGATGCCAGATAAAAGCCTGGATTAGACACTTCACAGCCCTACTCGGGGGAGGGGGAGACCAGCAGAAGAGAGGCTGCAGTGGACCACGTGGGCTGGGGCAGGAGGGGCTCCACCCGGAGAGTTACGGACCCTGCCCATACAGCTTGACTTCTCTCATTTAGAGTCAGACATTTCCAAATTAGGCAGTATTGGAGGGGAAGGATTCATGTTCCTACTGGAGGGGGACATTCTGGGTTCACCCCTCCAGGCAGCCTCCTCCACTGCAGCTCATGTGGCAGACACTCCCTCCCTGTGGCCTGGGCTTGGAAAAGGAAGGAGAGGGTGGAAGGGACAGATCCTTGCCTGCTAAGAGTCTGCCAGAGCTGTACCAGTGTCACTCTGCCAGAGGGGAGTGGGGGGACTGATTCCAGCCACAGCAAGAATGAAGGCAGCCACTTGGGAGAGGCAGAAAGGCCAGCATTCAGACACCCTGAAGAATACATTCACTCTGAAGACTGGAAGTTTCCACAACACAGAGGTAGTGTTGTCTGATTTTCCAAACCAAACCTGGACAGGAGTATTTACCATGACCTTGAAATTCAGCTTGTCCCATGAGCAGCAAGAACCAACACTTGTTCTCCATGGTCCATGAAGCCCCCTTAAGCAAGCATTTGCCCTTCACTGGACCTAAGGATAACACTGATAATAACACAGGGGACTGTATCAGATAGGTTCTAATCAGGACTTATAATCCACTCTGGGTATTTCAAGCAGCAAATCTAACACAAGGATTGATGGAGCAGAGGCTGGAAGACCACATAGACAAACTCTGGCTCAGCACCAGCCTAGGCCCCAGGGGAGGCAGGGCAGTTGCATTACCAGGGCCCAGAACCAAGAGAAACAGAGCTGCAAACTCAGTGTGTCTCAGGGGCTGTAAACACTGCCAGAAAAAGACAGAGACAGGGTGATGTCCAGAGTCTCCCTGATTCCCAGGCCCTCTGTTTTCCATTTTGCTTCAGGGGAATCTCACAAGTTTCATTGAACTACACTCTAGGAACAGAGCCCTTGGGCCATTCCCTGAGCCACAAAGCAGAGGCGGGAGGGGTGGTGAGGAGAGGTTCTGAGGCCTGGGGATGAACTGGCCAAGCACTCTTGCAGGCTTTGCACCCTCATCAACTAAATGAAAGATTCTGCCAATGACTCCATTAGGCTTGCCTTCCCTCCTTGGAGACCTAGCACATTCCTCTCCTTCCGTTCCCACTGTATCAACCCAAGACACAGATAATACTGGATTTGCACTCCATGCTTTAAACCAGTATGCCTATTTTATGAAGAGAAACTGAGCCTAAATTAAGAAGAAAGTATATGCCTGAGTTACAAAGATCAGAGGAGGTCAGAGCCCAAATACCGGACTGGTTAATAAGAAAGGGGAAGTAAGACTGTTCATTGGAACATTGAGAAAGTGCTCCCATGTACAACTCCACTGATCCTTGTCGGGAAAGACAGCAGGGATAATGACAGAGACAAGAAAAACAAACCCCGAGCTGCTCAGGGGCTGGCACTGTCACTCCATTACTATATGACCGTAACAAAGTCCTCTGTGTACTGTGGCAGGTGGGAAGGTTCACCTGGACAACACCTGACACCTTCCCCATAATACCAAGCTGAGATTCTGCTTCCTGGACAGAGGTGGAAGAAATCCATCCTTTCAGAAGGCAGTTGAGAGGAAGGAGGGTCTTTAGAAAGAAAAGTCGAGAGGGAGGCACTGGGAAACATAAATCTGCTGGCGAGGCTCTCTCAGAAAGGGCTTTAATTAATTGTTTTTATACGACATAAGAGCGACTCATTACAGAACAGCTTTGATTTGTGACACCTGCATTATAGATGATTTTTAAATTAACATTTCCCCAATAAAAGGTGTCAGTAGAGAGCTGAAGGCATCCAGAGAAATATAAAAGGGTAATAGTATGAAAATACAAACAAATACCAGCCCAGCCTGACAAAGGGGGCTGCTTAATCAATTTTCCAATTAATTAAGGCTTACTGGGAGAGCTGGGGCCCTAGAGGCAGTTCAGGGGACCAGGTTGAGTCTCAGACATCAAATGCTACAACCAGGAAACCATCTGGGCTTGAGAGAAAGGCATGGTGTGGATGTAAGGGATGCTGCCCGACTTCCCCTTAAGGGACCTGAAAATAGATGTGCCTAGGGGAGCATGCTTTCTCTCCTTGCTGTGCTGAATTCATTATGCATTAGTTTAGTAAGACACTTTATACAGTGACAATGTGTCCCGGGCAGCAAAAGGGATGTGCCCAAATGAGGGCCCATGTGTCTGGTCCAGAAAGAATGAAGGGCAGAGCGATGGAAGAATCTAGAAAGCAAGAGATTGATTTCAGAAGTGTCTGTGAAGCATTTGGAGGGTTTTGATTGTTTTTCTCGAGGTTTCCAGTGAAGAGTGGCAGGCAAGAAAACCATATGATAATGTCTGCAGCTTAGACAGCTAGGAAGGAGTAGACTGCCCATCAGAGGCATGGAGAGAAGGAAGAGACGTTAGCTAAAGGAAGCCAGTGTATGCACTAAGTTCAGAGAGATGGCTGCAGCCAAGCAGAAGGACACTGGAGAGATCTAAAGGGCAGATCTGACCTACAGGTCTTGACTTGCCCTTAGAAACCAGCTCTTAAAGGAATTAGTTACAGGGCCTCCAGAGAGAGCCAGAGGCTAGAGGATTTCAAGCCAGGATTGGGGATGATGCTGCAAGCAATGTAGTTCGGGTAGAGCTACCATGGAGAGCCTCTCCTAAAAGGTAGCTTTGGAAAATCCAATGTACCTAGAGCCAGCCAGAACAACACTCTGGTTGCCTGGGAGCCTATCAAGCCATTGCAAGGACCAAAGACTGGAAAAATCAAAGTAAGTATAGAACTGTCTGCTTCCCCTCTACTGTTTTGTCTTTGCCCTGGAGGGGTCACTTCTGCATCAGGAGCCATGAAATGTGGAAAGAGTTTCCCAGACTCTTATGGCAAATTCCCAGGCTCTTTCCATACTGATGCTGACAGTAACCTACCTTTTTCACTACCCAAGATCTCTCTCTAAACCTAGATGAACTCAAGGTCCACAAGACAATCAGATGTACCCCCTTCCATATTCTATTCTTCCCTGGTCTCAGCCTCAGAGAAAGGGTTACCATCTACACAACTGCTCAAAAGAGACCGGGGGATGACCTGATACTGTCCATCTCTCGTGTGCAGATCCATTCATTTTTCTGCCATGCAGCTCCCTGCCCAGTGTGTCCATCCCATCTTCATGGATGGACAGCTGTTCTCCCCACCCCTCATCTTCTACCTGCCCATACACTCTGAACACAGTGGCTGGAGGGATTCTTCTAAACTGACCAATACACACACCTTGTACAGCTGCCAGGATTAGGCTTAGAGGCTTCCTCTGTCCCCAAGCCAAAGCCAAACTGTCACCATACTGGAGTGCAGCCTCTGCCTTCCCTATATGACTTACTTCCATGTCTCACTCTCCAGACTCTTGGGCTCAGTCACTGTACCATCTCATTTATCTTCTTTTATACCTGTATTCCTTTTACAAGGAATATTTTTAAAGATTTTTTTAATTATGTGACTGTGAGTGTGTCTATGTGTAGACATGTGGATGTGAGTACAGATACCAATGGAGGCCAGAGGCATTAGGTCTCCTGGAGCTGGAATGTAAACCTTCCCATGTAGGTGCTGAGAACTGAACTCAGGTCTTTAGCAAGAGCAATATGTGCTATTAACCTCTGAGCCATCTATTCAGCACTGTTGTGAACATTTTAAAGGTCCTGCCCTGCATTTCCCCCATACCTCACTGTGGTCTAGACACTTCCCAGTCCACACCTCCAGCCTCAGGTTCATCAACCACTTTTGAGATTATTTGTTTCCCTATGTTTCAAGCTCCAGCAATTTTAGAATCTTCTGTTTTGATCACCTTTTGTCTTCAGTGCCTGGTAAGTAGACTTTGTAAGCCAAATAAATAGAACATAGATGAATGAATGCATGGATTAAGTGATGTCACACAACACAGCACATCTCACACTTACTAGGAGTTAATGAAGACAACAGGGCACCTTAGCTCACAGCACACATTTTACCACAAGTCTCTAACAAAGCCACTCCCTCAGGATAGACTTTTGTACATCATTGGAACAGTAATGGGAACATGTCTGTATCACATAGCTAGCAAGGATGAGGGAGGGGTCTCCACAGGCTTGAGCTAGTGTGATAATGTACTCTTCACATCATCCCAGAGCCCCAAAAGACACAACCATTGACTAAGGCTTCTGGCTAGAATATCTGAATGTTTAGGGGCCCTTTGCAAAACAGGTTAGTTTTGCCAGCTGGTTTAGAAACAGAGAATGGCACAGACATACTTTTGGAATAAGGGAGAAGTGGAGAGTAGATTCCTGTATCCAGGGCAAAGTTGAACAAGTGAATGTGTCCTCAGGTCAATGATAAAACCTGGGATTCAGGGAATGTTAAAGGAAGCCAGTATTGACCATTGGACAGTGAGTAGGGTGTGGTTGTGTCTGTATGCATTTGTGTGAGGCCCATTCACAGGGCTCAGAGTAGCATGGGGGGGGGGGACGACAAGTTTCCAGAATGGCTATAGGAAGTCTATATTTAGCAACCAGAAAGTAGAGTAGGATGGGGTTGAGGTCAAGTATAAACATAGTCCCCACAAAATGGGAGAGATGGTGTCTGCCTGGAGAAACCTAGAAAGGCACCAGAGAGGAGGTGGGCTTGTCCAGAAGGGTTGATATGTGCAAAAGCAGGAGCTTCCCAGTGAGGCTCCCTTTCTTTTAGTCTTCCTTGGAGAAAGCACCTCAGAAGGCCAGCTTCTTCCTGGAAGTTTAGAAAGAATGCAGGAAGCATCAAACCTGTCTATATCCCACATGAGGAGGTCAAGGTCAAGAGCAAAGATGTCCTCTTGTGCCCCTTGAACAATGCTGCAAAGTGGGTGTCTCTCTATAGGCACAAACAGCAGGCTTCTTCATTCACCATGTAACAAATGAAAGGATGGAGGCCCAGAAGGGTCAAAGGCCTTGCAGACATCCCAGGGGACAGACAGAAGCAGAACTCAAAGCAACAGAGCTCTGACTCCGAGTCTACACATGCAGGTGAATTTGCTATCTTTGGTTCTGATTATTCTGAAGCACAGATGAATAACTGACAGCTGATGCTAAAAATACATGTTGTGGGGTTGATTGACAGCATGAGCTTGGTGATTTACAAACATAGGATGATTCTATTTCTCTCAATAACTGATACTGGCTTTGCTCTGTGAGTGCTTATCCCACAGGCTGCCAGTTCGTGGGGAAGGAAAGAGAGCACACAATGGTGTCATCTTCATCCATTCTGGTGATTTCCTCATGCCATTTCTCTCTGCAGAAGTCACCTTCAAATTATTAAAAAGTGTTAACTGTCCAGTTCAAAGCCACCTCCTGTGTAGGTAGCTCCTGCCAGAACCAGGTTTGGGAACTGGAGCATTCTGCACTTGACTAGATGTCCCACTGTAAAGGACTGGACAAGCCTCTGTAGACTACCACCACCTGTCTGCTGACATTGCTCGCCAGTATCCTAACCTGGCTGGCCACCAGGGCTGGGACTACCTGCCAACTTCTTATGTGACTTTCAAGTCTTCAGCAGACACCTTCTTCTTGAACTTCTGAAATCTGAGCCCACAGAGGTGTGTACTAGTAAGTTGGGGATGGGCCACGGCAGTTACCATCTAGAGACTCTGTCTTTCTCTTTATAAGAAGAAGGACACAGGTGGCACCCTGATTTTGTGTTTTGGTTAAAACATCTCTACAATCCCTACTGTGAGTATTAAAATGGTAAATAAGGCCACCTTCTAGAATATGACCTGGAGTCTATACACTATGGTCATTTGACCTCAGACTCTGTCTATTTTTTGATTGGCCCAGGAACTAAAAATGGCTTTTTACAAATTTTGCTGCTTGAAAAAAATATTTCTGAGATGTAAGAAGATGGTCACATTTATCTGTAAATTTCCAAAGGTTTCTTCCCACGCTGCCATAGCAGAGCTAAGTATTAGTAAAAAAAATTCCATTTTCTAACTGATCTTTTACAAACTTTGCCAACCTCAAATCAAGACTACATTTCCCAGCCTCCCTTGCATCTAGATGGATCATATGCTCTGAAGCACAGGTCTGTAAAGGATAATGATTCTGTCGGCTTTGGTCCTCTGCAAGAGAAGTACATAGTCTTAACCACTGGACCATCCTTCCAGCCCCTCTTTTCTGCCTCTTCTGAGCTCTTTTCAACCCCGGGCAGAGCCAAGCAGCTGTAACAGTAACATCATGACAAGGCTCCCAGGGTTCCAGGACCATGGCCCAGGTGACTCAGTCACAACATGAAGAAAATGTGGAACTGTCCCAACAAATCTAAATCTATGAGGAGAAAGGTGTACCAGTTGGTTAGCATCTGTCATCATGACACAGACTAGAGTAACCCAGATGAAGGAACCTCGCTGAGCAATTACATCCAACAGACTGGCCTATGGACATATATATGGGGCATTTTCTTGATTAATGATTTATGTGGGGGATCCTTCCCACTGAAGGTAATGCTGTCCGTGGGCAGGTGGTCTGGAGTAGTATAAGAAAGCAGTTTTAGGGACTAGAGAGATGGCTCAATGGTTTTCAGAAGACTCGAGTTCAATTCCTAGCATCCACAGAGCAGCTTACAACTAGCTGTAACTCTGGTTCCAAGGAACCTGACACCTTCACGTAGACATACATGCAGGCAAAACACCAGTGCACATAAAATAAAAATTAAATAAATTTCTGAAAAATGAAGGAGAAGAAGAAAGCAAGCAGGTTGAGCAAGCCATGGATAACAAGCCTGTAAGCAATGTTCCTACATGGCCTCTGCTTCAGTTCCTGCCTCTGGATTCCTGCCTTGGCTTCCCTCCCTCAGTGATAGACTGTAACCTGCAAGCTAAATATCCCCTTCCCTTTCCAAGTTGCTTTTGGCCAGCAGCAGAAACCTGACTAGAACAGAGGCATCTGTGAGTTGTCCAGCATCCTGTCCCTAACCTGGGTGGTACAGATGCCCATACCCAGCTGGACACCATTTCCATAACGCCCTGCCTGACAGTGCCAGTGGTCATACTGAAGGCTAGTGTCCTTGGGTAACAGGACTTCTAAACAGATGAGGAAATGGGATCCCTTAACTTAGCATTTTTCTCAACAGCTAAGAAGGGGGTGCCTATGTCAGAATTTCTCTTCTTGCAAGGAACGGAGAGACTCAAAAGAAGAACCTAGTGTAATACAAAGCTGATCCTCACAGAATCCTGGGAGAGGCCCGGGCACCCGGGTTTTATGAGGTCACCCTCAGCAGGCTAACAGAGGTGTGCTATCCAGACTTGAATCTCTCTCCCTTCCTCAGCGAACCTTGCTGTCCTTTTTCTGCCTGCTACCTCCTCTATCATTCACAGCAGGTGATCTGCTGGGTTCCCAGCCAATGGCAGCTCTAGATATGTCAAACTATCCACTTAGGCTCAGCCACTTACCCAACTTTCTCTAGACAGAAAGCAGACTGGCCCAGCTGTGCCATTGAATCATACTACCTACACCATACGGTGTGGGCAATCTTTGATCCACTAAGGAGAGACTCAGCTGCTGTGCATACATGCCCTGGGAACAGAGTCCCTGAGCCAGGAACCTCCTCTCTAAAGGTTTGGGAGCTCTATGGTAAAGAATGTGGATTATGGGCCAGGACATTAGGTTCATCTATACCTCCCTTTGCTGACCACAGTAAGTTGGAACATTCATTTCTGTTTCTGCAAAATCGAAATCACAGTAAAAATAAGTGCCGGCCCCCTAGGGCTGTCAAAGATGAGATAAATTAATACACATAGGGAACTGAAGATGTAGAAGTCTTTGGAGGTCAGCAAAGAATTAATATATAATTATGCCTTTGCTGTGAAGTCACAGTATGTGCCATCAGAGGATTCAGGCCAACCTGAAAAAGAAGATAATTCTTCACAGATAGGCTTCTTGGGTGTCACAGGGCACAAGGGCCACCCTCCACTGAACTCTCACTCTATCCATTCAAGACACATACTTTTTAACCCCTGTGGGACCCCACAAGCAGTGGCCTACAGAATCTCTTCAGGAATCCATGTGATGGGAACTCCAAGAGAGTCAGCAGGTTGACCGGACACACTCATTTCAGGCTTAATTTCATCAGCCTGAGTGACCCTGAGAGTCTATTGGTAAATCTTTCCCCCTTTGGAGGCAGGCATGTGCAGACACAGGCTGGGATATTAGGAGTAAGGTGGCTTGCACTGTCCTTGAGAGAGAATAGATAAAGTAGATTAAGGTGGAAGAGACTTAAAAAGGGAAATGGGGCGGTCCCACCTCAGCATCACATCAAGTGGGTAGAAGACATTGCTCCATACTTGGTCAAACCTGTCCTGCTGTGTTATTCAAATATATGTGGCACTCTCCATTTAGCAAGCAGAGCTCTGGCCCATGATACCTGAAGCCACCCCTCCTAGCTCTGCCTTCCGGACCTCTGTGATCCTGACCCTGGGCCCTGCCCATATGGTAGCCCAGAAGACTTCAGGGCCATCTCTCTAACCCACCCCATTAGTTCCTTGGTTCTGCTATGCTCCTGGGGCACACTCCAAGTGCTGGGCACCCTGTGCCTTCCGTGCCAACCTGGGACCAAGACATTTCGCTCACCAATTTATTGTATGCTTTAGAGTCGTGAAAAAAAAAAATGAAACTATTATTCTCAAAACCCCAGTCAGTGTCTTAATGACTACTGCACTAATTAGTAGCAGCTGTTAATGAAGTGTGCAGGTACAAGCCTGGCCTCATCAATTAATCCATACATGCTCCTGAACTGCAGTAATATTTAAAGGGGAAATCAATAGCTGGCAACCGGGCCTGGGGAGGTCAGTCTAGATGGGCAGAGAAGATGGGGCATTTCAAGGTATTTACAGCTAAAATAACCTACCCCTGAGTCTGGCACTTAAAGTAGACAAGGACAGCCTGGGCCAGGCGTCAGGATGCCGAATCCCTGCAGTGGGCCAGGAGAAGCTAACAGGCATGGGGAAGGGCATCTGCGGCTCTCCCCCAGCTTCATCCACAGCTCCAGGCCAGGCAAGAGGATACCCCAGAACGGCCATTCATCTCTAGCCCTTTGTCAAAATACCCTATCCCAAAGCCTACTCATTCTTTGAGAGGGCAAGGGATTGGGGTTACTTGTGCCCCCTTTTGGCAGATGTTAGGGTCAAGGCTGCAAAGGAGAACATGGTCCTGTCAAAGGCATGAGGGTAACAATTGCTCTCCTGGCCTGTTTGGCTGTCATCCAGACACCCCTCACTACAGCCTGGTACTAGCCCAGTGAGGTAAGAATGATTGTCTCTAGATCACAAGATCAAAGCACTGGAGCTCTGGGAAATTACATTTGCTAGGCCTTGACTAGCCTGGTGCACCAAGCCATGCAGTCCAAAGTCCATGCACTCAGCATACCCAGATTCCGGAGATGCTGTGAGCCTCAAAACTTCATGTAATTCCCAGTGTCACGAAGGGTTACTCCTGTATTTATCTCCTATGGCTGCTCTAACAAAGTGCCTTGGGCTTAGTGGCCGAATACAATGTAAACTGTTATCAGCTGCAGAGAACAGAAGTCAGCCATGCACCTCTCGGGGCTAAAAATCAAGATGATGTGAAGCTATCTTCCTTCTGGAGGCTCCCAGGAAAGTCTGTTCTATTGCTCTCCAAAAGCAGTTTCTGCAGAACACCTGCATCCCTTGGCTGCTGGACCCTGTCCTCCATCTTTAAGCCACTAACTACATCATCACTGAGACCTCTGCTTTCACTACTATATTCTATTCCTCATCCTAATTCTGATGTTGCTTCTCTGTTTTGTGACTACATGGGGGCCTGCAGAGATAATCCAGGGCCAGCTACCATCACAAGGCACTTTATCACAACTGAAAAGGGAGGTGACATAGCACAGGTTCCAGAAATTAAGACATGACCACCTTTGAGAGGTAGGCATATCTCTGCCTCTCCTTCACTTTCTATTTCTTCCCCTGGAGCTACCTGTACCCCCTTCCCTCACCACCAAGCATCCATCTCAGCCAGCCACTCAGGAAATGAATGAAGAAGCCACGCAGGAAATCAGCAACAACAAAGGCTGTCTTTCTGACTCTTTTATTCTCTCGCACAAACATAGGCACTGACACTCAGGACTCCTCTGTTGAGCTCCAGTGACCCCATTAATGCCTGGGGCCCTGAGCTTGCCTAGCCCATGGCTTGACGCCAGTCCTAAGGTCAGAGTCCTGTACAGAACAGGTGCTCTGAAAAAGGTCACTTGATCTAGGACTCCTCCCTCCACCACAGGCAAGGTCACTGCCCCATCCAAGGCTCCTAGCCCAGGTCATGGTGCGGGCAAGGCAGATGGACAAAACAAAGCAGCTGGACAGCTGGCAGTTGTTACTGAATGTGGGTGGCCATGTGCATGTGTGCCGGGCTGCCCCTTGGGTCTTACCTGGCTGGAAGGAAAGAGAGACTAAGCCCTTTCAAAGAAAGGACATGTGTGTGTGTGCTACGTGCTTCAGAAGGCCTGGCAGAAATATGAGGTGCAGCAGCTGCTTGGGGAGGAACTGAGAGCTTAGAGTAGGGCTGGTCTGGAAGAGGCATAGGGAAACACTGATTAGAATTGCAAATTTATAACCTTTCCCTGATTGGACATTATTCCAAGATGTGCACCACACATGTTCTAAGAGTGTGCTGGGTGACAGAACAGAATGAGCTGGCATCAGGTCTAAAGGGCCAGTGGTCAGCTCCCATTAGGTAGGAGGGAACGCCATCTCTAAAGCATAGGAAGCAGATGTCCCAGCCCAGACCCCAGCTCCAAACTCTCTGCCCTTCCAGCCAGTCATGAACGTTTATGCCTCTCAATGCACACATAACCAGCTATGAAGATGTAATGTGGAGCTTTATCTGGACCCACCGAGCTAGGCTTAACTGTGTGCGCTGGCCATGGATCACAGAGAAGGTGTGGACATTAGACTGTTCATCTGTCAGCCATTTGAGGACGCTCTCATCATGCTGCCTAGGACAGGGTGGTGGGATGCTCTCTGAGCATAATCAAACCAGGGCTGTCATTTCACAAGAAATGGGGTCACAATTATGCTAATGGGAGGCATACAAATTTCTCACCTCTCTGAAGGGGAGCTTGAGGAGGAATTAATTCTCACAGTGGTGATGTGGATTTGATTGCTGATGGTTGAGAAGAAATCAACCCAGCCAGAGCGAGCGTGAAGCCCTGACTTCCCTCTCCGTGCCCTCCCAGAGCAGGTTCAGCCTCCCCCACTCTGCAGCACTAGCAGGAAAAAAAGTCACCAACAGTTGACACATAACAGCAGTTTGCAATATGCAGCACTAGGAAGAGAGAAAACTCATCCTTACAGGGAAGGGGTTGGTCCTCCAAAGACAGAGTGCACCCACACAGCCAATGTGCAGGCAGATCAAAATGGCAAAGTACCCAAGACAGCTATGGGGCCTGGTTAATACACTCTCCACCCTTTCCTAACAACCTTCTACACACAGCCAACAAACAGTCATCATAGTGAGCTGAAGTGATGGCCCAGTGGGTGAAACACTTGCTGAGCAAGTGTGAGGACTTACATTGGCTCTCTGGAGCCTATCTAAAAAAGGTTGCATGCTGAAGCACATCTATCACCCTAGCACCTGTTGTGAGAGGGAAGTCAGAGATAGGAGAACCCTTAGGAGCTCACAGGTCAGCTACACAGTATGAGAGACTTGTCTCAAGGTAAAAAGATCAATATCTGAGGTTGTGCCCTCTAAGCTCCAAGACACACACATATGCACGGGGAGGGGGGAGTGTAAAAAAATCAACATGGTCCCAGGTCTTGCTTTATCAGACATGATGGTAGAGGTCAGATTTGAGACAGGAAGGTACAATGATGTGCACACGTTCTGTCTCCACCAAAACTCAAGTTGGAGTTTAATGGCCATCATAAGGGTTAGTGGTGAGTGGTAGCAAGTGTGAGAGATGCTTGGCTGTGGGAGCTCATAAAGGACCTAACACAGTCACCCCAAGTAGGGATTCTTTTTATCACAAGAGGGGACTTTTGCAGAGTATTCAGCTTTTCCTTGCACACTCTTTTGCTTTCTATAATAAATTAAAGCAGCAGAGTCCTCACTAGAGGCATCTGTTCCACCTTGACCTCTCTAGCTTCCAACTCAGTGAGCTCATAAGCTCAGAATACCTCTTTCTGTATAAACTGCCTTGTCTCAAGTATTCTACAGGAAAGTGACTGAGCCAGAAAAGGGACTGTCCATACTCTCTGTTCCTTGGTAGTCAAAACCTCTTCCCTGTGAACTGCTGAGGGTAGCAAGAAGCTTACTGCAGACATCAGAGAAGAATGACCCACCCTTGCATCTCCACAGAGGAGGCTGGCAGAGACAAGCCGTGAGAAACAGGCCAGACCTAGCCAGCAGCCATAGGCATTGCATTAGCTCCTTACAACATTAGCGAATGAGGTTGTAATCTCTGTCTCCTACAGGGTACAAGGCAAGACTGGAAGGAAAAATTTCTGAAAGCGACTCCACATTCACTGTCACAGAAGCTGAGAGTATGCTGTGTTCCCCCTGCAGAGGCCTCGGGTGGATGAAGAGAGAGGGAAGGGGTTTCATCTTGCCAAGTCACAGATCTGGTTCTTTCAAAGGCTGAGCCCCAAGGTCCACTATCAAACTCCTCAACTCTCCCAGTCCAAAGAACTCCTTAATGCAATAATCTCAAGCCACCAGCATCCTCTAGTGTGGCCCATTTGCATTCTATGCACACCTCACAGCAGTCACTCCAGACTCTAGAAGCCCCACCCTCTCATTCCCCACTTCCTCTCACCCTTGAACCCTCTGTTCACTGGATGTGGGGACCTGCCTTCTGGTAGGCATTGTGTTAAGTGCAAGGGGTCCCCACACTTCTGGCTCTCACAGAAAGTCTCAATGAGGGTCTAGCAGAGCCGTGAAGCCTGAGGGAGCTTTAATGGAAAGTGTGGGGTAGCACCAAGCACAGCAGAATTTCATAGGATGAAAAGAAGGGAAAGATCTTACAAGCAGTGGGGAAAGACATCTATCAAACCTAGATAGACAGAGGCATAGCAAGGATGATGTACCTGATAATCATCAGCTGAGGCGTGAGTTCCTAGGGACAGGAAGATGCCTGCTCCTTTCCAGCCTCCTAACGCCCCTTGTTGAGTCTGGGATTGCCCCTGAGAACTTTGTAGACTATTTGGGAGCAAGTTACCTCATCAGATGGATAAAGGGAAGCCTCTCTCTGATGACAGAAGGAATCACAGACAAGGGGGTGGGAGGCTAGCTCCAAGGATGTTGTCATGGGTGATGTCAGAGGGAGGGGGTAGTGAAAAGGTAGATCCTGAAACACAGGAAATATGCGACATGGGATATGATAGGAAGAGGGGTCTGAGCACTTCCTGTGTGCAGCACCTGGACTTTCTTCTGCATTTCTCACTAGCCCTTTACCTTTGTGTGTCAGACACCACTGCTACGAGCATGTCACACATGTGGAAACTGAGGTTCTGACGAGGCTCTATAGTTTAGTGGCTTGTTTTTCTGTTGCTACAGGAAATATCATGACTAAAAGCAGCTTAGCAAGGAAAAGGTTTACTTGACTTCCATGTTCCAGTCACAATCCCTCAATGAGAAGTTTTGGCAGGAACTAAAGCAGAAGCAGAGGCAGGGATCATAGAGGAAGGTTGCTGATTACCTTGCTTTTCTTATCCAATCCAGACCCATCCTCCTAGGGATGATACCTGCCACAGTGGGCTATGTGCCCTATATCAGTGAGCATCTAAGTAGAGGTCCCGAAGACACACCCACAGACCAATCTAATGCTGACAATTCCTCAACTGAGGTTTTCTCTTCTCAGGGAGCTCCAGGTCATATCAAGGTAACAGCATTTACATCACACTTAGGGCAAAGTTACCCAAGGGGTAAGATCAGGGTTTAAGATTTCTGGGACCATGTGAGTGGGTCCTCTTGCCTTGAGAAGTCAGCAGAGGAGATACGAATCGAGAAAGGCAGCAAGTTCAGTCACGGGTGTGTCTCAAACCAGGAATGCATCAAGGCAGAGATGAATAATGAAAGGCATGGAGCCGAGCCGAGGTTCAAGGGTAAAAACAAGAACTCAGAGGCAGTCTAAATAAAGAAAACCTCAGTGTGTGTCTGTGTCTATGTGCGTCTATATCTGTGCGTATGTCTGTGTTTATGTGTACCTATATGACTCTGTGTGTGTGTGCGTGTGTGCGTGTGTGTGCGTGTGTGTCTGTCTGTCTGTCTGTCTGTGTCTGTGTCTGTGTCTGTGTCTGTGTCTGTGTCTGTGTCTGTGTCTGTGTGTTGAGTAAGAAGAGTGGAAGCCAAGGTCAGAGCTTGGTCTAGAAAACAACCCCATAGAGAAGGGGACAGAGAAGAGAAGATAGGAAATGGTTAACAGTCACTCTGCAAAGCTTTCTCTACCTTCACCCAGGGACACCCCAGGCAAGACAGGGAAATGACCTGGTCCAGTTTCCTCATAATCCTGCCAGTGACAGGGCCTCTGGCAAATGCCCTAATGATACTGGCAAACATTGAACTTCTTATCTGTGGAATGCTTTTAGCAAGATGTGCCCTATCTGCCCAGGACTGCCTGCAGTAAACAAACATGAACCTCTACATTTATGGGGTGGTGCCCTGAGAAAGGTTATCCAAACTATAAAACAAGCAGAGAATTAGGTAGAGATTTTTGTCACCAAAATAGCTCCCTCTGGAGAGGGATGCCCCTCATGTATCATGCAGAGACCCCTTGTGACATATCTGGGCTGCGCCTCAACCTCATGTGTACAGTGTCATGGAGAACTGCACTAAGGCCCACCACACTCCACATACTATATGCCTATCTACTTGTATTTTGCAACTATCAGTAAGGATTAATACCCTTCACAATGGGTCTGAGCATCAGTTTATGAATCTGATTTGACCATCAGACCCTTTATATTTTATCTTAAAGACACTTACTAAACTGCTGCATGATTTTTCAGAATCTTCTGCCCATTCCTGAGCCAGGCTACAGGAATAGCAACTTGACCTTGCCAAGGGACACGTCTCTGGTCAGGGAAGATCTGCCATGGCCTCAGATGTGATATCTTTCTAGACATCATGTGACCATGAAATGATGTCATGAATGCGAGAAAAGTACAAGGTCAGCTATGGAATGGACCCTTAGTCACTGTATAGAAAATAGTGGCAGAGAGCAAGTATAGGAACAGAAAGCCAGAATATAGGCTCATCCTGGAGAAAAATGATGACAGGGCCCTGGATATGGCAGGGCAGTGGGAAGGAAAAGGAGCAGTAAATACTGATCTATTCTGGAACTGAATGTTCAGGATTTGGGAGTTGATTGGATCTATGGGGGTGGGTGAAGATATGTGAGTGAGCAGGAGGATAGAAGGATTTGAGGTTGCCCACTTTTAGATAACTGGGTGGGTAATAGTCTGGTCAAAGGGAAGGAATGGGTGAGCCTGGAGAAGATAAGAGGTCAACTTTGGATATTTCAGGCTCCTGAGAACATCCTCACTTGCAGTCATGCCTTGTGAGTGGTTGAATATATGGTTCTGAAGCTCCAGAGAAGTCACTGGCCTGGGGATAGAAAGCATACTCTAGTTGGTACCTGGTGGCCTGGAACATATAAGATGACACATGAAATGAGATCAGAAAGACGAACAGTCCAAGGCCAAGAACCGTCACTGATTATGACAAGATTTCTCAAAATGCAGCTCAAAGGTAGTGAAGGGTGTTTATAAAAGGCAGATTCTTGGCCCCGCACCAAAATTACAGAATCAGAATGTGCGGTGTGTGGAGACGGAGATTCTCATCTGCATGCTAATGAGCAGCCTGGGTGGTGTGTAAGCACTTCAGCCTTTGAGAGCACCGAGGTAAAGAACGAGCAAAGGGGGAATTTGTTCAAGGAACAGAGGAGAAGAGAAATAAAAAGGGGAAAAACAATAACAAAAAGCAAACCCAGCCCAGCTCGGGCCATGAAAGCAAGCAGCAAGGATTTGGGGGCTGTAGCTGTTGACGGGGCCATTGTTTCTGCAAACTAAAGCCAGCACAAACAGAGGGATGCACGCGGCATTGGCAGCATGGTGGTCATGGGCCTGATTTATTTGGTCAGAACAACCAGAGAAGGGGATCAGGATGAGGTCGAAGTCCCATTGGAATGGGGTGAAGGGCCGGTGGCATGTGAAGGAGGAGGATTTGGACCCTTTCCCTAACCAGCTTGGCTATGGATGGGGAGAGAAGTGATAAAAAGAGAAGCAGGTTGGTGTAGGGAGTATGAGGACCTGGAAAAAATGTCATTGTGAATGTGAAGATGCAAAGATATGTGGTTACTGATGGGATTGAAGACAGAATAGTCAAGCAGGAGCGAGTGATGGGTTAAGGAGTAACAGTGCATTAGTCTAGGTTTGGAAGAGGTCTGTAGGACAGACATACTGACAGCGTCTTTACTGGTCAGGTTGTGATAGCAAAGAGTTAATGTCTCCATTGGATATTCACTATTTTCTCTCAAAGCAAGATGAGTGATTAAAAGATAGAAGTGATAACAGAGATTAAAGACCGTAAAGTCATGTTGATCCTGGCTTCTATTTCAGGAGTGCAGTACCCTAACTCAGAAGTTACCATGGATAAAAAGTTATTATGACAAGATCATCAGAGCAGGGAAGGTGTTCTGATTTCTACAGTCTTCATGTTCAAGTTCTTCTAAGTCATAGTCTCTTACCCTATATCTACAGAATTTTGCTTCTCTACTTCTCCCCTCAGAAGCTTTCGGCCAGGCTTAGCCTTGAGGTTTGGGCCAGCAATCCCAAATAAACATACAGAGCCTTATATCAAGTACAAGCTGGTTGGGCTATAGCTCAGGCTTATTACTTGCTAACTCTTGTATTTTGAGTTAAATTACATTTTTACTTATGCTTATTCATGTGGTGTGGTACTTTGCTCAGTGTAGTATTCTCATCTTGCTTCATCTGCATCTCGCTGTCATGTCTCTCTCTTGCTTTTTAGAATCTTCTTAGTCTGGTTGCCCTGCCTCTACTTCTTGTCTAGCTACTTGGCCAATCAGCATTTTGTTAAACCGGGGGGGAGCATTGCTTCTTCAAGCCTGTCATATTGCTGTGACTAGAAAGCCACCCCACAGCCTCCCAGTAGCAGAAAGCCAAGGAACTTCAGTGTGTTGCTGTGATCAAAACACTGAGAAGACAACTTAATGCAGGAAGGGTTTAGTCTGGATTCCCCAGTTTCAAAGGATTACATCTATGATTGGCTGGTTCCATACTATTAGGCAGAACATCATGGAGGCAAGAGCATTGGTATAGCTGACCTTGGTTGTGAAACTGACATGTCTATAAACAGGGAACCTCAGATGATGAACTATCTTCCTTAGCTTGGCCTATGGGCACATCTGTAGATCATGTCCTTGATTGCTAAATAAGGTAAGAGGCTCAGTCCACTGTGGGTAGTGCCATTCCTAGGCAAGTGGGCTATATAAGAAACATAGTTGACTAGCATAAATATCATCAGAGAGATCCTAGAGATTTTATCCAGCAACTAATGGCAACAGATGCAGAGTCCCACAATCAAACATTAGACAGAGCTCAGGGAGTCCTGTGGAGAAGAGGGAGGATCAGAGAAACAGTGGGGTCAAGGATGCCACAAGGGCATGGCCCACAGAATCAACTAACTGGGACATATGAGGGCTTGCAGAGATCAGGGAGCCTGTACAGGTCTGACCTCAGTCCTCTGCATATATGTTATGGCTAAGTAGCTTGATGTTTTTGTAGGGTTCCTAACAGTGGGAGGGAGGACTGTCTCTCACTCCTTTGCCTACTTGTGGGACCCTTTTCCTCCTACTGGGTTGCTTCATCTAGCGTTGATGTGATGGTATGTGCCTGGTCATGCTGTAGTGTGTTATGACATGTTATGACATGTTTGGTTGATGTCCCTGAAAGTCCTGCTCTTGTCTGAGGAGAGGTGGAGGGGAGTGAACCTGGGTGAGATGGGAGGTGGGAGATTAGAGACTGGAGAAGAAGTGGGGGGGAACTGCAGTCAAAACGTGATGTATGAGAGAAGAATAAAAATAAAAAATCAAGGTGGCTGAATGTGAACTTGGAGGCAAGGCTTTAAGTGTATTCCTCCATTGGTTTCTACTTCAGTCTTGTCATTGGTTCCTGCCTTGGCATTCCCTAACTATGGACTGGAACCTCTTTTTTTGCTTAGGCTGTTTTTGATCATGTTTGTTCATCTCAACAGCAGAAAGTAACTAGGACAGTCATGAGGTAGAAGTTATTTATCTCGTGGCTATCATAAAGTAGAGAAAGGAGGGACTAGCCAAGTATACTCTTCAGAGTCATAATCCCCTATGACCCACTTCCTCCATATAGGCCAAACTCTAGGCCCCTAGAGTTTCTAGAACCTCCCATAATCAAACCATACCAGGGTATCATTCGGCAACTTCACAACAATTACTTTTATTTAAAACCACCTCAGCCCTGGGCACACTATAAAACCCAGCAATGGTCCCAATGGGACACATGGGGGTGAGTGGCAGCAAGCAGGGCTCTTCCCTCTTTGTTCACAGCTCAACAAAGATCACTTTCTCTGGTATCTGCTGCTGAGTGTTTAATCTCATCAAGGCCCCCAGAGGGGTCTCTGGAGAATTTCAACGAGCTCTGTGTAAATGACTCAAGTCACTTGAGAGATGTCCAAAGTCCACAGGAGTCAGCCAGGCAGCCAGCAGGGACCACAGGGATGTGTCCAGCAGCGTGTCTGGGCTTGTTTGTATGTTGGATCCCTGTGCAGAGGTAGCTAGCAGAAGGTCCAGTCTTACCCCAGCTTCACAAGTAAGGAGGTCAAATCTGCAGGCTGCATGAATGCACTACCAACCTTGAGAAGCCCTGGTCAAAACTGAGAAAGCTTTATAAACCAAAAACATAGAATCATCAGTGTCCAGTCCTGAGAGCTCCTGAAAGCTTGCTCAGAGTTTCCAAGGAGGATAAAGAGTACCAAGGCCACCTCACTCATCTGCAAATCTTTCTGTCATGTCACTAGGATCTTCTCTCGCTATGCTTGTCAACAGACAGGAAGCCAATGCTTCATAGTGTTACTAGAGAAGCCAAGGGCATCTGGTTCTTGGGTGTCCTGAAGACACTGCCTTGACTTCTCTCCATGGTGAACTGTAAGCTGGAATTGTGAGGCAAATAAACCCTTATTCGCCTAAAGTTGCTTTTGAGAAAGGATGTTTTTATCTCAGCAGCGGCAATGAAATGAGAGTGGATTCATTTGTTTAAAGTGCTAAACAAAGACTGGGAGATAGTTCCCAGCTGATCTAGCTTCGAGCCCCGCTGACTGCCAGTGGGCCTGATTTTTCTCTTTCCCTCTCAGAGCCACTCAGTGAGGCTTCTGGTCTTCCTATTCCCTGTGCCAGTGGGTCCAGAAGCCCTAAGGTGACAGCATCCGAACCCCGTGTGTGAAGAGTTCTCTTCTCCAAGAAATCCTAGACCAGCATTAAACTAACCTTATCTACCCATCACTGCTCCAGTCAGTATGATTGGAAGAGACGCACTGATTTGCCAGGCAGAGTCATGTGTCCACCCTGCCCAATCTACACACACACTCTGAGTGGGGATGGAGTGGATTCCCATGAATAAAGGGCCACTGTTGCTAAAGGGAAGTTGAATACCAGTTAGGTGACAGACGCTTCCTAGGACAGCAAGAACCTGGGCCCAAGGTGGGCAGCAGATATGGTCAGAGACTCTGGCCCAAAGACACATGCTAAGAGCTCTGTGTGTGACTGGAGCATCTTTGCTCACAGCAATAAGCTGTATCCCTCGAGAGAAGAGACCTTACTAGTTTGGGGGGTGTTTGTGAGAAAAGAAAACACAGAAAGAGGGGAGAAATGGGAGAGAGGCATCCCAGGATCTTGATCCTGTTAAAAATCCCAGCAAAAGAATCCTAGGTTTGTCAGAGCTTGGCGTCACCAAGGAGCTAGAGTTAAAGGAAGGGTCTGTGATAGCAGGTCTGAAGGAAGGAGAAAAGGCATTCTGAGTAGAGGGGGAGATTTTGAGGGCAGCATGGAAAGGGGAACCAGGTCATAGGTATTACTCCTGCACAGAAAACCATCAGAGGCCTGCCCGTCTCCTGTCCAAGAAGAAGTATCTCAGATTTCACACCGGAATTTTTAATCATCTCCTTTCCTGGCTGATTGAAAGCAGAACCCAGACAAACAGTGAGGAAAATCCAGGACAGCTGAGACATACCCAGAGTCACCTTGGGCTGCTCTGCAAACACTATCCTGTCCTTAGCCCTACAGGGCTCTCAAGATCGCTACCCTTCATCAACTATATCTGCATTTCATGGAAGACCATTTTGTCTCCAAAGCTGATTTTTTTTCTCACTAATTTTTTATAACATAATTCTTTATTGATTCTTTGGGAACGTCACATCATGTACCCCAGTTACACTCACCTCCCAGCCTTTCCATATCCTCCCCTAACCCCTGAGCATCCCCCTCCAAAAGAAACCTCAAAAAATCAATTCAAAACAAAACAAACAAACAAAAACCACCTTAATTTTCCATCTTTTCAATCCCTCTTCATTCATGGTGGTGACATTAGGCACTGAGGTATATCACACAGGATACTCTTTTGTCCAATTAGCCCCACCCACAAAATGTTCATTGCCATGAGTCATTAGTCAGTCCAAGGCCTCTGGCACACTATCATTACCTACTCTCTCAGAGATCCTGTTATTGTCCAGAGTCATGGAGATCCTGTGGTTTTTATTCCTCAGGATCAGTCCCTTCACATACTCCAGCAGGTCATAAATGGGTAGATTTTAGGGTGGACCAACCCAAGCCCAAGATGTAAGTCTGGGTGGTAGCTGAGCTGGCTGGTCTGCACTACTGAGATCACCCACCTCAGACAAGGGGTAGAACCACCTCTTCCAGGCCCCTGCCATTAGGACCAACTCTCCTACACCCATGTTGAGGAGCAGGACTAGCTCTCCTGCTACAGTGTCCAGCAAGGGGCAGGGCCAGCTATCTGAGGGCCAGTAGGGGATAGGGCTGGCTCAGAATAATCCTTGGATTTTAACACATATGGTTCCTATGACCCCCTGTGGCAACATGGGCTATTGACACCATCATAGACCCTAGCTGCAGCATAGGGGTCTCAGCAGCAGCTTGGGCCTGAACATCACCATAGCCCTGGTGGTAACACAGGCCAGCCAGACCAGTATGGCTCCAGCAGTAGCATGGTCCTGGACACTAACATGGTCTCAGGTGGCTGTCTAGACTCTAGGCATCCACACAGCCCTCAATGATACCAGGAACCATGGACATCAACTCAGACCCTGGATGCTACTGGACCACAGACCCAGACATAGCCTTAAGCAGCAACCCTGGTCCAGGTGACACCGTAGCCCTGTGTGGTAGTGCAGGCTATCCAGAGCAGCATGACCTCAGTGGTAGTAAAGCCCTCAGACACCAACATGACTACAGGTTGTAGCTTAGACCCTGGGTCCCTGTGTGCCTTTGGTGTTATCATGGACAACTGGCATCAACACAAACCCTGGCTGTGGTAGGACCCTGGGTCCAGACATTGCTTTCAGTAGCAGCCCAGATCTAGATGTCACCATGACTCCAGGTGGCAGCATAGGCCACTCAAATCAGCATGGCCCCTGGACACCAATATGGTCCCAAGTGGCATCCTAGACCCCTGGCATTGACATGACCTTCAATGGTATCAGGAGCCACGGACATCAACACAGACCCTGGCTATGGTAGAGCCATGGACCCAGACATGGCCCTCAGCATCAGTTCATGGCTGAATATTAAAGACCACCTCATAACACTGTGTAATTCAGAACCCAGATAGCAGTTGTTAAAAATACAGGTGCTCAAGCGTACCTGGAAACATTAATTCAAGTTCACAGTGGGTCCTAGGCACCAATATCCTCCATTTGATTCTGTAAAGAGTCTGGTGCAGTTGCCAAGCAGGAAAACCACTATCTCAGAGGCCCATAGATAAGTTTAGAAGGGACCAGAGCTAGCATATCATGACTACAGGTTCAATCTAAGCCTGCTGTTCCTTTTGTTGTAAGTGAAGCTTTGTTGGAACATAGCCACACCTACTCTCTTAGATTCTCTCCATGGACGCTTTCATAGGATTGTGATTCATATATTCATATGGCTCACAAAGCTGCAAACATTTATGCTATAGTATTTTCCAGAAAGAGTTTGGGTCCCCCTGGGGGAGGGGGCAACTTGAGAAGCCCAGACTTATGCCTGCTGAGGAAAGATTAAAAACCAAAAGGCCTCACTTCTTGTTCTTGTCCTTTGTCTGGGGTATCACAGGCTCCCATTGTCTGAAAGATATGGAAGGTACCAAAAAGTTCACCTACTAAGAAATGTATTCCTAGAAATAGCCTTACTTTAAAGAACTCCCTCCCCTCACTGGAGGGAATTGTAGTACAACTGTCAATTAAAGCCTTCAGCTTTCTCCTTGGGCATGTAACCCAAACTGAACCAACACATATCTTGAGCCATTTAAGAGAGACCCACCTCTCCCTGGGGCACTGGGAAACTGATGATTACTGCTAAACCATTGTTAAAATCCTTTTATTAAAAAAGCACAATGACGGCCTGAGAAGATGGCTCAGGTGGTAAAGTGTCTGCCTCACAAGGCCACACAGGCCTGAGAAGCAGAGTTCAGATTCCCAGCACTCATGGAAAATCCAGGCATAGAAGTATGCATGTGTAACATCAGGATGGGACTACCGATTCCTAGAGCTCATTTGCTAGCCAGTCTCAGAGCCATAGGTTCAGTAAGATACCTTTTCAAGAGAGGAGGGGAGAGAGAGAGACAGATACCAAGATATCTGGAGTTGACTGAAGGCAGATTTTTTTTAAAAACATATCAACTTAAGATTAATATTTATTGAAATATAATTTAATACTTATGATACAGGTAACAGCTTATATAGGTGCCTGATAGACTGTATTATTTATGTGATGGACGATGGATGCTGAACCGGTCTCTCCAGCATCAGGAACTAAAACAGATCCCCTAAGATCTTAGCAGCCTCTTTTGAATGGGACTGGCCACCCCCTCTTCAGGAGCCCGGGACCCTGGATAAGTATCTTTTGACCTTATCAGTTGACACTTGAATCACACCACAGTTGACTTTTTCCATAATTTTTACAGCTTATTTTTATCGATTATTATTATTTGAGCGTTTCACATAATGCATCCTGATCACATTCACTTTCCAATCTTCCCAAGTCCACCCACCCCAATCCTTGTGATCTCTCACAAGAAAAAGAAGAACAGAACAAACAAACAACAAAATCAGGTCCAATTTGTGTTGCTCAGACTCACTGAGGCACGGTCAAACTCCCAGTGGCCAGCCCATAAAGAAAATGGAGCTCTCTCCCTGTGGTGGTTCAGAGGACAGAATCATCCACAGGCCATGAAGGTTAGGGAGTGGTGACCCATTACTCAGGAGACAGACCTTTCTGGATTTCCCTGAGGCCTAACAGCTAAACAGTGGTAGCTCACACCTTTAATCCTGACTCTAGGGGTTATGATACAAAGTTGAACCAGGAAGGAAAATAACTGGGCAGGTAAAGAAATATAAGGTAGGAGAAGACAGAAATTCAGCATTCTGTAGAAGCAACAAGTCAGGCTGAGGGCCGATGAAGATAGCACTTACCCTGTCTGGTCTGAATAGTTGACTGGGTGATTCTATCCTCTGATATTTCAGACTGATTTTATTAAATATACAATATATCACCATATCGCGAATCCCTACCAAAATCCATCAACTGTGAATAGCTAGACTTCAAGGTCCCTGTCATAATTTTTAGAGTTCTCTTCAATAACTCCCTGTCTAGACTGTCTCTTTTTTTGGTGGGGGAGGTGTGGGGTAGGGATGGGATTATGGGTATTGTCACAGAAGTCTTCTATGTCTCTCATTCTCAACTGTGAGTCTGTAGTCACTGCTACCACTGAAAACGAAGCTTCTTTGTTCTCTACAGTCAGTGACAACACAGACCATGGACGTTTACATGGTTTCTGGCATCAGCATGAATCATGGATATCAACATGGTCTCTTGCAGGAGCACAGACCACAAACACCCACATGACCTTCAGCTGGAACATGAACCAGAGACACCATCATGGTCCTCAGCATCAGCACAGGCCACAGACATCAAGGTGGCCTCAGGTGACCACACAGCCCACAGATAACATGGCTTCAGGTGGCAGCACAGACCATAGACATCTGCATGGTCTTCTGTGGTAACATGGGTCATGGATATCTACATGGTCCAGGCACCAGAAGGGCCACAGATACTAACATGGCCCTTGGCAGCAGCAGACTAACAGTCCTCAGGGGGTGGCTCAGGCCACACAAATCAACACAGCCCACAGTAGAGACATGTAGTAGCACCGACCACGAACATCCACCCTGCCTCCAGAAGTAACACAGGCCTTGGACATTGACATGGCCTCCAGTGGCAGCATAGACCACAGACACCAACATGTCCCCCAACTATAGCACGGATCATTGATATCATCAAGATGGTCTCTGGGTCAGTATGGACCCTGGATATCTTTTGAAGAAGCCCAACCCAGAAAATGAACCATCCTCCATCTCGGGCATCTTCTCATTGCTCAGAGCCAGGGTGTTCATACACTGGGTAGCAAGTTTGGTGGAGAGCCTACATAAACTTTTAGACTGTTGCACACCACCCTGCTGGCCCTTCTCAGCAACAGCACTCTCCCCTGCATACCCCAAAGCCTTTCCCCTTTCCGAACATCTGTCAACACCATGGAGTCTCTAGCTCCACCTCTCCCTATTGTGCATAAGCCCCTACATTCCTCTATTTTTGTACCTCGCTTTCAAGTATTTTTTTTATCAATATAGCATTGTATACTGCAGCGTGTCCCACATATTATGTGTGTGTGAGTCTCTGTGTGTGTGTCTATGTGTGTCTATGTGTGTGTGTGCAGCCCAAACAGCTTTACGTGCAAATGCTCATTGCTATGAGTCATTGGTCTGGTTCAGGGTTTCTGGTTTTTTGAAGCATCATAAATGCTGGACCATCACTAAGACTCATCATGGATATCCTGTTGTTGCTCAGAGTCAGGATAAACTTTTGGCTAGGCAGGACATCCAGGGGCAAGATTTGTGAGAGCTCAGGTGTCTGCACATTTCCTGGCCCTCATTGTCAGCTCTACCCTCTACCCAGGCTCCCAGGGCATGGCCATGGTGTTTGTAGCCTCTGAGCAAGGGTGTGTTTCCAAGCTCTTTTCCCAATAGGGAAAACAGTGGGGGCTGCAGCCACTGTGGCTATATACTTCAGGCCAACCCATGGGCTGAGGGCCAGCCTTTTCATGCATGGTCTTTGTGCCTGCAGCTGCGCTCTTCCATATTGCTCCCATATCCTTCACTGCAATAGCACCTCCACTTCCCTGCATATCTGCTGCAGGTTGTCAGCTACAGCCCAGTGCAGGATATCCAGACTGGAGTTGACTTAAATCTTCTGAGTGCATCCATGCATCAATGAACACCAACACATACATTTTTTTAAATCACAAGTAGTGTTAATGGCAAGGTCTTTAAATTTATATTTATAAGCACTCCTGATGTTCATTATCCTGCAAATAAGCAAAGACTTTGAGAAATGGGTCATTTTGACCCTCTAGTGTAGTAAGAGGTTACTGGCCTTGACTTTTGGGCCTTGCCTCAGGGTTTAGGCCCTCAGACCTGCAGACCCACAGACCCGCAGTCCCACAGTCCCACAGAGACACACAGATGCTTTCAATAGTTTTAGGATGATCGGCCTCAGGCGCAGGCATATAACCTGCTAGCTCTCTACCCTTCATCTAACCCATGATTCTTCCTGTTCAGCCATGGGGCTCGGTACCTTTCTTTAGAGCAGCATGGTTGTCCCTGGCTTCCTCTGGCTTCTCTCTGGCATTCTGCTCTGTGCTTCCTGTTCTCAAAGTTTTTAGTCTGGTAGCCCCACCCACACTTCCTGCCTGCCTTTGACCAATCAGCGCTTTTTATTAAACCAGTGGGTGGGACAATTATTGACCATGAAACAATACCCCTACACTCTAGATAGGAGCTGGTGAACTCCTGGACTCTTTGTTGCCTTGTTCACCTGGCTGCTTTGAGAAGAATAAAGAAATCGTGTCAGTCAGACAGATAACTGGATCGCTCATAGGTCAGCACTAGCCTTCTGAAACACTCCATAGTGCACTAAGACAACTTAGCGAAGACTGTAATTGATTATTGCTGCTCTTGAATGTACAGCCTCAGCCAGAGCTATTTGAAATAATTTCTACCAAACTTGGGTATGGCAAACCTTTATAAACTCTTAATGAGCCTGCAACCATCTCCAGTGAGACCAGAGAGGGAGCATGTGCTCTGGGTACCTAGCAGAGGAGCTACTATGATTGGTGCTAAGAAGCAAGGCTGTGATTGATGCAAAACATAAGTCTCAATAACTGAATGATGCAAAAGACAAATGATTTTGATTGATGGAAACAAATGGCAGTGATTGGTCTTGGATCTATATAACCAGTTTTCCCAGGCTCACTGTGATGGTATGGGCCACTTTGTCTCTCTAGTTAGCAGCTGTTAGACTCTTCCCTGGGCTGCTGGTATCACCATTGGGCTTCCCCACAATGGTTTTTCCTTGCCTGTTTTCAGGAGTGAGTGCTAGCAGGTAACACAGAGAAGGCAGCAGTAAGGAGCCATGGTGATGACATGAGCAGCCAAGCTTGCAGAAACAGAAAAAGGGGAGAAGCAGTCTAGTGGTTCTTATGAGGTGGAGGCAGGAAGAAGAAGGGCAATGGAAGGCAGAGAGATGAGGCTGAGGGATAAACAAGAGGAAGGAGTGGGAGGAGGCCCTGAGTACCAGAAGCATTTCAGAGAGCTGCCAGTCTTCAGGGAGCCATGTCTCAGACTTCAGGTCGAGAGCTGTAACACTGGCCTGGTTAAGGAAAGACTTAGGGTCCCAGTGTCTGGGATGCACACATGAGTGCTAGTACCAGCTGCAGCTAAGAGCTGAGGGATTCTGGTACCTAGGCCTGCCTAGATGTTCACCATGACTACAGGCTGGAAAATCTCAGCTTCCTCAGCCCACAGCAGATGGGGTACAATAGCAAAGGTGATGCTCGCACTGCTTCCTTTTTTATCTGCTAAAGACCAGCTCTTCTCCTTGCCCACCCATGGTTTCAATCGAAGTGGAGCAAGAGGACTCCTGACTGGCAGCAGTCTGTCCCTGGCATCTGTATCTGAATGTGAGAAGAGAAACAAAGTCAGCCATTCTGACCTCTTTACCATCCCTCAGAGCTAAAGAGCGCCTGCTTTCAGGATGCTGGGCCTCCACTCTGCCCTGAGGACGGCCCTCTCTGCCTTTGGCTTGCCTCCACCCTGCCCTGAGGACGGCCCTCTCTGCCTTTGGTTTGTCTCCTCCCCAACATCCCTCTTGAGAGATATTAGAATGTAAAGCATTTGCTTATATTGCTCTCCCCCAAAAACCCAAGTAATATAAAATGCAAGGACTTAACAGACCATGGGATGTGGAGCTGCCCATTTTACAGATGGACACCTGGACCAGAAATGACAAGTGAGTGTTGGAACATGAACCCAGAACAATCTCCAAACTCTAAGAAGTATTTTATAAATTAATAAATATGTAACAAGGAGTCTCCTCATGCAGCCAGAAATAAAGTCAAGTATATAGAAAAACTCTCCCAATGAGTACTCTGTGTGTGTGTGTCTATGTGTGTGTGTGTGTGCGCACTTGCGCGCGCATAATGTCATATTAAGCATTTAAAAGCATCAAAAGATCAAGTGGTGGGAATGTTAAATATGAATAAGATGAATGACATTTCATGCAAGGAATAATGACTTTAATGACTTTATTCACCCAGATCCCCACATCCTCAGGTACAAAAGCTAAGAAGGGGCTGGGGAGGGGAATGGAGGGCAAGGAGTGTCATGTATGAAGGTGAGACTAGCAGGTGGGTGAGGGGAGGGAAGGATAAGATGGAAGAAACTGTTCATGTAAGCCCTGGGTCCTGACATGTGTCACTGTTTCCCAGGGTGTCTCCCAAGCATAAAGCAGCAGGGTCTCTGAGGCCAAGGCAGTGGAAGTCCCAGAGCTCCTGAAACAGATGGCCAGGACATCTACAGCTTATCTGGACAGAAACTGGAGGTGTTTGTATCTGGCAGAGTATCTCTACTGACCCTAATCCCTCAAGATAGCCAGGTAGAGAGCCCATGGTGGCAGTTCTTCCGTGCTATGGAGTTTATCCAGTGGGTCATAAGCAACAACACATATGTTATGGAGGCAATGTTGACAGCCTTCTCAAAACCATGCACTGGGATTCTAATCCACAAAGCAATGCTACTAGGTAGTGGGGCCTTTGGATAACAGATGAATGAGCTATAAGGGTAGAGCCGTCTCAAACAGCATTAGTGTGTTTAGGAAACAGAGGCTAGAGAGACCTCCTCAGTTCTTCCTATGAGGCCATGGCAAGCAGGCACCATCTTCGAAGTAGTCAGCAGGCCTACATCAGACACCAAATCTGACATCTTTGTATTGGACTTTATATACCTCTAGAACAGTGAGAAAGAGGTTATCTGTCCTGCATTGGCCACCAAGCTCATGGCATTTTGTTATAGCAGCCCAGGAAAACAAAATACAAGGTCACAGTGTAAGCTTTGAAGGCAAACAGACCACATCTACCAATCCTGGACTGTCATATTCTAGCTGGTACACTCTAAACAGGGGACTCAACAGCTCTGAAACTAGAGAGTTAGCTTTTGTCACACATGAGATGGCTTCTGCATCTCTCCCACAATGTGATTGGAGGGTAACATGAGGTGACACACACCAGCCTCTTAGCTTGCTGTGATGACCAGTACTGCCAGATTGATAGGCTCTAGACTCATCTAGGAGAAAATATTGTGGCCATGCCTGTTAGGGATAATCTAGATTAATTTGACTGAGTTAGGAAGACTCACCTCAACTATGGCAGCACTGTGACCTGGGCTGAGATCTTGGCTAGAATAAGGAGAGATCAAGCTAAATGTCAACCTTTACGCATCTCTCTCTAACTCTTGGCTGTGGGTACAATGGCACCCGCCACTTGCTCCTATTACTACACCTCCCCACCAAATAGACTACATTCCCTAGAGCCATGGTCCCAACAAACCTCCCTACTGTCAGTCACGCTTCCCAGGTATTGTGTCCTAACAATCAGAGAAGTAACTAATGCACCTGTTCACACAGAGACTTCCCTTCCTCTCCCCTGTCTGCTTCCATGTACACCAAAATCATTCTCACGTTCACGGCCCAGCCCCCCCCCACCCGCCCCAGTGGCAGGAAGGGCAGATGCCCTACCTCATCCAGACCACTTGATGAAGGTCAAGTGATGCAAAGGCAGCAGTGACCCATCACAGGTGTATTTCCATCACATAGCCTGCTCCATGGTCTTGCCCTCTTTCTTGTACCTATGAGAACCTTCAATGCACCAGACAATACCAGTGGCTTCTTGGCAAGAAGATTCATGTCACTTTTGGCATGGCTGAGCTCCACCGAGACAAATAGACGGCCTGTGAGAGATGGAGAGGGGCTAAGGATTCTGCTCTGTTTGTATCTATTGGACCAACAGGCCGCAGAAACAGTAACGGGAATAATGACAATATAGCTTACAGGGAGCTTTCAGTGAACCAAGAACTCCACAGGAAACAGCACCTTCAATCTCACAATAACTGTGCAAGATAGGTAATGTTATTATTAGGCCCATTCTACAGAAGAGGGACTTGAGGCTCAGAACAGTGGAGTAACTTGTCCAAGTTCACACAGTAAACTAGTGCTATAGTTATCTGGTTTCAAAGTCAAAACCTTGAACAACTTCACAGAGATATGTTATCAGAGAAGCAGCTGGAAGCAGAAATCTGGGAGATGAGGGTTGGTAAGGCCTATCTAGAAAGCAAACATGCCATCTTGCCCCAGAGTCCCTACAGAAGAGGCAGGGAAGAAGCTGGAGTCTTGGAAGATGACAGAGTCCTGGTCTTTGTTCCAACTCAGGTTGTTTGTACTGTGCCATGTTTGCTGCTATAATAAAGCTTACACTAAGAGAACTTGAGGCTTATGTGGGGAGGAAGCCCTGGGACAGCCACCACAAGTCCTGCAGCCAGGCTTGAATGGGCAGCTGCAAAAGACCCTCACTCTACTCAGGAGCCAGAATGAGCCACAGTGAGCGGCAGAAGGACCTCCTAACTGGGCCAGCAAGTCCTAAACAGATGACTGTCTAAGCCCTAATGATGGGCTCTACGGATAAAATGGAAATATTACATCCATCTTGTTCAATTTATGTCTCTAGACCTGAGATTACAGGCTGGTGCATAGTAATTAGACAATAAATATTTATTCAAAAAGAGTGGGTATGTAAAAAGAAGTAGGGCTAGAGAGATGGATGAGTAGTTGAGAGCACTTACTGCTTTTACAGAGAACCCAGGTTCAGGTCCCAACCCAGACATCAGTTGCTTTCAACTCCTGTAACTCCAGTTCTGGGGACCCAGCACTCTCTTCTGGCCTCTGCAGACACCTGCATGCACATGGTATACATACACAGAACGAGGCTCACACACATATACATAAAATAAATCTTGTTTTTTAAATGAGTGAACAAAGTAGATGGGGAGAGGCCAGTGTCTCTAAGTCTTAGCACTGCTGGATTTGGGGGCCACTAATTACTAACTATAGGGGTATGTCCTTAGTAGCACCATCTGGGTCTCTTAGGCCCACTAGATGTGAATGTCCTTTTTCTATGCTATCACAACCAAAATTGTCCCTAGGAGACACTATAACATGTAAAACAAAATCCTCGGCTTATGCCACTGATTGAAAGAGGGATCCCAACACTTATGTGTAAGTACAATGGATAGGGTGTGTCCCTACACGAGAAGACTGGAAGGGCAGAAAGAAAGCAGAACAGCTTGGGAGCTCTGTGATGAGAAGTAAGAGAATGGTGTTGGGTTGGTCTTAACACTTGGCCATAGGGCAAGCAGGAATAAGGAGAGAAGGGGGACTCAGACCAAACACCAGACAAGAATAAAAAAGCCTAAGGCTCAGCAGATTGGACAACAGAAATCCCCATGCAATTCCCGGACCCTTTGACAGGTGGCCATTCAACAACGACCCTCTCTTGTCTCAGCTTTGAAGCCTGCTCCGTGAAGTGTGGCCTCCCACCCAGGGGGACTGTGGGTCAAGCTGGTCTTGGCAGATCTACTCACAGGAATTAGCCAGTGACATTGAAGCTACAGGACGGCCTCCTTATTATTACACACACACACACACACACACACACACACACACACACACACACACACACACACACACTTGCCTGTCTACACTTCCCAACACTAATTTGTTTATTCCTGAAAACCCTTCTTTTCTGCCCGGACACTGAGCTGGGCTAACAGAGATAGGACTGACTCAGCCATTTCCCTGTCTTCAGCATAAAAGGGTCTAAAAAGAATCATTTAAGCTTCTCTGAAGTGAGGTCATTTAATGAATCTTCTCAATGCTAAGAGGTTTTATATTCCTTTTTAAAAACCCTCCCCCAAGCACAGGGCTATGATATTACCTTGGAGAGCCAAGAGATGGAGTGATACACGTATGCACAGCACACTAGGAGGAAGGAGGTGGTTTCCTTGGCAACAACATCCATGTTCTGGCTTCCCTCCGCTAAATTGGAATATATTGAAATATCTGCTTTGGGCACCTCTCTCTCAGAGGGAAATGAGCGGTTTTCCTATTCCACAAGCCTGCAGCTGGGGAGAGATGTTCTGTAAGTTTGATGCATCTGAATGGGGGGAAAGCAGCCTGCAGGCTGTCAAAAGTCTTCTGTCTGTCTTTGCAAAATCCGAGCTGTCCTTTGTTGAGCCAAGGGGAAAAGCAAGAAACAAGAAAAGGAGGCTCACCCACCTGGTCCAGCAGATAGCAGAGGATTCCAACTTAGGCTGCCCTCATCCATGCCTCTCCCATGTGTTTCCAAGCACTCTTGGCTCCTTAGATGAGCCTCCTTCAAAATCTATGCACATTATGACTGCAATGGAAAGAGGCTAGCAGGAAAACAGGAGTCTATAGATCAGATCTTCTCAAATCCTGGCCAATGGTTAAGTACACGACTATGTACCCTAAGCATAGTGCCCAGCACACAGATGTTAGTGTCATGCCTATGGACCTGAGTGTTTGCATGGCTACACCATTAACCTTCTTCTTGATTTACTTAAGTTCTGTAAACTCAATAACCTTGGTTTCCTTTTCTGTAAGATGGATATAAGCATTCTTCCTCCAAGGCTCCTGTGAAGGTCAGATAAGGTGAGCTGTGCAATCCCCGGCACCATGGAAACATTCAGTTGTTTTCTTCTTCCTGCCAAGAGACAAACAGCATCCCATGTCTTTCTAATAGTGAAGATTTACCAGAAGGAAGAGCATCCTGGGAAAGTTGCAGGGGGGAACCTTACCCCAAGAACCCAGGTGTTTCTATTTGTATAGCTTTGTTCCCAGGGTGCTTTTACAGGGCTCAGATGGCCCAGGCTGGGAAGGATGTGAATAGAAGAGGATAGGTTCAGGTATAACTTGAGACCCAGCCACCAGCTTCAGAGGGAGGGTGCCAGGTAAGGGGTGGACAGGAGAATTTATGGAACAAAAGTCACCAGCAGGGCCAAAGAGGGCTAATAATGAGAAGGCAGAGTTTGGCAGAGATGGCTAACTCTGTGTCTCAGGGACATGGCCTAGAATACGGTCTGCCCTCTCCAAGACTCGGGTTGGATATTTTCAAAAGTTTTTATTGTATCCATTTTGTGTGTGAGGCAGAATATGTATGTGAAGGTCAGAGGGCAACACCAAATAATTGGTTCTCTCCTTTCACCATGTGGACCCCGGGAATTGAACTCAGGTCATCAGACTTGGTGGCAAGCTCCTATACCCGGAGAGCCATCTTGCCTGCCTCATCAAATGGGATTTGATTGCTAGCATGGCAGCAGTCAATGGTAAGACCTTTAAGAGGTGGCTAGACTGTAAATGTAAAATGTCCCCAACAGGCTCCTGGAACCTTTAGAAGGCAGAGCCTAATTGGAGGAAGTGGTTTAGGCCTGGTCCTTGGCTCAGATGCATCCTCTGTTTTCTGGTGAGCCTGGCTGTGAGCTTTGTACTGCACCAGGGGATCCTGCCGCCATCCACTGAACTGTCCTGCTTTCCCTAGCAGGACAGAACTGGCGGGCCCAGATAGGCCATTCCTCTTCAGTCATTTCTGTTGTGTTTAGGTGTAGCCACCTGAAGGTAGCTGACAAAGATTAGTGGCTTTCTCGTGGAAATGTACTCATGCTCACAGAAACAGGCAATGGAGAGTGAGCCTCACCCTTACGTCTTCTCTCTTCCACATGTGCTGCCTGGCAAACTCCCCCACACATTTGTACCTTGTTATAATACCCTGAGGCACTCACCAGGCTCTTCTGCCTGATCTTTGACTTCCAACTTCTAGAATAGTGGCCTCAATCAATTCTTTTCCTTTATAAACAAACTCAGGCACTAGGCTATTTAAAGACCCTCACAGCAGATTCCTTATTATATTGTGTTCCTATACCCCTCTCCTTTTCACTCATAGAAAAGTCTTCCTAGAGAAGACTCTAGTAAAATTTTTCTGAACACCAGGACCCAGGATTCCCAATTGAAATCCAGATTCCAGAATTGGTTCTAAAGAAATAAGGATACAAAATGGTGATTCAGTCTATTTCCCAATACTAGTGTGTAAAAGTTTGAAGGAAAGCTCTCTAAGCTTTGCCTGTGGTCTGCAGAATAGCCATGCTTCTCTCCTGTCAGAAGGTGGCTATGGTGGAATGTAAATCCTGACAGACAGCAGTGAGGGGAGTCCTTCCTCCTGTCTCTGTGCCTTCGAATTCTATGTCCTGTGACCATCCATGAAAGAGAGATTTGCTACTTAGCAGGAACTTTTCTCTAGATCAGTGGTTCCCAATCCATGGGCCGTGAACCTTTGGCAATCAAAGGACCCTTTCTCAAGGGTCACCTAAGGTCATCAGAAAACACAGATATTTACATTATAATGTATAACAGTAGCAAAATTACAGTTATGGCATAGCAATGATAATTTTATTGTTGGGGATCACTGTAGCATGAGGAACTGGATTAAGGTCACATCATTATGAAGATTGAGAATACCACTTTGATAAAGTTAAAAGAGAACTACACACATAGTAATATCCCTAAGTTCCTCTACAAAAATAAGCTGCTTGTAAATCTCCAGAAAGATGGATGACAGCTGAAGGGATATGTTCTCTATGTGCATGTAAATGCATTCAAAGCTGAAATAATCAAAATAGTATAAAACCTGCAAAAAATTAAGAGAAATGAAACTAACTAGCATATTTGAAATGTTAATATACTTTTTAGATGAGTTATCAAAAAAAAAGGCATGAAGTTGGGAGGGATATATGTTAGGGTCTGATGCCTATAAATGGGGGAATGGATGTGATTAAGATGAATTGTATATATGTGTGATATTTTCTAAAAGGAAGATAAAGAAATTTCATATCACTCTGGAACAATGTGCATAGAATGGAACACCCATTCCACCAAGGAACAAATTTAAATTCTCTTTCCTACCTTACACCATATTTCAGAATAAATCCTGCATAGGTTAAATATTAAAAAAAAAAAAATAGGCGGTGTTAGATAAGGAAAGACAAAATAAGATACACTTTTGATTTGAGGCGATGCCAAGCATCTTGTATGGCCCAATCTCTCAGCAGACTATTCTCTCTCTCTCTCTCTCTCTCTCTCTCTCTCTCTCTCTCTCTCTCTCTCTCTCTGTCTGTCTGTCTCTTTTCCACCCTGGCTCTAAAGGAAGCCTGTAGCAGCCCATTTACCCACCCCAATGTGTATACAAACCCAGAAGTGCAGAGGATCCCACACCCAAGACAAAAGCCCAAGAGAGTGTCCCCTGTTCCAGCTTCCAGAAACAAACCTTCAAACACTTTTTTTTGTGGATTCTGGGAAGACTCCAGCATTCCTCTGTGTTGTATGAGGCTTCTGGCCTGGACGTTCCTAGCCTTGAAGTTCAGATCTGCAGACTCACAGTCTCACAGAGACACACAGACACACAATTTTATGCTGATCAGCCTAAGGCCCAAGCATATAACTTGCTAACTCTTTACCCTTAAACTAACCCATGACTCTTATCCTGTTCAGCCATGTGGCTGGGTACCTTTTCTCAGAACAGCATAGTTGTCCTCTGCATCTTTTGGCTTGTCTGGTGTCTCTGTGGCATCTTTGCCTTGTTCTTCCTATTCTCAGAGTTTTCTTAGTCTGGTAACACTGCCCACACTTCCTGTCTGCTTTCAGCCAATCAGCATAAACCAGTAGGTGGGACAATTATTTGCAATGTAGCGTAATCCCACTACACCTCTGCTGTATTTCGCTTCCTCTCTAGTGTTTTTTCTTTCCAACCTTTCTGTTCCACACCCCAAAATTTGTCACACCCCAGTCTTGGTCTGCTGGGGGAAATGCCTAATCAAATGTGAGTGGTTAAGATCAAAATATGAAACTAAATTGCACAAACATAAGAAAGGGGTTGATGCATGCATTTTTCATTCAAGGTAAAGTTTTTATACAATAAAATATTCTCTATTTAGTGTCCCCACCTCTTCCTGGGGCATAGCATGGAGGTTTGGATTCCACACAAGATAGTTCAGGAGTCAGGTAAAAGCTAGGTGTATTAATGGGGGTAGGAAAGGGATCAAAGTCTGAACAGAGCAAGGAAACCCACAGAGAGAAGGAAGTGGCCCAAGATGGCATCAGTCACCTTTCCATTACTGTGTCAAAATGCCCAAGGAAACCAGCTGATGAGGAAGAAAAGTCTATTTTTTGTCACATGGTTTCAGAGGCCCTACTGCTTTGGGCCTGTAGCAAGACTGAGCATCATGGTGAGAACTAGGTGATGGAACAGAACTGATTAGTTCATACCAGCCAGAAGGGAGTGGGGAGGCAGGTGGGGCCCAGTATCCCCTGCAGGGACACGCTTCCAATGACCTAATTTTCTTCCATCTCCTTAAGTATCCACCACCTTCCAATGGGGGGACCAGCTGGTGAACAAACCTATGACCCGTAAGCCTCTCGGATCATTTCAGATCCAAATTATAATAGTGTCAGGGTCCAAAGGAGTGAGGTGGGAAAAAGGAGGAGAGTGGGATAGGCCAGCATGTGGTGCTGCAGTCTGCAGAGACTGAAGAACCATCCGTGAAAGTTTGTCAGAGGGAGGAAGCTGTCTTCAGAGCAAAGACAATAGTGGGAAACAAATTACTCAGTGTATTAAAGGTGATGAGACAGAGCCAAGTTTCACTCCGGCTAGAACACGTGGCAATGGGGAAAGCTGTCTTGCCGTGTATTTGAATATGGTTTGTCCCTCCAGAACATGTATCAAAATTCTGCTGCTGAAGAGGTGGATGATGTGCTTGGAGGACATTAGGCCACCGAGCATTAATGTACTTCATTAACACAGTAGTTAAGAGCACTGGCTGCTCTTCCAGAGGACCCAGGTTCAATTCCCAGCACCCACATGGCAGCTCATACCTGTCTGTAACTCCAGTTCCAGGGGATCCAACACCCTCACACAGATGCACATAAAATAAAAATAAATTATATACATTTTAAATCTAGAAGATCAAGCTGCAGGCAAGCCTGTCGGACATTTTCTTAATTAGTGATTGGTGGGGAAGGGCCCAGCCCATCGTGGGTAGGGCAATCTCTGGCTTGGTGGTCCTGGGTTCCATAAGAAAGCAGGCTGAACAAGATGTAGGAAGCAAGCCAGCAAGAACACCCGTTCTTGGCCTCTGCATCAGCTCCTGCCTCCAGATTCCTGCTTGAGTTCCTGTCCTGACTTCCTCTGATGATGAAGTGACTTCCTCTGATATGGAAGTGTAAGCCAAATGAACCAGTCATCTTTGTCATAGTGTTTCATTACAGCAATAGAAACCCTCACTAAGGCTAGGAACTCAAGGCAGGAACTGAAGCAGAAGCTGTGGAGGAACCCTGTTTACTGGCCCAGGTGTGGTGGTGTCAGTAAGAGCATCCTACCACGGTCTCTGCATCAGCTTCAGACTCCAGGTTCCTGCCCTACTTGAGTCCCTGTCCAGACTTCTTTTGATGACAATGCTATGGAAATGTAAGCCAAATAAACCCTTTCCTTCCCAACTTGCTTTTGGCTATGGTGCTTCAACATAGCAACAGTAACCCTCACTAAAAGACAGACTCCATTTTCCATGAATACATGAATATGGCAGTCATTAAGCATGTCTTACTTTCCACTTCACTATGGCAGCCATTACTAATTAATCAAATATAATTTAATATATGCAATATAGAGAATAAATGTAACTATAAGTGTGCAAATTTGTGCTTTTGTGGATGTGCCCACTGACAGAACCAGAGACCCATGACTCTGCAGTAGAGATGAGCATCCCTAAGACCCAGATACTGGCTCCTGCATTAGTTACTTTTCTCTTGCTGTATAAAACATGAGCAATGCAACTTATAGAAGGAAGAGGTCTTTTGGCTTACAGTTCCAGAGGGAGAACCCATCATGATAGGAGGCATGGTGACAAGCAGGCATAGTGGAAGAAACAGCCTGCATCTTCAAACCACGAATATAAAGCAGAGAGAGCAAACTAGCATGGGCCAAGCCCATAAACAAACAAATCCCGGCCCTAGTGACACACTTCCTCCAATATGGCCATTCCCAGGAAACCTCTCCATACACTGCTACCAACTGGGAACCAAGTGTTCAAATGCTTGAGCCTCTGAGGGACATTTTAATTCAGGTTGAAACGGCTTCTAAATGCCATTTTCTCCTCAAAAGAGCCAAGACTTCTTAGGAATGGATGCTGCCGTCAGGCCTCAGGAGAAGAACCCTGGTTTGCCAAAACTGCAGGGAATTATGGAGAAAGGATCAAAAAGGATGTAGAGGCCCACAGCCCATGGGAAAGGACTTCTTACAGACTGATCAGGGGAGCTGGAACACAAAAATAGGTAACAGTGTTAGCATGACAAAACATCAACAGCAGCAGAGAGAAACCCATGGTTGCATAGATTAAAAATTATACAAATGAATAAATTTAATAGAATTAAAATTTCTCCATAAGTATTTGTTAGGCACATAAGAAAGCAAGTAACTTTATGGTAGAGAAACTCTTTCATCAAAAAACCAGTTTTGCCTTGTAATACTGAGAAAAATCCAAAATGACCTGTGGTCTGATGGGTTACAGTGGGAAGAACCAGGTGCCACTATGGCCCTGTAGAAGCAGCTTGTGCGGAACATCTGAAAAAATGAGTAGAAAAACAATAGAATAACCAACCAGGATCCTCCAAACATGTCAACGTCATCAAAGCCAAAGAAAAACCTAAATCATAGAGATGAAGGACTAAAGAGTAAAGGCCACCTAATGCAACCCACGTCGCTGACCTGGATCTCTCCTCTAGCTGGGATATTGTTGAGATGGTTGGCAAAGGCTGTATGTTTAGCCGAAGTCCAGTGGTATCTGAGAAAGGCCTGTATGCAAAGCTAATTTTCTGCACTTGAAGTTGACATTGTGGTTAGGATGGAGAATGTCCTTGCTTCTTGTAGACAGCACACACTACAGCATCTAGGGATGGCAAAGAACCATGTCAGCTACTTGTTCTCAAGTGAATCAGAAAAGAGGGAGAGAAAAAAAAAAGCCACAGCAACTCTTATAAGACAAACGTTTAGTTGGGGTGGCTCACTTACAGTTCAGAGGTTCAGACCGTTATCATCCTGGTAGGGGGCATGAAGCTGAAGCTGAGCGTGCTACATTTTGTGGGCATCCGGAAGTCAACTGACTCATATTTAGGGAAGCTTGAGTAAAAGAGACCTCCAAGCCTGCCCCCATGGTGACACATTTCCTCCAACAAGGCCACACCTTCTAATAGTTGCCACTCCCTCAGAGGAGTCATTTTCTTTGAAACCACCACAAAGGGAAAAGCAAAAATTGTGCCAAACCTTAAAAATACAAACTGAAAAGAAAATGCCAAATGTATGGTTTTAAAATGGGGGGAGTGGGCCCCTCAACATGTAAATGCTACTGTTAATTATCAGAAAAATATTAATATACAGACAAAAATGGCCAACGGCTTCAATAGACAATGTAAACATAACCATATGCCCAAGAAACATACAAAAAATTGACCTCACAAAATACACATACACACATGCATGCACCCCCCCCACATACACACATTTAAAAAAATGAAAGCTGCATATCCAACACTGTCTAAGTATTCACAAATAGCTATTGCAGTATGGCTTGTAGAGAGAAACCACTTAATTTTGCAACAATGAGGCATCAGATAAATTAACCCCAATATATTCAAAAAAGGAGAATACTATGGAAACCATTAAAATCCATTTAATCAGATGTTATTTAACGACAGCTGTGCATATAAACATTGTTCTATTAGCACCAATACGCAAATCCTGGGGGCTCTAAACTCCCACCTGCCAAATAGTGTTACTGCTTCTCTCCAAAAGTCCCCCCTGGTTGTTGCTGGGAGATGTGACAGGTGTATTGTGTCCTTCTCAAAGCAAGCCTAGCAATGTCCCTGTGGGAACCAGGAGCTGTTTCTGGAGGCAGCTTGAGGAGCAGGCCATTGTTCTGGTGTGGTGGATCTTGTCCACTTCTAGGCCTGCTTCTTTGTTCTCATTCCAAAGTTCCACATGGACCTTGGGTCTAGTACTGACTGGAGCCCGTTTGGAGCTGGATCCTGATGTGGATCCTCTAGAGCTCAGAGTCTCACTGTGCCCTTTGCTGACTATAGGCAGTTAATCTCTGTACCATCTTGCCTCTATTGGGGCCCAAATCTAATTCTTCAGATCAGATGAAAGTCTCTCCACTTGCCTTCCCCATGTACCTCAGAAAAACAAAGTCTCTTAAACCTTTTCCTTCCTCTTCAAGTACAGAAAAGGAAATTTTCTCCAGATGCAGATACCTACTGGGTGTGGAGAAGAAGGAAAAAAAGAGGCAGGTCTCCCCTTGACACATAACCCAGTTCCAGCCCTCTCTGTCCTGTAGACATGGGGGGGGGGGAGACAGACACAGTAAACAATTATGAATACATCTACAAAAGCCCAGAAGGGCATACACCGTGGCTCAGCTCCAAGGGGTACAATAGTAAGTGACCTGTTTGCACCGGTATTTTATTAAAATGTTTTGCTTTTAAACTGTTATATAGTTATTTGAAGGCAAAATATTTATAATATAAAATAAGGACATTCACAACCTTTCCTCATACCCACATGCCCTAGACTGAACTTGACCATTCTAGGTCCCTACAAGCTTCCCCCTTCACACGCAGTTCCCAGCTTCTTTCCTCCCTGAAAACTATATCCAAAAACCACCACCCTGATCTTTGATTGTCCGTAAGTTAAGGCCATGCTGTGGGCATCCTCAGACTAACTCTTCTCCTCAGCATGATAGACCTGAGGCAATCCACCTGCTCTGAGGCATGGCATGAATAGTTTACTCATTCATTCTGCTGTGAAGAACATGTACATGAAATCCTTCTACTTCCCTTCTGCCAGGAATGTTGCAGGAACACTTTTGTCCAGGTACCCCTGGAGCACATCCAATAACATTCTGGAAGCTTCCAGAATAATCTGCTGGATTACACAGAGTGAAAGCACCCCTAGATTTTCTAAACAAAGACAAAGCTAGGCTGCAGTATCTACTGTGAGGCCTGTGACATGGTAGGAAAGCCTTGCTTTTCTGAAGCCTGAGAGCCACCTGGGAGCAGCTTTAAGCAGCTCCTGTGATCACTATGCCGTTGTGGCTCATAGGGTCTGAGAGCTGTTTTCTAGTCTTAGGTCCTCAGTGGCTAGAAAAGCTGCTCAAAAGCCTGGAGGAACCTGTGAATACAGGAGAGCTACATCATGGCTCAGTCCCTTTCCTTACCATGCGACACCTGGGGGTGGGGGGCCATAAATACAGAGAACACGTTTATTCACTTCAGGGATTTCTTTGATCTGCACAGCTTGAGGATCATTCTGACCACTTCCTGGCTCCTCAGTAAAATTCCACCCCCAACACCTGGCAAAAATCTGTAGATTGAAATGGGAACACATCTCTGCCAGCCCCAGCCCAAGGAGGAACTCTGGGCCCCTGCAGCCTGCCTCCACCTGAATCCTATGAGCTGCTTCCTGCCAGCCCTGCGATCAGGGCTCCTATTAAGAACCCCCAGGGCCCTTTCATTCTCATTTTTTTCCTTATCATACAGAAGAATAAAATCATCAAGCCTGGATCCCAATCCTAGCTAATCGGTCTTTTCAGACTGTGGGACTAAATTCCCCACTTAACCTTTCTGAGATTCCATTTGCTGGAGAGCAAAACTGCTACCACTGTGACTGTTGTGAAGTCTCAGAGATCACACCAATGCTGGCACACAGGCCATGCCCAGTAAAGAGCAGCTGCTATGAAATCAGTCTCCTTTTAGATGGAGCAGGGACTCCCACCTCATTTTAGGTTAACCTAAGCTTAGAGAATTCAGCTCCTTCCATTTTATAACTTCTCTAAGAGACCAGCTGCCATAGTGAAGGGAGGTACCCAGACAGAAAGTACCCACACAGATCACCACCACAGCCAGGCAGTGGTGGTTCAAGCCTTTAATTCCAGCACTTGGGAAGCAGAAGCAGCTAGATCTCTATGAGCCAGCCCGATTTAGAGAGTGAGATCCAGCACAGCCAGGAATACACAGAGAAACCCTGTCTCAAAAACAAATGAAAGAGAGAGAAAGAGAACCCCAACCTCTTCTTACAGTGCCCCTTGATGTACAGTTCAATCAGACTAGCTGGGCCTAGCCCTAACCTTACCTGTCCTTCCTTTAATGGACTGGTCACAGTCAGTTATCACTGAGTTGGTACATATGCTGAGGGATGCATGAAATGCACAAGTACAGATACACCTTGCAGACCCTTGTTCACCCTAAGTGACCATCTGAGCACAGGGTTAGGTTCATACGTTAGTTTGCCAAGGTACTCATCCAGAAGTTTACACATGATCACACTCAACAAACACAAGGTGTTGCATCTATCATCAATGTTGATTAAATATCTCTTTCCTACAAGACAGAAACTTGACAGGCACTTGAGCTACCCAAAGGTGCTGCCCTTGGGGACTTCATAAGTTTGGAGGGAAGGGAAAGAGTCAGCCATGAAGTGTGTGAATTCTAGCAAAACACACTAGTCTGTGCAAAACAGAGAGGCTAGAGGTTACACCCTGGGACCATTGTGGTAGATAGGCTTGAACAGCTGCACATTGGCTCCATGGAGAGGCTTCCGTGATGAGACCAGAGAAGTGTGCTGAGGCCCACAGACCACACCCAAAGCACAGGCTTTGCCAAGAATGGAAGCAAGCTGAAGAGACCTGTTTGAGAAGGATCACTCTAGAAGGGAAAGTCAGATTAGACAGTCCAATGAGGAAGTTTAATATGTATGAATTATGGGATTTCTCAAAAGAATAAAGTAAAACATACATGGGGAGGACATCTAAGACATAATTTAGAAAAGTTTCCATAAGTCACAGGGCACAAGTTTCTAAAAAAGTTCCACCAGTTGGCCAGTGCCGCACATGTAAGTAGATCCTCACCACACCACAGCAAGGCCAGTGCTTATACAAAGAATCCAGAAATGCAAAGCATTACTTCTTTACTAATTAATGCCTGGCTGGGGAGGGGGAGATAGTAGTGAATGAAAACCTTTCATATTATTAATAAAAAAAAGCCAATCCTGAATTCTACATTCAAGCAAATAACTGAAAATCTAGTACAGCCCCACCCCATGCATCCTTTTGAGAAGGCGTGGCAGGATGTACCCTACCAAAGCAGAACTATACACTAAAAACAGGAGACATGGAGAGGGTTTATCTCAGTTACTTTCTATTGTTGTGAAGACACATCCCAACCACAACCACTTGTAGAAGAGAGTCAATAGGGCTTACAGTTCGGGGGGGGGGGTGTTCAGGATGCAAGGCCATCAGCAGGCAGAAGTGGTGCTGGAGCAGGAACTGAGAGCTCACTTCTGCTCCACAGCAGGAGGCAGAGAGAGGGGGAGAGAGAGGTAAGAGGGAGAGGGGAAGAGGGAGAGGGGGGTAGAGAGAGGGGGAGACAGAGAAAGAGGGAGAGAGAGAAGGGAGAGGGAGAGAAGGGGTGAAAGAGAGGGGAGAAAGAGAGAGAACTGGGAATGGCGCCAGCTGTTGAAACCTTAAAGCCTACCCTCAGTGACACCTGTCCTCCAAGGAGATTAATTACACTTCCTAATCTTCCCAAATAGTTCCAACTGGGGACAGAATTTTCAAATGTGTAAGCCTATGAAGGCCACTGTCATTCAAACCACCACAGGTCTGTAGGAAAATTCCAAAATAAGGCTGTCCCTGGGAGCACAGTGTTGGAAGATTCTGAGGAAGCTCTTCAGATATCACAGCTAATAGGGGCATTGGAAGCCACCAATGAAGACTTTGATGTTAAAATGGTCACATCAAATTGATAAGAGGTAGTTATTAGCCTTAGAAGGGACAAAAAGTCAGTAAGAAAGGGAAAAAAATAACTGCTGTTTCTCAAACTCTATGAATGCACAACTTTGAAATGCAAACAGCAAGATTTATTTCTGTAAGTACACCGGAGCCCTCTTCACCCATCAGTACCATTTCAAAGCGCTCAGAGGAGGAGCCAAAACCTGAGACCCATCCCAGACACCCTCTCCACACCAAGCAGACCCCTTCGCCTTGGAGGGAGGGATGGGAGTTCTGGGCCAGAGCTGGGGCTGGGAGAGGAAATAAATTTGCAAAGAGACCTTTGAGACAGAAAGAGAGAAACTTGGTAATTAGCACTTTGGACAGAAAATAAATTCAGCATCTCTCCCACACAGCCTTAGGAACAGAGTGTGTAAAGTAGATATGGTGGCCTGGAGAGCCTATCAGCTCACCTTAATCTCGCTTTTTGTCTTGTGTGATTTAAATTATTCGGTACCTTTGAAAACCAGCTGCACTGACTTTGTAGGATCAGACAGCCCCACCTCATGGGGTGCCAACTTAGTCTCTTCTCTAAGGGTTTGGGCCAGAGCCTCTGGGCTCCTGTGCCTTGAAGTCTAGAGATTTGTACCAGTCATATTTCTGGGCCCCAGCTCCAGCCAATCCTTTCCCTCCTCGTTCTGCTGTCTAAGGACCCCCCACCCACCCATGAATACAACAACAGACTTAGCTCACAGTACAGGGACAGCAGAGCTGGAATGAGGTGGGGCAGGCGGAGCAGAAATCAAAAAAGACAAGTACTGTTTTAATCAGGTTCCAGAAATTTCTTGCTGCAGCCCAGGTGCCAATGTCTGTAATCCACATTCACAAGACCTCAGTGGGTGTATTACCATTACACCCATTTTACAGATAAAACAATAGAAGCACAAAGGCACAAGGAAGCTCAAGGCCTGTCAGCTCCCAGGCAGGAGATCTGGGGTCTGAATAAAGTCTCCCTGACCACACAGATCACTTTTACTCTGCCACTTTTTCAAACCCCCTCTGAGTGAACCCAGGGCTGAGTCAAAGTGTATTGAGCTGTGGCCTTGCTGTATTGAGAAGGAGAAATGGAGGATACTCCCTTCAATGGGATCTGGAAGGCAGTCAGGCCCATGAGACAATATTCCATCCCTCCAAAGGGAGCGCCTCACAGAGGGTTGGTAAGCCCAGGATTTGACAGAATGAACCTGTGCCAGGAGCTGCTTCATCCCTCTATGTTGGAACCAATTAGTAGAGAACTGGTGTGAGGGTGAGGAAGCCACAGTCACATCCCAGTCAGACATAGTCATTCAGTGTAGTCTCGGGGGACAGTGATCACAGGAGGGTATTGGGCTGTGTAGGAATCAAGTGTCCTGTGTGCTAGAAAGGACTTCCAAGCAAAAGTGTGTGACCCTTGACACAGAACTGATAAGATACCTTGCCAGCACCACAGCTCACAGAAGGACCAGGGGTCAGCAGTTAGCGACGCTCTGCTCCTGTTCCCCTTCTTCAAACATCCATTACCGTCTCAGGCTCCCAATAGGCTCATACATTTGAACACTTGGTGCCCAGATGGTAGCTCTGTTTCAGAAAGCTGCGGAAACTTTAGGAAGTGGAATGTCATTTGAGAAAGTGAATCACAGGGTGCAGACCTTGAAGTTGTTTAACCCAACTCTGCTTCTTGATCACTCTTTGCTTGCTGACTATATATGTACTGCATCAACTGCTTCTTGCTCCCGCTCCAATGCCTTTTTCCCACCATGATGGACCATGTCCCTTATAACTATAAGCCAAAATGAAGGTTTCTCATCAAGTAATGAGTAGGAAAGTCGTGTGTTTTCCTGTATTTACTATTTGATGAGAATATCAATAATTTGCCCAAGGTCATCTAGTCAGCCACCTGAGACCATGTTGGTGTCTGAGGGCCAAGCTGCCACCAGGGCCATGGTGATGTCTGGCCCCGAGCTGCTGCCAAAGGCCACGTCTGAGTCCATTTGTGGTCCTTCTGCAACTGGGGTCTACGTTGATGCCCATGGCCAGTGTTATCACAGAGGTCATAGGAAACATGTATGTTGGAATTTAAGGACCATGCTGAGCTGGTCCTGCTCCTCAGTGGCCCTAGGATAGCTGGCCTTGCCCCTCGCTAGACACTATCAGCAGGAAAGCTGATCCCGCCCCTCATGGAAGAGATGACCCCATCCTCAACAGGAGCATGGGAGAGCTGGCCCCTATGGCATGGGCCTTGGAGAGCTGGCTCCACATATCACCTTAGGAGAATGGTCCCAGCAGCCCAGACTGACCAGCTCAGCTACCAGATAGACCCTCAGCTACCCTGGGCCTTGGGTAGGTCCACCTTAACATCTACCCCATCTATGACCTGCTGGAGTACATGAAGGGACTGGTCCTTCAGAATGATAACTGCAGGATCTCCATGACTCAGCAACAGCAAGATACCCAAGAGGAGTTTTGTTGAGGATCCAGTGATGATGGTGTGCTAAAGGTTTTGAACTAGACCAGTGCCTCATTGCAATGAACGTTTTTGGGTGAGGCTGACTGGATCAAAGGTTATGCTGTGTGACACACCATGGCTCCCAATGCCACTAGGGTGAGTGAAGAGACGCTGGAGATGGAAAGGACAGAGAGTGAGAGGTTGTTTTTGTTTGCTTGCTTTGTTTTGCTTTTAATTAATTTGAGGTCCTTTCATGGGATGGACGTTGCAGTGGTGAGGGGCAGATATGGAGGGACAAAGAGGTGAATGAGATTGGGGTGCATAATGTGAAATTCCCAAAAAAATCAATAAAGAATTACACACACACACACATACACACACACACACACACACACACACACACACATAATGCTCAAGATCACAGAACCTGCAGAGCAGGGTTCCTTCCACTGCACCATCTTCCTATTAAGTGAGTTAGTTGTTCCTTCTCCCACAGTGCTTGGTTGGCAGCTGTGTTTGCATTCATGGTGAGGGAAAGGGAATGGGTACTTCAGGTGACAGAAAAAGAGTGAAGTTTGAACTTTGGGCCCAAGAACTGATCTGAAACCCTTGGCAACAAGAAACATCCACCTGCAGCCTTTTGTTACATGAGATCGTAGATACCTGTGAATGTGACCCAACATAGAACAGTCAACTTACTTAAACATTATGGGCTATTATTTGCTCTTTGCTTGGTCTTGTTAACTGAATTTCGAGGTTCTCAATCAGGAGCTTTGTAAATAACATCATTTTGCAACTCAAAAGAATGGACACACCTGAATACTAGCCCACGTTTGGACCAACCCTAAAATCTGAGGATACTGCAAGCTGGTACAACAGAAAGGGAGCTGGTCTCCAATTTGCAAGTCATGCCCACCCCCCTTTTACCATGACCTTGCACATTGGGCTCAGCTTTAAACCAGCAAAAAGGAATCAATCGCACCCACTTTAAGTGGACTAGCCTCTCGGGAATATGCTCAAAATCCCTCTATTAGCTAGTGGGCTTGAAAAAATATAACAAGACGTGGCCACCGTGTCCCATGCACATCCAGAGATAAAGACTTACTGCCACCAATGTTATAAAATTACTCTGGGAAAGGCTGGAGGGAATAGGGAAAGCAAGCTGGAGCCTGTAACATCCAGGCCAGTTTCAGGCCAGGAAGGAAGTTCAAGACCATGATTGTGCCATTGTTTGCCTGTCTTTCATCCCAGTGCACTACTGGTCACTGGCTGGAGCCACCTGGGAGTACTTCCAGCTCTGAGCAGAGCAACTGCTAGAGCCTAAAATATGTCCCAGGTGGGAGGGGGGGGCAATTGGCCTGTGCTCTGCAAGAGCAGAAACATGCAGAAGCTGGGACTTGGAGAAGAGCCAAGGGGATGTGAGCAAGGGGCTGGCATTCAGTGTGTATATTGTCCCTTCCATTTGGCCCAGTGCAGAGGGAACTGCTAGTTCACCCACAACAGTAGCATCACCAGTGTCACCAGTACCATTTCCTCCATTGTCATCCCCAACTTCCCAAAGGAAAGTCCATGGACTCTGACAACCATGGAGGTTTCCAGCACTGGCATCCAGATGGAATGACAAAGCATACCATACACACTGCTGGTGTCATCACAGCCCATGCACACACGGAGGAAAAGGGGGTAATGGAAATGGTGGTGTTGATGATAGAGATGGGAGATGTAGCCATGATGGAGGAACAGATGGTGGTGGGGATGCTGGTCATGGGATGAGAGTGGTGGGAGCATGGTGGTGGAGAGTGAGGAGAGGGTGCTGGAAAAGATGTTGGCATTGTTCAATGGAGTTGTAGTGTGGAGGTAGCAGACAATAGTGATAGCAGTGATGGCAGCTGTGGAGAAGGGTGACAGTCGTGGTGGGAATAAATGTGGAGAGAGCAGCTATGGGAAGGTGATGGTGGAAATATCTAGGTACTGTTGGTGTGGTAAAGGTGATAAAGTTGAAAGTGGTAATGGCTATGGTGGCAGTAGTGATGATACTGATGATAATAGTGGTCTAGTGATGATGACAATAGTAGTATCAGGTTGGTAGATATAGTACAGGTGGTGATGATGACAACAATGATAATGGGGATGAAACATGGAAATGATGCTGATGGCAGAGGTGGAGATGATGTGGTAGTGATGGGTAGTGGTGTTGGTAGTGTTAGGGTATGGTGAAGGAGGTAGGACTACAAATGGTGAAGACCATGTGATGTGGTGATAGCATGGTGGAGGTGATGTGGTTAGACCCTGATGTTGGCCAGGGTGTTGGTGGTGATAGCATGGTGGAGGTGATGTGGTCAGACATTGATGTTGGCTATGGTGGTGGTGGTCATAGCATGGTGGAGGTGATGTCCTTAGACCCTGATGTTGACCGTGGTGTTGATGGTAATAGCATGGTGGAGGTGATGTGGTTAGACATTGATGTTGGCCATGGTGTTGGTGGTGATAGCATGGTGGAGGTGATGTGGTCAGACCCTGATGTTGGCCATGGTGTTGGTGGTGATAGCATGGTGGAGGTGATGTGGTCAGACCCTGATGTTGACCATGGTGTTGGTGGTGATAGCATGGTGGAGGTGATGTCTTTAGACCCTGATGTTGACCGTGGTGTTGGTGGTGATAGCATGGTGGAGGTGATGTGGTCAGACATTGATGTTGGCCATGGTGTTGGTGGTGATAGCATGGTGGAGGTGATGTGGTCAGACACTGATGTTGGCTATGGTGTTGGTGGTCATAGCATGGTGGAGGTGATGTCCTTAGACCCTGATGTTGACCGTGGTGTTGGTGGTGATAGCATGGTGGAGGTGATGTGGTCAGACATTGATGTTGGCCATGGTGTTGGTGGTAATAGCATGGTGGAGGTGATGTGGTCAGACCCTGATGTTGGCCATGGTGTTGGTGGTGATAGCATGGTGGAGGTGATGTGGTCAGACCCTGATGTTGACCATGGTGTTGGTGGTGATAGCATGGTGGAGGTGATGTCTTTAGACCCTGATGTTGGCCATGGTGTTGGTGGTGATAGCATGGTGGAGGTGATGTGGTTAGACATTGATGTTGGCCATGGTGTTGGTGGTCATAGCATGGTGGAGGTGATGTCCTTAGACCCTGATGTTGACCGTGGTGTTGGTGGTAATAGCATGGTGGAGGTGATGTGGTTAGACATTGATGTTGGCCATGGTGTTGGTGGTGATAGCATGGTGGAGGTGATGTGGTCAGACATTGATGTTGGCCATGGTGTTGGTGGTAATAGCATGATGGAGGTGATGTGGTCAGACCCTGATGTTGGCCATGGTGTTGGTGGTGATAGCATGGTGGAGGTGATGTCTTTAGACCCTGATGTTGGCCATGGTGTTGGTGGTGATAGCATGGTGGAGGTGATGTGGTTAGACATTGATGTTGGCCATGGTGTTGGTGGTGATAGCATGGTGGAGGTGATGTGGTCAGACCCTGATGTTGGCCATGGTGTTGGTCATGGCAGTACGTCTGGTGAAGGCTGTAGGGCTAGAGAAAGTCTCACTATGGTGATAGCAGTGGTAGTACAGTGGAAGTGGAGGCTGTAGGACTGGTGACAGTCATAACCATGGTGATGGTGATGGTGGTGGTAATAGGAAGGTGGTATGTGATGCTGGAAATGCTGCTTAGCAATACTAACACTGCTGTCATCAGTGATGAATGACAGTGACTTGCCCAGAAGACAGCAACAGTCATCCTGTCTCCTAGAAACATCACAAAGCCAAGCCCTCTGAGGGACTAGTCTGGAGTGAGAACACAGCCAGCCATGTCAAATCCAGCTCTTCACAGACACTCATCCGTGTTGGGGATGAGGACAGCGGAGTGAGCAAACAGTGAGCGAGTCAGTCACACCATATTTCAGGAACGGCATAGAACTGCTTGTTAGCAGAGATCTGCTTTCCAATGGCAAATAATAAAATTATGCTTTTTGTGCACCTAATGAAATGCAAATTGAAGCTGGATGCACATTAATGCAAAGAGTTGAATATCCATTTAATCAGCTCCTCCCTGCAGGGGCCAATGATAAAAATGACAGAGGAATTGCATTGCTAATTCCGGGCCTGTCACTTCTTATACGTCCTTACCTTGTAAACCCACCACTCCTGTGGCTGACACCTGCCTGAAGGTTTCAAGGTTTATGTTGTTCAGGGAGTCTGGGAATTCCTCTGGCATGGGGGAGGGGAGGCTGTCACGAAGGAGGGAGGCCTGGAGGGAGAAAAATGAATAGATAGAATCTTTCCTATAGTGCAAAAATAAATTGTCCCTACCCCTCCTCCACCCCACCAGGCAGCCTGTGTCTTCTGGGACTGGTGGTGTGATAGCCGGACCCCTCATTCCTTTGGTAGAAATCAAAAGTCAAGGACATGACACTGACAACACACACATTTCAACTTTGTTCTGTGCCAGGTGCTGAACTGGGTGACATGTCTGTATTATCATTCATTCAGTATCCACGGGATGTATCTAATGGGACATATCCATGGGATTGGTGATGTACCTGTGTTCACCATTTTTTGAACATCCATGAGCTTTACTACCAAACAAGGAAACTGAGGTTCAGACAAAAGAGTCTCACCAAAGGACACAGAACCAGGAAAAGACTTGAATTAAGATAATATGCCTGCCAACCATATTCTTAACTATGTCAGCATGCTGTTTCCATGGAAGGAAGTGAAGAAGATGAAATTAACCCACAACTGAACAACCACTGCCCTGCATCCAGCAGAGGGGAGGACTAGAAGGAGGGAGGGAGCTAGAGGTGCCCAGCAGGGAGGGAGACCATCCTGGAAGATTAAAAGGTTGGTTGGAAAGAAAGGTTAGCATCCAGCTCTTAGTGGTTCCTAGTATAACCAAAGCAAAGACTGTAGGACACAGTCCAGAAGAGTAGAGGGCCCCCGGGCAGGGGCTGAATGAAGCCTTCAGATTGGAACAGGAAATTTTGAATGCCAGGCTCAGGTATGAGGACTTCATAATACAATGTGGCCAATGGTATACTTGGTCAGTCCAGGAGAAAGGCAAAATTGATGTGTGGGTCCTGGATATAAGACAGAACAAGAAGGGCAGGGTAAGATATGGGAGCATCAGTACAGAGAGAGGTGAAGAACTGCAGGGAGTCCATCTGGACATCTTGTCTGAGCCACCGTCACATAGGCAGAAGTACCAGGGCACAAAAGCACCCAGTCCCCTAGAGTCTCTTCCACCCCCAACCCCAAGAGCAACTCTCTGGTGGGCTCTGATGGGCTCCATTCCCCTTGTGTAAGCACACCCAAGTGACAGTGGTGATGAGTAGGTCTTGAGCCTTTCTTAGTGTGGGCCTGTGGGGAACAGGCATCCTAATGAGCAGCATGTGCCACCTTTTTGCAGAGCCTTTGCTGTGACAGCCTGTCTCAGGATGCAGATGTGGCCTGACAGATTCCTTGCAATCTCCACATGGCTGCCGTTCAGACAACATTGACTTCTTGTCTAGCTCTGATGGAGCACAACTGATGATATACCGGCTCCAAGCTCTGCTGTAAACAGCTCCTGGCATCTATGTAAAAGATCTGAAGTCCCACATCTATAATCACTAGGGAGGCAGAGACAGGAGGATTCCCTGAGGCATGTTGGCCAGCCAGTCTAACTGAATCAGGAAACTCCAGCTTCAGTGAGAGACCAGGACTCAAAAAATAAGAATAAAAATTACACTGCCTACTTTTTATGTCAACTTGACACAACTGGAATTATCTTAGATGATGGAGTCTCCATAAGATCAGGCTGTAGACAAGCCTGTGGGGCATTTTCTTAATTAGTGATTTGTGTAAGGGCCCAGACAATTGTGAGTGGTGCCATCCCTGGGCAGGTGCTTCTGGGTACTATAAAAAGTAGAATGAGCTAGACATGGAGAGCAAGCCAATAAGTAACACTCATCTATGGCCTCTGCATTGGCTCCCAGCTCCAGTTTCCTGCCCTGTTTTGAGTTCTTGCCCTGACTTGCTTCAGTGATGAACTGTGTGGTGGTTTGAATGAGTACGGCCCCAAAAGCATATATTTTTGAATACTTGGTCCTCAATTGTTGAAACTGTTTGGGAAGGAGTAGGAGGTGTGGCCTCATTGTAGGAGATTATCACTGGAGGCAGGCTTTGAGGTTTCAAGAGCCTTGGCATTCCCAGTTAGTATTCTTTCTCTGACTCTTAATCATGGATCAGATGTAAATTCTCAGCTAACTCGTATACCGCTATGCCTGCCTGCCTGCCTGCCTGCTTCCATGTTTCCTGAAAAGATGGTCATGGACTCACTCTCTAAAATTGTGAGCCCCAATAAACCCTTTCTTCTATAAGCTGCATTGGTCATGGTGTCAGTTCACAGCAATAGAAAAGTACCTATGACAGATTGTGATATGGAAGATAATAAACCTTTCCTTCCCAAGTTGCCTTTGGTTGGTGGTATTTCATCACAATAGAAACCTGAAGACAGTGACTGAAGCAGACACTCTGTTTCATTCCATAACTTCTACCATATGCATTATGTGCATGCTTCACTGCACACACATACACACACACACACACACACACACACACACACACACACATAAAAACAATAAAAAAAATAAATTCCAATATTTAACTAAGGATTCCTTAGATACCAGTTTATCAAAATCACTGCTGCAACGTATGGGAGAGCCAGTCACTTTCTCCCTTGCACTTAAGGTTTTCCTTTATGTGGCTGAATGGTAAGATCAAAATGGTATCAACAAAGGCAGATGAGAAATGAAGAAAAAATTCACTAATATTTTGAACTTGGACACCCATCAACTTTCCACCACAATAAAGAAATGTGGGATAATTAACTGGTAGAGAGAAAAGTGTTGCGCATTAGCTCACAATTGTGGGTGTTGCAGTTCAAGGTCAGTTGGTAGATAGAGTAGCTTTGGGCTTGTGGTGAAGCAGTGCGCCACAGCAGGAATACACAGTGGAGGAAAATCATTTATCTCATCAGCCAGAAATCAAAAGGAGGAGAAGGGGGTAGTGTCCCGTAATCATCTCTAAAAGTATACTCCCAGTGAGTCCCCATGTCAGAAAGTTTTCCTCCCCTCCCCAAAAGAGCTCTGCTGGACAGCAATCTTTTAGTCATGAGCCTTTCGGACACATTCAACACTCAGACTGTAGCCCAGGGCTTCTCTCCCATCATATTTTATTCTAGAGCCTGACCTGGGACAGGTTCTCATGAAGATAAAGCAGCCTGGAGAAGCTGAAGTTAAAACACCAAGTATAAAATAAGAGAGAGGTCAGCCAGCGGGAAGTGGTTTCCTGTTAAGGATAGGTCTATACCACAAAAGCAATGCCCCATGTACCTAACCAGTAGATTCAACAGCCATGTTTGTACTGCAAGCTCCTCATGTAATGCAAAGCCACACACATCTGACTGGAAAGTTAATAGCCCACTGCAACACATGACCACGGGGCACCTGACATACAGCTGGTATCACTGAGGACTTGAGTGTTTTATATGTAATTTTTGTTCATTGAATTGGTGAGCTATTGCAAGTGGCCACCTTGGCAGAAGTTTCTGGAAGGATGAAAGTGAGCAAAGCTTTTAGCACACAGAAATCACTTGGTTCTATCTCAGATCTCTGAGGATTGAGGTTGTTATGGACTGGGTTTGTGAAGGAAAGTCTTGGCGGACTTCCGTACAATTTGGAACTTCCAAGTCAAACTAATTTCACCCATCCAGGTTGAACCTTGACTCTCTAGTTTCTCAAAAGCCCAGGACACTAAATCCCCCATATAATCCTTGAGCTGAGTTTGGGGTAGTCTTCGTTGTCTTTGTTTGGGCTGTTTGTTTTGAGTGGTATCATTATTTTATTTTTAAATTACCTATAATGCACCCTTTAAAAAATCCCTAATTATGGATAGGATAAATACATAATTGCAGACTTTTTTAAAAAATGTATATTATCTACTCAATACTCCATAATTATGGTCTTTTCCATGAAATGTATTATTTCCTGGATGGTCCATAATCACTTCTTTGAAGCCAGCTGGGAAAGGCCAAGTTTCTTCTCAGATTTAGTTTACAGGTCACTGGGCCCAACCAGTGAGGTAGCTTAGAGTTACCACTATAGGTTGTTGGAGACCAGCGGGCCTCCACCTATAAGAAACACAGAGCTCAGTGTTGCTGAACCATCAGATCAATGCCACTGGTATAACTGAAGATGGGTAGAGCTGGGGTCTCCTGTTTGCCATCAGTTCTCCCAGTAACTGGCCCAATGGTTGAGAGATCATGGTTTCAGGCTTAAGACCAGGTTACCAGCACCCTGCACTTGAACAAGTATCTTACTTTGGGATCTACTGAAATCAGCCACTGAACTTAGGAGTAGGGGTAGGTGATCTCAGAAAATGCAGAGTAGGGTATAGGAAATCAAGACAGGGAAGAGGAAACAGCCATGGTGGGGTGCTTTTGTGGGCAGGACTGGACATGGTGACATACACCTAGGGATCACCCCCACTCCAACCCCTCTCCTCGCTGCAGCCAGTGGGGTGAGTAGTCCCTAACTCCCAGGTTTGTTGCTGTGGGAACTGTGCTCTCGGGCCTCACTGTTCACAAGCCACTTGATGCAAGAATTTACTAGAACCTTATCCACCAGCAGCAAAGACTTCTAAGAAAGACCAAAGAGCAAAGGGACATGCATCACATCTGCTCATGACCACTGCCTTCTCTCTGCGACTTCAACTTCCTTGTGTGAAGAGGAAGATGAAAATAGACTTTAGGGAGAAAGAGCAGAGGTTAGTAAGTGGATCTTCCCATCAAATCAACAGAGCTGTTGTTTCTGTGATGACAGTGGACAGAAATACAGCTCTGCACTGGACTGCTCCCTTCCAGACATCCATCAAAGCATCCCTTGGAGATGAGATGTCAGCAGCACCAACCCACAGAGAACAAACTGTTCTCTAGGCATCCCAAAGCCTGACCTGGCATGATAGCTGACCATTTGCCTCCCACAATCCCCTCAAGCCAGGCTCATCCCTGCCCCCGCTTCTATGGGAGTTGCGCTATAGACTCCCATCTCATGTTGGTCCATGCGTGAATGGCTTCAGGTGGAGTGAGGTGAGTTAGGCTCAGGTGACTGTAGCAATCCTATCCCCTCACCAAAAGTTAGTTTGAACAGCCAAACCCATTTCTAGTCAATCAAATCACAAGAATGTCATTTCAGAATAATGTTCTCTTCACAGTCAAACACATGCTTAGCATGTAAGAGGCTCTTGATTCAATTCCTACAACAACAACAAAATAGATAACAAAGAAAAGAAAATTTCCCTCTCTCTAAAAGGAGAGTGGTTTTCTCTTCGGACTTTGGGCAGTGCTATTTGAGGGAGGAGAGGTGCTTGGTGAAGCAGCAGCCTTCATACACTGTGAGGATAGGAGTCTGAGGGTGAAGTCAATATATTGACAGTAACAGGGCAGGCCATGGGGGGGGGGCGGTGTCAATGTTTTTCTTACCTCACAGAGCCACTAAATTAATGATTTCCAGAAACATCAGTGCCTGGGAATAAATAACAGTTAATGCTAATGTAGCGTTCTCCCTCAGACAGTCTGGTTTCAGCTCTGAGCTCTTTCTCTGTTAGATTCAGCGGCCACCTCCTGTACTTGACCCTTGCAAAAGTAATATGTTCTTATGCTTGAATCTGTGTGATTTGTTCCTTGTGTTGTATGCATCTGGGAATATCCAGGTCAATGGGCATAACCGGAATGAGCAAGAGAAAAGTTTAAATATAGGAGCTCTCACAGGTGTCAGAGGGGCCTCAGAGTCTGGCTTCTCATGTCCTCAGCTGGCCACAGCTTTCCAATGCTTTGCTAATGTGACTGGCCAAGCACTGATGAGGCCGGCCTACTTTGAGCCAAAACCTCATCTCAGCACTTCTGGAGGGCATGATAATTAATCCAAGAGCCCACTCTACAGGGCAAATACTGGCTCACCAATTAGGGTACCATAATAATTCTGTGTGGCATGACTTAAGATCTACCCCATGCCACCTTCATTTAATCTTCACCACAAAGCCACTCTCATCGCACAGATGAAAAACATTAAGATTTAGAGTCTTAATGATGGTCAAGTATCAAACCCAAGACTACAAGATCATAGAAGTTCAGAAGTCTAGGGCTTGTCACTCTACCAGTAGCCAGGCTTGGAGACTCTAGAATACCCTCATGCTGCCTTTGCAAGTGCCAGTCCAGGGCTCTGTAACAGGCATGGGTTTCTAACGAATTAAGAGTATGCACACAATATAAGGGATCACCATTTAAACACTAGCCAGTTCATAGGATTTTTCAGATTAATGGCCTGCTGGTTGGCATGGAGATCTTTCCCACTCTGTCTGGGCCTTTAGGCTCCCACAATTGCATAGTAGCCATCTTGGGCTTGGTAATTTCTCAGGAAATATCCAAGCAATTCTCTTTTCCAGCCCCAGCCTCAGCCCTGCCTTTTATAAAACGGGGATATAAATAAGAAGCTCCTGAAATCTCCTCAGGTATGGAGCAGAGGAGGCTACAACCTTCTGTCTCATCCCTAGCTCTGCCTCTACCCAGGGGTGGATATCTAGCTGCCAGTATCCAGACTTCCCACAGGATGGAGCCCAAGTTGTATAACCAAGTTTTCCAGCCCTTGGGGAGGGTGAGTTCTAAGATCTTGCAGTGGGAAGTCCTCCCTGCCACATACTCACCTTCACCCTGCCCTTCTTTCCCATCATTTGTGCCCACCTATGATCTTCAAGAACCAGCCAGGTAAATGAGCTTTAGGGTGGTCTGGCTTGCCCTTCAGCTACCACCAGGAACCCTCAGGAAGGTAGCATGCACACAAAATTGCCCAGATCTGCCCCTCACTGCTCTGTATCCACGACCAAGCCTTTCCTTCTTTTTACTCTTCTGAAAGGGGAATGTGTTATTCTATGAGTGTGCTACTGTGAGACTGAAATGAAATAAGCTAATACAGGCTCCAGCAGTGCACACAAAGCACACAGCTGGTACTCAATAAAGGCCCAGTGTTTTTTCACAGACAAGGCTGCAGCCCCACCTGTTCCCATGGAGAAAGTCAACTGCAAAGGCTGCTTTAACACCGACCAGGGCCGTAGTAACTTCCCTGTGCCTGGCAACATGATTCCTGCAGCCATGAGAGCCAACAGGGATGTGGACGTGCTCTCAGGCCAGATAAAGGACAAAGGAGGGTCTGAAGAAGAGCTGTGTCAGCAGTTAGGAAGGGCAGTGCTGACAGTGACACAGGGCCCAGCCCACTGTTGCCATTCGATGCCCCAGAAGTCATGCTTGGCCCAGAGGAGCGTGCACTGCCTGACAATCAGTATACTGCCCATCTCTATCTGTCTCCCATCTTGCTTCTCTGCTACCTCTAGCTCTACCTGAAGAGATTGGTGCCCCATTTCAGGACATCCAACCCTGTCCCAGTCTTCAGGGACACTTTGCAATCTGAGCTCTAAATGAAAGACGACTTGCTGCACCCAGTACATGTAAACTTGGGGACTGCAGTCTACCTCAAATCAGTGCTTAGGGAGACAAAGAAAAATGAGCCACACGTATTCCACTTCTGTACTCTTGCCATGGAGGAGTTGCCTGAGAAGAGTGACTTGCTGCCAGCACCCAGGAGTCCCTATCCCTATGCCCCCTACATCTCCTGACCAGGCAAAGGTTCTGTGTGCTCTGCACAAGACCTACTAACCATAAAGTCCCAAAAGACCATTTCTCTTTGCAAAGAGGTGTCATGATGATGGAATCAAACAACCCTCGGGGATCATGGGAAGCTCAGTTCCTCAGCTGCATAGTTAGTGTGAGGTTGAGGGCTAAGACCCCTCCCAAAGTAACTATCTGCAAGCCCAACCAGCCCTAAGTCCTGAGTTTTATTTCCAAATACACTTCATTAGTCAAGGCCCTTCACTGAGGGTGGATTCCTGCAGTTCCAACAAGAAGGTGGCCTAGGGTGAGAGGTAGCAAAGAGATATCTGTTCTAACTGCCCTAAGAAGCCTCCACAAACATTTGTCCCCAAGACCATCACACGCATAGGGAAATCTTGGCTGGATGTGATAGGGCCCCCATCCCGTGTCACTATATCACCTTTGCCCATTCCTAAGATTCCCTGAGACCTTTTTCTACAGTGCAGAGATAAATCAACTGTAGGCAGGCACACCTCACCACTAAGCTACCTCCTTAGACCTTACCGTCTGGTAGGGACTGGAGGTACGTAGTCTGGCAGTATAGTTCAGGATGCTCTTGGATTCTCTGTGTAGACCAGGCTGTCCTGGATCCCTTCAGTCTTCCAAACAGTAGGATTAGAGGCATAAGCCACTACAGGAGGCTCTCCTTGGGACACCTTTGTCTTCCACATGTAGGGGTAACCTGACCTGAATCACACCTGAACCACATCAGGTCAGGCTGTCAAGGAATTAACACACCCCAGAAACAGCCTCTTCCTACCATCTAGGGGAGCACCTGGGTTCTGCTCCACAGTGGGCAACAGAGAAATGTGTTTTCTACATCCTGTCAGATACCCACAGTGGAGCGGAGCCCCAGCTGCCCACAAGCATATGGATACACATCCCCAGCAGTTACAGCATCTGGGGTGACCCGGCTCAGCTGGTCAGAGGCAACTGCTGGAATTTTTTAATCAGAGATGAGGACATGTAAAAAATATAAAGCAGAGGGCTGGAGATAAGGCTCAGTGGGTAAGAGCCCTTGCTACACACACATGAGGAATGGAGCTTGAATCCTTAGCACCCACATAATAAAGTTGGACATGGTCACATGGGCTTGTCACTATGGGGAGAGGTGGAGGCAGAAGGATCGCTGCCTAGACCAGGTTCAGTGAAAAACCCTGTCTCAAGAGAAAAGTCACAGCAATAGTACAGGACCTCTGTGAGAAGAAATCCATGCACACATGTATGCATATCAGGAAGAGAGAGTAGAAGTGGTCTGCACTGGTGAAGCTGCACCCAGTGCACAAATATGTTTCCCACAGACATTGTTCCTCAAAGCCACAGAGCTGTCCAGTGCCCAGCCTACCAGTCTCCTCCCTAAAGGCTTTGGTGGTGTGATTGAGGTCTCTGTTCTACCTGCACTTAGTTCTCCAGGCTTCCTGCTACTAAATGCAGATCTATTCTCTGCCCTTTACACACCCCTTCCTCTCTCCAGACAACCTTAGCTTCTTTGACTCAGAACCAAATTTCCAATTGCTCTGCACCTGGGGATTGGGGCCTGACACGCCTGTCACAGGAAGAAGGTGCTGACTCTAAAGAGATGCTGGGAGTGCAGAATGGGTGGCAAGGCTAATGCCCCACAATAACACAGAGTCAGCTGCAGGAAGCCAGAGCCTGCACACAAGGAACTCCGGGTCTGGGGCAGATGGACATGAAAGCAGATGCAAACTTTGAAGGCATGGTACATTGCTGTCTTACAAATTGAAGCTTGTGGCAATTAACACAAACCAATTCTCAATTCTGTCTCCAGCAGCTCAGATGATCATTAGCATATTTTTAGCAATAAACTACTTTTTAATTAAAGGATTTCCATTGATTTCCAACACAGCCCTACAATGGCACACCCAATAGGATTAGTACAGTTCAGAGATAAAACTATAGTCACTGAAAGAGCAAACATTCAGGTAACTTGTTTTATTGTGACATTTGCTTGATTACCCTGAGAGGGGAGGGAGTTCTCCTAAAATGATCAGACTTGATAGCTTGCCTCACAAAACAGCACCCTCCTCCATTTCAACTCTGTCATCTCTCCCTTTGAGAGCAGCAGCAAGGGAGAGGTACCTGCTTCTAATAGAGAAAAGCATTGTGGTCTGAGTCTGCCTACAAGACAGTCAACCCAAAGGTAAGAGTGGAGCCTGAAAACTGAAAAGGGACGTAGCTCAGGCTCAGAGGATATTCTGAGTATAGCCAACTGAAAAATAAAAAAGAAATCAGAAGAGCAAGATGTTTCGAGACAGCCCTGAGAGGCTGGCCCACAGCCCAGCTCTAGGTAAATCATAGTATCATTCCAGGCTCTGTAAAACTGGGAGATTGGTGAGTTCCCTGGAGAGACTGCAGCTCTCAGGGGACAGCCTCAACTTTGTCACCAGATAATTGGAAGTAAATGCGCATCTATTTGTGCTTAGGAATGTATGCTTCTACAGACACACACCCCTGTAGAGCACATGTACACACACACACACACACACACACACACACACACACACACACACACACACGCACATCCTCCAGGAAGGGTACAGAGCAGAAATAGCAATGTGTAGCAGACAGGTCTTTACAATGACAGTGCTTGATCATGACAAGATTTTCCCTGTCTTCAAAGAAAAGAATTGCCAGCCTGGCCTTGGCTTTCCCTTTTAGAAGGTTTCCTTTATTGCTGCTCTCAAAAGAAATGGCAGCATGGAAGTGGAGGAGGGTGCTGGTGAGAGGCAAGCCATCAGGACTGATCATTTTAGGAGAATCCTTCCTCTCTGGGCCTCAGTTTCCCTACTCAGGGGCTTTTGAGGAAATTAGTCTAGATCAACCAATGGGAAAGAGTTGACATATTACATTCTGGCTTTAATCAATCCATATCTTCCAATAACATTTGGATGAGAAAAATTCTCAGCTTAACGAAAACATAATCAATTAGTGATGCCTGCCATAGATGCAAGTGGGCATGGAATATGCCTGTGTGCTACGCTATCCTCTTGGTTTCTGAAGCCATGGAAGCTGCTGACTTGACTCCTTGGGCCCACACTGAACTCCAACCTGTGTTGTGCTGGAGTTTACACTCAATTGCAAGAGCCACCTGTGCTTATTGCCACCCTCGTCCACACAGTGACATCATACTGCATCTTGGAAACGGCCATGGTGGGAATGTTTATACCATGGAAATAGGTGTAATTCTACGGTTGAGCATTTTCCAAAGTAACTTTTCAACATAGCAGCCTACTACTCACATAACAGGCAGGGGCTGTGGAGGGTGGGCACTCCAAGAAGTCACTTCAGTCTGAGCTCTGGGGCAATCCTCATGCCCTGGAAATCACCAGTGCCTACAGACAGTTAGGTCCATGCTCAAAGCCCTAACACCTTTCTCATCTTACATGATCTTTATCCACCTGGGCCTGCTCAAGCCTTCTTCCTCCAAGAAGCCTCCTCAGCCTACTTTCATTTCCAAAGCCCCCCCCCCCGAACTCTCCTTCCACATTCTGTGCTTGCTGCCTTAGAGAGGGAAACTGTCTCCCCATAAGATCCCCCTACTTCTTCAGCCCCCATGATCAAGGCCTCATACAAGTCTGTCAGCACCCTCTGCCTAGAATGAGTATTTCCATCATCCAAAACCCTTCAACTTCCTGGATGGGGAAATTGAGGCCAGACAGCATGCTCACTCTAGAGCCAAAGTATCTGACTCCTATGACAGATTCAGAAACTGAACCCATGAGGGCAAGAGCTTCAGTGAAGGCCATTGACAGGGCAGAACTGAGGGTCCAAACATCCAAGGTCTACATTATCTCCAGCAGAACTCCCTGTGTATCCTTCATTTCAGTTTGCCACTGACCATCTCAACCAGGCCAGATTTTGGGGCTAACCTCCTGCCTCTATCTCTGTCCCCAGGACTGGCCAAGCCCAAACACCGGTCGCCTCCTCCCAGCTCTCTGCTCCTGCCACTGCTTAACATGCACACAAGAGCTGGAAGCAGTGCGTATAGATTTCTCTTTGTCTTTGGTGGTAATTATTAGCTGTCTCGGTGGGTGAATGCAGGCAGAAACAAAGGCAGCCAGGGTTGTAAAACCTTTTATCTTGATCAAGCCGCATTATTTGATAAGGTGCTAAGCTAATAGCAACGCATGTCAAATTGTGTTTAGACAGATCGAGGGGCTGGTACGGAGGGTATATTTGTCTCCAGAAACCTGCACTCGGAAGGATGAAAGGAAAGGCACAAAGATATCCATATCCCCATGCAGAATGCAAACAGCCCAGCCTGTGGCTTGATAGAGTGGCTCTCTGCAAGCTAGGAAAATGGAGCTTAGAAGGGAGACAGGTGCTCCCTGGGGTACTCATCCCCATTCATGCTCCTCAAGGCTTTGCCATGAGACCCATGGATCCCCATAGGGGTCATCTGCAGAGGTGAGGCTCAGGTCCAGGCTCTCCTGGCCTAGTCATTAACTAATTAATTGATTAATTAATTTGCTTATTAAGCCCGGTGTGTGTCACCTGTCCTATGGGTGACACTGACTTTCACAATCACTACCACAGGAGGCAGCATAGATCAGACAAAATTAGTGCTGACTCTGACTGTCAATGCCTTGAGATGGGGCCCAGAAGGGTGGCAGGTAAGGAAGGCTGTGAGGAGTAGGTGGGCTGCCACCAGGATTGTAGGACAAGAACCTGGAAAGAATCAACCCCCACCCCATCAAACTGTAGAATCCCCACTGTGAGCTTGTAGATATCAATCTGTCACCCTGGGTTCTGCTCAGTGCCTCCTTCCAGCTGCTTTTCTGAATGCCTTCTAAGTCTCCAGCGCATACTTATAGCTGGTCTCTCTGTGTGCCTTATGGGCCAAAAGGTGGCATTAAGCCCAGATAAGAAGGGCAAATCTGGATACCAAGAATGTCCATCAAAGCTTTACAAGAAGGAACTCCTTCTGGACCAGTGGCTCTGGGTGTAAGAATGGTCCCCAAGACAATGAGAAAGAATACACACAGGGCCAGGGAGATAGCTCATTCTGTAAAGTGCTTGCTACACAAACATCAGGAGCCAAGTTCAATACCCTGAATTCAAGTAAAACTACCAGGTGTCATGGCACATACTTGTAGTCTCAGCATTGCAGAAATAAGCTGATCCTTAGAGTTCACTGGTCAACCTAGTCCAGGCACCAGCCTGACAAGCTTCCGGTCAAGGAGAAACCCTATCTCCATAAATAAGATAGACAGTGTCTGAGGAACAAGACTGAAGTTGATCTCTGATTTTCATGTGTGCAAGCACACACACACACACACACACACACACACACATACACACAGTGCTACAAGAATGTCCTCCACAAGTATGTTTTAGGTGCAGGTAGGTGTTGGGGTAGGGTGGCCGTGGTGGTTCACTGAATAAAAAGCAACCTGTATTCATGTAGAAATGGCTGAGAAACCTGCACCATATTCTTACTGAGTCATGAAAATGTGGCCATTGTGGCCAATAAGTTGCCTCAGTGGATAAAGGTACTGCAACCAAGGTTGATGACCTGAGTTTGATCCCTGGACTCAGATGGTGAAAGGAGAAAGCCAATTCCTTCTCACTGTCTTCTGGCCTCTGCACACAGGCAAGAGCATGCGCGCGCACACACACACAACTAATAAATGTTTAGTAAAATATAATTTTCAAACAAAGTGACCACTGATTGGTTCTGAATCTTTCAGCAGATCCAGAATTCAAATGCAGGCTGACCTTAATGCAGGGATGTTTAGCGGAGGTGTGGGTGAGATTGGGAAGGAAGGTAGCCATAATGAGTGTGTTCACAAATCAGTACTTCAGTGAGAAAGGAGGCCATCTTCTTGGAACTCAGGGTCTGCACAAAAGCATTAGCCTCAAAGCCATGCCACTGGAGGGGTCTGGGAAGCTAGGGATCCTCACACTAAACTTTCTGATTAGTACTGAGGCTGCTTGGGACCGAGGACAGGACACAGTTCCCACAGTCTGGCCTGTCCTGCACCCTGCAGTAAGAGGAAGCCCATGGGCAACACACTAAAGAAGCAGTAAGTGGAACTGGGCTGGCTGTGCCTGAAAAGGGGAAGATGGACAGGGGCAGGCACTGTCTGCACTTCACAGCCTGCGCTGTCTCTCATGGGAAACCTGGGCCTAATGAAGAAACATTTGTTCCTTTCTCCAGGACACCTCCTGACACACTAAGGTGGTGCCAGTGACTTTCCAAGAACATCCCCTGAATACACTTCCCTATAGGACCATTTGATGCCTTTCCTCTCACAGACACCTGTCAAGGTCTCACTGCATGCAGCACTGGTGGTCACAGCCTGCCTTATTAGCATGGATGCCTGGAGAAGGCATAGTCTCACAACAGCATTCCAAGGTGCTCCCATTTTTGCTAATATGTGGATGGAGAGAGGCCAGTAGCAGTTTCTTGTTTCCCTTGACCTACAGATAGGTAACAAGGAAGCCATTGACCTATTCCAGGGGTAACAGAAAAGCAATAGAACCCAGTGGAAGCAGTCAGAATGTCCGTTAAAATGAAATGGCTGCTGGGGAGATCTATCAAGTGGCTTTGACAAGTGGTGAGAACACCATCACCCACTGAGAGAACTTGGAAATTGGTAGTCAAGAACCAAGATCAAGGCAAAAAAAAAAAAAAAAAAACAATTGCACATGGCATGATATCATTCAAATTAGGAAAAAAAAATTCCAAACACACAAAAGTTAAAGCCAGTGTCCCAGTCCGAGGGTGACAGAGCCAATGCTTACCTAGCACGTGAGAAGTCTACTCCCTAACACCACATGTACTAACCGTGGTGATGGTGCCTAGAATCCTTGAACTTTGACAGTGGAGGCAGAAGGATCAGAAGTTCAATATCATCTTCAGCTACACCAGGAGTTCAAAGCCAGTCTCGGCTACCTAAACTACATTCCCGTGTGAGCATATCCAAAGGCATGTGAACTTTATTTTTTATATACCTTTTACTTATCTTTTGACAATTTTATATATGCATACAATGTATCTTGATCCTACAAACTCCCAAATCCCCTCTCCAGCTCTTCCCCCAGGTACCCCCTCCCAACACTCTTCTCTCTCACATTTACCGGGCCTCCTCTCTGTAACCACATTGTTATAACTGCTCTTACTGCTTAATCCCATGCACATAACCTCAGCTGCAGTGGGTTCATGAGTGCAACAGCCATATCATGTCCAGAAGACAACATTTCACGGCCCTCTTCCCCATGATCCCCAGTTTACATTCTTTGCAGCTCCTCTTCTGTGATGTTTTCTGAGCCTTGGGTAATCAATACAGAAGTCCCATTTAAGGCTTAGCACTCAACAGTTACATATTCTCTGGCCTTCAACCAGTCCCGAGTCTCTGTGTTAACTGCTGCCCACTGCAGATGACCGCTTCCTTGACCAAAGTGGAGGCAACCCTGAGCTGGGGATAGAAATACAAATATACAGAAGGTAGTTTGACAATGTGTTTATCACTTAGAGCCCCCCACCCAGGGACCCCTGGACTTCCCTTGGGCTTTTGACCAGGTTTACATACAGTACTCACCAGTGTGTGTGAACTTTAAATGATGAGGGGTGGTGCACATCAAGATTCCCTGCAGCAAGGAAAAGCCAAGGTTGTAAAGGGGAAGGGGGACGCCAGCATGAGGTTTTGAATTGTTGGGATTTTTTCTAACAAGAATGCATTTCAATATCCTATGTGTAATTAAAAATAAAATGTTTTTATTTTTAAAGGAAAAGATAAACCCTGGTGGTATGCCCACACAGGGATAGTGTCTCTGAGTCAGAATTCTGGGTATCTAATTTTCTTCTGTTATCTGTGGTTTTGTTTTATACAAAGACAGTGTTTTGTAAAAAGATGGAGGGAACCATAAAGTCATCTGTAAGTCAATATCACCCTCACCCTGGCCAAAGCCAGAAGTCCTCTTCCTTCCAGGGCTCCTCCTGACATGTTGGGCTGCTACTCCAGGCTTCTTAGGCCTCAAGGACAGAGGAACTGAGCCTCCTGAACACCAGTTCTCCGATTCTCTTCCTATGCAGCCTCATGGCCTCTCAACACCCTCTCTGGGCCTCTCCTACTCCACAGCAATCCTAGGGTCTACCTTTTCTCTTCCCACTGTGGTGACTGAGCAGCTAGGATGGGTGGTGGGTTTTACTTTGTGGAACCCTGTACTTACATTCAGGTCACAGCTCCAATAATCAGTAGAGGCAAGGCAAGCCCAGCCAACAGCCATTGCTACCACTGACAGAAGAACATCAGTGTGGGGGCTTTCTCTAGGAAAGGCCAGAGAGCAGATACAGAGGTTACCTAGGGTTTAAGCAAAGCAGGAGTGTTGTGCGGCCAGCGTTTCAGGACCTGTGTTCAGAAGCTTGCTAGGAAGAAGCCTGGCCTGCTAGGGGTGGCATCAGTAGTGTGGGCATAAGCAGATGGTGACCCCCCCCCAACCCAGCAATGGTAACCAGGAGCAAGCACCCTTCCACAGGAAGCTCTCACCATACAAAACCCTGTCTGTATATCAGTGCATAGACACAGTCATCCATGGACTTGGCAAGAGCTCTGTCCACACACACACACACACACACACACACACACACACACACACACACTCCAGTCTCATAGATCCCCTTGCAGATACAGATACAGGCACACACAACTCACATATCTTCAGCACACACATCATACACACACACAAACATTCCACCTTGTTTAATGATGCCCGGGAAATAAGAGTCATGATTTTTATTTAAAACAAAAACAAAAAACAAAAGAAAAACCTCAAACGCCAGTAGATTCTAGTGTGGTTTTAGTTGGTCCCCCCTCCCCAGCGTTAAAAGCAAAAGTCACCCAACAGTGCCACCTGCTGAAGGCTTTTCCTGGTCCCCTCCTCAGCAAGGGGAGACTCTTAATTTTCCCCAAGTGCCCAGGGCCTGGGATCCTGATGACAATTGTGGGGAGGTAGGAATGTCTGTCTCCAGACCCAGACAGTAAATAGCTGAGTTGAGATCAGGTGTGATTCAGAGACTGAGAGAAAGGAGAGAGAGAGAGAGAGAGAGAGAGAGAGAGAGAGAGAGAGAGAGAGAGAGAGAGAGAGAGAGAGAAGAGGGAGAGAGGGAGAGGGAGAGGGAGGGAGAGGGAGAGGGAGAGGGAGGGAGGGAGGGAGGGAGGGAGAGAGAGAGAGAGAGAGAGAGAGAGAGAGAGAGAGAGAGAGAGAGAGAGAGAGAGAGAGAGACCAGAGAAGGCAATAGGAAGAAGGGTCTGAGGAGAGCCAGACCTGTAACCTGCTGCCTGCTAGGAAGCAGACAGTGAGAAGAGCAGAGAGCAAGGTGGGGGCCGGAGAGGCAATGGAACACTCATAAGCCTCTTTCTTTTGTCCCCACAACCATATATGGAGCAAGCCAGGAGCCACTCTGTACAGGGATCTGAGGCCACAGTGCTAGCTTGGGCATGGAATGTCCTCTGTCATTTCAGCCCTCCAAATTGCTTGTTATCTAGCTTCTTGTCTGTTGGGATTTCTACCTCTGTCTCTGTGTCTCTCTTTTGTGCACGCAAGCACACACACACACACACACACACACACACACACACACACACACACACACACACACGGAGTAGATGAAGTCCTGAGTGAATGTGTACTGTTGTCATGAGCACAGTTATGTCAAGGATGTCAATATATTCAGGATGACTACAGCCTGCAGCTGCTCCTATACAGTCTCACCTTCACCAAGACTAGCTACACTACCTTCTCATTTATATTATATATATAAATACACCAGGCTTTGGGGCAGCAGCTCTTGTCTCCATCTGAGTGCAAGGCCCACCTGATCCCAGCTTTAGGTGGCCCATGATGTCTGCCATTACTTCATTTCTTGTGCCTCAGTCAACTCAAGTCCAAAGCCATGCAGATCACAACAGGTATACAAATGCCTGTCAACTGGGTAAGAAAAGCTCCTCTGAACCAACAATCTGGTCAACTGCTGAGGTGAGGGACAGTAATTGCCCGAGAGGGAATTACAAGGCCACACAGCCAATTAGACAGAGTCTGCCCTGGAAACTTCTTGAAATCAGCATGGTGTCCTCATGTCAGCCTGGGAAAGGGTCCTCATTTCCTGTCCTGGGGATAGGGGAGGGGATGTGCTACACATACTCAGAAGCATGCACATGCTGGAGGCTAGATGTCAACTTTCCCTTGTCTTCCAGAAGCTTGCTGTTCGTGTGAAACTGGTTGGCCAGACAGTCTCTAGGATCCCTCTGTCTCAGTTCCCAGCCCTGAGATTACAGGCACATGTCATATACTCGCCTTGCTACATCTGGGCTGGGGATTTGAACTCGGGTCCTCATGCTTAGGACCTTACAGCAAGGACTCAAGCATTTTACTCACTGAGATACCACAGTATATTGCCTTCTTATTTCTTGATAGAAATCCTAAGGAGAAGGGGATCTGAATAGAAAAATCCCTTTTTCCTGTGCCCTGGATTTGCTTTTTTCTTCTCAGGAGTCCAGTGAGCCTCAGTCCAAAACAGAGTCCCATGGAAGGAGCCTAGGGTGGGATGTCACTGTCACCATCACTGGGTCAGGAACCAGCAGCTGAGGCACAGAGAAAGACTGATCTGGATAGACATGAGGTCAAGAAAAATCACAGCTCGTGTATACTCGCAAGATTAGTCAGGGAGACCCTTCGAAGGACAGCACGGAGGACTGGGGTCTGGGCAGAGGCATGAGCATGCTGACCTTCTCACTCAGCTTCCTTAAGAATAGCCAACCACCTCGGGGCCAGCTAGTGCAGACTCATGCCTTTATTCTCAGCATTACTCAAGGCAGGCAAATCTCTGAGTTCAAGAGTTCAAGGCCAGCCAGGATGGTAAGGACTACACAGAAAAGCCTTATATCACCCCCCCCCCAAAAGCCACCATGGGTTTCACCCTCAGTTCCATAATAGCTGGTACATCTAGTGGGAGCTCTGAGGACTGACCAGCTTACTTACCTCTGTGCTGCACGGAGTGCCTGAGTACACAGTGCATACAGCAGGTGCTGGCTTGCATTTCATTTGCATATGGTTTGCATATGCTTTCCCACAATACCCAGGGACCATCCTCCAATCTACAACTTAGAACTTCCTGGCATTTACAGTCCCTGCCAACTGGCACCAGGCACCTCAATGCTCTGGTCTTTTATTTTCTTAGCTAGACAATATTTTCAATACTACATTAGCCCAAATTAAAACTTCTTAAAAGAGCATTCTGACTTCAGGGATCTCCTGGGCTCCTGTTAGACCAGAGCAGTAGCCTTTCACTGAAAATTCCCTACTGACAAGAGTTTGTTAGTGTTGGTTCCTGAGAGACCCTTTCTTCTTCTTTATCTGAAAACCTCCTATTCAGCCTTCAAGATCCTGGTACAAAGCTTCTCTACATTAACACAGTTCCCCCACCCCCTTCCCATCACCAGCACTCTGAGAGACCTCTCTGATGCCTCTCTGACATGTCAGTGGGTAAAGTAATTGCTGTGCAAGCATATGGACCTGAGTTTGGGTCCCCAGAACTGTATAAAAAGCTGGGTGCAGTAGTGCACAACCATGATCATGGTGCTGGAAAAGGACACAGGAAGATCCCAGGAGCTTGAGAGCCAGCCTGTCTGTTTAGTAAGTCCCTTATGTTGAAAAAATAAGACCTGACTTCAGTCTCTGGCCTCCAAATGCACTCCCTCCAGATCCAACACACACACACACACACACACACACACACACACACACACATGGGGTGGGGGGGTGAGTTATCAAACCACAAATGACATTGTCTGGCACCTGTCTCTCCTCTTAGTGAGTTCACTGAGGGACTACATCATTGTAGAGTTTACAAACCCCCATTCCTGAGAGATGGCTGCTGAGGTGATGTTTGATGCATCAATCCATGATCCTCACAGTTTTTCTGGCCAAACATTCAGAGTCTCCCTCTCTAACAACTAACTCTGATTGAGTTAGATACTCCTGATATTCCACTTATGTTTCTACAATTCAAAATAATAGCTTAGAATGGAGAATCCTCCAGCACCCTGCTCCAGACAGACAGTCATTTGCTTCAGAACACCCTCCGCTTCTAAAGGAAAGCCCCAGCCCTTGGCCCACAGGTGAGAAAGGCACTAGGGCTGAGCTGCAGTCTGGGAAACAGATCAACATTCGGAGAAATTTATCGCCATCTAATTGGCAGCTCTGGGTACAGTCAAGGACAGTAGATTAAGTGTTTCCTGTAAATCACATTTATGATTTGCACTGGAGATGTAATTGTTAAAACTCTTCATTTTACCCATAAATAGCAGTTGAAAGAAACCAATTTGGGAGTGACAGATTGGTTTTGATTCTAAATGTAGTGCTAAAACAGTTAATTTTAATAACATCCATTGGACAGGAGTCTGCCTGTTACTTAATATCATACTCAACAATTTGAAAACTATACATTCAGCCAACACTGCTTCCACCAAAAATTAATCCCAACCTCTTACCCTGCCCCATGGGGGCATCTTTCAGCAAGATGCTGCAGATCCCTGCAGAAGGGCTTGTTTCCTTTCTAACTTCGCCAATCTTACTGAGACAGAAGGCCACTACAGGTTAGTTATAGTAGGCAATAAATAAATAAATAAATAGATAGATAGATAGATAGATAGATAGATAGATGGATGGATGGATGGATGGATGGATGGATGGATGGATGGATGGATGGATGGATGGACGGACAGACAGACAGACAAACAAACAAACAAACAAACAAACAAACAAATAAATAAATAAATGGGGGACTACAGAGGCCCTTTGCCAACGTAAGAACAGTATCCATGGTAAACGAGACTATAGTTGTGTGTTTCTGCCTTCACTGCCTCTCATGTACATCACTTTAGTGGACAGTTGCCCAGCTCTACCCTCCAGGATGACATAGATGCTGGCTCTAATACCTATGCTCAGCCCTCATGACTGGAAGAGTTTCTAGGTCTCTGGTTCTGTAGAGGTATCCTTTTATACAAGGCTAAGCATGTGTATTCCTTCACCCAACACACATACTCCAGAGTGCACAGGGCTCTCCAACACAAGTGGGTACCCATTATCTCAGCCTTGTCTTCCACTGCCACCTTCCCCCTTCTCACCATCTCAGGACATGCATCCAAGGTTTTCAACATTTAGCCCAATTCCAGTGGTCAGGACTGGACCTGCTAATTGTTCATTGGTGAGCTTGAAACCTAAGCACTTAGTGAGAGGCTCTCTAGCTCCCAAGACCTTAGAAGCCAATGGGTTAAGGCACTCTGTGAGCTCTGAACAGCTCTCTCTGTCCTTGACCTGCTTCCAGCTTGGGTACATCATGTCCCTTCTCCTAGCCTACATAAAGCACAGAGTATTCTTCCCAAGCCGCTCTGACCTCACAGCCTGGGTAGAGTCAAGGTCTGGCCATCTACATCGAGCTCTAGGTGTCCTGACTCTGAGCAGAAATGAGCAGGCCTATTCCTATGGCCACCTCAGTTGTTCCTGCAAATGGAACAGAGAAGCAGGAGAGACCGGCAGGCCTGAGCTCATGGCCAACATGAGGAATTCAAAAAAGTATCAAAAAATAGGCTCAAGAGAGGTCTAGGGCTATATAGATCAGCAGTCCAGTGTCTGTGTAAATCCTCAGTACTGCAAAAAAGAGAAAAAAAGGGAAGGAAGAGGAGAGGGAGGGAGGGAGGGAGGGAGGCAGGGAGGAGGGAAGGAAGAAGGGAGGGAGGGAGGGAAGGAGGGAGGGAGGGTAGGAGGCAGGGAGGGGGCAGAAGGTAGGCAGGGCAGACTTTTGTAAAGAGAGAGTAGCTCCCATTCATGGCCCCCACCTGCAGAAAGGCTTCTGGAGTCTGTGCAATCGCCTGTAGAGTCTGTTATAAAAAGAAGCCTAAATCACATTTATAGCTCATACTGCACAGCAAATGTAGGTATTAAAATTGTTCCTTTTAAATGATAAACGTTCCTGAAATGGCCCAATAGAGCCCCATCAGAGGCTGTTTCCACCCAAAACAAACTGACTCGGGAAAGCAGTAAATGGGGAATCTGCCTTCACTTCTCATAACTGCTGTTCCCCATCAGGGTGGGGTGGGAGGGGCAAGATGCAAGCATCAACCCAGGACACTGACAATGTTCCTAGCAACCTCCATCTTAACCTCTGTTGCCCCTCAGGTAGGAAGGGCTGTGTCCTCCCCCGGCTTCCTGGATGAAGGCCTCCATTTTTGTGGTGCCTCTCACAATCATTGTGGATTTGCTTCTGAGAGGGAAGTGATGGGAAAAATAGCTAATCACCCATTCATAATCTCCTAAACATTATTTTTAAGCTGATAGTTGCAAACAAAAGGCAATCATTTTAACTCCATCACGCACTTACTTGCCATTTTTCTGGAGTTTGTAATAAAGAGAAAAGAGATTACCAGTGGAGAAGAGGGAACAACTCCTGACTTGGAGTCTGGGAGAATAAAGGACAAACAAAAAGGAGCACATGCTTGCATTGTTACAGCAAAAAGAAGCCAAGGCAGCACAAATGATGGAATCAGGCCAGGGCTTCTCCTGGCTCTGCCTACATCACTCTAAGTATACTGAAAGGTGAAAGCTAATACCTGAGCTTGACTGAGCAAACCTGCTTCTGCCCATCCCATAAAGGAATCAAGAATCAGGCTTTTCCTCTTCACAATATGTCTTAATAGATGGATCATAGATGCTAACTCTAGTTCCTCTGAGCATAAGGCTAGCATGTGATGGATGGATAGATAAAAGACTAGATGAATTGATGATGAATAGATGGATGGATGGGTATATGGATGGATAGCTAGCTAGCTAGATGGATGGATGGATAAATGAGTTGATAAATGGATAAATGGATAAGTGGGTGGATAAACGAGTGGACAGCGGGTAAGAGATAGATGGAGATAACCATTGTTTGATACATCATCCATGCAGAGACAAGATTTCTTACACTCTCAATGTGGAAGAAATAGTGAGGTGCCAAGTTCCAACAGCAATGCCCATAGAGCAATGTTCTCACCCTAGATCTCGTGAGCTCCAAACTTGGACATTTCCTGCCCCTGACTTCTAGAGGAAGACTTAAGGAATACAGAGTGAAGAGACTAGTGCCCTCTGTATTAGTCCAATTTCTATCAGTAATAATTAAAATACCCAGGGCTAGATGTTTACAAAGTTAAGAGGTTTATTATCTCACAGTTTTGAGAAGTTTAGGTGCATGGTTCTATACCATGATGAGGTTCTCTTTGGCCATATCATATAGCAAATGGCATCAGGACAAAAAACAAAAATATATCAAGGAGAAACAGTAGAAAAACAGAATGCAGACAGAAGATGAGAAGGGTTAGTCTTGAGAGAGCTAACTAGGGACCCATGAAAACTGTCAAAATTCATTCTTCAGACAGCAACCTAACCAACCATGTTTCCCAGGACCCTACCTCCTCCAGATCCCATGGCCACTCACTGGTAAACAGGCTTTCCATACTCCTTTAGGGGACATGATTAAAACCATATCCAAACCTTGGAGCCTCCCTCCCTAATTAGAACACTAGGGAGACTTTTTGCAAGGACTCAGAAAGAAGCTGGGAGGCAGGAATGCTGTGAGAGTCATGAAGAAGCAAACTGAGCAGAACAATGATGGGACTGAGCCCTGCAAATCTCTCGGTACCTCACTCAGTGCTTGCCTTCATCTGGGAGTTCCAATTTTGAAGCTGCAGGGCAGAAATTGGCATTAAAATTTATATGGGGACCTGGATGTGTAGCTCTGTTGCTAGGGTACCTAGATAGCATGCACAAAGCCTTAGGTTCAACCCTCAGTGTCACATAATCTGGGAATGGTTGTCATGTCGGTAATCTCAACACTGGAGAGTCAGGAGAATTGCCATTCTCAGGTATATTAGAGGGTATAAGGACACACACACAATAAATTGAACAGAAAACACTCCCATAGGACTCTCATTGGGGTATTTCCTCTTGAAAGCATTAGAGAGATCAGCAGAATCCAAGGGCTCTAGGTTCCTTTCCTTGGAACATCAAGGTCAAAGCTAGACTATCAACTTATCACCAAATAAATTGAAGGTCTGCCAGCTGCCCTTGCACTCCAGGGCAAAGTGAAGCCCACTTTGTCCAACAGCCTCTGGCTAGACCCAGACCTTAATGTAAGCTTTCCCTGTCATCTGGACTCTTCAGAAAGGGGGAACCAGCTGTTACTCCCAGGAGATCTCTCTCACCTAATAGCCTGGCAATCACCTGGATGACCCAGCATGATGAGGGACGGTTCTATTGTTCAGGCTCTGTGCTGAGGTGAGGAGATGATGTTTAGATAGAGGGAAGTCCTGGGTCATAGGGACCAAGAAGGAGCCTCCTGAGCCAAGAGAGATATTCAGAGAATGCTGCCTGGAGGAAGAAGGCCCACCTGAAGAAAGTTAGATGGAAGGGTAGGCAAAGAGGGAAGGATGAGCTGCAGGTACAAACACACACACACACACACACACACACACACACACACACACACACACAATTTCCACACAGATAATGCTGTCCTAGTATTTTGCTTCTCAGATAAGGGAACCAAGGCTCAGAAAGGTAAAGTGTTGTACCTAAGTGCACACAAGTCAGTATGAGGACTTAAAGTTCCTCTAGTTGCCAGGCAAGCTCCCCTCTGCTGCTCGCTGCTGAGACTCAGCTGTGCCCTCACAGGCATGACCACAAAGAGGAGAGAAAGCTGCTGAGGGAGCTGCCAGGCCTGTGGAATCCCTCCCCATATGAAGGTTCCTCAAAGGAAACAGGAGACTGAGGTCTTACCACTACCATGTGCTTATCTTTCTGAGCCCTACATGATGCCATTGGGCTCTCCTGGGCTCTGGGGATATTTGCACAGGTGAACGTTCACCACAAAACAACTTCAGGCTGGGATACCCACTCTGTGGTTGATCCTGAGGCACTAAGCTCTACAACAGCAACAGCCCCAGGAGAGTTCAGTGCTGCCTTGCATTCTAACTACCTGCAAATGGTAGCCCCAGTGGCTTCCTTTACCATCCTTAGGAGCAGAGGCTAGAGTATCCTCACCACACAAGGGAAGGAAGGAAGGAAGGAAGGAAGGAAGGAAGGAAGGAAGGAAGGAAGGAAGGAAGGAAGGAAGGAAGGAAGGAAGGAAGGAAGGAGGGAAGGAAGGAGGGAAGGAAGGAGGGAAGGAGGGAAGGTGGGAAGGAAGGAGGGAAGGAAGGAGGGAAGGAGGGAAGGTGGGAAGGAAGGTAGGAAGGAAGGAAGGAAGGAAGGAAGGAAGGAAGGAAGGAAGGAAGGAAGGAAGGAAGGAAGGAGGGAAGGTGGGAAGGAAGGAAGGAAGGAAGGAAGGAAGGAAGGAAGGAAGGAAGGAAGGAAGGAAGGAAGGAAGGAAGGAAGGAAGGAAGGAGGGAAGGAAGGAGGGAAGGAAGGAGGGAAGGAGGGAAGGTGGGAAGGAAGGAGGGAAGGAAGGAGGGAAGGAGGGAAGGTGGGAAGGAAGGTAGGAAGGAAGGAAGGAAGGAAGGAAGGAAGGAAGGAAGGAAGGAGGGAAGGTGGGAAGGAAGGTAGGTAGGTAGGTAGAGGGATGAATGGATGGATGGGTGGGTGGGTGGGTGGGTGGGTGGGCAGCTGGGCAGATGGACAGACAGACAGATATAACATCTGGGAAAGACACCAGATGTCAATTTCTGACCTATACACACATAAATGCACACACATGCACATGTACATGCACGGACACACACACACAAGATTGGGAAGATGAGAGTCCCTGTACCATGCCCATGACTCTATGGTAGCTGGAGTCTGCAGCACTGAGTGCAAAGGAATTCAGACAGCCAGGGCAGTTCTGGGGTGGGCAGCAGGCCTTCCATGAAGAGGGGGGGGGGGGGCGCTGTTCAGAAAGAGCCAGAAAACTTTCAGCAGGATGTTACACCCTACAAACCCTTCATCTGTGAAGTTTCTAGGGCAGGCTGTGGACAATGATGTGGAAAGGTGGAAAGAAACACAGCCATTCTTAGAGGGTATGTGAAGAGCAGCCCCTAGGCAGTGCCAGATATCTGCATGGTGATGTCATTTCTCACTGAAGACCTAGCTGTTTCTCATCCAGAGAGACTGGGATTCTCCCAGGGGCAATCACACCACTGCTCAATGTGCTGCAGGGATTGGCCTCAAACAGGGAGCCTTGGACCTTTCCCTGTACCCTCACATTGGCCTAATTCCACAAAACCCACATAGACCTTTGGGTAGTAGACAGCAGAGGATATATGGGCAGCTTTCCCAAAAACCAGATGGAAAAGCTTGGCTCTGGAGAAGCAAAGAGATTTGTCCAAGGTGCAGAGGGTCTCAGCTCCCACAGTCCTCTTTCTTGTTCCTAATAGCCATATTGCACTCTGCAGCCATAAAAAATGAGAATATGCCACTTCCAAATCTTGGGATCTATGGACAGAGTGGATGGATGGATGGATGGATGGATGAATGGATGGATGGATGGATGGATGGATGGATGGATGGATGGATGGATGGATGGATGGACGGATGGGTGGATGGACAGACACACATGTAGATCACAGCTACAAAGAGAGATAATATATTGATGGATAGTTAGAAACAGAGAACAGGTGATAGACAGATGATAGATGATAAATAGATAAATGATGAAAATAAACAATAGATAGATATAGATGATGATTGATAGACAAATGATAGATAGATAGATAGATAGATAGATAGATAGATAGATAGATAGATGGATGGATGGATGGATGGATGGATGGATGGATGGATGGTCAGTAAAGGAGTTCAGTAGGTAAAGTTACCTGCTGCCAAGGCTGATGACCAGAGTTCGATTTTAGGCACCACATGGTAGAAGGAGAGAACCTATTCCTACAAGGTGTCCTTTGACCCTCACATGCACACCATGACACATGTATGTTCATGCATGTACAAATGCATACTTGTACACTCTAAATGAATAAATGAAACTTTAAATAGATTAATAGACAGTAGGCAGACAGACAGAAAAATAGATGGGTGATAAATGGCACAGCAAGTTCCAGCCCTTTCTCTCACACACTGTCCCATCCCACCCGCTGCCATGGAATGATGCCACCCAAGCTCTTGCACACGCCCAGCCTTCACATTGGACAACTTTGCCCCAAACCTACAAAACTGAGAAGGACATTACTGTCCTCTTCCAGTCACTCGGTTGCTGCTGTTCTGACACAGCAACATACGACAGTCTGACAGCACTGGGCTAAAGATTCTAGACTCAGATCCTCTGAGTTTGGTGAGTCCTTCCCTGAGTTTCCCGTTCCTGGCCCCAGTACCTGTCAGCAGCTGTGAGAGAGGTCACAGCATAGTTCTGAGTGAGGAGGAACAATCACCTCATACCTCTCCTCAGATCCCATACAGATGTTCAGAATTAATTAGCAGCACAAGTAGGTGTGTTGGGTGTTCTGGGGGGGGGGGCAGGTATGACTGGTTTGGGATGAGTGGAGAGGCTGTGATCATCATGGGTCTGTACGTCTTTCCAGCCCCAGGAAGCCTGAGGAGATTCTGGAAAGCCCTCAGGATGTGCCTTCCACTTATGACAAGAAGGCCATGGAGCTAGGGGCAGAAGAGGAGGTCGAGGTGGGGAGAGGGGCGGACAGGAAGGAAGCAGAAGATGAAAGAGAGAAGTTGAAGCAGCAGGCCCAGCCTGGGGCTTATATCTCATGGAGCTCAGTGTTCCCAGACCATGTTCTGGGCTCACAGAGCTCAGTTTCCCTTGTGTAAGACTATACAATGTATCAGACAAATCATGAAACTTCTTCACCTCTCTATTAAACCCTAAGAAATTGAGATTTTGTCCATGAGAAGCATTTGAATCTTGGCAGTGCCAATTGATCCTACCCAGGACACTGGGTGATAGTCGGAACTGTTATATAAACCAAGATAGGCTGTCACCCTGTGGATCATGACCATGCCTCCTGCTCTTCTTGCTCACTTCCCATCTGAAGCCCCAGCCCATCATCCCACAGTCACTCTGTCATTAAGCTGAGGTATAAAGATTAAGTTAATGGTGGGCTAAGAAAATCAGCTTTGTTGGCAAATTGTCTCCAATATTTATTTTGAACATTAAAACGAATCATTCCAACTAAAGAGGGCCGTAGCGCGTGGCCCATTAAAACACATGCATTATGTATAAACCTCCTAGTTTCACCTCCCAAGTATTATCACCCTAAAAAGCAAACATGGTTTTTAAAGTCCCTTGTTTACGACATCCCCTGACAGCTGATGAATGGCCACAGTTCTGAGATCTGAAAGCTTAGTAACCCAAGCTAGAAAATTCAATCTTATTCTAATATAGAAGGGAGAGAGAGGGGTGCACACAACAAGATGGAAACAGAGGCAAGCTTTGCAAAGGGTACCAGAGCAGAGTGTGGGCTTCAGCAGGGCAAGGCTAACTGGGCTCTCTGGGTGACTATCTCATTCAATTCTTACTGTCTGCCACAAAACATTACCACAGATGGGTGGCTACAAGCAACAGGAATGTATTCTCATAATTCCAGAAGCTTCCAGACGTCTGAAGTTCAGCTGTCCACAGAGCTACATGCTTTCCAAGGGTGGCAGGGAGACCCTGTCCCTGGCCTCTTTTAATTTCTAATACTCGCCAGGTGGCTTGACTTATAAACCCATCACCCAGTCTCTGCCACTGTCTTCTCAATACCTGCCTCCCTGGGTCTTAGGTCTTCTCTGGCAACTATGCCATTGGGTTTAGGACACACAAGTATCTCACCTTTGACTCTTACATTAATTGCATTGGCAAGGAATGACCTTTGCAGCAAGTAAGGTCACGATGAGACACAGCTGACAAAGACACTGCTCAACCTTCCAGTAAACAACTCTTTCCTGCTCTTGTCCCTGCCAAACCTGAAGGTCCTCTCTTGTCACCTCTGGACACCTTCATCTCTTAGGTGCCACTTCCCTGGCTCCGGACTCTATCCAAGGAAGTGGCATCTGTCCACCCATGCTAAAACCCATGTCTGCAGGATGTTCCCTCTAAGGAGACCAGGGGATTCTGCCACTCCCTCTCTCTGGCCCTCATATCATGACCCAACTCCTGCCCTTCTCCTTTGGGGTTTCCATCATGCTTGTAACATACAACCTGAGAGCTTCCTTATCTGTTAACACTTTGGAATTAGAATCTTGTGGCTGACCTGTCCCAAAGCTCCTGTAGCAGATATGAAAGCTCCAAACACCTTGTCCTCGCCAGGCACACTCCTGTGTCACAAGCCTCACTTCTCCCAGCTCAGCCTTCTCTCTCCATCACACGCTGGGCTCCAGCCACAAGAGCCTCCTTCTACTTCTCATCTAACGCAAAAGTCCACCCCTACTTCAGGGCCTTTGAATATCAGTTTGTTGTTCTTGAAATGAACCTCTTCTGAACTGTCCCAATTTTGCACCAAGCAAGACATGGTTCTAGTGGACCTACTAGGTACAGTGTTCCCCTGGTACTTGCCCCCTCCCATGTCTTCTGGAACTTATTCCCATAAAGTCATTGGTGATTGCTTTTGTGTTTTATTCCTGGTCTGGCTTTGCTTTCCAGGTCACTTTCTGTCCTCTTTGACTAGGGAGGAAGCTTCTGTCAGCTTAGTCACTGCTGTGTCCCACAGGCCTGGGACTCATCACTCCCACAGTCTGTTGGATGAGCAGGCTTTGATCTTTTACATGTTCCGTGAGCCCCACAAAGGAAAAGAATTAGTGAGTCTGGGCCCGGGATCTGGCCCAGTTCCCAGGACAGAGAACCAGAACAAATTCCATCCTGTGGTTCTGTGCATTATAGGGAAGAACATGCCCTTCTCAAAATACCTGCAGACTCCAAGTTTACATCTACAGTCAGCACTGCCAGTTTGACACACAATCACAAGCATGCATACACATATGCACAAATGCACACACACACAAGCACACAGTCACACATATAGACAAAGACATACTCGTATATGTTTACAAACACACACATAATTACACATTCCTGTACACTCATGCACATTCACATACAAACACAGATGCAGACATGCCTACTGTACTCTCACGCACAAACATACATAGATATACAGATGCCCATACACACACACACACACACACACACACACACACACACACACACACACACACACACATGCAGTTACCCTTGCTCACATGCTGTGAATCTCACACCTAGACTGGTGCATACCCTACTTGGCCATTGCTGGAGAAGTTAAGTGATAGTGGCTAGCCTGTCCTACAGGGATGCCACTCAGGGCTATGGCATTTTCCAACCCCAGCATGGCTTTCAACAATTTATACCTCAGTGTGTCCCTTGTTCAGAATGCTCCCCTAGCCAAGTCTTCAGTAAATCCCAACCCAAGAGTATTCCTCCCACAGGAAACCTTCCCTGATTATGGCCCCACCACCACCACCACTACCAAGCCTCAGCTTTCACGCTCACCACAGACATAAGCTGTATGTGTCCTCTCCTGTTCTCATTAGTCTGCTGTATATGGGACCACCATATGCTTACCTGGGCTGTGAGCTCTCAGGAGCAGGGACTCTGTTTTATGCATCTCTCGGTCCCCAGGGGGTAGCATATTGCCAGTCACAAAGTGGTACTCAATACACAGTTGTTGTTTGCTTCTAATTGGGCAGTCAGACCTTGCCAGTTTAGACTCAAGGGAAGAAATCTGTTTGAATAAGTGCCATGACTGAATTCAGGGATATCCAAAAGAAATACAAGTCACTCCTTTTGTGTAAATGACAGTTTGCAAGTGGGAACCTTACCCTCCTGCCTCCTGCACCTTAATACTCTTGATATGATTCCGAATACCAGGATAGATTCATCCCTCTAGGAAGTATTTTAGCAAGCTGCAGATTAACCACTACCTCCATCCTTGGTCCCTTTTAGGTGCCCCATACCTTGCCTTTGTCCCACACTAGGAGGCTGAAAATCACCCAGCTATACCCCCTCAAGGTTGCTATGGGAGACAGAGGATCTAAGACAGACAGTGTATTCTACCATCCAGTCCAGTTGGGCACATCTGGTACCTGGAACCCTCTTTGTTTATATCCCTGCTGCCCATGGGCTTTCCTATATCCCTCTTCTTTCTCTCCCACAAGGATCGCTGTCTCTAGGGTGGCATTAGACAGACATTCAGAGCAGGAACTGACCTGGGTGACTTCCCCTTTTGGCCACAGCTACCCTGAGGCTGGAGATCTTGGGTCTGCAATCTGCAGTCTGATTTGAAGAATGACAATATATAAGAGGACAGAGCTTCAACCTCAAAGGTTCTGTTTCATAACTGCGTTAGGAGATGGTAAGATAGGGCAAGGATATGAATCTTAGCTGACAGAGTTTTTACTTAATATGCACAAAACCTGGGTATCACACCCACCTTTTCATAAAGTAGATATGGTAGTACACACCTGTAACCTCAGATCTTGGGAGGTAAAGGCAGGAGGATCTGAATCTCCAGGCCATCTTCAACTGCATAACAACTACAAGGCAAATGTTATATATGCAGAATCCTGTTCCAAATGGATGGATGGACAAATGAATAAATATATAGGATAAGGGTCAGGATAGGTGGCACCTGTGACATCCTGCCAGTTACGCTCACTTCTTAGTGACTATTGAGATCTGGACTGACACTGAAGGCTCCTCCACCAAGGATGTCAGTGAGGGATTAAAGATGCCATGTTTTGAGTAGAGAGTTCCCTTGACACACCACACAGATATGCCCCAATTGGACAAAGAGAGTCACTAGTGACTTTGCAATAAACCCCACTATTTTATAAGTGATCAACTCCTCTTATAACTGCAGCTTTTCTGTTCCAAAATGCTCCCCTAAGCAGGAATAAAGGGACAGATGGCATTTTTCAGCTTTCCTTGACCTTTCCACGGACCAAGCCAGAGAGACTCCAAGGTCATAAAGGCAAGAGTCTCCTGGGCTCAGGGAGATTATAGTTAGTTCTGCAGGCAAGAGATACAGCAGACTGGAGCGTATTCATCCTTCCAAAGGGTGAAACACTCAGCACCCTTAATACAGGAGCTCCAGCCGCTGCTTGTAGGACTCTCAATTTATCTAAAGAAGGGGGAAATATGGAGCTTTAATGTTTAGTCTTCTGACTTTTAATTTGTTGCTAGATATATCAAATCTTTCTAGACTCGGTGAGCTGAGCACTGTAGAGCTAGCTATAGGTAGAGGCTGACCCAACATGCCTTGACAGCTTCTCACAAGACCTAGGAACTACCTTGCACAGGTAAGCATCAAAGGCATGAACCAGGGTCTTCAGTGATGCTGTGCATGTGTGTGAGTATATGCTGTGCATGTGTGTGAGTATATGCAAGAGCATGGGGAGCATGATGGGTATAAGAACACAGGAGAATGGGGAAGAATTCTCTGAGGTACTGAGCCAAGTCTACCTCCCCTGGAAGCTTCCTGTAGCCTCACCTCATGTTCAGACAGAGGCATGTCCTGCTCTGTGCTACCTGTCTGCTACTGTCACATGTAGATAAACATGACCCTGGGAACAAAGATGGTAACACATAGTCATTTCTTACCACAGGTTAGTGAGCCCATTGGAGGTTGTACAAATGAATAAATAAATGAATAATGAGTGAATTATTTCGATGTGAAGGCAAGAGTCTTGCTTGTCATTCTACATACTGTTATAATTTGGGTGTGTCCTCTGAAGGTTCATGTGTTGAAAATATGTCAGTGTGTAGTAAGAGTTTCTGGCCCAAACTAGCCCTAAGATCCAGACCAACTGTCCCAAATAGACTATACCACCCACAGCTGCTTGGTCTCAAATAATCACACAAAGTCTTATATTAATTACATGCTCCTTGGCCTACGGTTCAGGCATATTGCTAGTTAGCTCTTGCATTTTTAACTCAACCAATTTCCATTAATCTGTCTTGCCACGTGGCTAGTGGCTTTACCTGTGTTCTATTAGATCTTGCTTTCTTGGGCAGCAGCTCATCTCTGTCTGACTCTGTCCTTTTCCCCCTCTATCTATGCTTGGATTTCCCACAGTCCCTTTATTAACCAATGATATTCACAGCATGCAGAAAGACATCCAACACTGGTGTTTGGGGCTGGATGAGTTTATGAAGGTGTGGCCTCCATGATGGTATTGTACTTTAATAGGAAAAGATGCCTAAGTTAGCAAGCTTACTCTGCCTTGTTGCATGTGGTTCCCTGAGGCATCTTGAAATTCTGAAGAGTTCCCACTAGCAATAAGGCCACCATCAAACATAACTCTGGTGTGGGATGTCTTCCTATATCCTGTGAATTATCATTGGATATTTTGGCCTATGGCAAGGCATCTAAGAAGCAGGCAAAAATATCTGAGCATAGACAGGGGACGGAAAGCAGAGTCAGGGAGACAAAATCCAGCCACCCAAGAAGCAATATGTAAAGATACACAGGTAAACCATGGGCCACATGGCAAGACAGATTCATAGAAATGGATTAAGATGCAAAAGTGAGCTAGCAATAAGCCTGAGCCATAGGCCAAACAGCATGTATATAATATAAGCCTCTGTGTGTTTCTGTGGGACTGTGGGCCTTCAGGTCCCAACCTTGGGCCAGATGGGTCAGAAAATTTATACAACTCTCTACCTTAGAATGCCTGGCCTCCAGAACAACAGACACACATCTTTTCTTTCTGAAGTATTCCATATGTACATTCAGTTACAGTAACAGAACATAGACTAACAACTCCATAAGGCAAGTACATGAGAGCCAGGTGGCCTGTGCATAGCAGTATGCTGATGCAATAAGCCAGGGGTACCAGACTAGGTCACTTCCCATTTACCACACAGATGTTGTCCTATGTCACTTAGCAAGCAGCACCTTACATGTCTTGTCAAGTCAAAGAGTGCATATAACTAAAGCCTATGCAGTGGCTCTCCTTGTAATCCTGGCTGACTGTGTCAGTGGGAGGAGTGGAAAGCTTGGGAGAATAGGCTATGGCAGAACAAGAAACTACCCTGTGTCTGACAGAGCAAGGTCATCCATGTCCCCTGGCTTCTTTCCAGCCCAGTCAACTGCTTCTTTGATGTTGCCGTGTAAGTATGACTGAAGAGCCCCATGCCAGCGTTCTCATCTGTCAGTCAAATATAATCTAGATTCTATATCAAAGGGCTTCCATGAAGGTGAAATCACTTGAGGCCTGCACAGTGCCTGGTCACTGATCAGTCACTGATCTACATGGTCCAGAGTGGCTATGAAGTTCCTCCTCTTATCACCTGGGTTGAGGTCATCTGCTGAGACACTGGCTCCTCCCTCCATTCTGCATACTCTACATTTGCCATCTACAACTGGCATTCCGAAGTGAGTTCTCTGATGTGGATTCTACTCCCTGGGCTCTCTCACCACACTCCTGTAAAACTCCTTAGCTCACATCTATTCTTCATTCACACTTTCTCTCCATTCATTCTATCCATGTGGCTCCCAATGGGGCAGGCTACAAGAGGATGCAACTGTACCCCAAAAAGATTCTCTTTGGTGTCCACAGGCCCAAGAGACCAACAACACACAGATGTACCCTCAGGTAGAATGTGTGTGGTACTGAGAATCAAACCTAGGGCCTTGCACATGTGAAGCCAGGATTCTATCACTAAGCCACATTCCTAGCTTGCTCTTTACTTTGTGTTTGGGAACAGAGTTTCACTCTGTGGTCCACACATGCCTTGAACTTGCAACCTTCCTGCCTCTATTTCCTAGGTGACTGGAAGTACTGGCCTGTGCTTGCTCAAATAACTTTTTTGAGTCTACACTGTAAGAAAGCCATTTGGAGTGCTCTTAATCCTCCCACTGATGGGCCTCACTGCACATTCTCTGTTTCATCAGACCTGCAGTGGTGCTCAGTAATTTGTACTTCTAACAAGGTCCTTGCTGACACTTATTTTAACACTGAAGTTGGGGCTGAAACAGACACTGAAGCTTGCCAATGCTGATGATGCTGATGATGCTAAAGCTGATGCTGGAGCTGATGCTTATGTTGTTGCTGCTGGTCTGGTTTTAGATCCAGAGGTATAAACAAGCTGAAGAACTGCTTAGTCATCAAAGATGCAGACTGGATCAATTAGAAGGGAACAAGCTGATGGCAGAGGCAGAATAGCAGGGAGAACCCTGATAGCTGCTTGAGCTAGGAGTGTGTGATGACAGAAGAGAACAGAGTATTCACACAGAGGGACATCTGCAAAGGCTGAGATAGGAAGAACGCAGCCTTTGGATGGACCGTAAATTAGCAGCTGGACCATAATAATGTCATAGGGAAGAAGGTTGCAGGGCTCAGGCTGTCCAGCTGTATCCATTTCCCATCCTACTTTGTGTACGACCAAGTTGTAGAATGTGGATAGGAGGCAAGTCAACCGTTTCCAATCTGACACTTCTGAAGAATTAAGAACATCCTGGTGTTTTTTAACTAATCAACCAGATGGACAAGGACATGTCCTGTGAGACAAGGGAGAAAGAAGGCTGTGATGCAAAGGGATCCTGTTTATGGCATCAAAAGTGTTTTTGCAGGAGACATTTCCTGAAGGGACAGAGCTGCCCAGAGCATCCTGTTCCTCTTGCACCTAGAACCCTACTCTTTGTCCTTACAACTAAGGATTTGGAGTCATTTTGTTCCATGCCGGGGTCAGCATTACATCTTGGGATTCCTGCTATTTCTTAGATCAGATCAACTATAGCCTCTGTGGTTCGCACTACCATTCTGGCCTGGGATGTACAAAGATGTCTACAGATCACAGATTAAACTTCAGAGAGCCTCAGAACCTCCTGGAGAGAGATGCTATACCAGGCAGTTTGTTGGTACACTTCTCCCAGCTCACAGAAAGCTGAGCAGAATTCAGGGGGTTGATAGCAAAACTTAGCTCCAGAAAAAAAGAAATCTAAAAAAAAAGTAGTAGTAATAATAACCAACACATACATATATATATGTATATATGCATGCATGTATATAAGTGTGTATATATATGTTTGCATATATGCGTATGCATATTTATACAGGGAGAGAGATATTAAGCCACACTCTCAGAACTTCTGATTCATAGGTCTGAGAGTACCAACCTCAGACCAGATCAGCATTTTTGGTTTCCCAAAAAGACACTGATGCCCCTTGCCCAGTAATGGAGACCCATGTCTTAGTCTGTATGGCCCTGTAGCCTAAGCTTGGAGGGTAAACACTGCCTTAAAGACTCTAATACCTGAGCCAGAACTGCAGTAAAAACAGCTTCCATGAGAAAGTGGGTAGCCACTCATGACTTCTCCAGAGGAAGACCATGGCTGAGAGGATAGCAAGGTATGAATCCCAGAAACTCCAGACATAGATGTAAATCGTAAGACCTGCACTGATTCATTACAGGTTGTCATCAAAGCAGAGGGAAGATTCGATGTTCAAGCGTAAGTGGAACATCTCTATCAACTCTTCTGAGACTCATGGAACATTGTAGGAGAAGAGATGGGAAGAATGTAGGAGCCAGAGGAAGGTTGGGCTCATATGGAGCACTGACTTCAGGGCCTGGCATGGCTGCTGGCATTCTTGAATTCACAGTATCTGAGATTACCTGCCCTAGATATATACAAGATTGGGTCTATCAACATCTTGTCATGGAGAAGGGAGGAGCTCACAAGGCCCCATCCCTATCTGAGGATTTATAAGTAGCTAATGATTGGTGAAGGAAGCACACATCTTAGCAATGATGTCACTGGGAAAGTACCAAGTTCCTATAAATAACTCTAATGTGACTCATTAGGACAGGAAGGAGGAAGGAAAAAAGGAAGGAAAGAGGGAGGGAGGAATGAGAGGAACTATTGGGAAGAAGAAGCAGATGATGTGAGAGAAGACTAAGATGAACATGATTAAAAGTACATACTGTATACATGTATAAAAATACCAAAATGAAACCCATGTATACAACTCTAAACCTTACCAAAAAAAAATTGAAAAAGAAATGTGAGAGAACTTTTGCCAGGCTGACTTTGTGTCTCAGACCCCAACATTCACCACAGATCACAGTGGCAAGGTGTAGATAGAGAAGAGCAACAAGCTGGAAGGAGCCTGGGCCCCTGGCATGTGGACAGTCCTTCTACCCCTGGCTTCTACCAACAGGCATCTCTCCAGAAAGAAATGAGCTTTTACTGTGGATGCTCACTCTTTACAACTGAAGCATAGCCATCCTATCTAGAGGTGTCTGTGTGTTATGTCCACACCTTACTCTCATCCTCACCCCACCTACCCTCACCCTCACCCCCATTCTTACCCCTACTCTAATCTACAATCCTACCCTCTGACCCCAGTCATTCTGGAGCAATTTTCCTTTATCATATGTAAACACATAAGATTATTGTGCCTCTGAACTGCCTTTGTACATGGCAAGAAAACCAAGTGGCCTCCATATACAGAGCAGCTCATAAGAGGGGAACCATCGGAGCTCTGGGGTCAGAATTCATTCAGAGAAAACAAGACGTTGCCAGCATAGACCTCCCCCCACATTCCCACCAGATATGTGTCCTGAGTGGGTCCATAAACAAGCCAGACAGGACCCCACCCTACAGATCCACAGATGCAAGTGTGTGGACCAGTACTGAGTCAATAACATGCACAACCCCTGGAGAATTGCCGAAGAAGGTCATAGAACTCACTCTAGGCCTGGAGTAGTGCTGGTAGTCTGATTTTCAAATTCCAGATGGTTCTTGGACAAAATCTACTCAGACCTCAGTGCATCTTCCAGACAGATGAGTCCTTGGCATTGTCACTCCAAGGGGTCAGCATCCTTTGCTCAGATGCATCAAGTCTTGGTCACACAGCATCTTACCTTTCCTGCTCATAAAACCTTTCATCACAAGCAGGAACCATATTGTCTCTCTTGGCTCAGAGAGAGGCAAGTGACTAGCCACTGGTTGCCCAGCAAAGGGATATGGTACAGGGGGAGGAAGCCAGACCTCCTACTTTGTAGGTCTAGTCTACTGACACTCAGCCAGTAGAGCTGAAGCAGGCTTGGCGCTCCTGCACTACCCAAGCCTGCAGTGCCTGGCCAGCTAGACACACAGGGAGCTGTTTATGCAGGAGGACAACTGTTGATCCACAAAGATTCAGACTTTAATAACAACTCTGCCTCAGAATTCCTCCACCCTGGTGGAATGGAATATTTAGACATATCAAAGACTCTCCCCTTCTTTCATGGAGCCCACAGTGGCATTAAAGAAATGCAAAGAAAAGGCAGGTCTCGGTGTCATTATTCAGAGATCTGCCAATTCCCCCAACAGCCTTCAAGACTCCAATTGACTCTGTGCCTCTGTGATAGAAGTCTGTGTGCTTCCACAATCAACACCTGCCATCTCCCCAGCACTACTGCGGGGCTTTTACCAGCCCAAGCAATTGTCTCATTGAGTCCACAAAGCATTGGGGAGGAGGAGAGATGGGCAGGGTAAGAATCCCTCATTCCATTTTGCAAATGAGAGAAGTGTGGTGTAGAGAGGTTTAAGGGCATACAGCAGTTACCAGTCACCACTCACAGAGTCCACTGGGAGGTGGGAGTCTCTAAACAGCCTTCCCTGGAAGTTGCAGAAGGGTCTAATCGCACCAGCGGACATCACATGTACCCCCCAGCCTTTCTTTCCTCAAAATCTTTCCTTCACTGTTCTGTTGACATGAAGAACTCTGTCCAGTGTCCCCAAGCCCACCATCCCTAACACTTCCTTGCATAGACCATTCCTTCTATACTCTGTCCACTTCCTTGCCAGACCCTCATTCTTTTACTTACTGACCGTGCAATAACCTCCCATGAGGCTCCTGTCCTGATGCCTATTTGCCTTGAATTAAGATGACTGGGACCCGGGGTGGGGAAGCGCATTTTCTAAGGAGATCTTCCCAGCTTGTAGACAATCGCCTTCTTGCTTCTTGCATAGCCTTTCCTGACAACTCTGCTCTCTCTTCTTCTTGCAAGGACACCACTAATCCCCACCCTTATGACCTCACTTGACCTCAGAAACCAAGTACAGATGTGAGGCACTATGGATAAGGGTTCAGTATGTGCCCTGGTGGGGGTAGGGGATCATATTCAGCCCACAGCATCCCTAAATGGTCATGTCTGCCCAAGGAGGATCTGTCTGGCCCACAATAGGAGTCCCTTTACACAGGGCCCTGACACACTTGTCACCCAACATCTGCTCAGCACCCCAGTGATGGGAAGGCCACCAACCACCCCATAGCTGGCTTACACTACTGTAACTGTTGACACACAAAGGGAAAAATAGGTGAGAAAGCACCAGCAGAAGGCTCCATCACCACGCAATATCCATCCATAGAGGCCAGTTCCTCCCCCAAGAGGCCCCGGGAAAAGCCATTTCAGTACCAGCGATAACTTCCTTCTTTCGAGTCTTGTCTTTCCCTGGCTTTTCATTAGCCCTTGGACTACCATCTGACCAGCAAGTGGGTGCCCCAGCCCTAGGACCACCATCTGACCAGCAAGTGTGTGCCCCAGCCCTAGGACCACTATCTGACCAGCAAGTGTGTGCCCCAGCCCTAGGAACACCATCTGACCAGCAAGTGTGTGCCTCAGCCCTAGGACCACCATCTGACCAGCAAGTGTGTGCCCCAGCCCTAGGACCACCATCTGACCAGCAAGTGTGTGCCCCAGCCCTAGGACCACCATCTGACCAGCAAGTGTGTGCCCCAGCCCTAGGACCACCATCTGACCAGCAAGTGTGTGCCCCAGCCGTTCTTATACCTGTGTACCTGGGAGTATAAACCTCACAGATCTGCATACCAGACTTGGAGAGACTTGGCAGTGCAGTGCAATCCTGAGCACCTTCTCATGCCCTACCTGCATCATCTGCAGGTCCCTCCCCTTGGTTCTGAAAGGCCAGAGTACATCCAGACCTTAAAGATAGACTGATTATCATTCTGTGGCTGTCAGGTGCCAAGGATCCGTTCAGATGACGTTTCCTCCAAGAAGTACCCCTGATTCCCTCTTCCCAGGCCCCCTCACTCCCTTCTCATGTGTGGCCCGTGTCCAGCACCACTGTGTATTTTTCTGGTCACCTTCCCCATCACTAGAGTCCTCTTGAGGGCAGAGTTTATGTGAATGACCCCTACTGAGCCTTAACACTCAGCCCTGCTGGATCCATGGTGCCCACTGCAGGGAGATGCCCCTATCTATTGTTGAGAGCATGGGATTGTTGGTACTACCAGCAGCCTTCGGTGAGACTAGCCCCAAAACCCAACTTCCCAAACAGGAATACCACCCACAGGACCCACCACTTACCCACTGCTGAATTTAACAAACACTCCAAGAGATAATAGTTAATTTCACAGAGCCCTGAGTGGAGGCTGTTAAAATGTTAATATTATTTAAATTGTTTCCCATTTTCAACAGTTCAAGCCGCAAATCTAAATGTTTCCCATGCTTTCCGTGGAGCCCAGCTCACAAAAATGATTGATGAGGTTCCAAATACAGAATTTCCCATTTTAAATTAAGAAACGCAACATGGGAGCCAGAAGTAAAAATCTGCCTGCTGTATGTGGTCTGCTGGTGGGCAGCTTCCCCATCTCAGGAAGCCCTGGAGTGGCTAGATCATTTGTCGCTTGTCCCTTATAACTGGGTAGCCCTGGGTCCTCCATTTGGGTCTTCCCCAGCCTTTCCTCCTCACCTGGAAATGAAGTAACAGGATCTACCAGGGCCCACCTAGGCTCCACTTAGCAGCCAGCATTGAGTACCTGGTGATTTCCCTGTATACCCTACACACACTCTCTATGGGGACCGAAAGAGATATTACTTATGGTCATACAACCAGAAATTGGAGGTGGCTGACCACAACAAACCCAGTAGTCATGGACTCAAGAAAGAAAAGGTGAATGTATTTGCCCATCATAGGAGGTCATCAGAGAAAGGGGTAGGCTTCCTCCATCTCACTTCAGCCTCCCCACCCACAGTCTAACCCCGCCCTGGGCTTCAGTGTCCCCACCCTATAAAATGCCAATGTCAGCTCTGACTCTGACTGTGAATGAAAATGAACAGGGGTCTGCACACCTGGCTTGTGCTGTGACTGCAAGTACAGGAGACTGTGCTGATTCTTTTAGTGTTCTTGTGGCTCACAGCCCTGTGATTCAAAATTGAGTTCCAACCACACCTCGTGTGCTCCTCTGTACCTAGCCTGGGCCAGGTGCTATCTCAGCTATAATGATATCACCTCCAGAGCCCCTCCCACAAGGTCACCATAAAGGAATTACTATCATCCTTTCTATACTGTATGTGAACAAGCTCAGGCCAGGAGACTGAACCTAATGACGGAGGATACATGACTTATAAGCACTGAGGTCTAGTTTAAGCACAGATATTCAGGCCTCCACATATACACCCATGGGTGCACATGAACACACACATACACACACATGGGGGGGGGGATCCAAAAACAGGTGAAATCCTGGGCAGATGTGTATTGTTGTTGGCTTGGGTACTGCTTTGTCAAGGACCCTCAGGGCCTCAGACCAATGGGAATGGCAAAGCTTTGCTCTGACCCAAGTGAGAGTGTTTATGATAAAGCTACCTCCTCTCAGATGAGAGCAGCTAAGACAACTCCCCTAAGACCCACCAAGACTAGCTAACCCCTCCTTCCCTGCTATACATAAGAAACACCCCGAGGGTGCAGACTGCTGCATAGTCAGTCAGCACTGGTCTTTCACAGCAAACATGGCCCTCCCGGTGCTCCCGGTGCTCCCGGTGCTCCCGGTCCTCCCAGTCCTCCCATCCCAGTCTTTCTGTGCATGTGTCTGTTTGTCTGTCCTTTCTTCATTTCCTCATCAACCCAGTCAAGTTTCCAAGAGTAAGCTATTCAAGCCATAGTGCCAAAGGGAGAGATGTTATTGCTGCTCAATGAGGTAAGACCATGGTTGGGAATGAGAGCAGAGCAGGAGTATAAACTGTGATCCAAGGCAGATAGGCCAGAGGCAGATTTGGACTTCTCTGGTAAGATCTCTGGAAGCTAGAGAGAAGCCTATAGGATGAGACCAGACACAAGCAGGAGATAGGTATTTCAGAAGAAGGACAGGAACACGGGAAGGAGACTTGGACTCTAGATTAAGGAACCATTCACAGGGAGACATGTGAAGCAGCCGTTGGTAGCATTGGTGGGATGACAGAAGCTGTGTCCCCAGCAGCCTGGGCTGGCTCATATACCAGGAGGCACATCTGGGGACAGCTGTCCAGCTCTCACTTTGTGCTGAGGTCCTCAGGTGGCCTTGGCCAGGGTTGTCCTCCTCTGAGCAAAGGCCACAGATGTACTATAACATTGTAAGTTCCTGCTCACTACTAAGTACCTGCCCTGCCCTCCCACAGGCCAGACAAGGAAAGGCAGGGAGACATCTGGGTTCATTCCAGCTGCAGTACCTTCAAAGTGCCTGTAAACTGTGAATGAGTGGACAAGCTTCCTCAGGTGCCAGGTTCCATGTCTACCAATGGCAAAGATAGCTGTCTAGCGGCTGTTCTGGAGCAGTGAGATGAAGCCCATAAAGTGTATATATAATAACTACTGTGAACACTACTAGGTATTGTCCTCTATGGCTCCCTCCAGTTCCTGTAGCGGAAGGACACAGAAGCTGGAGCCCTGCTCTGTGAGCAGACTGTGGAGGGGTGGCCTTGATGGATAGCTCTCAGAAGTTATGGCAGCCAGCCAAATGAACCTCCTCTTTGTGGCACAATGGGACACAGGCAGGACTGAGACGTTCCCCTCCCACCTCCTAATGCTCTATGTTACAGGCATACAGGCTCTTTGCTGGGAGGGAGAAAATATTAAATGAATCCAAGGCTTCCTGGCCAAGGGTGTAGATGAGGAGAAAGACAAGTTCCACTCTGCTGAGGCAAGATGGCAAAAGAAAACACAAGACTCCTCCACCCGTGCTCACCCTGCCTTGCCCTGGGTAGAAGATTCCAGCCTGATGTCACTCTTTCCATCTGTGAAATGGGTACAAGGAGGAGCTTCTGGTACGAGTAGTGTGGAATAGAGCGTAAGAGTGAGAACAGTGACTGAAGTGGGAAGAGCCCCCTGATTCTTGCCTAGGAGACTGGGAAGAAGCAGGGTACCTTCCCCCGCCTTGTTCTTCTCTGGACTAAGGAGGCTGGTCTTTACCATCCCTCTGGGACTTTGTGGTTCTAGGGTATACCTGCTCCAACTTTGCCTCTTCCTTCAAAGACAAATGACTCGGGTGACCCAAAGTCACCAAAGAGGCCCGCACACATTTTCTCCAGCACTCTGCTCTGGCAGCCTCGGAGCACGTCTCTCACCCCGCCTTCTTGCCTTCTCTCTCTCTCTTCATATTTTTCACCTCTCTCTCTTTCTCTCTCTCTCTCTCTCTCCCTCCCTCCCTCTCTCCCTCTCTCTCTCTCTCTCTCTCCCTCCCTCCCTCCCTCTCTCCCTCTCTCTCTCTCTCTCCCTCCCTCCCTCCCTCCCTCCCTCCTTTTCTCTCTCTCTCTTCTTCACAGCTTTCCCATCCCTCAGACACCTCCTCCAGCTGTCCTGTCAGCTCACACAGACACTCTATTTCCCACCCACCACAGGACAAATATCAATACCTCAAATTTTGAAGCAAATGTGTGGCCATAACTGAGCAGAACAGGGAGGACCAAGATGAGACAGAGCTGGTGGCCAGAAAGGACAGCCAGAACTAGGGTAAGGGGTCGTAACTGAGACAGGGCCACACCTTCTCCATGGAAACATCCCTGGCTGGCATAGTCTGTCCTTCATTTCAGCTAGCCTTTTGCAGATGGAGAAACTGAGGCTGTGAATGAGGCACATAGATTAAAATAGCAAGAGAACTTTCCTCAGGATCCTGCTGTGGCTATCAGCTCCTGGCTTCCTCCATTAACCCCAAGGGAATGCCCATAACCATGGGCACTTGTGTTTCCCTCTCCGACTGTTACTAGAATTCCCCCCAAGGTAGACAAGGCAGGGCCTGGAGACTACTGAACCCAGGTGGAAGAGGCTCAGTGAGTCCCACACACACCCCTCGGCTTGCAGGCTCAGTCTCATTAGGGAAACTGGTCTTCTGAGTCTTTCTAGTCACTTGCCCTCAAAAATAAACAAACAAACAAACAAATAAAAGGATTGGGGGAGATATGAATGAATATAGCACGTACTCAGGATGATGTCCCCCAAAGGATGATAGACAAAACTTTGAATGACTTCTCAGAGCATCACTTAGCCTGAGATCTCACCTACCTCCTACCTACAGAAGGCAAGCACTTGAAGCAACACCCCCCACACACACACCCTTGAGCTGCCTGTAGCCTGGATTCCTAACAGCCACTTCAACTTTCCATTCTCCTCCCCAGCGTTTCTCTTGCAAAGAAATGGTCCAAAGCTGGCTGTTCTGATAAACTGGAGGCTTGGGGACTTTCTTCAAGTGCCTTGTAAATGGAAGCGTCTCTGAGCTTGGAGACAGCTCTTGGTGTTCAATGAGATTATATTTCTTATTTAAATCGCTGATTGGAGGCTTGGTTTCAAAGTTAGATGCTGTGTACCCCTGGCCTGCTCTGGGCTCCTGGGGAGAGGCAATATAGTGCTGCATTGTGTAGCATCTTTCCAAGCCCTCGCTCCCATTCAGATGCCTCCAGGATGGGGAGGGGGATGAAAGCCACCTCCCCTCCTGGTTGAGGAATGAGAGATTATGCTTTTCATTCCAGAGTGCCTTCTCTATGGCTCCCCACCATGCTCTGCACCAGCCCCCACTCTCCTCTCAAAGAAAAGGGGAGATAAAAGGCAATGTGTGCTTCAGCCCACCTCCGGGGAGAGCTCCAGTCAGTCTTTTGTCAGCAGAGGATAAGCACCACCATTTTTTGAAGGATTGTTCTGAGTGTTCTGCTAGGAGGTTTTTTGAAGCCCCACCCCCATCCCCCAGGCAAATATGCTGTGGTCCTACTGGCCCTGAGCTGGACCCTGGCTAGGCAGATTCGTTCTCTCAATAGGTGCCATCCACAAGCATGAAGCACCTTGGCATCATGGTAGGGAACCTGGTATCCCTAAGTCTTCAGGAAGGACAAGGTTTGCACAGGACTAAACACTGCTGGAGCCATGCAAACCCTCCAAAGGCCCAGGCTCTTCCTTTCAAGAAAATTTTGCAGTTCATTGTGTGTCAGAATAATATATTAGTGACGGCAGCCTGTAGACTGTGTGCAATCCATCCCCTTTCAAACCTTTGTCTGCAGGGGAACGGAGGGGCTTGTCAGGGCATCTTTGAGACAGACTAGGGTCCTATCAAAAGCAGTCCCAGGATGTTTGGACTGTCCCAGAGACTCAGACAAGATGAAGGCCAATGCTGGCCTTGAAGGATGCCCTGCTCTACCTGGAGCTGCAGCACCAGGATGATGGTTTGGTATGCCAGGCACATCCTGTGCCTCACACATCCAGGGACCACAATCAGGTAGCTGTTAGGCATGCAAGTCACATCGCCTGGACCACTGCCGCAGTGAGAACTGATTCATGCTGCTACTTTGAGGTGGGAGAAGGGACAGCGGGGCCCAGAGACAAGCCAGCCTGGCTTTATTGTACAGCTGCTGTTTTCAAGCTGAAATATCCCATCCTTTCCCTCTCCCTCTCTTGCTGCCGAGCTAGCTCTGGCTGCTACCTGCAAAGACTGACGATTCTGGCCTCGGGTTCTGGCTGAACAATAGTATTATGTGATGCATAAAGAGTACCCGGGCAACGGAGACAGGCATGGCTTAATACGCTCAGTGCCCAGTGGCTTTTGAACGCCCCTGCATTCAGCTTTTATCCTGAGCAGCCCTGGCCTCTCCCCTCCCCTTTATTTCCCAGCCCTCCTCATCACAATTTCTCCTCAGTCTGCAAGGGAGCTGATGGTCACAAATGAGAGATACAAAAGGAAGGAGGGGCTGGGGAAGAGACACTTTCATAGCCAGAAAGATTCCAGGCCATTGGTAAAGAGATCTGGGCTTTGGTTTCTGGTGCCACCCGCTTATGAGGGCATCATGAGGGTTATCTCTAGGTTCTCAATCTAAGTCTTCTGGTAAGAGAGATGGAAAGGAAATCCAATAGGAACTTTGCCAACTCTGACATGCTACCATATGGACACGCACACTGCATCACTCTGGACTCACTTCTTGCTCCTAGACATTCTCTGCTGGAGCAGGGCATTTTTCCTGAGGCCAGGCCACAGGTCAGGATAAGTGGCACAATCCAGGTGATTCCCATGACCCAGTGATGCCAACCCCTCTGTCCACAACAGCAGTCACTGTTGACCCCAGCTTCGTTGACAACATTTGTTATCTTACAAGAACAAGAAGCCCAGTCTCTCCTCTTCCTTCCCCCTTCCCTCCCCCTCCTACTTCTCTTTAAAAGAAAGCAGATGTGTGGACTTGCCTGCAAAGTGATCAGTTTCAAAATGTTAGCTCTGTTTCTTAAGATTTATTATTTTTTTATTTATTATGTATGCAGTGTTCTGCCTGCATGCCTACAGGCCAGAAGAGGGCAACAGATCTCATTACACATGGTTGTGAGCCACCATGTGGTTGCTGGAAATTGAACTCAAGACCTCTGAGAGTATAGCCAGTGCTCTCTCAACAACTGAGCCATCTCTCCAGCCCCAGATTCACTTCTTAAAACAGTGGCAGAGCACACAAAACTGTGCAGAAGGTGCATCTGACAGAGGCCTTTATCTTAAGCCCAGAGCTAATACAATCCCAAGAACCTCAATTCAAGGAACTCTGTCCTATGCAATTCTGGTATCAGGCAAGTCAGGGTCTTACTTCTGGGTAGATACGGATGCCTCATATTGTGGTTTCTTTGAGAAAGAAAGAGAAGAAGAAGCAACCCAAAGTGGACCAGTGCTACCAACTGTCCTGCTACCTCCACAGTGGTCCCCTTCCCACGGATGAAGGATGTGCTCCTCCATAGCCTACCCTACCCATCCTGCTCACTGCCCCTACCATCCAACCCAGCAGAGCTTTAGATCCCCACTTCCCAATGCCCCAAATAACCAAGAAAATGTCCCCTGTTTGAATTCCTATTTATCCAAATGGAACCTCAGTCTCACATCCTGCCTTCCTGACCAAGCCTTCTCTGGGGTGACAGCTCCGGAACAGCTGCCACCTGAAGAACCAGGGATGGGGAGGACTTGGGGAATGTCAAGTGGACATTGATTCTACAGAACCCCACACTGGCTATGGCATTCTATGAACCTATCTTAAAATCCCAGTCCATCTTCATAGCATACACAGCCATCTCAGAAGTCATAAGTTTATGCTACTTCAGCATGTATTGAACAACTAGCATTTAACTGACACTGGGGAAAATATTAGATTCAAGGGGCTCTATGAAGGATACAAGAAAAGACAACTTCTCTCACCCATTCTTAATTACATTAACAGCCAGACAGCAGGAAACCCTGAAAGCTCTATGTAAACCTCTCTGATGCTGCTACTGTTGAAAAGCAATGTTATAGCCCCTCTCAGTTACAGACAGCAATACAGGGCGCAGAAGACCAGCTACTTGTTCATCATCAAACCCAAACACCTTGAATAACATGGATCAGCTAGGGTATGGGATGACCCCTGGGGCAATGGTCTTCAAAGCTGCCGAAGCATTGGGAACATTGAAGGGGAAGTGGAAATAAGTGGTCAGTTAGGACCATGTCATGGTGATTTGGGGGAAGACAGAGTTTGGGTTCTGTTCTGTACACAATAGACAGTTGATGGCATGGATGTTCATTGAAGGAATATGATTCTGGAACTGGATTTCAGCCCCTCACGGGCTGTGTGAGGAGCACATGGAGGCTAGGAGAGTGATCCGGGAGATGAAGGCAACGGATCAGAGAGTGGTCAGCAGCCTAAACCAGCACAGTGGCAATGGGGTGGAAAAGAAAAGGGCATGGACATCAGAATGAGTATAGTTTGGGAGGTATCTGGTCACCAGGGTGGTGTCCTGGTCAGTTGTTTATCAATTGGTCACACTCCAGAGTCATTTGGGAAGAGGAACTCTAAGCTGAGAAATGCCTCCAGAAGACTGTGCTATAGGCAACTCTGTCAGATTTCTTTTTAAATTAACGCTTGATGTAGACGGTGCCACCCATGGACACACGGGTCTAAATAGGGTAAGAAAGACTGAGTAACCATGAGGAACAAGCCAGTGAGCAGTGCTTTCCATGGCCACTGCTTCAGTTCCCGCCTCCAGGTTTCTGCCTTGGGATCCTGCCCTGGCTACCCTCACTGAAGAACTGAGGACTGAAAGTTGTTAAGACAAAATTCACCCTTTCCTCTCCAAGTCACTTTTGCCCATGGAGTTTTATCAAAGCAACAGGAACCCTAACTAAGGTGATGATGAGTAAAGATGCCTGGATGTCAGGGAAGACTGCAGTGCCAGCCCAATAGGAGAAGGCAGCTTGAGAAGGAACGCAGGTCCATAGAAGGAAAGACTCCTGTGTGACCATAGTTACAGGAGTTGGAGAAGAAGATGGCCTAAGGCTAAGGACGCTGGGTAGCACCAAAGTGGACACAAAGTGGATACAAAGTGGACACCTTGGAAGAGTCATCATTCCAAACTGCTCCTCAAGCCCACATCCACTGCAGCTGGGAGGAAGCTGGGAGCAAACCTGTGGAAGGTGTGCAGACCTCAGTGCCTGATGTGGACTGTAAATATTTGCCTGGTTGAGAGCCCCAACTGGAGAAGCAGCAGCGGCTCCTCTGAACGTGTTAATCGACGAATCTCTCATGGAGGGCTTAAAGAGGGGAAGCCATCTCAATGATGGCACTTCACACTCAGTACTTGACATTCCTAGGCACTCCACAGGCATTAGCTAATTAATCCTTGAGTCTGTTTAGCCCCCAAAAGAACTCCCAGAGGCTCCACTTCTACCCCCATGGGCGGGGGGTTCTACTCCCTGCTGGGGTTTAGGTTTCAGCCAGTGAGGGAGACTGCCCTGCAGATGGCCTCCTGCCCACTCCACATGTGGACAGAACCCATAGCTCCCAGGAAATTGGAAAGGGAACTTGATAAAAGATGGTTCCACTGTATTTGATCCTTCTTGAGAAGGTCACAGAAAGAAATGGGACAGAGCCCAGTACCTACTCAAGTCCCCACTAGGTGTGGCTTCCTGCATGCTATTTTTCCCCTATATGGACTATGTATCTTCACATTTCATTCTCAAACTCCCAAGATGCATGTACTTCCTTACATCAGATTCTTCCGGGAGATACTGAGACAAGGAGCCAACCTCAAGAAAGCAGTTTATTTGTAGTATGGCTCCAAAAGACGCCAGTTGGGGTGAGGAAATAGAAATGCAGGAAAGTAGTTCCTGAAAGAGGTGCTAGAGAGGTCTGCATTACTGTAGACATGTAAGGCTCCATCTGCTGAAGATCTGGGGATCTATGATCATGTCTCAGCCATCACACTGAGGGTTAAGGAAGCGGAGGTGCATGGGGGAGGGGGACTTATTCTCCCCAAGAACAGCAATTTCTAATATCAATTGACCTGTCACTTGCACCCAAACTGCAGGTCAATAAGGAATGGAGAGAGTTAACACACAGGGACAGAGCACCAACAACATCCATAGTGACTCTGTATGTACCAAGGTCATACAGGTCAGGTCATGAAAGTCACAAGTGTGTAAATTCTAAATTTGCAAGGTGTCAGTTTGCTCGAAGTCTCTATTTGCCCCTGCTGTTGTTTGTTGTTTTGCTGGGACAGACTTTCATGTAGTCCAGGCTACTCACACATTCACTACATAGCCAAGGACAACCTTGCACTTCTGATTCCCCTGTCTGCATTTTCCAAGTGCTGGGATTACAGGCCTGCACCACCATACCTGGTTTGTACAGTTCTGGGGCATAAGCAAAATTTTCTGCCCGCTGTGTAAACTCTACCAACTAAACTACAGCCACAGCCAAAAGTCTCTGTTCTTTGAACCATTTGCTGTCTCCCAAATTAAGCTTTCCTCTTCACCCTTCTTTCTCATTCTGGACTCACAAAATAAGGTCATTCCTGTCTTCAAATTATGTCCCCTCTGGCCCCTTGAATGGGCATCTTTAACAGACGTCCCTGCAATAAAGACTTGATGATAGGAGACTTGCTTCTTGAGAGTCTGAATGGGGCACCTGTGCTCAGCATGTATGTGCTCATGTGGAGGCCAGAAAATAACCTCAGAAGTCATCCTTAGGAACAAGGTCAGCCTTTTTTGACACAGGCTCTAATTTTGGGCTGGAGGCCATCAATTCGGTTATACTAGCTGGCCAGTCAGCCCATGACCCTCCTGTCTCTACCTGTCCAGCACTAGGGTTACTTACAAACACACCACCACACCCAGAATTTTTCTATGAGTGCTGACATTAAGTAGGGTCCTGTCACAGTCACTATTTATCTCCCCATCCCACTCGGGCCCTTTAAGTCATTCAATAACTTTGTGGAAGACAAAACTACAGGATTTCAAGGACTGAATTTGGTACCCAGGTACCACTGTTCCATGATTTGGCTTTGATTGCTCCAACCAGCAGTGAACATTTATCTCTGATTGGAGAATTGAATTTGGCAGGAGCTATTTCTGTGCATCTGGGCAAGTGTGTGTGTGTGTGTGGGGGGGTCATTTGGCAAGCATCTTTACCAGCTGAAACTCTTGAGGACAGCAGCCAAGAGTTGGAGGAATCAGCAACCTTCTAAGAAGAGCCAAAACTTCCTCTGTGGCTGCATCTCTGCCTGAGGAGAGATACAGCATTTCTCTCTTGCACACCTTTACCCATACTCTCCTCTTTTCCAAGATAGCACTGTTCCACTAGGCTCTGCCCCAGGACAAAGTTGATCAGTGGGTTTAATAAAGTGTACAGATGAAAAGGTACAAGAACCTGAGTACCAGACCGGTTTCCTTAGATGGGGGCTGCCTACCTGGAATAGAGAATCTGTAAGCCGGAAGTGGGGGAGGCAAAGCCAGCTATCAGGAGGAAGTGAATGCATGAGGTCTCAAGCTTCAAACAGCTAGCTACTGTTTCGGCAGGGGTGATGGTCTTTGATCACAGGTGGCCTGGAGACAGCTCTCAGGAGGCAATTATTAAACTTCCAAAAATTTGGCAAGCCAGTTATTAAAGACACTATTGAAAATTAGATTATGTAGACTTACAATAAGCTTACATTTAAAAAATAAAAGGGGCTGGGGAGATGAGTCAGTCAGCAAACTGCTTGGCACACAAGCATGAAGACCCCAGTTAGCATCCCCAGCACCAGAAAGTTGCCCAGAGTGGTATATGTGTTTGTAACCCCAGTGCTGATGGGTGGAGACAAGGTAGAGATTAATCAAGGAAAACACCTGGTCCTGATGTCCTGTCCAACACAGAGAAAGTAAAAACACTTGTGTTATTTTGCTAGCTTTTTTTCTAATTGTATGTCTGAGTTTATTTAGCGATACTGCAGCCGACTGGTGGGAATTTTACACGTCTCTTCTAACACAGGGTTCAAGAGAAATGTTGCTTGAAATTGACTCTGGTGGTGGATGATATTAACACACACACACACACACACACACACACACACACACACACACAGGTAAATTCTAAATATTAGAGCTTTTTGAAAATGAAAGCCTACACGTACAAGCAGTTAGCAGCATACACAGGTCATGCCCCAGAATCAAGCATTAACTCATCTTCCTTATGGACTTCCATGCTAGACACCGCTGCACTCCCATCTGTGGGGCCAGTTGTTAGAAGGATGACCTTGGTTCAGTTTGCCTGATCATTGCCTAGTATACCCTCTTCCTCTCCTGCTCCACTTCTGCAACATGGCCCTGCTGTACCCTGATTAGCCAGGGTTAGTCAATTCAATCCTTTCATTCAGCCCTTGCTTTTAGTTATACAACAAGCTGGGTCTGTCACCCTCTTTTAGTGAGAAGAAACTGTGTCTGCAAGAGAGTAGCCAATTCGCATGAGCCACACCATTAACAAAACAGAACTACAATAAAGAAGCCTGACCTGACCTGGCTAGAGTCACTGAGCATGGGGAACCCCATGCCATTTGTGCTTCAGCACAGAGGTCCAGAGGCCCGGGGGCTAATGGTGGGGGTGGACATCAAAACCCCTGGGTCCCAGTGAACTTCAGAATGTAGTGAGCAGAAGTGTCTGTTCAGGGTGAAGTAGATTGGGGTGAGGTGGGATGTGGAGAACTCATTCAGTAGATAAGATAAAATCCCGATTGCTGCACACGCAAGAAGGTCCTGTATCCTTGGAGATACCCAGTAGATACCTAAGGTCTCCGAGGCACAGCCTGGAACTCAGGAACATCAAAGAACAACTGGCCCTTGAGGTTACACCAAAGATGCCACAGCTGTGCTATCAGATGTTGTGGGACATGCCTGGAGTAGGGGATCAGTGCCTGGTGAGGGTGGGCAGGAATCAGACCTTATTTCAAAGACATGATCTCTCAATGAACCAAGACCCTAAGATTCTCCTGTGTTTGCTCCCACCCCCAGCACTGGGGTTAAAAGTAAGTGCATCCATACCTGGCTTGTACTTGATTGCTGAGGTTAAAGTCAGGTCCTCAAGCTTGCAAGCCCAGCACTTTACCTCACAGTACTTCACAGGTGTAGCTGTTTTCCCATCTCCCTTCAGAAGGGGAGAGGCCAAGCACATAGCCTGTCTGTACCAAACAGAAAAAAACAACTCAGCTCAGCTCAGCTCAGCTCAGCAAGTCCTGACTCCATAAGTACATGCAGGAGCCCACACACCTACAGACACGTGAATCCACCACACACAGGGATAAATAAATATGTAAAAGGAATAAGTTATTTTAAGTCTGTACAAGTGGAAGCTTCCAGAGAGCCATGGCAGCAGTTCCTAATGCTAAATGAATGTCTCATATGTCTATCTTCTATTGAGCAAAACCCATTGTGGATAATCTGGGGAGAAATATACAAAAGAAGCACTGTCCCCATACATAAGGTGAACACAATACTGATAGGTGTGAGTTCTATAAGGCTTCATGGGCATTGGTCCCTTAGATCAAGGACAAAGAGAATCTCAAGAGGGCGGCCTGGGCAGGTGGGAGGAGCATTCTCTGACAACGGCAGGGCAATGAGGAAAGATGGGCATGTGCACAATGCAGGGACATCATGGAACCCCGTTGTTCAGGGCTGCTCAGGGCCTTGCTCCCATTCTTTCAGACAGGCCAGTCTCTGTGTTGGGCTGCCTTTTCTGATCCAGGAGCTGGAGAGCCGGATCCTCTCTTTTGCTGTCTGTTTTGTTTGTTCGTCTGTTTGTTTTCCTTAAGCAGCATTATTTTTTTTAATTTGTGAAAATTGTAAATTCATTTTACATACCAACCACATATCCCCCTCTCATCCCTCCTCCTGCTTCACCCTGGCTCCCACCCATCATCAGCAAAGCCTGGTGCACCCAGTTGAAACAGGACCAAGCCCCTCCACCTGCATCAAGGCTGAGCAAGGTATCCCACCATAGGGAATGGGCACCAGGGATCGATACTGACCCCACTGCCAAGGGCCCCTTAAGTAGATCAAGCTACACAACCACCTTCCCATATGCAGAGGGCCTAATCTGGTCCCGCGCAGGCTCCAGGGCTGTTGTTATAAAGTTCACAAGTTCCCACAAGTTTGGCTCAGTTGTCTCTGCAGATTTCCCCATCCTGATTTTGACCCCCATGCTCACATAATCCCTCCTCCCTCTCTTCGACTGCACTCCCAGAGCTCAGCCGGTGCTTGGCTGTGGATCTCTGCATCTGCTTCCATCAGTTATTGGATGAAGGCTCTATGATGGCAGTTAGGGTATTCACCAATTTGATTACTGGGGTAGGCCAGCTCAGGTACCCTCTCCACTATTGCTAGTTGTCTAAGCTGGAGTCATCCTTGTAGATTCCTGGGAACTCCCCTAGTGCAAAGACCCCATAATGACTTCCTGTATCAAGATACCTTTCATACTACTTCACCTCTCCCTCAGCTTGCCCATCCCATTCTCTCATGTTCCCATCCCCTCCTCTACTGCTCCCCATCCCAGGTTACTCAGGAAATCTCATCTATTTCCCCTTCCCAGGGTGATCCATGTATCCCTCTTAGGGTCCTTCTTGTTACCTAGCTTCTCTGGAGCTGTGGGTTGTAGTCTGGTTATCCTTTCCTAAGAAGCATTATTAATCAATTTCTGACATGCAACAACTGTACATAATTAAAGTGTGTATGTTAATAATCTTTGACATATATAGACAACCAGGAAGCCATCATCCCAATTAAGATAATGGGCTTATCCATCATCCCTTAAAATTCCCTTCTGCCCACTCCGCCAGCCCCTTGCCTTCACCTGCAGCAACCCACTGATCTGCTTTCTTTTCCTGTAGACCAGTTTACATTTTAGAATTTTATTTACAAATAGAATTTCATGGCAAACACCTCAATTTCCCATATCGTCTGCAAGACCTGGTAAGATCAGTCTTTCTAACATTAGCCATTGTGCAAAAGTGGACAGTAGTAACAGAGCTTTTAGCAAAAGATTGATTTTATTTTTGATTGCATGTATGATTATGTGTCTGTATTGGAGGTATGTACACCATGTGTATGTCTGGTGCTTGTGGATGCCAGGAAAGCATGTTAGATGCCCTAGAGCTAGAGCTACAGATGGTTGTGAGGTGTGTGATGTGGGTGCTAGGAGTGAATTCAGGTCCTCTGGAAGAATAGCAAGTGGTCTGAGCCACTGGGCTATCTCTATCTATTTAGCCCCTTACTGTGGCTTCAATTTGCATTTCCCTCATGATTAACAATGTTTAGCATCTTGTTGTGCATTTATTATCTCCTTCTCTAGAAAAACGTACATTCAAACCTTTGCCTAATTTTAATGGGGTTATTTTATTATTGTTCTGGGTCAAAAGTCAGAGATGATGTGACTTAAACACTGTGAGGTCCAAATGGTGATGTTCTCAGCATCTTTGTCCTAGGTGACACCTAGGTTACTGTCGAGGCCTCCAGAATTCAAGTCCCCTTCTTGATAGGAAGCCCTATGTATAAAGAAAGAGCAACAAAGAGCCCAAGTCAGCCTTCTTGCCCCAAGTAGACCCATTTAAAGTAGATCAATATTGGATTCACCCCACCCTCTGAAGCAGAGGAAGAAAACCAGCTCAAAGTGGTCCCTGTCTCTAAAAGCAGGAAAGCATGGAGCTCCCAAGGAAAACAGATCTCTGGCCCGAAGGTAGTCAATGCAGCAGGCACAATGAAAGCTAGCCTTTTAGCTGCCCAGAGTTGGGTGCCAGGATGAATCTGCCCAGTCCAGTGATCAAGTCGCATTTGCCTGGCTGGATGCTCCTCCAGCTGTGGGTTGTCATGGACTCAGAGTGCTGACTTCAAACTGCCTGACCCTACTTCTCGGTCCTCTTGGAGCCAATGAAGCTCAAAGTTTGTCACTGGCCACATGCAGAAGGGACATCTTTCTGTTTCAACTTTGTCTCCAGTGTATTCTTTTCTTCCAGAAACAAAAAATGCTACCGTCTCTCCAAGAATCTATTCTGCCATTGATATGTACCACTTAGTACACTAGGGTGAATGAGAAGGAGTATTTTGAATCTGGAAAGACTCTATAAAAGGCTATGATGGTCTCAATTGTCCTCTATCGAGACAGCATGCAGACAAGGCCAGGAAGCAATGCATCAATCAATAAACTCTTGAGCCTGTCACCAGTCTCCCAGCAGTCCTGAGAAGCCTTGCCAGAAGCTGTGATTTGACTCAGTCAACTGGGTGGTTTTATGTAGGACACATGAGACTGAGTAGAACACTGTGACAGTAATCATGAGTGGCCCAGGCTTCAAACTCCTGGGTCTTTCCAGGTCACCACTGCAAGGAACCATACATAGAGGAAGGCAGGCTCCTCCCAGTCTCTGGTAGAAACAAAACATGAGACATTTTGCATGCAGTAGCAGCAGCAGCCACCACAGGAAAAGGGGGAAAAGAAAAAATAAAGGCAAGTTCAAAGGTAATTGGACAAGGAGTTTTAAGCACGGCTGTTCCATGGCAAACTGCTTCATGAATACCCATCGGGATCTCTCCATATGGACAGCAGAAGGGATCCTGCTGTTCTTTTGCTAATAAAAACTGTTGTGATTACATTTTCAACCCTCTTGGAAGCAGGCCTCTGTGGGGCCACAGCATGGCATGCTGAGAACATGTCTTCCTGGTTGACAGGCAGTGGCCCTCTCTGTTTTAAGAGGAGAGAGACGACCCCAGCCTACCATGTGCAGAAGGGGGTCATCAGGGGAGTGTAGCGCTAGAGAGAGGTGGGGGTGTTTCTGGGACCCTGTAGCCTCACACACCAGGCACAAACAATGTTGAATGGAGCTCCTTCCACAACTAGCCCAGGGACCGGCACCTGCCAAGTGACAGGATTGAGCTGGGCCTATAAATGCTTCTGTATTTCAGCTTCCTGGGGATTTCATCTCTTCCCTCCATCCCATTGTGTGTCTTAGCAATAGTCTCTCCCAAAATCTAGAGTTACGATCTACACAGCCTTACAAGGTCTCAATGTTTCATCCTTTCCAACACCTGCCTGACTCCCAGCCTCAAATGACTTAAAGTCCTCTCCTGGACGGTCCCATATCCTCTTGTGATATGTTTTCCATACATTTCTATACCATGAAAGTGTGGTTTTTCTGTCTTCATCACCCCCAGGAAGCTCCAAGCTCCTCGAGGTCATTGGTATCTTGCCCCCTGAGACCCTGGGACACAGTAGGTGCACAATAGATGCATCCTAAGAATAAACTAATGCAATATAAAAATTTAGGTGACAAAGATTCATAAAAATTCAAAAACCCCAGAAGATTAAAGCATTCATCATTCTATGAAAACTATTCTTGCTTTTCCTTATTCTGTTCATTCCCATAAAAGAATTAAAGGTCATGAAAACCTTAACTAATTCTTTATATGTTGATCAAAGAAACATGTTGTGGTAGGTTTGAATGGAGATGCCTCCTATATGCTCATAGGAAGTATCACTATCAGGAGATGTAGCCTTGTTGGAGAAGGTGTTGCCTTGTTGGAAGAAGTATGTCACTCAGGGTGGGCTTTGAGGTGTCAGATACTCAAGCCTGACCAGTGTCTTGGTCTCACCTATTGCCTGTGGATCTAGATGCAGAATTCTCAGCACCTTCTCCAGCTCCATGTCTGCCTGCATGCCACCCTGCTTCCTGCTATGATAATAATGAACTAAACCTCTGAAACTGTATGTAAGTCAGCCCCAATCGAATGTCTTCCTTTATAAGAGTTTTTGATGTGTCTTTTTACAGCAATAAAACCCTAACAAGACACATAAATAAATACAGGCAGTATATACATTTCCAAAGGCATACCAAAACCACATATACACCAAAGAACACATGTCCCTACAAATGCCCAACATCATTATTTGTTTAATCTCCAACATAAGAAACTTCTAGTTTGCAAATAGAGCAAAGAGAAAGCCTTTTGCCCTTGTTCCTTCTTCCATCATTGCTCATCCTTACAAAGTTCTGGTTGCAGATCTGGAGAGTTGGCTCAGTGATTAAGAGTACTGGCTGCTCTTGCAGAGGACCCAGATTCATTTCCAAGACTCCACATCAGGCAGCTCACATCCTTCTGTAACTCTAGTTCCAGAGGATCCAATGTTCTATTTTGACTTCCTCAGGAATACATGCAGTACAAATATATCTGTTGAGGCAAAGCACTCACATACATAAAATAAGTAAGTAAATATACTCTGAAAATAAATGCTCTTGCTTCACCTGAGGGTTCAACCCTCTTCTTACTTCAGAGTAGGGTCTTTCGCCATTTATAAATGTTTGCTGACTGACACTGAATGCCTGACTAAGATTTCCATTCATTGTGGCTTTGAACTTCACATAATGATTACAAAAAGAAAGATAGACAGACACTAGACAGTACCAAATTACTGAGTAGTGCAAAGTCACTAAACAAATGGATCCTCTGTGTTTAAAAAATAATTTTATTTGTACACAACTTGTTAAAACAAAGGTTAGCAGCTATTGCTGTGCCCCTAAACAAAATGTCCTTGCATATGTTACTTAGCCACCCTGGACATCTATATCTTATTTATTGGGGCTCTGTTTCTAGAATGTGATATAAATGGAGTTGAATGACATCTCTGTCTTTCAACAGTTTCCTCACCAACTTTCCAAGAAATTGTTGTGGAAATATTCCCCAAATCTTCAGATTAATCTACAAACACCACACTGTGCTCTGCTGCCTTGATGCTGAGGAGGGCTCTGCTCCACACTGTCATCCAGGAAGACTGTCAGATAGAGAAGACTACACCTGGAGCCCTGAGCCTGTTCTGTCACTGCAGCAGACAAGAGAAGCTACAGGGTGACACACCAGCTGTTGCATGCTGAAGCTCAGGAGAGATCCACCCTCCTCCCATTTGTATTTGGCCCAGAGTGGCTACAATTCTGGAGGAGTCACTACTGTCTCTGTGTATTCTAGGACACTGAACCATCCAGATATGTTCCCATTCCCACTCTGCCTTCCACAGAGCCAACTAAGACACTCCTCCAAAGACCTAGACCAAAGCCAGACTGCCTTCCTTAAGACTGACCAGAAGAAGACAACAGGCCTAAATGTCACTACCCACCATCCAGGGTCAAAGTAGCTAGCCCCATCACAATGCCAGTGAAGTCTGCACCTATAGCAAGCAGAGTCTAGTTGATGAATAAAGCCACACTCAGGTCCCAGAGCCACCCCCCCCCACCCATACACACACACTGACTTGGAACCAGAAGGACAGGCCCTGGCTGACCCTCCACTACCTGGCTAGACAAATTACCCAGATATAAAAGGTCACCCTAAAAGACCCCTGCCTCAGACCCTGCTCTCCCTGGTGGGACCTGTGTCTCCCACCCAGCCCTGTATTGATAGAAATCTCTTGGGAAGATCCTCACCCAAATCTCCAAGCTTCTCTCTTTCCTGGATTTCTGTCCTCTGAAAATACCAGCAGCCAAGGGAAAATGAAGGACTTTTCCATGAAGATGGAACAGAGAGGGAGTGAGGGAGGAACACTTGCCTAATATGCACAAAACTGTAGGTTCTGTCCCCAACAATGCCAAAAAGAAGGCAAAGGTGTTCCTTTCCTTCGCCAAAGAACAGCTTTAACCGTAAATGAAGACATGAGTTGTTCCCTACTTTTCAGGTGTTCCCAAGCAAGTCACCCCACCTCTGAATGAAGAAGAGGGTGGATGGTGACTATCCACTGGCTCCTCCTCTGTGGAGTAGTTGGAGTCACATATAAAGCTAATATGGTCTCCAGCCTAGAGATGCAACAAGATGGCCAATGAGACCATGAATGTTCTCAGGTAACATTTCAGCATGAAATGGTTTTTCCCACATTACACATAAACAAGCCAAGCTGGTGGTTTGAATAAAGAGTGTGCCTCAGAGGCTTGGGTATTAAATCACTTGGTACTCCATAGGTGGTAGTGTTGGGGAAGGTTTAAGAGTTCTGGCCTTGCTGGGGGAGGGTAGGGGATATATATGTCACTGTGGGCAGACTGAAAATGTAAAGCCTCACCACACCTCTGGTATTCTCTCTCTGCTTTCTAATTTGCATTTGAAGCTGTGAACTCTGCTCCTGCCGCTTCCCCAACATGGTGGACTCAGCCTCCTGGAACCATAAGCCCAAATAAAATCTTCCTTCTAATAGTCATTTCTGGTCATGCTGTTTTATTACAACAACAACAAATAATAATAATATACTCGGGCTTCCACTGATGTGAGCAGCCCAAGCGGCTCATCTAGCACAAGCCAAGTTCAAGGTCTGTTAAACACCCTACTCTGCAAGGCTCTGAGAAGTTGGTTAGAACTCAGCTCAGTGAAGATTTGCTAAACCCTTCTAAGTGCTAGTAGAATCCCCAGCAAATGATAGGGAAGACAGACAGCTGGTGATAATGGGTATTGATTCTTGCCCTGGAGGAGCCTGGGTCACAGCAGGAGGTGCCATGTGGCTGTTAGAACTGTGCTCTCCCACTCTGTACTCTTGACACATTCTATACTTCATTGTCAAATACCACTGATTGGAAGAACCAGAGAGAGCTTTCCAGAGAAGGTTTAGCCAACTGCAGAGTCTTATGTGAAAAATTGGATTCCTGCAGGCAGATATGGTTAGCTAGATGAAGGGCTATACAATCGCATATTCAGCATGACTGCCACACCTTCACAGGAAGAACCCTGACATCAGCATCTACATCCTGAGTGCCTTTGGACAAATCCCTGCACTTCTTGGCACCTGTTACCTCATGGAGAATGTGGAGATTGTGATGGGGGTACCACATTCCAGACTCATCAGGAGGTTGGTATAGGGGCTTATTGGAAAAGCACTGGGTAAATGTGAAACACACAGCAAATATGGCTCATCGTGGTTGCTATGGCTACGCAGAGGGCACCAATGGGAACCACACTCCCAGCTGTGCGTGCCCATGATGAGGCAGAAATCATGGCTTCAGTAAAGCAGATGGGTTGTGCCCCCTCCTGCCTTGCATCACAGAGCACATGAAATGGAACTTTGGAAACAAGAGAGCCCCACAGCTCCTGAGTAGGACCCAGAGGAGGAAAAACACAGCACAGACAAAAGTGATATGATTATTCCAAGCACCGTGAGGACTAAAACCCAGTGGTACAAGAAGCATAGTGGGTCGCAGCTGTGCCTCCTAAATATAGCCTGACTTCTGCTCCCTGTGGAGTTAGGGAGTCTGAGCTGGCTTCCAGGGGAAGCTCTAAAAATAAAGCTGCCAGCAGGCCTCTCCTTTCTTCTCCTTAGGGCCTACAGGCTGAGTCTGCACGTGGGGGCTGGGAGGAGAGGGTGGAATGAGGTGCTGGACCATGGGCTGCCTTCTGAAGACACCTGATCCTCTCTACAAAAGTGAGTGAGTGAGTGGATTCAGTGTCCTGGCTTCTGTCAGGTCAGGAAGCATCTAGATTTGGTCATGTGTTGTTGAACACCTCTGTTTATCTGAAGGAGCCATCCTTCCCATTTTGTAGATGAAGATGTGGAGGCTGCTTGGTTCAGTGGCAGGATTAGGCCAGTGTCAGAGGAATAAGAAACAGTTAACTTCACCAAATCTTTCTAGACCAGTTCAGCCATATTTTGTAAATGTTTATTATATTGTTAACATAATTATGGGTTTTGTTATGACATTTCATACATACACGACATATTTGATCATATCTACCACCCCCAGTATGCTCTCTGTCCCCTCCCTCTGCTGTTGGTCACCTTTCTCTTCTCATGAGTACCCTCCTTTCTATTATACCTTCATATCTGGTTTTTGTTTTGTTTGTGTTTTTCTTGATGACTCAGGAGCATGGTACCTTTCTAGGGGCTATATTTCTGAAGACAATGACACTGTCTCCCTTAGCAACCACTAACTGCCCGTAGATCCTTCAGAAGGGGTGGGACCTTGTGTCCTCTGCCTCCATGACAGCATGGTGATGGGCCCAGGTTCAGGCATATCATATGTAGATGGTCACAGTTTCTGTGACAGTCCCAAAGAGTCTGTCCCAGCCTCAGGCTCTTCCTCCTCTCCCACCTCTCTTTCTGCAATGCTCTTAAGCCTCAGATGGGTTGACATAGATGTGCTGTCCTAGGCTCAGCATGGAGCAGCCCCTACTTGACAGCACTTGGAAGAATTTTGGTCTCTGGAGTTACTGCTGCTTGGTGCATAAAATGAAGCTTCTCTGACCAAAGATAACAGTAGCCCTAGTCTGTGGGATATACATAATTACTCAGAAGTCTTTTTGACAATGGCCAGCCAATTCTCACACTAGAGAAACCCCTTTATCTTCTGCACACTCCTTTTCACTGTCTTTCCCTCCCCATGCCCACCCCCACTAGAGCCCTATGTCACCCCAGTCTTCCCCAGTCTGGCATGAAAAAGGGGACACTGTGTCTATTCCTTCTCTCTATTCAGCTCTTAGAATCATGCCAGGGACACTACTCAATTTGGGGAGGGGGGAATAGGGTTGACTCCTACCTCCACCCATGACACATCCAAAGTCTCTGTCCTCACTATCTATCCAGAACACTCACTGGAATGGCGATCATAGAAAGACCAATTGTGCCATGTGTTGGGGAAGAAGTGGGGACACAGGCAGCTGCTGCAGGATAGGAAGGTCCAGCAGATGATCCCGCTGGGACTTATGGGAAGCCTACACTAACTTGCTGAGCTCCTTCCTCTACCTTATCCTAGTTGACTCCTAACAAGCTGCTCCTGGGGTTCTCTCCCTAAGTACCTACATTTATCAGATGCAGAGAACCAACCTAAGAGCTGGAAAGGTAATCTAAGGAGACAGTTCTAGGTAGAGCCATTCATCCAGAGATAGGTAGGAAATTGTATGTTCAGAGTACTTGGTATCAATGCAGTGCAATTGTTTCTACTTGTGTGTGTAGTGTGCACATGTGTGTGCATGCATATGTGATAAAGATAGAGAAAAATGTAGATATAAATATATGATGGAGATAGTTATAAATATAGATGACATGTAGATATGTTTGTGTGCATGTACATGTGTATGCAAGTGCAAGTGTATGTGTGTAAACAGCCATGTGGAACCCAGAAATCAATATCAGGTTTTTCTCCCTATAGCTCACTTTATTTTCTTAAAGATTTATTTTACTCTTAATTGTGTGTATAGGTGGAATGTGGGTGCCTATGGAAGCCAGAGATTTCAGATAGCCTGAAGATGAAGCTATATGTAGTTATTAGCCACCAGATGTGGGTGTTGGGAATTGGACTCAGATCCTTTGGAAGAGCAGTATTCAGCCTTAACTATTGAGCCATCTCTCCAACCTCCTCCACTGTCTTGTTTGTATTTGAGGCAGGATCTCTCATAGAGCCTGGAGCTCATTGATCCAGCTAAACAGATTTTCCAATGAGCTCCAGATATCCACCTGTCTTCATCCCTCCCCCATATCGGGGACACACACACATTGCTACAATCAGCTTTTAAATGGTTGCTGAGTATTGTAACTCAGGTCCTTACACCTGCACAGCAGACACTTTATTCACTGGGCCATCCCCCATCCTAGCCGCGCTATGACTTTTACCTGTAGAGCTGGCTGGCTGCTGGGAGACAGACTTACGCCATAGCCCCAGAGGCTGAGAGAGATGGGAAAAGCAGAAGGACAAGGGTTCTCAAATGGGCTAGCTGAACAGGCTTCTGAGGATCAATCAACAATGCAAAGCACGTGTGAGAGGCAGAGGACTCCCATAATGGCATTTAGAGAGATCCTCATTTCCCGAGGGTTTCTGCAGATAGGGCTGAGGTCGGGCACAGGACATAAGTGCAAGAGTGGAAGGCTTTTAGACAACCTGCCTCCCTAGCCCAGCAGCTCTCATCTGCCAAGTTAAGATTCTGATGCAAAGCGACAGAACTCTGAAACATAAGCTAGAAGCATCCAAATTGATATACACTTGAACCCTCAGTGTTTCAACTTGCCTGGAGCCCCAGCACTGGCTACAAGTGTCCACTCCTTCCCGTGGAAGGGCAGGCATCCTTGCCATCACTGCCATGCTGGAAGTCGGCCTGCATACCCCAGAAAGTCAAGTACTTTCCTATTCAGTGCTGACCTGGTAAGTGTTACTGGGGCCAAATCAAAGCCAGGCTTCACAGGGTAAATGTCCAATCTGCTAAGAGACCAACTATGAAGCTAGAGAGTTGGCTAGTACAGAGCACGAGACACTGGGGGTGGGTGCCAACGGGCTGACCCTATAATGATTCGTCCCATAGCATGAACCTCACTAGGAGCTGGTTCTAACCCCAGCATGATTCGTGGAAGTAAATAGGAGAAATCATGGGGAGGGGGGCCGCAGACTCTCTTCAAGATTCAATGGTTCTTGAAACCTTATCTATTTACTGGTCCTTTGCAGAAAATGTTTGCTGATGTCTGATGTGAAAGTAAGAACATGAAGCTCCCAGAGCCAAAGAGAAATACTTAGAATTTAGGTTCAGAAAAGATGAAGATGAATATCTTGGGAAAGACCGCTGATCTCCAAAAGAAGTATCAAGACCACCTAACGAATGGCTTCCTCAACAAACATTGTTGAACCAACAGTGGGAAATCCACATGCAGCAGGATGAAGTGGGGCCTTACTTTATATAACTGCAAGAATGAATTCAACTGGATCAACAATGTAAATATAAAAGTGAATACAAAATCCTTAAGTTGAGCAATGGAATCTTGGACATGACAACAAAAGTCTAAGCAAACAAACAAAATGAAAGGGGGAAATAGATTTGTTCAAAATCAAAGCCCTTCGTACACCAGCTGATATTATCAAGAAAGGGAAGAGGTAGTCTGAAAACTGTAATGAAATATTTTTAAATAATATATGACAAATCTAATATTCTATGTGTATATATGTATATATATATGTGTGTATATATATATATATATATATATAACTCTAACAAGTAAACAGCAAAAACAAATAAATATTAACAATCTAATCCAAAGGGTATGGACAGAGAATGTGAACGGCTGTTTCTACAAAGAGAGTATAATAATGGCCAGCTTCCATATGGGAAGTTGCTCAAAATCATTGATCATTTTGCAAATGCAAATCAAGTAACACGTCACACCTACTAGGAAGACAGTCATTAAAACCCAAAGAGTAATGAGTGTTACAAGGATGTTGGACATTGTTGGTAAGACTGTAAGGAAGCAAAGTGTTTTCCATGGCAACAATAAGAAACCATTTGGCAGTTTTGTGAAAGGTTAAATACAGACTTGCCTAATGGTCTCACAATTCCACTCCTAGATGTATTCCCTAAAATGATTTGTTTTTATTTTATTTATTCTATTTGAGACAGGGTCTCCCTGTGTAGCCCTGAAAATCACTATGTAGCCAACAATTGATTTCATGATCCTTCTGCCTCAGCCTCGAAGTCCTGGCACTACAGGCATGTGCCATCATTCCCAATGCATAAAACAATTTAAAACATACATTCAAGCAATGCTGTTAAGAAGAGCTGGAGGGTGGCAACTACTTAAATGCTGATCAATGGATGAAAGACTGGACAAAATTACAAAAGACAGACATCTACATAAAGAGATATAGAGATGGACATAATAAAACACCTGTACAAAGGAGTGAAGGGCCAACAACATAGCCAAACTTCAGAAACATCACACTAATACTCACGCCATACGTGAAATTACATAATTCCATTTGTAGGAAATGTCTGCAAGAGATAAGTCCAGATAGGCAGAACGCAGCTTGGTAGCTGTGGGGCCTGTGGTGTGTCAGGAGGAGGTGCTTAACTGCTTAGTTGGAGGAGTGAAGGAAATGTTTTGGAACAAGAGTGACGGTTACACAACATCCAAAATGTACTAAAGTGGCATGGAATTGTTCCCTTTAAGACGGCTGATTTCATGTGATGTGAATTTCGCCTCAATAATTTATGAAGTGGTGAAAAGATGAAAATTGGACCCTGGCACACTAGGACCCTTAGAATGAAGCAGAGCACCACCTCTTTTATGAAGTGGGAGTTGCACTATAGGGAAGCATTGGCCTTGCTAGGAGATGCTTGCATATACCTGGAGTCTCCATGGCAGTCTGCACTGAAATTGCTTAACAGGGACAAGAGGTAGCTCTGACTTCCAAAAACAAGGTGGGTATAATCATCTTGTGTGCATCAAAATTGGGGTAGCATGGAGAAGTCAGTGTCAGCACTTATGACTTGCACACCAAATTCTACTTGCCCCTGTTTTTGTAAATAAAGTGTTATCAGAGTCCTGCCCATTTGCTTAGCTACTGTTTACAGCTGATTTGGGGCTGCAGGGGCCAAATTTGGGAGGTTGTGAAAGTTATCCAGTATTATAAAGTCTAAGATATTTACCTATCTACCCAGCCTTTTCTAGATAGGTCCACTGGCATCAAATCTATGGAGATGCCTAATAGAGCACAAGGATCTAATAAACCAGTGGGGGTTCTTTATACTATGGAAAATCAACAGAGATAAAGAATGTGTGAACAGAAGACCAAGCATAGAACCACCGATAAGGGAACATAATACTTGTCATTTCCATCTGTGCCAAGGCTTAGACCCCAAATCCATCAACTGATGAAGAAGTTGGCTTCTCATAAGAAAAGGGAAGCTTGCAATGTTGTAGCTAATATATGCATCAGAGAACATACATCAGAGAACAGAAAAACCCAGTGTCCGGGGCAATGTTAGATGTGGGGATTCAGTTGCTGCTGATACACTAAGATTCAAAACCCAACCGTAGCCCCTTATACCAGAGCTGTTAGGGAGCAAGCAAATGTGAGGCCAAATATAAAAGCTGAAAGTTCCCATAGTTCACCCCAGTTCTAGAATACATGAGTGAAACACACACACACACACACACACACACACACACACACACACACACACACACACACACACAGAAAAGAAAATGGCAGGTCAGATGACCCCTGTCATTCCCCATGCTACAATGACCTACTACAAACCAGTCAATTGGTAACCCATGTATTGCTTCTGAATTGGATGTGGTACCGACTGTCGTGTTTTGGGATGGAGTATGCCCTACGGGTTCAAGTGCTTCTCTGCTATCAAAAGATGGGATAAGTGCTTGAAACACTGGAAGGCATAGATCGGCTGGAGAAGTAGGTTATTGTAGGTTGTTGAGGTTGTATCTTACCTTAACCTTGTATGATCTCTCTCTCTCTCTCTCTCTCTCTCTCTCTCTCTCTCTCTCTCTCTCTCTCCCTCCCTCCCTCCCTCTCTCCCTCTCTCTCTCCCTCCCTCCCTCCCTCTCTCCCTCCCTCTCTCCCTCCCTCTTTCTCCCGTCTATCTATCTCTATCCCCTTCCACACTTCTGCAGCCATGACAGCCTGCCTCACCCCTCACTATGAATGGATACCAACTGAAACCACAAGCTAAACTCAGTCCTTCCTCCCACAAGTTGATCATGTAAGGTATGAAAGGCTGACTAACACAGTTACCTAGAACACATTAACACAACAGCAAGTGAGCAGAACAGCTCTTACCCTGGAGAGTCCTTTCAATCCCAAACCCATCAACGAAACATCTCCAGTTCACATTCATTCTCGTAATGTGAGCATCAGTATTCCTCCTCAGGTCTGTCTTAGGGTTCAGTGAGTCCGCCTTACTCAGTCATGACATATGCAAAAGGGTCTGAGTGACCTGGCCTTCCCAGAGAACCACAATGACTCACTATGTTGATAATGTTATGTAAATCAGGTCTTGTGCGAGGTTAATGATAAGTATGATAACAGGATGAGTACCCCTTCCCCAAATTCTGAGGAGCTACAGTGGTTTAGACTTCAGGGGATTTTCAGATTCTGGAATAAATGCATATCCCTACTGAGCTATTTTTGCAATTCTACTCATGTAGGATGGGCAATTCATTTCTATTTTGTATACACTTTATACACACTGTCAGAAGGCAATATTACATGATATTTTTAGCCAGTCTGCCTATTAACTGAGACTCCACACATGAGGTCAGATGTTTCCTGCATTTACAGAAGACCAGAGTTCAGTTCTCAGCACCTAGGTAAGGTGAATCAACCCCAGCTCCAAGAAATTCATGTGCATACAAGCACACAGCATTCACTCACACAGACACATACATACAGCAAAAAAATACATAAATAAATAAATCTTTAAAAAGTAATTAAGAAATACATGCATTGCACTCAGGAGAGTGGACCTTGCTCCCACACCTGAGCAGCACAGTAGAGCTGACACTGTTATCTGGGGTACAGGTGAGCTGACCCAGGGGTGTGAGTGTGGGAGACCTGACCCCACTACTCATCTGTTATGCAGTAGTATGGGCAAGGGAGAGATGCCCCCCAACTCCTAGCTACCTGCAACAGGTGAGCTAGCTGGTCTGGGGTGGCACAGGAGAGCTCTGGCTCTGTTCTTCACCAACTTCAGCACACGAGAGAGTGAGTCCTGAACCTGGGCAGCACAGTAAAGCTGTCCTTGATAGTGTGGGAGTGGGTGATCCTGACTGAAGGTGTGAAAACAGGAGAACTAACCTTATCCCTTGCTGCCTGCAGTATTGGGTGAGCTAGCCCAGGCAGTGCTAAAGAGCTTGCTCTCGTGATGAGGATGCAGGAGAGCTGGAGGGCTGACCAACTCAGGTACCATCCAAGTTCAGATCCAGGGCTATAAGTTGGCCTACTCCAACATCTATCCCATCTGTGAACTGCTGGAGCACATGAAGAGGCTGGTTCTGCAGATTCAAAACTGTGGGATCTCCATGACACAGGACAACAACAGAAGATCTAAAAGGAGTCCCAGTGAGGATCCAGTGTCGATAGTGTAGCAGAAACCAGAGGCTTTGAACCGGACCAATGGATCATTGCAATGTACATTTGTAATTAAAGATACATGGACTAAACGATATACTGTGTGACTCACCGTGATGCCTACAGCTTCCACAATGAGAGTACAGATATGAAGGAACAGGAAGTTGAGTGAGACTGGGGTGCATAAAGTAAAATCCACAAAGAATAAATAAAAAGTTTTTTTTAAAAAAAAAAAGAAAGAAAAAAGAAATATATGCATCATTCTAAAATGGCCCCTAGCATGATGCAGTAGACATACTGGCAGAGAGAAAAGAGAACATTTAAGCAGAGGATGTCAACTGACCCACCATAAGCTCCAAGGTGAGTGACCTATCAGAAGATGAAAGTGGATTATCCAAGGTCAGATTTGATCAAGTACAGAGACAAAAATCACCAACCAAATAGCTTGCACATATTTGATGTCACCAAATGTTTCCCCTAATGTATCTCCTCAGCTCACATCTGTGCCCTGATGTAGGAGCAAAAGACCAAGTTTGGTCCATAGATGCTGATACAGTAAATATTGCCATACTACAGACATCCTCAAAGGGCCCTGAAATCGTCCAAATAGAGCAATGGTTCTCAACCTTCCAAAACTGTGATCCTTATTAAACTTTTTAAACAGTTTCTCATGTTGTGGTGACTCACCAACCATAAAATTACTTTCACTGTTCCTTCAGAACTGTAATTTTGCTACTGTTGTGAATTGTAATATAAATATCTGTGCTTTTCAGTGTGAAACCCCAAATGGACTGCGACCCCCAGGTTGAAACCACTGAAATAGAGGGAAACATTTAGACAGATGAGAATCTGGTAAATGGTATAGTTTTTGTGTCAAGAGTCTAAAGGACAAAGGCAAGGGCAAATCTGGGGCACAGACATGTGAATGGGCTTTGAGAATGTGAAGACCTTGGAATCATATATAAACACACACTCTGGTCACTCACTGTGAAAACCAAGCCAGGCAGTATAGCCACCTCAATCTCAGGCAACTGTTGGTTTCCACAGAAGCAGAGAAACCATGATAGCATTAAACACCATCAGTGACTGTCACCAAGAGAGCTACTGTCATTGTTGTTTGGGTTAGTGAATCAGCAGGCACAGTAAAGGTTACCACAAGGCCAAGAATACTGATCCTGGCTCATCAAAAGGGAAACGTAGTTAATGTCACTTGATGGCAGTGTGGAGAAATTGGCCTAGAGTCTAGATGCTCTCCTGAGGTTTCTAACACTCCCTGTGCCTAACATTACCTGAAAATAGTCAACCACAGCCTTGGAAAGGGTGTGACGATCAGGATCTCAGAGTCACCACAGGTGAGTGGTTGTGTCATATATCAGGAAAGCTGCCAGGTCAGCGACATTCCAATCAAGAACAAGAAAACCCTGAAGCATGGAGCCATGAAAGAAGAGAACGGAAGAGGAGGGGGAGGAAAAAATAAAACCATCAGTATCACCTTGAGACTGCCTTCTGCTGTAGAGACCTTGACTTATTCTATGAACCCCTCCTAAGCTTATGTAGATCTTATGACCACAGAATCACAGAAATGCTCCTACCGGGCAATCCTCACTGGATATGAAAATGAACACGAACTGCAAAGTGCAGATGGTAAGTCATAGCAGGTGCTATGGGTGACACACTGAGATCCCCATTTCCTAGGCCAGGGAACCCATCTCAGCTTTATGTCTATTGCTACAAAGTTCCAAAAAAATGGTGAAGAGAAAATCAGGGAATGAAGAGGTTTGTTTCCATTTACAGTTCCAAGTTACAGTCCATCAGTGTGGGGAAGTCAAGGCAAAAACTTCAGTTGGTAACATCACCTCTACAGTCCATATCAGAAGTAATAAGTGCATATATGGTCATTTGCTTGCTTGCTTGTGTTCTACTCTTACATGGTTCAGGACCCCCTGCCGAGGTAATGATGCAATTCAAAGCCAGCTGGATTTACCCGTATTAGATTAATCAAGAACACCTCCCAACAGACCTGCTTTCAGGATAACCTGACTCTACCCAGTTGATTCTAGAATGTTAAGTTGACAACCAAAGCCAACATCACAGCATCCATGCTACATTAGTTGGCCCCCTTCTCCTGAGCTCCTTTTGGCTGACTGGAATTGCTCTGCTCAGGAATTTTACCAGGCTTCCTGGAGGGTGGAACCCAGAGTAGTGCCTGAGAGACACAAGAAAATGCAGGTGACTCCTCTCTCCTTGGTGGATCACAGTATAGTCTATTCAAGGTCCTGTCATCCTTCAGATCAGACCTAAGTAATATTTCATGTAGGTTTGATGTGGGATGTCTTTCTGTATGCTGTGAATTATCATTGATGTGGGATGTCTTTCTGTATGCTGTGAATTATCATTGATGTGGGATGTCTTTCTGTATGCTGTGAATTATCATTGGATAATAAAGGAACTGTTTTGGCCTATGGTAAGGCAGTTAGAAGCAGGTGGAAAATCTGAGCATAGATAAAGGGACAGGAGGGCAGAGTCAGACAGAGACACTGTGGGGGAGGAAGAGGTAAAGGAATTCAGGTAAGCCACAGGCCATGTGGCAAGACAGATTAATGGAAATGGGTTTGAGCCATAGCCAAAAAAGCATGTAATTAATATAAGCTTCTGGGTGTTTCTTTGGAATTTTGGGACTGTTGGACCACATCTCAGGGCTTAGGCAGAGCTAAGCAGCTCTGGGGAGGTCTAGACCTTGGGGCTAGTGTGGACCAGAAACTTTTTACTACATAGGTTGACTTTTTACCTTCCATTCTGCTTTACTTTCTCAGGCCTGGGCCAGCTCAGAAGCCAATACTGTGGCTACAGGCACTGACCTCATAAACAGGCAAGCTAAGCCTTAATCTTGCATCTTTTGAGGTCAAACCCTGGTGTGAAGGCAGTGTGAAGAGAATGGAGGGATGATAGACAGAATAAGTGTGTGCAAAGGTTAATCTTAATTGTCAGTTTGATTGTATTGAAAACACACAGATTAGTAAAGTACACGAAGGCGTGTCTGTGATGGCACTTCCCGAGACAGTTAAACTGTAAGGAATCTGATCTAGCCAATAGACTGACCCATTAGTGACTCATAAGGAGATGGCACTTGGGGGCCATGGAGAAAAGTAGGGATTAGTGCCTGGTGGGAGGAAGTAGGTCCCTGGAGGTGTGTTCTCTAGGGCTGCAGTGGTTTGAGTAAAATTGTTCTCCATAAGCCTCAGGTATTTGAATTCTTGGTCCCAGTGGTGACTGTTTGATCAGGAGGTGTGGCCTTACATGGAGAAATACGTCACTGGGGGTGGGCCTTGAGGTTCAAAGGCCATCTTCTGCTACCTCCAGTATTTTAGTTGGTTTGGATTTGGTTTTAGTTTTTCAACTTAACACAAGCTAGAGTCGTCTGGCAAGTCAGTCAAGGTCTTGATCAGATTTTTCTGTATGCACATCTGAAGTACATTTTCTGGAGTAAGAGGGAGTACCACCTTTGGGTAGATGGTCCTGAGTTGTGTAAGAAAGCGGGCTGAGCAAGCCATTAAGAGCAAGGCAATTGAGCAGTGTTCCTCTATGGCTTCCGCTTCAGTCCTGACTCCAGATTCCTGCCCTGAGTTTCCGCAATGTGAGCTGTGATGTGTAAATGAAAATGTAAGTTAAAACAAGCCCTTTCCTCTCCAGCTCCTTTGGTCATGGTGTTCATCACAGAAACCCTATCCACTTTGTTCTCTTGGCTTCCTGTTTGTGGTTCAAGATGGGAGTTCTGAGCTACTGCTCCAGATGCCTGCCACCTGCTACCTCCTCTCCACCATCATAGACCCTAACTCTCTGAAACCATAAGCCCCTAGTAAAGCCGTCCTTCCATAAGCTGCCTAGCTCATGGTGTTTTAAGCACAACAATAGAAAATATCTAAGTCAGGAGCTGTATCTTTGCCCTGGTGTCTTCCTTTTACTGCTCTATCCAGCTTCCTGAACACCATGAGTGGGGCATCTCCAGAACTGGGAACCCAGTAAGTGTTTCCTCCATCTAACTGTTCCTGTGAGCATCTGAACACAGCAACACAGAGGTAAGAGATGTCTTGTAGACAGACAATTTCAGTCTCCTGTGTTCAGCCAGTTTAACACAAACTCCTAAAAGTTGTAAAGGTTACATGGAAACTAATACCTTTGTATATGCATGTTTGTGTTGCATGTGTGTACATGTTCATGTATGTACATGCATATATATGCATACACATGTGTGAGCACTGTGTGGAAAGCCAAAGGGTGACTATTAGGCATCTTCCTCAATCTCTCTCATTGTTATTTTTATTATTATTATTAAATTTTTAATTTTATTTGACATACTAACCACAGTCTCCTCTCCCTCCTCTCTTCCAGGTCTCTCCCCCGACCAACTCCTTTATACACCCCTCATCCACTCCTCATAAAGGGCAAGGTCTCCATGGGAGTCAACAAAGCATGACATATCAAGTTGAGGCAGGACCAAGCCCCCCCTGCCTCAAGGTTGAGGGAGACATCCCACCATAGAGAACAGATTCCCAAAAGCCAACTCATACACCAGGGACATTGTCATACACTAGTCCCATTGCTAGGGGTCCCACAAATAAACCAAGCTAGACAACTGTCACCTATATGCAGAGGACCTAGGACAATCTCATGCAAACTCCCTAGCTGTCACTCTAGAGTTTGTGAACTCCCCCAAGCTCAGGTTAGTTATCTCTATAAGTTTCCCCATCATGACCTTGGCCCCTCTTGCTTATATAATCCCTCCTCCCTCTCTTCTACTGCACTCCCAGGGCTCAGCCCAGTGCTTGGCTGTGGATCTCTGCATCTGCTTCCATCAGTTACTGGATGAAGGTTACCATTAGGGCAGGGTTTTTGTATGTTGTTTTTTGGTGGGTTTTTTTTTTGTTTTTTTTTTTTTGAGACAGGGTCTTAGTTAACTTTTCTATTGCTGTGCTGAGACACCATGACCCAGACAACTTATACAAAAAAACATTTATTGGTGCTTGCCATTTCAGAGGATGAGTTTAGTCCATGATTATCATAAGGGGAGAAGCAGAGCAGCAGGCTGACAGGCATAGTGCTGTAGCAGAAGCTGAGAGCTCACATCTTGAGACAATGGGGGGGGAGGGAGAGAGGAGAGAGAGAGAGAGAGAGAGAGAGAGAGAGAGAGAGAGAGAGAGAGAGAGAGAGAGAGAGAATGAATAAACTAACTTGGAAAGGCTTGAGCTTTTAAAACACCAAAGCCCATCCCCAATGACATACATAAAAGTCCTTTAAATAATCACTAAGGACCAAGCATTCAAATATATGAGCCTATGGGGAGCATTCACATTCAAACCATCCCAAACTCTCACTAACTGGAGCTCATTGATTTTGCTAGACTGGTTAACCAATGAACTTAGGGATCCTCCTGGCTCCTCCCTCCACACAGTATTTTTAACCCCTGCTACATGCTAGGCACTCCACAGGCATGATTTTGGATAGGCTTTTGTTAGCATCCTTACTTTGCCCATATGAAGGAAGTTACTGGTATAGCAGGGATTGCAAATTTAGGAACTTTTGAGGATCAGACAGATAAGAAATGAACAAAGGGAACACAGCACCTTTCTTCCTCCCTGTTTTTGAGACAGGGTTTCTCTATGTAGCCCTGGCTGCCCTGCTGCACTGGGATTCATCTTGTAGAGCAGAATGGGCTCTAACTCAAAGAGGTCTGCCTGTCTCTGCCTCCTGAGTGCTGGGATTAAAGGCGTGCACCACCACTACAGACACCTACCCATTCTCATACAGCAGCCCCTGCTCAGCTGAGTGAAGGGATCACATGGATCACTATGATTATTCAAAGGACTTTTATGTAAAATTTTCTCATTTTAACTGTTATCAACAGATCCCACAAATTAATAAACACCATGAGTGCCACATCTGACGTGTGGGCCATGAGTTTGCAGCCTCCATAGCCACTGATTCAGACACTAATGGATATTCACATAAAAGGGCTTAAAGGCCCTTCATACCTTATACTCTGTCCTTTTGTAACACCCCGGCATTGTTATGACTCTGGGTCTACAAAGGCAGCCTTTCTCCTCCTCTTAGTCTTCCCTATCATAACTTTTTGTTTAATCTATAAAGCTGAAGACATCCCAACAACTTACTGCAGGTAATGTGTTCACCATCCCAACATCTAGTTTTCCTTTCTCCAGAGAAGGAAGTCCAGAAGACCAGAGAAAGATAGACACAGAAGTGTCTTGGCCATCATTTCCATTGTCTATGGAACTCTTGCTGGCTGAGGTTCTTTTTTTCCTGAGCTTGGTGAAGCAGGCAATCATACCTACCTACGTGACAGGTGCATAAGGGGCCGCCGCTTGGAAAAGTCCCATGGCTAAGACTACAGTGTCGTTACAGCTAAATCTGAGATTTTATCCCTGGCTCTTTAGGAAGCCACACCTCCCAAGATGATGGCTTTCCCAGGAAATAGCTAGAGCAGGCAGGTACAGGCCTTTCCAGTTAGGCGCCACACCCACACCACATGTCACAAGAATGGTCCTAACAGCCCCCTTCCCAGTTCTTTGGAAATTTTCCCCCTCCTAAATTTAGCTCTGGACTGCTGGTCTCAAGCCGTCTCTCCTATCAACCCCGGTGTAGGTCTCAATTTGCAGCCTGTAAAGAGGCTCATCTGAGCACTACAATGGCTAAGGAGTACTCTGGAGCCACTGCTGCTGCTGTTGCTAAGAAACGAGCCCTCTAAATTCAATTTACAAAAAAAAAAAAAAAAAAAAAATAGAGTGAGCCAGAGAAAGCAAATGAGGAGGGGATGCTGGAACATCTGGTTATCTTCCCTGGCTGTCTCCGGTGACCGTGAAAATGTCACAAGGATGATCCAAGATGGATGCGCTGGCATCAAACCCATTCCTGCCCTTCCTCTGAGCAACTCCTTCAAATCTGCAGTGGGCAAATGATAGACGCAGAGGAGGAAGCATCTTTTTTTTGAGAAAACTAGTAGATGAAAACACTCTTGTCCCCAGTACCCTGAAGAAAGGACTCAGACCCGACACAGTGAGTTCAGGTCCTTATATTTGGCGTCCCCACCACTTCCACCATTGAGACAAGCCACTCCGCATATTTGTATAATCTTCTCTAGTTTACTTGAGATTTTCTGCAGTTCACAGGTGAGGGGAGTGGGGGATGGTTACCGTTGCTGAACATTCTTCATTTGTGGAGAAGAACAAGTCCTAACCCTGCGCTGCCGGGAGAGGGCGCTGCTGCTCACTTCCCGTTGTAACTGTCTACTGGAGAGTTAAGATACTTGATCTTCCACAAAATGGATCCATTCAAGTTTGTAAAGCCCTGTATTGATGACAAACGATGTTCGTTATGCTACAGACTGAGTGAATGCATTCCTCCCAAAAAAATGCATATGGTGAAGCCTTGATTCCAATGAAATGGAGTTTGGATGTGATGTCTTAGGAAATGTTTAAGTCGTGAGGATGGTGTAGCCCTGGCTTAGTATCCTCTTAAAGAGAAGCAGGAGAGGCATTCCCTCGGCTCCCTTTCCTTGAGGTTACAGCCAGGAACTGGCCATGTGCAAACCAAGAGAACCCTTGCCAAAACCAATGCTGGCATCCTGAGCTCATCCAACCTCTAGGAATTAATTATTCAACATGAAGGGCTGGGGTTTAAGCCTCTCAGCCTTGAGAAACAAGCAACAGGAAGCAGAGCTAACCAAGTCTTTCTTTACAAGATTCCCTCAATTCCTTCATCTTCTGAACACTGCAGGGGGTGCACTGCAGGAATCTTCTAGAGCAGAGAGAACTTGATCTCTCTGAAACACACTGGGAAAGAGTTGGTGGACTTGGAAGATGATTCCCTGAGGGATGAAGATAAAAGGCAGGGCAGAGAAGCTTCCAAACAAACTATCTCTGTGGGCACCTGGAAGTGATAGCGGAATATGCTCCACAGTTGACATCCACAAATGTACCCAACCTCCAAGGGAGAGATACGTGCTATGTCATCTGCAGGCACTGTACAGATGCCACACCTGCAGGTGCAATGTTGAGACCTCTTGTATGGGATGTTAATAACCATCTCACCTCGTTTCCCTGTACTTGTAGTTGATCCTTGCAGAATTAATCTATGGTAGCCCTTGAGCATGGTCAGGCCTCGGAGACCATGAATGACTCTGACAGCAATCTCTAAATGGAAACAGAGCTGCCATTTCCAAGGTTCATTTGATTATAAAACTTGGGGAAAGACTCCCAGGACTTGAGCTTCACTGAAATGTCATGGAATATTAGAGTCAGAGGCTCCCAAAGGCTGGAAAATTGTAGACATCTGAAGCCATGACCTGGGAATAATCAAAGGGTCACTTTTCTAAGTACCTCCCAAAGCTGGCCAGATGAATCCTCCCAGTTCATCTCAAGAACTCTCCTCCCCATTATAAGGCCCATCACTGAGCTTGGTCTGATCTGGAGATCTCACAGCCTGACTTCACATCCATCCAGGAAATCCCTGCCAAAGCAGGTGTGTGGTATTCCTACCCCCTCCCCCACTAGCTCTTCTGCAGAGGCTCTGATCTTAGCTGAGTACAGAGATATACACCCCCAGTATGCTTTCTCTGCTTACCATCTGTAGGGGGATTAGGTTGTTCCATTGTAAATAATTGTCCTTGCCTATGAGTTTAATAAAAAGCACTGATTGGCCAAAGGCAAACAGGAAGTGTGCATGGGGCTTCCAGACTAAGAAAAGTCTGGGAACAAGTGGAACAGAGCAGAATGTCAGAGAGAAGCCAGAGGAAGCAGAGGACAACTATGCTGCTCTGAGAAAAGGTACCGAGCCCCATGGCTGAATAGGATAAGAGCCATGGGTTAGTTTAAGGGTAAAGAGTTAGCAAGTTATATGCCTGGGCCCTAGGCCAATCCGCACAAAATTATGTGTCTGTGTGTCTCTGCGGGTCTGTGGGTCTGTGGACCTAAACCTTGAGGTTAGGCCCTAAAGTCAGTCCGGACCAGAAACCCCCTACTACAATCACCCTCCTTCTAGTACCCACTCAGATCCTTAGCCTTTTTTTCTGAAACTCAATACTAATTTTAAGAAAGCAGAATGAGCAAGACATAGATGCCTGAGGCCAAATTGTATCTCTACTGTTCCCTACCTGTGTGGCCCTGAGTCAGTTATCTGACCACTCCGAGCCCCAGATTTCTAAAAAGTAGAGTTGATGGTGATTCTTTTCTTGCAGAACTTTTATTAGAACATGTTAATTATTATCAGAATATAATCCTCAGTGCCTGGGGACAATAAGTTCTCAGTAATGCTGTCATCAATATTAACAACACACAATAGTAGCCAGTGCTTACTAAGCCCTAACTGCCACATGCCAGGCACTGTGCTAAACATTTCTATGCATTAACTCAACAAGTCCTGGCTAGCCACAGCCTACCTGCCCACCTATGTGACTATCTTAGGGTGTGCAAAGGAGATGCAGAGCAAGGTAAACGCAAAGTCACTGTGTGGTTAAGCAATAACCTCAGTCAACATTGCCTGATTATGCCTCAGGCAGGGGATGCAATGCTTAGTGCTGCTCCAAAGCCTTCTGTGGCCAGTCATTTTCTTTCCTGCATTGCAGAATCAAGTTCTCTTTGGTTCTCAAGAAAAACACGTTTTCAGCTCTAGAAATGGAGGTTCCTTCTAGCCTCCTTGCTATCAAAGTCCACCCCTTTCATTAGACCCCTTCTTCCAGGAAGTCTCCTGTGAGTCTTCTAACACACAAGTTCAAAGAAGCCCTCCCTTTTCTGTGGCTAGAGTAGCATTTTCATGTGACATTCTCAGCACACTGACCCTTGGACACCTTCCTATAGATCGAGTCCCACATTTGACCCTAGGGGCAGGTATCACAGCTCTGTGAAAGCAGAGCATCTCCTCAGACCCCAAGCCACACTGCCTAGGCCAGGGGGTGTTCATAAATGCTCAGTAAAGATAGTGAGCATTCCCAGCTACTTCCCAGCCCCTCTCTGCATTTCACAAAGAAGGAATGAGGGAAAGACCTAACAGAGGCACCTGCTGTTCAAATCACCCAGACAGTAAGAAAGGAAGCAGACTCAAGCCCAGGATTCCGGGCTCCCAGAAAGTGATCTAATGTTGAGGCCCTTGAGGGCTGTCTCCAGTGTGGTTCATGGTACTGCATTAATGCTTAGTAATTCCAGCAAGGGCTCACGCACCATTGCCTTTCCTCTCCAGGACGGGGGATTCTCTCTGCCATCACCATCACAACCAACTCTTCTGGCTCCTCCTCTCCTCCTGGGATTTCTCTACTAGCCAACCTAGCGACTATAGGCTTCCACCCTGCCTCTGAGACACAGATGTCAACTATCAGTCTCCATTTTGTGCTCCCAAAGGAGAAGCCTTGAAGCATCTCTCGATCCAGAGGCCTCTCCATTGGGCTTTCAGGCACAGTCAGTTAGGTGAAAGCATGACTATATTATGACCTTTTTCCTCCACAGAGGACTTGTGAGATCCCCCACCCACAGTCTGGACCTAACCCCGAGTGAAGAGCAGCAACCATATGTGACAGTCTTCTCAGTTCTATGTGATTACTCTTGTAAGCCACTGTGTGACAGCACCATGGACCTGCCTTTCTCCATCTCTCATGCTAGAATTACAAGCATGTGCATTACTCTTGGCTTTTTAAAATGTGGGTTCTAAAGACAAAATTCAGATCCTCCTGCTTCCATGGCAAATTCTTGAGCAACTGAGTCATTTCCCAGTTCTATCCTCAGACACACTGTCACATGAGAAAATGTAAGCTGCCAGCAGCCAAAGAACCTGAACACGTCCACCCCCATCTCACATAGTCACTGAACTCCATCAACTCCACCTAGCTCCTGCTCCTCCACCTAGCACCTGCTCCCTGGGGGAGCAGTGTTCTGTGTCTGTGCTCAACCCAGTTCTCCACGCAGAAACTAAGGGGGTCTTTGGAAAACAGTAGCTCCCATCACTTCACAGAAGCATGATGTTCAGATGACATAAGCCCATCTGCCTTCAAGTGTCATCTCCATTATTCCTTCCCTTGCACATGCACATGGGCACATGCACATGCGCAAATACACACACACACACACACACACACACACACACACACATTCACCTCATCACATCATTCCCCATGACCCAGACACCAGAGGCTATCCTAGCCCCGTGCTGTTGTAAGTTCACTCCTCAACTCAAAGATATGCTAGCTTCTGAGCCGCACCTTAACGGATGAATAAGAATTTTCTAGTAGGAAGGTCTCTCTTCCCAGGGCTCCAGTTAGCAAACTGATTTGTCAGTACTGAAGTATTAGCAACGTTCTCTTGGTGTCTATTTCCACACCTCTCATTGGATGGGAGCTTCCACAGGAGGCATCTGACTTCTTCCATCCTTCCAGCCTCAGCATCCAGCACATGCCCAGTTCAGGACCATTAGCTTCTCTGCTGTTCTCCCTAGGACAGAAGTGGATTCTACTAGAATAGAGCTGTACAGAGAAAAGGAGGGGTAATAAAAAGGAGTTCGGTCATGTTCAAGATGGCTGGGGACAGAAGAATAACCTCTGAGAGTGCATGAAGCTAACAGCTCCCAACTCCATACCTCTTATTTCCTGGTGGATTTTGCCTTGCTCTTTTTATATGCAAAATCCACAGTGTCACCCAATTCATACAAGCACACAAACTACAAATACTCCCCCTGCAATAACCATAACAACACAAGTAGATTAGTTTGTGTCCAGACTGTGAATCACATCTGTACCAATGAAGCTAGCACTAGGGCAAATGCAATGCCTCCCACATGCCAGGACTGATGTTCTGTGCCAGGAGAGGCATAAAATTTCCTACCATCTCCTCAGACTTCAAGGAGACCAAGTTGGCGTCTCAGGCAAGAATAACAAGAATAAGCTTTTGTGTCCAGATCCCATGAGAGGAACAGAAGAGAGAATGGAGAGGAAGTTTAGGAAAACCAGAAGAAAGGGGACTTGGGCATGAAGAAATACAAAGTCCAAGACAGGCTTTCTGCCCAGATGACACATCCCGAGTGACATTTACCTTATTCTCTGTCTTATCTGTTGCTGCTGCTATAATAGTTTGTCAAGAAATAGTTCCTGGTCAGGCATGGCAGCATATGCCTTTAATTCTAGCATCTGGATGCAGAGACAGGTAGATCTCTGTGAGTTCAAGGCTAGCCTACCTTGCCAGTTCCAGAACAGCCAGTGCTAGAGGTGGGGGCGAAGAAGAGGAGGAGGAGGAGAAGGGAAAATATCTCTTAGGATTTGGGGATTGGAGTTTGCGTGTGTGTGTGTGTGTGTGTTTGTAAACATGCATGGGTATATTTGTCTTTATGTGCATGTGCAAGACCAGAAGGAAATGCTGGGTATCCTGCATGCTACCACTTTCTGCCATCTCTTGAGACAGGGTCTCCCACTGAGCCTAGAGTTCACCAGTTCCTTCAGTTAGGCTCTATGAGCAGTGAGCTCCAGCCATCCTCCTGTCTCCAGACCTCACAGTACCAGAGTTACAGGTATGCATAGCCACTCCTGGCTTTTATGAGGGTGTTGGGCCAAAACTCAGATTTTCAAGCTTGTGTAGCAAATGCCTTACCCACTGAACCATCTCTTCTGCCCCAATATTTTCTAAATTAAAGAAAAAGACAAATGTTATTTTGAGTCTGGAGCACACTAGAAAGGTGGAGTGATAGATGATAAATTCCATGGCCTGGACCACCCTGATGAGGGATTTGGAACTCACTCAACATTAAAGCATCAAGAGTCTCTAGAGTCTAGGAGCAGGCACAGGGAGTGAATGTCAGAGGCAGGGGACTGGCTGTTTCTGTGAGAGGCCCCCAGTTTCCCTTGCAGACTTATGCTTTCTGGCACCCATTATTTCAGCTGTGCTCCCATGCAGCTGGGCCTCACATTACTCAGGCCACTCAGCAGAATAGGCTTCCTCACATTTCCCTGCCAACAGGTATGCTGCTTCAGGCTTATTCTGGTGGGGACAAAGCATTGGGATTTCTCCAGAGAGACACCATGCTGGTGGGAATCGGCCAAGCATAGCCTAGTCTGATGTTTGCTTGCCCTGCATTTGAGTGAGCCTGGTTCCACCATGGTGTTTGTTAATCATCCAGAATGGATCCAGTTTAGAACAGGAAGCCCAGTTTAGATACCTTCACTTGCTAGAAGGAACAGATCTCCCTCTGGCTGCCCTGGGGCTTGCTGGCAAACCAGGAGCTGAGTCTTCCCACTGCCCATTTTGGTGATGTTGTTAGAACTAATTAATAAATATATACTTTCTGTTTAAAATAAGTGTTCCGTCTCCCTTGCAGGAAACTGCATTCTTCTGACATCAAAATAGCTGGAATTTGAAGGCCTTTTTTTTTTTTTTTTTTAACAAGCTGATAGAAATCCAAAGGGAAATGCCTCCTGAAATATTCAAAAACCATGACGTCTTCACATGCAAAAACGAAACAAAACCAAAAAACCCACAGCAGCTCATGTGAGCCTCACAGGCCTGCTCTCCAGAGCCCAGAAGCTTCCTTGCCCTTGGCAGCCAGGCCAGAAACACCCCCTATCCTCACCATCTGGCATTTTTGTCTGCAAAGCACAGGCTTGCTATCCTGGGCTGCCTGCCACCCTGACGACAGAGCCCTGACGACAGAGCAGGAGATGGCTGCAGGCTGCACCTCCCTGCTGTGGTCCCAGACATGCACATGCACACACATGAGCACACACAGGTGCACATACACACATGCACACAGACAGAACAAAACTTACAGCCCCACAAACTCCAAACTCCCTGGCCTTGTCAAAGTAGGTGAAGGCCAAGCCTGCCCTACATGTCAGCTCTCCCCTAACACCATCTTCTCCACACACCAGCCAAGGAGGGCAGATGTCAGGGGGAAGTGAGGGAGGGAGAAAACAGCTTAGGGCTGCCAGCAGGACTGGAGGGAGGAAGCAGAGCCCTAGGGAGTGCATCAGGCAGGTGGCAGAGGGGCCTCATTTGCTGGGCCATCTGTCGGGAGCAAAGAGAAGACCTCTAACTCCATAGCCCAGGCCCTCCCTACACAATCTCTCTCTCTCTCTCTCTCTCTCTCTCTCTCTCTCTCTCTCTCTCTCTCTCACAAACACACACACACAGAGAGAGAGAGAGAGAGAGAGAGAGAGAGAGAGATCTTGACACCAACACAAGAATGTAGGAATATGGCCAAACACACATCACACATAAATACCCACAACTATATATACCAATAATCATATACACACACATAGCCTCCTCGTGAAGATGCTGCCATCAACATAGAAAACCACATACACACACCCATCTACTCATAAGTATCCATGACCACAATGCCATGTAAATGTATACATACATGGGCCCATAACTACACAAATGCAGTCATCTATGCTCATATATAAATGCAATGCTACAGGTGTATTGACACATGCATACATATACATACTTTCTCACATTCATCCATATTTATACATAAGTGCCTACACAGGAACATTGAAATCGTTAGTCACATACTTAATACCTTGGTACCCATGAGGCTGGTTCCATCCCTTCTCTCAGGACACTGAGATCTTAGATAAAGTGGTAAAGTGTCTGCATGTAACCTACTCTACTCTACATCCTCTGGGAAACTTCACATCCCCTCTGGATAAATAATACCTCACACAATGGAGTGGTGAGTGAACAAGTCATGCCATATCATATATAAGGAATCATGCAAGAAACAGAAGTGGGCACAAGGTGCAATTTCTTTTTCAACTAAAGGATGACTCCACTCATGTATGTAGAATTCATAGACCTAGAGGAATAACCATTGTCTCGTTCATGTCCCAACCAACCCACATAAGATCATGTGTCCCCTGCCTGCTCTCTGTCCTCCCCACACTGGCTGCCCCATAGATGTCTCTGGCTCAGGTATTGCCAGTCTGTGACCACACACTGGAATCTCTCAGGTACCCCTTATTAATACCAACCCCAGAGTTATGCTTCTAAGTTTCTGACTCACCCAACTGAGGTAGAGGTTTGGAAGGATTGAGAATCTCTTAAACTGCACAGTTGGCCTGACATTTCACCATATTCCCAGATCCATAACCCAAGGAGTTTAAAACTACCTAAGCGTAGAGCTGGAGAGGTGGCTCAGCAGCTCAGAGCACTTGCCGTTCTTGCAGAGGACCAAGCAGAGGTTCGTAGCCTCCACACAGTGGCTCACAACTACTGTAATTCCAGTTCTAGGGCATCCAAAGTTTCCTCAGGCATTGAACACACACAGTGTACTTATATGCAGGCAAAAACTCAAACATGTAAAATAAAAATCAATAGGTCTGTTTTTTAAATTACTTAATCCCACTGGCCTGTTTGTTCACCCTTAACTTGGGAAAAACCATAATGCCTACAGATATAATTGTTCTGAAGACAAACTTGGATGGGTCTTCTAACACGTACCTTGTTGGCCTCACTAACAGAGCATGTCACCATCCTCTCTGCTGCTGCAGTACACGCCTGAAATGCACTCAGTCCAAGAGCTTCATAATGAAATCTCAGTGACTCGGACATGCTCTGAGTCCTATGCAGTTCATCCCAGTCTAACCCCGTCCCCGACAAAGGGACCCCGCCATCCAGAGACAGGTAGAGGAATTCCATGTAGCCTGCTGCCTTATTTGGTTTTTTCTATTATTTTTTTGTGCAAATAACAGCAAAGACCCTCCACATGCCCAAAATTGTCCAGTCTAGAGTGAGCATCTACTATGGATCCTCATGATCTTAGCCCATCAGAGGTATCTAGACACCAATTTAGGCAATAAGAAAACACAAGCAGAGGAAGCTGGAAATGTGCACAAAGCCACAGTGGCTGCCTTTGCCCCACTTCCAGTGTTTACTCTACCATCATATATCAAGCTTCAAGTCATCTGCCTCTGCTCTCTGGGTCCCTTTCATTTTGGAGCTTCCTCGTCACCCAGCAGTCATTCCTGGTACTCCAGGCTGCCATTCTTGCCACAAGAGCAAGGGCTGGCTGAGACAGCAACTCAGTGACAAATGGCTATAACTGGCAAATGGCTGGTCACAGGCCTGTTTTAAAGATGCTAAAAATAGGGGTGGGGAGGACAGCATTCAGTGACTGAATTGCTCAAAGCAGGACCAGTGACAAAAGCAGAGAGGAAACAGACTAGCCTTTCCAGATACTGCTTAGCAAGAGACACTGCCAGGCTCTCCAATCGGTTGTGGTGAGGAAGATCACAATCTGGCCAGCTGGGAGCACTTTGAGTGTTAATATTGCTCCCACACACCCCTGCCTGTGTGTGATCTTAGCTTCTCACCTTCTCTGAGCTAACACGGGAATAACATCTTTCTCACTGGGACAGTTTAAGGTCTGATGAAATACTTTCAAAATGATCACCTAGAACACAAGTGCTAAGACAGATCTCAGTGAAATTTGTCTTAATCTGGTCAATAACTATCCATATTCCAGAAGATTAGATTATTGCAATATTTTCTTTGTAATGAACAGAGATGGGAATCATTGGCTGGGCTCTATTGATGATATCAAAAGGTTGGATTAAATTTCCACCACTATCGGATGTTTCTATATGTAGCTATAAAGAATGCTGCCCTCCCTCCCACAGAGTTTAGATTCTCTTAGAGGAGAAAGAAAAATTTAGAAATAAATACTATATAAGGAAGCAGACAAAAATAATCCAAATCCCTTAGCAAGTGAGGAGCCTGAGTGTCTGGGGAGCAAAATGACTCCATAAAAACACATGCCTGGGCAGAGTAGGGCGGGGTAAGAGTGGACTCCTGGGTGAGCATGACCTTTGTCTTCTTCCCTAGATTTTAGTAGCAAATTGTCTGAACCTCTCAAACCAATCAGACTCGATGAAAAAAAAAAAAAAAAAGACTCTGAGAATAAGGAAAAAAGGTAAAACAAGAAAACTGAACTTTCTGTCTATAAACACAGCAAAATAACACAAGCCACTAGGAATGTTCCTCCCAGGATGCAACCTCAAACTTATAAGACTTCATCAATGGGATTTGTGCTATGTTTCTAGACTTGTGACTATGGAGGAAATGTTTATTTTTTCCAACTCACTCCATGGCTTGAACCAATTGAAAAGAAATCCTTCTCTTTAGAAATAATGATTCTAAGTTTCATCTGGATAAAGTTAGGGAAAGATATTGCACAGAAGAGAAGGGTGGCTATGAGCACTCCTTTATCTGTCTACAAAACTAAACCATCAGTGCCAGGCAGGAACAGGAAAGTCAGCAAAGCAGAAGATGCAGACGACAGTGACAGATGCAGGTACATGGGAGAACTAAGGACTGAATGACGGATGCAGGGTTCAATAAACAGAACTGGGAAGTTGGACACATGGGTGAGATCCTGTTGGAGCCTCACCTCATTGCATTGTTGCAAAAGTCAAAACAGGAACATGCCACTTAATATTCATCTATGTTCTTTCTAAATACAAAGTGGAGGAACACACAGTAGAAAAATGGGTTCAAACTATGTTCCAATTTGAAACTTGTAAAAGTCAAAACCTGTGTCCAGAAAATGGTTGAAGCTGGATGGTAGATACCAGGATGAGAGGTCATATGCTATTCTTTCTAGTACTGTGTACTTGAAGACGCCCATAAAGAAGCATAAAGTGTCTTATCAGGGAATGCTGCAATGAAACACCATGGCCAGAATGCAAGTTGGGGAGGAAAGGGTTTATTTGGTTTACAGTTGAATATAACAGTTCATCATCAAAAGCAGAGAAGGTGGGCACTGAAGCATGGCAGGAACCTGGAGGCAGGAGCTGACCCAGAGGCCATGGAGTGGGTACTGCTTACTGGCTTGCTCCTAATGGCTTGTTCAGTTTCCTTTCTTATAAAATCCAGGACCTGAGCCAAGAGATGGCCCCACCCACAATGAGCTGGGCCCTCCTCCATCAATCACAGAGAAAATGCCTTGCAGGCTTGCCTACAACTCAGTCTTGTGGAGGTCTTTTCCTAATTGAGATTCTCTCCTCTCAGGTGACTTCAGCTTGTGTCAAGTTGACATAGTTTTTAAAACTCACATAAACTAACTGTGGTAGCACCCACCTGTAATCCCAACACTTGGGAGGCAGAGACCTAGCAAGACAATGGTGGATAGATTGGAGAGTCAAATTTAAAAGACAAACAATCAGCGGGAAAAACACATCTCCTAGCACTATAGCCCATGAACCTTCATCTTCAGGCTACATAGCATCCTTTCTCTTCCTGGTGCCTCATGGCCTTTGCTCTCAATTCCAGAGCCCACAGCAATTGTCTGGATACTAATCCTATCCCTCATTATCAGTTATGTCCTTGGAACAATCCTACACTATACTACACAGTTCTACACTATAAATATATATTTACTCTCATTGGTTAATAAAAAGCTGACAGGTTAGTAACTAGGCAGGAAATTAGATGGCAAAGCCAAATTGAGAATGATGGGAAGAAGGAGGGTAGAGTCAGGGAAACGGTAGCCGGTTGTTGGGAAGCAAGATGCTAGATGACAGGTAAAGCCACAAGCCATGTGGCAATACATAGATTAATAGGAATGGGCTACTTAAATGTAAGAACTAGCCTTAGCTATTGACCAAACATTTGTAAGTAATATGAGCTTTTGAGTGGCTATTTGGGAATTGGAAGCCAGGACAAGAAATGTCTGGTTCCATATGACATTTCAATATGTGGCCAATGTTCCACATAAAGCTTGACAAAGCTTACAAAAGGATTCTAGGCACATAAGAATGGAGTCAAGCATGGCTTCTTGATTGCTGCCTTTTCTCTGGCTGGCTCTGTTTGTTGGTGGTGAGTAGGGGTGTGGCTCCCTTAAGAGCCAGCTTCCTGCTGGGAACTAGTGGTTTTTTAAAGAGGCCCTGCTACCAAATACTTACATAGTATTTATGAGCAGCTGGTGGCATGCTACTCACTGGCAGCAGAGACCCAGAAATTTCCCAGAGCTGGAGTGGTAAATATGGCTCCTAGAGCTGGTGGTAAACATACCTCAGCTCTCATGAGACTAACCTCAAAAGAACTGGGGTGGGGGTGGGGGGCACATCACCAGTGCCATGATCTAAGCTACACAGCAGGTTTGGTTTTGTTTTGTTTGTTTGTTTGTTTGCTTGTTTGCTTATGCAGACAGAAAAAGTTATGAATGCACAATAAGGACAGATTTAGGCAAAGAGAGCCTCTAAACAGATCACAGTGTATTTAAAAAATATGAGTAGGTTTGGAAGATAGAATAAATATATACAGCCTTAGATTTAAAATTATAGTTTTGGAATAAAGTTCTTTAAAAAAGAAACAGAGTAATAAATAAAAATATAATAAGCCATATAAGGGTAGAAATTATACAGAGGGTCTGGATACTGTATGTCGTTGTGTTGTCTTGAAAGTTTTTGGTGGCTAATGAACAAATAATAACTGCTGAGAGAAACTGACTATGAAAGCTACTAGATTAAATCAACCTATATATCTGAAAGTATCTTGACTTCAAAATTTAAGTCAAAAGATATGTTACTTTGAGAAAGGGTTCTGCTTTTATTTCCATAGGAAATGAGAGGCTGTGGACTCATTCTGGGTTAAGAAAAATTAGATTTGATTGGGGAAGACCCCTTGAAAAACCTCAGATGATCCAACGTTTTAAAGCCATAAAGAAACTGAGGCAGTTTCTTCTGAGTTCTAGATCCAGAACAGCTTCAAGGCTGCTGGCTGAGATGATCCAGCTTCACAGAATACTTCAGTCGGGACTTGATAATAATCCTAAATTTTCTAGGGTCCTTCAAAGATTACTAGCACTCTCAATCAACATAAAGTATATGAAGAACTATACCCACATTCCTGAAAATAAGTTATCAATGTTTGTCATCATTTATGGGGTTTGGTTACAAGTTGTTATAGATAATGGTTAGTAAAAAAGCTAAACAAAAAATATTAGATTCAGAGATCTTGATCTAAAACATAAAAAAAGGGATATAGAAATGATAGGATAAAAGGGTAGAATATTGAACCTACTTTAATAAAAAACAAGCATTATTAGTCTTACATATTTTATATTAGTATTGGTTTAATAATAAGTAATAATAACTATTATTTAAATAAATAAAAATTATTTAATAAATATACAATAATCATAATAAACTCAGTTTATTGATAAAAACTTAAAAAGTTAATTTTGTCATACTGTATTATATTTCTACTCTTCTTTATGGTACTGTGTTTATGCAGCTCATTTAAAAATGTAATATATATTAAAAATATGGATTAATAGTCACCTATAATAGCAAACTTTAGTCATCTTAGGTATAATTTCAAGATCATATAGAGATATATTTCAGATATATAGGCAATTTTCAAATACTTCAAAGACCTATAGAATATGGTATTTATAGTGTTTTAAAAACTTTTCTCAACAGTGAGACACATCTTCTCCTGGCAGCACCAATTACTTCAAAGTGGATTATGGGCATCAAAAACTCCATGTGGAGTTTTTTTTTTTTTTCCTTTATGACAAAAGCTATCCATGTGGGAAAAGAAACTGCCCTTGCCTCAATTTCTGACAGTTACTGTCCAAACAAGACTCGCAGGGTATAGGAAAGGTAACTGCCAAACTTTGCCAAGATAAGATAGTGTCAAAATTTTCTGCTTCAGAGGAAAGTCTGTCAGATATGCTAGGCCTGTAAGCCAGAGTTGGATCCCCAACATTACAAAGAAACTTTGGATAACTATCCAGACAGCCTGATGACCCTGTCATTGTAACTTTAACTTTTCTGGGGTCTTTGATGAAGTTGAAGACTAAATAGTTATAATTACAGTTTTTATTAGTTATAATAGAAAGTAAAATTAAATACAAAATTTTAGACTCACCAAGATAAGTATTTTCTCTAATTTTGTCAAATGCAAATAGACTGGATAGTGTTACTGTATTTCTTACTTAATAACTGTTTTGTTATATATAGTTTTACTATATTAAGGTTAAAATCTTCTTTAACCTGACAAAAAGGGAGAGATGCTATGGAACAATCCTTTTCTACACTATAAGTATGTATTACACTCATTGATTAATAAAAAGCTGACAGGCTCATAGTTTGGCAGAGAGTTAGGTGGGGTGGAAAGAAGGAGGGTACAGTCAAGGGGATGCCATATAAGAAGCAAGATGCTAGAGAACAGGTAAAAACACAGGCCATGTAGCAATACATAGATTAATAGAAATGTGTTGATTTAAATGTAAGAGCTAGCTTGAGCTACTGGCCAAACATTTATAAATAATATAAGCCTCTGAGTGGTTACTTAGGAATTAGCAGGTGAGACAGAAAATGTTCACTTATAATCATGTGGCCTGGCTTCTCCACTCAGTTCATCCCATTTCCAGTGCTGTAAGGGGCCAAAGTATGTGTCCAAAGCAGGACATATGATAAACATCAGGGTTTCTGGTGGGGTAAAACTCTTCCTTTTCTGCAGGATTTTTGTATATACATTGAGAGAATGCTGGTCAAAGGTAGGAAGAAGTTCTGGAAATGAAGTCAAACAGCACTGAGAGGCAGAGCTAGGAAGCAAGAAGGAGAAGGTAAGCTCTGAATCAAATTCCACTGAATGCTGCTCTCTGTTAACTTCACTAGACCAAGAAAATTTACCTTTTCTCCCGTTATTGTTTCTTATTAACCAAAAGCCTCCAGATTACTCATTTTAGCAAGAATTTCTGTTGCTATGATAAAAGATAAAACAACATGGCCAACGCAACTTGAGGAGTAAAGGATTTATTTTAGTTCACAGCTCTCAGGTCACGCTCCATCACTGAGAAGTTAAGGCAGGAACTGAAGCAGAGGCTATGGAGAAATGCTGCTTACTGAGTTGCTCTCCATGTATTCCTCTTATCATCTGGAAATATTTGCCCCAAAGTGACACTATCTACAGTGGACTGGGCCCTGCCACCTCAATCATTAATCAAGGCACTTTCTCACAGACTTGCCTACAGGACAATCTAATGGAGGCATTTTCTCAATTATGAGCCCTTCTTACTAGGTACACCTAGGTTTTTGTCAAGTTGACAATTAAGTGAACCAAATAAATAGGGGTCTCCATGTTGCCCACTCAGAAGGGGAAAAAATGGTTTTTGCACATGCTCATAAATAGGCAATGGAAGCTCAGGGAACCTGAGGCTGGACATGCTCCTTGATCAGAGGTTGAGAATGTCTCATTGTGCTCTCAGTTCTTCTCTTACTTCCTCCACACTCCTCATAGACCCATCACACACACAGAGAGAGAGAGAGACAGAGAGAGATAGAGACAGAGAGAGAGACAGAGAGAAGAAACAGACTCAGATACCACTGGAACTCTTTGAATTATCCCACTGTAATGGGCTACACAGAGAAACCCTCTCTTGGAAAACAAAAGCAAAACAAAAAACCACCAAAATGAAACAATAATAATAAACCTAAATTACATCCTTTTTCATCAGTTACTTTGCATTTTTCTAAATATTTGGATATTTGATAGCTGCAATGGGAAAGTAAACTTGGCAAGTGCAGATGAAACTTCCTGATATTAAGATGGCTGTCCTTCAACTCTCTACTTTACTCAAAAGCTAGGGTGTCAACAGTCATTTGGATGAACCTACCCTGCCCTCGTGCATCGCCTACCTAAAGTATCAAATTCTGAATTCTGTGGGTATCTTGCCCTTATGTTTTTACTCAAGAGTATTAATATACAAATGAATAATGAAATTGGAATCACTACTGATGATTTCCTGTAGACTGGCTTATTTCATTCAGCATTATGTATCTAAGATACAACATGCTTTTGGAAGGCTAAGGCTGGTTCATTTTATTTTTACTGTTCATTGACAACTTCATGAATGTATATATATTGGTCATTTTCTGTCTCCTTTGCCCTGTCTCACTCCTCTTTTGCTCCTTGCTATTCCTTCTCTCCATTAAGTCCTCATCCTATCTACATGTTGTTGTGTGGGTTTGTCTGGGACTCCTGGGTTTAATTAGGGTTGCCTGAATATTGTTTCATTTTAGTTGCTAAGCATCCTATTTTCTAATTCACTCATATTTGAGGTATCTGAGGGAGTGATGGTAGTTTGTGTGGCATTCTAAGCATGTTGTAATCGTGTCTGCACAAATCTCAATGGTACCAATACATGAGATGCTCTAAGGCTACCACACCAAGGCATGGAATTGCTAGGTCTGTCGACATTCAATTGTTTGATTTCTCAAGATAAGGCCTTTTCATGTCTCCATGTTCTCTCTTAAAATACGTATCTACCTGTATATACTCCCATTAACAGCCTCAAACATTGGCAGCATGGATTATACATTCCTGCCCATGGCTGTAGTTTGCAGCATGTCTCCGGACCATGTGGCTCTTATGGTCATGTAAATATGAAGAAAGGGTAACAAATACCTAAGCAGAAACATTAGGAGGCATCCCCAAGGTTCTACCTGTATTTCTTTCTCTTTTCTTCTATAAGAACAGTGTGCCTTAAGTAGGAATTATTTTACTAAGTGGAGTCCTAGGACAACACAGAGCAGAGTCACAGACAACAAAAAATGACAGCAGACATGAGCAGAGAATGAATCTTTACCATCCTCAACCACTGAATTTGGAAGCTATGTGCTACTGCAACACAATAAAGCAGCCATATCAAGACATTTAACAGAGATATATTGAGTATCTTCAACTAGCCAGACATAAAACTTGTTTTAAGAGTGGCCACACTAGACAGAGTTCATGGCTTTGAGACATTAACGCTCTGGTAATCAGCAAGTTCCAAAGACCCTGGAGATTTTCTAGTATAAGCCCCAAAGACAAACTTGTGTCTTAGGACCCCATCTGTAAGTAGTGAAACAGTTGATAAAGAAACAAGGAATTTTATTGATTTTGCTAAATAAAAAGTGTAGTAAGAAATTTCTGGCCTGGTCTAGCCTCAGGTCCAGACCACCCACAAATGCTTAGTCTCAATAATCACACAAAGGTTTATATTAATTACAAACTGTTTGGCTTATGGCTTAAGCTCATTATCAGCTAGCTCTTACGTCTTAACCCATTCTATTAATCTATGTCTTGCCACATGGCTTGTGGCTTTACTTGTACTTTTACATCATAATCTCTCTGGAGGAGCTCACAGTATCTCCATCTGACTCTGCCCTCCTCCTTCATCTATGCTTAGAATTTCCATCTGTCTCAAAGTTACTTCATAGGCCAAGACAGTTCCTTTATTATCCAATAGTAATTCACAGTGTACAGAAAGACATCATACATCAAAAAAGTCTAGAAATGAAGTTTGAAGAAGGGGTGGGTCTAGGAGCTCCTCCTCTGTGTCTTGGATTTGTATTCTTCTGTGTTTATCTCCATCCTCTGACAGCACTGCTCTTATGAGACAAAATGTTTACCACCACAGATCAAGCGCTCCACAGGTCTATAGCCTCCAAGTCCTATCAAAGTCTTGAGCCTGTCTCCCAGAGTCACTGTGGGTCACAGGCAGCCTAAATAATCAGTGTGCAGAGAGAAAGAGCATAAACTGGGTAAACTGGCCCTAGGTCATGTGTCATGATGGAGTCACAACACATGAACACAATAGGCTGAGCAGAAGGTACAAGAATAATCAGAGGACCTTTCCAGAAGGGTAAGCAAGGCATTATATTGTATATTTCAACTTCAGTACCCTCAGGTCCCTAACCAATGGCTCTGCTAAAACCCATGCTTGGGGCATCACATCACTTGTTGACATCAGCCACCGATAGAGTGTTCATACCATGAAAATTGGCAAGTACTTTAAACCAGGGTTGTAACAGTCCCAGAGAAGCAATTGGCAGACATTTACCAGCAGGAACACAGTGCAATTGGCTACAGCTCCTGCATCCTGTCACATGACTGTCACACCCTTGACTGACTCCCAGTGAACTTCCATCATTTGCAACTGTCAAGTGGAAAAATTGAGTTCTTGACTTCTAAGGTTATATTCAATCTCTGCCAGTTTGAGACTTTCAAAGGTGTGTTTACATATGTGTATATATACAGCAATGCATGCACATTAAGTTTAAATTTCTCTCTGCATCAGAAATCATAAGTACAGGCACCTGCTATAAACTCCAGAGTGGTTTAGTGAACTGTACCTCCCATCTCTTGGTCTATTAAATCATTTCCCCTCCAAAGGTACACATGTTGTGGCATAAGGTGAAAACTGTTGACAGATGGTGGAGAAACTTCACAGGGCCATAATTGAGACTTATTTTCATACATTGGTGCCAGTTTGAAATCTAATTGCCAATAAAACAATACTGTGATACTGCCACATCTAATACCTCCACCACTCTCCAAAGTTACACTTGAATCCACTAGTAAACCCTAATCTCCCAGAGAAAAATATTCCACACTCTCTGCCGGGAAAGCAGTGCTATAAATCCACGTACAGCAGTTCATTTTCAAATGCGAGCCTCCTTTTCCTAGTCCCCAAAGAGCTCTTACTCAGCTAATGTTAGTGCCTACCCGAGAGCAGTACACATTCTTTGTTTACTTGACAGAAGCACAGATGTGGCTAGGAGAGCCTGTGATGGGCTCTTTGCAGAGAAATGCAGAGGACTTCTCCGAGCCAACTTTTTTGCCTCACATCTCTGGTTGTATTTTGTCATGCTAGTGGGAAGTCGGCCAGACATCCAGCACCACCCGAAAACGGTGGGAAGATGTAGGAACCCCAGCTTTCTCTCCTTGCTTCTTTGTTTTCCCTCTCTTGATAAAAGGGTTTGAGGACAGGTCGATCCAGATCAATCTGAAGCTGTAAATAAAAAGGCAAGCTTTTAAGGGGATGAGGGAGCTCGGAGGCTGGGTTTGTTTGTGTGTACTGAAAAATGCCACCTGTCACCTCAAACCCAACCTCACAAAAAAAAAAAAAAAAAAAAAAAAAAAAATGGAGCGTAGAACCCAGAGATGCTGTCCCATAGGCCGTAAGTATATTCCTTGCCTATATCATCTCTGGAAGTATTCTAGGCAGCAGCCTATTATTTTTCCATTTTGCAAATAATAAACTGAGGTAAATCTTCAACTGGGCTGGTGGCAGAAAGATTGTAATAGCCAGAAAGATTGTAATAGCCAGAGGTAGAATACATCTGTAATGAAATGGTATTTGCCAGACATCATAGGGCCTTTGAATACACGAGCTCATGCAGCTGTGAGTGCATGCATGAGACCTGCAGAAGATCAAGCCAGCCAAATCCCAGCAGGGTTGGAGGAGAGGCTAGTCAAGGCCCATCCTAGCTGAGAAGCTATTGGCAACTGATGGCCAATTATAGGAGAGACAGTTTTCTTCAGGGATGTGGTCTTTGAGAGGCTTCCCGTGCTCTAGTAGATGCTACCACACTCATGCACATACATACAGCACTAAGTGAACTTGGTGGGTTTGAAAACATAGCACATGGAGTTGGGGAGAAAAAGTGGTAGAAGGGGAGGAATTTAAGAGGAGGAAATGAGGCGATATATTTGATCAAAACATATTACATGTGTGTATGAAATCCTTAAATGATAAAAAAGAAAAAAAACTAAAACATTTCTCACTAAACACAACTGTCTTCATTTTTCTTATTATTGTGATAAAATTCTCTGACAAAAATGATTTAAGGGAGAGATGGTTTATTCTGGCTCACAGCTCAAGAGAACAATCCACTATTGTGGGGAAGGAAGAGGACGAGACAGCAAAGAGCTTCAGTATGTGGCAATTATCACAGCCATGGTCCAGAAGCAGAGAGTGATGAACCCATGCTACTTCTCAGCTCCCTTCCTCCACTTATACAGCCTAGGGAATGGTGACACCCATAGTTGGCAGGTCATCTCACCCCTACAATCCTCTCTACAGGCGTGCCCAGAGCTGCATGTCCCAGATGATTGTAGCTTCTGTCAAGCTGAGAACACTAACACATCATATCAACATTTTTTCAGTAAATTGTCTTTCATTTGAACTACTGAAAATTCAGTGTCTGAACTGAAACATGCAGAAATATAAAACATACACTGGTTTTCAAACACTTAAAAGAATGGTCAAAGTGGGAGCCTGAGTAATGGACACCAAAATGTACATACTTGAGAGGAATTAAGTCTGGTGTTCTACAGAACAATAGGGTGACTACAGTTTGTAGCCATTGATTAGCTAATTTATAAAGAGCTAAGAGAGATAATTTCAAAGTTTTTCAGTTGAAAGAAATGGTGTTACATGATATGAATATACTAATTACCCTGATTTAGTGGTTACACAGTGGATATGTATCAAATTACACACTATATCACATAAATATGTGCAATTATTATATGCTTATTTAAAAGCAGAGAGAAAATAATATCTCTCAATATGAATGTGTTTGTATTGACTATGTATTGAAATTAGTTTTGATATTTTGGGTTATCTAAAATATACTGTTGGCCTCTAGAAAATTTTAAATCATATGCTTGTAAAATACTATGATATGCTGAAATATGTATTTATTTTTGATCTTGTTTTCTAGCTAAATAATAGCTAATAAATAATAATTGCTAAAATCCTTGGAATGTCTAAAGTATTTGGGGATTGTCAGCCCTATTCCCCAACCCCACAATGGCCAGTAAGGCAATCAACAATGCCTTTATAGTGAAGTCTCCATAAGAACCCAGCAAGACAGATCTCAGATGGCTTCCCAACAGGTTCCTGGAAGGTGGCACATGCATGGAATCAATACACCAAGCCAATCTCTTTGAAGTTGTTTTGAATGCAGAGCTCAGAGGAAACTGTAACAGAGGTGCTCTGAAATGATGAATCATCTTGGCCATCTGTTTCCACTGGAGACTTTTCAGGGGGTCTTCCTCCCTCAGAGGAAGGGTGTGGCCAGCTCTCCAATGTCTTGGTCATTAGGGCTAGCTCTCCCCATGTGGGGTGGAGCCAGCTCTCCCAGGACCAGCAGAGGGTGGGGCTGGCTCAGCACAGCCCTTAGATTTCAACACACATGATTCACCTGGGTCCCTATGGTAAGATGGGCAATGGACATCAACACAGACCCCCACTGCAGTAGGACCATAGACCCAGACATGGTCCTCAGCAACAGCCTGGACCTAGATGTCACCATGGCCCCAGGTGGCAGTGCAGGCCACTCAAATCAATATGGCATAGCCGCAGTATGGTTCTCAGACACCAACATGACTTCAGATGTCAGTCTAGACTCCAGGCATCTGTATAGCTTTCAGTGGTAACAAGAGCCATGGACAATAACACAGGCCCTGGTTCAGTATGGTGATGGACCTTGGCAGCAGCTAAGGCCCAGATGTCACCAATGGTCAGGGTGGCAATCAGACCACCCACTTCAGGCCATTCCTCACTGCCTTCACCTCTTCAGATCAGTTTATTCCACAGCACATAAACTATTAGGTCATCCCTGCCCCTGCCCCCCCCCCCCCCCCGCACTGCCATTTCCCAACCATGTTTTTACTCATGGGTCTTCCCTTCTTAATCAAACCTTCTTGGAGACGTTCTCAGAGACCTGCCAAGAAGTCGATCTCTCAGTTGATTACAGATCCAGATTAAGCATCCCAACTTCCCAAAGGCCCATATCTAAATACCACAGTCAGGTTACATTTCTAGTTTCAGCCTGAGTTTCAGAGGACACAAACCATAATCAATCTCTTTATCTGGCCTTCGTCAGTGTCCTTTTTATTTTTTTAAATAATAATCCAAGAAATGTATATAAACACTTCCCCGATGAATGGCTTGAATGAGAATGCCCCATCGGTTTATATGTTTGAATACTTAGTCCCCAGTTGACCAAGCTGTTTGGCAGAGATAGGAGATGTGGCTTTGTTTGAGGAGGTGTGTCACCAGAGGTGGGCCTTGAGGTTTCCAAAGCCTACACCATGCCTGGTCAGTTTTTCCTCTACTTGCTCTGTCTCTGTCTGTGTCTCTCTTTTTCCCTGTCTCTGTCTTTTTCTCTGAGTGTCTCTATCTCTGACTTTCTGTCTCTTTTGTCACCTATCCATTTATCTATTACCTATCATTTATCTATCCATTTATCTATATGTTAGCTATCATCTATCTATCCATTTATTTGTTATCTATCACCTATCTTTCTATGTATCTGTCTATCTGCTTCTCTCCCTCCCTCCCTCTCTGCTCCCCTCCTCCTGTGGACCAGGATTTGAGCTCTCAGCTACTGCTCCAGCACTATATCTGCCTGCCTGCTTCCATGCTCCCTGCCGTGATGGTCATGGACTCTAGTCCTCCGGAACTGTAAGCCTCATCACTATATCTGCCTGTCTGCTTCCATGCTCCCTGTCGTGATGGTCATGGACTCTAGTCCTCCGGAACTGTAAGCCTCATCACTATATCTGCCTGTCTGCTTCCATGCTCCCTGCTGTGATGGTCATGGACTCTAGTCCTCTGGAACTGTAAGCCTCATCACTATATCTGCCTGCCTACTTCCATGCTCCCTGCCGTGATGGTCATGGACTCTAGTCCTCCGGAACTGTAAGCCTCATCTAATTCTTTCTTTTGTAAGATGGTCGTGGTGTTTTGCCACAACAACAGGAAAGAAACTAAGACACCTGTGCTCGGTGAACTATCCCAGCCAGCTGAACCTGAGGATGTGGAAGCCCTGTTTCAAAGTGTTTTGTCAGAAGCCCAGGAAAGAAGATAATCATGGCCCTGTGACTAATGTGGGAAGACAGGCAGTCTTGAGAACTGGGGTACCCACTTGGGAGATCCGATGCTATTTCCAGACAGCTAGAATCATGTATTTCCATATTAGCTCTAATCAAATTGGAGGACAGCTGCCTGGTGTTCCCTACAGAATTTGTTGTTTGCTTGATGAGAAACCATGCACACTAGTAGTGTTCATGGTTTACTGAGTGAGAATGCAGGGGAGTGGAGTCGGTATCCCCTGTGTCCTCAGGAGGATGGACAGATACAGCTCAGTTTGGATTTCTCTCAAGCAGCTTTGATCTAGATCATGCAGTCTGCTCCGTTTTTAGTTCAGGCTGAGTACCATGGACACAGCTTAAGGTTGTTGGGCCTGCATGAATCTGGAGGGTAACTGTACCCCAGCAATCCTTTTGTCTTTTTATGGAGGACTCGGTCATTCTCCAGGTGTCCCCAAATCCCCACAAGTATTGTCTAGAGAATATGTGAAACATCGTCATGACGGCAATACAAGTCACCTTTCACCTGTGTGGCTCATCTCTTGGCATCTCTATCCTAACATCCAACACAGCCCTTTCAACCTTACAGCTCCTTCACACTCTGTCAGCTTACCTCCCAGTCTCCAAGGAAGAAAATTAGATGGCCCACACCTAGAACTTCTCTGGGGTATCTGAATTCTCATCCAGATATACAGCACCTCTGGGCCCTGTCAGTGCCAATTCCCTGAATCCACTCCTGTCTTTCATTTGAACATGCTTATCCATACCTTAGCCGAAATATCATTGCAAATGGAATTTTCCAAAGGACACAACCGTGAATACATGTGAGAACGAAGCCCCTGGGAAGCAGGTAACAATGTGTTTATATCATAAGACAGTAAGCAAGCATTTGCATACTGACTAAAATATGAATTTGTTAAAATAGAGTATATGCCCACCTACTGAAATGGCCTGCATACATTCTTTAATGATGTTATAGAAAAGTACATAATGATTTGGAAAATTGCCCCTAATATATATTTAAGTGCTAAAAGCATATTACAGAACAGTACGTTTAAAAATGATTCTATTTTTGGAGTTTTTATTTATATATTTGGGAGAAAGGCTGAAAAAAAAGCTCATTGGAATGATCAACACAGTTATGATTTATAAACAAATGCTCCTTTCAGCACACAGACATGTTCCCCTTATTTGTGTTCAGTGCTCTGGACTGAATCCAAAGCCCCTCACTTGCTAGGCAAGCACACCACCTGCTGAACTCTCAGCCTCCCTTTCCCCACAGCAGTCACTCCATTTCTCTTCTTCCCTTTCCAATAACCCACCCCCTCCCCCGAGAGAGGAGCTCATGGGTGCATTCAATGAATGACGACAATTATTAGGAGTCATGACAATTATTAGACATAGCATGACATGTCTCTCCATTAGGGCTCAGGGTCAATGTTAGGAGGGCCCAGAACATTCTATCACCATACAGCCCATTCTCTAGAAGAACAAGAATAGGAGGGCATGTGGGGATGTCAGAAAGAGCTCAGCTCCCATATCTTCTGATTCCAAGAGGAAACCGGCAGAAGGTATATGATGGATCTCCAGTGATCCACACCCAGAACACAGATAGAAACAGCAGCCATATCCCTCACCAAGAAATGAGTATACAATCTTAACTAACTATGTGTCAAAGTCATAGATCATCAGTGACTTTTTGTATTTTCCAAGAACCTATTACCTGACTTCATGGTCTCTGCATTTCAACTCTGACTAATTTCTTACTAGCAATGTGACCTTGGGAAAGTCATTCACTTTCTCTGAGTCTCCACACCTACATAGTTGGTAGAGACCAAAAGACAGCTAATACATGGTGTTAGGAGACTAGGTACATAACACAGATTTGAGAGTGGGTACTGATTAACAGCTACAGATAGGAAAAAAAAACCTGCAACATCAGAGGTAGCATTCCATGGCGCTATCCCTCCAAACGAAAGCAGCCTTATAGAAGTTTCCCTCTGGGTTAGGAATATTCCCCTGCATCATCTGAAGCCTTGTCTCAGAACTGTATGTGGAAGAGCATACAGCCTAGCAGACAATGGGTTTAACTGATTTAAAAAGTTCTCATGAGTTGTTTATATTCAGCAGCATAACTGGAAGGAACATAGAGACTTGGCTTCTAGGTGCTCTTGCTTGTGAAGACCTAGCTAGCACGCTTCACAAGAGCACAGATACTCCCAGGTCATCTTACAAGCAAGAGCGTCCAACCTGAAGATCCTCTGCAGGGCAGCCTACTAGACTAGACGCAGGCCAACAGGGCAGCCACTGTGACACCATCAAAGAAACCTCCTAGTGCCCAAGCCCACTTGGAGGACACAGCCCTTCCTTGACAAAACCATCTTGATTCTCAGATGACAGACAGGCCTTCTAACTCTTTACTACCACACTCCAAGAATGGGACTTATTTCATCTCCCACCCCCACATCTCTAAGGAGGCAAGAGGGGTTAATGTTGTACAGTGGGTGTTCACTGAGGGAGGACAAGAACCACCTGATGTGGATAGGAACCTAACTTTAAACCATCTCTACAGCCTCTTACTTAGGCTTTAATCAGTGACAAAGTGATGGGGCTTCTCAGGAGTAATAATGGACAGCTGGTGACTAATCTGTGACTCAAGGGGAGGGGGAGGCTTTTCAGATTCTGGAATTCACATTATTGGCTTGTGAACCAAATCGCAGTTCATTGTGCTTTTGACTGGACTTTGTTTCTTAGCTTGAAATTTCTCTTTTGATTCCCTTACCGAACCATGTCTTCACTGTATTCAAGACACAACTCAAAAATTCAGCCTGAAACTAGCTAATTACAAGGCTTTTCTCATTTATCCTAGCCGAAAGGACATGGAAAGCTTGATCTTAATCAGGTCTCATTGAAATATAAACCTCCAAAATAAAAAATCACAGTATCGTTATCTTACCTGAAAATTTACAAGGATTTCTTTATATCATGAATACTCCATTAACAACTAATATTGGTACTCATAGACCCCAGTTCCTGAATTGGGATGTGGCTAGGGCTTGCTCTCCTGATCTCCTGCTATATCTCAGAGTATCTCATCCCATGGGCTATGGTCCTTGCCAAAACATTCAGATGACACAGCCATTCACCCAAAGTCTACCTTTACCTGTCCGATCTATCAGTGTGTTCTCTTGCTAGGTAGCCAGCAACACTTCAGCACAAGAGGTATCCAAGGTTTTCTCTAATGTAGGAGTTTCATGCCCTCCTCTGCTTGGTGGAACACTTGCATAAAAACTATGCCTCTGTAGACGGAGTTTTACTTTCAAAGCGCCAGTCCAAAATTAATATTTATTAGAATATAAATTAACACTCACGATATTAGTAACAGCTTATAGTGGCACCTGAACAAGGACTGGTGTATCCAAGTGATGGACGAGCGAAGGACTCGCGATAGAAGGACGATGGATTCCGATACTGTCTCTCCCCCAGCCAGCAGCCAGGAACCAGGAAGCAGTCTTCATGTCCCAGCAGCCACTTATCAAAGGGGTTGGCCACACCCCCTCCAGGAGCCCGGGACCTTATCCGCTGACACCTTAATCCCACCACATGCCTCTAACTTCATACTTCCTAATCTTGATGCTGAGCACCAGACTTGCTCTCTGCCTATCACCCAGCAGCATCCTGAGGTCACTTACTATTCCTGTCACTTCAGTCACCTTCCTTGTCACCTCCCACATGTGCATATGGATATACAGTTCCGCAATTACCTCTGCCCACTGCCTGCCTCTTCCAAGTCCCCTCTCATGATCCATCCTTCCTGAGCTTCACCCTTGACTTCACCCTTAACACTGTCCTTCAGCCATCTCATTGTCATCATGTCCTCCAGAAAACTGTCCTCAAAGTCCCTTGGATCTGCACAAGGGTTGGCATATCTTCTTTGAGGCTCAAAACTGAGAAAGTGGCAGCCTAATGGTGTACTAACTTTTCCTGAGTAGATGTGAGCAAGCATCTACTTACTCCAGATAAGAGCACTAGTGATGATGGGTATGGGATTCATGCCTTTGTTCCCAGAATTTGGGAAGCAGAGGTAGAAGGATCTCGGTGAGTTCAAGGTCATCCTAGACTACACAGCAAGTTCCAAGAATGCCAGTGATTGAACAAAGGTCAATCTATCTAAGATAAGTGAACCTTCGAGTTTATTGGGCTCTGCCATAGGAACAAAGTTGAGGGGTTAATTAGAGGAGCCTAGGTGACCCAAAACACTGGAAGCCCCCCCCACCCCCCCCACCCCGCATCATGAATGATGACTTCCATATAGCTGCAGAGATGGAGACCTCCCTTCAGTTAACCTAATATTCCTGAAGACCACATGCAGATGAAGCAGAATTACATCCAACTGGAATGGAAACACAGATCCTCACCTAAGAGAAGAATGCCTCCCGCCTCCTTCCATGAGGAAGGTCAGCAAGCCTGATCTTGAGGGTCTCTTTTCAGATAATCACATTTACCTTAATTAATATGGTAATAGCCACTATGCTAAAAACATTAATTTAGTTTCTCAAGGGCACACAATTGTTAATTGATAGACCAGAAACCTCATCTAGGTCCACCCACCTCCATGCAGCTACTGCCTACTTAGGTGCGTAAGTGATGTCATTAGTTACAAGATGACAAAGATGACCAAAGCAATCATCTTTGCCTTCTAAGAGCTCACCATTTTAATTGGAGCCAAGATAAATAAGATGGTCTGTTTCTAAAACAGATTTAAATCTCAGAAAAAGCAATAGCAGGAGTCAAGGGAGGTCTATGTTTCTCTTTTTTAGCCTCATTACATTACAAAGGGAACAAAAGTCATAGAGACATTAAATATTTTTCCAAGGCCTCATGGGCAGCAAGCGATGGAACCAGCATGCAAATCCAGGCAATCTGACCCCAGATTCTATGTTCTTAACAAATACTCTCCTACTTCTGTGCATTGGAACTTAGGCAGTTGTCATGCCTACTATAAAGTTGTTGCTCTATTTCATGTGGAATCAGCTTTATCTATAGTCATTTCCAAAGTAGGAATGAAATACCAAGTGTGAATTTGTAGCATCTAGGGGGAATAAGGTTTCTCATTCCTCATCCTGACAAGGCCTCCTAAAATGATGGTGAAGAGATTCTAAAGATATATAACCCAACTCGACAAAGAGAACAATGTTGAAACATCAATAGAAGATAGTTTGACATGTTTCTAGAATACTCTGAGAAGAAATTGGCAATGGAAGAAGAGACAACCCAAAGCCATATGAGAATGGGTTCAACCAACAGAGAAGATCCCCTGTTGCGTCCTTGAGACTCAAGGTTACCCTTAAGAAGGAGAATGGAAGGCACAGGAATGAAAAGAAGGAGGCTTTATGAAGAGCATCACTCTTCCCTCTTTAGCCAGTGTACCCTACCCCATAACATGGGCCATCCAAGGAAAAGGAAGAATGCACTCTCTAGAAGTGAAACGATCTATCTGGGAAGCTCTGGCACCGAGGCCTTTTCCAGACAGCACCATTCAGCCACCACAGGTATCACCCTTATAAGCCCTCTGTCCACAGAGCTTCACGATCACTTTCTTATATACAAATGGACAACTGAGCATCAAAAGAAATTTAAGGCAAGCCTCCAACATGAAAGTGGGAGGCCAAGAACACAGGAAAATGTGGCTTGGTGATGAAGAGCACTCACTGCTTTTGCAGAGAACCAGAGCGTGGTTCTCAGCACCTACATCTGGTATCTCACAAACACCTGCAATTTCAGATCCAGAAGCTCTAATGCCCCTTTCTAGTTTCTGCAGGTCCCTGCACACGCAGTACACATACATATACTCAAGCTCACAAACATAAAATAAATATTTTTAAATGAAAATAAATATTTTTAAAATAAACCCATAAAGATGTATTTTTAAAGAAACATACCCAACTGTCAGTTAAAAGGGTGAATGGGGACAAATTTTATTTAAGACTATTCCAGTGGAATACAATACAGAATTGGGCTCCATTCTGAAGAGAGTAGGAACAAGAGGGAATTTAGCAAAGGGTCAGGAGGCCAGGAGATGGAACCTTAATAAACAGATACTTCAAGCCCAGAGGAAGTTCTGGCTAGGTCATTTAACAAGAGTTTTGCTGAAGGCCATCCAGGATGATCATATACCAAGAGTTGATGTCTGTTCTATTGCTGAAGAAACACCATGGCCAAGGCAACTTTTATAAAGAAAATCATTTAATTGGAGGCTCACTTACAGTTTTAGTCCATGATTATGGTAGGAAGCAGACAGGCATGGCGCGAAAGCAGTAGCTAAGAGCTTTGCATCCTAATCTACAGGAAGCAGGCAGAGAGACAATAGGCCTGGATAGGCTTCTGAAATCTCAAAGCCCACTCCCAGTGATACATCTACTCCAACAAGGCCACACCTCCTAGTTCTTCCCCAACAGTTCCATTAACTGGGAACCAAGCATTCAAACCTATGAGTCTGTGGGGCCATTCTCATTCAAAGCACCACAGCTGGGAATGAGGAATCTGATTCAATTTGAGTGTGAACAAGCATCAAGGCAGAGGAATTTTTGTCCAACTGTCTTAGCAGGGTTCTTAGACTAAACAGGGTTTTATATAAAGAAGTGCAGATGGACACAGGAGAAAGCCCACAAGTCTAATCAAAGTTTGGGTCAAGCAAAGAAATCATTGGCAGAAACTACATTCACTTAGCAAAGAGAAAAGCAGAAAGAAAGAGTCAAGAAGTTACTTCATTCACGGAGCAAGAAATATGAAACACAAAACAAGTTCAACGTACAATGAAACAAGACAAAGAATTCTAGAAGCTTAAAGTAAGGTTATCAAAATCAAGTCTTCCATTAGAAAGGATCCAAGGAAACTCTCCAGAAGGTAAAATAATAGAAACACTGAAAAAACAGTTGTGAGAACACAAGAGGCCAGACATTTGGATACCGGGAATTTGAGAGAGAGAAGGAAGACAGCAGCTTCTCCACAGAAGAGTCAAATGAAAAAGCAGGGCAAGGAATCCCCAAAGGAACCATAATGTGTAAAGACACAGAGGCTGGGAAGGCATGAGCTGTTTTGAGAAGTGTAAGTGGATCTAATAGGCAGAAAACAGGGTTCCTGGGAGCAGACAAGTGCGACATTAGACTCTAAGTGGTTCTCAACCTTTAGGGGTCACATATCACATAGCCTGCCTAACAGATATTTTCATTATAATTCACAACAGTAGCAAAATTACAGTTATAAAGTAACATCAAAAATAATTTTATGGTTGGTGGTTACCACAGCATGAGAACCTGTATGAAAGGGTTGTGGCATTAGAAAGGCTATGAACCACTGGCTTAGAGGCAGATCCATAAGGTCCTAAGAACTACATACAGGTGGTTGGCCTTTAATTGAGAGATAAGGATCTTTCATGCTTCTTTCTTCCTTCCTGTTTAAGTAGACAGGGTCTTGCAATGTCACCAAGGCAGGCCTTGAACTTCTGGGCCTAAACAATCCTCTCAGTTTGACTGACTTCATCCTCCTGCCCCAGATAGTTGAGGACATTTTAACATGACAACTAGATAATCGAATTTACAAAAATGGACAATTCAGAGTCCAAAATGCGAGGGGTAGACTATTCTAACCATCTGTGCTGTGTGACAAATATCCAGAGACCAGGTGGCCTACACAGCAGCAGCCTTACTTTGACTTGAACATCTGAAATCTGAACAGGTCTCAGTAGGGACAGCTGTACCATGTGACATGAGCTGAGAAGGTTCAAAGGCTAAGAGTGGTTTGATGGCTTGGTCCGCTGGCTCTCTGGATGTCATAGCAAGAGACTGGGGTGAAATTTGCTGACACAAAAGAATTCATTGAGCCCAGGAATTCAAGCTCAGCTGGGATACATAGACAGACCTTTATCAAACAATGCAAAAGAGCACAGTACAACCAAACTGGCCGCTACAGCTTGTGCCACACATATTCTTCAGGAACACTAACAGAGTGGCTTTTCCTAAATTCCCAGAAAATGTCGTACTGAGTCTCATAATATATGATTGGGTCACACCTACCCATTCCTAAACCAATCCCTGTGACCCAGCCAATGAAGTACAGGGATTGGCAAAGCTTTGGTCACATGGAAATCTCCTACACACACACACACACACACACACACACACACACACACACACACACACACACACACACACACACGGAGAAGAACTCCACTCAGACACAGAATGGAAGCAGCAGAATGGAGCAGCCTCTACAGCAGAGGAAGAAGTGGGGCAGATGTTGGAAAAACAAGCCTCAAGCGTGCACACACCTCTGCTTCCTGACGCCAGCCTCCCTTCCCCCTCTGCCTGCTCCTCCCTGACAGGAAGCTGCCTGCTCCCTTGGCTAGGTGGAAGGAATGCTAATTTTTCTAACTGGAGGGCTCTGTCCTCAGAAGGGCCATTTACACTCTGCTCAATACGACTGATGGAGTGTAAACTAATTAATTCTCAGAATGAGAGCATCTCTATCAGGTTTGTCCCAAATAGTAATGAATCATTACCAGCCAAGACCTTAGCATCTGCTCGCTCAATCAATACCCCTCCAGCTGCGTGCTATGAATGTCATGGGTGCTGCTGCCTGACTGCCAGGCAGCCTGCATCCCCTCGCCCCCAGAGGTCCATTAGTTTTCTGAACGGCAGAAGACCTCAGGCCTGGAAGGATGGCAATGCTATAGCACACAAGGGTGTAGCTTGTTGGGGGACGGCTGTGGACATGTTGAAATGAAATGACCTATTTCCAATTCTTTTCATCAGAAAGCCTCAGAGCTGGAGAGAACTTAAAGCAAAATGACACCCCTCCCAACCTCTTTTTACACACTCCAGATGACAGTGAGCTCATGACTTTACATCATGCTGTTTTTCACACCTGATTCTTAGAATGAAATAACTAATTATATTTATACAAGAGGCAGTCTGAAGGAAGACATTCAATAAAAAGAAATCAAGGGAAAAGGAAATGGATCAAAGGACAGGAAAATAATTAAGCAAAGGATATAGTCAGTCTATAGAAAAACGTAGCAGCCCATTCTACAGAACTACAAATCAAGCTCCTTTGTGGTTCAGAGGGAAAGGAAGTCATGACTATATCCAAATTTACAAATCAGTAAGAGTAGAAGATAGGGGAGTAAATACATACATATACACAGGCATATGCAGGAGGATGATTGGGAGAGGGTCTGGGCATGTCTCCTGTCTCCCAAGGATTCACGTGTTGAGAGATTGGTCCTTGGGGGTGGCACTAAGAGGGGACCTTACTTAGTGGCCTGTTGGATAGCTGGGTGGCTAGAGTATTCCTTAAAATATAAAGGGGGGACCTAGTAAGGGTCACTTAGGCCAGTAGGTCCCTGTCTTAAGAGAGAATGCTACCAGATGTGGTAGTACACACCTTTATTCCTAGCATTTAAGAGACAGAGGCTGGCAATCTTTGTGAGTTCAAATCCAGCCTGGTCTATACAATGAGTTCCAGGATAACCAGAGCTACATAGAGAGAGACCTTGTAGTATGAAGTTTCTGGCCTGGCCTCGCCTGAAGATCTTGACCAGCAGTCCCAAATAAATTGCCCTCAGCTGATTAGTCCTAAATAAATACACAAAGTATTATATTAATTACAAACTGCTTGACTATAGCTTAGGCTCATTATCAGCTAGTTCTTGCATCTTAACCCATGCCTATTAATCTATGTCTTGCCATATGGCTCATGGTCTTGCTGTCTAAGCAGAAGCTCATAGCATCTTTCTCTGACTCTGCCCTCCTTCCCTTTTATTTATGCTTGGATATAGCATCTGACTATAAGCTATCTTGTCATAGGCCAAAACAGTTTCTTTATTATCCAATGATAATTCACAGTGTACAGAAAGACATCCCACATCAAGACCTGTCAAAAAAAAACTGAGACTGCTGACCTCATGGGATAAGTTCTAGTCAAGAGTAGTGATATATATCTTAAATGTCCTTCAAATGCTATGTGTTAAAGGCTTGATCATTACCTTATGATGTTATTGAAAGATGGTAGAAAGTATAAGTAGTGGAGTCTAATTGGGATGAAGTCAGCTCATTGGTAGAGAATACCCATGAAGGGCCTATTGAAATCTCAACCCCTTCCTTTTTCTTCCAGCCACAGTGATATAAGCAGCTCTGTTCTATACAGATACAAAAGCAATGGAGCCAAAGCCTGGACAAAATTTTTCTTTTGTCTCAGGTATTTTGTCACAGTGATGGAAAGCTCACTGTTGTTTTTTCTCTTTCTTTCGGGGCGGGGGGGGGGGCACCCAAGTCCCAAACAAATCACACACGGAGGCTTACTACTACTTAGGAATGCCTGGCCCTAGCTTGGCTTGCTTCTAGCCAGCTTTTCTAACTAGTTATCCCATATAAGTTTTGCTTCTGGGCCTTTTCCTTTTCTTCTGTGATCTTACTCTTACTCCATGGCTGGCTGTGTAGCTGAGTGACTGCCCCCTGGTGTCCTCCTCCTTCTCTGTTTTTCCTTTTCTCCTGGATTTCTCCTTCTATTTATCCTCTCTGCCTGCCAGCCCTGCCTATTTCTCTCTCCTACATCACTATTGATCATTTAGTTCTTTATTATTAGGCCATCGGGTGTTTTAGGCAGGCAAGTAACACAGCTTTACAGAGTTAATACAAATGCAGCATAAACAAAGGCAACACATCTTTACATCATTAAGCAAATGTTCCACAGCATTAACAAAAGAAACACGCCTTAAAATAGTATCTACAAACCACCAACTGAGTACATATTATGCTAATGTGCCTGGTCCACAAGTTACTTCTGGCTTCCTTTCCTGAACTTTCTCCTCCATGCACTCCACTACTCCATCACTAAGTTCTCAACAGCAAATCAGTGGAGTTATCCTGTTCTCAAGTTAGCACCTCTGGCACTATAAACTCAAGGAATTTTCTCTCTCTCTCTCTCTCTCTCTCCCTTCCCTTCCCTCCTCCCTCCCTTGTTCTCCCTTTCTCCTCCCCTTCCCCATCTCTCTCTTGGTTTTTAGATACAAGATTTTTTTTGTGTGTAGCTTTGGCTGTCTTGGAACTCACTATGTAGACCAGGCTGGCCTTGAATTCAGAGATGTACGCCTGCTTCTGCCCCAAGTGCTGAGATTAAAGGAATGTGACACGAACACCCAGTTTCTTTTTTCAAAACCAATGTTAGCCTGCCTTGTGTATTTTATTATAGTAAGGAAAATAGGCTAGTACACATAGGCACACAGATAGATAGATAGATAGATAGATAGATAGATAGATAGATAGATAGATAGATAGATAGGAAGGAAGGACAAAATATCTAAGATAGATAGAACACATACATACAATATTAATAACATTAAATAACTTCTTACCAAATTTGGTTGTAGTCAGAAGTTTTGTCCCATAAGAAACTCTCAAATACCTAGCAACTGATTCCCAAATAATTGACTTAGAGGCTTAATATTACTTATAAATGCTCAGCCAATAGCTCAAATTTGCTAATAACTAGCTCTAACACTTAAATTAACCATAATTTTATGTTTAGCCATGTTGTTTAGTACCTTTTCTCAGTACAGCAATCATTAATAAGAAAAATACCCTACAGGCTTTCCTACCTATAGCCTACTCCTATGGAGACATTTTCTCAACTGAGGTCACTTTTTTTAAATGACTCTAGCTTGTGTCACAGCTCACACACATATGTATATAGATGTCCTATGTTATTCATATGCCAACTTTTAAAAAACTAATTAAAAAAATTTACAGAAAGCCCCAGAGATTCTCTTCCTCAGCTTCCACATGCTCCTATGTTGATCAAGACAGTGCTTGTGTTCTCTGGGGATCAAGTCTCTAACTTAGAGCAGTTATTCCCTGTGTGACCATAAGAATCCTTGGGACAAGGTAGCAGTGAGCTGCTACCCTAAGAATTTAGTTCCCCTCTCTCTTACAACTATTTCCTTCCACAGACAGTTCAGGGTGGATCCAACTTCCTTCCCAATTTACTAGACAAAAACTAAACAGAGAAATACTGGAGTAGGTATTATAAACCAAACAGACCTAACAGACATCTAAAGAACATTTTACCCAAACACAAAAGAATATACCTTTTTCTCAGCACTTCAAAAAACTTTCTCCAAAACCATCCACATACTTAGTCACGAAGCAAGTCTCAATAGATACAAAAGAATTGAAATAACCCCTTATATCTAATCAGACCACCATGTATTAAAGTTGGATTTCAGAAGCAACAGAAAACCTAAAAACTCATGGAAATTGAGCAACTCTCTACTAAATGACTATTGGGTCAAGAAAAAAATTAAAGACTTCCTAGAATTCAATAAAAATGAATGCACAACATATCCAAACTTTTGGGACACAATGAAAGCAGTGCTAAGAGGAAAGTTTCTAGCAGTAAGTGGCAACCTTTAAAAAAAATGAAGAAATTGCATACTAGCAACTTAACAGCACACATGAAAGCTCTCCTAAGAGGAGTGGATGACAGGAAACAAACTTGGGGCTGAAATCAACAAAATATAAACAAAGAGGATTGTACAAAAAAATCAATGAAACAAAGAGTTGGTTCTTTGAAAAATCAACAAAATAGATAAACCCTTATCCAAACTAACTAAAAGAAGGAGAGAGAGTATCCAATCTAACAAAATTAGGAACAAAAAGAAGGACATAACAGCTGACACCAGGAAATCATTAGGTCATATTTTAAAAACATGTACTCTACAAAAAAATATAAAAGTGAATTCTTTTCTCAATAGATACATAGATACCACTTGCCAAAGTTAAATCAAGATCACAGAAACAATTTTAAAAGACCTACAACACCTAAGGAAATAGAAGCCGTCACTAAAAGTCTCCCCCTCCATCTCTCCCCCAAAACAGGGTCCAGACAATTTTAGTACAGAATTCTACCAGACTTTCAAAGAAGAGTTAACAACACCAATACTCCTCAAATTATTCCACAGGGGTGGAAAAAAAAGAACATTGCCAAATTCATTTTATGAGGCCACAGTCACCCTGATACCCAAGCCATGTAAATATTCAACAAAGAAAAAGAGTTACAAATTTCCTTTATGAACACAGATGCAAAAATACTCAATAAAATAGTTGTGAACTGAATCCAAGAACATATCAAAAAGATTATCCACCATGACCAAACAGGCTTCACCCCAGATATGTAGGGATGCTTCAACATACAAAAATCAGTCAGTATAATCCACCATATAGAAAAACTGAAAGAATAAATTCACATAATCATTTCCTTAGATACCCCCAAAAAGCCTTTGACAAGATCATTATATGACAAGAATCTTGGAGAGAGTAGGGATACAAGAAACATACCTAAATATAATAAGAGCAATGTATAGCACAGCCAACGTCAAACTAAGTGCAGAGAAACTTGAAGCAATCCCACTAAAATCAGGAATAAGACAGGACTGTTCACTCTCTATATATCTGTTCAATATAGTGCTCAAAGTTCTAGCTACAGCAGAACAACAATAGAATATCAAAGGGAAACAAACAGGAAAGGAAGAAGTCAAAGTATTATTATCTGCAGATGACATAACAGTATATATGTGACCCCAAAACCAGGTAACTTCTACAGCTAATAAATACAGTGATGTGGCTGGTTGCAAGATTAACTAAAAAAAAATAAAATAAAATCAGTAGCCCTCCTGTATACAAATGACGAACAGACTGAGAAAGAAATCAGGGAAACATCGCCCTTTACAATAGCCACAAATTATATAAAATATCTTGGAGTAACTGTAACCAAACAAGTGAAAGACTTATATGATAAAACCTACAAGTCTTTGAAGAAAGAAACCGAATAAGTTATCAGAATATGTAAAGATCTCCCATGCTCATGGATTGGTAGGGTCAATATAGTAAAAATGGCCATCCTACCAAAAGTAATCAATATAATCCCCATCAAAATTTCAACACAATTCTTTACAGACTTTGAAAGAACAATACTCAACTTTCATATGGAAAAACAATCCTGAACAATAGAAGAACTTCTAGAGATATTGCCACTCCTGATTTCAAGCTCTACTACTGGGCTATAATAATTTTTTAAAAAGCATGGTATTAGCATAAAAACAAACAGGTGGATCAAAGAGATTGAATTGAAGATCCAGACATAAGTCTACACACCTATGGACACTTTATTTATTTATTTATTTTTTATAAAGAAGCCAGCAAAACACAATGGAAAAAAGAAAGCATCTTCAACAAATGGTGCTGGCATAACTGAACGTTTACATGTAGTAGGAGGTTTCTGGCCCTGACTTTCTGGCCTAGCCTCAAGGTTTAGGCCCGCAGACCCCCAGATGCGCTGAGACACACAGGTGCATACGATAGTTTTAGGCTGATTAGCCTAAGGCCCAGGCATATAACTTGTTAGCTTTCTATCCTTCATATAACCCATCACTCGTATCTTGTTCAGCCATGCGGCTCGGTACCTTTTCTTAGAGCAGCATAGTTGTCCTCTGCTTCTTCCAGCTTCTCTCTGGCATTCTGCTCTGTGCTTCCTGTTCTCAGAGTTTTCTTAGTCTGGTAGCCCCGCCCATACTTCCTGTCTGCCTTTGGCCAATCAGCGCTTTTTATTAAACCAGTGGGTAGGATAATTATTTACAATGAAACAACACAATCTCCCACATATCCCCTTTTCTCATCTTAAAACAAAAAGAACTCCAAATCTAATATTCTTTTTCCCCCTTATGTATAACAACTTATAAACAACACTGTAAATAAACATAAACATCCATAATCCATGTTTTGGGAATGTGGGCATTGTTCTCTAGGCTACTTCCTGATGAATGGGGGTGCTGGCAATTCCATAGGAATCCAAAGAAAAATTTAGGATTATGCACAAGTCTTTAGTGGAGTAGTCTGTAAGGCTGGGTCATCTCAGCTAGTCTCCTTGAAACTGTTCTGAATACAGAGCTCAGGAAACTTCAACAGAGGAGCTCTGAAATGCTGAATCATCTGGTCCATCCATTTCCATTGGAGATTTTTTCAGGGGGTCTTCCTCTATCAAAATTTATGTTGTTTGTCCAGGAATAAATCCACAGCCTCTCATTTTCTGTGAAAATAAAACGAAAACCTCTTCTCCAAAGTAGTATATTTTTGGATTTCAATTTTAAAGTGAACTCATTTACAAAATATATAGGTTGAATTAATACAAGAGCATTTATAATCAACTGTCTTTTAGCAGCTTTTAAGTACGTCAATTTTAGTCAAGAAGTTTAAAGATAAGACAATAACATACAGTATCCTGACATTCTTTTTATTTTCCATCTTTACGTGGCTTATTTTTTATTTATTTATTTTACTCTATTTCTTTTTTAATGGCTTTCTCTACCTTTTCTTTTGTTTCTCTAAGCCTATGTATATATATATATATATATATATATATATATATATATATATATATATATATATATATTTTCAACACACTCTAAACCACTTAGACTTTTTAAAAAACTGTCTTTACTATATATTTATTTCTTAACCTTTTCTGTCTCTGGCCACACCTTTGATTGCCTAGGGCAATTGACTCCACCCAGATTCTTCTATTTCTTTCTGTTTCTGACCACACCTTTAATCTGCCAGTGACTAAGGATTAAAGGTTGACAGGATGGATGGATGGCTCCACCCAGCTCCTAGTCTAACTTTATAGAATTTATCTTTTTAGCCCAGGTACTCTGGGGAATTTTAGGGTCCATATAATCACCAAGTAAAGCTTTGCCACCTGCTGCTCATTAACTCCATTTAAGTATTTGGCAACAGGGCCTCTTAAAAGACTCACAAGTAAAAAACTCACAAGTAAAAAATTCACAAGTGTTTTGCCTCTAAGGCTGAATCAGGAAGCTTCTCTTTAAAAAGCCAAGCCTCAGTTTGCCTTGGGCAAACAGAGTTGATTCAAGAAAACACTGCCACTAGAAAGCCATCTTTGATTCTGTTCCCCTTTTTATGAACAGAAACCTTAAATATCATTTACAACCTTTTGCTTATATTGAGGGTCCTGTGAGACTTCAGGAACAAGCCATTTTACACCTTAAGCTGCACTCCAAAAGCCAGACATTGTAACTCAAACCAATATGCCTCACCAGGGTGTCTGTACCATGGCTCATGTGGGGGACACAATTCAGAGGCTGCTTTGGGCTACAGACCATTTTTTAAGCTTTCTATGGCTTTATGTGGGTATATATTGTGTATATGCCCCACGTTGGACACCATTTGTAATGTGAGGTTTCTGGCCCTGACAATTATTTACAATGAAACAACACAATCTCCCACATTTACGTGTTGAAGAATGCAAATAGATCCATATCTATCACCCTACACAAACTCAAGCCCAAGCGGATTAAAGACCTCAACATAACTCAACATAACATGACACACTGAACCTGATAGAAGAGTAAATAGGGGAAAGCCTTGAACACATTGGCATGGGAGACAACTTCCTAAACAGAACCCCAATAGCTTAGGTACCAAGATCAATAATTAATAAGTGGGACCTCATGAAACTGAAAAAACGTTTGTAAAGCAAAGGACACCACCCATAGAACAAAATGACAGACTACAGAATGAAAAAAGATTTTCACTAACTTCACATCTGATTGAGGGCTAATATCCAACATATATAAAGAACTCAAGAAACTACATATCAAGAAAATAAATAATCTAATTTTAAAATTTGGTAAAGATCTAACAGAATTCAAAATAAAAGAAAATCAAATGGCCTAGGAAACACTTAAAGAATTGTTCAACATCCTTAGTCATCAGAAAAATACAAATCAAAAATACTTTGAGATTTCATCTTACAACCAGGTGAAAGGCTAAGATCAGTAACACAAGTGATAGCTCATACTAGAAAATGTGGAGCAAGGGGAACACTTGTCCATTGCTGATGGGAGTACAGACTTTTACAACCACAACTTTTACAATCAACCCAGCTATATAACTCTTGGGCATATACCCAAAGGATGCTCCATCCTACCACAAAGACATTTGCCCAACTATGTTAATATTGGCTATATTCGTAACAGCCAAAAACTGAGGACAACCTCAATGTCCTTCAACAGGAGAATGGATAAAGAAGATGTGGTATATTAACACAATAAAGTATTACTCAGCTGTTAAAAAAAAAAAAAACATGACATCATGAAATATGAAGGCAAATGGATGAAACTAGAAAAAAATCATCTTGCATAAGGTAACTCAGACCCAGAAAGCCCAATATGGTATGTACTTTTATAAGTGGATATTAGATATTAAGTAAAAGATAATCATGCTATAACCCACAGACCCACGAAGGCCAAGGAAGGGCTCTTAGGGGAACACATGGATCTCCTTGGGAAGGGGAAGTAGAATAGATTTTTTTAATGGACTGGTGCCAAGTAAGAATGGGAACAGAAGGGATCAGATGGGAGGAAAATGGAGAGAGAGAGAGAGTATAAGAAGAGGTGACTAGAATTGGGGGGCATTTGGGGAAGCAATGTGGAAACCTAGTGCAGTAGAAACTCCCAAAGTTCTATGAAGGTGACCCTAGTAAGGACTCCTAAGAATGGAGGATTCAGAGCCTGAACCAGCCATCCTCTGGTTGGCTTCCAATACAGCCACAAATCTTCAACCTGCAATCTGATCTGCCTGAAAAATGTGCTGGGGCAATGGCAGCCATAGAACATGTGGGAGTGGCCAATCAATGACTGTTCTAATTTGAAGCCCACACCTGATGTAGAATGTCTTTCTGTACGTTATGAATTATCACTGGATAAAAAACTGTTTTGGCCTATGGCAAGCCAGCTTATAGTTAGGCAGCAAATCCAAGCATAATTAAAGTAGAAAGAGGCCAGAGTTAAGAGAGATATAATCCAGCCACCCAAGAAGCAATATATAATAGAGCACAGGTAAGCCCCAAGCCATGTGGCAAGAAAGGTTAATAAAATGGGTTAAGATGTGAGAGCTATTTAGCAGTAAGTCTGAGCCATAGGCTGAACAGCATGCATTAATAAGCCTTTGTGTGATTATGTGAGACCAAGCAGGGCTGCAGGGCTGGACTTCAGGCTAGGCCAGGCCACAGGCAGGAGAGATTTGTCTGGACCTTGGGCCTGATGGGCCAGAAACTTCATACAACACACACCATTAGAGGGAGCCCATACCTGGATGACCAGGAACCATAGGTTGGATAGCCCAAAGACCTATGATATTAAAAAAAACAATAAAGTGATTTCTAGTGATATTTTTATGTACTCAGAGATTTATGCCTAGCCCAACCATCACCAGAGAGGCTTCCACCAGCGCAGAGACCAACAACTAAATGTTAGGCAAAGAGAGCATCCAAACTGGAGACCTCCATTGGGTCCTTCCTTTGGAGCTCAGGAAACCCCATGGAAGAAGGGGAGGAAGTTTTAGTAGCCAATAAGGAGGGCTCAGAGAGACTCGTAGAGGCTCATGGAGGCTCACAGAGACTGAAGTAACAATCATGAGGCCTGCAAGGGTCTGCACTTGGTCCTCTGAATATATGCTGTATATGTGCACAGGTTGTTAGCTTGGTGTTTGTGTGGGACTCCTACCAGTGGAGGAGAGGTTGTCTAACTCTTTCAACTTCTCTTGGGACCCTTTCCTCCTACTGCGCTGCCTCGCCCAGGCTTGATGGGAGGGACTCGCACCTAGTCTTACTGTATCTTACACCATGTTTTGTGGGTGTCCCTGGGAGGCTTGCTCTTTTCTGAAAGGAAATGGAGGAGGGGTGAATGTGTGTGTTGGGGGGGGGGACTAGGAAGAATGGAGAGAAGGGAAACTGCTGTCAGAACATATTGAAAACAATAAATAAATAAATAAAGTTAAAAAGTAATATGAAAAATAATGTTATGTACAATCCAAAAGTAGTAACAAAAATGTACAGAAAGGCCCAGAGACTTTCTTCTTCGGCTTCCACATGCTCCTATGTTGATCAAAACAGCACGTGTGTTCTTTGGGGATCAAATTCTCTGACTTAGAGCAGCTACTCCCCATGTGACCATAAGAATCCTTGTGACAAGGTAGTAATGAGCCCTAAGGACTTCGCTTCCTTCTCTCTTACAACCTTCTGTCGGCCACTCCTTTCTACAAAGTCTTAGTTCAGGGTGTACCCACCCTGCCCTCACCCTGCAAGGGTCCACTTCATGGCATCTCTTTATTAAACCTGTGTCCTCCACTCAGAAGACTTTTTCCCTCCCTCTGAATCCTACTCACCTTTCACATCCCAGTAGAAATTCCAGTTCCTTCAGTAAGTCTGCCATGATTTCTACAACAGCTATTTGTATTTATCTTCCCCAAATTATCTAGTTTGTGTCTAGACTGCCTCCCAGACTAGGATGGCCACCCAGACCATTTTAAATGGTCTCCCTAAAGCTGTATTTCTAGTTGGGCATGATAGCTCACATCTGTAATCCCAGCCAGGATGGCATGTCAGGACAAGCCTGGAGAAGTGTCATGATTTCAATGTCAGGTTGTTCTACATAGTGAGTTAACTCATCAGCTAAAGCACTTAAATATCTCAAGAATTTAAAATGTTTTTCTAAATTCAATTCCCAAGACAAATCAGTCAAGAAAATACGTGAAAAGATCAGCAATTCTCTTGAGGGAAGTAATACTTTTGGGTACAGAGACCCTGCTGGTTCAAAGAGATTCAGTGGAATCAGATCCAAGCCAAGAACCAGAAATGCAGACATCAGAGCTGAAGACTGGGAGACCACATGTCCATCTCGCTGTCACTGTCTTCATGTGACCAGTGTCTGTTGCCCGCTCTCATTATGAATGCTGAGATATCACTTGAATACTTTCATAGGCACTGCAGACTGCACAAATCTTGTGAATAGCACTCCAAGGATGAACAAGCTCAGAAAGTCAAAAAATAAAAGTCGTTAAGTTGATAATTTTAATACAATGTTCTAAAAATGGTGTGCTTTTTAAAAAAAATTCTATGTAGATATGCCTTTCTGCATATGAGTCTAAGCATCTGAATACAGGTTCCCTCATTGGATTCCCCTGGAGCTGGAGTTGCAGGCAGTTATGAGCTGTCCATCACTTTTCCACCTTAGTTTATGAGATAGAACCTCTCACCGAACCTGGAGCTTCCTGTGTTAACTAGACTGGCTGACTGGAGAGCTCCTGAGGTCCTCCAGATACTCTGCTTCTGTATTACCCCCACCAGCACGGACAGTACCAGCCATCTTTGCTAATTTGTTTTCATTTGCCAATTGTACATGGCTTTGGCATATTCAGTTCCAGACCTCACTTCCTCCCTACTCTCCTCTGGGGTCCTGCACAGGGCAGCTTTCATGAGTCTTAATCCATGCTGCTATTATAGGCAGATAGCAAGGCCAGCCTCCAATGCCTTATTCCAGAACACAAGAACCCAGAGACCCCAGTAGATACTCACTGAACCTCAGTATCTACGTGTAACGCTGAGCTGAAACTTTTCTGTGACGAAGCTGCCCAGGAGTCACTCATGTCCCTAGAAATAATCCCTCCCCCTCTGTGGTGGTTGGTTTTAATTGTTAACCTGAGAGAATTAGGAGTCAGTTTGGAAACAGATCTCTGAGTTTGTCTGTGAGGGATTATCTAGACTATATTAACTAGGGTGAGAAGACTCACCCTAAATGTGAGGGGCCCGTTCCACGGTCTGGGGTCCCACGATGGATAAAGAGAGAACAAGCCACCTCTCTCTTCCATGTGGATGCAACACAGCCAGCTACCTCCTCCTGTTGCCACCGTGTTTTTCATAGCATGATGTCATGTGTCTCCTAGACTATGAGCCAAAGCACACCCTTCCTGCCTTACTCCCAGCAGTGAGAAAGTAAATACTGTGTCCATAATCCTGTAAGTAACCCTCCAAAAACTCCTTGGTTCAGAATGTAGGACTTGGACTGAACCCTTTCTTTGGTTGATGATGCTCTGCTTGGAACAAACAGGAGACTTTTTACATCTGTTTTTTCACCTTCTAAGGAAAGATCATTAAACATCGCTCAGGGAAAGTGGGCCCAGTTTATCTATCTCTCCCAGAAATGGATGAGAGACTCCATGCCTTAAAATCAGCTGGTCTGGGATGGTCTGGTTTTTATTTGGGAGGGGTAAGGTTTAAAACAGGGTTTGCCTCAGGCTCCTTATGTAGCTGAGGATGGTAGCCTTGAACTCTTGGTCCCTTTGATCCTCCTACCTCTCCCTCCCAAATGCTAAGGTCACAGTGTGCATCACCATGCCCAGCAAAGAGACCAATGGCTCTTATATAAAGCTGGGCTTCATCTCTTCTTACTCCAAGTGTTACATGAAATAAAATGTCGATAAAGGAGGAAAGACTGGGGGTGAGGCCCGGGCATTGTACCTTTCATTCCAGCTACAGTCTCGGGTCAGTTTCAGATTGAAGGAAAGGCCAAGGCCGGCTGAAAGCACTTGCGGTGCACTTCCCATGTCCACAAGCAGGAGTCCACAAGCCTCTAGGAAAAGCCCCCATTTTCCCCAGCTTCTCTAAGCTGCTCATATTTAGGAAGACCAGAGGCCCACTGTTCCTCAGAGGGTAGAGCAAATTCGTCCTGAGAGATGGAGGATGCCGTGCAGATGGTACCTCTTTCTTTCTTTGCTTTCTCAAGAGTGCAGTAATATTGCCATACCCAGGCACCACCCTGGAAAGACTGAAACTCTGAAAAAGTAAGCATTTATGTGAGGAGACATGGTGGATTCTCAAAGGGTCCTCATAGGAAGGGCAGAAAAAAGGAGTGGATAGCAGAAGAGAGTGGGCAGAGATGGCGCAGGGGGTAAAGGCCGTTGTAGACCTTAGTTTCATTTCTGGAACCTACATGGTGGAAGGAGAAAACCCACTCCTGAAAGCTAGCCTCTTTTCTCTCTCCCTCCCTCTCTCCCTCTCCCTCCCTCTCCCCCTCCTTCCCTCCCTCCAATACACACACAAACACACACACACACTCTCTCTCTCTCTCTAATAAAACATTTTAAGCTCTAAGGGGACATGTCTATTGGAATGTTAAGGATTCTCCTATTGCAAGGGACTGGCGGAGGCTGTTGTTAAAGCCTAGCATGAGACTTACAGGTTCCACAGAGGTCTCAGGGGAATGTTGTTAGTGTTTCTTGTTTTATGCTCATGTATACATCAGAAAAGCACAATCATGTGCCCAGGATCCCAGAGATGCTGAGAGGCTTGCAAATAACTACACTGTATTCTCTGTGCTGCCTGAGCCACTCCCCTGCCAGCTGCATTTAGAATCTTCCCGCATCATCTCTTTCCTGGCCATGCCTTTCCTTTGATGGATGTCTCTGGACAACCTGGGTTTTTCCTGCTTCCCACCTGATATGAGGATATTGTCTCTCGGAGCCAAAAGCCTCAAAACCTACCAGGACTTTAAGGGAGCCTCAGTCACCCCAGACTCCCAGCTTCCTATTGTTCCTCCATCAGCATGCTAGACCTTACTCCAAATGGCCTCCCAGGGCCGGAGGGAACACAGCCAAACTCCTCAGCTTGGCATTCCAAACACTCCCCATATGGTGCCCACCTGCCTCTTCTCTCACCCCCACTATTCCTACATTCTCGGTGCCAATCAGGCCTGCCTCCTCTTTCTCCCTTAACTCCCTATATGTGTAACTTCACCTGCCCACATTTCCACCACATCCCCTTACTCAAGAGGCCCCCAGGAAAAATTTCAACCACAGTGACCTCTAACCCCTCCAAAGGTCATTCACTGGGAAATTGTTGCTAGATACAGACTTTTGAAAAGCAGGTAGAACTGAGTTCAGATATTGCCTACTAATTGATTGGCATTAAGATCCATTGTCTGGGATGCCTCTGAATCACCTGCAAAATTGGCATGGAACTGCTTACCAGGTAGACAGCCTGGAGAACCAACTGAGACAATGCACGTCAGTCAGGTCTCTAGCAGGCCCTGACACTGAGAGGGTACCCCAGAAACGCTACTTCCCTTTGTGTTACCGTTTTAAACTGTAATGTCCCCCAAAGGTTAAAGACTTGGCTGCACATTCTCTTACTTTTTTTTCTGTTGTTGTGATAAAAATTCCCTAACTAAAGCAACTTCAGGGAAAGCTGGTTTCTGTTGGCTTACAGTTCATCATAGCAGGGAAAGCACCCTGGAAAGCCAGTGCATCTCATCACACTGCACCATCCATCCTCAGCAAGCAGAGAGAAAACAAAAGTGAGATCAGATCATAAAATCTCAAAGCCTGACTCCCAAGACACACTTCCTCCAGTTGCTCACCACCTCTTAATGGTTCTACCAGCCTCCCAATCAGCGCCACCAGCTGGAGGCTAAGTGTTCAAGCACTGGTGCCCATAAGGCACTTTTCACATTCAAGCAATACCAACTGATGGGCTTTGAGGAAATAATCATCAGTAGATTCTCCACTGGCAGTTTCATAATTTGACCCATTATTGGGATAAGGCAGAGCCTAGTTGTCATGTAAGTCACTGGGATTATTCCTTTGAAGATTATCTTATCTCTAGCTCTTTACTGTTTATTTCTCTTGCTTCCTGAGCACTGTTGGGTCAACACCTTTTATCTACCATGCCCTTCCACCATGACCCAGAAAAATAAATAAATAAGTAAATAAAATGCTGCCAGCCAACCATGAACAGAGACCTCTGAACCCATGACCCCAAATAAATCTTTTCTCGTTAGAGCTGCGGGTTTTCCCCCCTCAGGTTATCACAGTGGCATTGTAAAGTGACTAATCACTTTAGATATATCCAGAAGATCTTTCTAACATTACCCTCTTGCCCACAAAGGCAAAAGACATTTCTGTATACATGTCTCTCCTTGTCAGCTCCAGAAGGCTCATTTGTATAATGTTAATGGTACCATAAAGCAAAGATAGCTTTTTAAAGTAGAGACTACTTGGAGCCAGATAAATATGGGGTTGAGTCCTAATGAACTGCTTGATCTGTACACCACCAGACATATTAGTTAACCTCTCCGAGTCTCTGCTTTGTCATGTATAAGATAAAGGTAATAGTAGGGACTACTTCAAGGGATCATTCTGAAGATTAATTAGAGTCTGATTAGTGAACTACACATAAGAATGGGTGGTACGATTTTCTAAGCTCTGTCTTCGTCCATGCCTTGATGAGTCTCCTGTTCCTAGTTTGTAAGCACATTATAGAGAAAGCAGCCGGCTTTCATTTTTAATATTTAAACTGAAGGTCCAGCCTGCCTTCAAAATTGTAATTAATCTAATGTCATCCCTGCCCTCTCCTTAGTTGGCTAGGAATCTGGGATAACTAACATTGATTGTCAACATGACAGGATCAAGAGTTACCTGAGAAACAAACCTCTGGGTATGTCTGTGGGAGAGTTTCGAGAGTGGGCTAACTGAGGTGGGAACACCCACCCTAACTGTAGGTGGCACTATTCCATGAGCGGGAGCCTGGACTGAATAAGAGGGGGGAGTATTCAAAATGCCAGCATTCTCTCTGCTTCCTGACTGTAGGTATATGGCCAGTCACCTCATCCTTCTGATGCCATGACTCTCCCACCACACTATGCCCTAGAACTGTGAACCAAATTAAGCCCTTATTCATTTATACTGTTTGTTGTCGGATATTTTGCCAAAGCAATGAAGGGTAACAAAGACAGAAAATCATCTAATCATCTTGTCATTAGGGAGTAATGTGGCCTTTCCTTTTGCCTTTCTCATCCAGGGCCATTTCTTCTTGAGTTCTTTTCAGCCTGGGAACAAGGATACAAAGGATGAAATATAGATTGATAGGCATTAGTGGTGGTCTATAAATATACTCAATTCTAACCCCTTCTGAGTACACAATGGAATTATATTTTTCTGTTGCATTGAAGGTTGGTAGCATCATGTGATTCAACATAGTAAATGCCATATAAGATAGATTCCACTAGTAGAAGCAGACAGAGTGGACAACGAGCATATCTTCACTGTCATCAGGCACTATGACATAGAACTGTCTGTTACTTAGCATAACCTAACCTATCTAACTTTTACATAGACTCTTACATGATCTTCTCTTCACCATTTCTGATACCAAGCTCTGTGGTGGGTTTTCAAAACTCATCCTAGAAGCCATGAATGAGCTCTTTTAAAGACCTCACAAAAAGGGGGGTGTTCAACTGTACCTCTAACCCCACTCATCTCCTGTCCTTAATTTTGTATTTTAAAAACTTTCTTGTAAGACTGGAGAGATGGCTGCTCTTCCAGAAGACCCGGTTTCAATTCCCAGCACCCACATGGCAGCTCACAAGAGTGACTCATGCAAGACTTCAATGTCCTCTCTCTAATTCACTATCTCTGTATGAATTTTCTGTTGCTGCTATGACAAATTACCTCAAACATAATAGCTCAAGCAATATAAACAATTATCAGGCAGTTACGTAAGTATGAAGTTTGGGAAGATGTGAGTATATGGGGTCACATATAGCCCTCCCTTTGACTTTCTTGTAAAGAAGTCATATATTTTGTTGAACATCTCCTACAGTTAGGGTCAGACCCAGGACCCGCAGGAAGAATATGCTTATCAGCTCCCACTTTGTGTCTCTGATCCATTTCTTAGCAGTCATCTGTATTTCTTACATCACAGATCCTTCCTCTACTTTCAGCACACCTAATTTCTTTTACTTTTTCTTCATCTTTCTAGCCCAGATCTCTGGCTGTAGCCAAAAAAGATTTAAATTTCTCAGATCTGTGGTTAGATTAGGCCTGGCTGGATAATCCAGTATAATCTCACCACCCCAAGATCCTTAATTTAATAAGATTTTGGCCACACCGTATAAGATAATATATCCACAAGTTGCCAGAATAAATACTTAAACACCACAGAGGGGTCATTATTCTACTGATCATTTCTCTAATTGCCTTTTGCATATATTCAACTAAGCACAAAAATTAAGTTGACCATTCTCCTGCCTAAAATTAAATAAGAAATAACATGTTAATTTTCTTTCAGCCAGAATTTGCAGCTGAATTTCTTAGAATCCTTGGCATGAGGTTAAAAACAAACTGTCCTCTAGCCTCCCCCATGAGAAATATGTAAAAAATTCAACGTACTCTCCAAGGGTTCCTTGTCACAGGAGAGAATTTTCTTGAATGTACAGAACAGTATAGCCCAATAGAAACAGCATACAACATACGTATGCAATTTTTAATTTTTAGTAGTCACATGGAACAAGTTTTTAAAGGAATAAAACTAATTATAGTATTATGTTTTATTTAACTCAATATATACAAAACATAATTGACAAAATATTATGAATAAAAGACTCCATATTCTTTTACTGTACTAAATCTTGGCATCTAGTGTTTATCTTCTATTTACAGAACATATCAAAATTGACTAACCCTATATAAATCTTCAATAACCACCTTGGGCTGGCGGCACTATATTGGACAGGTCCATTTGTTAGGCTGGGAGTAAGTGAGGCCAAGATCAGGTCTGTGGTGATTGGAGGTAGATGAATCTATTCAGTAACTTCTGGAGGTATATCTATACATCTTTGGTTTCAGTGTCCTTTGTTACATGGGTGAATCTATCACCCTGTTCTTACCCTTATTTCCTGATGACCAATTACCAGGCAATGGAAAGTCTCAGTCACTGTGCTTTGAAATCCATGATGCAATTAGCTCAGTGCAGAGTACAAAGTACACAGTCAACAGATATTATTGTCCTACCTAATGTCAAGTATAAGAGCAGACACACAGTAGGTACTCAAAAAATAAACTGCAGATTAATTACTTTTATTTACCCTAAATAGAACTACCAAAATTCCTTCAGATTAAACCAATGTCTGACTAAGAGCCAGCCACAAAGATTCAGGGAGTGTGTCCTCCATTTAGGCCCTAGACCAGAATCGGGACCTGGTGTTTAACTAAGAATATATCATCACATCACAAAATCAAAGGGAGTGTTACAGGCTGGAAATAAACACCAAGTACAAATTTATAACTGATTAAATAATCTAGAAAGTAGACGACAATGGAGAATGTCAAAGCTAAGATTAGAGGCCTCTCAAGGGTCTCCTTATATAACCCCATGTCCTTATATAAGGAAAGGGACTTGTGGACTCAAGAAGGGCATCCCAAGTCCCCTGATATCAAACAAGTTCAAAACAAAGATTCAAATATGGTTCTGGCGGCTTTCAGAGCAGAAGAGAAGCCATGTCCTGGCGAAGAGAGGAGTCAAGAGATGCAGTCAGACGCTGTTCGTCTTGATTCTGCCTTCAATTTTCCATATAATAATAACAGATTCTCTTTCCTGTGAGGAACTTGTAAGGTTCTAGAAATAAGGAGAACAATCCATGTGTAATGATTATTCTTCATTATCAATTTGACTAGATTTAGAAACACCTAGGAGACACACGTTGGGGCTTGTCTATGAGGTCATTTCCAGAGAAATGTGAGTAAGAAGGGAAGAGTCACCTTAAATTTGGATGGCATTATCCCGTGGCAAGGACCCAAGCTGAATAAAAGAGGAGGTATAGGAGGAAGCCTGTTTAGCTTCATTCATCTCTCCTGTCTGCATCCTGACTTTGGACACAATGTGACCAACTGCCTCATATTCTGGCCTCTACACCTTTCCTGCCATGGTAAATGTGATCCCCTCACATTATAAGCCAAAATAAATCCTTCTTCCGGTAGGTTCCTTCTTGTCAGGTCATTTGGTCATGGCCAAAAGAAAAGTAATTAGTACAAAAATTTGCTGCCATGAATGGGGTTGTTGCATAATAAACCTATCCATGTAGTTTGAAGGGGGAACATGGAATAATTTGGAGTTGTGCACTAGAGAAGTCCATAAAATGCTATAAGCAAAGTTAAATGGGTCATCCTGGGGGAAAGGGGAATATTAAAATGCTGACAGAAATGCAGATTATAAAGACAGTGCTCTCAAAGTTCCAGAGGAAGGTAAGGACTCTATTAGGAACTGAGCTAGAGGCCATTCATATCATATTCTGTCAAAAATAATCTGGCTGCATTCTGTCTGTGTCCTGAAAACATGAGTTAGATTAAAATTAAAGAACTAATTTGTTTGGTGGTGGAAGTTTCAAGACAACAGAACATGCATGCTATGGTATGGTTATTGCTCACTGCGTTTTCCCAGATTTATAGTGATGTGGGAATGTCTTTCTATATGCTGTGAAATAAAGGATCTGTTTTGGTCTATCGCAGCCACCATAGGCAGAGAAATCAGAGCATTGGTAGGAGAAGGAGGTTGGAGTTAAGGGAGATCGATCCAGCCACCCAAAGAAGCAACATGTAAGGTAACACAGGTGAGCCACGGGCCATGTGGCAGGACAGATTAATGTAAATGGGTTAAATTAAGATGAAAGAGCTAGCTAGCAATGTGCCTGAGACATAGGCCAAACGGCATGTAAATGATAGTCATTTGGGAGTAAAAGTGGCAGCAGGCAGGCCTGAATCATGGAGCTAGTCAGGGCCAGAAACCTCCTGTTACATTACAGTGAGAGTGATTAGAAAGTTGAGCAGAAAGATGTGAACTTTAGCAAGGAAAGGCACATTATTCCTATAAAAGTGAAGGTAAGATTATAAACAGAGAAAACCTAGCAATAGCAACTTCGTCAAAGCAATCAACACCTGTTTTGTGATGGATTTCTCCTGGGAAGATGCAGCACAAACATCTATTCACCCTAGAAGAGGGAACCATAGATCAAAGAAATTATTTATATGAAACTTCATCTTAATGGACTATTGAGTTGGGGGGGGGTCACTATTAGGAATATGGGATGAATGGTTACTTACAGGAGCAGAGATAACTCAAAAGCAGCTCCATCACTGAAAATCCCAACCCAAGGGGGATGATGACTTATGAGAGCTGCAATCCTGGGGCTCTTTGCACAGTTTGCACACAGCTTGACAGTCTACATCTCTTCTCTGGAGCTCAAACGTTCGGCGTCCCTTCCCACAGCAGCTGTTTACCCTTCTGATACTGCTGGGGATGGGGCGAACCAGACTACAGAACATTGCTTCTGTTCTCCCAGACACATCATCTTCTGCTTACTCTCGAGTCACTTGGGCCTCCCAATCTCTTGCTGAAAAAAAAATTTTTGTCATTCTGAAGAAGCTGTTGAACATTTCAAAAACACTGCAAAGGTGAGGCAATATGTGGTATGCCTGGATTTCTTACATGGAGCTCCCAAAGAGCTATCCAATAAAATGTGAATATAAAGCCCACATTGCTATAGAAACCCAGAAATTTTAAAGATGCCAGATATACGGGGGTGCTCAACAAGGAAGTCTAGAGGCATTGTGTGGGGCCAGTCCAGAAAGAAGACACATATGCTATAGGTAACTGAGCCAGAAAGCCAGAGCCACTTAACCATGTTGGAGTATAGATGATGCAATCATGAGCCCCAGATGCCAGACATGGAACTCCCATGTTGGATGTTTCCCTTAATATAAACCCATTCTTCCCTTTTGGAGTGGAAATGTTAACTCTGTTGCTGTATTTTGTAAGTTTGTCATGTTTTGGTGGTGGTGGTAGTGCTGATGGTAATGTTTTTGTTTGCTTTTGTTTTTACAGGGGTTCAGAGTGAAGAGGTCAATTACCTTGAGTCTCAGAACAGACTTTGTACTATGACTTTTGACCCATATTAGAACTGTTTAGACTTTGAAGGATCTAAGAGATGGACTAAATGTGCTTTGCATTATGAAAACAAGCATGAGACTTTAGGACCCATGCCATGAAATATTGTGGCTTAAAGTGAAGTAATTGGATGTCATGTTGAAAAGGGATGCATTTATGACAGCGAATCTTCATCATCAACTTTACTGAAGTTGGAATCACCTAGGAGACACACCTGTGGATGAGTCTCTGAGGATGTTTGTTGAGGTTTAATTGAGGAAGGAAGATCCATCCTAAGCATGGTAACATTCCATGGAAAGCCAATAAAAATAGGAGGAAAAGAAAAGGTCTAATATGTACCAGTGTTGATCTATCCCCCTGGTTATAAATGCAATCAGATTAGCATATTCTCCATCATGATGGGCCACATCCCATAAAACCATAAGCCTAAATGCATCCTTCCTCCTATAAGTGGCCTCTTATAAAATATTTGGTCACAGAAATGAGGACATTAATGAATATGCCACACAAATGAGATACTGACACCTTCTAACAAGATGACTTAAGGTCACTGAGATCTTCGAGCCCAGGCCTCAGTTTGCAGGTAACAAAACTAATGTGCAGAGATGTGACAGGATCACACAGAAAATGGGTGTCCGCCTCTCACTCAGAACACAAACTTACAGGGCCCTTTCATTCACGGCATGAAGCATCTCCTGCAGTCACAATACCCTCTTTCTCTGCATTCTCTCTCTCTCTCTCTCTCTCTCTCTCTCTCTCTCTCTCTCTCTCTCTCTCTCTCTCTCTCTCTCTCTCCCTCTCTCTCTCTCTCTCTCAGAAAAGATTTCTCTGTATATCTCTGGCTATCCTAGACCTAGCTCTGTCAAGCAGGCTGACCTTGAACTCACAGAAATCTGACTGCTGCTGCCTGCTGAGAACTGGAACTAAAGGCCTGTGCCACTACTGCCTGGCACATCCTAACTCTTTGCTTCTGAGCTTCCAGGCAAGGTGACCACTCATCTCTGAAGGCAGAAGAGGAAGAAGAGGCACCCAGAAGAAGCATAAGCAGTTGGCTGACTTTTTCAAGTAAGGTTCTGACATTACAAGGGGTTAGGAGGAGAAGAAATGTGAGTCCCAGAGCCAGGCCAGAACAGGGTAAGAGGCAACCATCAAATAGAGAGAAAAATGCAGCTAAGGAGACATGCAGAGACCTGAGGCTGATTCCATCCAGCATATTCTCTCTCTCTCTCTCTCTCTCTCTCTCTCTCTCTCTCTCTCTCTCTCTCTCTCTCTCTCTCTCTCTCTCTCTCATTCCTCCCTCCCTCCCCTCCCTCCCTCTCTCTCTCTCCCTCCCTCCCTCTCTCTCTCCAGCTCGAGCTTGCATGCAGACAGAAAGGCTGCTGCAGCCTTGCATCCCACGTCATTCAATTCCCCTGAGTGTTCTAAACCCAGATGATCAGATAATAAGAGGCTGAGTGGTATGCATAACATCAAGTTGATTAAATTTGTTTACTGATAATTCTTTCAGGTTCCCATGAAGATTGTGTAATTTCCTTGCCGTATTTCAAACAGATTTGGGCTAATGCATTATTGACAGCACCCTTGCAGACCATCTCCACAATGTCATTCAGGATAATTATTTCACAACAGATTTCCAGGGCCTCTGGTTCCTGTTGGGATTCACTTGGGCATAAATTACAGATCCGAATATTTAATCAGTGTCCCCATTAGAACCCCATGGCTTATTTTTAGGAGCTGCAGAGGGAGAGCGGGTGAGGGAGCGGATATTTGTATTATTACGGCATGAATACATTTCTTCCATGCTGGATGGTTTGTTGTCTCTTTTTTTTTCCCCCAAAGCTCAACCAAGCTGAAAAGCAGCCTGAAGCATCCTTGCCTTTTTTTAGAAATAAACACTAGCATTAATCTTTTGACTGCATTAAATTAAATATTAATGTTAACGGATCACATAATGTGAAGTTAAAAAAATGATTAACACTGACACCACATTCTCTCTTCGTGACTTTTCCATTATACAAATTAGTTCAGATCTAAGCATTGTCACTTTGGAAAAGTAGGATCCAAGGAACAGGAACTAGGTAATTGTTTGGGGACATTTCTAAGAAAACCATGGGGGAAAGTATCCATGAATAATGGCTGACCCCCTTTGCCTCCTGCAAAGGTATTTCAGCAGTGACTCAAGTGGACCAAAATGCTCCTTGCAAGAAGTCATCTCACGGCTAATTAACAATTCCAGCAGCACCGTCTGCATTTCCAGTCATTTGTACTTTCAGAGAAGGGAAGTCAGTGAAATAACAGGGGATATGCTAGGTCCCCACTCTCCAGCCCATCACACCTGTACAACCAGCCTCCCACTGCACCCACACACTCCAAATACTATCTGAGCCAAGCAGCCTCTTGACAGTGACTCTAGTCACTTCCTGCAGCCCTCAGACCAGCCTATCTGAGATCTGGGAAGCAGGCCAGGAATATCCTCTTTTTAAGCAGGATACCCTGGTTCCTAGGCATCTCCTGACCTCCTCCCCTTTTGTACTTGCAATTTTATATCCCTTGCTATCTGGACTGTCAGAAACCCCCAGAGAATGTTCAGGGCTTCTTCCTGTCCCATTATCCTCTCTTTTCCCTGATCACTAATTATAACTCTAGATGTTACTGTACCAAACTCAAAGGTACCTTATCCAGACTCAGCAAGGATCCCTTCTATATCCCCTAGATGTCCCCATTCAGGCTACACCTGCAACCCAGGCTTCTCAGCTGACCACCACCTGGATGTAACTGCCCAGGACTCCTGCAGGACAAAATCCCCTTTAACCAGCCCCAGTTCTAAGCATTGTCCAGTGGTGGGCTGCTTGCTCTCCCGAATCCATAAAGTCCTTCCTTGTATATGAGAAATGAGGTCAGAGACCTCCTCTCAGCCTCCCCCAGCCTTGCCCTTCTGTTATCAGTGGCCTTTAAAGTGTGATGTCTGACAGTCCCCATCCCTGCTCTCAAGAGGGAAGAATCTGCCTGGGGTTCTAGATGGGCAAGAGCAAAGAGATTCAGCCCACTGGGCCTAACCTAACATCTGTATTTGAAAGGAGGCACATTTGAACCAGGTCAAAAGCAACTGTGAGGAGGGGACTGGACTCAAAGTCGGGGGATATCAATACAGTCATTTGCTTGGCCTGATTACTTTTGGTGATGAGAAGAGAGTCTTGGGACCAGAAGGGGAAGAGCACATCCCAGAGTTCCAGGAGCATCTCCCTCTTTCCTTACCAACCTTAAAGCACCTTAGGGAAGCTCCTGACAACCCCCCACCTCCTCACTCCCCAATCACATTCATATCTTAAATCCTCAATGCTGAGCTCTGTCAGCTGAGCCAGGCAAGGAAAGCTCTCTGGGCTCTAAGAGGAGATGGCCCATTCCCAGCACGCGCAATTAGCTACCAACTATGTCCCTCCTCTGTCCACAGAGTTGACAGCCAGCACACTGGGTCCTATAATCCTGGCTTCCTGGCTTAGCTCACCAGGAGAAATTAGTCCTCATTTCTTCATGTACAGAAAGGAATTAACATAATGTGCCCCCCCACAAGAATGCTACAAGTCATGTAGAGAGAAGGAACTGGGATGGAACCCCCACTGATGAGGACCCCATCTGCACTTGGCAAGTGTATAACTTTCCTTATTGCTGTGACCAAATGATTAGCAATAAACAGCTTAAGGGAGAAATGGTTTATCTGGGCTGGCAGTTTAAGAAGGATCCAGTCCAGTCCACCGTGGCAAGAAGGGCATGATGGCTGATTATGTTGTTGAGCAGTCAGGAACTAGAGAGACCTCAGCCTGCACTGTCCTTCCTCAGTGCAGGACCCCAGCCCATGAACCCTGCTGCCCACAATCAAGGTGGCACTTCCACTATAGACTTACCAGTGGTGGGTTTCCCCTGGTGACTGAATCTAGTCACCCCGAGAAAGCACCGCATGTCCCTGCTCAACAAGTCCCACAGCAGGAGAAGTACAGCTTTACCCCAGGACTTCCTCAGCTCAGTGGGGTCTCTCCACTGCTCCACATCTTCTTCCCCTCCCTTTCAAGGTACAGAGAGGCAGGAAAGGCCAGACCTGTGAAGATGCCATGGGTGTGTGTACTTCCTCTCCTCCTCCTGCAGGACACCCCACACACCTGATTCTACCTGGAGACTTTTCGCTGCCTACCTGATCCCTAGTCTCTCAACAGGGCCTTGCATGTTCCATCTACACTTTCTTAGACACACTCTCAACCATTTTGATTACATAAGATCTTGCTCAGGCTGGCCTTGAATACCAAGTAGCTGGGCTTACAGGCATGTACCATCATGCTTGGTGAGCAAACGGCTTTACTACTCACATGGTCCACAGTCCATTTCTGTTGCCGGTAACAATGAACTTAGACTCTACTTCATCCTACTGTCACAGAGTCCTCTGAAATGGAGGGAGTGTGCACCTTCTGCTGCAGTTTGGATATGACTTTTCTCCAACTCTCATCTAAAAACTTGGTTCCCGTTAAAATGTATTGAGAGCTATTGATGCATTGAAGATATGTTTGGGGCATTGAGACTCCATTCTAACTAAGAAGGGATTCCTAGAGAGTAGATTGTTATAAAGTCAGTGCTTCTGTCCCTTCCCATCTCCTCTGTTCATCTATTTCCTTTATACTCTTTCTCCGAGCATTGAGCCCTCATCAACCTTCATCATGAGCAGATGTCAATGCTGGCTGCCTACACCATAAGCCCACATGAACCTCTTTTCTATATAAATTTCCTAGCCTAGAGTATTCTGTTATAGAAATACATGGACTATGATGCTATCTATTCCTGGAGGATTTGCAGGGTCCCTAATTCGGTTTATTGGTAATAATCATCCCTTACACTTAACATCAACCACCCATTTTTCAAAGCTGTCCTACATACTCATTGTCACACCCTCAGGTGATAGGCAGGACCCATATTGCTGTTAGTAGGTAACGTTGACAAGTCACCAAGAGGGAGAAAAATATGACAAATAAGGAGCTCTAGGAAACAATTTTGCTATCGCCATTAACAGTGCTATTAAAAGCCACCATTGCTGAGCACAGGCACACACTGCATACTGAACGCAACACCTCTGTGCACAAGCTTTGTTCTCCACCCATAAGGAAACAGGTTCGGAAAGGAAACCTGAATCCAGTTCTACCTGGCTCCAAACCTCAATTCTCAGCCATCATATTAAAGCCCCCCACCACACCCCGTGGTCACTGCCTCATCTTCAACACTCACCTCTTAACCAGCCTCCCAGGTCACTGCTTTGACCTGGAATACTGCAGTTGAGATCCTGCAGACCAGAGAGACTAAGATCCTTCCAGAAGGTTCTCCCTGCACCCAGCCTTCATGGGGAAAGGAAGTGAAGTAGGGTAAGGCCAATTGGTCAGTAACGTTCTGTCCAACATGGAGCCCTGATTTGAACTTCCTCAGTGACAAATCTTAATTTCTACTCTTTGTCTTGGAGGTGAGAAGGATGGCTGGATGGCAGGCAGGGGTGAGGGTGGGGTATACCACCGTATTGTTTAACTAGAATACAGAATCATCTAACCCTAACTGGGGAGGGTCCTAATTACAAAGGCCCAGAAGGAAGTCCTAGGGTTGGTTGGGCCTGCCCCTTGTATTGCCGTGAAGGCAATGGAGACAGAGAAGGCCAGTCTCTACTGGGTGAGAGAGAGGGGGAGGAGCTGAGAGGAGGCCTGGCTTCTGTGGCTGGCTCTGCTGTGGCCCAAACTGCTGACTTTACGCTTTCCCAGAGCTCTGAGGTGAAGCCACGCCCACATGCAGCCCGGTGGGACCAATTAGAGCGTTTATAGCCAAACACCAGAGGGTGTGCTCCCTTAGCTTCATCTAGCAGGCTGTTATAATATAGAAGCACCTATGACATTACACAGATTAATACTCCACTGAGCAAATTAATCCTTGGGATTTCACGCAATACCTGTGGCTTATAAATTTTAATTGGTTCTAAACTGCCACCTGAATTGATGTGAAAGAGTAAGGACGCCAGAAAACGGCTCAAGCCACACACACGCATGGGTTTAATTTCTAGAAAAGGAGGAGAGGCTATTACAGATGCTAAGGGGTGAGTGAAGAACTCAGACTTCCGGTACCCATCTCAGTATTCCCACACCATGGAGGAAGAGAATAGAGAATAGAGGCTACCTCCTGAGACCTGAGCCTCCTTCCCCTGCCCCTTCCAGGATTCCAGGCCCCCATTAACTGAGCAACGCCACAAGCTACAGCACTTGGAATGGGTCAGTACTGCGGCAGGAGTTGGGAAGCTGGGGTCTGTGCATGAGATGGCTGCCACACAGGATACAGACGCCCACTCGGCAATCTATGTACAAACAGAGGCAGCATTGCTGTGAAGACAACGGAAGTGGAAAGAGGGCCTCGGCTCTCTCTACTTCTGTTGCAGAGCACTCCCGACCCTTCATAGACAGATTTATGAAGCTTCTTTGGTTCGACAAACTTGGTGGCCTCTGCTGCTGATACGCTTGTAATTCAGCTCCACCCACAGCTAGTCCTGGAGCTGTGCTCCACTCCGGTCCTCTTCAGTCCTACATCTTTCCTTAGATGAAGAATCACCGCCCTGTGAGACTGGCGGCTCCCCTTGAACTTTCTACAGTGACGGCAAAGGCGTGTATCGCGCCACCCAGTGGTAGCAACTAATATTTGTGTCACCAGACCCCTTGAAATGTGGCTGCCTCCTCTGAAGAACTGACACTTTTCCCTCATGGTCTCTCAGCCAGATATCCTCGGTCATTTCACCCTTACCCAGCAGCTAGTTTTCTGAATTCTTAATTGCATTTACTTATCTGTGTGTGTGGAGGTCAGAGAGCATCTTTCACGAGTCAGTTCTGCCCTTCTACCATGGATTCCCAGGATTTAAGTCAATCAGACTTGGAGACAACCTCCTTTACCCATGGAGCCATGTCACCAGACCTCAGCAATTCTTTTTAACATTTCTTTAACTGTATTATTTCTTGTGGATGGGTGTTTATGCTTGCGTGGGTATCTTGCACCAATGTGTGTAATGTAGAGGCCAGTGAAAGGCATGGGATTCCCTGGGAATGGAGTCACAAACAGTTATGATGCAACATGTGGGTACTAGGGATTGAATCTGGGTCCTCTAAAGAGAAGCCAGACCTCTCACCAGCTGATCCATCTCTCTGCACAATTCTTGAATCTTTCTCTCTTGCTATAAAATGTCAATCAAGCCAGATGTTTGTCTCTAACCCTAGCACTCCAGAAGCAGAGGCAGGGGGATCACAAGTTTGAGACATCCTAGGCTTCAGAGCCAGAGATGTCTCAAAAATGAAGGAGGTTGTGAAGATAACTTGGGTTAGTAAATCGCTTGTCGTGCAGGCATGAAGACCTGAATTCAGTCCCAGTACCCATGTTAAAAAGCTGGGTATGGAGTGGAGGTATGGTGTTGGGCAGATGGGAGGCATAGGAGTGCGTGTGGGATGGAAAACAACTGGAATAGACCGTCTTTGCCAGTTGGAAAGGTAGAAAAAGCAGAATGTGTTCATGGAGTGCCAAGATGCTGTGAGGGAGGGACAGAGAGGCAGAATGGGGAACATGAAGCTGGTGTAAGTACCTGCATTAACTGAGGTCACCTTACTGCTCTGTGACCTTCTCTAAGACCCTTCGTCTCTGCCAGGTGGCCATGCAATCTCTAGGGTTCATCTTCTAGTCTAACCTGCAAAGGGCAGGCATAGGCCTGTGAGACTTAACACTAGGCGGACATTCCTATTGAGATTATTATGTCAGTGGTTCTCAACCTATAAGTCAAAACCCCCACAGGGATTATAGATCAGATATCTTACATATTAGATATTTACAGCATGGTTCATAACAGTATCAAAACCATAATTATGAAGTCACAACAGAATAATTTTATGCTTGGAGACCACCACAAAATGAGGAACTGCATTAGGAAGGTTGAGTACAAGAACCCACAGCACCTCTAATCATAAGCACCCCTGGAGGCTTCCAGAAAGAAAATTTCTCATCATTTTGCAGTAGTGTGGGTGTGACTCTCCTGGAAGGCTGATGTACCAGGGTAATATCCCTACATCACTCTTGGTTCCTCAGCCTAGTCAGCCATTCAACATCCGCATCTCCAAATACACACATTACTTTGTAACCATTATGTTTAAGAAAAAAAAATGAATTTTCTAACGGGAAAGGAAATTGGGGGGAATCATCTTGTGCCCACCAAAAAGAATCCTGGTACACTGACTCACACAGACTCAAATAAGCCAGGAGGACAGTGCCAGCATGGAACCTCCTATAATCCAGTAGTCAACTGCATCAGTTCTCAAGGGATGACACCCTAGACTGGAGCATCAGGACCCTGAGAACCTCTCAGATGAGTCAATAAACAGGTCTCCTCCAGAGCTCAACCAGAAAAATCTGTGGTGGGAACCACTAGCCCATGTTTTAAATTCTCTCATCTCTCTCTCTCTCTCTCTCTCTCTCTCTCTCTCTCTCTCTCTCTCTCTCTCTCTCTGTGTGTGTGTGTGTGTGTGTGTGTGTGTGTGTGTGTGTCTGTGTGGTGGGATTTAGGTGTTAACTGATAAGGTTGGGAGGCATGTCTTTAGAGTCTTGGGAGCCTGAAGGGGGTGTGGCCAGCCCCATTTAAAAGCGGCTATTGGGAACTTGAGCGCTTTGTTTTGCTTTTTTAGAAATTAGATTAGAATTTAATGTCTAGATTATCTTATTGTTAAAATGTTTTAAGGTTTAACTTATAATAATGTGTTAAATTATTTTTTAATAAATATTAATCTTATATTTGAAATATTATAAATAAAATGTATTATAATAGCTGATGTCCCAAATATCTCTCTCTCTCTCTTTCTCTCTTTCTCTCTCTCTCTCTCTCTCTCTCTCTCTCTCTCTGTGTGTGTGTGTGTGTGTGTGTGTGTGTGTGTGTGTGTCTTTGATACCATGGTATGCATGGATATACCATGGATAGATGCTAGAAGACAGCTTTATGGAGTTGGGTCTCTCCTTCCACCTTTGGGTAGGTGGGTTTCAAGAACCAAACTCAGGTTGTCAGGCTTCTACATCAAATGCCTTACCTGTTGAGCCATCTCCAGAACTAGTGTCCCGTGTTTTAAGAACTTCCAGTGGTTCTGATGGCCCGGTCTGCAGTTAACCCACCATATCAAATACCCAAAGAGTCAACCAACCTTGAACAGAAAAATATTGAAAAGGAAATTGTACCTCTTTTGACAGGGAACAGGCTTCCCCCAAGAGAACCATGACACACTCAGTGTCTGCCCTGTGCTGGTGTCTTAGAGGAGTACAGCTGATCAAGAACATTAGACCACTCTCCACAATAAAGATGAGAATCCTCGGGTTTAGCACCCTAGGAACATCATGAAACCAGTTCTCCCAGGATAGAGAGTTCGAGTGCATTAATGGACTATGAAAGTCTCTGAAGGCCAGGGTCCTACCGTCTTTCAGCTCTGCGTGCCCAGCCCTAGTCCAGGTTGTTATGATTTCATTCAGACTCCAAGGCAATGAAGCAGAAAAGAGAACAATGCAGGTGTGGGCTTACCCACTGGGAGGTCATCTCCCAACCCCTACCTTGTACTGAGTGATAACCCTTTGCCATGCAGCCACTCCAACCTGAGTCCCAGTCCAAATTACTTCTCCAGATCTGGGGATCTCCCCCAAAAGCAGAAGAAGTGGCCTGTACAGGACCCTGTAAGTTAATCGCTTAATACTGTGTACAGAGGGCCAATCAGTCTGGGAGTGAATGTGGCTAATACTGTTCATGGCATCCAACTGAAAAATCCAAGGCACCAGAATGCAAAGGAAGGTTTCTTTCAACTTCTAGACTAGATTGTTGAATAAACTTGAAAGATGAGGAAGGGTTCGCTGGGGTGGGCGAGGGCTATTCAGAGAAAGAATAAAGGTTCTTTTGGTAAAGAAATATTAATCGTAATATTCACATTGCGTTAAAATATATGTTTGAGATCTCCAGAATGAGATGTTCATAAATAGATAAGCTTTAAGTGGATGATTTTTTAGCCTGGATTTTCCTGTACTGGAATATAATTAACACTTCCTGAAGCCAGCTAGCTTGGAATAATTTAGTTCAATTGTAAGTATGCAAAACACTTAACAATTAGCTCCATGAAATGAGACCAGCAAGCACTGAGCAGACTTCATTAATGCCCTAAGTGCACATGCCCCATTATGAGAGCTTTCAGAAATATTGTATGAATCTGAAATACCCTCATAGAATGGAACTGGGAGGGAGTTTCCGATTATTTCCATTCATTTGAAAGCTACATCTCATAACGCAGCCATCTGAAAGATGATGGCAATTGCTTTTAATATTTTTACAGCCTCCAAGGTGGTTAAAGAGAGAGAGAGAGAGAGAGATGGGGGGGGCAGCAAGAAAAGAAAAGAAACCAAAGGATTGTAATGAGGTCTTTAAAGCCAGTGTGATTTAATTTTCCATTAAGAGAAGCAGCCTGAGCAGAGTAAAGCTCATGGGTTCTCTTGGAGTCGGGGGACACTGCACACGGACTTTATCCACCTGTGTTCCTCACCTATACAATGGAGCTAACCAGAAGTATTTATTAATCAAACTAGTAGCTCTCAGAACTTGTCCTGACCGGTCAGAATGTATGGTGGCGGTAAGTTCCTCTCATCCTGGACTTCTGCTGCCAGAATCACAGGGCTTCTCTTAGAGGCCTGTTGAGCACTTTCCATGGGAAGGGGCACAGAACAGGATAGAGGGGGTGTGGGAAAGTGGGAGGGTGGTGACATATGAATAAAAATGAAGTCTGGAGACAAAACCTTCCTAAAATGAGGATCAACTCTGGGGTTGGAGAGAACTCAGTCACTAGTGCAATATCCCTTTCTAGGACAAGGCCTGAGTTTTATCCCCAAACCCACATTTTTTAAAAAGCCTATAGTGGTGGTGACCCCAGGCTAGGCTAATCCATCAAGCTCCAGGTCAGGGAGGAAAAACACCCTGAAGTTGTCTTCCAGCCTCTCCACACTCTGAGTAGACAATAGAAACAGTAACAACAAAGTAGTGTCTCCACTCTGCAGTCGCCAAGGTGTAGTTTTAACTCTCCTCCTGAAATAAAAACCACAAGTTGGAAGCCCTCTACCTTGTGAGGCTTGTTCGGTGCCTGCCCAAATGACACTTGGTCACAGAGTGGGGACAGTCATGACACAGGGTCTCCCACAATAAAGATGGTCCAAAGAGTTCATTCCAACTCCTGAAGGTCAGACCAAATAAAGAGCCTTTGCTGCTTCATCTGCCTTTGGTCCTTGCAACCCCAGGACAAGCTGGCTGCATGACAGGGAACTCCAGAGACAGTAGCCCCTGAATGAGACCCTAAGAATCTGATTTTTCTAGGCAGAAGGGCTCTTCTAAAGAAGAGAGGAAAGGGTTATTACAAGGGAGGCAGGTGACACCTTCAACTGGGTTGGAATCAACTCAGTACCAGGATGGTCAACTTCTTTCTATAGCCCACTTTACAAAAAAAGGAAAGGAAGAAAACAATGGCCAGAAAGCTCAGAGTGAGGTCAAGACCACATTGCTAAAAAGGCAATAGCACTGAAGGTAGATTCCTGTTCAGTTCTCTGCATCAAAGCTCTCACCCACTCAGCGGGAACACCCTGAGGAAGAAGAAGCCAGCACAGTGATAAATTCTCTGGAATCTGCATGGGAAGTAGCTGGGAAGGACAGCATACTAATCTCTTGCCGCTACAGTAGTGGAAAACAAAAGGCAATCATATCTCATCTAGTAGATCAGAACACCACATATACAGGTGGGGGATGGCCCAGTGGGTAGGTAAAGTGCTTGTTGTGCAAGCATCAAGACCTGAGTTTGGATCCTCAGCACTCACCTAAAAGCCAGGCATGGAGAAGGGGCAGAGTCAGGGAGACCCTTGGAGCTTATTGATAAGCCAATCTAACAGAATCCAGGAGCTCCAGACTCAGTGAGAGACTCTGTCTCAGAGATAAGATATGTCCTTTTTTCAGTGCAAACCCTGCATAATACTAGATAACTTCACAATAGTCTCAGTAAACCACATCAGCCCGGGCATGATGACTCACATCTATAATCCTTAGGAAGCTAAGGCAAGAGGACCATCCAGAGTTGGAAGCTAGCCTGGAATACATAGTAAAACCATATCTAACATATACAGACATCAGCAAAGTCCTTTCGATAGAGAAGGCAACACAAGAATTCAGACCAGGACATTTTGGGGAGCCACATAGCCATGCATCTTTTGTTAGAACAAACTTAATTCCGGATTTCTTGGCAATAATCTCGATATCCAATAATGTCAGTAATAACAATTACTATTTACATACGTGATATCATAACTTTCTTCTAGGAATTGGGTCATTTTGTGTAAAAAATCATGTCCCTACAAAGCTGAGGTTGAGAGAGTGCTTGCCTATTGTGTGTGAGGCCCTCAAGTTCAAGCCCCAGCACCACAAAAATTGGACATTATGATGTACACCTGTAATCACAACACTCAGGAGGTAGAGGCAGAAGGGTAAGGAGATCTAGATCACCCTCAAGAACACAGAGAACTTGAGGCAAGCCTGTGCTACATGAGACTTTATCTTAGAAAAAAATAGTACCCTGTAAGCTGTGTACATACCTGCATGAAGGTATAGATTTACCATTACAAAACTTTATTTCAGGGAAAGACCATTTAGTGCCTGAAGGCAGGGCCCAGGTCTAAGAAGAATCTAGGGAAAATCTCAGGAAGGCACTTAATAGCCAACAGATTCAAAACTTGGGTTCACAAGTTTAACCAATAGTTTCCAAGAATTACTTTACCCAATCCTGAAATGCCAAGATGTGTAATACCCCAGTATGTATTATTTTCTTTAAAAACCCTCTCACATCTGAGATAAGGGCTGAATTCCTTCCTCTCACCTCTGAACTCAGGGCTGAACTCCTTCTGCTGGGCCAGGGTTCAGTTGAACCTGTCCAAAAGAATAAAGTGACCCTCGTGTGTTTGCATAGGAATCCAGCTCCCTGATGGCCTTTGGGGGTCCCCAACACGGGCATAACACCTGCAATTCCAGGACTCAGAGAGCTAAGGCAGGAGGGGTGAAGAGTGTTCAAAAAATAGCCTGGGCTACATGGTAGGAATCTACCTCAAAAAAAAAAAAAAAAAAAAAAAAGGAGTTGGGGGAGAAAATACCTAAGGGCTGGAAAGATGGCTAAGTAGTTAAGAGCACTTACTTCTTCAAAAGATGGGGGTTTGTGGGAGCTTACGATGACTCCATCTTGTGGCTTTATTTCCATCTTGACTTAAGGTCAGAGAGTTCAAGCTTCTTTAGTTTCTCAAGGCCAAACAACAGGATGTTTGGTCAAGTAGTGACCACATGTCTAGCTTCCAAAGCCAGAAAAATGGAATGTTTTGCCTAAGGCTGTGGTCGCTAGATGTTTTGAGTATTAAGAAGTTGCTTACACTTGTTTGTTGCTTGAACCAATGGTAAGGAAGCCTTTTTGCCCCTCCCCCAGGGTGTTAAAAGGCAATGAGAAATAAACTCGGGCTGCTACATATTGCCTGAGAGCCTTTTCAATCCTAGTTTTCTGTCTCTGTTTTTCTCATTCCTCATTCCTCTCTTCAGGGCTGTTTCAACCCGACAGGGGTTCGATTCCCAGCACCTGTATGTTGGCTGACAATCATCTAAAACTGCAGTTCAGGGCATCTAATGTCCTCTTCTGGCCTCTGGGCACCAGGCTCACATGTGGTACACAACATACATACAGGCAAAACACCATACACATCAAACAAATTCTTTTATTTAATTTTTTTCTTGTGAGGGCTGGGATATGACTCAGTGTATAATGTTTTCCTAGCTTGTCCAAAGACATGGTTTCAGTCCCTAAGACTAAACTAAAAAGCAACAAACAAAAACCTTCCACTCGAACTTTATTATTCCCAATGTGTAGAGTAGGAAGTGAGGCTCTTACTTTTGCCTGACCCATCCGAGGGCAGCCAGTAAAGGATGAATTTGAATCTGGGCCATCTTTGGTTAAACTAGGTATCTAATGAAGACAGACTCACCAAGTATTGCCACCAGAAAAACACTACGCATGGAAAAGGAACACTCTAGAAGATGTAAAGTTAGTCTCATGTTATAAGGAAGCAAAAGGGACCAGAAGTGGGGTTCAATGGAAGAGTGCTGGTCAGACCCCCAGCAATGCAAAAACTAATAAAATTCAAATGAACAGAACATAGCACAATTGATAAAGCACTTGAATTGCAAACACACAGCCCTTAGTTCCTCCAGAAAGCTAGGCTTGGTGCTGTATACCTGTAATCCCAGCACTGGGGAGGCAGAGGGAGACGGGGGCATCCCTGATGCTCCCTAGCTGGTCAGCCTAGCTTCCTTTGCAAGTTCCAGACCACTGAAAGACTTTGTGTCAAAACAAAAAGTTAGACAGTACCTGAAGGCTGACCTCTATATGTGTTCACACACATACATGTGCACCTGCACACTTATGTACACACACACAAATTAATTTAAATAGATGAAAGAAAGTACAAGAAATAATACAAAAAGAAGCATTTGGGGCCAAATCCATGTCCTGGCACTTTGGCCTCAATTTTCCCTTCTGTAAATTGGGATTAATAACACCCTCCGCTCTGGATTCAGGTGGAGATTCAAATGAATAACTCATATGTGCTCTGGAACATGGTTCCAAAAAGGGCTCCCTTTTCTGACTCCTTGGGGAAAAAAAAACCTGAACAGCTTCCTCTGATTCCAACCAAAGACTGACTTCATGATGCTGCCAGCATCCCCTGGTCCCTGGGTGGCAAGGATTGATGGGATGTATAAAAAGGTCTTCTAGAATCTTGCTCAGTACCACTTTCCGCAGATACCCTTCAAGCTTCTGCAGCAGCCTCGTTTATCAGGCTTGTGAAAACATGGCAGTGAACCACCGGGTCTGCAGCCCAGTCCCAAACTGTGCCTCACACAGAGATTGATGGCTCGAGTGATGAAGAGAGAAAGGCTGGCTAGGGCAGCTCCTTTGTCCCTAGGAAGAGAAATCTCACCCCTGGCTGGCTCATATGGTCCAGAGAGATTCACAGTCTGACTGCAGGGCCCAAATGGGGAAGAAAGAGTGGGCTGGTACCAGAAAACCTGCTACTCAGTAAAGAGCACAGAGGCTTGTCCCAGATCACATAGCAGGACTGTGTGCAATCAGGTGGCTCTGTGACCTTGAACTCTCACCACCCTCTCTGTGCCTTCATAGCATCAGCTCTAAGCTAAAGGAAATAATGTAAACCTTTTACAGGGCTATTGAGTATATTACATGGCTTCAGACCGATAAAGTACCTTGAGAACTGTGTGACCCATTCTAAGGTCTGTATTTTATTAGCTACTGTCTTGTGTGAACCTGCCTCCCTGGTTTTTACTATAAGAGGCCTTTGGCTCCCATACTGGTGCTCTTTCCATAACATGAGAAACATCTCCCTCGGGCCAGACAGCTGCCCTGTCTGTCAGTGGCTGCCATGTCAGTCTCCTACCTTGGAGGATTGAGGAAGCTGACCATTGCTCTAGAGGTGACTGGGAGCCCACAAAATAGGATGCCATTGACTCTGCTCCTCTAGGCCCTGAGGAAGATGAACAAGATGACTCTCCCACCTGCTCCAGCCACTCTGCCTCACTCTTCTCTCTCTCCGTTCTTGGAACTGCTGTCTCCTTTCCCAGTTCCAATAGGAAGAGAGGTAATCTCAGGTCTTCCAAATCTGATCCTGTCCAAGTTGCCAGGAATGGACCTGGCACTCTATCACTGGATATCTCATCTGGCTTTTAGCCATTGTCCTATTTTAGGAGGAAGAGGAGAACATATGTTCCAAGCTTGTGTCTGAAGGAGCATTCACTTCTCCAGCCAAGGACCTCAGGCTTTCCCCAGCTTGATTCTTTTTTAAGTATTTATTTTAGTTTAGTTTAGTTTTAGTTTTAATTATGTATGAGGAAGGGGGTATGTGCACACATGAGTGCAAGTTCCCATGAAGTCTAGAAGAGGGAGTCATATTCCCTGGAGCTGGAGTTACAGGTGGCTGTGAACCACCCAGTGTGGGTACTTGGAACCAAACTGGGGTCCTCTGTGAGAGCAGCACATGGTATTAACTGCCAAGCCTTTTCTCCAACCCTTTAACTCAAGCATAACTTAACCCAAAGTCTCATTGTTTACAGGGACCATTCCATGCCCCCTAGCAGCTCCAAAGGGAACTAAGGGAAAGCAAGCCAATAAACAGCATTTCTCCATGGTCTCTACTTCAGTTTCTGTCTTGAGTTTCTGCTCTGACTTCCTTTATGGTAAACTATAAGATATAACGTAAAGCAATATTTTCCTCCCCAAGTCTGTTCATTGTGTTTATCCCATCAATGGAAAGCAAACCAGGACAGAGGCAAATAGAAAACAAACAAAAACAAAACAATGTTGTTGTTGAAATCTGAAATGTTCTACACAAGCTCATGTTTTGAATACTGTTCTCAGCTAGTAGGTACTATTTAGGGTAGTTCCGGAGCTTCGGCGGCAGAAGGAGGTCACTAGTATAGGTAATCCCATGTCTGATTTTGCCTTTGCTCTTTCTACTTATGGATCCACCAAGTTGTAAGTAGCCACAGCCTCACTACCATAGATTAGAGCCACTCTGCCATGCCTTCCTTGAACTTTGCTCTAAAATCATAAGCCAAATCAAATCTTTCTCCCTCAAATAACTTCTGTCAGATATTTTAGTTATAGAGTCACAAATGTCTAGCCACCCAGCCCAAGAAAGTTGGACACTAGAGACAGAGACAGAGAAAGAAGGCATCTTGATCTCTGGTGGCCTCTCAGATCTAGTTTTCATGCGCCCTGCCAGCTGTGCTTTCCAAAGGAAAGTCCTTTTCCTCCTCCTCCAATAACAGCATACTTCTCCATCCCTGGTGCATGAGCTCGCTCCAGAAGGCAGTGTTCCATGCAAGCCAATTATTCCACCAGCAGAAATGGATTAGTGTCTTTCATGGGTGCACATCTAGGCACAAAGGCATCATTCAAGGCCTCTTGGTTCTATTACAAAGGACATAACCCCATGATGACTGAATACCCTTTTTAAGAGCTCAAGATCCACATGTCTGCACAGATTCACCCAAATCTTCTCAGCAAATCTGCAGGTTAGGCTCCTACAAACAGCCTGGTTATATTTCAAGAGCAGAGAAAAAGTCTGAAATACTCCCACAGTTACTGACCTTCGCTTCATGTCCAGCCATGACATGAAGGATTGCTTGTTTTGATTGCCTGAAACTGACAAAGTTATAACCCTGCCAGGCCACTGCATCATTAGCAAGCAAGCTGCTCGGTGTCAAAAGACTTGAGTTTAAATGATGGCTCTACTACTGACTCTATGACTTCAGGAAAATTTTCTAACTTTTCATTGCTCAAATTTCTCATTTCAGGTTGGGTATATGTCACTCAGTGGGAGAAAATGTGTACTGAACACCGGAGATTTTAGAATTAGTCTCCTAGACAGCAAGGATTTTTTTTCATTTCTCATGGAAATAGGGCCTGATAGTATGGTTTAGAAAACATAAACAAAATGTAGGGAGAGACCTGTTTTTTTTTTTTTTCAGTTGTGTGGTCACTGGTACATTATCCATATTCCTGTGAGTAACCCTAATTAAACTTACTGAACTACCAAAAATGAAGAAGGAAAGGGAAGGAGAGGAAGAGGAGGAGAAAGTAGAAGATGAGGAGAGAAAGATCAATGTGAGGGCGAAGGGACAGGAGACAGTAATGGGGAAAATGAATAAGAGCAAAATACATTGTATACATGTATGGAAATATCAATAATAGAAATTAGCAAAATACAATATCAAAATAGAATAGCGCGAGAGGTTGTCTGTCCACCACTTATCTTTCTTTCATATAATAACCAGCAACAAGGAGGCATGGAAGAAACATGTTACAATAGATTGAAGGGTATGTGGGGTGGGCTGCTTGGCTGGCTGTTTGGTTTTAAGAAACTCTTAATGTAATGAAAACATAAAAATTCAGGTTGAAGTGTCATGTTTACCTTGTCATAGGAGTTGATCTTTTTCCAACACTTCCTGCCATGTCTTGACCTCTTACCTGCTCACCATGCTCCTTTCAGGAAAGCAGAACTCTCTCGAGTGCACAGGTGACACATCTGACTCCTGGCTGCCCTTTCTGCCCTCACAAGGGCATTGGCAACACTGTGTAGAGATCTGAGTACTCGAGTCAACCAGTTGTCTCTAGCTCAAATGCCAAAAGGAAAAAAAGACCAAAAAAAAAAAAAATAGGTACGGGGTTTGAGATATCTAGACTACTTGACTTTTAGAACCTCTGCCCCAGGGTTATGAAGGGTCCCAGACTGGGTCCAGGATCAAGCATATGTAATATTTAAAGACCTCAGAAAGCTGGCTAGTTCATTCTGCCAATCTCAGAGATCCTTAGGAATAGAGAGCATCTAGAAACTAGTTCTCAATCTGTGAGTCTCAACCCCTTTGGGGATCTAACAATCCTTTCACAGAGGTAGCCTGAGACCATGGGAAAACACAGATATTTACATTATGATTCACAACACTAGAAAATTACAGTTATGAGGTAATAACAAAATAATTTTATGGTTGAGGGTCACCACAACACAAAGAAGGTCACATCATTAGGAAAGTACTGCTCTGGAGCTTTCCCTGTCCTGGGGAACCTTGCCTGTGTGTATTATCAGTACAGAACTACATGCTATAGGCACAATTTGTCCATACTCTAACCCTATTCCTGCTATTTACTCTGTGCTGAGAGACAATGGACACTTGTCTCATCCTTCCTCAGCAGGCTTCCTCAAGTGGAGCAGGACTGAAGGAAGGAAGTGATGTAGTGAGACATGAGTTACCAGTGGAGAATATGGCAAGGGCTAGACAGGCATCAGACCTCATTCTGAGGGTCTTACTGATGGTTATGCTACTGCTGTCAAACAGAGAACCTGCTAGTTACTTCCTCTCAGCCTCTGCCTCTCACCCACTCTGCTTTCCTCTGTATCATCCCTGGTTCTGAAGTAGGTTGGAATAATGAGGAAATAAATGAATGGTTTCTTCTGGAATGTCTAGTTCCTGGATTTCCAAGTTCTGTTGTTCAAGAACATGCATTCTGTAAGTCCCTATTGTTACCTGAAAGAGTCTTGGCATCAAGCAGGCTTGGCACCAGGATGTTTACCAAACTGGGCTAGAAATATCCCCTATGAACAATGCACAGTGAGATAGGTGACCAGGAACTAGGTCAGTGGAGAGAGATTCCCCTTCCCATAATAACAGGAACAAATTTGGAGATGGAACATTGATTCCTCATCAACATTTTGTTTGTTTAAACAGAGTCTCACTCTAACCCAGGCTGGTCTCAAACATGGAAGCCCCTCCCTCAGCCTCCAAGATACTAAGATTATAGAATTTTGTCACTGCACCTAGTCCATTCTCTCCTAAGACATATATGTGTGTGTGTGCATGCGCATATGGACACATGCATACAGCCAGGCCAGGGAAGAAAATTACCAAAACTCAATCTTCCAGACAGTGGAATGGAAACCATGGATTGTGCAAAGCAGAGCTATTGTGATACCAGGAGTTCATGGGAAATTCCATTATCCTGAGGCATATCCTGCCATGTGCAAAAAAGTAATACTAACAGGTAAACACTCTATTCCAGAGACCATATGGAATCAGCATAGATTCTAGTGTGAAGTCATGGATCCCCAGAACAAAACAGAAGCCAAATATGAAGAAGGTTCAGGATTCAAGAACTGCCCAGAAGGAGGGTCAGGTCTCTTGGACTAGGGTAGGAAGCTGCCTCACCTCAGCTTGCCTCCCCCTTCAGAAAGGCCAAGAAGAGGCATCTACTCTCCACTGGTCTCTAGATCTCAGAACCACAGGCTACCTGGCTACTCAGCACACTCCATGATATTCCATGCCTCTACACCTTTTTCTTACTGTACCCTTTCCCAAGAAGCCCTTCCTACATGTCTCACTTTGCTGATTATTATAATCCAAGACTAAGCTCAGAGTCCACCAAACTGGCTAAGATGCTTCACATCTTCATCTTTCACCCCTTTCTCAGAGTCTTACCATGGGCCCTTGGCTTCCACTGGGTCAAGATCCTTCTTGGTTATCTTTGGACCCTATTATAGATATTATTTTAAGATGTATTACATTTGTTTATTCCATGGAACATTTGTTTAATGATGCAAAGATGTGTTGCATTATTTTATGTTGCATCTGTTTAATTCTGTGAAGTTATGTTCCTTTGCCTGTCTAATAAGAAGCTGAACAGCCAATAGTGAGGCAAGAGAAAGTATAGGTGGGGCTGGCAGGCAGGGAGAATAAATAGAAGGGAAAATCTGAGAGGAAAAGAAAGAGGAGCAAGAGAAGATGTGAGCGGCCAGACACCCAGACACCCAGCCAGGCACAGAGTAAGAATGAAATATATACAGAAGTAAGAAAAGAAAAAAGCCCAGAGGCAAAAGGTAGGTGAAATAATTTAAAGTTAAGAAAAGCTGGCTAGCAACAAGCCAAGCACTTCTAATAAGAATAAGCTTCTATGTATGATTTATTTGGGAGCTAGGTGGCACCCCCTCCCCAAAAAAACAGCCAAAACAACCAATAACAGAGCTCCAACGCCTATCACGAGACCTGGTGTACAGTTGCTAGTGGGTCCAGGTCCCACTGTGGAGGAAACAGTGGCTTGGACTGTAAGAGAAAGAAGGTAAGGACATGTAACAAAGATAGACATGAGCAGGTTAAAACTGGTGTTTTGTCCAAATGCACAGTGCTCAGGGATGGTGAGGAGGTATAGAGGTGTCTTGTACTGGCCTGATAACCAGAAGCACGGGAGAAACATGAGCTCTCTTAGTTAAGAGATAACTTGATGATACAAGGAAGATGGCACCCTTCCTAAAATCGCCCACTCTAAATTTAGTATGCTCCTAAAATCATTCTAATCATAGACAACCCTGGCAGTTGGGAATTTTACTGCCAGGGATTAGAAAGTAGGCATAAGACAGGACAAAGAGAAAAAAAGAGATAGAGAGAGGTACTAGCAACAGATGTATCCCCAAAGGTTTCAACAAGAACCTGATCCAGAAGGAATCTGACGCAGATCCTCTAATAGGGACCCCCAAGCCAACACACACACACACACACACACACACACACACACACACACACACACACACACACACACACACTCACACACACACGAGGTAAGAAGGGAAAGGGGAGCTCAAGAGAATCACACTCTGAAAGAGGGTAGTGGAGGGAGGAGAAGGCCGTGTTTTCCTGCCAAGCTCCAGCATCCTCAGGACCAGCCTGATGTTGGGACAGAGGACAATAGAGCTGGGAGGGAAAGTGGGGGAGATAGTGACCCAGCTCTCTGGGCACAATGCACAGCACACCCATCTTCCTGGAGATACCCCAAGACAAGGCCCAGGAAGAAAATGTTGGGGAGCCTCTGGATTCCTGGTTCCATGGCACTACCTATGTGATGACCTGAAGGTACAGAAGTTAGAGAATGGGCCAGAACAGTCCTAGAGAAACAACGGCCCACCCAGGAAGGAGACTAGGGATGTGCAATATTTGTGTGGCTGAAGGAGTTCCCAGTGCTGTGTGCCAGCCAAAATTGAACTCAGCCTCTGACAGCAGCCCCTTAGTCTACATGGAGACCACCACAGAGCTAAGGAAGAAAGTCCCTGAAAAAAACGAAGACAGTCTCTTGACATTCCATGAGAATTACCTCTCCCACAACTCCCAGGAAGTCCTGAGCAGACCTAAGGCTCTAGATTGGCAGATGAGTGACAGAACATAGACTGTGTCTGAAGCTCCTACCCTCCAAGTCCAAGTTTGAGCCTAAATGGGACAAGGGGAATTTCAACCCTCCATGAGCCCATAGTGTTTTGTGTGTGTGTGTGTGTGTGTGTGTGTGTGTGTGTGTGTGTGTGTGTGTGTGTGTGTGTGTGTGTGTGTGTGTGTTGTATGTATCCCAGGCTAGCTTGGAACTCACTATATAACCAAAGGTGACCTTGAACTTCTTATCCCCTGCTCTGTATCCCAAGAGCAGGTTTTATGGGCCTGTACCACACCAGCTTCATGTAGTGCCGGGGATTAAGGCCAGATCTTCGTGCCTGCTAGACAAGCACTCAACAACTGAGCTCCAGTCCAGCCTTAAACCTGCAGCTTTGACCTCCATGGCTGTCAAGCTATGGACTCCACTCAGCAATAAGTGGCTGGGGGAAAATGAAACCATTTCATTTCTCTACACCACCAAGCTGACACTCGTCAATAAACCTGTTATGCTGAGGCCACTATGGAGCCCCAGTCTGGGCTGAGGCAAAGCAAAGGGCAAAGGGAGATACTTCTCAGCTCCCCATCTCTGTTTCTTATACACACGGAACTCAAGTAAAAAATCCCCTCAGCCTTAATTACCAAATGACAAGTACAACAAACTGGCCAGCCCCTCTCACTGTATGTCTTTAATATCCAACTTCCCGTTGGAAGACAGATGCCTGGATGTTCACACCCCGTTCTAATGGTTTAATACCCTGGGTACGGAATTGGGGAGGGGGGTCTGGAGAAGGGGGAGGGTGGAAGCCACCACCACATTGAACACAACTTTGGAGCAAATGGGTTTGAATATTCATTAAACAACATTTAATTTAAACACCCAAACTCTGGAAGCAGCAACATATGGCCTGTTTTATTTTACATAAACTGAATAGGAGGTGGGGCCATTAGTTTCTGCAGACATAATGTTCATTACCAATGAAGAATGCTTTCCTTTGAGGGCATCTCAAGCACTGTACTGGGCCCATAGGCCTGCTGCCCCTGAGGGTCAAACAAATCTCCACTGAGGGCTCCCTGGTGGCCCACTCTTGGGGCAGCTATCTCAGAAAAATCCCTGTCCCTATGAGGACACAGATTAAAGTGTTGTTGTCTCCTTGTTTTGTGCTTTGGAAAGTACTGTGGGTGGTATTTTTGTTCTTTTGGACTGAGCCCTCTTAGTACTAGAAGCAATGTCTGGATGGCGTAATCTGACCTCTACTTCTCCATGTCCACTGCCACCCAGTGGGCTCTGGGTTGAGCCAGATATGTGAATCCCCACATTGTGTATGTCAGCACACGTCCCTGCATATTCCTGGGTGGGCATGGATATCAGCTGTGGACTCATTTCATGGAGTGGGTACATGGGTCTTTATGATAGATACAACAAATTTGAAAATGTCTCTTTGGATGTACCTGTGGCTATGTGTGTTCATGCTCAGAAGGTGTTAGAGTTTGCCTTTGCAACTATGTGTATGAATAAAAGGGCTCTGATATGTAGAAATCAGAAACAGTTTCATACACACATTTGGGGATGCTCTTTATCTGCCTGACACTAAGGATTCCTAACTCAGCACCCACAGATACTCCCTCAAGGGATGCATGGATAGAATGTCATAGTATCTAGGAATGTAAATATATCAATAAAGAAACACTTGGGACAGGAGATATGGCAATGGCTGGGTCAGTAAAGTGCCTCTATACAAGCATGAGGACTTGAGTTCAAATCTCCAGCCCTACATAAAACGCTGGGTGTGGTGATGAATCTCTGTAACCTTGGTGGGAGCAGGCAAGACAGGAAGATCCTTGAAGTGTATTGGTCAGCTAACATAGCCAAATTGATGAGCTCCACATGCATGGAGAGACCTGAAACAGGGTAACTAAAGTAAGCCTCAGGCCCTGCAAGCATATATACACAGGTGCATGCACATGTACACACACACACACACACACACACACACACACACACACACACACACACACACACACACGGGGCGGGGGGCATGGTGCATTTGTGCCAGGTGCAGTGAAGCATGCACTCCTGGAATTTCAACTCAGGAAGATCAGGAGTTCAAAAACCACCCTCAATTACATAGAAAATTCAAAGCCAGCCTGGGCTACATAAAAGCCAGCCTCAAAAACGACAAAGGCTGATATAGAACAAGAGTTTGGACAAGACCCTGAAGGCTTTTCTAGCAAAAGCTATGTCAAGTTCTACCCAACTTTCATCACTGCCTATTGTCTGTCTCCAGTGATCTAAGTATATATGTTTCTCTTCTCCTGTCTTCTGACTATGTACAGGACTGGACAGATGGCTCAGTGGTTAACCGCACATCCTGTTCTTGCAGAGAACCCAAGTTTCATTCCTAGCACACATCTTGGGGGTTCAAACCCAGCTATAACTCTGATTCCATAGGATCTGGTGCCCTCTTCTGGTCACTGCATGCACCTCATGTACATGGTACACGTTACCTGTATTCAAGGTACACACACATATACACACACATAGTATAATTTGTATTAAAATTTTTTGTTGATTGAAAGAGGATGTCACAAAGCTCAGACTGGCGTCAAATTCAGTATGTACCCAGACTGACCTTGAACTCTTGGTCCAGTAGCTTCACCCTCCAGTGCTGGAAATACAAACTGCACCATCATGCCCTGTGAAATAATTTATACCAATAACAAGTAACAGATAAACTTTTTTTTCAAGACAGAGGCCCACTATGTGAAGGACAGTGACTGTCCTGGAACTTGCTCTGTAGACCAGGATGTCCTCAAACTCATAGAGATTCACCTGCTTCTGTCTCCAGAGTGCTGGGATTAAAAGCATGTATGTGCCTCCACGTCTGACTACAGATAAACTAGTCAAAACCACCTTAAACATATTTCTAATAATTTTTGTTTGTTTGTTTGTTTGTTTGTTTGTTTGTTTGTTTGTTGTTTGAGACAGGGTTTCTCTGTCATGGAGCTCTCCATGTAGTCCTGGCTGCCCCCAAAGTCATAGAAATTCACCTGCCTCGGCCTCCCAAGTGCTGGGATTAAAGGTGAGTGCCACCACCATCCTACCTTAATCATTTTTTTAGCCTTAACTAGTATTGATAGCCTCCTCAACTGGACAAACAAGAAGAGACTCCAAAACAGGGGTTTTGAAGTTTTCATGCAGCCTTTCAAGGATCCAGCTCTTTACCTGTTTTGATCTCTTCTTTAGTCTTAGCAGCCTTTCCTGTCAGAAAGATGTCTGTGGTGGTATTGCCAATTCTGATTGTGCCAAGATTAGCCAGTCGAGTTGGGCAAGGGTGCTTTCCATATGCTAACTGGCTGAGCCACTGCTCATTACTAAACTATAGACATGGTGCTTGTATCGTCTGTGGACAATCTAGACCCACCCCCAAGATATGCAAATACTGGGAACAGTAGGGATACAGAATAGACCCTAGAGAAGTAACCAGAAGATCTTGCAAGATCTGTTTTCCCACAAATCACTGGGCCAACATCTCTTTGTTCAACTTAATAGAAAGTGCCTGGGGCAAGAGACCCTTTATGACCCCTTTTGACCAAGTACCAAGTGACCATTGAGCAAATCCTTGTTTTGTGTCCCTGACATAATGGCAAGAACTCAGCTTGCTGCAGAACTCAGTACTATACATAGAGGGCCTTCACCAGGAGTTAAGAGGCTGTCCTTAACTGTCCCCAGCTTACAGAGAAGTCCCTCTATGTGCTGAAGTTCCTCCAAATTAGAAATGGATGGGGCACGTGACTAAAGAGACAGCTCATTAGTTAAGATCACTGGCTGCTCTAGCAGAAGACCCAGGTTCAAATCCCAGCACTCACATGGCTTCTCACAACCATCTGTATGTATTTCCAGTCCCAGTTCTTTCTTCTGGCCTTCTCAGGCACCAGGCATGCATGCCCAACACACACAAACATGCAGATAAAGCATTCATGCATAAAATGATGTAATAAATAAATCTTAAAAAACTGGAAATTGGGGTTTAGAAAGTGTAGCCTAAATACCCTTACTGGTAATTGACATCACTGGTGGAGAAGGGCCCTAAATCTTGGCACTGGAAACCCATGAGTTACTGTCACTGCCATCACCTCTATTAGAACCCCAGCCTCCTGGCTTTTCTCCCTCCTCTGTCCCAGCACAAGCCTTCCCATATAGCCACAGCTCAGTCAGTCAACACAAATCTATTAATTGTGTGCCAGACAATGTTTGAAGCACCGGGACACAAGGGTGGGGGGGATTGACATACATATACCACAAATCCATCTGCCTTCATGTGCTTCCCCTCAGGCAGAGGCTCCATTACTAACCAAGAAGACACTAAAGAATGCTGAGGAGAACAAACAAAAGCCCACAGAAACTCTAACACAGACACAGCTGGAGCAGAGGCAAACGTGAAGCACTAGAGGCTTGGGACAGAGGACTGTCTTAGAGGATACATATTTTCACACACTCTGCTGAGTGCAAACGTAACTGGGGGTGGGGAGCAGATCGCGGTGCCCTTCAGTCAGTAAAGCACTGGCCTAGAATGTGAAAGGCGCTGGATTCGGTCTCCAGGATGGTGTAAACTGAGTATAGGGGCACATGTCTATAATCCCAGAACTCAGAAAGTAGAAGCAGGATTTCAAAATTCAGTCCCAGGCATGATGGAGCATACCTTTAATCCCTGCACTCAAGAGGATGAGGTAGATAACAACAAGCAGATCTCCATGAGTTCAGTAGTTGGCTCAGGACAGCCCAGGCTACCCAGCAAGACTCTGTCTCAGAAAAAAAAAAAAAATCAAGGTCATCCTCAGATACAAATGAAGTTTAGGATCACCCTGAGCTACATGAGTGCTAATGAAAGGTGACTAAGGGACAAAGGAGTTGGAAGCACAGTGATGCTGTATGAAAATAACACGCTAAGAAGATATGTCAATGGCTTAGACCAGAACTGAGTGATGTGTGGTAAGAAGCTAGACTCCAGACAGATGGTTTGTCAATGAATAAGTTGTGTAACAGAAGAGAAAAGGTCTAAGATGTAGAGAAAGAGGCTTTCTGTCCAGTGGAGTGAAGAACCAAGTCATCCTCCAGAATAGAGAAGTAGGAAGAAGATAATGACTGAACCCCAGGGGCTCCACATCTGACCAAGGCATACAGCAAGCCTCACATGCCCCCTCCACATACAACCCACCCTGTAAAGACGGGCTACTGCCCCTGCACAGTCAGCCCCACCCATGTTCCCAGCCTCGTTCCCATTCATTCTCTTGCCCAGCACATCTTATGTAGCTCCAGGTTTGTAATACACTTCTTTTTCTTCCTGAAGGAGTCTGTGTCAATCTGAAGCTCCCATATTCCTTCAGCTCCAAAGGGGGAAAGAAAAGAGTTGTGCAGTGACAGGTAATTTTCCAAACATCTGCCTGCCGCCTTTGGTTACAGTCTGCTGGGTTTGCAGCCCTGGGTTTCTGAAGCTGCACTAACAGGTACCCCGATGCAGGCTGGAATGAATGTTCAGTCTAACCCGAATTCCAATTGCCCAGGCTTGAAGTTACAGAGCCTGAGAGGGTTATAAAGGTCAGGTTCCTTGAAGGGCTGAGTAGACAAGTACTGGTGTCATGGTCTAGAGCATATAGAAGCCCCGAAGTCAGTCTGTTCACCTGGCAAGCTCTCCAATAACCTAGCAAACAAGCCTCTGGGAGTGTCTATGGGGAAGCTTCCAGACTGACTTAACTGAAGTGGGAAGACTCACCCTAAGATTTGGGCTGGCTATACTATAGCCTAGGGGCCTGGGATGAATAAAAAAGAGAAAATATGATGAGCACCAGCATTTATCTCTCTCCTTCCTGACTGGAGACAGAAAGAGGCCATCCACCTCACCCTCTCCACCATCATGGATGGTAACGCCCCCAAACTGAAAGCCAAAACAACTCTTTTTTCCTCAAGCTTCTCTTGACAACTATGTCTTTGGCTATGAGAAAAGGAACTGGTTCAGCACCTCACCTGGGCTTCTCCCCTTCCGTTCCCGTTCAACTTCCCCAGACACTCATAGTACAGACCAGAGGAATCCACCAACCCTCCTGAAAATAATCTGCCATCAGGAGGCAGGAAAACCAATAAGAACTCTCGGCACCAGACTGCTAGGATTTGCTCTAGCATGCCCCTTCTCTCTTCACAGAAACCATCTTGAGTTCCGTGACCTTCTTCTCTGGTTCAGTTAACACAACAGCCTTCCCAGTGTACCTCATGGTGTCACACTCACAGTCTTTCCTACTATAATGGCTTCTACCTACACACGTTGGGCGGGGTTTATAATTTTTTTTTGTGTGGAACTAAACTACACACTTTCTGAGACATGAACATCATTCTGAGAGATGTTCAATTTACCCAAAAGCAGCCTGTTCCCAAGAGGGCCAGCCGAGGAGGCAATGATGCAGGCCATGCGGCAGTCCCTAGCTTGCTCCCATGGCAGCCATCTCCTCTCACCTTCAGGATGTGTGAGCCAGAGAGGCCCCTTCTCATCTCTCTGCTCACTCACCTTCTGCCCAGGGACCTTATGAGAATTAATGGGATAACAGATGAAGCACCTCCAAGGAAACAGGCTACATAAATTCAAAGTGTTATTATTAAATTCCAAATTTAGCCCTCGGGATCAGTGAGACATGACAGATCTAGGCTGGGAGCAATCTCAGCTATATGGACAGGAAGTCCCTATAAAATCAGAAGCCATGACACGCAGGCTTTAGGGGCTAAAAGAAACCCTAAATGGCCCCAACTTCTAGTCCACACTCCACCAAAGGCTGGGAAAGGCTCTAAGGGAGTCCCAGCACAGAAGCAGACAGCCTCTGCTTACTCCCTCAGCAGGGACAGAAAGCTACTGTCCTCAAGAAGCTCCTATCTTCTATTACCTCTGAAATTTAAAAACTTGCTCCTGATTGGGGGCTGTAGTTCAGATGGTAGAATGTTTGCCTACCATCAACAAAGCCTTCTGTTTAAGATGTAGTGACACATACTTGTAAGTCCAGCACTTGGGAGGTAGAGGTTGAAGGATCAGAAGTTCAAAATCATCTCCCTCACTAAATAGCAAGTTTTAGGCCAGCCTGGGCTACATGAGACCTTTCTCAAAAAGAAAGATTAAATAAATGCCCTTCTATTGTACAGCCATACCTATTCCGATGCCTTCCATTCCCAGGATAATTTCAGGCTTTCTCTATAGGACAGCCATGACCAATAGAACCATTGCCTTTAGTAAACAGATCCTCATATTCTAACTGACCCCACACAGCCACAGTCAGAAGGCAAGTCCACCTTGATACTCTACCATGCATGGGTTCTCCTCATAGTTTCAAAAATTGTCATAATTCCCAAGGAAGCCCCTAAAACATGGCAGGGCAGAAGAACCTTAATCCTGCTGCAGGAGCCCATGTTCTTCTAAGATCGGCAGTTGGCCATTTAGCTCACATAAAATCACTGTAGGATGTTACACTGTCTACATTTGGAGTTGGGGATTGGATCCATCCTGGATTGGATGGATCTAGATAATCACAACCTTAAATATCCCCAGGAATACAATCAAATGACTGAACTCCTTGTAGCAGAGAACCACAGTACACAGAGGAGTGCAGCCATTGGGGCCACACCAATAAACACTTACATAACTCAGACAGTGGCTTCAGTTCTCAATTTTCATTCGCTTTTCTCTCATCTGGGAACACTATTGAGTCTGGTGGCATGTAATCACATTCGGAAGGCTGAGACAGAGAAACTGAGAATTTTAGGCCAGTCTGGGTTATACTGTAAGCTGCAGTCAACCCAGTCAACTTAGCAAAATACTGTTTCAAGAAGAAAAAAAAAATAATGGGGGATCCCATGCTTCTAGGATTGTAGCACAATTGTAGAGCATGCACGCACACACGCACGCACATGCAGAAAGGCTTACAATTCAATAATATAAGCATAAATAAGGACTGCGGAGATAGCTGAGTCAGCAAAGTGAGTGTTCTGCAAGCATTAGGACCTCAGTTCATGGGTTTTGTTGTTGTTGTTTTTAAGGGCAGACAATTTTTAAATGACATACACTTGTGATCCACTGCTGGAGAGGCAGAGGTCCCTGTGGCTCACTGATCAGCCAGTCTACTTGTCAACATCCAAGCCAATAAGACTCTGTCTGTTGTATGAGGTTTCTGGCCCAGACTTTTGAGCCTAGCCTCAAGGTTTGGGCCCGCAGACCCACAGACCCACAGACCCACAGACCCACAGAGACACACAGAAGCTTACATTATTTGCATGCTGACTGACCTGGGGCTCAGGCATATAACTTGCTAGCTCTTGCTCTTAAACTACCCATGGTTCTTATCCTGTTCAGCTATGCAGCTCGGTACCTTTTCTCAGACAGCATAGCTGTCCTCTGCATTTTCTGCCTTCTCTGTGGCATTCTACTCTGTTCTTCCTGTTCCCAGAGTTTTCTTAGTCTGGTAGCCCTGCCCACACTTCCTGTCTGCCTTTGGCCAATCAGCATATTTTATTCAACCAGTAGGCAGGACAATTATTTACAATGTTACAACATAAATCTCCTAAGCCTGTCTCAAAAACTAAGGTGGTTTATGACTGAGGATTTAAACCCAAGGCTGTCCTCTGGCTTCTACATTCATGTTCACAAACCTGCAATGCTCCCACAACAGACTCTGAGGCACACTGACAGACAGACAGACAGACAGACAGACAGACAGACAGACAGACAGACACACACACACACACACACACACACACACACACACACACATACACACACAGAGAAAACATATTTTTCTAAAGATTGATGTGCTGGTTAGTTGTCTTTATGACAATCAACAATCACCTGGAAGAGAGTCTTATGGAAAATTATCTAGATCAGGTTAGCCTGGGCATACCTATGGGGACTATCTTGATTGCTAATTTATGTAGTAGGACATGCCCATTGTAGGCGGTACCATCCCCTAGACAGGGAATTCTGAACAATATGAGAGAATAAAACTCCATAAGAGTAAGCCAGAAATTTAGCGTGTACATGTTCATGTCTCTCTGTTCTTGACTGTGGATATGATATAACTAGCTGTCACCAGCTCTTGCTGCTGTGACTTCCCCAAAGTAATGGACTGGAACCTAGAATGATGAGCTAAAAGAAAGCCTTTCTCCTCTAATGCTGTTTTTGTATTTTTTTCATAGCAATATAAATGACAGTAGAATATATAAACATAAATAAAAACATGAAAAGACAGTCAAATCATTAGTTGGATTATTCACCTGATTTGGTTTTTTGAGACAGGATCTCTCTATGTAGCTCTGGCTGTCCTGTAACTTGCTATGTAGACCAGGCTGGCATCAGACTCATAGATATATATTGGCCTATGCCTCCAGGGTGCTGGAATTAAAGGTGTGTTCCACCGTGTCCTGCAAAAAAAAAAAAAAAAATCCAAAAAACCAACAAAAAAACATTAGTTCTTATAAGATATAGGTAAAAACTATAATGAAGGCTGGAGGTTTAGTTCAATGACTGAACATTTGCCTACTACATATAAAACTCTAGGTTTGATCTCCAGAATACACATACACAAAATGGCATTCATAAACCAGGAGTGGTGGTAGACACCTAAAATCCCACACTAGAAAGGCTAGTGGATTTCAATTGGCGTTGGAATTAATGTAGTGATTTGATTGGTAATGGCTCTGTTAGCTCATAAATGTGGATGTTTGGTCCCCTAACTGTGGAACTGTTTGGGAAGGATTAGAAGATGTGAGCTTGTTGGAGTAGATGACTTGGGAGTAGTCTTTAAGGTTTCAAAAACCCATGCCAAACTCATCATTTCTGTCTGCCTCCAATGAATCAGGATTTAAAGTTCTCAGCTACTGTTCCAACACCATGCCTGTCTGTTTCCTACCATGATGATTGTGGACTAACCCTCTAAGCCTATAAGCAAACTCCAATGAAATGCTTTCCTTTATAAGGGTTGCCTTGGTCCTGATGCCTCTTCACAGCAACAGAACAGTAGCTTAAAAAAAGCTACATAGTGAGTCAACTTGACTCATACAATGAGCCTTACTTCAACAGCAAAACAAAACAGGCTGCAGACGGAAGGTGTAGCTCCCTTGGTAGAGTGTTTGCCTAGCATTTATGAAGCCCAGGGTTTGCTCTCCAGCACCACATAAAACTAAGCATGGTAGCTATAGTCTCAACTCCTGGGAAGTAGAGGCAGGAGAGTTAGAAGTTCAAAGTTGCTATGGACACCGGAGATGGATGTCATGCCACAGCTCCTGCAGCCCCCTTGCATCTCACATATCCAGTTAGAGACCAGCCTGGTCTATCTCAAAAACACCCAAACCAAAATTATCTTACCCCTTCACTGTTGGGGTAAGCTAAATCAATACTACAGATACTAAGATACTAACAAGTGTTAGAGAAGGCTTAGAAATGTTGGAGCATAGACCTTTTTGTGTTCTGGAATGATTTCCTTGAGACAATCTCAGAGAAACCTCCAGCATTGCCTGCTTTTTAGTTCTGTTACATACCTGTCAGTTTTCTAAGAAATATCCCTCATGCTCCAGAGGCCTCTGGTCAAACGGATCCTACAAAACATCCATTGTTTTCCTCCTCCCACAGCAAAGAGTGGTAGTAGTTCCTGATCTATTCTCTACTGATGATCTAGTCTAGAGCTGGCTTCTGTGGAAAAGTGTGGCATCTCCCAGACTTGCTGGGGGCTGGAGGGGAGTGGCCAGAATGAAGCTCTCCTCAGAGCACTTTCTTGCCTCATTCTTAGCCCATCTGTGATTGGCATATCCCACAGAACAAACACGCACAGGAGATAGCAAAGCTGAGAAACTGTCTGAGCCATTGCTGAGACTAGGGAACGGCTGCACCCACCAATCCTAGAGGCCTTTGCGCCTCAGTGTTGTGTCCTGCCTTCTCAAGGCTCTTTACAGTAACTCAAAGTTACTGGCAGGCAAGGCCTCCTCCCAGTGCATGGATTGATGACATAAGGAGGACTAGAGTTGCCATGTCAAACCTCAGCCTCCCAGGGGTCACTGATGGACAATGAGCCTGACAGCATGAGTAAAGTACCACAGAGCTTCATTCACTCAGATGTAAGGAAAGAGGATGAGTGTGCAAGGCCTTAGGATGTTCTGTTGCCAGCATCACAGGCACATGTGTGTTGGGAAGGGTGCAGGGGAATATTTTATGTATGTATAAATGCACCCAAGCTTCTTCAAATGACCTCTGTCAGAAGGGGCATGAACTGTGTGGGTGAAGCAGCCTGAAGCCCAGTACTCTCCTCACCATTAACAAATTCAGAGACCTTACAAGTCACTGACACTCTGTGCTACTGTGGAAATGCTTAGATGGGTCAAAAAAAACTTCCTTTTGCTTCTCTGAGGGGAGACAGAGTCGTCTAGCTTAACATGTACCACTTACTGTGAAGGAGTATGCTTCAATGGTCTTGCCAAACTCTCTCTACACGTCACCAGACATGGTAGGAACAGCAGAGGGCTGCAATCCCCAAACACACAAGTATTGTGTGTGGGGATTCAATAAAAGTTTCAGAAGTTTGGGAGATATCAGAGGGAATCTACCTACAGTCTATGTGGGGGGTTAGTAAAAGCTCCAGAAGTCCCAGAGCTCTAACCACAGTCAGTCTAGGAAAATCAGAGAGTGGTGATTCAAATCTTTAATCCCAGCACAGGGAGAATCCTGGGAGTGGTGACATACACCCTGAATCCCAAATGAGTCAAGGTCACTTCAGATTATAGAAGGAATTCTAGGCTCCCAAGCAGGCAGTGGTGGGGCCACGCCTTAATTACCAAAAGGGTATGTAAGATAGGATAGAAACACAGAAGGAAGCCATTCCAAGGGAAGCGAGGCTGAGGAAGCTGGAAGATAGCTGGGTAAGATCTGACTGTGGTGTTGATTCCCTCTAGTATCTCCAAAACTTCTGAAACTTTTATTGAATCCCCACAATTGTGTGTTTCTAAAGACTCACAATGGGCAATGCTGGAGGCCTACTGTGCAGCTCAGCACTCAAGTAGGTGGATAAGACACCAATCCTTGTATTAAGGAGAGAAATACTAAAGTCACTCTGAGGAAATGTATTTTCTGAAGAAATACACAGTGCAGCTGAGACTATGATGTAAATCTTTCCTCCTTCTAAACAAGGCAGAATAGAAATCCATATAGAGGCAAATCCTGGGTGTCTAAGGACTTGGAAAAAAAAATCCAATTTTGTAGGTTCCACCTTACTGCCTTGAAAGTCCCCAGGAAGGCCGACTTAAATGGACACCGGAGATGGATGTCATGCCGCAGCTCCTGCAGCCTCCTTGCACCTCACATCTTTCAAAGCACAAGTAGGGCTCTTCCTCAGCTTGCTGGGGCAGGACTTGTATGTATCTGTTTACATGTGTGCATTTACAGTTATTTTTGAGAGTAGAGGATCCACACCTCACGATCCCCTACTGTAGGAGGGGAGGATATGTTTGAATGGTGGCTCATATAGTAGACTAGGAGACAGAAAAAGGCTCTTTGCTGGCCTCCTTTCTTCCCCGTGGCAGGATTTTGGACACAGAAAGAGGTGCTGATAACTACCTAATCAAAACTACTTCCTCAACCTAGCTGGAAAACTGAGGCCCAGAGGCAAAAGAAAATTGCCCCAGATCACAAAGCAAAGACTTGAAGACAGCAGTATGACACTGTGGCATGCTGAATGCTGCACCATAATCGGCTACTGGGTTTCCAGTACTCTGCCCTCTAAAGAAACTGTAAGCTGCCTGACTGGGCAGCTACAAAAGAGGGATGCTGTCTGCAGAAGATCTGCAGAGACCTTGCCCCACGGATGGGTAGACATCGCCACGCGCATGTGAACAGCAGCAAGCCCTCCAGGTTCAGCTTCCCTATGAGGCCTGAATCCTGTAAACAAGATTACCACCCCAGCAGACCTTCCCGGAAGAAGAAAGGCTGACCCCTCCGTTAATCTAGCAGCAGGCTTTCCCGATTGCATCGGCCTTGACTTGACAACAAAGCGGGAGATTCCAAGCTTGTGCCCACAGTGCCCCCTCGTGGACGTCTGCCAAAGGGACCTTATATCCCCCCCCCCCCCCAAAGGTTCTGGCCTTTCAACAGTGTTCTTTGCTGGCCCCCACAGCAGTCCTCTCTGCAGTGTATATTCCCCAGTACTTTAGTCGGCACCAGACTCATCTGCCAGGCTTGTCAAAATGCCAAGTTACTGGGCCCCACTCTCACTTTCTGGTAGAATTACTGGATGGGGCCCTGAAATTTGCAGTTCTAACAAGCTCCCAAGTGGTGCTGAAGTTAGACTGAAGACTAGGAAGTCCTGCCTTAGCTAGTCCCCAGACACGGCAGACTGTGCAACCATAAGTCCTCGTGAACCTACACGCCTTCATCTGCCAAACAGAATGGTGTCTCCTTCCTAGACTTAGCTCACAGTATACCCTCAATAAATGTGTTCGTGTGTTCACCTATGCATGTACCCGAGGAGGCCAAAGGTAGACCTCAGACCTCCTCTATTAATCTCCCCCTTACTTTTTGAGACAGGATCTCTCACTAAATCTAGACCTCATAATTTAAGATAGGCTGGCAAGCTCCCCAGAAATTTGCCCATGGCTTCCCCAGCACTAGGGTTCCAGGTGCCCACGTCAGCTTAGCTTTTATGTAGGTGCTAGGGTTCTGAACTTAGGTTCTCACGCTTGCATAGCTATCACTTTACCCACTGAGCCACCTCCATAGCTCTATGCTCATAATTTATTATCAGTAGTCATAGTATTATTCATTTGCAAGCTTCTTTTGAACAAGGCCTGTTACACAATACAGACAGAATGGACCTTTGTCAACTCTCTCCCTACACCTCAAAGTTTTTAAAATTTCATATAAGTCCATTCAACCTACAAAGTAAACTCTGAGGTGAGCAGCTGAGTATTTTTAACAGATTCGATAAGAGAGCCAGGGGAGTGGAAGCTCAAGATAGGCCCTCTGTTCCCCCAGGACTCCTGCAGCCTGGAGGATGAGGAACAGAAAGAGTCTGGGTTCCTGGCCTGGCTTCCTTCCCCAGTCACTGTTCAGCTGCCAGCTCATCCTCTCTGCCATACAAATTTTTCCATCATGCCTGATGAGCAGTCAAATGGTTGAGTATTTTGTGTGGAAAATCTCAGCATGTGACAAGGACACTTGATCTAATATTCAACTCTTAACTCTCCACAATTCTTTTTACTCAACCAAAATATTGGATGAGAAAAGTCCTTAGTCTAGCGCACAAGGGACTGTCCCCTTCAAGCCCCTTGCACTAGAACATGCCTTGCACCCTAACTCCACTCGCAGCCTGAAGACACCGGGGAGGCAGGCCCTGGGGAAGGTCACAGGGCAGATGAGTGGCTGTGTGGAGTTCTGTAACTCAGGAAAGCTCCCCTGATAACACTGATAACTCAGTCATGCCATGGTGTTTGGAATGGAATTCCTCATGAGAAAAGGAGTAAAAAGCAGCTCTATCTGAAGCCCACCAGTCACATGGGGCTTTCTGTCTCAACTCAGAAGGATGTCTATCCCATTCCTCTATCCCCTGCTCCACTGCAGAAACGGCCACTCCCTAGTGCACCTCAACCCAACCTTCACGGCTCCAAATGAGTGCCTTTATTATGCATTTGAACTTGTCCTGGTACCTTTCCTTACCCCCAAGCCTTCTAGGATCCAGCTTTCTATACCAATTTTGGTATGGACTATCATCATGCCCCAACCATGCACTGCTAGCCACTCCAGGAGCCAGACCACAAGAGCCTGACTTTATTTTTCTATTAGCTTATCTTTCCACCTTAGATGCCAGATCAGAGATTGACTAGTGTTACACATAGTAATATTGGTGAATGGGGGATGCAGTAAGCTACCTATGTTCAGTAAGTATCCCTGTGGCAAATGACATCTCATCCAACAATGTCATGCGCAACAAGGTGGCAGCTTTATGACTGAATACGGCTGTGGGGTAACACGACTGCATGCTAACCCCTTTTGGTAGCAAGCAGGTAGCCCCAAGAACTGTCTACACCCTCTCCAATCTAGAAGACACCTTCTTGAGGTTAATTGTGCAGACCACTGTCCAGTTTATAACCCTGCCTGCCTCAGCTCGGCCTCTTTACGGCCAATCAAAATAAACATGTCAGTTGGAATTGATGGCTTGAAACTTTAACAGCCCTCAAAGGTAAATCTGGAGTTCAATGCCAGCCTGGTCTATAGAGTGAGATCCAGGATTGCTAGTGACACACAGAAAAACCATCTCAAAAAAATAAAAAAAACCAAAACCCTGCCCAAAGAAACGGCAACTGAAAGCTGCCTGATTGCCTAGGCAAACCCAGCTACAACAGGATGCTGGGGCAAACCAAAAGCAGCACTCCAAACAATACAATGTTAACACTAGACTAGCAGAACACCATCTCCAGCCTCTCATCCATGATGGTTCCAAGGAAGCTCAACATACTGTCTGGAGTACAAGTCCTATACCCTCATTAATATCTAGTGTCAAGCTAGAGGGACTGTACTTTTAATTTCCTCGGTAAAATTAATTTTGCATTCTTAAAAGGCTTGCCCAAAACCTGAGAGTACTAGGTCTATGCTACAGTCTTCAACATTCCCAAATTCAACAGTACAACTGCATACTTTCCCCAAATCCTCATCTCTATCAGTTGCTCAAGAGCTTGCCTCAAAAGGGCTTATTCAGTTCAAAGCTGTTTGACATTAACCCAAACATCCAGACTAAAAATGCCCTTCCAGCTGCCTTTAACCATCACTATTAAAGCTCAGCTCTCTTAAAAACCTGGCCCACCCTGTGGAGCCCTGGCAGCATGCCTGCACACACCCTCAAAGTGCCACCCTCCCCACTTGCTCTCTAAAACCAGTCTGTCTCACTGCTCCATAACTTCCTGCTCACATATTCCCTAACCTCACCTTCCCCTCTAGCTATGAACTGATCTGTCCAACATCAGCCCATCCTACACCCAGGTTTCTTCTTGGTGTCCATGCTCTAGTTCAACCTTCCATTCCAGACTTGGCTTAGGTATGGTTAACACTTCACCCTGGAACCACCAGTTCAGCCTCTGGTCTTTTTGATTCCAGCCAAGGGATTTATTGCCTAAAATAACCCCAAACTGCACACCCACATTTGTAGCTACAGTAGTCACATTTTGCTCCACATGTTGTCTCCATGTTACCTCTGATGTCACAATTCACCTGTCCTACCAGGCCTTTCAGTAGCTGTCCACTGCTTCAAGATGTCTCACTTAAAAATTCTATGTGCGTGAGTACTTTACCTGCATTGTATATACACCTGGGTTTGCAGGCCATAAGAGGCCATCAGACCCCCATAACCAGTGCTACAAATGACTGAGCCATGAGGTGCTGAAAATTTAAAATCACTTCTTCAGTCCCAAAAATGTCTCCAGTTTTTTATCCAGCGTTCACTGCAGTATTATTCCCACAAGGACTCATTCTGATAGAACCTTTAAGGGAAAAACCTAAAACCCACAGGCTGAGATTCATCAGGATAAACACTTAATCAGGTCATGGTGTGCACACACACAAAAAAGAAAATGCACTACCCATAAGCTGTAATGTCTCATTCAGACAGGCTCCTATCCAAATTACCCAAGCACCTGACTTTGTATTGTCTTAAAGAGTTTTCCTGTAAGTCTCAAGACTTGGATATTATAGGAATGAACCCACCAGGGGAAGACACACCTCCAGGCCTTAGGAAAGAGATAGGCAAATCTGTTCAGGTAAGCCTGGTCTACAACAGTTCCAGACCAGCCAGAGCTAGAGATTATCTTTTAAAAGGGGGCAGGGGGAGAAGAGCAAGGGAAACCACCTTTTAAGAACTAAGTTGGAGTCTAGAGACACAGAAAAGGGGTTCAGCCAAGGTAAATGCTAATGTACAGGGTACACCACACCAGTCCTATACTTTGCCCATAGTTACTCTAAGCTGCCACCCTCTGGTAGGAAGGATGTTAACAAGACCCCCAACGGCACAGGCTTTCATCTTGAACTCAGTGAACTCAAAGCTGGACTGCAAGAACATCCAAGCAGCCACCACCATACTTCTGATAATATCCAACAAACAGACTCCGGACTAAGAAGTTTTTAGTTTATTTGTCCTCTCTGAAACTGGACAGCACAGCAAGTCATCGCAGATCTACTCCTTTGGCTGTGAATCAAAAAAAAAAAAAAAATTAGTAATAATCTTGGAAGGATCTTTAAAGACAGACAAGCTCTTGCAAAACTCATGCAAAACAAGTATTAATAACCTAAAACAGACTATAACTGATGCAAACATCCAGAAATTAAACATTCACGTTAGAAGTGAAACAAAAACAAGTCAGTATCTGAATTTTAGAGTCACTGTTAGTACTGTTACAAACGGTACATCTGCAAATCTACGTATAAATGTTCACACACTTGCTCAAAATACATCAGGAATGAGTCTAAAGATCTACATATCTACATAAGAGCTTGAATTATACCTGTATCCAATCTCCACTCACTGAATCAGTGGCAGGAAAGGGGGAATGGGAAGGAGGAAAACAGACAGTTCATTAGTAGTCCTTTACAAACACCAAAATTATGTGCACTGAAAGTACATGCAACCAGGTACCTCTGGTGACTGTTCTGTGGCTATAGACTAATATTCCTTACACACCACCTTGCATGATTATTACAAGGTGTTGCACAACTGCATTAATGCCAGAGTGGTGCCAAACCTACATTGTCAAATACCAGCATTTAGATGGAAGACAACCTTAAGAATAGGCCTCTTTGGCTCTTGTTAGCCTTGTGTCAAACTGAGTCCCAGACTTGGGACTCTTTAGATTCCAATGGGAGTGCTCTAAACGGTAGGTGTTTTGAAATGTTTTAAGTTTTTAAAGTACACTAATCTTGGATACCTGAGGTATAGTTTAATTAGCAACAAAACAATTAAGTAAAAATATAAACGTGACTACTGATGCCTTGGTTTAAGCTCCACTGCATATAAAGGATCCAGGTTCCAATATCAAGCAAAAACACAGTCCAGAAGCTATCACTATTTTAAACTCAGTTTTGAGCTGGCTTGATCTCACTGTTACTAGTGAGATCACCAGTGAAACCAAACAGGACAAGACACACCAGCCCCAGTGTCAGCCCCCCAAGAGCACTCAGGGACCAAGGGTGAACCTGGTGGTTTGGCAAATCATCTCTTAAATGGCCTTCAGGTCTGGCTCAAAAGACAAATCTGACCGAATCATCAAAACTGCTCTATCAATCAACAGGTATAATCTTCAGAACCTGTGCAGTTCTATGTTCATTATGTCCACAGTGCTGATGGAGAAGTCATTTATTTGATTAGGGTTTCAGGCAGGTAGCTTTAAAGACAGGCATCAGGAGTGGTGGGCACATTTCTAAAATGCTACTTACTAATTTAATTCCACTCCACGCTACAAATGCAGTAGGAGTTAAGTGACCATTCTGATTAAAATGCGGGTGGTAAAAAAAGCCAAAGCTTCAGTATGTTACCTCCGTTTTCTATTAAGAGCAGGAGACCAATAAAGGTGAAAGTGCTAAGACATTGGAGCAGATACTGCTCCCAAGAGGATCTGCTGCTCTTGCAGCACACCCTGGAGAAGGGTCAGTCACTGAAGCCACTTCCAAGAGCCCCAGCCTCATACTAAAAGTTCAGGGAGACTAGGGCATCTACCTTCCTTCAGTGAGTCACCCCGCCCCCCAGTAACATGCATCTCCAAAATAAACGTTAAATGTTCCCTTCTGGTAGTTAATTTACTACTTAAAAAACAGGTCACTGGCATTTTAATAGGCCAACATGCAAAGCATCAAAACCAGCTCAGCGAAGGTGGCATCCCCACACCGTGCTCAATCTCAGTACCTGCTAGATATTTCATTTCTGCTGAACAAGAAATCCAAGATAGGAGGAGAAGAAAAAATTCACAGAACACTTGATTATTCAGCAATCTAACACCGTAATTCCATCCCGCTACTCACAACTAGCGAGCAAAGCTGGTATAAAGCCTTCACTCAATCACTGTGATATCTCAGCTAATTGGAGAGAAAAGCAGTTTGACATTGGAAAGCACGGGCCACATTGATCCAGTTGCTTCAAAAGCCATCATCCATATTAATAAAATGGAATCTGGGAATTGCTCTCCCTTGACATGTTTATGCCAATTAGCATGAGAAGGAAATTCCTGACACCAGGGCTTGAAAGCACCCACTAGGATCACTGAGTCAATGTGGCCTTATATGTCTGACTGTGCTAGTCTGTGAGCAGAAGAGGTGGGCCAATCTACTCTAGGATACTACAATGCTACATGGCTTCTCAAAACGTTACCTTCTGCAATCCACAAGAGGGAAAAAAAAAAAAAAGAAAAAACACCAAGAAAGATTATTTAGAAAAGAAAACCCCTCTTTACAGACAATCTCAATCACTGACATCTTTGTGCCCCCCTTGCCGTACCTTCTTGCCAGCACCAACATTGGCCTTCGCAGTGCCCCTGACCTTCTTCATCCTGTTCTTGCGTTCCTTTCGCTGTTTGCGTGAGGTCTTTTTCTTTTCATAAAGGCCATGCTGTAAGAGAGTACAGTACGTATCCAGTGAACCCATCCCTCACCATTCTAATCAGGAAGCTGAGGGGAGAAAACTTTCAAAGTTTTACAAACCAACATACTTTTCTGTTTAGTCAAGGTTTAGCCCTGGCTGTCCTTGAACCCAAAACTGCCTGCTTCTGCCTTGGGATTAAAGGTGTGCTGCCAAACCCAGCCCAAAACACACCCTTTTCAACTGCCATTGACACTGCTCAACTGACTTCCTTTCAGTTGGCACTCTTCTAGTGAAGGGGTGGAGGGCTCTATGAGCTCTTCTCACCCTGGAAATCCTATCCTATTACCTGCTGTTGGTTATTCCTCACAGGCTCTCAGCCAACCCTTCAGCAATCAATTCCCTGAGCATCACTCCAAAGTTTACCTAACCAGGTATAGGGGGACATACCTCTAAATCCCAGGACTTGGAAGCAGGCTGTTTTGTGACTTGAAGCCAGCAAGGACAACATTCTGCCTCAACAAAAATGTCATCTAGTAAATCTTCCTCCAAAAATGTTATACAAATAAAGGGGATTCAAAAGGGGACAATGATTGTGGTGGCTCACATCCTAGCATTTAAAGATAAAGTAAACTGGGTGGTGGTGGGGCACGCCCTTAATTTAAGCCCAGCAGATGGATCTAACAACATCAAACCAGGCCCAAATTTACAATCCCAGCTCTTGGAAAGTTAAGATGATGAGCTGGTTCTTATCACCAAGTATGAAGGTTTTAGACTAAATGAATTCAATTCTAAAATCTTAAAGCCACTGAGCTTGCCCATTAAATAATCACCTACTTTTGTTTCCCTAGGCAGATGTGGTAACCCAACTGCAAACCTACCACCCAGGAAGCTAGGGAAGACTACTGTTGAGTTCCAGTTCAGGACAGGTCAACTATAAGGAGACGGGCTAGGCTAAAGAGTAGGAGACAAGTTTGGCAACGAGATCAGAAACCTTTCCATTAAGCAAAAAATCCTCAACTAATTCTTTTAGAATTCCTAGTACACGTTTGTTGCTCCCAAACTGTTTGGTTCTGAGCATTCTATCTTCTCTCAATACCGAAAAACACTTTTCTAACTTGCTACCTTCTCCAGCCCAGGCTGGAATTACAAACATGGGTCCATCGAAAATTAAATATCTAGCAGCTATGGCACAAAGAGGAGATACCTACTCTTGCAAGTCTGTGTTTGGGCTCATTCTTCTTGGCATAATCCAGAGAATCATAGATCATGCCAAACCCAGTAGTTTTGCCACCACCGAAGTGGGTTCTGAACCCGAACACAAAGATGACATCTGGTGTGGTTTTATACATCTTGGCTAGCTTTTCCCGAATTTCTGTCTTTGGTACTGTTGCCTTCCCAGGGTGAAGGACATCAATGACCTAAAAGAGGTATAAAGTTTAGTAGTCATTACAACTATATCTTCCAAATTAAGACACAGCACACCCAACATGCCCACTCTTACCATCTGTTTCCTCTGAAGCAGACGGTTAGTCATGAACTTCCTGGTCCGGATTGTTACTGTGTCATTCTGCAGACAACATACAAATTAGTACAATTATGTTAATTTTGTAGTTACTAGCAATGTGGACAAGAGACTTAAGTGTCGGACGAGGCAACTTACTTCAAAAAGCATGTGGCAGCATAAGCCACCACATAACTACTATGAACCAATTATTTCCTATCAGTTTACTTTTAACTGATGATTTTCGTTCTCAGCACTGTTGGCTTTTCTGATGTCTTAAGTTTCTTGTGGATCTCTTAATAACCCCTAGCCTCCAGCCATTACATACCAACACTCTATAGAGCACCAATGCCTCCACTGCTTGGAAACAATACCATGTCAGGTCCCCCACAGCCACCAGCCCCAGCTTTTCCCTCAGCAGAGTACGAAGCACCACAGTAGCATTCAGTTTAACCAGGCTGGAGTCTTATCAAAGACATACTTAAAAAGCAGAAGGTCGAAAATGGCTGCTAGTCTTTCCACCACGACTTGAAGACTCTTCCTTATTCAAGTCGTCTGGATAGTGTAAAGAAACTTAAAGTGGCGGGGACAGTACCGTGCCTCTGAGGGAGGGAGAATGGCTCCCCTTTGGTAGCCTCTCCGAGGGTATGTTAGTGGCCCCAAGACGCCCCAATTCTACTCGGTCGCTAAGTCTGCTAGCTTACTCCGAGGGTCCACTGGCCGAGAGCCGGAGGCGCCTTCTTCACGTCGGGCCGCCAGCTCCTGCCTCACCCCAGCCCGCAAGACCAGACGGGGCGTCCGCGGGCCTGCAGCCCGAGGCCAGGCGTGTTCTGGTGGGCGGCCATACCTCCCCGCTCGGCGACGGGCCTGAGGTGGCAGGGATGGCGCGGATACCCGACGGATAGAAGGTACAGGCCGAGGAGACTCACCATGATGGCTGCAATGTTCCAGCTGCCAAGACGGAAAAGAGGACCGCTGTCCGCCGGCCAATCATATCAACGCGCGCGGAAGGACCCGGGACCCGGCGCGGAGGCGTGGCCAAGGCTTCGGGGCAGACCACGCCAATGCCTGACGGAAAGTGTCCAAAGCCACGCCTCTCTCTGTTCTTTAGACACTCCAGGGGTCTAAAGTCTAAGCCATCCGGTTTATGATTGTGCAACCGCGTGTTCCTCTCCTATTCCCTTCTTTTCCCTCCTGCCTTTTTTTCTTGGTTCTTTTTATTTTCTCTCTCTCCCTCCCCTTCCCCCTCCCTCCCCTTCCCCCTCCCTCTCCCCTCCCCTCCCTCTCCCCTCCCCTCCCTCTCCCCTCCCCTCCCTCTCCCTCCCCTCCCTCTCCTCTCCCCTCCCTCTCCTCTCCCCTCCCTCTCCTCTCCCCTCCTTCTCCCTCCCCTCCCTCTCCTCTCCCCTCCCTCCCCCCCTCTGTATTTTGTTGTTTTGGGGAGACAAAATTTCACTAGGTAGCTTTGGATGTCCTGGAACTCGCTCTGTAGAGCAGGCTGACTTGGAACTCAGAAGATCTATGTGCCTATGTGCCTCTGCGTCTGAGTGCTGAGATTTAAGGCAAATGCCGCCACACAGGACATAGTTCACATTTAATGTAGTTTGTTTAATTTCCCAGTGACATTTTGTTTAAATTGTTTTCATCAAGTTGAGCATGAGAGGAAGAGGCCAGCATGTTCTACCTAGAGAGTTTTAGGCCTGTCAGAGCTACATAGTGAGACCCTGACTCAAAAGTTAAAAAAAAAAAAAAATGCCTCCAGATGAATTAATCTTGAACACATTTAGAGAATGCCTTTTAGGGGTAGCATCCCCATTGTGTGCCGAGGGAAACAGCAATCCTTAATTTCATGTACCCAACCCTGCACACCTCCTGGAATGCCTTCCAAGTGTGGCACCACATGTACCAATATATTGGATCAAGAGGGTATTGTGAAAGTTATGGTTTGGCTATGAAGCTTACTTAAAAATTTGCTGACCCAGACATGGTCAGGCTAGGGCATCAGAAGTTTGAAGCTCTCCCCTGACCTACACAGTGCCAACTTGTCTGGATTCTAGCTCCAACTAAAACTTTAAAAGAATTGAGTATATAATTCCCTCTCAGTGGTGAAACATTGTCTGGTATGCAAAGGCTCTGATTCAATTCCCAGCACTAGGAGGGGGAAATGAAGTCATCTGTTTGAACCAGGGGTGGTGGCACAAACCTATGATCTTATCAGTCTGTAAAGTTGAACAAGAAGATTAACCAAGAACTTGAGGCCACCCTGGGCTATAAAGGAAGTACCAATACACCATCTAGGGTTATATAGAAAGAAACTATCTACAAATATTTGTCCTTACACAAAATTAACTTTTAATGTTTCCTGATTCAGAACTTACTCTTTGCATAAAATTAAGTGGTATGTAGAATGAATGCAATCATGCATTACACCATGGGGAATATCAGAGGTTCCCCAGGGGTTAGTGTACACAAGTATATCAAGCCCTACCTTTGGCATCTGCCTGCACATACGTGCACAGACAGAACATATTAAGTCCCCAAATGGCAGTTCAGATGGTACTGTTTTAGGGTGATGGTCTGGATCCCACCTGAGCTTGGTTTTGCTAGGAAATAGAAATTTGAAGCATTTCTCAGAAGCCCTTAAGAGCTAGCTGAAGGCTTCTGAGGGCATCTGCCAGTTTCCTCTGCCTCACAGAGTTCCTACACTAACCACTCACTGGCTTTTCTAAGCTGCTCCCCTCCAGTCATATAACTCTATAACACCTAATAAGCTTTTGCAGCTAGGTGCTGTCTTCTAATATCCTTAGAGTCAGCTAGGCAGATTTGAATATAGCATACTTTGTCTCCATGGAGAGCAGTGGGATTCAGCGGTTCTTGCTGCACCTACTTATAAAACACAAAATTAAAGATGAATCATATATATGATATATATACATACACATATATGTTATCGAAGCACTGAGAATAGAAGACAGAAGGATGGCAAGCTTAAGACCAGCAGGGACTGTAGAGTGAGACCCTTTCTCAGGAAACAAACATAGACACACAAGTGTCTTAGTTTGTACTTGTATAAATGGCATTTCCCCTCAAATAACTATAGACTGGAGGCTTGTGTGTGCAGCTTTGTCTTTAGCTACTTATTTCTTCTTTTGATTGCCCACATGGTGCTCTTCTGTTCATTTGGCAGGTGTATTTTGGCTTCTAATGTCCCTTAAACAATTAAATGCTCTTCATTTAATGTAATTTCTTTTTTTTTTTTTAAAAAAAATCTTGATTAAAGAAAGTGCAGTACTTCCTTCTCTGTTCTTTTGAAAAATCCACCAGAAAGGGATTTTTTTTTTTTTGATCAGCACAGCTTAGGTGCATTTTATTCAGGGGCCGCTAGGTGGTGGTGTAGGGGGAGAGGGGGCGCAAACTAGCAGCGCGAAGCCTCTCTGGACAGACTTCCGTGGCGGAAGAGGAAGCGGCACGTGCAACGCTGTACGGTGGCCGAGGGACTGCGGCAGCTACCTTACCCCTAAATCTAGTAGCACCCCGGGAAGGTGCTGCCGCAGTGATTCTTGTGGTCGGAACGCCGAGAAGGCGCCGGGGCAGCCAGCACCATGGTGAAGGAGCAGTTCCGCGAGACGGATGTAGCGAAGAAAATGTAAGAGGCGGCCGGGGGGCGGAGGCTGGGGTCCGGGTCTCAGAGGTCTCAGAGGATTCCAGATGAGGGACAGTTGTTAAGAGAGCGACGAAAGAAGTTCCAGAACGGGATTTCAGATCTTATGGGGGTCCATGAACTACAGCGGAGAAAGTGGGGTGGACCAAGAAGTGTCAGAATGGACGTTCTGGGCCAAGATGCCACTTCACGAAGCCCTGAGCTGATTCCTTTCAAACGAACTTTCTCCTGGCAGGAGAAGACAGTGTATGCTGATCCAAGTTGCTAGCTAGAAAGTGCAGCTAGGTGACAGGCTCAGAATCCAAGCTGCTACTTTGGGCCTTCTGCTTCAGAACTTGATTATTAAACCGTACACCCTCTTTATGAGTTTTCCGTATTGGTTTTTTGTTTTGTTTTGTTTTTGTTTTTTTAAGACATATCAATTTATTTTTCTACGAACATGAGAGTACGGATGCGAGTGCTATGCACTAAAGATTCCGCATGAATGCAGTATTTGCTGTTTGGTGTAGTGGAGAATAGACGAATCAGCCATGGTTGCGGCAAATGCATTGACAAGCAGAGGGAGTAACAGGAGCACGCGTAATGAATAAGTCCGGGCTCACCACAGACCAGGCCTTTTAAAAAACATATATCAGAGGGACAGTGTGGGCTGATAGAAGGGAAGCAGGGGACTTACACTATGTGAGTCTTGCAAGGAGAGAGACATGAGACTGACGCAATCATGTGTGGTTGGCATTTGTTACAACAGATGTCTTACCAGGGTGACCTCCCAGCTGTCCTCAGTACCCACCCCTCCCAGTACTGCACACCCACTCTAGACAAATAAAATACTTTCTCTCACAGAAGCCCAGGGATGCTGTTAGGATGCAGATGACACAAGCCTATGGTCCAGCAATCAGGGCAAGGCAGAAAGTTTGAGGCTATCCAGAGCCACATAGAAAGAACCTTTATTTTAAAACAAAAAGAGATCTGTGTCACCTGGATCTTCCAGTAGCTCCCTATTACACTGACATTTAGTTCTTTCCTGATTCCCAAACCTTGCCCTCCTTTCAGGTCTTGCTAGGTTCATCTTGTGCCCTTAGCCAGCTGTCTGTGCCCCATTGTGTTGCTTACATGTGGTTCCTTGACAACGCCCAGTTTGTATGGGTCCAGGGATCTGTCCTCGTCTTCAAATGTTCATTCTTCTAATTGTCTTAAGTATGCTTCTTCCCTACTTAGAATTCAGCTGGATGGTAAGTTTTGCAGAGAAGCCTTCATCCAAGACATTATTATACCCCCAGACTATACCATTTCATGCCATTTTTTTCTCTACATCTATTATGAACAGAAATCACATTGATTCCAACCCCCCAGCACTCATAAACAGATACTAAAGTATGAGGACGTCCTTTATGCAGAGTGGCAGGGTATCCCTAGACAATCGATTTGGCCTTAAAAATTGTTGTTTTACTGTGGTTTTGTTTGTTGTTTGTTTGTCTTAAGAAAATAATGAAAGAGAGAAAGCCTGTTCAATACAGATACAGTGAGTTGAAAATTCCTATGCCAGCTGACTAGAAGTAGCTAACCTAAAGAGATTTTGGAGGCATCCATATATACAAAGGAGCTAGTCAGAAGGATCATGCAATGAAAGGAAGTGGGGAGGGTTGTGACCCCAGATAAGGTGGCCTCCAGGATTTAAATGATAGCAAAACTTCAAAAGACACTAAAGGAATAAATACATAGAGGCACTAAAGAAGGGATGTGCAGCGAGAAGAGGAATACCCAGGATGTAGAATGCCCTGGGAGCAGAGAAAAGGAAGGAATCCCAGACTGGTAGAGAGTGGGGTGAAGCAGCAGAGCCCTGCAGAACTGTAAAATGAGAATGTTACTGTATTCATCATTAGGCTGGTCACCAAGTGACCTTGGAGAGCTCTAGCATCTCTTGAGGGAAATAAACTGTTTCCCCTAGGACAAAGGTCTTTTTGAAGGAAGACCTTGAGAAGTTAAAATATATTAAGGTCTGGTGGAACCAGCCTGTCCAGAGAATAGAAAGGGCAGGTTAGTGTTGGTGGGTTCCATGTGTGTGCCTGGACCCAGGGCTTTGATGTCCTTTTTTTCCTGTTTGTTTCCACTGTAGAAGCCATATCTGTTTTGGAATGAAGTCCCCTGAGGAGATGCGTCAGCAGGCACACATTCAGGTTGTCAGTAAGAACCTGTACAGCCAAGACAACAACCATGCCCCATTGTCATATGGAGTGCTTGACCATAGGATGGTAAGGCCCTGTCCCACCCTGTATCTAACAACTGAACTACTAAATCAGGTGGCTCGCCATATAGGAAGAGTCAGGATTTCTCTTCTGACCCCCCTGCATGTCTCAGTCTAATTAGGAACTCTAGCCTTTGTGTGACCTGTATAGACACACACTAGCTCCCATGTTTGTGAGGTTTGGCTCCCTTTCCTGTGCTCTCCACTAATGGCTGGGTATACTTTCTTCCAAAGGGCACAAGTGAAAAGGACCGCCCTTGTGAAACCTGTGGAAAAAACTTGGCGGACTGTCTAGGCCACTATGGGTACATTGATCTAGAGCTGCCATGCTTTCACGTGGGGTACTTCAGAGCAGTCATTGGCATCTTACAGGTAAGTGACAGAAATTCAGCAGTGCTTAGTCATTGTATGGGAGTACACCCAGGAACTGTGAGTGAGGAGGCATGTGTCTGGGGAAGTTTTGTGTTTGTTTTGGTTCTCTGAGACAGGGTTTCTCTGTAGCTGGGGGAAGTTTTTATACTACAAACATAGTATCATTCACTGTCTTGTTAGGGTTTCTATTGTGGTGAGGAGACAACATGACCACAGCCAACTCTTATAAAGCAAACATTTAATTGTGGCAGCTTGCAATTGCAGAGGTTCAGTCCATTATCATCATGACAGAGAGCATGGTGGCTGCAAGCAGACTTGATGCTGGCTACATCTTGGCTTGCGGACAGTAGGAAGATGACTGAGACACTGGGAGGTATCCTGCTCCCATAGTGACACATTTCCTCCAACAGAGCAAACTCACTCCAGCAAAGCCATACCTACTAGGACCATGCACTGTGAAATTATGGGGGCCAATTACGTTCAAAGTACCACAGTCATAATCTTTCATTATGTTAAATTCCTTATCAATTGTGTAATGTTTATTTGCCTTGAGAAAGCAATAGCTGGCAGAGGAGATGGCTTAGTGGGTAAAGGCACTTGATTCCGAGTCTGACCATCTGAGTTGAGTGGTCAGGTCCCAAGCTGTCTAGGAAAGAACTGAGTTCTGCCCTCTGACCTCCACACATAAGCTATAGCATTTGTACAGACATAGATACACACTCTCACACTAGAATAAATAAATGTTAAAAGAAAAAAAACAACAAATTAAAGTGATAGTTTGTTTTTTTTTTTTTAATTGCAAATACTGTTAAGCTAGGCTTGACATACACTGTAGTCTTAGCGCTCAAGCAGAAAAGGAGAACCAGGTCCAAGGCCAGCTAGGACTGTATAATGAAACCTTGTCTTAGGGGCTCAAAAATCTAGATTCCAATGGTTAAAAACTCAGTAGTGGTGATGTGCGCCTGTTCTCACAGGGCTAGAGAGGCAGAGGATAGAAGATTGAAAATTTGAAACTAGCCTGAAACATGAGGTGAGTTCAGGGGCAGCTTGTATTAAATAATAAGACCCTGTCTCAAAAATCAAGGACTGTAGATATAATCCATTGATAGGCAAGTGCCTAGAGTGTATAAAGTCTGAGGTTCAGTTTCCCAGCACTGTCCCCATATAATATTAGTTGAAGTAATACAAAAGCACAAAGGAAAAGAGCAATAAGATCTTGCCATCTGGCCTTGGTGACTGCCAACTTCTGAAAGCACGGGCTGCCTCAGAACAGTTCTTGGTTCATGATACTTTACTCCCTGCACACAACAAAGGGGTGACATTTAGGAGTATTATTACATTATTTATTTATTTATTTATTTATTTATTTTGTGCATACATATGTATGTGGCACTCAGTGCAGGTCAGTTTTCTTTTAGCCTGTGTTTCCCAGGGGTTGGACTCAGGTCACTGGGCTTAGCAGCAAAGCACTGTTCCCAGTGATCCATTTTGGTAGCTCCAGAGTGGTTTTTAGTTTTGTTTGTTTGATTTTTTTTCATGACAGGGTGTCTCTGTGAAGCTCTGCCTGTTTTGAAACTAGCTCTGTAGACCAGGCTGGCCTCAAACTCACAGAGACCAGCCTGACTCTGCCTCCTGAGTATTTGAGATTAAAAGTTCACCACATCACTGCCTGGCCAGAGGTGGCATCTTTAAAGGGGAGGGATTTTTAGTCTCTTACCTTCTCTTCCATTCTGTTTAACTTTTAAAAGATGATCTGCAAAACCTGCTGCCACATTATGCTGTCCCAGGAGGAGAAGCAGCAGTTTTTAGATTTCCTGAAGAGACCTGGCCTGACCTACCTGCAGAAGCGGGGTCTGAAGAAGAAGATCTCAGATAAGTGCAGGAAGAAAAGCACTTGTCACTACTGTGGAGCCTTCAATGGTGAGGGGATGCCCAGAAATGCAACAATAGCCCTTCTGCCCACTCTGTGTTTATGAACTGGTTCTATATGATACTTTAGAATTAGCCTTTTTTTCTGGAAACTAAGCTTATGGACCCAGGAGCTAGTGCATTCCTAGAAAATATTCCTCTCCCTCTTGATGGCTGTGGCAGTTTCATTAGCCTGTATCCTGTAACCAGCATAGCTGAGACCCTGACTTTGTTAATCCTTGGTAAATGAATTTACTCTTGTAGGTACCGTAAAGAAATGTGGTTTGCTGAAGATAATTCATGAAAAATATAAGACCAACAAAAAAGTCGTGGATCCTGTTGTATCAAATTTCCTGCAGTCCTTTGAGACAGCCATTGAGCATAACAAAGAGGTTGAACCACTGCTGGGAAGGGCACAGGTAAACGAAAACACATGCCTTCTGTTTGCCTGCACCTCTCAAACATCATGCAGGAGCACACGTGTGCACACACATACACTTGCACACATTCCTTCTCTCCTACGTGCTCCACCCCAGTATATCCACATTCTTCAGGAAGAAACCATGGTTCAGTTATGTTGTCAGCTCCCTATAGTACTTCATGGAACTGTGGCAGGTGTTTTTCTGGCACTAAGTTTATTTGGATTGGCTTTGTAACTCCATTTGTTGGTTTGTAGTTCTCTTTAGTGGTCTTCTTTCCTTGTGGGCATGGGGAGTAGACACGGTCTCAGTATGTAGCGCAGGGTCTTGCATTCCCATAACTTCTCAGTCTCCTTAGTGCTGGAATTGCAGGCTTGTGCTTCCATACCCAGATCAAGGGTGGAGCTGGTTAGTCCAGCCCAGTCTGTGCCAGTCTATGCCTTGGTGGGCATCACTGCAGTAAGGTCCTTCAGGAATTGGACAGAAGTTATAGTCTGTCCCCAGAAGACTAGTGAGCACTCAGACTCATGTCACAGAGAGTAGAAGGCCTGAGATTGGTGAAGATTCCCTTGGTGGAAGTTAGCAGCCTTGTCTCTGCATCCCTGTACCCTGTTTGCTATGTTTCCTCACTTGTGGTCCCTGGTGTGCATCCTTCTGTAGAGCACAGTTCTGAGCCTCCTGTTCCCAGTGCCCCTTGGTAGGCTGTTGTGTCCCCTTGGAGAACTGTTCTTGCTAGTAAGTGGTTTCTAGATTTCCCAGTCCTTTGGCCTTTCAGTTTGCTGGCATCACAGAGTCCTGTCCTGCAGATACTCAGCTGTGCTCTGGCCTCTGACCTCTTCCTACCATTTCTCAGTGCACCTCAAGATTCTCCACATTATTTTCTCAGATAGTAGAGCCGTGCCATGACTGGAAGATAACTAAGGTGTTTGGTGAGAGCCTCTACGCACCTCCCTAGTTGACTGCTGTCATCCCAGCTACACCACATGGCTTCCATATCTGCCCATGTATCAAGGGGTGTGGGGTGATGGGTAGCTTATGCAGATGTTTCTTTCTAAGTTTGTTTCTCTCCTAGATCCCCAGAGAAAATGTTTATTAATGTCAACTTAAGTGTAACATTTATTATTGAAACATAAGATTCAGGTAATAAAATCCCCAGAAAAGTTAATAAGTAGAAAGCAGGACACGTAATGACCAATTTCTGTGTGTTTGTTTTTGAGACAGGCTCTTTCTTTTTTAGTAGTTCTCGAGCTGTGGGTGTTGACCCCCAGGGGTCGAAATTGCTCTACAAAGGGTCACCTGAGACCATTGGAAAACAGATATTTACATTATAATTCATAACAGTAACATTATTATGGTTATTAAGTAGCATCAAAAACTTTATGGTTGGGGTCACCACAACCTAAGGAACTGTATTAAAGGGTCACAGCATTAAGAAGGTTGAGAACCACTGCTCTGTATAGTCCTGGAGCTTATTGTGTAGACCAGGCTGGACTCAGCCTCCCAAAATCAGGCCCAGCTCCATTCTTAGGATTTATAGAATTTTGGTGATTTGCAGAGGTTTTATTAAGCTAGTGATTTATAGCTTAACGTCTTAAATATCTATTTGTTAATTCTCTAAGAATTTTACATCCACATACAATATATTTTCATGTTCACTCCCTACTCTTCACTCTTAGTATCCTAGATCCACTGCCTATTCATGTTCTCTGTCTCTTTGAAATAACCTATCAAGTCAAATTTATTCTGCCCATATATCAAGGGTGTGGGTCATTCATTGGAACCCACTAGGATCCATACCCTTAAAGAGAAGGGCTCTCCCCTGCTCAGAGCTTTAAATTACAAAGGCTCCTTAGCTAGGGTGGAGTGCTGTGAGTCTTTAACCCTCCTCTGCATCATATATTTGTATTAATGAACTTAATTCAAAGATAACACAAACTTATTAAGAACAGTTGATTATAATGAAAACAAAGTCCATAGTTAGATGCTTGTAAAAGGATTTCCGTTGAATATCCAAAACCCACATGGGGTAGGGGAGCCAGTGTAGTGGTATATGCTTATAATCTTAGCTCTAGGGAAAGAGATGGGAAGAACCCTAGGACTCACTGGTCAGCTAGAGCCCTAGGAAAGTCTCCACCACATAGCAAGTTTGAGGCTACATGGGATCCTGTCTTCAAGAAAAGCAAACATAGGGAAGGAAAACTTTGCCAACCTATTGGAAACTAACCTACTATCTCCATTCCTTCCTTCCTCCTTTGTATAGGAGAACTTGAATCCCTTAGTTGTTCTGAATTTGTTTAAGCGCATCCCTGCTGAAGATGTCCCTTTACTTCTGATGAACCCAGAAGCTGGGAAGCCCTCTGATTTGATTCTCACCCGACTTTTGGTGCCTCCCTTGTGTATCAGACCCTCTGTTGTGAGTGATTTGAAGTCTGGAACCAATGAAGACGACCTGACAATGAAACTGACAGAGATCATTTTCCTAAATGATGTTATTAAAAAGGTCAGTATTTCCCATTAACTTGTGCATCTGCGCTGAGTGCATCCAGAGATGTTAGCTCACTAAAATGCAAGGAAACTCAGAGAGCAGGTTTCTTTCTGATCTTTCTGTGCTCACAGCACCGGATCTCGGGAGCCAAGACTCAGATGATCATGGAGGACTGGGATTTCCTGCAGCTGCAGTGTGCCCTCTACATCAACAGTGAGCTCTCTGGCATTCCCCTTAACATGGCACCCAAGAAGTGGACTCGGGGCTTTGTCCAGCGCCTGAAGGGGAAGCAGGGTAGGTCCCTGACAAGATCTATCATTGTTATGTCTGTTCAGATCCTCCAAATAGCATGGAGAGTGTCATGGGACCCATGGTGTTTTTTATTTATTTAGGTCGGTTTAGAGGTAATCTCTCAGGGAAGAGGGTGGATTTTTCTGGCCGAACAGTCATCTCACCTGACCCCAACCTCCGGATTGACGAAGTAGCTGTGCCAGTTCATGTGGCCAAAATTCTAACTTTTCCTGAGAAGGTAAATACCATTCAGCTGCCCAGTTCCTTGTTTTCGACCAAGTATTTTAGTTTTGATATTTCATGCTATATATAGAGGCAAATCCCTAGAAACCCACACAGCTTTGTGAAAATGTCTCGTTTCACTTTGTTTATTGGTTGTTATTTTTTTTTTTTTGTTTTTAAAAATGAGTACACTGCCTGCATTTACATCTGCAGGCCAGAAGAGTCATCAGATCCCATTATAGATGGTTGTGAGCCACATTGTGGTTGCTGGGAATTGAACCAGGACCTCTGGAAGAGCAGCCTCTTAACCTCTGAGTCATCTCCCCCAACTCATTCTAGGTTGTTAAGCACACTCGAACGTCTACACTGCTAGTCATAGTTGTAGCTGATGGTTGTTGGGTTTTTGTTGTTTTTTGTTACAGAGTTAGAGATCCAGCCTGGGACCATGTGTGTCAGGCATGTAAGCACGTGACCACTAACCTACACCCTGCTCCACAGATCATGAATGGAAGGAATCTTACTGACTCAAAGGAGATATTTCCTATAAAATAGTTATATTCAATACTAGGGTTGTTTGTGTGTGTATGTTTGATTTTTTTTTTTTTTTTTGCTGAGACAGGGTCTCACTATGTAGGTTTGTCTGTCCTAGAACTCACTATGCAGACCAAGGTGGCCTTGAACTAACAGAACTCTGCTGGCCTCTGCCTCTACTGCTGGGATTAAAGATGTGTGCCAGCATGCCTGGCTCAGCTTTTTCAGTTTTTAAAGGGGTGATAGATAAGTTACTTTTTGTGTTCTGTCTTCATTTTTAGTTTATGTATGCACACATACATGAGTGTGAGTGTACATGTCCTAGAGTGCACGTGAGGTCAAAGGACTAATCCCAGGACTCAGTTCTTGCTACAGTGAGTTGCAGTGGTCAGACCTGCTGGCAAGTGCTTTTAGCAAACAATGAGCCATCTCACCTGCTCTAACCATATTGCTGTCAGTTACAGGCAGCTGCAAATGACAGAAGAAAGCATTTTTCTATCTGCAAAATAATTACTTTTGTTTTATGCATTTTAATTTTTTTCTCCCAGTGCTAGAGATGAAACTGGGGCCTCATGGCTTGGAGACCAACTGACATCATCCTAAGCACATTGTTCTAAAACAATAGGGCACACCCATCTATCTCAGGCTTTCCCCAAACAGCAAAACCTACTCAGTCCTTTATCACTTCAGTAGGTATCACTGAGCTGTTCTGGTTTGCACATTGGTGATGTGAGCATGTTGAGATGAGTAACAGTGTTTGGACTGTTGTCCTTGGAGTGACTCTTATCATGCTTTGTGTTTATAAATGTATCCATTCCACCTTCTGTACCATTGCTTTTTCTCCTAACCGTCAACACAACACCTTTGTTAGTTTACTCTTCACATTCAAAGAATTTCACTGAAAACATTTTTCTAAACAGTGCTATTAAAAAAAAAAAGGCAATACTTTCTGTTTGTTTGTACATTTGGTAGTCTAGCCATTCAAAAACTTGTGGTCGCAAAATTGTCAAAATAATAAAATCAGTTCTTCTTCCTAGTTAGTTTTCTCAAGATGGATTGTTGTTAGTTTTTAAACTGTAGATTTACTGAGTCAAGAAGTGTGATCATTTGAAAGCTGTTTCTGCTCACCCAGAAAGCCTGTAGCTGTCTGTATTCAGTTCATACTCTGAGTATAAGCTGGTGGTTACAACACCCTGTTCCCTCCTCCCCCCAGCTCCATACTGTAGGGCCTGGTAATAAAAGCTCACTGATTAGCTGTATATCAGGTTTATCGGCAGTCTAGATCATCAGCTTGTCATAAACTTGTCCCAAGTATCCTCATTTGAATGAAGAAAGATCTAATTCTTTCACATTAAACTGTTGTCCAAGAAGTTTCTGAGCATAGCTGGCACAGATCACAGCCCATGGTACTGCTGCCGCATCTCTTAAACATTAGAGCCTGGTGAAAATTGGCAGATGAAGTTGCCACAGATATGATTCACAGTCCTGTATAGTAGAGTACACACGGGGAGACTAGAGACCGAGAAAGGACTTAATTATACCTCTTTAGATCTAGACTTCTGTCTGCCAGTTAGTTCTCGCAACTGCAGTCGAGACTGTGGCCGCAGCTGCTCCCCTCCACCCCGTCTTTCTCTTAGAACCTGTACAAATATAACTGAGTCCTGTTGGCTTGCTTAGAGAAAAGAAAGACTGTCTTACTGTGTTTTTTTATTGTGGTCCTGTAGGTAAACAAAGCAAACATCAATTTTTTGAGAAAACTGGTTCGAAATGGCCCTGATGTTCACCCAGGAGCCAATTTTATTCAGCAGAGACACATGCAGATGAAAAGGTAATGCTTTCCATATTGACTGGGATCAACTTCCTGATGGCACTGTTCACTAGAAACATGGAATGCATTGTAGATACAATGACAGGCATTTTAACATGTGGAGTGTGGATATTTACATTGAGTAGTCCTGTGTCTGTCATTGTCTCTGATCACTGAATATGCATGAAGTATTGTTCTTCATGTGGCATTAATAGAACTAGATACACAGAATCCTTCAACATACATGCAGGTTGTTTTCTACATCACTGGGTTCTTGGGTTCTCTCAGTGGTGCTCATTTTAGCAAGTTTGGCTTGCAGGGCCAGGTGAGGTGACTACCCGTGGCTTATGTCAGTAGGGTTTTAAGGATCCTATAGAAAAAGGAATATTACTATATTTGTATGACTCTAAAGGAGTACTTTCATATTTTAACATCCGTCTCTTCTGGATCTGGAGACTGAATCCAGGACTTCAAGGATGCCAAGCAAACACCCTATGTACTTCTGAGCTGCACCTCTAGTTACAGTACCCTCTTGTTAAAAATAGGGTCTTTCCAGGCAATGGTGGCACATACCTTTAGTCCCAGCCTTCAGGAAGCAGGAGTAAGTGGATCTCTGTGAGTTCAAGGCCAGTCTGGTCTACAGAGTATGTTCTAGGATGGCCAGGGCTACATGAGAGCCCTGTCTTAAAAAAAAGAAAAGAACATGAATCCATCTATGTTGACACATATCTTTAGTCACAGCATTTGTAAAGCTAATGCAGGATTCTCACAAGATCCAGTCAGCCTGAATTACATGTGAAGACCTTGTCTCAAATAAGTCAGTAAGATGCTAGTGTCTTAGATTAGTTTAAATGTCATAGACATTGGTTTCTGATTTGAGTGGGAGAAATACGGAGTGAAAACTTGGTTCAGAGACCATATGTGTGTATCCTGCACATTCAGGTTCCTGAAGTATGGAAACCGGGAAAAGATGGCTCAGGAGCTCAAGTTTGGTGACATTGTAGAGAGACACCTGATAGACGGAGACGTGGTGCTGTTCAACAGGCAGCCCTCACTGCACAAACTGAGCATCATGGCCCATCTTGTGAGTATGCGGTTACTACTCTTAGATCCCGCTGTGTGAGAAACTTACAGGGTATACTCAGCTGAATTCCAGTGAGTAAAGTTAAAGTTGCTGGAGCTCCCAAAGTTTTTTGACTTTGAGCTTTCTAATTCCTTTCTGTTTAAATAAACCTGGTTTTAACCCTTCAATTTTGTGTGTGTTTGCACTTGTGCCATGATGCACATGTGGAGCAAGACAAGAAGCTGTAGTAACTGATTCTCTTTTCCCAGGGCCTCCCAGAAATCAAAGTTAGGCTGTCAGGATTTTAATTTCATTTTTATTTTATTTATGTATGTGTGGTTGGGTGTGTCTCTGTGTATGCCACATGCATACAAGAAAGTGTAGAGACCCAAAGAGGCTGTGAGATCCAATGGACTAGAATTCTTGGCAGTTGTGAAAGGCCCAAAATGGGTGCTGAGAGGCAAACTTGTGCTCTGGAGTAGCAGGTGCTTGTGGCCCAGAACCATCTCTGGCTCCCTTCCATCAGTGTTTTTAAGATGCTATGTAATAATCATACATAGCATCACAGTGGCAAAGATCTAATTGAGGGTTGGTGTGAAAATCACTAGAGTGATTTCATTTTACAAAGGAAAATGTGTGTTGTGCACACAGCTTTATATAAAATAGGCAAACCATTGATTTAGTTTTTCTTTTGCTTTTTAATAACTAAAGCCAGCTGGTGGTGGCACATGCCTTTAATCCCAGCACTGGGAGGGGGGGGTGTGCAGAGGCAAATGGATTTCTGAGTTCAAGGCCAGCCTGGTCTACCGTGTAAGTTTCAGTACAGCCAGGAGGACTGTTACACAGAGAAATCCTGACTCAAAACCAAAAAAAGAAAAGAAACTTAGTGACTAAAATGTTTAAGGGACTTGTATGTGAATCTCTTGAAGAGCATTGGGTGCCATGGGCTTAGCGGTAGTCTGACTTTGGGCTCATCTGCAGATGTGGCTTTATGGCTGCTACTACTTTTTGTTCCTCTAAGCTTGAAATGAATCTAAAGACTCAACAATTCAGGCTCAGCTTTTTTTTTGACAGGATGATGTATAGATGATGCTGGTTATTGTTCTTGGTTTGTCTGCAGAATGTTTGTGTGATCTAGCCACCCCACTCTTGCTGAAGCTAAGAAAAAGATTCAAATACTTGAGGGCTATATAGGAGGCTCCAATTTCTAAGTTCTCTGTTCTCATGCATTCTTCAAGTTTACATTTAAAAATATTATTATAACTTTTTTATGTTCATTGGTATTTTTCCCTGAGTGTTGGGTCTCCTGAAACTGTGATGTGGGTGCTGGGATTTGAACCCCGGTCCTTTGGAAGAGCAGTCAGTGTTCCTAACCACTCAATACTTCTTTTAATAAAAGTGTTTCCTCTACTGTTAGGCAGTGGCTTACTCTGAAGAACAGTTTACAAAGTGAAGGCAGCGTACATGGCTGCTTCTGTCATTATCAGTCTGGATAGTTGAGACTCAGACTTCCTTTCAAGTTCCTGACTTGATAGGCTTAGGTTTCTTGATTTTTTTTTTCTTTCCCTACTATAAACTCAGTATAAAACTATGTTAATACTTGAGAAATATGGACCGTACATAATGTCTCAGTGTTGGCTTTTACCTCATAGTTTGTTAAATTTGATTTTTTCACTAAATCTACAAGTGATTTGTGCTTACCACAACAGAACAAATAGAAATTTACTTCCCTAAAGTGCCTAGTTTTCTAGGCAGTGTTTGTTTTTAACTTGTGGCCTGAAAAAATGAAGATTTTGGGTGCTCATATTTTGTTTCTACAGGCCAGGGTCAAGCCCCACAGGACCTTCAGATTCAATGAATGTGTCTGTACTCCCTACAATGCAGACTTCGATGGCGATGAGATGAACCTTCATCTTCCCCAGACGGAGGAGGCCAAGGCAGAGGCCCTTGTTCTCATGGGGGTAGGTACTGGGTTATTGCCTGTGAGAAGAGCCCTTTCTGTTCTCACACATGCTGCAGGCTTGTGCTGTTCTGTCTCATTTTCTCATTGGTTCCCTTTGAAACTCTGAACAGTCTTGATAATAATTGCTTATGAATAAACTAGTAACAAGTGCTTTTTAGGGTGAGATGACATTTTTCTGACCTTTACTCTGGATTCTTGGGAGGAAATATGTACAGGAGCAACAGCTATGAACATAAGCTAGCAGGAGGTGGTGGCGCAGGCCTGTACCTCAGCACTCTGGAGACGGGGACAAGAATACCAAGTTCCCAAGTTCAAAACCAGCATGGGCTACATGATCCTACCCCCCCCCCCCCAAAAAAAAGTGCATCAGTGCCAATATGGGTATTGTGGGGGACTTTCCCGAAGTGTATTCCATTCTGCTTTGGCCTCTTAAAGGGAACTATACTAATTATTTTGTTTCCAAACTTAAAACGAGATAGCTGTGGCTGCAGAGGTTCTATGATAGGGAGGTTCATGCCCGCTTTTAGGAGTTGGTCTCTATCTGCCTCTCCTATATCCTGCTGCACATGGCGCTGTTGGGTGTCTATTGTGTAGGTCTCTGCCCTTCTAGTAATTTCTGACTATTAATGTGGCATAGCTTTAGACTTGTGGATTTTAATTAGGACCTAGGTGTGTTGCCCATGTTGGCCTTGCACTCCTACCTCAGTCTCCCTAGTTGTCAAGAGTGCACACATCATACCACATCGGCTTGAGTATTTTCCACTCTGGCCTACATTCCTACATTATGAGCTCACACATGCATGGCTATAAACATTCCCTATTCCTACACACAAAAACCACTGTAGGGTTAGAGTATGGTTATAGTGCTATGGTGGACTTTCCCTGACATGCCTGAAACCCTTAATATGGTCCCACTAAAAGAAAGTAAGTAAATAAAATCCAGTTATTCTTGACAACTAAATCACACTCCCAGCCTCCACATTTTCTTGTTGAGGTAGGCTTGTTCTGTAGCCCAGGCTAGCCTAGAACTCACTATGATCCTCCTCCATCTGCCCCTAGCATTGGGATAACAGACATGATGAAAATAACAGCCATAAACTTCAGGCTTAGACCCTTGGGGTCAAAGAGTCCATTGTTCCACATAAACAAATCTCTTTGAGTTTCACTGGGAAAAAGTTGACCTGACACTATGACAATGCAGTTCTCAGTAAGGCCTATAGGGCCGAGCTTGTATGTGGGCCCAGAGTACACAGATTTACAGAATCATGAACATCTACCCATGTTCCTACTAACTTCAGCCACCTGCTGTCTTCCCTCTGAGAGGGTCTCTAAACTTAGGTGAGTGTGTAGGGGCGTCACTCCAGATGCACAGTCATTATCATATGATGGCTCACAAATGAGAAGTAAAAGGTCTTTGCCTGACAGGACCTTGGACATGATTCACTGGGGCACTTCCACATTACCTTGTGGACATTAGAAGATTGCCACTCTGACAAGGAACCTTGTGCTTGCTCTCAATTGCTGTTAGATCTGAATAAGAGAAGTCACTCTGTCCATCTGTCATTGTGGAGAAACGTGGAATTGGTTGATTTCAGAGATGACACAGCACTCACAGAAGGGAAAGTTCTTAGCGTGGTTTACCTACAGGCTTAACACCAGTGCTCAAGAAGCTGAGGCAGGAGGATCATTGTAAGTTCAACAACAGACTAGGCTGCATAATGAGTTCTAGGCCAACCTGGGCTAGAAAGTGAGCCCCTGTTAGGGACTTTTCTTTTCCCTTGATCAGTAAGAAAACTGCAAGGTAGTAAGAATGCTAGGGTAGATACCTCTCAGCTCAACAGTCATGTGATGCAGACCTTCAGGCTGCACTGTCCTGCCAGAGTGGCTGACACGTGCTTGTTTCTTCTTCAGACCAAAGCGAACCTTGTGACTCCAAGAAATGGGGAACCACTCATTGCTGCCATTCAGGACTTTCTAACAGGTGAGTGTTAACTTGAAAGGAGACTTTGGTTTCCCAGGCTCAGTGATTCAGATGGCTTGAAGACTATTATCTGTACTTAGGAGTCTTTCTACTTTTAGTTTATTACAGGGTAATCTGGGTGGCTCAGCTGGCCTGGCACTCAGAATCCTATCCCATACTTCCAGGCGCCAGAGTTATAGTGTGCAGCACCATGCCCTGTCTTGTATTTAGGTTTGTCATTTGTCATTTGCCCTTCAGCTTGCTGGAGGTATTTTTACCGGTTGTTTATCCATTTGATTCTGTGTGTACTCACTGAGCTCCACACACTTGGCAGGTTGTTTTCTGGTGTTTGTTTTGTTTTGTTTTTTTGTGGTAAAGGCTGAGGAGAGTGTGGTTGGGGGTACAGGAGGCTTCATGTAGTCTGAGTGGGGGTACAGGGGACTTCATGTAGTCTGAGTGGTGGGTACAGGGGGCTTCATGTAGTCTGAGTGGTGGGTACAGGAGGCTTCATGTAGTCTGAGTGGGGGTACAGGGGGCTTCATGTAGTCTGAGTGGTGGGTACAGGAGGCTTCATGTAGTCTGAGTGGGGGTACAGGGGGCTTCATGTAGTCTGAGTGGTGGGTACAGGAGGCTTCATGTAGTCTGAGTGGGGGTACAGGGGGCTTCATGTAGTCTGAGTGGTGGGTACAGGGGGCTTCATGTAGTCTGAGTGGGGGTACAGGGGGCTTCATGTAGTCTGAGTGGTGGGTACTGGGGGCTTCATGTAGTCTGAGTGGGGGTACAGGGGGCTTCATGTAGTCTGCTTGGGGGTACAGGGGGTGTCGTGTAGTCTGAGTGGTGGGTACAGGGGGCTTCATGTAGTCTGAGTGGGGGTACAGGGGGCTTCATGTAGTCTGAGTGGTGGGTACAGGGGGCTTCATGTAGTCTGAGTGGGGGTACAGGGGGCTTCATGTAGTCTGCTTGGGGGTACAGGGGGTGTCGTGTAGTCTGAGTGGTGGGTACAGGGGGCTTCATGTAGTCTGAGTGGGGGTACAGGGGGCTTCATGTAGTCTGAGTGGGGATACAGGGGGCTTCATGTAATCTGAGTGGGGGCACAGGGGGCTTCATGTAATCTGAGTGGGGGTACAGGAGGCTTCATGTAGTCTGAGTGGTGGGTACAGGGGGCTTCATGTAGTCTTAGTGGGGGGTACAGGGGGCTTCATGTAATCTGAGTGGGGGTACAGGGGGCTTCATGTAATCTGAGTGGGGGTACAGGGGGCTTCATGTAATCTGAGTGGTGGGTACAGGGGGCTTCATGTAGTCTGAGTGGGGGTACAGAGGGCTTCATGTAGTCTGAGTGGGGATACAGGGGGCTTCATGTAATCTGAGTGGGGGTACAGGGGGCTTCATGTAATCTGAGTGGGGGTACAGGGGGCTTCATGTAGCCCGAGTGGAGTTACAGAGGGTATCATGTAGACCGAGTCAGGAGAATCAGTGGGCCTTCATACAGGCCGAGTTGGGTGGTAATTTGGTAGGGCTTCCTGTACCCTGAGCTTGTAGGGGGTATTAAGTAGGACATCTATTGGGCTGATGCTGTTCTTTTGATATAGCCAAGGCTGATATTCCTGAAACTGGGGGTCTTCTAGACCCGTTATCGGGCCTAGACTCTGTCACAGCCCTGAGATGAGGCAATGGATGAAGCAAAGCCACTTAACTTACTTGGGAGTAGAGCTGGTGGCATAGTCAGCACCTCTGTTTTTATTCTTCTTTGAGGAACAATCTGACTTGATCTGAAGGTTGAAAATGTGTGTGTTCCCCCATGAGGTTTCTTATCTTTTTTTGCTGGTTTTTACCTTAGGTGCATACCTCCTCACCCTCAAGGACACTTTCTTTGATCGAGCCAAGGCTTGCCAAATCATTGCTTCAATACTGGTTGGCAAGGATGAGAAAATTAAAGTGCGCCTTCCACCCCCTACAATTCTAAAGGTGTGTTGGGGCCCTTCTGGGTGGCTGGTAGAATGGAGGGGACCATACTGGGGCTGGATTGTGCTGATAACAGCCCAGCCCTCATCTGCTGCCTCCTTTTCTTCCAGCCTGTCACTCTGTGGACCGGAAAGCAGATCTTCAGTGTCATCCTTAGACCCAGTGATGATAATCCAGTGAGGGCCAACCTCCGGACCAAGGGCAAGCAGTACTGTGGCAAGGGGGAAGACCTCTGTGTTAATGATTCCTGTGAGTAGAGGAGACAGGGAGCGATTCCTATGAGTGGATGGGAGGAGACAGGGAGCGATTCCTGTGAGTGGACGGGAGGAGACAGGGAGCGATTCCTGTGAGTGGACGGGAGGAGACAGGGAGCGATTCCTGTGAGTGGACGGGAGGAGACAGGGAGCGATTCCTGTGAGTGGACGGGAGGAGACAGGGAGCGATTCCTGTGAGTGGACGGGAGGAGACAGGGAGCGATTCCTGTGAGTGGATGGGAGGAGACAGGGAGCAATTCCTGTGAGTGGACGGGAGGAGACAAGGAGCGATTCCTGTGAGTGGACAGGAGGAGACAGGGAGCGATTCCTGTGAGTGGACGGGAGGAGACAGGGAGCGATTCCTGTGAGTGGACGGGAGGAGACAGGGAGCGATTCCTGTGAGTGGAGGGGAGGAGAGAGGGAGCGATTCCTGTGAGTGGACGGGAGGAGACAGGGAGCGATTCCTGTGAGTGGACAGGGTGAGACGAGTGATTCCTGTGAGTGGACAGGATGGACTGGGGTGGGAGGAGCAAGCAGGCTGCAAGGACTTAGGAAGGAAGTGGCTTCAAGAAGGTGTGGTTGCACTTCTGTCTGTTTTCTCTCTAGATGGCAGAGATCATTTGGACAGAGTTCCAGTGCTCAGAATGGTCCTTTTTAATGGCTTTGTCAGATAACACAGTTTGTCTTTTTTTCTAGGAGAAAGTGGGGCAAGTGGGCATCAAAGGTTGATTATGGTTTATAGTTATTTTTATTATATGTCTTTTAGGTCATGTGTTTTTTGTCTAGCATCATAACTAATAGGTATGGTTTCATTTTTAATGGAGAAAAGTTCTCAGACTGTAGCCCATGCTGGCCTGGAACTAACAGCAGTCCCTCTGCCTCCCTTGAGTAGTGAACAGCCCCACTTGACTCTACTTTGGTGGTAAGGATTGAACTCAGCTTCATGTGGGATGCTGTTATAGAGCTACATCCTGCCCTAAGACTGATTGGTTTTTTAACTGATTCTACTTGGTCTTAAAGATCTCTTTAAGTTCTACGAATGAGGTTCATGGTCAGCATCTAGTGACTACTGTCTAGCAGAAGCTTCTTAGATCTCCCAGATCACTGGCTAGCAGGGCTTTGGAACTATCCGTGAATCTCCAGGATATGCTGCTGAGTTCTCGGAAAGTCAGAACTACTGAGTTCTAGCATTTAAAAAAGCACTGGTTTACCACATGTTTGTTGCCTTAACAGAAAACAAACTTTTAAGGAGAAATTCTTTGGCTGTCCTTGGACTTTTCAGGTTATAAGCATTTTTTTCTCAAGCAGATAATTATTCATTTAAAGCATTGTCCATATCGCCCTTCCAGATGTTACGATCCAGAACAGCGAGCTGATGAGTGGCAGCATGGACAAAGGAACTCTGGGGTCGGGATCCAAGAACAATATCTTCTATATCTTACTACGAGACTGGGGGCAGAATGAGGCGGCCGACGCCATGTCTAGGCTTGCCAGACTGGCTCCTGTCTACCTATGTGAGTATCTCAGCAGCTTGGTGCTTCATGTCAGTGTGGCAGTGGGTAAAGTTGCAGTCTGTTCTTTTACTATTTGGTACCCTTGTCCCGCCCCCAGGTGCATATATCCATTTGTGCATTTATCCATGACTTGGACTCCTTTCTGAGAAATTGGTAGATTGCACTTGGATTTTTATCTTTTCTAATCTGAATCTGTTAGCTTCCTATTGTGTCTGCAGGAATGTGTTGCATTAAAAAACCCTTTGTTGGCTGCATCCCAGGTATCTAGGAAGCTCTGTAGCCTCTGGGCCTCCATTAATTCATCCCTACCATGTGATTCAGTATTGCCCTACTGTGCTTACACGTTTCTTTCCTTTGCTTGCTTATACTTTGAGGGTGGTTTAGATTAAGTGAAGTCATGTTTCCCAAAGTCGAGTTTTATTGCTATTGCAGAGAGAGAGAGAGAGAGAGAGAGAGAGAGAGAGAGAGAGAGAGAGAGAGAGAGAGAGTGTGTGTGTGAGTGAATATACTGGTGCCACAGCATGATCCTGCAGATGAGTCTTAGGGATCAGATTCAGGGAGTCAGGCTTGGTGGCAAGCACTTTTACCCACAAGCCAATCATAAAATTTTGATGCTTCTCATATTTGACTGACTTTGCCTGGATGGAAAATCTTAGGCAGAATATTTTCCCTCAGAAGTCCCTCGGTATTGTCCTACTCTGTCTTATTTTCTAGGGTACTGTGGAATGGGTACAGCCATTTCTGTTCTTGCCGTGTTTTTAATCTTTTTTTTTTTTTTTTCTTTTCTACCCTGGAGGCCGTAAAGTCATATATATATATATAGTATTGGAAAAGTTCACAGTGAAGCCCTGGTGTAGGCTTTTTAATTTCTTGTGCTAATCACTCAGTCAGCTCCTATATAAATTTGCAGCAGTGTCCTTTCTGGAAATTTCTTCAGTATTTCTTGGATAATCTTATTTCCATTTCTTTTTGTTTGGGACTTGTGTTAATTGCATTTCCAGTTACTGGATCAATTCTGCTTTTCTTACCTTTTTTTTCTTAAATCTATGTTTTAATTCATTCCTTTTGTCTTTTATTATTTCGGTTGATTTTAAATATTTTATTTGGTAAGTCTTGGATTTATGACAAAATTTCCCATGATTACTATTTGCAGATATGTTGGGGCTTTGTCTGTTATCTACATTGGGTTTTTTTTTAACTTCTTCTGTTTTGTGTATGTTTTTGAGACAGGATCTCACTATGTAGTCTTCACTGGCCTGGTATGTAGACCAGGCTGGCCTTGAGCTCATGGGGATACCTGTCTGCCTCCCAAGTACTGGGATTAAGGGCCTGCACTGCTGCACCAGGCTGGAGCTATCTCTAGATTTGACTTTGACTTTCTCTGCCTAGAGACACTGAGAGGACCCCACCTTTCCCATGGAACTAAGCTGAACACCCAGCCACTCACCCACTTCTCCACATGCCCAGCTTAGTCCTAGTCTACCGGAGATGGCCTTCATATTTACATTTGTTCCCTAGTGGGAACTAAACAAGATTCACACAGTGTTCTCCTTCTCTCTCCACTGAGTCACACTGCAGCCTTCCTCCTTTACTCTCTCTGAGGGAGATTTCTGAGAGGAGGAAGGCAGGCTCAGGGATAACCTTTTCCTGACAGCTTGATGAGAATGGCTCTTTTGCTCTGCCCACCTATTCTTCCTCAGCTAACCGTGGGTTCTCCATCGGGATTGGTGATGTCACACCTGGCCAGGGACTGCTGAAGGCCAAGTATGAGCTACTGAATGCTGGCTACAAGAAATGTGATGAGTACATCGAAGCCCTGAACACAGGCAAGCTCCAGCAGCAGCCAGGCTGCACTGCCGAGGAGACACTAGAGGTGAGATTGACCTCTATTAGTGTCTTGGAGGTCCAGCCTCCAACGTCAGCACTGAGGGCGCAGAGGGGAACCCAGAGCATGGTGGAAGCTTCCATTTCTCTTTCTGAGGGGTTAGGAAGGAAGTACACCCATACTCTCTCCTGTTCTCATCCTGCTGTTCTCTCATGTACTAATTCCATTGCTCAGTTATTTATTCTCTTTCCCTCCACCGTAAATACTCATACAGAATCTCTCAGGCAATAAAAAAGTCATAAAAAGGTCATGTTCCAAAGGAAAAAATATGACTAAAAACAGAGACATCCCGACGACTCATGTAGTATTTAAGTAAACTGTCATGAGCCAACAAAGAGTATTTTTTCTCAGCCAACTTTAGTATCATCAGCTCAGCATTTTCTACAGTACTGTGACCTGTAATGCCTAAAACATAACATGTACTTTCTGCCCTGTGTGTAACTTCTAATTATCTAGGAACATGTGGAGCCCTAAATTGGTGCTACAAGAGTCAAGTAATTTTCTGTAGCCTTGATTGGTCCGAATGTATTTTTACAAATTGAGATCAGAAATGGGTGCAAGGACTTAATCATTTTCCAGCTAGCAATAATTGGGCTGGTTTTGTATCTGTAACCTAGTCAATGATACAGCTGTATGGCCTTGCTTATCTGGGAAAGTTTATCTTAAAAGCCATTAGCAAGGCAACCTGGTTCCTAAATCATAAATCTGAGCTGTGATCTGTGACTTAGGCCTCATGGAAAATAAGATTTAGCTTATGAAACATACCCTAGTGTTTATTTTTATTCAACAAAACTTTGTGTAGGGCTGAAGAGATGGTTCAGAGGTTAAGAGCACTGGCTGCTCTTCCAAGAGGTCCTGAGTTCAATTCCCAGCAACATATGGTGGCTCACAACTGCCTATAATTCATCTGGTGCCCTTTTCGGGCATGAAGGCAAAACACCATATACATAATAAATAAATCTTCTAAACACACACACAACAACAACAAAAGCAACAACTTTGTGTCAGTATATCTTAAGGAGAAATCATCTTTCTGACAATCGATAGAAATAAATGCCCGTAGATGGAGATGTATTTATGAGATAATGCTCCATAATATAGGCAGTGTACCAGAGAAAATATTGTAACAGCAGCATGTGAAGGCATAACAAAGCAAAAGACATTCTGGAGTCTGCATTCTCATAAGCCTTGCTTGAGCAAGATCTATTTATCAGAGAGATTTTCATCTGCTGGGCTGACACCTGAACTTCAATTATCACATGTTATATTTCTCACATGGTAACTGGTAGCCCTCCAGATCACAAGATCAGTTGCCCTACTTACCAAGGGGTTGGGATGGGCCGAAAGCCATGAAGAGAAAGTGACAGAGAAGCAAGAAGGGATGCATTCTTGTCCCATTCCTGGCTTGTGTTCTTGTTTGTTTGTCAAGGTGTGGCCTTCGCTCTTTTAGATGTCATACTCTCTGGTGTGAAAACATGGTATCTGTTCACTTGACACCATGGGGCTGTGCTTTGCTGGGGCTGCTCTGACTGTCGCTCAGAGCCTCTACCTTTGCTTTTTCCATGGACACTTCACCAAAGCTCAGTGTATTGATCACTACATTTACTTGGATACTCATGAGATGGTCTCATACCCAGCCCACAGCCTCCTCACATTGGGAAACCAGTTGGCTGATTTTAGCTGGCCACATCAGAATCTGTTCCTCTCCTCTGGGAGCCTGAAGTTAAAAGCAAATGGACCAGGACCTGGGCCACTGGGCTTTCTTTTGTTCTATTTCAGGACAGTCACACTTGTATAGCTCAGAGGGGACACAAATTCAAGGGCTTCTGACTTCAGCCTTAGCTCCTGGGATTTGCAAGTTTGTGTTACTTTCTTGTGCATTCTCCATGGCTTGTGTCTTGCACATTTCCCTACTATGGTATACAAGATAGTCTTGTCACCTGGCTGTGCTTCACACACCTGTAATCTCAACCACCTGGAGAATAAGGCAGAAAGATGGAGAGTTCAAAGAAGAGTGTTTTCTTTTCTCTTCAGATCATATAAATAGCTTGTAGCCAGGTTGGGCATGTTTATCAATACAATGGCTAAAGGAGACATGGGAAGGTAAGAATTCTGTCACTTTGAGACAGGCTTTCTCTGTGTAATCCATAGTCACCAATTCCCAATGCTGACACAGCATCCTGAGTGCTGAGCTCACAGGAGGGTACTAATCCCCTGGAAGTCAGCTCCTTGTCAGACTTCCTGAGTTTTAACAGCAAGATTGGAGGAGGCTTCTCACTGTATCCATCACCTAAAGTATAATTGAGGCCTCATTAGGACCACAACCTGTAAAGGGCTCACAGGTCAGGATGTTCCTGAGGTCATCTTGTCACATGTTTTGCTCATGCAGATTGAAAGCATGCTTGGTGAGGACAGGTAGAGACAGACTGAACAAGCAGAGTGAGCATTTCTCCCTCAGATGAGTCTTGTGCATTTACAGGGGCGTGTGCACATTGGATGTCCAGTTGTTGTCACATAGACAGCCACACACAAAGCCATAGACACTCGGCTTCATGGATAATTAATTTTTTAGAAATTTTTTCAGGATGTTGTTATAATTTGCTATTCACAGTCTTGCAGCCTTTGTGTAACTTGTCTCATTTGATTGTCTGAGCTTGGGAAACTTCATTGATTAGAATGTTCTCAAATTTTCTATAAATGTCAGATTGGTTAGTGATCTGCAGATTCAGAGCATGGCTCCTCATGGACTGCATTTCCTTCCCTCCTCTACCCCTTCCTCCAGGCCCTGATCCTGAAGGAGCTGTCTGTGATCAGGGACCATGCTGGCAGTGCCTGCCTTCGAGAGCTGGACAAGAGCAACAGCCCCCTCACAATGGCTCTGTGTGGCTCCAAAGGTGAGCTAAACCCTCAGGGTTGGCGTGTGTGCCCTGCTAGGGGGTTGGCTCTAGAACACATCTTTGATGGTTGTAACTTCATACTCTTCATTTTTTTAAGTGCCTGTCTCTAAATGTTGGAAGACCGAGCCTTTGATTTGGGTGGAGACAGTTTAAGTCTTTTGGGGAAACTGGTGGAAATATGGCTGGGTTCCTGAGTTTGAAGATGCTGTGGCCAAATTTGATGTTAAAAAGAAAAAAACCTGGGAGTTTTTAGTAGTAGACTTGGCAATGGAGTGATCTTTTTTCTTTGCTCGTGGTGCTGAGGATCAAACCCAGGGCCTCATGCGTCTTAGGCAAGTGCTCTACCACTGAGCTATACCCTGACTTAGATGTGGAAAAGTTTTTAACTTCATATTTACTCAGTTCCTTACATTGTTAGGTTTCATAATACCATGCTCAAAATCAGAACCTTGGGCTTCTATAGCTGTAATTGTTGTTCATTGTAAATAATGTCCCTGCTCTCTAAGTTCACTGCCTTTTGCCCATGGCTCTGCTTCCCACTCCTGGTGCGCCATGGCTCTCACACCCTCTGTCTTTGCTCCTCTCTCCCTCTCCCACACATTCCGATTCCTTCTCCCCAGTGTCCTCTCTATGCAAACCCCATGTCTGGAGGCCGATCTGACAGTCACCTCAGAGATTCCAGTGGCCTTTCCCCCACCCCACACACGCACATGCCCTTTCCTGGGTTTCACCTCTTACTCTACTTTGTCCTTCAATGTCCTAGGACTCCTAATCAGTGAGAAGAAGGGTTGGCCTGGGTCACATTCTGTTTTATCCCTCTGTCCTGCCTGGCTTCTGTTAACTGTTTCCAGTACAGTCTTACACTTCTGCTCCTTTCCCAGGTTCCTTCATTAATATATCACAGATGATCGCCTGTGTGGGACAGCAAGCCATCAGTGGGTCCCGGGTTCCAGATGGCTTTGAAAACAGATCTTTGCCTCACTTTGAGAAGCATTCAAAGGTAAATGGCAGTGGAAGCTTGAAGGTCTGTTTGCTAGGTTGTCTCCCGAGGTACCACATTGTAAAACCATGGTTATTGTCACTGGGTGTTCACATATAATGTGTTGCTGTGGCACTGAATTGCTCTTCATGTCGGTCTTCACCCCTTTGAATTGCCTGTTCTGTGACTGTTGATAAGTCAGAGTTGTACCCAATTCACTACAGTCTATTTTTTATTTTTATTAGCTCTAGCTACAGGTGATTCTGGTTTGGAGCTGGGCAGGTCTGGATACAATTAGGATGTTTTGAAGACAGTGGCTTGCCAGGGAATTGGTTGGGTGCTGCCTGAGGTCCTTGACACTTCTGAGATAGCAGCTCTAATTTACATTTTCCTCTTCCTGAGCCATTAACTGGACTAGCACCCGAGCAAGGATGGTGCATCTAAGTTATTTCTCCTGTAGACAAGGGCACAAACACCTGCCAGTTCTTGAGTCACTGGCTGGATATGTGTGTTGCCCCTGGGGGACATTTTTATGTGAAAGGATTGTAGAATTTTGGACCTTGAACTTTGTTTGATTTTTTTCCCCCTACCTCTCTTTAGCTCCCGGCTGCCAAAGGTTTTGTGGCCAATAGCTTTTACTCTGGCTTAACACCTACTGAGTTTTTCTTCCATACAATGGCTGGTCGGGAGGGTCTTGTGGACACTGCTGTGAAGACCGCTGAAACAGGATACATGCAGGTAACTTGAGGAAGTGTCACTAGCAGCAGAACAACAGGGCTGTATGAGTGGGAGCCATGCCTGCTCAGTGCTCCGGTGCATGCTTGCTCGTGTGCATGCTTCCCTGTTTTCTACAAGAGCTGTGATTTCCCCCATCTTGGTATTGAAGGGGAATATTTAGACATGCTGCTGCTCTGGAACTAAAGAAACAAAATAATGACCCAGGTCAGGTTATCCTGAATATTCTGAAAGGGAGAGACCAGGCCGAGTCCCAAGTGGCTAAGTTCTCTTGAAGGGAATGCTGAGCTTGTAGTCTGGAACTTTTCATTCACCCTCTCTGGGACATAGGGGTGATTATTTCCTGCTAATTACTGAGAGGTTTCTGACTCTCACCTTGCCATTGTTTAGGTCTCATTATTCATTCTTCACATGGCATCAGGGTGACACAGCTGGGCTACAGGGTTCTTTGATGCACTTGACCCTCTGTGTCCCTCTTAAGGTTGCAGCAGAAGACTTCTTTCTAGACCCCAGGATCATTTCCACTCCCCAGTAAATTAGTAGCTCTGTGTGTTGCCAGAAAATTCATATGTGCTTCTGTTGCTAGGTACTGAACACAGGGCGTAGGCCAGTGTGTTAACTGCTGAGCACAGTCCTACCCCCCCCCCCCGAATCTATTCATGTTTTTAACTGTTTATGACATTAGTTAAAGCTGACAGGACACATTGTTGCACCACATGCTTGATACAGCTTTGTGTCCAGTCTGTCCCTCCTGTGGAAATGGAGTCCAGGATTGATGAGCTAGTGAGCCAGACAAAGGTGATGAGGGTAAGATAGCTGGAGACATTTGATGGAGACTGCCCTGTCTTCCCTTGTTATCACCTGATGCGGTAGTCTTCTGCTAGGAATCGCCCACTGTTTTGAGGTGTGCCCCTTTTGTCAGAAGCCCAAAAACTGAGAATGCTTTCTCCACTCGTGGTGTGAGGAGCTGTGGCTTAGGGTGTTGACATGAACAGTATGAATTTTCAAGGCATTGTGTTATCCTAGAAGCAGTGAATTCTGGCAAGGGTAAGTTTGTTTTCCAAGATTTCTCTCATTTTCTGGGCCAGACTCACCGCCATCTGATGGTAGGAGGTTTCCCAAGTATAGTTGAGAAATGGTTACTGACCCTGATTCGTACTCTGTTGCCCTGCTTCCTAGTTCTCTGTCCCCAAAGAGGGCTTGCACCTGATCCTCTGTATTGAAGTCAGCATGTGCCCTGGCTTGAATATGTTTAAGAACGGATGTGTATCTTAGGGAACTGGGGGGGGGGGGGAGGCTAAGCAGCCCAGGAAAGCAGTATGCAGGGTTCTTGGGGCTGGTGAGGTTTCTGCTACAGGGGGACTTGATGAGGGTAAGGCTAGAGTTTGGAGCATAAGCTTCCGGTCACTGCACAGGCTAGTGAAGCATCTGTGGCCCTGCTGTTGTCAGGCAAGGGAAGGACTCTTAGGGATTTCTAATAAAGTCCTGTAACCTAGGGCAGGAGATGTGGCTTGGTGACAGAGTGCTTACCTAGCACACACAAGGCCCTGGGTTTATCTGTAGCACCAAGAAAAACAGCAAGCAAACAAATGACTTATAACCTTGAAATTTTGAATGTCAAGCCTGTGTGCTATGAAGCAGTCTTGTGGCAGCTGAGCCTCCTTCTTTCCTGTAGAGAAGGCTGGTCAAATCCCTGGAAGACCTTTGCTCCCAGTATGATCTGACAGTGCGGAGCTCCACTGGTGACATCATCCAGTTCATCTACGGAGGAGATGGCTTAGATCCTGCTGCCATGGAGGGCAAAGATGAGCCTCTGGAGTTTAAAAGGGTTCTGGACAACATCAAAGTGAGATGCAGCACTCTGTTGGGGGATACAGTCTTCTGGGAGCTTTGACATAGTTGTTGGAACTGTTTGTAGTACCACACTTCACACTTAACCATCTGACTCAGAACTAGATTAGAACCTTGCCACTATTAGTTACTCTGTCTGTTTTCATTAAGGAGCTGTAGTAATTCCAAATCAGATGCCAGTGGAAGAGGCTCTGTCTTCTCCCCTCTAGTGGAGAGGACTAGAGACAAGCTTTATAAAGAATAGGTGTTGGACAGAAGGCTCATTTCATATAGTATAACCAGGAATATGAGTTGGAGCCACTCTTTTTGAACAGTAATTGGACAGGATTCGTCTGGATTTCAGTTTAATGCCTTTTGACCCCCCTTTTCTAGCAGCAGAAAGGGGTTCCACTGAGGGTTTTTTCAGTTGTTTCTAGTACTTGGAAGCCACCAGTTGAAAATGGGTCAGAAACCATTAAAACTTAGAGGAAGCCCCATGGCTTGAGGAGTGCTGACACACTTACCCTCTGGAGATGTTTAGTCGGGTGGTTGATTTTTGTAGCATTGAAGTTGAGGCCTTGGCCTGTGCTATGCTGGGCAAGGGTTCTATTATGAGCAACACCTTTGAGCCTTTGGCACCCTTTTACTTTTTATTGTTAGGCAAAGTTGATCTCAGCACCCAAACTGGCCTTTGTTCTGCATCCAGGCAAACTCTGACATTGTGATCTATGTGCCTGGGCCCTTCCAGGCCCTTCAGGTAGCTGAGATACAGGGTGCCCCGTGAGGCCTGGCTACAGCAATGTACGTTTTTAATACAGTTCTGACCTGGAGTCAAGTTGAGAAGTAATAAATAGATCCATATTCATGATCTAGAGTGGAACTCTTTAAATGGGGTGGGGATTCCTGACTGGGCATGGTAGTGCATGCCTGTAATCCTGTCACTTGAACGGGAAGAGGATCAGGAGTTAAAGGATAGCTTCCACTACATTCTGATTTTGAGGCCAGCCTGAGCTACGAGACTATCTCAGACTAACAAACAAAAGTCAAGAGTATCAGTTTATCTGCACTGAAAAGTGCAGTCTACAGTTTATTAGCAGAGCGAGCCACAGGTTGCTACAAGCTCACAGGGTGGATTTATGTCTGCTGCATTCCTCTGCCTAGTACTCTCCCTCCCCCTCAGCAGGCATATGTAATGCCATGTCCTTTCTGTACTCAGGCCGTGTTTCCATGCCAGAGTGAACCTGCTCTCAGTAAGAACGAGCTCACCTTGACCACTGAAGCCATCATGAAGAAGAATGAGTTCGTCTGCTGCCAAGACAGCTTCCTACAGGTAGGCTCTGCCAGGTGCCACTGAGAATGTGGTCTGTCAAGTGCCTCCCGCTACGTTTTGTAAACCATGGTCTTAGTGTGGTTTTTGTGTCCTGGGTTGTATCTCACTAGCCAACATGAAGAGTTAATGTCTTGTCTTCCTGTTGGGAGAAAGAACCTGGAGAGCTGGTCTGTGAGTCCTGTCACCAACCCTATGTCCACTTCCTCAGCCATTCTGCAATCTTGTCATTAGTGACTGCAGTGTATTTCCATCACAAGTCAGAAACCCATTGTGTTGTCTTTTCATTCCTCTTGGAAATGCTCATCATGATGTGCCTTGGTTAGCCTTCTGGTTTTGTCCCTGTGTGTGCTCTAAGTTGTACCTGGACCCTATGGAAGAAGAGCGGGAGTCCTTAACTGCTGAGCCATCGCTCTGGCTCTTTCTGAGAATTTAATTTTAGATTTCTTAAAAAGCTCTTTCTTAAATGAAGTCATTTCTATCTAGAAAGATGTCTGAACTGCAGGCTTATTCTCATAGCTCATTCCTTCTCACTATAAAGAGTTGAGCAAGGCGTGGTAGCACATACCTTCAAGTCCTAGTACTCAGAGGCAGATGTAGGTGAGTTTCTGAGTTTGAGGTCAGCCTGGTCTACAAAGCGAGTTCCAGGACACCATGGCTGTTAGACAAAGAACAGAAATCCTGTCTGGAAGAACAAAAGGAGGTTAAAAAAAAAAAAAGTTAACTAGCCCAGGCAACTCTGAGAAGCTGTAACTATAGAACAGAGACAGTGATGTTCTGAGTGATTGATGATGCTTCTAAGAAGCGTTCACAGTGGAGTCATGATACTCTGAGTGTGGAAATGTATGCCTCATAACATTCTCAGAGCTATGCCCATCTCCTTCCCACAACCTTAGGCTGTCCTTGAGATAGGACCCAAGATAGGTCATGGGTAAATGTTGGTTAATGAGGTCTAATGAGCAGAATGTCAGTTTCCTCAGAGTGGAAGCCTCCTTGCAAACACTGTGTAAGAGAATCAGTACCCACATTGCATCCTTGATGCTGTGTATTTAGCAATTGCTAAGATACGGTGCACTGTGTCCATTGTTGGAGGTTACAGAATGATTTTGATGTCCAAATCATTGAGAATCAGATAATTAATGTGTGTTCTATAATCTTCTCAGGAAATAAAAACATTCATTAAAGGGGTTTCTGAGAAGATCAAGAAGACCAGAGATAAATATGGCATCAATGATAATGGCACAACAGAGGTACGGCCTTCCCAGACATGTTGGGACACGGTGTTTCACAGATGCAGCTAGTCTTGACAGCACTTGGCTTTGTCCTTCTAGCCTCGTGTGCTGTACCAGTTGGACCGTATCACCCCCACACAAGTAGAGAAGTTTCTGGAGACCTGCAGGGACAAGTACATGAGGTAGGCATCCTGGCTGGCCTGGTTTCATCTCTGTTGATGTGGTAAAATACTCTGACCAAAAGCAACGTATGGAGAGAAGGATTAGAGTCTATTTGGGGGGAGGAAGGGGAAGAACTCATCTAGTCATGTCACAGACATTCAAGAGCAGAGAGACAAACACACTCTTGCTGCCTGCTTGTCTCTGCTTATGCTCTAGCTTCTTCACTGTTATACAGTTGAGGCCCCAGCCAAGGAAATGGTTCTGCCCATTTTACGGTGAGCCTTTGCATATCAATTAATAATCTATAACCCCTGCCACCACCCCCAGACTTGTCAAAATCAACCTGAACTAGATAATTCAGTACTGACAGTCTCTCTTCCTGGGTGACCCTAGGTCGGCCAGTCTGATTTAAAAAAATAATAATAATCTAACAAGACACTGTCCCAGCATCACTGCCAGTATTGGGCAGATTTGCACCTCACATTGATGGTCCATTGGCTGGAACTTCGGCTGGATGCTCCTTAACGTGAAAGGGCTTATTATAGAAATTCCTGATCGTCTTTTGCACATAAGGAAACTCATGTTCTCTGTGGCAGATTCGAGCTCTGTGACCACCTTAATACCCAGTAAGAACCATCCACTTCAAACTACTGCCCACGGTGGACATCAGCCCTCTATATATCACATGCTGACCACACGGAATTTAGTCATCATTTGTCTGTCCCTCTGGCCATCTTGTTTGCCTAATGGCACTTGTTCCTAGTCTGTGCCTGCCTCTTGCTCTGGCAGAAACACTGCCTGGCTGATTACTGTACCATCCTCCTCTCAGTGACCAGAAGCCTGTCCCCAGCAGTTTCAGTTGTGTTGTCCTTTTCATTGTTGTATCATATTCTTCTAGGGCACAGATGGAGCCGGGCTCTGCAGTGGGTGCACTCTGTGCACAGAGCATTGGTGAGCCAGGCACCCAGATGACCTTGAAGACTTTCCACTTTGCTGGGGTAGCCTCTATGAACATCACCCTGGGTGTGCCACGGATCAAAGAGATCATCAATGCTTCCAAGGCCATCAGGTAGCTGCCTCCTGGCTGCTGTCTGAGAACCAGTGGTCCTTGTGCTCATGAATGCCTGTGATTTGTTAGTAAGGTAGTGTCTGGTGTTCACAGGGCAGGATTACTATGTTGATCAGTGTTTGGGTTTATTGAAAGTCACTCAAGTCAAAACTGGATATAGTCAAAATGGACTCTGTGGTCTTACTGGGTTTTATTTTTTAAGGATTTATTTATTTATTTTATGTATATGAGTGCTTTATCTGCATGCATACCTTTATGCCAGAAGAAGGTATCAGATCCCACTTGAGATGGTTGCCAGATGCCTTGTAGTTGCTGGATGGATGCTCAGGACCTCTGAAGGTGCTGCCAGGGCTTTCAGCACTGAGCCATCTTTCCCGCCCCGTTTTTGTTGTTTTATGGCTACTAGTTACATAAAAGAAGCTAGCAGTATTGAGCACTAGGTCAATAGATTTTTCTTCCCTTTGATGCCATTACTCCATGCCTAAATAGTCCTGGTTGATTTTCTCTTGGTCAGTTTGTGGCTGTTCTCTGTAAGTCCCTAGTGATTCAGTCAGGTTTTCAAAGAGACCCAAGACTACAAGAACGTTTTTAGGGGTAAAAGACATTTTGCCTTTTCTCTAAGTTTTGCAGAAGAATAACACCAAATGTTAAATAGCTTCTGAATGCAGACTGCAACTGTGGATATCCAAGATAGTTGGAGGTCTGTTTGCATGCTAGTGAGATCTGTGCCAAGGTCCTGTGTTGATGGGACACCATCCCTGTGAAGACAGAAGATGGTAGTGGTGGTCAGAGGATCAGGGATATAGCTGCAGAGGCCTGCAGAGGAGGCTGAAATCATGAGGAGTTGGTTCCCTGGGGAGCAGCAAGTCAAGAACTGAGAGGGGGGGCTCCCTCCATCAGGAAATTCTCTTAAATATTGTCCTGGCTGGAATGGGCACCTGGAGTCTCTGGGAACTGGTTATCCTCAGTGAGAGGTCCGGGAAATCGTTTGTTGCAGCCCTCCCCAAGTGAGTTCTCATTATGTACTCATGGTTTGTGATTTAGCACTCAGATTTTACAGCAGTTCACTGCACACATTCCTGGTCCCTTCCTAGTACTTATCTCTCTCCTTACAGCACTCCAATTATCACAGCACAGCTTGACAAGGATGATGATGCGGATTATGCACGTCTGGTGAAAGGCAGAATTGAGAAAACCCTCCTGGGAGAGGTAAGGAATTCCTTTTGATGACAAGAAAATGTTGTCAAACTTCCTTTCATCAGTGTTGAGAAAGAAGCACAGCAGCTGTGGATGGGCCTGCAGCAGAGGCCATTGCCTTGGTGGAGAGTGTGTCTGTGCAGGCCTGGGATGGGAGGGGACATGAGAGTGGAGGTTAATGCTTTGCTCTTTTGCCGTGGCAGATCTCAGAATATATTGAAGAAGTGTTTCTTCCTGATGACTGCTTTATTCTTGTCAAGCTTTCCCTGGAACGGATCCGACTTCTGAGACTGGAGGTGAGTCAGAGAGTTAACATGTGGAGGATGTGAGTGAACTCATGGGTCCTGAGGCAGATGCTGACAACCAGGGGGAGCATTCAGCAGGCAGAGAAGCAGTGTAAAGATTTTGCCTGGTTTTTGTTCTTGGTCACCCATTAACTGTCACTTCCTTCTAAGTTGACTCTGATGTAGACAAGACATGGTCATCATAGAAAACTATTTGACTTGGTGTGGATGTGGGGATTTAATAAAGTTTCAGAAGTGTTGGAGATATCAGAGGGAATCTACCCACAGTCTATGTGGGGGTTAGTAAAAGCTCCAGAAGTCCCAGAGCTCTAACCACAGTCAGTCTAGGAAAATCAGAGTGGTGATTCAAACCTTTAAACCCAGCACAGGGAGTATCCTGGGAGTGGTGACCTATACCCTTAATCCTAACTGAGTCAAGGTCACTTCAGATTATAAAAGGAATTCTAGGCTCCCAAGCAGGGGTGGTGGGGCCACGCCTTAATTACTGAAAGAATACTTAAGACAGGATTCAAACACAGAGAAAGCCATTCCAAGGGAATCAAGGCTAAGGAAGCTATAAGACAGCTGGGTAAGATTTGACTGTGGTGTTTATTCCCTCTAGTATCTCCAACTTCTTCAGAGATCTATCGCTGAGATGCTGAGTCTCATTCTTTCGTGCAACAGTGTGGGTGTGATCTTTGTCAGTTTATCACCATGGGGTGTTAGGATGTTTGATTTCTGTGCCCATCCTTACATGCTGTGTCAGGAACTGTCCCCTTTCAGGAGGCCAAAGTTGTGTTCCAATACCTACATACAAATAGATCACAAACTCCTGTAACTCTAGCTCCAGGGGACCCGACCCCTTCTTCCTGTCTTTATGTGTACCTACACACAGTTGATATACATTCACATACCCATGAGTTAAAATGATACCAAATATTGAGGACGTAGCACAAGCATGATATTCAAGACTTCTTTAAGACGTGTCATGAGCCAGGCAGAGAAGGCAGATCTCTGGGTTAGAGGACTGGAGTACACAGTGAGTTCTAGGACAGCCATGAACACACAGAGAGACCTTGCCCTTGAAAAAGCCACCATGACATGGAAGTCTGTAGATGTCTGTTGGTAATGTCCCTGGCTCTTTGCAGGTGAATGCTGAGACAGTAAGGTACTCCATCTGCACATCCAAGCTCCGAGTGAAGCCTGGTGATGTGGCTGTTCATGGTGAAGCCGTGGTGTGCGTCACTCCCAGGGAAAACAGCAAGAGCTCCATGTATTATGTATTGCAGTTTCTGAAAGAGGATCTACCCAAGGTGAGGCAAAGATCCCTCTCCTGGAAAGATAGTCAAGAGAGGGGCTGGGAAGCAGGTCACTACAGTGAGCAAGGATGGTGCCCCAGTACTTCATGGTCATATACCCCAGGGGTCATTCTGGTTCTTACTAATTGGTTTTGGGGGTTTGGGAGTGGGTGGTGTGCTTGTGGGAGTTGGCTCCTTCATGGTCATATATCCCAGGGGTCATTCTGGTTCTTACTAATTGGTTTTGGGGGTTTGGGAGTGGGTGGTGTGCTTGTGGGAGTTGGCTCCTTCTCTCTTCCTTGTGGGTCCCAAGGATCAAACTTGAATTGTCAGGTTTGGTGGGAGACTCTTTATCTACTGAGCCCTCAATTAGCTTTTATCCTTAGATCTGAGACTGCAACTTTATCCATTAGACTTTCTTTCTGCTCTTTTCAAGCTGATTGTAAGTTGGGACACTTACATCCTCTCAACCGTCTCTCCTCTAACCCCAAGCACTCCTGAGTACACACACTGCTGGTGATAATGGGGCTGAGAATGGCCTGAACCAGGTTACCACTCTTTACCCCTGTTTCTGAGGCTCTCAGTGGGGACCTAGAGGTTTCAGAATCTTGAGCATTCTGTGTTGAATGTAGGTGGTGGTACAGGGCATCCCAGAGGTGTCCAGAGCTGTCATCCATATTGATGAGCAGAGCGGGAAAGAGAAGTTCAAGCTTCTAGTAGAAGGTGACAATCTGCGGGCAGTCATGGCCACCCATGGTGTGAAAGGCACCAGGACCACTTCCAATAACACCTATGAGGTACCTTTGCATCTGGACCCTCAGCCAATACCGCGCAGTTTCCCTGACCCTGGCATTTGCTCTCTATTCCCCAGTTACTCATCAATCTGTTTTGGGAAGTAAAGCATTGTTTGCTTTGTGCATGCCAAGCAGGGGAAGGATTAGGAGTGGGGTAGCTCCCAAAAGGGACTACCTCCACTCACTCACAGCTCTCCCTAGGTAGAGAAAACTCTGGGCATTGAGGCTGCCCGGACAACCATCATCAATGAGATCCAGTACACGATGGTCAACCATGGCATGAGCATCGACAGGAGGCATGTGATGCTGCTCTCTGACCTGATGACCTACAAGGTGTGAGAGAAGGGAGGCTCCAGGTTGTCAGGGGTCTTGAAATCCAATGTTTGGTGAACAGAGTCAGAGACCATGTATGGCACATAAACCATACTTCTCTGAGGACTGACCTGGACGGGAAGTGAGGTATCACCACCACAAGGCCTATATGTGCTTATGGGACCTAGTATATTTTCACTGAGAATTTCAACAACCAGTCATCGAAGAAGAAAAGCTTGACCATGGCTTTTGTCCATGTCCTGAGTCTTATTCTGTGGCAAAAGTAGCCATTGCTAAAACCTAAATGTCCATGGTGACTTCAGATGTAGATCCCTAAACTGTTCCTAGTGCAGCTTCTGTAGCCATTTTCAGAGTGATAGAGTGACCTAGCATGTGTGGTCTCTGTGTTTGATCCCCATACAGTTTCCATGACCTTTTCTGATAAGCCTATACTGCAGTAGAGGACATTATGGAATCAGAGGTGTAGCTCAGATGTAAAGCAAGGTCATAATAATATCCCTGCATCCCTGAGCTCACCTTCTACACCATGTGTGACCTTGGCAGCCCTGAAGGGGAGGGTGTCTGCAAGTATGTCTTTTGCTCTGATTTTTTTTTTTTTTTTTTTTTTAAGGGTTATGGTATTTCGCTGGATCTGCAACACAGGCTTTATATCTATTTGTTGTATGATACCCATAGGTATATAATCATGTGGGTTCCCCTCCATTTATGTGGAGGCCAGAGGTTAACCTTGGGTACTTTTCCTCATGAGCCAATTGATTTGTTTTCTCAAATGCTTTATTATTATATATTAATTATGCATAACATACTTTATCATAACCTTCCTATGTGTGTATATACTGACATGCTTCTCCTGTTACCCTCTCCTGTGCACTTCCCACTCCCCTAACTAGTCCTTTTATTTTCATGCCTTTTTTAAACGACCCAGTGAATGTCATTAGGGCTATTTAAAGGGCAGGGTGAGGAGAGGTTATTTAATACACCATGGGCACATTACCAGTATTTACATCATCGAAGAATATGCCTGACCCCATCCCCAACAACCACTACTTGGCTCTAAATCTTCAGGTGAGGCTTTGTGAAGTCCTCCATCCCATGATAAGATGTTGACAGCACCAGTCATACGTGGTTCTCTTGTATGTTCGGCTCATTTCCCTGACTGGCATTAGCTAAATTTTTTCTGGTGTTAACTCACTGACCATAGGAAAGGAGAAGCAACCCTCTTTTAAAAGTCAGATTCCCAGCTCTGTGTGGCGGAGTATCTGGGTATAGTTGGAAGGCTCCATGTCCTTGGGATCCCCACTGCTCAGTGGCTGTAAAGCTGCACTGGAAACCATCTTCCTTTAGTGGTGCCATAAATAGCTACTTTCCTTTTCCTATTGGTTCTGGTGTTGGGATTTTGGTTTTGTACTTCCTAAAGTGACTTCAGGAGACTCATCTGACCATTTTCACTGGCACAGGGTGAAGTCCTGGGTATTACCAGGTTTGGCCTGGCCAAGATGAAGGAGAGTGTGTTGATGTTGGCCTCCTTTGAGAAGACAGCTGACCATCTCTTTGATGCTGCCTACTTTGGGCAGAAAGACTCCGTATGTGGTAGGTTTGCAGTGTCGAAAGGCCTGTGGCTTCCAGAAAGAGTGAATCTATTGTCTCCAGAGCCTGACAGAGGCACCCTGCCCTTCCTCTCCTCGTTCTGTGAGCTACTTTCAGTGCAGTGGGGACCTTTCAGTCCTTAAAGCTGTATTTGGTCACATCGACTAACAGTGTACATGTTGTCCAGGATTCGACAGCGGAAGGTCAGCAGGGGAAGAGCCACCAGGTGTAGCAGGGTGGTCTGTGATTTTTGCCTCCAGTGAGATACTGAACATCAATTTCAGAGCCAAGGTGCCCTGAAAATGTGGTGGAGACACAGGTTAAAGATGGTGAGAGAGAGAAAGTGATGGGAATCCAGGCATGGGAATGCATGCCTTTTATCCCAGGACTCTGGGTAGAGGCAAGCAGATCTCTGTTGAGTTCAAGGCCAGCCTGTTCTACATAGCAAGTTCAGCTAGTCAAGGTTACACAGTGAGACTCTGTCTTCAAAACAATACCAAGGTGAAGTAAGGAGGGTTAGGATGGGAAAAGCCCCTGCACAAGGCAGCGTGTATCTTTCAGACACCAGGACTGAAACCTAGCACCCACTTCTGACACCTTTGCAGCCTTGGCACAGGCTCTGTCTTCCACCCTACTTGGAAATGTCCAGGTCTCTACACATGCAGCACTATAGCCCAAGGTTATCTCTCACTGCATGTTGGTATTAGCTTGGCTTTTTCCCTCTCTGCTCTGGAGTTGTCTTCAACATAGAATGCATCTACTTCCTGTTTTCTTCCTGTAGTCAGTCCCAGCATAGAGCCTTAGAGCTTTTAAGACTGGAACTGAACCTGGGTGGTTGTTGCACATGCCTTTAATCTCAGTGCTCTGATGACTGAGGCAGCCAGATCTCTGAGTTCCAGTTAAGCCTGGTCTACAGGAGTTCCAGGGCAATTAGGACCACATAGTGAAACCCTGTCTTCAAAAACCAAAAAGAAAAAAAAAAGACAGACTGACTTGAATAGTAACCAGGAGAGGAGGAAATCCTTAATTCCTATCCCTCTCGGAAGTCAGCGTCAGCCTCCCTTCCAGGGTTCTGATAGCAACACTGCTGCTACCCCTGCCCCTGCATTTCCAGCCCAGTTGTCATATTTTCTTCTGGTCACTAAGCTAGGGAAGGCAAGTAGCAGACTCAACATCTCGTGATCTCGTGCAGAGTTCCCTAGTGTCTTAAAGGCTATCTGTCTCCTGCTTTTTACTCCTGTCGAAGAGAATGGGCTGAGCTGAATTGGCTTCTGGTGACCTGTTGGGCTGAGTCAGGCACTGTTACTCCAAGCACAGTGCTCCTTGGCCACTTCCCTAGTATACATGAGAAGAAAAACTATGAGTCAAGTTAAGGCAAGTGATAATGTAGTAGAGCTGGTCCTCAGATCCCAAGTCTGTAGTCCTTGTGTAGTAAGAAGTTTCTGGCCTGGCCTAGCCCCAAGATCTGGACCAGAAATCCCAAATAGTCACACAGAGTCTTATTATAGTAATTATATGCTGTTTGGCCTATGGCTCAGGCTTGCTAAGTCTTACTCTTAAACTTGTTTAAACACCCTTACCTTGTTTAGCCACCTGGCTTGGTACCTTTTCTCAGATCCGCATTCTTCTTTCCCCTGCATCTCCCTGACGTCTCTGCTCTTCCTCTTCCCAGATTTTTCTTAGATGGGTAGCCCCACCCATGCTTCCTGTCTGCCTTCTGACCAATCAGCATTTTATTAAACCAATAGGCGTGGCAAATATTTACAGTGTAGAAGAGAATAATCCCACCACATCCTGGTTTAGTTGTGTCCTCTTCACTCTATGAATCCCGCTTTCTAACTCAGTTCTGGTTGATTTCAGGTGTGTCTGAGTGCATCATCATGGGAATCCCAATGAACATTGGAACTGGGCTTTTCAAACTGTTGCACAAGGCCAACAGGGACCCAAAACCACCCAGGAGGCCCCTGATCTTCGACACAAATGAATTCCACATTCCTCTTGTCACATAGTTTATGGCAGAAGGTTACCGTTCCTGACCTTGGCTCCATCTGTCAGTTGCTGAATTGAAGAACTTTGTATTACTTGGACAGATGCCTGCATGACCTTAAGTGGTGTACAGGGTCAGACAAAGACCATGACCTCGGCAGGAGGTCTTTGGGTGGAGAACTGAGATTCTGCTTGTAACCTAACTTGCTGGGTCTCAGGATGGCTGATCATTCTGCTCAATACCCGTTTCACCTCACTCTGTCTCTGCAGAGTACACTAAGGTGTACTCACTCCTGCCTGTGAGCCAAGTCTAGGCTCACAGATAGCAGGACACAGTCATGATTTACCAATCCTTGGTTATGCTTGATTTTCCACTGATGTACTTATGTAAATACGTTACTGTTATTTATTTGTTCTTTCTAACAAATACATGGTGTTTGTTGTTATTTTACATTGAAGCCGGAAGCTGTTGAACATAGAAAACCAGCTTCAAAGCATTCCTGGATGGCTATTCCCTGTCTAGGCACTCGATTTGAATTTAACTGCATAAAAGCAAATAAGATAGAAACCTTCAGTTTCCTAGTAATATGAGTCACTTTGAAGGGCTCTGTAGCCTGTGACTCCCAAGTGAATACTGTCCAACATCATTAACAGATGTGAGGAAGAAGAGGGGTGATTCCTCTAAACTCTCTTATGGACAGTGATCCTGGGCAGGGTACCTCTTAGTGACAGCAACACATTGCTTGTCTGTACCTAGTCCTATAACAAACCTGGGCCTTGGAATAGAAGTGCCTGCACTCTACCGTGAATTGAACTCTAAATGAAGGGAGTAGGGGATTGCCTGTGGTTCGATAGCCAATGAGTTTTGAAATGGGTCAGCTTGATTTAACCTCTGCTGAAGGAAATGGAGTTTCTGGTAGCTTTAGTCTAGCCCTCTAGCCCCTTGAAAGGATCAGTGGGGTTTAGCCTCAGATCCTGACACTTCTTGATGAGTCAGCATCACTCAGTGAAAGGCAGACATTGTCATAGGCACAATACTAAGCTAACAGCAGGATATTAGACAGCAATTTAGATGGTCATACACAATGTCACTTGGTCTCTGTGTGGACCTAAGGAAAGGCAAGAGCGGGGTCATCAGAAAGATCGCTTCACCTTCCTCTCCATCTCCCCAAGATGAAAGACTGGAATGGAGAATGATAAGGTCTTTTCACTAGACAGGACTGGTAATGAGCCCTTGGAGTTAGTCTGTGCTTCTGATTTGTTTGTTAAAATGGGTCTCCTGTCTCCCAAGCTATCCTCACACTGGCTTTGCCGATTTACCTTGAGTTTAGATCATCCTGCTTCCAATTCACAAGTGCTAGGATAACAGGTGGGGTCACCTGGCCGGGTCATTGAACCCGGGATGTGCTAGACAGTCACTGCCAACTGAGGCATGTCTACAGCTGTTGTCCTTATTTTCCCACTAGCCTTTCCCATAAGATGGTCTCACTGTAACTCAGAGGCCTGTAATCCTGCTTTGGAGAAGACCACCCTCAGCAGGAGGCCGTCTTCTATGGTGGATCCTATTTCACTTTCCTCTGCCAATAGATTATTACACTTTTGCCAGCACCTGGATGGCTCCATTTTCTATCTGCTAAGAAATCCTGGGACAAATTCCTAAAGCTAATAAACACATGGCTTCCATATCTGTACCCTTAACCCAAATCCCACACTCTAACCAGCCCTGCACATTCTTCCTGAATTTGGAGCTTCCTGGAGGAAGTGGGCTTGAGCTGGGCAGAGGAGCTGAAGCCTTAGAAGAAAATAGACTTCCCAGCTTCTCGTAATTCCTGAAAGTCCAGGACTCCAGAATATTAGTTTGTCCATCCCCTAAGCCAGGAGCTGGAAAGGCCAAAGCTATTGTGCTGGGAGCTTGTAGCTTTTGCACATACTGGGGATTTGGGTGTAATGTGGGAACAAAAAGAGACCAGTGGGAGGCAGGAAGGGACTAATCCCCAGCACAGGGCATCACTGCACTTCATGCCCCAGTAATTTCCTTTAGGAGCAGTGGGTGGCACTAGTCACATGGCCAAGGCCCCATGTCCTCAGGCTGTACAGCAGAATTCTGGGCACCTCTCCCTGACAGTGGCCCCTTTAAGTTCTCAATCAACATTTGAGGATGGCAGGCAGTTCTCTAGCCTGGTACCAGGGCAGAATTGGCTCCTATGTGCTAGCTTCCATGTTCTGGGCTGTCAGTAGGGGTGACTTAATGAGTCTTTTAACCAGGTTGCATCCAGCATGACTTTTTAATCTACAGCCATGCACCTGGAGTGACCAGGCAGGAGATCTGGGCTCCTTCTCACACCTGGATGCTTGTGAACTGTGTCGTTTTCTTCCTGGCTTCTGAATCACAGGCAGGCTTCAGGGTTCTGGACCATGTTGTAATCTGTGCCCTTGTGAATAAGCCTGAAGAGGCGTTTTCAGTTTTCAACTGAAGCGTGCATGTGGAGGCAGAGGAAACCGCTGACTGCTTACACAGCCACATCTCTAAGGAGTGATGGGAGAGCTGAGACCCACAGAGGGAGCATTTCAACCTGACCTGAAACATTTGGCTTGACACTAGGTTTCAGTCATGATCTCTCTGTCTGTCTGTCCTCTGTGCCTTGTCACTGTGCAGATTCACTTGTGTGCATTTACCCACAGAGCTGTTAGGGAGTCATCATCCCACCCACCCCTCCTCGCCAAGAAACAGGTGAAGAAGGAATGAGAGAAGCTGACCACAGAGCTGGACCTGATGACCAGAAACAGCTGATTGTCTGGTCTTTGTCACTGAAGGAACCGTGGACAATAGGTATCCATTGTTACAGACTCCATGAGACTGTCAGCAATGTCACCCTCACCTTCCAGGGTGACTTTGTGTCAAACCTCATGTTGTAATTTCTTCTCAGGGAAAGGCAGACCTTTAGTGAGATGGAGACTCGAACTATTCTGCTTCTCCAAATGAAAACCAGAGCCTGTGGTCTGAATCACACAACTCAGGGATTGAGGCAGTTATGTGTGAGTTCCTGAATGCATTTGGTGGCTTCTGTGGGATAGTAGGTGCTCTCAATTTGTGATGAGTCTTTGAACTTGCCTGGCAGGTGATTATGTTCTGGAAATTCCTGATAGCAGCTGGAGGAGCCTGGTTCTACTTGGTCCATTTCAGTGAGTGACTGGAAGTCCTGGGGCTCATCACTGTTCCTCTCTAGTCTTGTGCCTTATATTGTTAAACAATACTGCTCCATGCATTTCTTTAGCATCTGATTATGGGTGCTCTCCCTATCTGTGTTTATATCATCTCTCTCTCCTTCCCTTTTCTTTCTCCCCCACCCTCTGTGTATGTGTGTACAAGCATTTTCAGGTTTGAGTGTCCCTACAGACTGGGAGCCAGGGATCTCTAATGGGGTTGGAGAAATTTGCCTATCTCAGTTTCTAGGTGATGCCAGCACAGCTTTTATCCTATGTGCTCACTTTGGTGGCACCAAGGAATCCCTTGGGGAATTTACATAGCTGTCCTGATGTTGGGTCTCAATCTCATAATTCAGTGCTCTCTCTAACTGCTCAGTAAGTCATCCAGGAGCTAGAATCACTGTTCTGAATCTGGAGAACTGTCATTGCAGTATCTTGTGTGCCAAGACCTGTGGCATAGATGCCTGCTAACATAAAGAGCTAGAATGACTTTCCAGGCCTACTAAGTGATCTCATGTAGCTGGGCAGCCTCCCATCTGAACCCCCAGCCTCTGCTGACCTAGGGCCAGGACAAGTTTAAAAGCACTAGGAAGTCCCAGTATATAGGCACTAGAATTTGGCATCTACTGGGCTGTGGTAGACTAGAATACAACTTGAGTTCATGTGATACTTGAGTTCTGTGTTCATAGGGTGCCTTCCTCCTGTTTCTAGGATCTACCACAAGCCAAATCCTTTCTATGAGAAATTAAAATTGGAACATAAACAGGTCCTATCAGAACCGAAGAGCTTGGAGAATGAGAGACCTCAGAGAAGTTCAGTGAGCTGACCAAGGAGAAAGTCTTCCATTGGTAGTGCCCATCTTGGCATGGACCCCATGAGTTGAGGAGTGGCCATCACTGCCTTTTTCTCTGGAGTGGTGAGTTTTCAGATCTGGTTCTAGCCTTTCTGCTTCTTAGCAAGCAGTTCTTGGACCTGTGTCATTGGACTCAGTTTTGTTAGGTGTGAAAGAGACTGTTAGCCACTTCCACCATTGTCCGGGAGCCTCAGGAGCCTCTAGATAGAAAAGTGATTCGCATCATTAGGGGAATGTCAGGAAATCCTGGCATCTGGAGCTCAGGCTGAGGCTTTACAGATCTGGTTTCTGTGGAACCTGTAGATGAATAAACTCATCTTGGGTCCCCTATCTTCCCTCAGAGGATATTTGCCCACTACTTGCTGATGTTTCCCCATTACCATGGAGAGTTAAGGATGTTGGAGTACTCTTCTTTCTATTGAAGGGACTTGGATCCCTTTTGGTGTTGGGTTTTGTTTGTTTGTAGTAGGAGTTTGTTTCATTCTGGTATTTGCTGTTCTCTCAGTTTGGCCCTTGAGTACATCCTCCTAGGAACATGTGGCCTTTGGGGGTGCTGGTTCCTGGAAGATGAGGTGGTAGGAGGAAACTGGGAGGGCCTTAGTATGCAGAGTGTTTCTTCAGTGATATACACAGTTGGCTTCTGTTGGAACAGACTCAGCTGAAGAAGAAGGTGGGCATGCTGAGGCAGGAGAACAGGAAACCTCTGGAGGATTGGGTCCCGCTGCAGCACCAATTGGAGGACTTGAAAGTGATCTGTAAGGACCAAGAGGAAGAGACCAGTGGCCTCAAAACCCAGCAGCACGTAGGGGCAGGAAGGTGGGTCAGGCTCAGGTCTGGCACCATCTGCCTATGTAACTGTCTCTCTGCCCATCCCCCCACCTGTGCTTCCATCCATCATGTTACTCATCCCTGTTGCCACCCCGCCACCCACTTCATGCCATCCTGGTGTTCATTTCAGTGTCCATGCACAAGTACTTCTGGGAAGTTAGCCTCTTAGGAAAATCTGAATTATTGGCAGTTAGTAATCATTAAATTATTCAATCTGCTCTGCTTGAAGCTGCAGTCCCGTGAAGGAGATGGGTCAGTAACATATCGCACACCTACATGCCATTAAAATAGGTAGGATTTTATGCTCAGAACTTTGAGCATGTGGGTTCTGGGTCCTGGTTCCTCATTTTCTTGGCTGGTTCATGTGCGATCACAGGTGGGAAGCAGTTTGCAATGAGGAGTTCCCGGTGCAAATGCCAAATGAGTGCTCCTCATAGTCCGGATATGGGTGGCATGTGCTCTTCTTTCTTCCCTTTCCCAGCGCCTCTCTTCCCTTTCCCAGGCTGAAACAACTCAGATTTTCCTAAGAGGCTAACTTCCCGGAAGTACAAACAAACAAAACAACAAGACCCAGCACCCGAAGGGATCCAAGTCCCTTCAGTAGAAAGAAGAGTCCTCCACCTGTCCTGTTGGTTCACAGTGACACAAGCCTGAGCAGGAGCTTGTCAGCCCTGTTTTCTGAGTTCTGCTGAACAGTTCTTGGATCCAGCAGGATACAGTTTGGGGTTCAATGGATGATCAGCTTGGGCTTTTGACAAACTGCTGGTGGAAGATGGGTGGTTTGGGCCTTCAGATGAAAAATTTCTCTAGCCAGCTCAACATTGTCTGGACAAGCAAATTACATTTCCCACAACAGCATTAGTCCCCCCTCCCCCCCAAATGATGGCTGAGTTATGAGACAAGGGCTGGTATGATTAGTCTAACCTCCAGCGCTCATCTTCTATGATGTTTATTTCTGGTAGCTCCACCCCCCTACCCGTGTGTGTGTGTGTGTGTGTGTGTGTGTGTGTGTGTGTGTGTGTGTGTGTGTGTGTGTGTGTTGTGATGCATCATGCATGTGTGCATGGGCTAGAGGAGATCACTGGGGTTTTTGTCAGTCTCTACCTTGTGTTAGGGTCTCTTACTTCCCCAGATGCTGACTAGTAAGCTGTGGGGATCCTTTGTGTGTGCTTGCATTTGTGATAGTGTTTAACCCTCCACTAAGAACACAATCTTCTCATTAACAGGAGCTTAAGAGATTAAAGCAGGAGATTGAAGCAAGAGATGGTAACCAGGAAAAGGACTTGGCAGAAAAGCTTCAGCATCACTTTGAGGTCTCCAGGCTAAGGTAGGAGCCCAGGTTAGGGGAGGAGGTAGAGCCAAGTGGGTGCTATCTGTCTTTTATGGCCTTTTGCTCATCTGCATGGCTCCTAGCTACAACCAGGCAAAGAAGACCTCAGAGAATTGTATTGGTCCAGTCAACAAAAACTTCTATCTAGAAAACAATGTTTTTGATACTCAGTATGTTTATAATATTGAATCTCCCCTCTGAGCTCTCTGGTATGTTCAGACTAGGCTCCCTTTGAACCTCCCAAGTGATGAGCTGTAAAGGTGTGCACCACAGTGCCCAGCTGAAATCAGAATTTTATTTAGGAACATCCCCTACAGATACAAGATTTCCACCTTTGAACGCTTTTCTCTGCAGCCTTTGCCTGTTTACTCTGCAAAATGTTCTCTGTGAATAGAGTAGGTCAAGGACTTTCCAGGGTGAACCTTCAGCTGCAGAGAAAATCAGAACCTTCTTGGGAGTGTTCTTTAACAGACTCCCAAAGAGCCAAGATGCAGATCCCTGCTCTAATCCTAAAGAAATCACAAGTTTCAGTTTGGTCCCAGAGCCTATTCAGGGCCAGTGTTCTCAGGCACACATCTCAGGAAATGCTGCTCTAGCATGACAGGATCTATCTTGCATGTTGCACATGTCCAAAGTACCTCCTGGGCAGGAGTACTGAGCTAGCCTCATGACCTAGTTCAGGTGCCCAGATGGCAAGGTTGTATTATGGCTATCAATAAAATGATGTGCTTGATTGGTATCTTATCATGAATAACTAGTGTATTGCTCATATACTGTTGTCTATGGTATTTATATGCTGTGGCCATTTACAAAATGATGCCCCTAAACTGTAAGAGAAGACCCTATTCTTTCTAGTAGAAAGGACATAACACAGTGCTCACTTAAGTTATGACGTGTTTAGGGCTGAGAAAAGTTCTAGGCCCAAGTACTCTGTGACAAACAATGACATCAGTCAAAAGATCAATGTTGACTGTCCAGCACAGCGAAGACAACCTTGCTGCCTGCTTGTCTCTGCTTATGCTCTAGCTTCTTCACTGTTATACAGTTCAGGCCCCCGCCAAGGAAATGATTCTGTCTGTTTTAGGAGGGTCTTTGCATGTCAGTTAACAATCTATAAAATTTCCAATAGTCATACCCATAGTACCTGACCTAGATAATTCCTCTTTGACAGTCCTTCTTCTTAGGTAACTGTAGGTCGGCCAGTCTGATTTAAAAACAACAACAGCAAAAACCTAACAAGACACTGTCCCAGCATCACTGCCAGGATTGCACAGATTTGTGCCTCGCATCTATGGTCCCTTGTCTGGGACTTTAGCTAGATGCTCCTTAATATGAAAAGACCCACAAAGGAATTCCTGAATGTTTTTTGTGCATAAGGAAACTCATGTCTGTGTGGCAGATTCGAGCTCTGTGACCACCTTAATACCCAGTAAGAACCAACCACTTCAAACTACTGTCCACGGTGGACATCAGCCCTCTATGTATCACATGCTGACCACACAGAATTTAGTCATCATTTGTCTGTCCCTCTGGCCATCTTGTTTGCCTAATGGCACTTGTTCCTAGTCTGTGCCTGCCTCTTCCTCTGGCAGAAACACTGCCTGACTGATTACTGTTACCATCCTTTGTATTTTTTTTCCTATTTTCTTTACTTTTCAGGATATGTGGAGTGAGCAAAAAGTATTCTAGAGGAGTTCAAGTCCAAATTCACATGGCCTGAGAAATCTCACTTTTTAGGACAGGTCCAGTTTGTTTGCTTTGTTGGGCCTCCCTTTTTCCTTAAAGAGTACCCATTTCCCCTCTTGGGACCCTAGCACCACAGCTACTACAAGGAGCATCATACTTTTTAAACTTCATATCTCCATTTGTATAGAGACTGGGTTTCACACTGCTCCCCTTCTACCCAAGAAACAGACAGGTATATAGTCCTGTCAGAGCCCTCCATGGCTATAAAGAGGGCACTAAAAGTTTTCATGACCATGAAGTCTACAGCTGACTCAGATGTAACTTATAATTATTGTCACTCCTTCCTTTCACTCTATGGACATGTGCTGGAGAGTATTGGTGAAGAGGCAAATATTACTGTGATGGCTAATCTTGGTTGTCAAGGTGACTACCTCTGATATTAACTAAACCCCCCAAAATAAAAGGCAAACTAATGAAGATTTCTCCTTCATTTGAAGTGGGAAGATCCACTTCTAATCTGGATCTTTGAGGGATGAAGTCATATCTTTAAATCAGACCTTTAAATTAATTCAGACCTTTAATTCAAGTATAGTTTCAACCATGCCTTCATCTGGTGTCAGTGCAGCCACTCAGATCTGTATGTTCCTAGAAAAAGAATAGCCCTTGGACACTAACATGATCCTAGGTAGTGGCCCAGAGCTCTACCTACTTTAGTGTGGCTCTTGGTGGTGATACTGGCCATTGGCATGAACACAGATCCTGGCTGTATTTGCTACATGGTCCTAAGCTACAGTCTGGGCCTTGATACCACAATGGTCCTGCTTGGCAGTGCTGACATGGACCCAGTGGCAGCATGGCCCTATGTGGTGGCCAAGACTCCAGGCATCTGTACTATCTTTGACTTGTGACATCAATAGAGATACTGGCTGTACCTGAGCCACAGAACCATACATGGTCCTTGGCAACAGTTCTGGCCCAGATGTCTTCATGGTCCTGGGTGGCTGCACAGGCCTCTGAGACACAAATGCCCAGTGGAGGCATATCCCTTTGTTACCATAGCAAAGGTCACATGGTCACAACTGGTGGCCCAGACTGTAGGTGGTTACCAGAGTCACAAATCAACAGAGAACACTACAGCTGTGTCAGGGCTGTGGACCAAGACTTGGCCATTCCTTGGTAGAAACTCAGGCAGGGTCATCACCATAGCCCCAGATGGCAAGCAGCCTATGGATTGCTTTCATACTCCATTAGTGAATGTTTTCATTTCTTCAGAGGCATTGGAGCAATACTGTTATGGTTTTTTTATTAATGTGGTCTACATTATTATTTCCTAAAATATGTATAAAGAATACTATATTTTAGGGATAGCTAAATATAGGACAACAAGGAGACAGTGTGGATACATTTTCCAATGTGGAGTTGGTATATGCCAATTCCATCCACATTCAAAGCCCTGTGTAGCCCAAACTGGCTGGGAACTCACTATGTAGCCCAATCCGGGCACACAAGAGTAGTATTACAGGAGGTTCTGAGGCTACTGGAGTGAGGCACCCCATTTGACCAAGGAATTTGATTCTAACAGAAGAGTTGAAAATCACCTTATTAATAAAAATACAGTCATTTTACTAAATAGGGGATTAAAGGGAGCAGTCAAAATAAACAGTAAATAGAAAAATTCCAAAACAACAATAAAGGAAAAACAAATAGCAAAACCTCAAACCATAACAAAGACAACAAAAAACCCAAAGCAAATAAAACCCAACCAACCAAAGAAATACTAGCTAAGCAGAATTCTCTTGCTGCAGACTTAGCAGCGCAGACCTACAGCCTGTGGCTGGCCTTGGTAACAGGTAGGGAGCCTGTTGCCAAGTGTAAAAGGCCTTTTAAAAGCTAATATAGCCATGCCTCCTTTGGGCTTTGTAGGTCAAGCCTTCACCAAGGAAACTGAAGGTACCCTCTAGTGGAAACCACACAGCTCTGAAGTGAAGGCTCTGAGGATTACTCAACAACAAAAACTGCCTTGGCTCAACATCTCAACCCCTGAATCTTCTTATAACCAGAAAAGTCTTTTCACAGGAAACAGATGTGTACTGCAGAAAGCCTAAAATCAGCCGGAGTGTGCTGTGTGTGGATCTGCCCAAAGGTGGGAACTTGTCTCTAAAGGTGATGTCCTGCAAGGAAAATGAAGTGGCAGGAGCACACACTATGGTCCACAGCTGACCCTGCTCCTGCTAGTGTTAGCATACCATAGGGAGATGTGTGAGGAGACACAGAGGACAGAGCACTAAGAAGATTCCAGAACTAAGAAAGGAGTCAGAGGTCCACAGTCCCCAGAAACCCTAGGATCAACCATGGTGTTTCCTGGAGAAGTTCTTGTTGACTGTGACAGCACAGTACCCTGAGGTGATCTCTCCCTGGTTGTGGCTAAGAGCCATGCAGATGGCAAGAATTCCAAAGCACAGAGATCCAGGTACTGGTGACCTACATGGTTCTAGCTCCTCCTCCCAGCTTGGGCTCTGACCTCATCTCAGAGGCACTGCAGCTTCTCTGCCAAGTCCCTTTACTGAGTCACTAGCTTCTTCTGCTTCAGCAAGTTCTCCAGTCTCACATCCAGGACTTCTTGCTCCTGTTCATTAGAAGATTATGTTCTCAGTGGAGGGTTGCACACTCACATGCACACACATATACGTATGAACACACAGTACATGTATGCACACATACAAGCACACTGTGATACCTGCCACTTAAAGACACCTGTGACAGTATAGTCCAGTCATGAGTCAAGAAATTAGCCCCCCTTAGATGCCATACAATCCTCCTGTCTCAGGGTACACTGTGCAGTCACACAATTCCCACACACCACAGCACCTCTGGTAAGGGCTCAGAATGCTTTCCTTCTCTCCCACCAATAAGGGTGCCTATCTCGGCAGCCTTCCATTTTCTACTTCCTTCCTCTATCTCTTCTTCCTCCATCCTCTCCCCTTCCCTTCCCCAAGGCTGGCATGGGCAGTGGAGAAGAGAGCAGCAGCAGGAAGGGTTGTATGGGTGCTTGTGGACACCAAGGACTGTACTGGGATTGGGTTGTTCCATTGTAAATAATTGTCCCCGCCTATGAGTTTAATAAAAAGCACTGATTGGCCCAAGACAGACAGGAAGTGTGGGAGGGGCTACCAGAGTAAGAAAACTCTGGGAACAGGAAGAACAGAACAGAGATACCAGAGAGAAGCCGGAAGAAACAGGGCAACTATGCTGCTCTGAGAAAAGGTATCGAGCCCCATGGCTGAACAGAATAAGAGTCATGGGTTAGATTAAGGGTAAAGAGTTAGCAAGTGATATGCCTGGGCCTTAGGCCTTAGGCCAAGGCCAATCAGCCTAAAACTATTATGAGCATCTGTGTGTCTCTGCAGATCTGTGGGCCTATAGGGCTAAACCTTGAGGCTAGGCCGGAAAGCCCAGGCCAGAAACTTAATACTACAAAAGGCCTATGTCACAGCTCCCAGAGTCAGGGGGAGTGTCTGCAGACCTGACCAAATAACTTTGGACATCTCTGAGTAGAGGTCATGCTGGGATGACCTGAGGCCAAGGTATGTTTTGCCACTGGTTCTATCACATGCTATCACCTCTCAGAGCTCTTCTGTGCTGCAGAGAACATATTTGTCTCCTCGTTTTCAAGCTCCTTGCTAATTTAGTTTTGAATGCCCCTAGCAGCACATCATGTCACTGTGTTTTTTCTTTCTGTCCATCATGTGCCATCCTGTGCTTTCACTGTAGACAGTGTATTTCCTGGGGTATAAATTGAACCTCCCAGGTAATAGGACACTTCCTCCAGCATGAGGTCTGGGGTGGAAAGTGGAGGTGTTGGGGACTTCTCATTTAACCTGGATGATGGTCTAAAAAAGCCCAGAGCTTTTCATGTAGCAAGGCTCTGCTAAATCTAAAATCTTGAGCCTTTGAAGAGCTTCTCAGGAGACCTTGTTCCAGCAGGATAAAAGAAATAACTTCAGAGAATCCCACAGTGGGGACTTACATCTCATTTAGGAGAGACACAAAAGTGACTCATTCAAATCCTGCCCTAAGAGAAAAAACCTTTAGAAAGGTTTAATACAGGGTCAAACCCATGTTTTTTAAACCTCATATGGGCTCTGCTCAGACTCACTGGGGCATCTGGAAGTGTGACTGACTGAAGGATTCCCAGATCCATCGGGTCTGCGTGTGGGGAGAGGGACATCGTTCACATTCCAGAGGACCTTGATGTCTTTCCACTGCCCTTTAGATATTCAGTGTCCTTGGACTCCCTACAACAACAGTGCATCTTCAAGAACTGGAATGACTTTGATCCTAAAGACAATCAATCAATCAATCAAAACAATACCACCAAAACACTGAGATACTCTGGCTCCAATATAAAAAGGAAGAGGAGAAAGTTTGGCTAAAGGATGGATGCTTAAACCATAACACAGTCCTGCAGCTGGAACTTGTGGGGATATAAAAGATGCCATCAGCCCCAGACAGCAGGAAGTAAATTTAAAAACACGGTGCCCACATTCCCAAGAGGTGGGGTGGGTTTATTTTGGTTGTTCAATGGGTTATGGATGATTGTCATTGTTTAGGTTAATTGGTTAAATATTGTTAATAGTTATGGTTAGAAAAAAGTTAAATGAGCAATTAGATTCAAAATTTGGGTTAAAAAATAGAAAAGGGGGATACAGATATATAGGATATAAGGATAGCTTATTGAATCTTTTAAAAGGATTTACTAGCTTTAAATATTTTACATTGGATTGTATACAAATTGTATATATTGAGATTAATTGTGTTACTGTACAAATATCTATACTTGTTCAAGGTAGTATACTTATTCAGTTCATCTAACAGTGTAATACAAGTTGCTAGTCCATGAAAGTTTTTATTACCAACTAATTAGAATATAAAGTAAGTTAGTAATTAGACATTATATTCAAACATAGTCATATTAGATATATTTTCAAGATCTAACAGATATATTTTAGATGAACATGTCTTCTTCAAACACTTCAGAGATCCATAGAATATGGCATTTAAAATATTTTAATAACTTAGACTTTTCTGGACAGTGAGACAGGTCTGCTCCTGTCAGCACCAATCTACTTCAAGAGAAAAAAATGGGCATTGAAGAAGCTCCATATGGAGTCTACTTTCTTTGTGGCAACCGTTAGCCACTGGACAAGAACCTGTTCTTGTATTGACTGCTTGACCATATGCTGTTTAAACTGGACATGCAGGTTCTTTAGGAAAGTGGCCTCTGAACTTTGACAGAACAAGCTGAGATGGTCCTTCAGGTTCCTGCTTTTCAGAGAAAACTGTCAGATATTCTTCAGTCCACAAGGAGAAGTGACTGATGAATTATAAAGAATGGGTAGAGCAGATTTCCTGCTTCATTGAAATGAAAAGAGACTCTGGGCCTATAGGCTGAAGATGGATGCCCCAACTTTATAAAGGAACTTTGGGTGACTGTCCAGGCATATAGGTGTCATATAGATTTTGGAAGTTGCTTGCTTCCTATTTATTGAGTAAATATTATTTCCTTCTTGGGTCTCTGAGGTAGTTGAAGATGAGATATTTATAGTTTTCTAGTGACAGTTTTAGAAAAGAAACTTTGAAGTTAAAGTGTATAAGTTTAAGAGACATCAGAATAATAGTTTTTAGTTAGTAATACAAGTTAGAAAGAAAGTGAATTAGGTATAATCCTTTGAACTCATCAAAATAGGATAATTAATGAAATATTTTCTTTGAATTGTCAATTGTTAATGGACTGGAAATTCATTTATTGTTTGTATATATTATGTATACTTATTGTACCTATTGTATATGGTTTTCTTATGTTAGCTATCACCTTTTTTTTTAATTTGACACAAAAGGGGATATGTGGGGATATAATAAAAGGACCTGGTATTGGGGCAAAGCCCAAGGTGCCTTATATCCAAGATTTTTGTCCCTCTTGCTGGATGGACAAGGGCCATGCAGAGGAAGATGAGAGGGGGACGCATCTGACATCTAGATGACCTCTGTTAGCACCCAAAGCTCACTTCCCAAAGGGAAAACACAATGATCAGGGCTCAGACAGTGAACCAGCTCCTCACATGCTGGATAGCCCACACCACCTCTATACACTCCTTCTCAAGTTACCCGGAAAAGAGACGTGGTCCTGCTGAGCACAGGAATGGAGCTGACAGTCATCCATCCTCTCCTACACATATAGCATTCCTCCGAAGAGAGGCTCCCAATCCCTCTGGGACAACTAAACCCAAGTCTTTTCACCTTGGGCTTTCAGCAATGCAAGGACAAGCCAGGAAGCCTCTCTGAGGAGCATCTGTACTCCTAGTAGCCGTCAGACTTTAACTTAAGCCTCTGGTCTCACGTGGAAGAACTTGTGCTTGAACCTGTACTTACTGTACCCTTGGGGAGAGGGAGGATGTGAGAGAAGCAAGGAGACATTCTGGATTGTCCTGTTTTAGGTTTTTAAAACTACATAGTGGCCTGGTAAGACAGCCCTCAAAGGTCCTTGCTACCAAGCCGAATGAACAAGTTTGACCTGATCATGGGACCCTTGTGCTGGAGGGAGAGAACCAAATCCTGAAAGTTGTTCTCTGACTTCTAACCATACCCATGGCATGTGCATGTCCACACATATGCACTCACACACAAAATAAATAAAGAAAAATGTAAGGTCAGATATGGCTAGATTAGATACTTATGTTGCCCATCAGTCTGCTCCCAACATCAGAAGGAAATAAGCTGTGCATCCTCTGAGTTAACTTTTAAATTTGGCTTTTGGGGTTTTCAACAAGAACCAGATACCATCCAAATGGCCCAGGAAGAAATGGCAGGTAAAGAACAAGCCCAAGGTGAAAGCCCTGCAAACTCTTCCCCAGGGAGACAGTGGTCTGTGACCTCACAGAAATCCCAGGCTGAAGAAAGGAGCCTAGAGCAGCAAGGCTTACCACAGCTACGGGAAACAGGGCCCTGGAGAATAACCGCCTCAGTGGGGTTCTGAAAAAGGCTTTGGCCTCCTTTACATAGAAGTCACAGAGGGTGGATACCCTTCATATCCAATGGAGAATGAAGCTGCCCAGGATGTCCTATTGAATATATTTCCAGAGACTCATTGGACATGGCAAGTCAAAAAAGAAATTGGTTATTTTCATTTCAGTACTGAGGTTTAGTCTCAATTTGTGTTAGTCTAGTCATGAGTTAAGGTTAGGAATTAGATCTCCTCAGATGCCCCCAAAATTCCTGTATCGAGGTCCATGGTGCAGTCACACAGTACCCACACACCATAGCCCTTAATTGGACCAAGAGTGGCTCCCTGAGACACACACCACTTGCACCAGTTGAAAGAAGAGATGGTAGATGTCAGTGTGAGACTGCCTACAACACATAAAGAGCAATTTGGCACCACTAGAACCTATTGGCTCCACAACAGCAAGACCTGTACATCATAGTGTTTAAGAAGCAGAAAAGACCTTAAAATAATTTTATGAAGATAACAAAGTCCATTAAAGAGAAAATGAAAAATTCCCTTAAAGAAATTGAGGAAAACAAACAAAAAGTGGGAAGAAATCAATAAATCTCTTAGGACCAAGATAAAGCAATCACACAGGTGAAAGAAACAGTTCAAGACCTGAAAACTAGAGACAATAAAGAAGACACAAACCAAGGGAATTCTGGAAATTGAAAAAAAATCTGTAAATGAACAGGAACCACAGATGCAAGCATAACCCCTAGAATGCAAGAGATGGAAGAGAGAATCTCTGGTGTGGAACTCTCTGGATAGAGAACATCAACTTGTCAGTCAAAGAAAACAGTCTTAAAATGTCTAGGAAATCTGGGACACCATGAAAGGACCAAACCTAAGAATAATAGGAATAGAAGGAGAAGATACCAGCTCAAAGTCATGGAAAATATATTCAGCAAAATAAGAGAAGAAAACTTAGCTTACAGAACACAAAATAGAATAGACTCCCATTAAAAAGTCCCCTCACCACATGATAAACCACTGAACATACAGAATAAACAAAGAATATTAAGAGCTGCAAAGGAAAAAGGCCAAGGAACTTATAAAGGCAGACCCATCAGAATAACACCTGACTTTTCAATGGAGACTCTGAAATCCTGAAGGTCTTGGACAGACTTTATGCAGACACTAAGAGACCACAGACTTTGCCAACCCAGACTACTATACCCAGCAAAACTCTCAACACCATAGTCAGAGTGCAAAAGATATTCCATGAAAAAAAAAAAACTCGATTTAGACAATAACTATGGCCTTGAACTCACAGAGATCCACCTGCCTCTGCTTCCCGAGGGCTGACTTGAAAACAAAGAATTTACCTTCTCAGGAAAAGTTTCCTCATCAATCTGGAAGTTGGGATCGGGTGAGATGACTGACAAGCTGAATGTGTGCCTGCTGGCACATCTCAAGGGACTTCATTCCAAAACTGACATGGCCCCTGCAGTGGAAATAAACTGGGAAATAAGTACATCAAAGCTCTAGGCCCAGGCACGCACATAGAACCCACCAACACTAACCTGTTCTTCTGACTCTCTGGACAGGCTAGTTCCACCAGACCCAAATACATTTTAACTTCTCAAGGTCCTCTTCCAAAACAACCTTTATCCTATGGGAAACTGTTTCTATTTCCCTCACGAGATGCAATTGCCCACCTTATTCTGGGTCACAACCTTCCTCATTTTCTTTTCATTGCATGATCCTCCTGACTAGCTCCTTTGTTATATTGATGTCTGAACAATCTCTCTAGTTCAGCCACTTCTAGTCAGCTGGGCATAGACACTTGCAACTCAGTGTATCTGAAATATTAGGTCTTTATTGAAGATATACAGGCTTTCTCTCTTTATTTGCTAAAAACCATCAAAGCAACACACAAAGAAAAACAGGCAAACCAACAAATTATAAGGCCAAATAGATTATCTGTAGATAACTGCCACTCTTCATAAAGGACTTCAGATCCTTATAGTTGAGAATCTGTTTATGAGTGCTGGGGGGGGGGCTGATCCAGTGGAGTGATGACTGTTCAAAAAGATGTAGAGAATCAAAATGACATGGAAAGGCATAGTCTGCAGGGGACAATAGGGTCTCTGCAGAAGGCTTCTCTGCAAAACTGACCTTCCAGATAAGGAACCTACACATAAGGCAATTAGAAGAATGAACATCTGAAGCAGAGGACGGATCCCTGGACAAACACAAACTGGATATTGTCAAACAACCAGAGGCAAGCAGCACAATGGGGCACAGCCAGCTAGCTGAGGGCACAAGGACTTGTTCATTACGCATGCTCCCGTTATCTCCTCTGCTTGTCCTGCCCTTGCCACAACTATAGCCGATTTGTCTTCTCTCCACTAGACCAAGCAGCAAATGCTGCATTCATGTGGAATCTTTAGTGCACAACACTGACCTCAGTACTCTCATGTTCATTAAAAAATAAATGGATTTGCCTTGAAAGAAAGGAACAAAGAAAAAAGCCTGAAAACTCGTTAAGAGGGTCTACGATTTACTAATAAAACTGTGAAGCAGGGGCCCCCGAATAGCAGCCTGGTTCTGAAACTGCTTGGTCCATCCCACTTTCTCTGCTATAGTTTAGGGAATCTTAAGAGCTTGAATCACATCCTGGATGTTCTTTCTTTGCTCTCTTAACAACTGTCCCTTACCTGGATCCCTCAGGGAATCTACACCCCAGTCTCTACCCACAGGCTATGTCTTACATTTTCTTAGCTACATCCATCTCACGGAACTGCTCCTTCACCATGGTGTCGGCTGCCCAGGCGCCTTTACTTTAGTGACATCCCTTCCTGTTTGCAGACACTTAAGGGACATTATGAAAATGTCGCTGGAAGAAGATATTAAGGGCAAAGGAAGACAGACTTGTTCACAGCTAACCATAAACGGTAGTGGAATTGACCACAGACATCAGGGGAAGAAAGCTGAGAAAGCAGAGTCTCCCCTACTGTCACAGCAATGTCAATGTCCCCTCCCTTAGGGTCTCTGTCCTGTCAGAAAACATCAGAAGGGTGTTTGTGCCTTGGAGTGCTCCAAATCTCCCTCCCCTCTCTGTGAGAGATAAACCTTCCACTCTCCAAAGCTGAAACTCTGATCACCTGTAGTAAACTGTCACCTGGAAGAAACCCTTCTTCAATATACTCTGACATATGCCTTGGCAAGGGGCAGCTTCAACTGTTCTCAAATGCCCCCCACTTGCACAGGCATGCTCTGCACCTGAAACATGTGTCCTTTGCTGCAGGCTCCATGCACTATGCCTGCTCTGGTGCTTCCTCCCAACACTGCTTGGGTGGAGATCTTTCTTGCTCTCAATGATTTGTTATCCACACTTTGACCCCTGGAAAGTCATCTCAGTTTTGCATAAAACATGTTCCTCATCTACTTTGTCATCCTAGGTGGGAGATGTCATAACTTCTCCAACCTTGACAATAAGTGAAACTGGGGTTCCATCCTGAACCCACAGAGATCACTGGGGACACCAGAGCCCTGCATAGATGTCTGGAAGCCTCAGACAATTGGCATGCTTACCTAATACCCTGTCTCTACTGTCTCCAGTCACTTCTCTTTTTGGCCAGACATAACTCAGTTCATCCAGTACAGCACATTGGGCTGGAAGGTCAAAGTCAACTGCAGAGGCTATAGAGATGACTCAGAGGTTAAGAGCATTTGGTGATCTCTCATATGGACTGTAACAGTCATCTGTAGAGTGATCTGTTGCCCTCTTCAGTCCGCTTCAGGAACTGCACCCATGTGATGCACAGACATACATCAGAGAAAACACCCATTCATATAAAATAAAAATAATCTAAAAAGAAAAAAGTGTCACATGCACAGTCAAGGTCAACAGCATCTACAAAAAGCTACTTCCCTAAGTGCCTTGGAAAGTCATTACATTGCATTTATTGTATGGTTATCAATGCTGCTATATTGCCAAAACAAACAAACAAACAAACAACAAAACAAAACAAACAAAAAACCCCAGAGGCAGATAGCTCTGGGTTTCCTGATTTCTTTGACATGACCATAATGCTTGATTTCTTGAGAGGCAGTAGAGCAATAAAGGTATATTTCTCAATAATTTGGTTTGCATGAACACTCCTTGAAAGTGTGTCTAAAGAGTCTCGTATTTCAGTGTAGATACTGTATGGATACTGATTTTATCATAAAAGTGTGTATCCAGAGAGAAATTCAGGCTATCCATAACCAATATATAAATAACCTGACTAGCTGGGATCTCACTATATAGCACGGTCTTCCTGGAAGTTGCAGAGACTCATCTCTGCCGGTGAGTTCTAAGGTTACAAGAGTGTGACACCACAGCAGATAAAAGAAATGAGTATTAAGTATGAAGAGTTTGAAATCACTTTTTATTTTATTAATAAACAACACATTTTTCTCAAAATGGGCTTTAAAGAAAGCTGCCAGTATAAACCGCCTTTTCAAATTATGAAATAGCAGAACAGGAACAAATAACATCAAAAACCAAAACCAAAACAACCAAACATAGACACTTAAACAAAAGTTAAGCTATACAACAGTCTCTCACTGCAGACTGGGAGGCACAGACCAGGAGACTATGGCCTTGAAAAGGTGAGAGCAAGGCAGTCATTGATTCTAACAGCTTTTTCAAGATGAGCACAGCCATGACTCTTTGTGACTTTATATGCCATATTCTCACCAAGGTCAAAGATGAGACATGGACCAAAGATTGTTGAATTAACTTGAGTCATCTCTACTAAAGTATTCTTTATGGTCTATCAAGACAAGCACTAATTTACACTCTTGACACATCCTGAATGCCCAGGTACTCTAGATATGCTTGAGCACTTTTCTGAAGCTCTTCCCTGTACGTTCTTGGAAAGAATAAAATACCAAACATCTCCATGTGCAAATACACCTTAACAGTCTACCTGGGCCAAGGCTTTCCTCAGCTGCAATATTTCCAATCCTAAGGAGGTAAATGCTCTGAAAGTTCATCTTCCTAACATACACCAATACTTCTGTAGCATACAGTTTCCATCAGCCCGAGTCTCCCTGGTGTTTTGCCCATGAACCCCACAGCTTTTTCATTTTACTAAGGCATCCTGCACATTGTCATGCATGACTAGATACAGTGTTACTTCCTCAGCTCTGCACTGCCTGCTGAGCCTCATACATTAATTCTTTGTTTATTCACACAAGTTCTACATTTTTGTTCATGGCAACTCCTGCTCTGTGTGTTATGAACATACACCTTCAAAGGTAATATCAATTTGCATAATTAGCAAACATGCTTATTTGCAGACCTCTTCACCCCAAGATTATATCATTTGCAGTTACCTTTGGGGTTAAGATATATCTCCTAATTGATTATGATTCACTCTGCTGGGAATTAGGGCTTCATAATGAATATTTTTTAGGGTCATGTGGGATATTCTTTCTGCAAATTTCAAATGTTGGATTTTTCCTGAAAACTCAAGCTTATTGATAAGGTTATGATATATTTATGCCATCTTAGGGTCATGCCTGAGTCTCATCATCTGTAAGCACAAAACAGCAATAAGTTCAGGCCATGTTCCCTGCAGCTCATGTTTGCTCTACTATCTGCTATTCTACTGTGTAATGATGCAAGGTGATACATTACCATATATCCTTCCTTTATAATAGCAAGATCTCATCATAAACCAGGGGATTTGAATTCCATGCAGCACTGGATATAGAGCATCATGCTGCCTCTGGATAATTTTGGGTTAGTACATTCTGCATACATGCCTTTCAGCTGATGTTCATGTGATCGTGATCCATAAATACCTGACACTGCTCTTTAGCATCAAAAAATTATCAAAATTTCACCAGCCAGATGAGTGCTAACCCTTACTAGTAATAAGTCCTGTGCTTATTCATAGAGCACTCTTTGAGACACTAAGGGATGTTTTCTGATGAATTACTGTCCTCTGCTGACATAATATACACAGACTTAACTAGCTGACCCACACAGATAAATAAGTTCTACAACAGGTTGATCTTGCAACCTTTTGGCAACTATTGGACTTTTTCTGTCAACATTTGCCTGTGTGATTATTCAAAACCTAAGGGATCATGCTGTCCACTTGTAATCTTAGAATTTGTGAAGGGGAAGCAGAATGATCTAAAGTAAACCTGCAAAGCCAGTGCTAGAATAGCTTGGGAGTTATCAGACTATCTTAACAAACAAAACAGAAACATACCCTACCTCCAAGGCCTCACCCACCAGTCCTTTCTATTGAAAAGAACTTAACATTCTCCATTCCAGTCTTTCATCTTAGGGATATGGAAGGGAAGGTGAAGTGATCTTTCTAATGTAAGGACATTGCTTTTACCTTTCCTTAGGTCCACACAGAGATCAGATGAAAGCGGGTATGACCATTTAAACTACTGAGTAATACCCAGTGCTGTTACATAGTACTGTGCCTTTCCCTGAGTGCTGCTGTTCCACCAGGGCATGTCAGGATCTGAGGCCAAAACCCACTGGTCCCTCTAAGAGCTAGATAGAAGTCATCAGAGATACTCTACCTCTTTGGCTAGAGATGAAATCAAACTGACCCATTCCAGTTCTGGTGGGATATTTAACTATACCTGATACCCCTTACCCCACACTTCAGAATTCAGAACGGGGTGGAGTTCAGGCCCCTACATCTCTGATGAGAACCTTGGTCGCCTGCCCAAGGCTAGAATTGTTATACGACTGGATATAGTATACAACCCATTGCTGTCAGTAAGAAGTGACCCTGAACAGGATCATTGGCAAAAGTAGACTTTAGGAGAAACATCCCCTTTCTTCTTAAGGACTGTTAATGATGTTGGGAGCCACAGGCTACATAGCCCATCAAAAGTGACTCATATTACTAGGAAAGTAGACGTTTCTGTTTTATTTGCTTCTAATGTAGTTAAATTCAAATAGCCAGTGCCTATCCAGGCACTAGGCAGTCCACACTGAATTCACATCCTAGGTGCTTCTCCAGTAATGCTATGAAGCTTATTTTCTTGGTTCCACTGTTTCCAATTTCAATGTAAACTAATGACAATCACTGTGTCAGACAGAAAAAATTAATAACAGTTATGTATTTACATGAGTACATAAGGAGCTAAATCGAGCATGCCCAAGGAGTGGAAAGTTATGACTGTGTTCTGATATATGTGGTCCTAGACCTGCAAGACGTGACATTCTCTGTGAGATGCTTCATGGACAGAGTGAGTTAGAATGGGCACAGCAGTATGGGGCCAACAGGACAGGCAACAAGCAGATTCCCAGTTCGCCATCTAAGGAGGAGCTGTTGAAGCTATGAGCCTTCTCTATCAGTGGGCACTGGCTAAGGTCCTGTAGGTTTCTGTCCAAGGAATACAAGATTATTCTATTCTACAGTTGTCAGGAAAGGAGCCTAGGACAGAAGTGATGACCTTCTGTCATTAACATTGTCCTTGTGTCTGACAGCTTTACTCTGTCTTTTGCATGGGCTAATCCCAATTTGAAGCTTCTTCACATTTCCTTCCCCTCACTTTGATGTTGTTTTGAAGACAGGGTCTCATTGTGTGTCCTTGATTGGCCTGGATCTTGCCATGTCAAACAGGAGAGCCTTGAACTCACAGATATCTGTTTGCCTCTGCCTCCTGCATGCTGGAATTGAAGGTATGCATCACCAGGTCTGGATATATATTCTGTCCTCTCCACATTTTCTTGGCTACTGGGCTTTTAAAATAATGTGACATGCCTCACTAGGAGGTGGGACCACAGCCAACCCTTCTGTTACGGTGCCTCTTCCACTGTCCACTCTGTCAACTCTGGATGACATGTAGTGTGACCAAATATAGCTTCAGAGTCTAAAACATTCACACTGGCTCAGGATTTGTATTTTCTTTTAGCTCAAAACTGTCTGCATTTCAAAGCAGCTCACATAATGGGAAAAGGGAAGTAGGATGTCTTAGTTAGGCTCTGGTGTCAAAAGATCCATTCCTTCTATAAGCCATAAACCTTCGACACTGCAAAATTGCTACATATGGGGTCTTTCTGCCCAAAGCAATAGCATCAAAGTGATGGTCACCTGTATTCTCAAAAGAAGCCAGTATCATCATACACTCCTTTTTCTTAGCCAGGCCAACCCTGGTACTACACAGGGCTTAACCAAGGGAAGATGGTCAGATGAGACTCAAGCTACTCCAGAAAGTCAACATCAAAGCAGAAGACAATATTCCAACATCAGAACCAATAAACAGCAGCAAAGAATCTGTTCATGTCACCACTAAAGGCAAATGGCTTTCAGTGCAGCTTTATAGCCACTGGGGCCATTATCATCCCAAGAACAAAAAAAAAACCTTTCAATTGTACCTAGACACTGGGCCCAGAATCTGAGTTTTAAAAAGGAGGTTGCTGTGGGGATTTAGTAAAAGATTCCAAAGTTTCGGAGGTATTAGAGAGATCTACCCACAGTCAGTCTAGGAGGATAAGAGAGTGGCGCTTCAAATCATTAATCCCAGCACAGGGAGTATACTGGGAGAGGTAACCTATGTCCTTAATCCAAACTGAGTTTGAGGTCATTTTAGTTTATAGAAAGAGTTCCAGGCTCTCAGTGGTGGGGCCATGCCTTACCTGATCGAAGAGAGTGTTTAAGGTAGGAGTAGAAAGACAGAGGGAGAGAAGAAGCCAGGGGAATCCAGGCTGAGGAAGCTGGAAGACAGCTGCATAAGATTTGACTGTGGTGTTTGCTCTCTCCAATATCTCTGCCTTTCCCAGAGACCTAGCCCTTTATTTTAGTTTCCTTTATTCGTGCAACAGGTTGCTTCTACTTTTCTAAGGTCAATGATCTAATAGTAGATGTAATTTAAATAATTTCACTGAAGGAAATGTGGAAACATACACAAGACCCACACAGGACTAGTGTTTTCAACATCTTCTCATATAGTGGAAGGATTCATATAGTCTCACCTGAGAATTTATGGCCAGCTAGTGGTTGTTCGGGGTGGGGACTGACATCTTTTACAGTGGTGTAAACACTGGTGAGGTGTCCATGTTATACTAAATAACCCCCTGTTCCTGACCTTTTAAGCAACAGGATGAAGTGTTGAGTGAATCAAGAGGGGGTAAATAAAGTTGATTGCAACTAGAACCACATCACATACATACATAAACAGATCATAGTTAAATCTTATTTTACTCAATAAAATGATGATAAAAAGCATTGACAAAAGAAAGGTCAATGGATCATGAGGAACAATCCCCAAGGCTGACCTGTGATCTGCACACAAGTGGATCACCCAGATGATCACACAACCACATGAAATACAAAAAATATATTTTAAATAAACCTGTACAACAGTCTTTTGGTGGAGGAGTTCCCATCAGAAGCACCAACTTTTACTACAAAGCTAGATTCAAGAAACCTAAGATCTCAACTGGATGCCAGAGCTTATGTTCTAATGAAATGGATGAGCCCATTCTATTTGATGATTTGCGGAAGGCTGTATCCCAATTTCAGAGCAATAGGTGGTGAGAGCTTCTAAAGCAGCACCAGGCACATTGTTTAAAGCCAGTATTCCTGGTGACACATATGGCAGTGCCCACGCTCCTGATTCTGTGTCAGTGGTGGCCTCTGAAATATTATTTAGCTCTGGAATATGATGCTTTTCTTTCTGCTGCTGCCTTCAAATCCTGCCTCTTTGACCATCAGAGAAATTCAAATCCTAATAAACAGACTTTGCTTTGCAAGTAGCTGGAGGCTTCTAGCTTTGTTTACATTGAAGACCCCACAAAGTCTTCCTTGTGTCTGCCAATTATAAGTAGATTTTTCCTTTCTCATGATGCATGGAGTAAGCTACATGGTCTAGAACAGTTCATGTCTAAATTCACATGGATCCTTCAGACACCCCACTCTTTCTGATAGGTACCCTAAGTTTGCTTCATTCTCTCTTCTTTACAGATAACCCATTTTCTGCCTTCTGGAACCTTTTCCACCACAGTTACTACCAGGTATAATGTAATTATTTGAATTTCCAATCTTCAGTTACACAGATACACTAGGTTATTTCATAACTGGGTTTCTATCTTCTCCCTGCAAGAAACCAGAGACAGGTTTTTAGTCCTATATTAGTCGTCCATTGCTATAACAAGGAAACTAAAAGTCTTCATGTGAGATCGGCTGCTGACTCATGTGACTAATCCTTATTGTCACATCTTCCTTTCCCTCTCTAAGGGGCCATTTGATCAAGAGTGTTAGTGAAATGGGAATACTACATGATGGCTGCTCTCGGTGGTCAATATGACCTGGGATTAACTAACACCTCAGTATAGAGGACACACCTGTGCCAGCTTTCTGCTTAATTTGAAGTAGGAAGATTGACTACTACTCTGGATCTTTGAGGTAGGAAGTCACACCTTTAATTGAGATCTTTAATGGAGATTTAATCTGCACACTCCTTCTGTTGGAAGCCTACATGAGAACAGGAAAAGGAAGTTCTTACTATTTCTCCCTGTGTGGACTTGCCTTGTTATCACATCCGTTTCTTCACTGGAAATTAAATCTTACTCCCTTAAGATTCCAGCACATACTGAAAACAAGATATCCATGTTGTAGACTGAGCAATTACTGGATTGTTGGGCTTTTCATTCATAGCCAGCCTTTGTTGGATTAGCAAGAGCCCAAGGTCTAAGTTGTTTGAATGAATTGCCTTTCAATAGAGAGAGATTTTTTTTTATAACTCCAGTTACTTACTATAGAGAGTCATGACTAATACACCAGGCATGTAGAGAGGACATTCTAGAGCAGTTTGTGCCTCATAACAGTCTCAGATCACTTACAAATTCTTAATGGCCAACTTCCCTTAACCTTGACCTACCCTGGGAGCTTAACAACTTCAGAGAACTCAGCCTTCCTCCTCCTCATCTTCCTGACCAAATTCGTTGGCATGCTTTATTTCTCATAGTGTTGGGTATGGATGTTTATGATGGGACCAATTTAGGCAGTGTTTGGAAACTCAACCATCACTTCCCCATGGGTAAGTAGTGATAATATTCTAGTTAGAGAGAGAGAGAGATTGAGATTGAGATTTCTGGCTTTGGAAGAAAGAGGTGCAGAATGGCTTCCCCTATGTCTCAGGAAAAACTTCTAGAAAGGAAACTTCAGCTTCTAGTCAGTTCAGAGAGAACTGATTACCTAGGAGGCAAAGGCTATGCCCATGACATCAGCATCCCTGGTCTGGACATTCTATTGTATCCTGGAGAGCTGTTGGAATGCCTATGATGTCAGTTGTGTTGTAGCAACACCAGTGCCCTTAGGACAGTCAGTTCCTATAAGGAATGAGTGCAGGCATGTTTTCAAGACTAAGACATCTACTTCGGAGACAGAATGGACAGAGTGGAGAGACCAGAGAGAAGCAGAAGAAAGCAGGCCCCAGGGCTCATTGGATAACATGGAGAAATAGATGGTCCTGGGCAAGATGCTGTGAGTTAAGGGGAGGCTAGCTAGGGAGCTTTCTTGAGGAGGTGGGCTAGTACTCAGAAACTGGTAGCTTCTGGGAAGCAATAGGCCTATCCGCTGTGGGTTTCTAAAGAGCAGATGCAGACTAAGGATTGCTGATGGGTAGTTTGTCAGAGTCGGGAACTGACAGTGGTACATGTACTTTGCTGGGGACCTTCTGCTTTCATCCTTAGAGGGAAGAAGACACAGTGGAACTAATGAGATCTCAGTCCCATCACTGCCTTTTCACTCCACTGCAGTCCTTGAGGTTGTGTGCCAGTAATAACAGGGAAAAGGGGTGCCCTGGAAGAGCCCAGGGTTCTCATGCTTTACATCACAGCCACGGGCAGGGCTGGGGCACCAGAGCTGCTGTCTTCCAAGACTCCTAAGATGTCTGACTTCCCAGCTGTGGGTAGCACACTGATCTCCAGTCAGCATGAAAGATGTTAGAATAAGTGGACCTGGACTGAGACCTTCCTCTCCTGCCAACTCTGGGTATCCTGGTTGTCAGGAAGGATGGCTTTGTGAAGTTAGTGACTGTGGTCTGCCTCTGCATGGCTGCTCTATTAACAGGAGACTCTGAAGTATAGAGCAAGTGACATGGGCATCCATATACTACTAAGTCACTGCAACTGTAGCAGTTTTTACCTGGATCTGAAGGCTCATGGCTGAATTCTCTGAAGCCAAGGTGTATCCTCTGCAAATGTGAACCAGCTGTGAATTAGGTGTCCCATGTGTCACCTTGTGCAGGGTGACAGAGGAAACCAGATGACTTTTGAAACATCTAGGTTCTTGTAGAGAGATGAGAGAACTAACATCCACAGAGGGGGAGACTCAAGGGTGGTAATTCATTATATATTTAATAAAAGCAGTCTGGAATATCAGAGAACAGATCCACCCACAGTCAATTCTCACCCAGCCAACCTATCAAGGTAAAAGCAATCTTCCATCTTCCTCAGCCTCGCTCCTTGTGGCTTCTACAGAATGATTTTCTGTCTTCCTACACCTGCCTTAAATACCTTCTTTGCCCAGTTGTTTCACTTCCAAGTTCAACCCTGCATCATATTCAAGAGTTAAGATTAGAGGTGTGAACTACTACTATTTGGTAGTTAGGTCTTGAACTCACAGAAACACAGAAAGATCTCTGTCTCTGGAGTTATGGGATTAAAGCCATAGGTCACCACTCCTGATCTTTCCCATATTGGAATTAAAGCACGAGTTACCATTCTCTGACCTCCTGGTTTGACTGTGGGAAGATCTGTTCTCTGATAATCCAGACTTGTTTTGTTAAATATATAATATATCACCACACTCACATCTGGGCTTTCTGAACCTGCTAAAGCACTATCTTTTCTGTCAGTGAGTTTGTGAATTCCTTCAGTGTGTCAGGTTTGGATGAAATAAGGTGGTGTGCAGGGCAGACACTGTCTCTTGACTTCTACAATTGGGTATTACTGTGATACCTGTCTTTGTCTAGCATGGCTTGTCTGTGTGGTATAAGGTTTGAAAGGACATAGTTTCCCAGGACATGACTTATTCGTTCTGGGATCCACCAAGAACGTTTCATAAACTACAGTCCAGACTTCTGGAGAAGTTGCAATCCAGGCTGAACATGGTGCTATCTCCTCATTTCAGGGCTGTTAGTATATTTAAAAGTGTGAAGTGGGGCTCTGGGTAAGCTCTAGAGCAAAGGACCCTAGTAACCTTTCCTCTGTGTTCTTTTCCTGTTCTTCTAATGCTCCAATGAATATTAGAATTTAATCTCCTGTGTCACTTTCCTAAGGGAATTTGCATTGTCACAGGTGGATCCAGATTAAGGAATCTGGTTTTTGTGTAGTTCTAGGAGAATCACCATAGCAGTGACACATTCCATACTCCCCCCACTCCATGACTGTGACATACTTGGTTTTCACAAAAGTCCCTTTGTATCTCTGTGTAGCATCTCACTAGCCATTCTTCTTCCCTCAAACTCATATGCAGGGCTCTGGACCATTGCTCTTCCTGGGAGTGTTTGCTCTTATGTCTGAGGGCTCACCTGGAAAGGCTCAGTCCATAGCATCTCCAGTATGGCATGTCACTAGTTGACAACACATTTTCTAACATCATGAGAGCTGATAATTTTGGGGTAATTTTCACTTTTAACTCCAGGGTTTCTCTTTGTTATTCCTGGACACCTATGATCTTCCAAACACTCACACACTGTAACAGCCTTTGTGATTGTCCACAATGTGATTCTCATCAGAAGACTGATGAGGGAATGTCTTTCTGTATGCTGTGAAAAAAGAACTGTTTTGACCCATGACAGGCACCATAGCAGTAGGCAGGATATCAGAGCATGGGTAGGAGAAGGAAGGTGGAATCAGACAGAGAGATCGAGCCAGCCATCCAAGATTCAGCATGTAAGGTATCACAGTTGAGTCATGCCATGTGGAGGATAGACTAATAGAAATGGGTTAAAGTATATAAAAGAGCTAGCTAGAAATGTGCCTGAGACATAGGCCAAACAACATGAAATTAATATAAGTGTCTGAGTCACTAGGCGCCTGTGATTCTGGACCTCTGTCCAGACAGGGCCAGTAACCTCATGTTACAGAGAACTGATCTTTCCTCCCCACCATAATGACCTAATTTCATCACAAACTTTATTTCTAATGTTATTGTTTAGAGATAATAAGAAGAAATAAACCATTTCTTGGGGTGTAGTTTGAAGTGAGTCTTCAACTTCCTATATATGAAGTAGAAAAATATTCTAATGAAGCAGAGAGAGATCTGATGCTCTGAAATAAGGAGCTGCTGAAGGTCTCTTGTTTCTGGGAAGGCTCCTGAGAAGGGCAACATATCTTCTAGTGAATTTCAGAAGAGCTTCTTAGTAGGTAGGTGAGGGCTGCTCATGGTGACCCTAATAGTCTGGGAGAGCCCTTGGTATTCTCTCTTAGGTCACTAGTACTGTGGCAACACCAAATGCCTGTGAGTTATTCCTTGAGTGGCCATAGACATGTTGGCAAGGCAGCAGGCTGCTGGGAAGAGAGAATTGAGAATATAGAGATACAAGAGAGAGACATAAGGAGGAAGCCTTTGGTCTCAGTGTAAGCCATGGAGAAATGGATGGTTCTGGGAAAGGCACAGTGAGTCCTGACCAGGAGATGGGTAGCTTCCTAGAGGAGATGAACTTGAGCTGGTCCATCTGGTAGTTGAGCTCAGCATCTTGAAGCTTCTGGGCCTATCCTGCTTTTCTGGATTTCTAAAGAGCAGACCCAGCATCTAGAGCTTCTGATGGTTAGTTTAGGAGAGCCATGAATTGTCCATGCTGTAGCTGCTTTTCTGGAAGCTCCTTCATTTTATTCTGAGAGGCAAAGTGGGGCAGAAGAAGTGGATTGACTAATGAGGTAAACATCCCTGGGTAGGGTGTTGCTGGACCTCACCCTCCGTGGAATCCTTCAGTTTCTATGGCAATCCAATGTCAGTAAGAATGCAGTGAAACTCCCATGGCAATGCACCAAGGCCTCAGACATTCACATGCTTTGGTCCTGAACACATATGATCAGAATTTGTTGATCCTCAGCTCTAGAGACAACAGGACTTAACTAACATCCCATCAGATATGAGCTGTCACCATCCTCCAATTCTACTTGGCTGGGTTAGCTCATGCCTTATGGTGCCAGGGGGACTGCAATAGAGAATGAGGCACAGGACTATCGACAGTGGCTGAGAACAGACACAGAGCTTAGGAGCCCTAGTTTGAGGATATCTGCCCTGCTGTTGGGAGGTTTCACTGGGTCCTCAGCACTTTCTCTTCCCCTGAATCCTCTTGGACTCAGCATGGACTCTTCTGGCTCTGATCCATTCAACTATACAAGTTTCTTTGCCTTTATCTGTCTGCAGGGACTACTAGAGAGGCATCCTCACAACTCTGCACTCCCACGGAGCAGGAGCAGCAGATGAAAACGTTGCAGAAGCTCACCACTCAGTTACATCATATGACATGTGCGAGGAATGAGCTGCGTGGAATCCTGGCCAATTACTCTGACAAAGATTTTAACAACAGGTAGTCATTATGCCCAATTCTCTGCTGACATCTTGCACCACTTTGTCAAGTCCAGTTTTCGTGAGGAACAGGAAGCTGAACCTCCTGGAGGTCCTGGTGTCTAAACTAATTTTCCCGAGTGCATCTGAGATGCAGAACTTGGAGCCTGGGTAGGACTGGGATGGGAACACTGGCTATTCTGATCCATCCCAATGAAAGCAGAGCCTGTGGCCTTAATCACAGACTGGGGATAAGGGCAGTAGTGTGTGAGCTGTCAACATTCATTTAAAGAGGCCTTGACATGTGTTGGCTTGTGGGACATGCTAGGTCCTTTGAGTTTGGGGTAAGTCTTTGTACTTGACTAGCAGAGGATTGTGTGCTGGGAGTTCCTGGCAGTATCTTGAGGGGCCTGGTTCCATTCATCAGTTCTGATGTGTGGCTTGAGGCCTGGAGATCTTCACTGCTCCTCTCTGGACAGTGCTACCATACACAATGCCACCACCATGTATTTCTTGTACATGTGCACAGCATATGATTCATGTGTATGTCTCTCTGTCTCTGCCCCCTATCTCTCTCTCTTCCTCTCTCTCTCTCTCTGTCCCTCTCTCTCTGTCTCTCTGTCTCTGTCTCTGTCTCTGTCTCTGTCTCTCTCTCTCTCTCTCTCTCTCTCTCTGTGTGTGTGTGTGTGTGTGTGTGTGTGTGTGTACTCAAAGGAGTCTGGGGTCTATGGATGGCATAAGCAGTTTACATTTTCAGTTTCCAGGTGATGGCACTACTGAGGCCAGGGAACCCCACTGTGGTCAGCAAATATCTTGGCAACTGAGCCGACCTTGGTGGGACATTGGAATCCCCTGTGGAGTTCATACAGCCATCCTGAAGTTGGGGCTTCTCTCTGGAAATATTGATTGTGTGTTCTGGTCCTCTGTGTAGCAATAGGCATCAGGAATTAGAATCTCTGTACTGAAGACACGAGAGATGTCATCATAGGTTTCTGGTGGGTCTACATATGTGACATAGTCTCCTGGGAACATCATAAGGAGCTCTTCTATAGCTCTGTACACACGGAGGAGATCATGCAGCCCTGAGCTCCCTCCCTTTGGACCTCCTGCCTTATATGGGCTTGAGAAAGGTTAGGAAGTTTAATAAGCACCAGGAGGTCACAATGTATAAGTGCAGCGCTGTGGCACCCATTGTGCTGGGGCTGTTCATGATGTTCTTTTACATGTGATGCTTGAGGCCTGTGTTAATGGGGTCTTTTTCTGGGGCCCTAACACAGGATGAATTTTGAGCTTGAGATGTTCAAAATTGAGCATAAGCAGGTGATGTCTGATCTGAAGAAATTGCCCATGGAGATAAGTCTTGGCTTGGACAAGTGCAACGCGCTGATTGAGAAGACCGAATACTTGAGGTAAGTTCTTGATTTAGCTTTGGAGAGACTGTTTCTGCCTCTTTATCCTTGACTCAAAGAGAAGGATCTGAGTTAGCCTGTTTGCCTCTCAACAAGCTGCCTGCCTTGTTACCTTTGGGTTTGGGCCTTCTTGGACTCTGTTTTGTTAAGTGTTAAAAAAAAACACTAAGGACCTTCCTTCATTGCCTGGTCAGCCTCAGGAGCCCTTAGATAGAAAAGTGGTTTACACCATAATGAGGTTGTCTGTCATCCCAGGACCTCTGAGCTCTACAACGCTGGTTTCGATAGAACCCTTAGACAGAATTTATTCTGTTTCGGATTTCTGCCCTCCTTCAGAGAGTATTGGCTCTCTTCTTGCTGATTCTTTCCCAATACCATGAACAATTAAGCACAGGTGGAGTCTCAACCCTGTTCTTAGGGCCACAGGATCCCTCTTAGTGCTATGGTTTTCAAGTAGTTTGAGTCTTTCTGGAATGTGGTTATTCTCAACATTGGCCTTTCTTTGAGTGATGCTGCCTTAGTTACTGTGAGATCCATTCTCAGGAAGTCTCAAGGCCTGGGACTTGTCAGCACCAGTGGTACTTGGAGGTAGGGATGCCAAATGGAGGCTGGTTAGTACTCACTAATTTTTGGTGTTGGTTCAGTTACCTCTATGCCCAGGTCCTACGAGATTCGACTCAACTGAAGAAGAATGTACATGTGTTGAGACTACAGAACAGACTGATGCAGAAGGAGAAGACTGAACTGCAAGAGACCTGTGAGGATGTGAAGAGGCTCCTTAAAGAGACCTATGAGAAGATCCGTGTCCCCTGTGCTGAGGAGCACCAGGTATACTGAGGTTGTGGGGCACTAGCCCATCCATAAACGTTAAGGTTCCATAACCATTTCTGCACCCATCCAGATATTACCTACATACTATCCAAGTTTTCATTTCTGAGATCATTCACAAGATTTATGGAGATATAGACTCTTGAAAGAAACAGGATGATTGGCAAGTAAACCCTCCTGATATGCTAGAAGCCTCAGGGCATTCAGAAAGATGGGTCAGTCACATACCATACACCTACATGCCATATGCAGGTGAGATACCTAAGAGTTCAGAGCTTTCGCTGATGATGTTAGTGGGCTGTGGCTCATTTACTTTGCTGGGGCCATGTGAGATCACAGGTATGAAGCAGTTTTCAAGTAGTGAAGCCCAGTGCCAATGCCAACTTTTCTCACTGCTAACTTTTAGCATGGCCTGTCACTTCCTTTTTCCTGCATCCCAATGTGTTCTCTTCTCTTTCCATCTCCTTTCCTTAACCCCTGAGTATCAGCCTCTCAGCCCCATTTTCTTTGGATTGTGCTAGGCTGTTCTTCCATCTTGAAGCTTCCAATCCAGAACAGAGGCTTTGGGTCAGAGTGACAGATTCGTGGCTTCAACAGAACATTTTCCCCAATCACCCTGAGGTAGTTTGACTAAGCTGTGTGCTCCACTAAGAATTTTTACTCCCCAAGGTATGGATAGCAGTGTTGTGGGACTCAGTTGAAACACCTGATGTGCAGAGTCTAAATTCAACTGTTCATTCTTTATAATGTCCTCTTCATTGTATTTGCTCACTTCTGATTTCTGTGGTCTGAGTGTGATCTACACAGGCATGTGTAAATGTGAACATTGGTGAGTGTATTTGGAGGATACTGTTGTTCACTTGTTCCCTGAGCCCAGGTCTCTCACTGAAGAGGACTTTTCTGTTTGCCTATTGTGGCTGGCCTGCCCTCTATGGATCTCCTGTCATCTCAGCTGGACCATCTGTCTTGTTTTGTCTCATCTAACTAGTATAATTTCAGTAGTTCAGAAAGAAAGATGTAGTAGCTTTTATTTCTGTTTATACACTTTTGTAGGTTTGGAATTCTTCATATTTTTTCTAATAAATAACAAAAATCAAACAATGCAGATATTTTACAAATGAAAAACAGACTTCTTTCCTAACACTAGAGGATATGTCTGATTTGTCTCACTGGATTCAGAACAATAAATCTCACAGCCCATCTCCTTGCTGACATTGTGTTGCTGATTATATCACAAGCATGTCTGTTTCTTAGGACAGATTCCCTCTCACAGTAGTGCAGAGTACCACACTCCTGAAAAGCAGTGTAAGTGACACCACCAGCCTCCCTCTGGCAGATATTGAGGCTGAATTCATATTGTATGCGCTGTGGAAAACTTCCTGGGTGTTGACCATGGGTCATTTTCTTTCTCTTGAGCCATCAGGACCTCTGTGGAGGATCCAGGGTAGGTTTTGCAGAGTCTATGATGGGTCACCTGAAACCTATGGAATCAGTGAGTCTCAGGATGGATAAAGTCATGGAAGGAAAAGTAAGTGCAGGTCAAGGTAGCAGCACCTGGCTGAGTCTAAAAGCCTTGTAGACAGCAGCCAGGAAACCCCCACTACCTCTGCCTGTAGCAGGGCAGGAGTCTTCTCGATGGCCATTCTAGGTTCAGAATCTGTTTCTTTGTATGGTGTATGGTGTGCATTTCTTTCTTTTTTTTTTTTACAAGGTATTTTATCTTTCATTTTATTTTCATTACTGTTATTACAAATCACAGAAACGTCAAATTTCTAAATGGCAGTAAACTGAACAGAAGTTAAGGAATATTAATTTGCTTAAGAAATCTCCACTAGAAAGGCAGAAAGATATTTATCAAGTGATATTTACCTGCACCATTTTTATCTGCTGAGAGTCCCAGGCATTCAAATAACTATCACTCATAACTGTATCTTATTGGACTTGGCCAAGCTGAAACAAGAACAAGAGGCTTGGGGACCATCAGGAAGTTCAGTGGGCATGTCAGGAGTTTCTGGGAGCCCAACAGGGGCTCAGCAGCATCACTCAGCAGAAGGAAATGCTCTGATAAACATGCCTTTGGCTTCTTGACCAGAGGAAGTTATTTACCCCTCTCCATGTGCTCTTGAATGAGAGAAGGACCTTCTAATGCTATTGCTGGTGGAGCTGTGAGGAGCAAAGGGACAAGGTGTAAAATGTTTCCTAAATGGAAACTGCCATTCAGATATAGTGGTCATGGTAGTTAAAAGGATAACTTTACTTTGAATCCCGGTTTTCAAATAGATTGTTATTTCCCATTAGTATTCTCTCAAGGTTGTTCAGAAATAATGCTGTTTATAAACCAGTTGGGATAATCACCCCTGCCCCAGTTTTTACTAGTTGAAGATTTTTACATATATTTTGATCATATTTACCCATCCTCACTCTAAAATCCAGCCACCTACACCTACCCACCCAGATTTTTGTCTCCCCACCTTTAAAAGCCATCAAGTGCAGCTGGTCCTCTCCATATACTCTTGGATTTGTGGCTTTCCTCTGGAGTAGACAAGCCATTAGGGGCCCCATCCTAAAAAATTCTGAATGTCCCCCTCCCAGCAACTTCAACTGCACTTATATCTTCAACCATGGATAGGATTTAATACCTGCTTCCCCTCCTCGTGTTGGAACGTTTTGTCTTGAGTTTATTCACGTCCTTATGTGTTGCCATAGTGTTGTGAGATGACTTGTACATCTTCCCTTGTATGTTTAGATAACACTGTTTTATTGCAGTCATCACTGCTCTGGCCATTAACTGTTCTTCTCACTCTCTGTGATGTCCCTGACCCATGTCATGTATATTTCTGTGCATATGTGTGGATATGTTTGTGTGTCAATCTCTATTTCTCTCGCAAGCATACTGTGTGTGTGTGTGTGTGTATGTATGTGAATGCTGGATATTGCTTGCACAGTAGCATACCTCAATGTGTGTGTGTATAAATGCCCATATGTGAATGAGTGTGTGCCCGTGTTTCCAATCTGTGTTTGGGTAATTGCTGATATTTGTGTTTGTGAATGTGTTTGCTTCTATATGTAAGTGTGTGTCTGTGGATGTGAAAACTCCTGTGTATTTCTGTCCATATTTATGATCATTTAAAATCAAGAGACATCCTTAGTAATGATGGAAACAAACTTTACCGAGAAAGTACTGTGCCTGCTCACTTTGCATCAATCAAATAATGTATGCTGCTGCAACCATTTGGCTCTTGCTTAGGAGAAAGCCTTCCTGACACAATCACCTCACAGGGAAGAATTGTTGACTTTGATTCTTGTTTGTGGAGACTTTATAGTTTCCTGAGCTTGCTGCTTTTGGGTCTGGAATGAGGCAGCCCGTGTTATAGAGAGATCCTTTCAGAGGAAATTACTCACCTTGGAAGCAACAGGGAAACAGTGAACAAGACCAGTGGGATGGTCCACTACTGTCCAGTGAACCTATGCTAGGGAACATTCCTATACTGCACAACCTCTTAAGCAGGGGTGGCTAACTGGCCATGACCACAAAGGTCCATCTGTCTGTGCATGAGATTTACAGGACAGACACTTCAGTGACTGAGCTGTCTGTCTTTCATGGGCACTGTCTTCTCTGACCCTCCAAAAGTATCACTGGTGATTGATCCTTATATCAAAACTCATTGGGAAACAGAACATGTTACTGCATTACAGTGTGCTTGCACGTGTGTGTGTGTGTGTGTGTGTGTGTGTGTGTGTGTGTGTTCATGAAGGCTGCATGTGAGTGTGCAACCCTCGACTGAGAATACAATCTTCTAATGAACAGGAGCAAGAAAACCTGGATGAAAGACTGGAAAACCTGCTGAAGCAGAAGGAGCTGGTCACTCAGGAAAGGGACTTGGCAGAGAAGCCAAAGCATCACTTCAGTGTCTCTGAGATGAGGTAGGAGATCAAGCTAGGAGGATTGGTTAGAACCATGTAGGTCACCAGGACCTGGGTCTTTGTGCTTTGGGGATTCTTGCCATCTGATTACCTCTCAGCCACAGCCAGGAAAAGAATGGCTCAGAGTATTGTGCATTGTCCCTTAGGGCTCCCCATGAGTCTCCATTAGGTATCCTAAACCTGGTGGGCAGGAGAAGGGTTACTTGTGGTAGAGAGTGTGAATATTACCTTAAGAGAAAAGTTCCCACCTTTGGGCAGATCCACAGTCAGCACACTCCAGCTGATTTCAGGCTTTCTGCAGTGAGCATCTGTTTCCTGTGAAAAGACTTTTCTGGTTATAAGAAGATTCAGGGGTTGAGATGTTGAGCCAAGGCAGTTTTTGTTGTTGAGTAATCCTCAGAGCCTTCACTTCAGAGTTGTGTACTCTCCACTAGAAGGTACCTTCAGTTTCCCAGGTTGCTCACATTCACCTATATCTATAATCAAGGCCATGCATATCCCTCCTGAACTGTTACTCAGACATTGCTAGACTGTTAGATTCCCCCCCCAAATAATGTATTTGAACAATTGGAGAAATGTGCTGTTCTTTCTTGCCCAGCATAGTGTTCTTCTCAGTTCAACTTCTAGCAGATAATAAAAGCTGAGAAAAATCCAGGCCCCAGTTCACCCTGACTCTCCTCTCTTGAGGAATGCAGGGAATGACCTCACCTCAAAGGTCATCTGGTTTGTCATCTGAATAGAGCTAGTGTAGGCTCAATAGCTGTCATAGACGGTCCCCAACAGGCCTGTTCCTTAACTGCCATCCTCCTCTAGGTCAGAAAATCTCCAATCCCATCTGGAGCAGACCCCAGCCCAGGATGAGAGCCTCCTGCAGACAGAGCTGCTGCAGCAGGAACACTAAGTCTCACAGGCAAGTGAACCACCATTGCTTCCCAAACCTGTGGGGATGAGGCTCTTGACCTTGGCCTCTTCAGTGTGAATACACTCTAATTTTGTCTAGCCTGTTGTCAGTGCAGGTGGTTGTGAGTCTGATTGCCTTTCCTTCTCACACAGGAGCTCTTGAGAGAACTGAGGAGGCCAAAGAAGCCACCAATACCTTGGATCCATCAAGTTCTCCACTATCAAATCAATTGGATCAAGGCCTCCTCAGAAGAAGACACCCCAGTATAGCTGTGATCTCACCAGAGAGTCAAATACCATCTGACCTTCAGGTGATGCAGTCCCAATCAGATCCATAGGTCTGTTTATTCATGAAGAAAGGAAAACATGAAAAGTGAGCTCTAGATAGAGAAAAACCCGAGACTTACTGAGAACCTTGACCTTCAACAACAACTGGCCCCTGTGAAGGGTTACAACAACACGGAGGGTAGAGACATTGGTGAGCAAGAGATTTTCTGTCAGTTTAGTGTTGAGGGCTTTGTGTAGCTTTCCTGAGTGGTGCAAAATCTGTCATGGAAGACTGTGTTGATATCAACTTTCCCAGAGACTCTACACCCACGAGCATCATGTTTCATTCTCCAGTCCAGTGATGGAGCTGACTCCATGTCATCTATGACTATTGATGAAGATAATGTACTACAGAGACAGCAGCAGGCCCTCATCCCTCGTGTTAGACATCTGTTCCTCCGTATGTAAACTGAGTGGGCATTCTTCAGTTTCACAGCCTGGACTGAAGTGACTGGTCCTGAGAAAGGATTTATAGAAGACATCTGATGTTCTTGGGCACTCAGATGCTGCCCACAGATTTGTTGTGTATTCAGTAAGCACAAAAGCCTATGTTGGCTGAGAGACTCAAGTACTGGCCAAGACATTACGGGATCAGCATTGGATGATATTTTATCAAAAGTTTCTCATAGGGCCACAAAGAATGCTCTAAAAACCTGTCTCATCCTTAGCTTTGGTGAAGGCTTGACCTCCAAAGCCCCAAAGAGGCATGGCTATACATGGCTATACAATCAGTGACAGCCTTCCTGCCATATTTCCAAGACCAGCCGCAGGCTGTCAGTCTGTGCTGCTAAATCTGCAGCAAAGAATGCTGGTTAGATTTTTTTGGGGGGGGTTGTTTGGTTTTTGGTTGAGTTTTTTGCTTTGTGTTTGGGGTTATCTTTGTTATGGTTTGAGGTTTTGTTATTTATTTATTCTTTCTATTGTTATTGTTGGTTTGATATCTTGTTATTCACTATTTATATTGACTTCTCCCTTTATGCCCCTATTGAGTGAAATGATTGTATTTTTATTAATAAAACATTTTCTAACTCTTCCCTCTTAAGAGCATGTGGTGACTCCTATAAGCCCAGAATCTCCTGTAACACCAGAACTCTTTTGTACATAGCTTGGGCTATATAGTGAATTTTCAGCCAACCAGAGCTACAAAGAGCTTTGGATGTGGATAGAGCTTCCCATTGGCAGATACCTGTATCATGATTTTAAAAAGTATCTTTACTCTATCCTTGTCATATATTTAGCTGTCCTTAAAATATGCTTCTCTGTCTGTATATACATTTCATGAAATGATCATCTACACCAAGTGAATAAGAAACACAAGAGTATTGCTCTAGAGCTCTCAGAAAATGAAAAAAATTTCCTAGGGGAGTATGAAAGAAATACATGGCATGCTTGGCATCTGGGGCTATGATGATGTCCTTGCTGGTCTGCTGCTAAAGGCTATGTCCTGTCCATGGCCCTGACATGGCTGTTGGGGTCTGTTTGATATCCTTGACTTTTGCTATCATTGAGGACCCTGCAGCAACCTGCAGTCTCAGCCCCTACCCATGACTATGTTGGTCTCAAAGCGATATGATCCCGCTTGGGGCATGTGTACCTTAGAGGCCACTCAGGAACATAGTAACATCTGTGCCAGGGCTCTAGCCAAGAGTCATGTCTAGGTCAATGGCCCTGTTTCAGGTAGGATCTTTGTTGATATCAAGGTTCTGAGTTACCTTAGAACAGGGAGACGCCTGTTAGCTGGGCATTCACCTGGAGCCGTGCTACTTCTAGGTCCATGCTTATTTCTCCTGCACTGCAACCCAGGACCATGGTAACATGAAGGCCCAGGCTTCTGCATAAAGTCATGTCTGTGTCCTTGTTATAATTACATCCGGGGTCTGTGTTGATGTCCACGGCCTGTGTTGCTACCAGAGAACACATAGAATTAGGTAGGGGTCTGGGCCACTACCTAGGACTATGTTAGTGTCCCAGGGCTATGCTTCTACTTAAATCATATAGCTCTGAGTGTCCTGTGCTTATCAGGGGCCATGGTATCCTCTGGGCTTACAATCAAGTCAAATAGTTTTTTCTGATAACCATTCTTTGTCTGCATCAGGGTTAACTCAGAAGGACATGACATAGGTGACCAACAACAATGACCAGCCAAAATATGTGCACTGCTTCTCTGTCTGCTGATTGTTACCCCTGCTTTGTCAGCACCTGTCTCATGGGTTCACACCCTCCACATGTTAACTCACTGACTCACCCCAGTCTCAGTGGTCAGGTCCCTTCCATGGAGAGCTAGACAAGAATAATAAACTCAGTATTCTCTGAGATCTACCATGGCAAACGAGCAAACACAGGGTCCACTCTCATGTCCCCTCCCATCCCAGGCCTGCACAGACACACTCTCCACCAAGGCAATGGCCTCTGCTGCAGGCCCATCCACAGCTGCTGTGCCGCTTCCTCAACACTGATGAAAGGAAGTTTGACAACATTTTCTTGTCATCAAAAGGGATCTCTTACCTCTCCCAGGAGGGTTTTCTCAATTCTGCCTTTCACCAGACGTGCATAATCTGCATCATCATCCTTGTCAAGCTGTGCTGTGATCATTAGTGCTGTAAGGAGATAGATCAGTACTAGGAAAGGACCAGGAATGTGTGCAGTGAACTGCTGTAAAATCTGAGCGCTACTCACAAACCACGAGTACATTATGAGAACTCACTTGGGGAGGGCTGCATCAAAGGACTTCACAGACCTCTCACTGAGGATAACCAGTTCCCAGAAACTCCAGGTGCCCATTCCAGCCAGGACAATATTCCAGAAAATTTCCTGATGAAGGGAGCCCTTCCTTTTTTTTTTCATTTTATTATTTTTTTAATACATGTATCCCTCTTCACCCCCTCCCTCCCTCCTACCAATCACTCACAGTCAGCCTTCAGCCTCCCTCTTCCCACCTACCCATCCCTTCCCCCCAAAAGGGCAAGAAGTCCCAAGGTGGGTCAGCTCAGTGTGGTACACCTTCATTCTTGACTTTCTGCTCCCTAGGAAACTAACTCCTCCTGTATTTTACCTCCCTCTGGTTCTCTTCAGAAATACCTCTGCTGCTTTAACCACCACTATCAGCTTATGTCTCCACAGAAGACAGTATCCCATCAATACAGGCCCCAGGGACGTATCTGACCAGCCTGCAGGGGGCACACATGCTCATTTCCCATTTTACCCAGTTACTAGTCTACAATTAGAAGCAGCTATTTCTCATTTGAACTTGTTCTTCTGCAAAACTTAGAGAATAGGCAAAATAATTTTTAGCCTTAAAGTCATGAGTATAGAAATATCAGAAAGAAACCTGCTCTCTGAGTTTTATTGCATTTTAGTGAGCTAACATCTCTAGAGGCACTCAGTGAAGATGCACAAGTTAATGGGAAACCCTGACTTAAAAATATCACTTAGGAAAATGATCTCTGTCAGTTTCATTGTCAGGTCGTCTTCAGTGGTTTCAGACTTCAAATCACTCAAAGCAGAGGGTCTGATACACAAGGGAGGCACCAAAATCAGGTGGTAATAAAATTAGGGGGCTGTGTAGCTTCTGGCTTCACCAGAAGGAAAGGGACATCTTTAGCATGATGCGCTTAAATTCAGGTCTACTAAGGGATTCATGTTCTCTAGGAAACAGAAGGGAAGGAATGGAGATAGGTTAGTTTCTAGGGGTTCGTAAAGTTATCTGTTGTGTCATATGTTGGGTTCAAAGGTCTATGGAAAAACATGGTCTCTTTAGGATAAATTTTAGCCTTTGAAGATGCAGAGGAGACAGCCTCTGGAAAATTAACTGACCATGGCTATGCAAAGTACTTTTTACTGTATACAATTCAAACCTTTAGCAAGTCAATTTTCATATACCAAAGTCTCTTATCTGAAGTTCCTCAAAGGGACATAGGCCACAGCAATTCCCAGCCACAGGACTTCTCAGTTTGCTGGGTCCTCCTATAACCAAGTTTTGTAAATAGGCTTTGGACCTCCAGTAAACTCTCAGATAAGATTTACACATTACAGACAGAAAGTTCCAGACACAGAAGGTAGCACTCACAGGAGGCAGATCAAAGCCTGGTGCTAACACTCTGGAATCAACCAGCTGCAGAGCTCTGCAGGGATCTCACCATAGTTATCCTTCCCTGTGTTTGCTTTTCTTGAAGACAGGATCGTCTGTGGCCTCTAACTTGCTATGTGGTAAAGACTTACCCAGGGCTTCCAAGGGTTCTTCTCCTGTCTCTGCTTCCCCAGAGCTGGGATTATAAGCATTTGTCATTACACTGGCGCCCCCACCCATGTGAGTTCTGAATATTCAACTGATAACATTTTGCAAGCACCTAACTAGTGACTTTGTTTTCTTTTTATTACAATCATAAATTACATCAAACCCTTGGGTCCATGCACACACATGGAACCCACCAAAACTAACCCGCTCTTCTGATTTTAATGGACAGTCTAGTTCCACCAAACCCAAATATATTTTAACCTCTCAAGCTCTTTCTTCAAAACCACACTTTATCCTACTGGAAACAGTTACTATTCCCCTCTTGAAATGTGGTCTCTCTCCAAGTTCACTTGGTGACTAGCCTAATGATGACTATAATAACGCTCTCACTTTACTGTTCTGCAGGCTCTGCTGCTCCACCCGACTCCCTTCCCAATCTGGGATTCCTTCCTTCTCTCTGTTCTCAGGGTTCTCTACACCCTAAGTATCCCCTTCTCTGTACATTCCTTCTTTATTGACATCTGTTTACTTATTTATTACTCTAGTGTCTTTTGAAGTCTCTTCTTCTACTGCTGTCATTTCAATATTGGATCCCACCTATCTTGGGTCACAACCCTCCTCATTTTCTTTTCAATGCATGATCCTCCTGACTAGATCCTTTGTTATTTTGATGTCTGAACAACCTCTCAAGTTCAGTCACTTCTAGTCAACTGGGCATAGACTTTTACAACTCAGTGTATCTGAAATAATATGTCTACATTGAACATGTACAGGCTTTATTTTTGAAAAACTCAACCAACCAGCAAACCAAAACACAGTAAAACAACAAATTAAAAGGCCATATAATTTATCTAGAGATACCAGGCAACTTTACAAAAATGATTTAACATCCACTTGTTTAGTATTTGTTTATGAGTGCTGGGGGTTGAACCAAGTTCCCTCAAGTGATGACTCTTCATAAAAGGTATAGAGAATCAAAATGACATGGAATGTTATAGTCTGAGTGGACAATGGGGTCTTGGCAGAAAGCTTCTCTGCAAAACAGACCTTCCAGATGAATTCCAAATAGGATAAAAGCCCACACATAAGACAAATAGAACAGTAAGTATTTGAAGCAGAAGACAGATCCTGGGCCCACATACACTGGTCATTGTCCAGCAGCCACATGCAAGCAGCACAGTTGGACAGAGACAACTAGCTAAGGATACAAGATTACTATAGTAAGGCCTGAATAGTGGCCAATACAGGAGAGAATTACGTGTCAGTGTAATAGGGAGCTACTGGAAGATCCAGGTGACATAGATCTAGTTTTGTTTTGAAATGAAGGCTCTCATTATGTGGCTCTAGGGAGCCTCAAACTTCTGATCCTCCTGCCTTGGCTTGAGTGCTGGGACCATAGGCTTGTGTCATCACACTTGACCTCATCTGCACCTTAACAGCATCCCTGGGCTACTGTGAGAGAAAAGATGTTATGTATATAGGGTGGGTGTGCAGTACTGGGAGGGGTGGATACTGAGGACAGCTGGGAGGTCACCCTGGTAAGACATCTGTTGTAACAAATGCCAACCACACATGATTACGTCAGTCTAATGTCTCCCTCATCTCCATCTCTACTTCTCTGTCCCATCTTACACCCTAAACCTGTGTGAGTCCACTTCTCTCCCACGTTCCTACATCCATCCTTAGCCCTCCATCCCCAGTTCAGGCCGTCATTATTCCCAGTCTGGATTCCTGCCTTGTCCTCCCAGAATGAGAAATCTGACTCAAACCCTGTCCTGTCCTGGTCAGACACTTCAAAAGTCTGACACTTCTTGCAAGACTCAGGAAGTGTAAGCCCCATGCTTCCCTTCTATCAGTCCACACTGTCCCTCCAATATACACTTTGAAAAAGGCCTGGTTTGTGGTGAGCCCGGACTTATTCATTAAGTTTGTTTTAATTACCCCCTCTGCTTGTCTGTGCATTTGCCACTGTAGCTGATTTGTCTCCTCTCCACTGGACCAAGAAGCAAATACTGAACTCAGATAGAATCTTGGTGCACAACACTGGCCTCAGGACCCTGTTATGTTCATTAAAAAATAAATGGATCAGACTTTACAAATAAAACCTGAAAAGCCAAAAGCAGATCTACAGTTCAGTAATTAAGCTCTGAAGCAGAAGGCCCTTAATAGTAACTTGGATTCTGGGGCTATCTGCTCCCTGTGAAGCCACTTTCTAGCTGGCAAACTTGGGACACCATACATTCTCACCTCCTGACAGGGGCAAAGTTCCCTGAAAGGAATCAGCACAGAGATTCAGGAGGTGACATCTTGGCCAGGATGCCAAGGACTTCTTGGTCCATCCCACTTTCTCTGCTACAGTTCAGGGATCCCATAATATTTAAAATTCTGTCCTTGACCTTCTTTCTTCAATCACTTCCAACCAGATGGTGCATCTCACAGATAAGGTTGCTGAGTTACCCTTCTTCCCCATTCTTCCCTACACAGCCAACTTCCTGCCTCACTTGCTTTATAAACCTCCCTGAGAAAAAAATAAAAATTTCAGCTTGATCAGAACACTGTCATGCTGTTGTTTCTCGCATCTCTTGTCCCCCATTCCTCTCCCCCAGGGTTCGTGCTCCTGTTGAAGACCCCACTGGCAGGGGGAATTGGCACCACAATATGTGGCTCAAAGATCCCTGGAGGTTTGAGGAACACTGTCACAACACAGAGAGTAGCTATGTGAGAGACATTGGGCCACCATGCAGAGACGCACCAGTCCAGCATAGAATCACCACTGAGAAGCCTGGCTCTGAGTCAAATTCAGGGAACTGAAGATGTGATAGCACAAAGGTAAGAAAAATACTATGGGACAAGCATTTAGTAAAGAGGACTTGATCACAAAGGGACTCAAGACACAAGGAACTAGGGTTAAGAAAAAGAATTTAAGAATTTTTTTTAGAGTATATTGGGGACCTCTGTCCATGGTTCCCCCAAGAGGGAACAATTGATTAAAAGTGTTGGGCTAGAGTGGGAGATTGTTTTAATGATTATTATTGCACTTTTGGCCCTGAAAAAGCTCTGGTTTCAGTTTTTTCATACTGTAACCTTATTAATGATATTTTGAAGGTTCACAATCATTTCTCTGATTTGAAAATTTTAATTCTTGAGAGAGAAAAGGTCCTCAAAGAGGTTTCCTGACCCACCTCCAGGGCAACAATGCAGCCACCCTCATGCTGTCCCAGATTCAACAAGCATGCTTGAGGGCATGGAAGCACCTGCCCCTTAAAGGGTGCCACCTCCCTGGCAAAAAATCAGACAGGGCCTGGAGGAGCCATATAGTGAATTTGTTAGTCGGTTGATGGAAACTGTGAAACGGCTCTTTGGAGGTGGTGAAAGCAAAAGTCCTTTCGTTAAACATTTGGCCTTTGAGGATGCTAATCCTGCCTGTCAGGAGGCCGTCCACCCCCATAAATGAGGCACCCTCTCTGACTATGTTAAACTTTGCTCTAGCACTGGCTTTTCCCATGCTCTGGGTTTAGCCATAGAGGCTGTGTTACAATGTAGTAGTTTCTTGGTCCCGGGCAGCCAGAGGCCAATACTCACAGATTCTGTAGCCCTAGACCTCTTAGCTGCCCGCTGCTGTTTAGACTCCCAGAAATGACTCAGATGCTTATATTAAGTTCATGCTGTTTGGCTTATGGTACAGGCACATTGCTAGCTTGCTCTTACATCTTAAATCAACCCATTTCTATTAATATTTTCCAGCCACGTGGCCGTGGCTTACCTGTGTTCCTTACATGTTGCTCCTTTGGGCTTCTGGCTCCTTCTGTCTCTGAATCTGCCCTGCTCCTCCTACCTATTTTTATTCCTTCTCCTACTTTTTCTATGGTGCGTATCATGGGCCAAAACGAGTGATGGACGGACGATGGATTCTGATCCTCTCTCCAACAGCCAGGAACCACGAAGAGAGCCCCCTCGTGTTCCAGCAGCCCCTTATCAATCGGGTTTCCATGCCCCCCTTCAGGGGCCCAGGGCTCTGGATAAGCGTCTCTGGACCTTATCAGCTGACACTTGAGTCCCACCACATCTCCCCCTTTTGTCTAACTAAGAAGGTTCTAAACTAAGGCTATGTACAATAGGAATTATTATGAGGTAGTATCTAGGAGAGGATAAAGTAAAAATTCCAATCAAAACCTAACCTATATAAGGTACATCATATAGTTCTAGAATATTGGTAGATGGTAGGGTATATAGATTACTTCAAAGGGTTAATCTGGGAAAGTGAAAATTCAACACCTGAGTGTTCTTATCTAAGGGATAATAGGGTGATAACCTTAAATACCCATTTTTCAATCTTTTCAAGACCTGAGAAGGAAGGTGAATCACCTGAAAGTCAGAAGTACATGGAAGTAGTAGCTTCCAAAATTTGGGAGAGGACAGCAACACAGCTACCTGGACAATCACCTCTGGATTTGTGCACCGTTAGAGCATCTATAATATTGGCCACAGGCCTATGGTATCTGACAGATCTTTTTACAAGCAGGGAAATTTTGGAGGGACTGTCTTATCCTGTCCAGGCAGGTTTCACCAGTTTCCATCCATCTTGTTCATCCAGCTTGACACCATGTATGTACTGTCAGCAATCAAGGTAAGGACAGTTCCTTACCTAACCGGCCATTCTCTGCCAAAAGGACAAACTCCAATGGAGTATCCTCGATGCTCAACACCATCTCGTGAAGGGAGCAGTGACACCAAGAGTCGTGTCTCTCGTGGCCGAATTTCAAATGTTAAATGCCATATTCTATGGGTCTATGAAATGGTTGAAGATTCCTGTCTATCTATGATATTCTAACCTGTATCCAATATGACTGGGATATGATAGCTTAAATAATGTTGACTGCAGATCTTATCGTCTTAAGGAATAAACCCTGTACTAAAAATTAGAATACCTATATAAGGGGTGTACAACCCCTGAAAAATGACCTTTAGTAGAACTATCAAACATTAGCCAGGTGTATATTACCAGGTAAAGTGGCCACAGCATTTTAGACATGTAAATATACATATATCATCTAAACAGAGGTATATAGAACATCTTGTGCATATATCATAACTAGTGCAATCATACATTATATGTAGTATAGTTAAATGTAGTTAGTAATTGCATAGTATACATGACAATGATGTGCAAATATTTTAAACAAAGGTAGAAGCATATATAAAATATAGCAATTTCAGATTCAGTTTTACATAATAGTTACAGATTCAGATTTATATCAAAGTACAAGTTGCTTTGGTTATATAAAGCAATCTCAGATTAAACTTTGTACCAATGTACAAATTATCACAATTAAACATATAAAATGATTTCACATTTGTATCAATATACAAATATCTATACCAGTGCAAATTGTCTTTAGCTTAGCCCATACATTCACTTAGAATGGTGTATAGGCAGGTAGAACAGTCTACCTTTATCTATCCTATCTATCCACCCTCTTTTCTTCAAAAGAGATCTTTGATGCTATATTATAGTTTTGTCTTTTACCCAGTTTTAACTTATAACTATTCTATGGGAATAATAGTTACCCACAACCTTCAGAGCATAAAACTTATTGGGAAAGGGGGCGTAGCCTTTCATAAGGTTGCTTCCTGCTGACTTAAGGGCGATGGCATCTCTTTGGGATCCTGTAAAAGCTAAAACAATGGTTAGTTCTTAATGGACTGACCACATACATCTAAAACCATTCTTAGAATAGTGGTTAACTCCATCTGGAAACCTAATTAGCAGTGTGATCTGAAGGATAATCATAAAGAGCTATCTTGCAGCTGTTTTTGAATAATCTATTTCCTGGAAACAATTATTGATTGGTTCACACCAGGTTCTTGATTTTTCTATTTTTGTCTCTGTCTGTCTGTTTACCTGTCTCTTATTCTCTCTCTCATATTCTTCCTTTTATTTTTGTTTTACTAGGAGGAGTTGTTGCGGTGGGGGCCCCATCTTGGTTCCAGATTCTTTGTGGATAGCTGATAGGAGGAAATGTTATTTACACTGGAAAACTTAAGCATTGTTGATACTCAAAAGATATTTATATCTTTTATGACTTTATGAAACTGTATGCAGACAGGATGAGATGTTTGAAAGGTACAGAAGCAGAGAGGAACAAGGTTTAAGATGAAGTCACAATAATATTGGTCCCTAAATATTCTGTCTTCTGTCTCACACCAGGTGGCTTTTCTGATATGAGACGGAATTTTCCACATTTTCTTTACCAATATGCTTGGGTTTAGAGAGGGAGAAAGCCACTTGCTCCCAATTCAAATCCAACCCTATTAATAGTCAAATCAGGACCACTTTTTTTTTTGAGGTGTAGATGCAAGATGCAAAGCAGTAAAAATTGAGAAATTACCCAGTAGTGCATATGCGTATCAGTTGGTCTCATAGGCAGTCGTGTACATTCCTTCATCATCAGTCTGTCTTCGATTGCAGGTGAGTAATTATTCAATGTCTAGTCAATGCCTTAAAAATAGTTGTATCCATTTTCCTGTAAAGACAAAATTGAGACCCTGCCTCAGGTTTATTAAATGTGTTTTCCTTACCATGTATCCGTTTGTCATATCAAGGATGAGCAATTACTTCTCTTCCTCAGGAAGGGACTCATTTTCAAAGTGGACTTTTATTAGTTTTGTCAGTACCCATATCTTTTCTGTTCCTGCTGAGACAAAAGCAAAACCCCTACCCCATCGAAGCACATATCCCGGCTTCCACTCTGAAGTCAACACATCTTTGAAGTAGATTTGATTTAACTCAGAGGATTTCTCTACTACCCAATGTCTCTCTGCAGCTGATGTTCCCTTTTCATCAGCGTTAAGAAAATTTAAAGTCGATAAGGCACTGTGCAACCTCTCTCTGGGTTTTTTCATTTCTTTCTTTTGTTTATAAAACATCTCTTTTAATGTGCGGTGAGATCTCTCCACAACAACTTGTCCTGTAGGATTGTGTGGTATCCCTGTAATATGCTTTATATCATAGTATCCAAAAATTATCCTCATTTTTGTGGGAAACGTAAGCTGGAGCATTGTCAGTCTTAATCTGAGTGAAAATTCCCATTATGGTCATGGCTTCCAAAAGGTGAGTAAGTACAGCATCAGCATTTTCAGAACTCAGGGCAGTCGCCCATTGCATTCCAGAGTAGGTATCGATAGTTTGATGTACATATTTCATCTTTCCAAATTCTGGAAAGTGAAACACATCCATTTGCCAGATCTCATTTCTCTGTGTACCCTTAGGATTACTTCCTGCAGGTAAAGATGGTCAGTTATAGAAAGAGCAAGTGTTACTTTTTTAATATTTCATTTACTTCATTCCAAGTGATGGGAAATCTCTTCTTTAGCCCTTTGCTGTTAACATGATGTTTCTCATGATATTCTGTGGCCTTTAGCACGTTTCCTATTAGCAACTGATCTATTTCATCATTACCCTGCGCTAGAGGGCCTGGGAGACCCGTGTGTGCCCTGATATGTGTTATGTACATAGGATGTATCCTACCTCTGATGATATCCTGTAGTTGTATGAATAGTAAGGTCAAGTCTGTATCATCAGGAATGAAGTCAGCAGTTTCAATATGTGAAACAAGTCTTTCTGCGTATTGAGAGTCAGTAATTACGTTGAGAGGCTCTGTGAAATCCAACAACACCATAATAATCGCATATAGTTCTGACTTCTGAACAGAGTTATAAGGGCTCTGAGCCACCTTAGTTAAGTTTTCAGACTTGTAGCCAGCCTTCCCTAAATTGTTAGCATCCGTATAAAATATAGGGGCTCCAGAAATGGGTTTATCCTGTACCACACGAGGAAAGATCAAATTAGTTTCCCTTATAAATTGAATTCTCTTGTTTTGGGGATATTTATTATTAATTTCTCCTAAAAAGTCACTGCAAGCCTTTTGCCAAGGTTCACTGTCTGCCCATAATCATTCAATTTCTTCATTAGTCAAAGGCACAACAATTTCTGCAGGGTTCTTTCCAGTCAATTGGCAGAGTCTCAATTTACCTTTAAAAATCAGATCAGCATTTTTTTTGATATATATCTTCATCTTCTTGCATGGCCTATGTGGCAGAAATATCCATTCTAATATGATACTTTCTCTTTGCATTAAGATTCCTGTTGGAGATTGTCTACAGGGTAAAATAACAAGTATGCATTCTAGGTCTAGATCCACACGATCCACATGTGCTTCTTGAAGTTTCTTTTCCACCAACCTAATTCTTTCTCGGCCTCATCAGATAGTTCTCTTGGACTATTTAAACCCTTGTAACCTTCCAAAGTCTTGAACAAATTAACTAGCTCATAGTTTTTTATACCAATCATGGGCCGTATATGAGCAATATCTCCTAGTAGCTTCTGAAAATCGTTAAGAGTCTTCAATTTATCTCTTTTTAATTTTACCTTTTGTGGTCTAATTTTTTGTAAACCTATCTTATATCCTAAATAATTGATAGAATCTCCCCTCTGTACCTTTTCTGGACCAATTTGTAGTCCCCAATTAGGCAATATTTTCTGTAGTTCTTCAAACAATGTTTCTAATGTCTTTGGGTTTGGGTCTGCCAACAAAATATCATCCATATAATGGTAAATGATAGATTGAGGGAAGCGCTTTTGCAGTATTTCTAGTGGTTTTTGTACAAAATATTGGCATAAGGTAGGACTATTCAACATTCCTTGGGGAAAGACTCTCCATTGGTACCTCTTAGCTGGCCCGGAATTATTAAGAGTAGGCACTGTGAAATCAAATTTCTCTTTATCTTGTTCTTGTAAAGTTATGGTAAAAAAAAACAATCCTTCAAATCAATAACTGCAATAGGCCATCCTTTAGGTAGCAGAGAAGGCAGGGGAATACCAGATTGTAAGGAGCCCATAGGTTGAATCACCTTATTAATTGCTCTTAAATCCGTCACCATCCTCCATTTTCCAGAATTTTTCTTGACAACAAAAACAGGAGAATTCCATGGACTGGTTGATTCTTCCATATGCTGAGCCTGTAACTGCTCCTGTACCAACTGTTCCAAAGCCTGAAGTTTTTCTCTCATCAAAGGCCAGTGTTGAACCCAAATAGGCTTTTCTGTTAACCATTTCAAAGGCAATGCTGTGAGTGTCCTTTTAAGATCTGTGGATATAGGGCAATTCTTTTGTACAACCTGAATGGCTGGTGAATTTCCTTCATAGTACCTTAAAGCATCATTTTTGGAAACATAGTTGAGCCTCCGGTTGACATCAGAACCAGGAGGGATTTTAATCTGGGTATTCCATTGCATTAGGAGGTCGCGACCCCACAGATTCACTGCTATATATCAGCCATATATGGCTTCAAACGTCCTTTCTGACCTTCTGGTCCCAAGCATTCAAGCAATCTCACACTCTGTTTCATCTGAGATATTGTTCCAATACCCAGAAATTGGATATCTACTGTCCATAAAGGCCATCTTGGATGCCATGATTGTGGGGTTATGATTGAAATGTCAGCCCCTGTGTCGACTAAACCCTGGATATAAATATTATCTATCCATATCTCTCAATTTTGGTCTTTGTTCATTTATCGAAGTCTGCCAAAATATTCGTTTTGTGATTCTTTTTGGAATTTCTGAATTTTCTTTTGAATTTATGTTATCATCTGATACTGTATGGTTTTTTTCTTTTGAATTTATGTTATCATCTGATACTGTATGGTTTTCAAGATCAGGTATTGGGTGCTCTGTTCGTCCTGAGAATGCTGGTCTTCTACTATGACCGGATATGATCTCACCATCCTCGAATTTGGAGTCTGATTTTTGGGGGCTTCCTGGGGGAAGCCCCGAAAGGCGTTTCCCGATGGCAGAGGGTTGCCTTCTTTATCTCTGGTAGATCTACATTCATTGGTCCAATGCCGTCCCTTGTCACACCTTCTGCATAATCCAGAAGGCAATGGTCTTCTGTTCAAATTAAACCTAGTTCGGGCATCATTTCCAAGAGTACTTTGTGTACAATTCCGTTTTATATGGCCTTGTGTACCACAGTTGAAACAAATGCTGCCTTGGTTCCTCTCCCTTACCTTAGCAACGGCTTGGTCTACCCAATTCTCCTCATTGCCATAGAGAGATTCAGCATTGATTGCATATCGAATCCATACTTCTATAGGTGCAGCTCTGATTTTTAAAGGCATAAGCATTCTTCTACATTCCGTATTAGCATGATCAAAGGCCAGAGAAAGTATTGTTTGCTTTCTAGCTTCTGGATCTGATATTGCTCTATGTACAGCCGTGGTAAGCCTCTGTAGAAAGTCGGTATAAGGCTCTTTTAAGCCTTGTTTGACCTTAACATAATGCTCAATTTTTTGACCTGGGTCCAAAATCTTTTCCCATGCATTAAGTGCGGCAGTACGGCATAGCAATAAAGTATGTTCGTCATAAGTAGTTTGAGTCTTCACGTCAGCAAACATGCCTTTACCAAGGATTTGGTCCTGAGAAGCAAAGAAACCCCTAATTATTCCTTGGTGTTCTAAGGTCTTGGCCTCTTCTCTAAACCAGCTTCTCCACTGTAAGTTTTGACTTTGGTCCAAGACACCAGCCATTAGCTGCATCCAATCAAGGGGGAGGATTCGGTTTTTTGCAGACCATGAATTTAGGAGCTGCTTTACATAAGTAGATTGAATACCATACATGGATATTGCCTCTTTAAACTCTTTGATGTCTTTCATATGTACTGGCTCATAACTATACTCTACATATTCTGAGGATCCCCCTGCTGCTATCTTTGTCTGAATAGTAGCTGGGAACAATAGTGGTGGTGAAGGAGGTAGCCCTGTCATATTTACCACCTTAGGTAAAGTATTTCCAGTACCATAACACCCCATTGTGGGTTGACCTGAACTGTTCTGAGCATAAGATGCATCATTGCCTTTTTCTAGTGTTGCAATATGGTCCCCCCCATTCTTGAATTTTGGATACTATGGTTTCCCATTCCTGGATTTTGAATACTACAGGTTCCCATTCCTGGATTTTGGATACTACAGGTTCCCATTCCTGGATTTTGGATACTACCGGTCTCAGAGCTTGACTTTCCTGATGAAGTAAGTCCTTCCAAAGACCTCACTGAACTAGCAATTTTTAGAACTACAACATTAACATAATTAATGATTTTCTTGTTCCCTTCATTATTGTGGTCAACAAGTTTCTTGTTTTCATCATTTACATAGAGCTTATATTTCTCTTGTACAGTGTTTTTCATATCTAAAGAGGAAACCTTATTTGAAAGCTTGTTGTAACCAATTTCCAGAGTACCCATCTTTTTTGCCATCTCAGAGTTTGACAGTTCTACGTCATATACCTTGGACAACAGCTGCTGATTTAAGTTCTGCATCTGCTTCACCTCATCTGACACCATAGCGTTTGATAATTTTATAATACCGAGTCTGGACAGTAATTGATGGTTCAAATTCATGACCTCAGTCATCATCCTTTTATTTTGGAACACAACATCGAGAAACAGACCAAAAAATAGTAAAACTGGGGTATTGAATCCTTCAAGATATTCATTAAAAACTTGTCAACCATCGTGGAAAAATATATACTGAATTCCTCAAAAGAATAGTTGTCAGCCATTACCTCAATCCAGGTGTGATGTTGCTGCGTAGTTGACAGATGTCACAGTAACGTTCAATGCCCTGCTGTATGGCAGAGGCAGAGACTCTCAGCAGCAGGAAGCTACCCACCGACCCTATACGGTGTTAAAGGGCCCCAGCTGGCAGAATACAATCCTTGGAAAAAGCAAATTCTCACAAGTTAAGACAGGATGTTAATCACAAGATGGAAGGGTTTTTGTTTTCTTTATTTGCCTGCAGGAGTAATTTACAATTGCCCCAGGCCACAATCAGCAACTGGTGGAGGGAGAAGGGTGTCCTTGGTTACTGGGGCTAGGGGCGGAGCTGCTGCTTGAATTTGCAGTTCCTGGGTCAAAACCAGCCAGCCAGCTTGGGGGAAGGGCGCACGTGCACTTTAAACTGGGTTACTAGGGCTAGATGAGCCGAGCCACTGTGTAGCCAGGTAGTGGAGGTGTGGCCCAGTTCGGCAAGCAGGGTGCCGCGGTAGGCCAGCGAGTTTTAAACCGAACCCTGTGGCAGGGTTGAGAACCAAACCGCTAGGCGGGGTCACTGCTGGTGCCAGCAGAAACAAGCCAGCACGGGGCTGGACCCTCAGCAACTGGGGGAAGCCGCATGGCGGGTCACCGCTGATGCAGAACCAAACCAGCATAGGGCTGGACCCTCAGCAACCAGGGGATGCTGCCGGACGGGGTCACCGCTGTGTCAAGGGGAGCTGACCGATCCTGCTCTGGGCAACCGTGTTCTAAATTACAGTTTTAAATCTGTTATATAAATATATCTTAAACAAGAGTAGAAAAATACATGCAGCATAAGAGAGAATTGATCTTAAATTTGTATTACTAAACCAAAATCTGTAGCAATATAAAACATTTTGAGATTAACAGCTGACTTTTGGATTAAAGCAAATTCAATAGTCTAATTTTTTTAAAAAAATTATTCATATACCATATCCCCTTTTTCTTTTTACAAAGAGATTAATTATGACCATTAACCAGTTATAATGAAAATAAACATTTAGAAACAATATTTTGGGAATTTGTGTGTAGTTTTTCATTACTACCTCCTGCTGATTATGGGGCGTTGAAAATCTCAGGAGTTCTTGAGACTGGATCATAGTCTGTAGCCCTGAAGCTGATACGGCCATCTCTTCCCATCAGAGGTTTTTTCAGGGGGTCTTGGTTGATGAAACCATATTTGCCTGGAAGCAATCCACAGGTTCTCATCATCTGTGGAAACAAAAGCAGAACTCTTCCAAAGCAATAAATCCTTAGACACAAATTTTAAAATCAAAATACCTTTAAAATATATATTCTTGTTTAACTTAGTAGCCTTTGAATTTGCAATCTATTGTTTTTCTGCAGTTAGCTCATTAGCAGTTAAAAAATTAAAAGAAAACACAGAAACAACCAAAATCCATGCCTCAGTTGGCAGAGTGACTGTCGCACATCCCGGGTTCAGTGAGTAGTGCTGTCCTCACTGGCCAAGTGGCCTCACTTGTAATCCTAACATTGTGAAGTGAAAGTGGGATCTAAAAGCAATGTTAATCTGCACAGCCAGTGTGAGGACATCTTGGAAGACATAGACCCTGTTTCAAAAAGAGAAAACAGAAACATACCCTACCTCCAAGGCCTCACCTACCAGTCCTTTCTATTGAGAAGAGCTTACCTTAGGGAGATGGATGGGAAGGTGAAGTGATCTTTCTAATATGAGGATCTCGCCTTTCCTTAGGTCCACATAGAGATAAAATGAAAGTGGGAATGGCCATCTAAATTCCCGAGTAAGACATAGATACTGCCTATGACAGTGTAAGTGATGCTTCCATAGCAGGAAGTGTCAGGTTCTGAGGCCAAACCCCACTGATACCTTTAAGTGACCAGACAGAAGCCATCAGAGACACTTTACTTCCTAGAGCAGAGATTAAATCAAGCTGACCCATTCCAAACCTGATTGGCCATGAAAGCACAGAGAATAACCACATATCCTCCAATCAGAGCTCAGTTCAGGGTGGAGTTCAGGTACTTACATTCCTGATTAGTACCTTGGTATACTGCCCAAGTCCCAGATATTTTATAGGACTGGGTGTAGACAAGCAATGTGTTGCTGTCACTAGGTAGTGCCCTGCCAAGGACCTCTGTCCATAAGAGACTTTAGAGGAAGTACCCTGCCTATTCCTCAGGTCTGTTAATGATGTTGTACAGTCTTCGCCTGGGAGTCTCAGATGAGGGAACCCTTCAAAATGACTCATATAACTAGGAAACTAAAAGTTTTTTTTTATTTCATTTGCATTTAACTCAGTTAAATTGAAATGAACAGTGCTGAGCTAGGGACTGACCACCCAACACTGAACCTCATGTGCTAGGTGAATTTTCAGGAATAATTCAAAGCTGGGTTTCTTGGAGTTACATCTTATGGTTTCAAAGTAAAATGACAACAATCACTATATATCTCTCAGACAAAACAGATAACAGTAATGCAGTTACATCAGTGAAATATCCATCCTAACTGAGGACTCAGTAACCAGGACTGTATCTTAGCTCCTGTGAGGCTAGAGAGAGTCAGGAATGGGCACAACTTAGGATCCTCTGAAGGAAAAATTGAGATGGAATGGGCACTGAGTACCCTGAACGGCCATCTTAAGCCCCTGCAGATCAGGTTACAAGCAAACTCTCACTTCTCCATCCAGGGAGATTCTGTTGAGGCCATGGTCTTTGTATGACCTTGTGCACTGGTTAAGGTCAAGCAGGCATCTGTTGAAGGGATACAAAGTTCTTCCATTCAGCAGCTGACAGACAAGGAGCCAAACCTCCTGCCATAAACTGTGTGACAAGTAGAATGTAGAATTCATTTCTGTTGAAGATCTAGATGTTTTGGGTTTCTGTTGTTAATTGGGATTTTCATGACAATACATTTGCACACACCTGGACCCAACCAGAACTTAGATCAGAGAGCTGGACTCCCAGAGTGGAGAGAATGTTACTGAACCAGGATTGCAGCTTTGGGATCTGAGGAGTAAAAAGCAGGAGATAGACAGCCTTCGAGAAATTGATTAGGCAGAGGAAACCTGCACATGATCAAAAAAGACAAGTTTGCCACCTGCCTTCCTTAGCTTAGTGCTCAGAAAAATATGACACTAGGCTGGAAATGCAGGGCCAGGGGTATCAGAGTCCTTATCAGAACCCTGGAAGGGAGGCTGACACTGACCTCCAGGCGGTATAGGAGTTTCCTCCTCTCCCAACTCATTTCAAGTCTTTCTCTTCCTTCCTTCCTTCCTTCCTTCCTTCCTTCCTTCCTTCCTTCCTTCCTTCCTTCCTTCCTTCCTTCCTTCCCTCCCTCCTTCCTCCCTCCCTCCCTCCCTTTCTCTCTCTTTTTCTTTATTATTCTTTCCTTGGTTCCATTCTTTCTTTTATATTGTTTCTTTCTTTGAGACAGGGTGTTTCTATGTAGTTCTGTCTCCCCTGGACCTCCCTCTGTAGACCAGGTTTACTGGAACTCAGAGATCTCCATGTTTGTGCCTCCAGAGTGCTGGGATCAAAGGTATGCTCAACCACCACCCAGATCCAGTTCAAGTCTTAAAGCTCTAAGCCTTTATGATAGGACTTGGATTCTACAGGAACAAAGCAGGAGGTAGATGCATTCCATGTTGATGATAAAGATACTCCAGAACAGAGATAGAAATTGCCAAATTGACCCCAACACACAGTGAGCACTAATGGGTTAGAGTGCTTCAGGCATAGGGAAATGGGCCATTTCCAAGTAGGGTGGAAAACAGAGGCTTTGTCAAGCCTGAAAAGGTGTTAGTGGTGGATGTTAGGTTTAGGTCCTGGTGTCTGAAAGCTGTAGTGTACCGTGTTCATGGCCTTCTCCCAGTCTAACTCTCCTCACTTTTCTTTCACTTCGCCTTAATGATTTTTGAAGACAGAGTCACACTGTGTAGCCTTGACTGGCCTGGAACTTGCTATGTAGAAGAGGCTAGCCTTCAAGTCTACAGAGATCTACTTGTCCCTGATTCCTAGGTCCAAGGGTGAGTGGTATACATCCACACACTTGGATTTCTGATCATCTTCTCTCTCTCTCTCCATCTCTAACCTGTATCTCCCCATTTTCTGGGTTCCTTGACTCTGAAATGATGTTCAGTAGCTCACTAGGAGGCAGGACCACAGACCACCCTACTGCTACACCTAGCTGCTCTTCCACTGTCAATCCTGGAAAACATGTGACCGATAGTCAATGTAATCAAGTGCAGATTCAAGGACTAAAGGCCCCACTGGCTCAGGGTCCATATTTTCCTTTTGCAACTCAAAATCTGCACTGAAAGTAGCTCACAGAATGAGGATAGGGAGGGAAGGGTTCCTCTGTTAGGCTCTAGAGACAATAGATTCACTCTTTCTGGAAGCCACAGGCCTTGACAATGCAAACCTAACACATATGGAGTCTTTCTGCCCAAAGCAAACAGCATCAAAAAGATGGTCAACTCTCTTCTCAAAGGAGGCCAACATCAATGCACACTCCATCTTCATAGCCAGACCAAACCTGGTAATACCCAGGACTTCACCCTGTGCCAGGGAAGGTGGTCAGTTGAGTCTCCTGCAGCCACTTCAGAAAGCTTAAAGCCAAAGTTAAAGACAATATTCCGACACCAGAGACAACAAGAACAACCAAAGAGCTATTCATGGCCCCACTAAAGGCAGATCAGTGCAGCTTTATAGCTACTGAAGCAGTGATGATCCCAAGAACAGAAAAACCTATAATTTGTCATTTGTACTCAGATGCTGTGTCACACAGAATTAGAAATCTGAATTTTAAAAAGAGGGTTGCTTCTCTTTTCTTATGATAAATAAGGTAATACTATAAATAATTTAGGTAATTCCAGTGAAGGAAATAAGCCAAACATACACAAGACACAAACAGGACCAGTGTGTCAAGACCTTATCACATGAGGTAGGGCTTCTTGAAGCCTCACCTGAGAATTCATAACCAGGTAGTGGCTGTTGAAGGCAGGGGCAGATATATTCTTCAATGGTGTAAACACAGACAAGATGCCCATGGCCCAGTAAATAACCTTTCCCTCACTCCTGCTCTTGTAAGTGAATACCCAATGGCATTCACTGGGTTATTTAAAAAAGAATAAAAATAGAAGACTAGAATAAAGAGGAAGGGGATATGGGGAAGTGGGAAGTGCACAGGAGAGGGTAACAGGAGGTGAATATGACCAAAGTTATTTCAGTATATACACACAGATGTGGTGGGATTCAGGTGTCAGCTGATAAGGTCTGAAGATGCCTATCCAGGGTCCTGGGCTTCAGAAGGGGGAGTGGCCAACACTATTCTTAAGGGGCTTCTGGGATCTTGGAAACCCTGTTTTCTGGTTCCAGACTGCTGGAGAGACCGTTTCGGTTCGGCATCCATCATCCACTGCGTGGATAATCCAGTCTATCAGGCTTCTATATAAGCTGTTACCTGTATCGTGAGTGTTGGCTTATATTTTAATAAATATTAATCTTGGATTGGTGTATTTTAAGAGAATTTCGGCTGACACACATAGAAAGGTTATGGTGAAATCTATGTTATGCATAATTAATATATGCTTGTGAAAGCATTTGAGAAAGTAAGATCCATGGCTCATGAGGAAGAACACCCAAGCTTGACCCCTGGCCTTCACATAAATGGAGGGGAACACACTTTATTATGCACCCACTGGTACATACGAAAAATAGACCCAGTGGAATACCATAGCCAATAACAAAAAATCTGAAGGAAAGAATACATACCTGCAGACACTCTCTTCTTGCCATTGCCACACCTGGTGTACTTTATTTTTTGGTGTTGAAGGTGAGCCAAAGGATTCTGGGATACGTCTTTGCTTCGCATCAGAGCTATAACTCTGGTTCCATAATGTCCTCCACTGCAGTGTAGGCTTTTCAGAAATGGGTCATGAAAACACAGTGCACTGCTGTATGGGGACAAAGCAAACACACATAGAAGCTTCCCCCTATACTCCTACTACAGAGCAAGGTAACTTATTGTGTGTGTGTGTGCACATGTACAATGATGGAGATCAAACACAGGGCTCACGCTGATAGACAAGCACTCTAGCACTGAGCTATACCCAACATTAGGAAAGGTTTAGGGAACCATCACTCAAGTCACCATTGGCATCTGCATTTTTGTAATGACCACTTTAGCTGTAGAATATAGCTCAGGACATAGACAAAAGCCGTGTTCAAGCTTTTTTCCTCCAATAACTGGCTATGTTGAAATTCTCACACTGAAAATCTACTGAAACACCTCTTCCCATCAGCTCACATGGTGGTGACAACTCCCTTCCTGTACAGGTCAGTCCTCACAGAAGTGTGGTTTTTGTGCCATACATACTCACTGGTTCTGTTTGCCAGACAGTGGATTTCAAGACCCCTGACAACCTGGAGCCTCCCTTCTCTCACACCTTGTAGGTCATCAGGTCAGTGAGCAGCATCACATGCCTCCTGTCGATGCTCATGCCATGGTTGACCATAACGGACTGAATCAATTCATAGAGTTTTCTCCACACAAGGAGAGCCAGAAGTGAGTGGAAGCAGATCCTTCTGGAAGCCCCCACTCCTACTTTTCTCTGGCCTGGCAAGAACAAAGCAAACATTGTGATGTTTGTCAATATATATTCTTATGCAATTGTTGGGGAAGACAATTCCAGGGATTAAGAACTGTTAGGTATTGGCTGAGGGCCCAGGAGCCATAGATATTATTAAAAGTGGTCTGGATGCTTTTCATTCCATGAGGGCCATGACTGCTTGTAAGTTGTCACCTTATACTAGAAGCTTGAACATCTTTTTTTCCCCGCTCTGCTCAACAATAAGAATTACAGCCCTGGAATCTCTGGGATGGCCTGGACCATGACCTAGATTCAAAAAGAATGATCAAGATGCTGAAAGCTGTAGGTCCCTACTGAGAGCCTCAGAGACAGGGATGAAGAGTGGTAACCTGGTTTACACCAGTCTCAGTCCCGTTATCGCCAGCAGTGTGTGTACTTCAGTGGTGCCTAGGTACTGACGGGGTTAGGGGAAAGGTGGTGCCGAGGCCTGTGCTCCAACCTACAATTAGCTTGAAGAGAAAGCAGAAAGAAGACTAATGATAGAGTTGCAGTCTCAAATCTAAGGAGAAAAGTTAGCTAAGGGCTCAGTGGATAACGGGCTGGCCACCAAGACTGACAGCCTAAGTTTGATTGTTGGTACCCACAGGAAGAGAAAGACAATGAGCTAAATCCCACACACACCACCCACACCCCAAAATTAATGAATAAAAAAACCACACTGACCCCTTGAGTATATGGTCATGAAGTCCTAGGTCTTTATAGTGACTTGCTCCTGAGCCCTGAACTTGGCAGTCTCTCCATGAAATGACTTTTAACTCACCTTGGGTGGACCCTATTTTATAAATGGCAACTAATAATACATGAATCTCTTGCTGTTTTCCCTGGGGTGATGTGCACCATGGCCTCAGCATGAACAGCCACACCACCAGGCTTCACTCCAAGCTTGAATGTGCACATGGAGGACTGCATTGTCTCAACATTCACCTTCAAAGTGTCAGGGGACATTACAACAAGACATCTTGAGACTTCCATGTCAATGGCTTTCATCCTTGATGTCATGATACCTTTCTAAAAAGAAAGTTGTGTGTGTGTGTGTGTGTGTGTGTGTGTGTGTGTGTGTGTGTGTGTGTGTGTGTAGCCCTGGCTGTCCTAGAAGTCACTGTGTAGACCAGGATATCCTCTATCTCAGACATCTGCCTGCTTCTGCCTGGTTCATGATGGATCTTGAAAAGTCTTGGTAATCATGTTTGTGCCACTTCTTCTATCTCAAAGTTTACTTTTAATTCAGGTGTGTGTGTGTTTGTTTGTGTGATGTATGAAACCTGTGTGTAGGAACACATGAAGACAGGAAGAAAGGATCATTCCTAGGAAGTGTTGTGATTTACTTTGTGTGGGTGCAGAGACAGAACTGTTGCTTCCTGGAGGAGCAGTAAGTGTTCTTAACTGTTCATACAGATTTGATATACTTTGTATGTATGTTCATTATCTAGGTTGATTCATACAAAGCAGGTATTTTTTACTCAAAAATTGAACATTTTCCTCACTGGATATTTATGCCCATACAATGGCAACAAAGAAAGCCCATAGAGAAACTTTTGAACGGTCTGGAGAACAGAAGACAAGAGGACAAAAAAGGGTGCCATTATTGTCCCACGCTGTCGGATGTATCTGGAATCTTCTTTGGTTCTTTTTGTCTGGTCTTCAGATATACATGAAAGACCTACAAAGACCTTACACATGCTAGGCAATTACTATCCTACCAAGCTACACCTATGCTTAAAAATTAACTCTATTACCATAGTCACAAGGCCCACAGCAAAATACTTGATTGTCATTTAGGAAATAAAGACTGTGGTACATGAGAATAGCTTTCATATTTTTTTTCAAAGCTAAGTCTGAGTTCACTCTTATGGCTGTTATCCAGTCTTCCATCCCTACCCAAGTCAGCTGACCCTCAGATACATGGTCAACTGTTACCTAGCTGCAAAGGTACCACTAGGAGAGGTCTAGATAAGCTTTCAATTGAAATTATTATGAGCCACCCAAGCCCTCTACTAAAGATCCACAGGTGAGTAAGGCAGTGCTGGCTTCCACAGCACACAAAGATGGCCACAGAGATCAAATATACTTCCAGGTTGTAGTGATAAATCAACAAACGTAGATCATTCCCACACCAAGTTAAATGGTTTATAATGATTGGCATGTCTTGTCTGTATCAAGGTCAATTCAGAAGGATGTGATAGATAATGGGGTAACAAACAACAAAGACCAGCCAAGATCTTAACATTGCTTCTCTGTCAGCTATTCAGTTTCTTCAGCACCTGTCTCAGGACCCATGAGATCACATCCTCCACACATTAACTCCCTGACTCACCTCCGGTCTCAGAAGTTGGATCCATTACTGGGAGAGTTGGCAAAAATAAAGTAGAAATCCTTCTTCAATATACTCTGAGATGTGCTATGGCAAAGACAATGCATAACTATGCATTTACAGGGGCACGTGCACACAGAGATGTCTAGTTGCTGTAACATAGACAGCCACACTCAAAGCCATAGACACTCGGCTTCATGAACAATTTGAAACTTTTGTAGGATTTGTTATAATTTGCTATTCACACTCTTGAAATATGGTCTTTGTGCAACATGGGCCTTTTGATTGCCTGAGCTCAGGAAACTTCATTGATTAGAAATCTGACATCAGGATTAAATGTTCATGATATTCTATAAATGTCAGATTAAAGGTTAGTTACTGCAGATCCAGAGCATGGCTCCTCATGGACTCCATTTTCTTCCCTCCTCTGCCCTTCCATCTAAACCCTAATCCTGAAGGAGCTGTCTGTGATCCAGGGCCACCATGGCACTGCCTGCCCCCAAGAGCTGGACAAGAGCAGCAGCCCCCTCACCAGGGCCCTGTGTGGCTCCAAAGGTGAGCTAAGCCCTCAGGGTTGGCGTGTGTGCACCCTGCTAGGGGCTTTGCCCTAGAATACAACTTTGGTGGTCATATTTCATAGAGGCTCTTCAAGTTGTTAAATGCCTGCCTCTAAATCATGAAAGACTGAGCTTTACTTTGATTTGCGTGGGGGTAGTTTAAGTTTTATGGAGAAACTGTTTGGTAATGTGGCTGAGTTTCTGCATTTGAAGATGCTTTGATCAAATTTGGTGTTAGAAGAAAGCTGGAGATTTTCAGTAATAGATTTAGTGAACTAACAATCTTTTTCCTTGAACCTGAGGATTTGGCTTCCAATATCTCTTAAACAACTAGATGTTTTGCATTCACAATTTTTTTTTCCTTTAGTCTTGAGGTAAAATGTTATTCTCTAGCCTTTAGAGAAACCCACCAGAAAGGGCTTTATTTGACCATCAAGGCTTAGGTGCATTTTAAAACAGGAACCACTAGGTGGCGGTGGAGCGAGAGGGCACAAGGCAGCTAACCCGGAGCCTCTCTTGACAGACTCCTGCTTTGGAAGAGACAGCGGAACGTGCAGTGCTCTATGGTGGCCAAGAGACTGTTGCTGCTCCCTTAGACCTGAATCCCGAAACTCCCCAGGAAGGTGCAGCCACAATGGTTCCAGTAGTCGGAACCCAGAGAAGGGCGCCAGGCAGTCGGCACCTAGTGAAGGAGCAGTTCCCCAAGAAGGATATAGCTAAGAAAGTGTAAGAGGCGGCCAGGGGGAGGAAGCTGGGGTCTCTCGGGGAGGCTGGGGGTTCCACGTGAGAGCAGTTACTAAGAGAGCAAAGAAAGAAGATCCGGGATGCTATTTTAAGTCCTCTGAGGTCCCTGAACTAAGACAGAGAAAGTAGGATGGACCAAGCACTGTCGGAAAGGGCGTCCTGGGCCAAGTTGCCCTCTCCTGAAGCCCTGCTGACTCCAATCACTGAACTTTTTACCTGGTAGGAGAGAAAGTTTGTTGGCTCAAGGTTACCAGCTAGAAAGTTGCCTCACGGGCCACTAGGTGGCAGAATCAGAGTCCAAACCACTACTCTGGGTCCTGTCTTTCAGAGCTTAGTTATTAAACTGTAGACACTCTTATTATTTTTCAGTTTTCTTTAAATTGGATCCATTTGTCTCAATGAACATGAGACAGTACTGAGGCCAGGTTGTGCACTAAAGATTCGTATTTGTTGAATTCAGTATTTGCTGCTTGGTGTCTTGGAGAATAAACAAATCAGCCATGGTTGCAGCAAACACAACGACAAGCAGAGACAATACCAGCGCAGTTATTAATGAATAAGTCACACAGACCAGGCCTTTTTCAAAGTGCATGTTAGCTGGACAGGGTGGGCTGATAGAAGTGAAGCAGGGGCCTTAGGTTATGTGAATCTTGCATGGAGTGTCAGACCATTGAAGTGTTTCAGGACAGCATTTGGTCTGGGAGGCCATGGCAGGGATCCAGACTGCAGATGATGGAGGGCTAAGGATGGATATAGGGACATGGGAGAGAAGTGGACTCACAGAGGCTTAGGGTATAAGATGGAACAGGGGATAGAGATGGAGATGAGAGAGACATGAGACTGACGCAATCATGTGTGGTTGGCATTTGTTACAACAGATGTCTTACCAGGGTGACCTCCCAGCTGTCCTCAGTACCCACCCCTCCCAGTACTGCACACCCACCCTATACACATAACATCCTTTCTCTCACAGCAGCCCAGGGATGCTGTTAGGATGCAGATGAGGTCAAGTGTGATGATACAAGCCTATGGACCCAGCACTCAGGCCAAGGCAGGAGGATCAGAAGTTTGAGGCTCCCTAGAGCCACATAATGAGAGCCTTCATTTCAAAACAAAACTAGATCTATGTCACCTGGATCTTCCAGTAGCTCTCTATTACACTGACAATTAATTCTCTCCTGATTCCCAAGCCTTGCTCTCTGTGTCCCATTGTGCTGCTTGCATTGGTTTCTTGATGCCCAGCATGTGTGGGCCCTAGGATCTGTCTTCTGCTTCAAGTGTTCATTCCTCTAGTTGCCTTTCCTACTTGGAATTCAGCTGGAAGGTCAGTTTTGCAGAGAAGCCTTCTGCCGAGACTCCATTGTCCCCTCAGTCTATCCCATTCCATGTCATTTTGATTCTGCACATCTTATATGAACATTGGGACATTGGTTCCAACCCCCAAGCACTCAAAAATAGTTTCTCAACTATGAGGAAGTTAAGGCCTTTATTTAAAGTGGCATGGTATCTCTAGATAATCTACTTGGTCTTTTAAATAGGTGTTTTACTGTGTTTTTGTTCGTTGGATGGTTGGTGTTTTTAGAAAATAATGAAAGGGAGAAATTCTGTACATGTTCAATGTAGACCTTATGTTGGTGGAATTCAGGTATAGCTGATAGGGTTGAAAGGCGCATCTCTAGAGTCCAGGGAGCCTGAAGGGGTGTGGCCAGCCCCATTAAAAAGGGGCTGCCAGGATCTTAAGCGGCCTGTTTGGTTCCTGACTTCTTAGAGATTAGATCACCATCCATTGTCTAGATAATCCTATCTTCAAGAGTCATCCTAAGGTTTAACTTGTATCCACAAGTGTTAAAATACCCTCCAATAAATATTAATCCTATATTAATATATTTCAAATAAGATTTACTGCAATAGCTGGAGTCCATGGGTGGGCACCTAGCCCATTCTGTGTAGAAGGCAGGTAGAGTGTTCAGCCCTGGGAGTCTGTGCTCCTGTGTGTGGGCAGGACGCTGTTCTGCTCTCCTAGCTAAGCCACTGCTCTGCGTGGCATATGAGTGATTTTAAAAAATTAGATTATTAAATTTTCTTTAATCTAAAAAATCAGCTGTTAATCTCAAAATATTTTACACTGATATAGATTTTAGTTTATTAATACACACTTAAAGTCAATTTCGTTATGCTATATATATTTTTCTACTCTTGTTTAAAGTATGATGCTCATGTAACTGATTTAAAATTATAGTATATAATTCAAAAATGCAGATTAATAGTCATCTATGATAACCAAACTTATAGTTAGTTAAACTTTTTTAGATACAAAAAATATATTTTAATTAAATAAATAATCTTCAAACACTTCAAAGACTTACAAAATATGACATTTAAAATTATTTTAATAATGTAGACTTTTCTAAACAGTAAAACAGATCTGGTCATGTTAACACCAATCTACTTAAAAAAATAGACATAAAAAACTATGTGAAGTTTACTAAACATACAAGTTACATAAAAAAGATAACCTCTAAACTTTGAGAAAACAAGCCGAGATGGTCATTCAGGTTCCTGTTTTGCAAAGAAAACTGTCAGACATTTTTAGGACTCAAGGAGAAGTGACTGATGAACTATACCAAAATGAGCAAAATAAATAAATAAATAAATAAATAAATAAATAAATAAAGAAAGAAAGAAAGAAAGAAAGAAAAATAGCTTAAAAAATCAAAACAGATCAAAGAAAACTGTCAGACATTTTTAGGACTCAAGGAGAAGTGACTGATGAACTATACCAAAATGAGCAAAATAAATAAATAAATAAATAAACAAACAAACAAACAAACAAACAAATAAATAAATAAATAAATAAATAAATAAATAAATAAAAATAGCTTAAAAAATCAAAACAGATCAACCCAGCTGCCAACCTCCCCCAAGTGAGCCACGGGACACATGACAAAACAAATTAATAAAAACAAATTAAGTTAAAATTTAAAAAGCTAACTAACAATGTGCCTAAGCCATAGGCCAAACAACATAAAACTAATATAAGTGTCTAAGTCATTTTTAAGGGCCTAAACAGCAACAGGCAGCTTAGTGGTCAATAACTACAAGTCTGTGAGTCTAAACCTCTGACTGACCAGGCCAAAAACTATTTTGTAACAACCTTATATTTCAGATACACTGAGTTCCAAGTGTCTATGCCCAGCTGACTAGAAGTGACTGCACTAGAGAGATTGTTCAGACATCAATATAACAAAGGGGCTAGTCAGGAGGATCATGTAATGAATAGAAAATGAGGAGGGTTGTGACCCAAGATAAGGTGTGTGGGGAGGCTCCAGTATCTAAGTGATAGCCTTGGAAGAAGAAACTTCAAAGGACACTAGAGGAATAGATAAGTTAACAGATGACACTAAAGGAATATATAGAGAGAAGGGGAATGCTCAGGGTGTAGAATATTCTAAGAGGAGAGAGAAAGAAGGAATTATGGATTTGGAAGGGAGTGTGGTGGAGCTACAGAGCCTGAAGAACAGTACAGTGAGGAAGTTATTCTATTCATCATAATGCCAGTCACCAAAAAAGCATTGGAGAAGGACAACACTTTATGAAGGGAAGAGAAACTATATCCCACAGGATAAAGGGTTGTTTCAAAGGAAGACCTTGAGAGGTTAAAATATATTAGGATCTGGTGGAACCAGCCTGCCCAGAGAGTTGGAAGGGCAGGTTAGTGTTGTTGGGTTCTGTGTATGTGCCTGGCCCGGGGGGTTTGATATAATTTGTTGCCTGTTTGCTTCTATTTTAGAAGTCATATCTATTTCTGGAATTAAGTCCCTGAGGAGATGTGCCAGCAGGCACATATCCAAGTTGTCAGGAAGAACCTATACACCCAAGACAATAACCATGTCCCCTTGTTTGGAGTTCTTGACCATAGGACAATAAGGCACCGCCCCACCCAGTATCTGACATTTCACCCACTAAATAGGAGGCTTGCCATTTAGGAAGGAATCAGGGTTTCTGTCCGTCCCCTCCCCCTTGCATATCTGAGTCTGAATTAGGAACAGTAGGCTTGTGTAACTGTAAGGACACATTGTACCTTCCCAGCTGTTTGTCAGGTATGTAGATTGGGCCCCTGGCCTGTGCTCTCCACTAATGATTCTGTGTTCTTTCTTCCGAAGATTACAATCAAAATGACGGTCCTTGTGAAACCTGTGGAAGAAACTTGGCAGACTGTCTAGGCCACTATGGGTACATTGGTCCACAGCTGCCATGCTCTCGTGTGGGGTACTTCAGAGCAGTCATTGGCATCTTACGGGAAAGCGACAGAGAAATTCAACAGTGCTTAGTCAGCCACTAGAGTAAATGCAGGAACTGTGAGTGAGGAGGGATATACCCAGGGAAGGTTTCGGTTTGTTTGGTTTGTTTTTGTTTTTTGTTTGTCTGAGACAATGCTTCTCTGTGTATCTGGGGGAAGGTTTTATACTAAATACATAGTATCATTGTCTCAGTGAGGTTCTGTTGCAGGTGAAGAGATACCATGACCACAGCAACACAGCACTCTTACAAAGCAAACATTTAATTGTGGTGTCTCACTTATAGTTTCAGAGGTGCAGTCCATTGTCATCATGGCGGAGAGTATGGTGGCCTGCAGGTAGACGTGATGCTGGTTATTTCTTGGCTTGCTAACAACAGGAAGTTGACTGAGACACTGGGTGGTATTCTTAGCATAGGAAACCTCAAAGCCTGCTCCCACAGTGACACATTTCCTCCAACAAAGCCAAACCCATTCAAACAAAGCCACACCTCATGATAGTGCCACACCCTGTGAAATTATGGGGCTGATTACATTTGAGCTACAATCATATTTTGCATTGTATTAATTCCTTACAGATTCTGTAATGTTTTATTTCCCTCGATGAGGTACTAGCTGGCAGAAGAGATGGCTTAGGTGCCAAGTCTGACTACCTGAGTTCAATGGCCAGGACCCATGTTGTCTAGAGAGAGCAGACTCCTTCTGCCCTCTACCCTTCACACATAAGCTATGGCATGTGCCACACACTCTCACTAGAATAAGTAAATGTTAAAGGAAAAAAAGAAAGTGAAAGTAGTAATTTATTCATTGCAAATAATGTCACACCAGGCTTCACACACAGTAATCTTAGCGCTCAAGCAGCAAAGGAAAAATCCAGGTCCATGGCCAGCTGGGACTATATAATGAGACCTTGTCTTAAGGGCTCAAAAATCCACATTCCAACTGTTAAAACTCTGCAGTGGTGATGTGCCCCTGTTATCACAGTGCTAGAGAGGCAGAGGCAGGAAAATTGTAGTATGAGGTTTCTGGCCCAACTTTTGGGCCTTGCATCAAGGTTTAGGGCCCATAGACCCGCAGATCGGCAGACCCGCAGTCCCACAGAGACACACAGATGCTTTCATTAGTTTTAGGCTGATCAGCTTCAGGCTCAGGCATATCACTTGCTAACTCTTTACCCTTTATCTAACCCATGACTCATCCTGTTCAGCCATGAGGCTGGGACCTTTTCTGAGAGCAGCATAGTTGGCCTCTGCTTCTTCCGGCTTCTCTCTGGCATTCTCCTCTGTGCTTCCTGTTCTCAAGAGTTTTCTTAGTCTGGTAGCCCCGCCCACACTTCCTGCCTGCCTTTGGCCATCAGCACTTTTTATTAAACCAGTGGGTGGGACAATTATTTACCATGAAACAACACAATACCCCTACAGAAAATAGAAAATTTGAAACGAGCCTGAGATACTTGGTGAATTCAAAGTCAGCCTGAACTAACAAGACCCTGTGTACAAAACCAAGGGCTCTATATAGATATAGTTTATTGATAAGCACTTGCCTAGTATGCATAATGCCTTAGGTTCAGTCCCCCAGCACTTCCCCAAAATAATCATAGTTCAAATAATACAGAAAACACAAAGTAAAAGATAGCAACAAAATCTTGCCATCTGACCTTGAGTACCACCAACATCCCGAGAACTGTCTCCCTATATGTGAAGGTCTTGGTTCATGGTAATTCACTCTGTGTACACAACAGAGTGGTGACATTTAGCAGTATCATTGCATTTATTTATTTTTTGTGTACATATGTGTGTGGGCACTCAGTGGTGGTCAGAGTCAGATGATCATTCACAGGAGTCAGTTTTCTTCTAACTTGTGGATCCCAGAGATTGGACTCAGGTCATCAGTCTCAGTGATCCAATTTAGTGCCTCCAGAGTGGCTTTTTGTTTTGTGTGAATGTTTGCTTTTTTTCATGCCTAGGGCTGTGAGAGTATACTGCAGGTGACAACTAGTATTTAACAGATCAACTCACCATATAAATCACTCCCTGATGGTGTCTCAACCCGTGGGATTTCAATGGGGTCCCTGTCACCTGTAGAGAGAAAATGGGGGGAAGGGGTGGAAGGTGCTGAAGAATGACCACAAGACGTAAATCTCCGTTTAAGTGTCAATCTTTATTATTTTTAGGCTGCTTATATATGCTTTTGCAATGCTGCAGGTGTGGGGAGAAAGGGAGGAGAAGGGAGGGTTAGTGAGGGGGCAAAACTTGGTGTAGTGTTAGGCAGTTAGGAGACAAGGTCAGTGTGTTCCCTAGCAGTTTCTTCCAAGGACTGTCTTAGTCTAAAGAATGCTGTCCTAATCTAAAGAATGACAAAAAAATTCTTTAATTGGCTCTTGGCTAATAAACCGGCTCCTGACATGATGGGATCCACACTTGAGAAAGCCGTGGGGTTACTATAAATGACTGGTTGCCTCGTTCTGTAATTTTTCTCATGTGCCACTACATTTTTTCCCTTAAGGTTCCTTCCACAGCACATTGGTTGTATACTTTACATCTTTGGGACACACATACAGCTGTGGATGGTCAAGAAGATGATTTCAGCTTAATCTAATAATTCTGATTAATAGATATAGTAGTATATTTCTCATAAATGAAACATGAAAGTAACAGGATTCTCAGTCTCAAAGACAGTTAATTTTAGATTTTAGAACAAATTCAAAATAGTCTAAGCTGTCACTGCAGAAAATACAAAGACAAGTTTCCAGGTAATTGTTCTTAAGTCAGGTCAAGTGCAAAGCAACTTTGGTAGACATCACCCCCTATAATAGTTGGCCTTCTGCATGTTCTCCCAGCCTTGGTTTATGTTACAGGCTCAAGGTTCAGCCAACTAACTTACTGTGAAGTCTCATTTTAATGTCACTTTCTGTCTGTCACGGAGTTACGTGCACAGCCAGCATTACCCACTGGCCAGTCAATGTGACCTACTCAGCCTGAGAAAAACTGTGTGGCTTATGTGTTATGAGAATGAGCTAGGCCCTGAAAATGCAATCAATATTTGTCCAGAGTTGAGAGATGAGAATAAAGATGTGAGGGTGTGCGTGCTGAGTGAGGGATGTAGCTGGATGGGCAGAGAGAGATGATTGAGAGATGAAGAAGTGTGGGAGAAATGTGAGAGACAACAAGCATGAGAGTGAGAGAGAGAGGGAGCGAGTAAAGAGTGAGCGGACGATGTAAGGAAGAGGTGTGGGTGTGGATTAGTGTGAGAGAGCGCAATTGGTATGTAGAAGAGCTGTGTGAAGGGACTGTGTGAAGGCTGGGCAGAGAACGGACCTCAGAGCTTTAAATTAGTTCCTTAGCTAGAGTGGAGTGCTGTGAGCCCTTACCCTCCTCCACAACATAATATTTACAATAATGAACTAGTTCAAAGTTAATACAAACTTATTAAGAAAAATTGATTATAATAAAAGTCAATAGTTAGGTGCTTGCAAAAGAATATCAGTTGAATATTCAGAACCAATAAGAGTGGGGGGTGCCAGTGTAGTGACATATGCTTATAATTCCAGCTCTGGGGAAGCAGAGACAGGAGAAGAACCCTAGGAAGCCCTGGGTAAGTCTCTACCACATAGCAAATTAGAGGCCACAGAGGATCCTGTCTTCAAGAAAAGCAAACACAGGGAAGGATAACTATAGTGAGATCCCTGCAGAGCTCTGCAGCTGGTTGATTCCAGAGTGTTAGCACCAGGCTTTGATCTGCCTCCTGTGAGTGCTACCTTCTGTGTCTGGAACCTTCTGTCTGAAGTGTGTAAATCTTATCTGAGAGTTTACTGGAGGTCCAAAGCCTATTTACAAAACTTGGTTAAAATAATTGCTGTAGCATTTGTTTTTCTGGGGAGCTTCAGTTAAATGTTTTGTGGAAATAAACTTTCTAAAGGTGTGAATTGTATACAAAAAAACCCCTTTGCATAGCTATGGTCAATCAGTTTGCCAGAGGCTCATTCCCCTGCAGCTTCAAAGGCTAAAATTTATCCTAAAGAGACCCTGTCTTTTCCACAGACCGTGTGAACCCAACACATGGCACAACAGATAACTTTACGAACCCCTAGAAACTAACCTATCTCTATTCCTTCCCTTCTACTTCCCAGAGGAGAACTTGAATCCCTTAGTTCCTCTGAATTTGTTTAAGTGCATCCTGCCAGAACATGTCCTTTTCCTTCTGAGAACCCAGAAGCTGGGAAGCCCTCTGATTCGATTCCCACCCAATTTTGATGTCTTCCTTGTGTATCAGACCCTCTGTTGTGAGTGATTTGAAGTCTGTATCCAAGATGACCTGACAATGAAATTGACAGAGGTCATTTTCCTAAACAATGTTATTTTTTAAAGTCAGGGTTTCTCATTAACTTGTGCATGTGGGCTGAGTGCATCCAGAGATGTTAGCTCACTAAAATGCAAGGAAACTCAAAGAACAGGTTTCTTTCTGATATTTCTATACTCATTTCTTTAAGGGTAACATCATTTTGTGTATTCTCAAAGTTTTGAAGAAGAATAAGATCAAATGATCAATAGCTGAGTCTGATTGTGGACCAGCAACTGTGGATAAAACAGGAAATGAGCATGCATGCCCCTTGCAGACTGGTCAGATGCATCCCTGGTGCCTGTGTTGATGGGATACTGTCTCTTATGAAGACATAAATTGATAGTGGTGGTCAAAGGAACAGAAGTAATGGTGGAGAGAGATAGAGGGAGGTAAAATACATCAGTAGTTGGTTTCCTGGGGAGCAGAAAGTCAAGAACTAAGAGAGAGGGCTCCCTCCATCAGGAAATTTTCTTGAATATTGTCCTGGCCGGAATGGGTACCTGGAGTCTCTGGGAACTGGTTATCCTCAGTGAGAGGTCTGTGAAATCCTTTGTTGCAGCCCTCCACAAGTGAGTTCTCATAATGTACTCATGTTTTGTGAGTAGCTCTCAGATTTTACAGCAGTTCACTGCACACATTCCTGGTCCCTTCCTAGTACTGATCTCTCTCCTTACAGCACTCCAATGATCACAGTACAGCTTGACAAGGATGATGATGCGGATTATGCACGTCTGGTGAAAGGCAGAATTGAGAAAACCCTCCTGGGAGAGGTAAGAAATTCCTTTTGATGACAAGAAAATGTTGTCAAACTTCCTTTCATCAGTGTTGAGGATGCGGCACAGCAGCTGTCTGCAGCAGAGGCCATTGCCTTGGTGAAGAGTGTGTCTGTGCAGGCCTGGGATGGGAGGGGACATGAGAGTGGACCCTGTGTTTGCTCGTTTGCCATGGTAGATCTCAGAGAATACTGAGTTTATTATTCTTGTCAAGCTTCAGGTGCTGACAAAGCAGGGGGAACAATCAGTAGACAGAGAAGCGGTGCACATAATTTGGCTGGTCATTGTTGTTGGTCACCCCATTATCTGTCATGTCCTTCTGAGTTAACCCTGATGCAGGCAAGGCATGGTTATCATAAGAAACTATTTGCCTTCATGTGGACATGATCTACATTTGTTGGTTTATTAACTCAGGATGTTAGGATGTTTGACCTCTGTATCCATCTTCATGTGCTGTAAAGGTGCCTGGTCCAGTACTTCCTTACTCCCCTGTGGGTTCTCAGCACAGTGCTTGGCTGGTTTGTAATGTTTTCAATGGAAAGTTTAACCAGAGCTCTCCTATTGGTATTTGTGCAGTTAGATAACAGGTGACTAATAGCCAAGTATTTGAAGATTAACTGAGGTGGGTAGGGATTGCAGACTTCTACCTTTCCTTACCCTTTATAACTTAATCTTCTATCAGCCCTTAAAAACTCTGAAAGCCATTCCCAAGTAACACAGTTTGTGATTCTCACATTTATATGCATTGCTGTAGATATGTGATAGAGTAATTGCATAGCATGTACGAGATTTGGGTTTTATCTAGAATCCAGGAAAAAAGAAAACATTATATTCATTCTATGTTGGTTTCGGTCATGATCCCATCCCATTCTTCCCCTACTCATTCCCTCACATCTGTGCTCTGCCCCTGACACCTCCCCCCAAAACAAAACAAAATATGAAAAACACAAACCCAAATTAAAAACAAACAAATCTTGAGAGGAAGCTGTAGTGTGGCCCAATGAGTCATGAAGTACATTTAGTCCATACATCTTTTCTTCTAAGGGTTCCAGGCCTCTGGCTTCTAATACTCTATCAATAATTGACTTTTACAGGGACTCTTTGGATATACTATTATATGTAGTATATATGTATCATGGAGATCCTGCAGCTTTGGATCCTCAGGCCTATGCCCTTCACATGCCCCAGCAGTTCATAAATAAAGATGTTACAGTGGGATAATGTAGTAGTGGGGTTTCTTGATCCCGGGTGGCCAGAGGCCCAGACCCACAGACCTGCAGCCCCAGACCCCTTAGTAGCCCGCCACCGCTCAGGCCCCCAGAAATGACTCAGATGCTTATATTAACTTTATGCTGTTTGTTCTATGGCTCAGACACATTGCTAGCTAGCTCTTACATCTTAAATCAACCCATTTCTATTAATCTGTCTGCCACACGGTCCATGGCTCACCTGTGCTCCTTACATGTTGCTCCTCTGGGCTTCAGGTTGGTCTCCCTCTGACTCCGCCCTTCCTTTCCTACCTATTCTGATTCCTCCTCCTACTTCTTCTATGGTGCCTGTCATGGCCCAAAACAGCTCCTTTATTTAAAGATTGATATTCACAGCATACAGAAAGGCATTTCCACATCAGGATAGCTCTTAGCCATGGTGCTGGCTGAGGTGGTAGCTGAATTGGCTAGCCTGCCAGCGTTCCTTTCCTTCATCTTCACTAGCCAGGAAAGCTCTCCAGCACTGCCCCAGATGCAGCAGGCAGAAAGGAGAGAGATCAATTCTCCTGCTCTCAAGCCTTCCGATCTGGCTCACCCACATTGAGACCACAAAGGGCCAGCTCTACCGTCTTGCCCAGGTGAGGTACCTTGCCCACTCTCCCAATTGCTGCAGTTGGTGAGAGGCTGACCTAGCTCTTCTGTTCTCTGGCCCCAGAGGCCAACTCTCCCACCAGTTGCAGATGGCATGTGCTCACACAGGGCAGACATCTTTCCCTCACCCTTGACAACACAAGAGAGAAGAAGGTGGAGTCAGCTCTTCTGCTCTCACACCCTCAGGGCCAGCTCACCTGCACCACACCAACATGGTCAGTTCTACTGTACTGCTCGGTCCAGGTTCAGGACCCACAATCCAAGGCCTTCAGTTGGTGAGAACAGGTCCAGTTCTCCCTAGTGCTGCAGCCAGTGAAGGGCAGGGTTAACTCTGCATCCATAGACTGTCTTCAGTGGTAACAAAAGCCACTGAGATCTACACAGATCAAGAATTTGGCAGGTTCCAGGATCCAAACATTGCATTTGGCAACAACCTAGGCTAGAGGACACTGTGACCTCTATTCAATGCACAGATCTGTATGATCTAGTAGAAGAACAGTCCTTGGACACTAACATGGTCATAGGTGGCAGCCCAGACCTCTATTTACTCTGTGTGATCCTTGGTAGCAATGCAAGCCATTGACATCAATATAAACCCGGACTGTACTTAGAACATGTGATTATAGGCTGTAACCAGGGCCTGAATGCCACCATTTGTTGCATGACTGAAGGAAACTCAGAGCCAGATCTCAGGGAAAGGCTGAGATATCAAAGAGAGGAAACACCACAGTCAGATCTCACCCAGCTGTCTTCCAGGTTCCTCAGCCTCCCTGCTTGTGGCTATTATAGCCTTAATCTGTCTTTCTATGCCTGCCTTAACTACTCTGCCAGTTGTTTCACATGCAGGATAAGATTAAAGGCATGGCACCACCACTGCCTCCCTGGGAGCCTGGAACTCCTTCTGTAAACTAAGATGACCTCATACTCAGATTTGCTGGGATTATGGGTGTAGGAAACCACTCCCAGACATTTCCTGTGGCTGAGATTCAAGGTGTGAGTTACCACTCTCTGATTCTCCTAGACTGACTGTGGGTAGATTTCTCTAATATTTCAGACTGGTTTTTATTAAATTTGAAACATATCCCCACATATTCCCTTTAGTGTCAAAATATTAAAAAGGTTGTAGCTAACATAATAAAAGCCATATGCAATTGGCAAAATAATTATACACAATATATACAAATAATAAACAATAAATGAGCAATGTCCAGTCCATTAACAATTGACAATTCAAAGAAAATATATCATTAATTATCCTATTTTGATGAGTTCAAAGGATTATACCTAATTCACTTTCTTCCAACTTGTATTACTAACTAAAAACTATTATTTTGATGTTCCTTAAACTTATACACTTTAACTTCAAAGTTTCTTTTATAAAACTGTCACTAGAAAACTATAACTATCTCATCTTCAACTAACTCAGAGACCCAAGAAGGAAATAATATTTACCCAAGTAAACAGGAAGAGCAAGCAACTTCCAAAAACTAGAAATGATGGAGATGACACCTATCTGCCTGGACAGTCACCCAAAGTTCCTTTATAAAGTTGGGGCATCCATCTTCAGCCTACAGGCCCAGAGTCTCTTTTCATTTCAGTGAAGCAGGAAATCTGCTCTGCCCATTCTGGTATAGTTCATCAGTTGCTTCTCCTTGTGTCCTGAAGAATATCTGACATTTTTCTCTGAAAAGCAGGAACCTGAAGGACCATATCAGCTTGTTCTGTCAAAGTTCAGAGGCCACTTTCCTATGGAACCTGCATGTCCAGTTTAAACAGCATATGGTCAAGCAGTCAATACAAGAACAGGTTCTCGTCCAGTGGCTAACCATTACCACAAAGAGAGTAGACTCCATATGGAGCTTCTTCGATGACCTTTTTTCTCTTGAAGTAGATTGGTGCTGACAGGAGCAGATCTGTCTCACTGTCCAGAAAAGTCTACATTCTTAAAATATTTTAAATGCTATATTCTATGGATCTCTGAAGTGTTTGAAGAAGACATGTTCATCTAAAATATATCTGTTAGATCTTGAAAACATATCGAATATGACTATGTTTGAATATAATGTCTAACTACTAACTTGATTACTTTATATTCTAATTAGTTGGTAATAAAAACTTTCACAGACTAGCAATTTGTATTACATTGTTAGATGAACTGAATAAGTATAATACCTTCAACAAGCATAGATATTTGTACAGTAACACAATTAATCTCAATCTACACCATTTGTATACAATATACAAAAATCCAATCCAATATTTAAATAAAATATTTAAAGCTAGTAAATCCTTTTAAAAGAAGATTCAATAATCTATCCTTATATCGTATATATCTGTATCCCCTTTTCTGTTTTTTTAACACAAATCTTGAATCTAATCATTCTTGTTTAACTTTTTTCTAACCATAACCATTAACAATTTTTAACCAATTAACCTAAACAATGACAATCATAGATAACCCATTGAAGGACCAAAATCCACCTATCCTACCTCTTGGGAATGTGGGCACTGTGTTCTTAAATTTACTTCCTGCCGTCTGGGAATGATCGTATCTTTTGGGGATCCTGAAAAGAAAAGTTTTGTTAATTGTCAAGTCCTGAAATAAGTAACTGTATCACTTGTTGTCCATTCACTGCATAACAGGAAAGTGCACAGCTTGTCTCAAGTGTTGACTATAGTAGTCTGTGAAGGTGGTTCATCTCAGCGAGCTACCTTGAAATTGTCCTGAGCAGTTTGTAGTCCAAATCTGATCTTTGATTAGTGTTTGTCAGCCCCAATGGCTTTGTCAGAGTTCATGTGAAACCATCATTGTGAGGCCCCATCTTCCTTTTGGATACTTCAAGTTCACAATTAGGCATTGTCCTGGATCACTACAGAAAACTGATAAGAGACTAAAACCCAGCACAATGTACAGGAAGCTAAATATATAACTATTTATTCAGCATAGGATTAGTAACAATAGAAAAGTCCCTTATTTTTAGTTATTCTTCTGTCCCATATCAGGTGGCTCTTCTGATATGATACAGAGATTTAGTATTTTCCTTTAACAAGTATGCTTGTGTTTAGAGAAGGAGAGAGCCACACTCCAACTCTAAGGCCAGCTTTAAATTATAATTAAACTGGGATTTCAACTTACAAAAAATATATAGAGGTTAAACAATGAGGTTTTACCCTATGGAACATACTGTATGAACAGGTCTGATATTCCTTTGCTTGTAAACTTTTCTGGATAGCCTCCCTTCTGCTTTAGACGTCTAGATGGGACACCTTTCTACAATTTCTTTGGTGTGTTGCCAAGTGATAGAGGAATCTCTTTTTTTTAATCCTTTGTTATTTATGTGATGCTTTTTATGAAACTCTAAAGCCTCTAGCACATTTCCTATTAATAATTTATCAAATTCATCATTACCTTGTGCCCACATGGGGTCAAATGTCTGTTATATGGAAGGGATCATTTCTAGTTCTGATTACTTCTTGTAACAGAATAAATAATGAAGTTAATTCTGACTCATTATTAATAAAATCAGCCATTTGAATGTGTAGAACAACTCTTTCTGCAAACTGAGAGTCAGTGACTATGTTCAGAGGTTTGATGAAATCCATTAATACCATCATGATAGCATATAATTCTGACTTTTGAACAGAATTATAAGGGCTTTGAGCCACTTTACTTATATATTCTGATTTGTAATCTGCCTTTCCTGATTTGTTTGCATGGGTATAAAATGTAGGGGCTCCAGAAATTGGTTTATCTCGTATAATACGAGGAAGAATCCAATTAGTTTTCTTTAGAAATTCAATTCTTTTGCTTTGAGGATATTTATTGTTAATATCTTCTAAAAATCACTGCAGGCTCTCTGCCAAGGTTCACTTTCTACCCATAATTGTCAATTTCTTCATTAGTTAAAGGTACAACAATTTCTACTGGGTTCATTCCTGTCAATTGACGAAGTCTTAATTTTCCTTTAAAAATCAATTCAGAAATCTTTTCCACATATGTCTTTAATTTCTTACTTGGTTTATGTGGAAGAAATATCCATTCCAGTATAACATTTTCCCTTTGCATTAAAATTCCTGTAGGATAATGCTTAGAGAGCAAGATAATTAGAATTCAACTAAGGTCTGGATCCACATGATTCACATATGCATTCTGTAATTTCTTTTCCACCAAAGCCAGTTCTTTCTCGATTTCAGGTAACAACTCTCTTGCACTATTTCAGTCCTTGTCACCACTTATGGTTTTGAACAAATTATCCAGTTCAACATTTTTTATTTCAATAGTGGGTTGTAAATTGGCAATGTCTCCTAGTAATCTTTGAAAAATCACTAAGTGTCTTCAATCCTTTTCTCCTGATTTATACCTTTTGGAGTCTAATTTTTTGTTGGCCTATTTTGTAACAAATAATTAATGGAATCCCCTCTTTGTATTTTTTTTTCTGGGACAATTTGTAATCCCCAAGCAGGCAATTTTTTTCAATTCTTCAAACATTTTTCCTAAGGTATCATTATTTGAATCAGCCAACAAGATGCCATCCATGTAATGATAAATTATAGATTGTGGAAATTTGTTACGTATTTGTTCTACTGGCTTTTGTACAAAATACTGGCACAGGATGAGGCTATTCAGCATTCCTTGAGGGAGGACCCACCACTGGCATCTCTTACAGGCCAAATATTATTATAAGTGGGCACTGTAAAACTGAATTTTTCTTTGTCTTTTTCTTGTAAAGTATTATAAAGAAACAGTCTTTTAAATCAATAACTATAATGGGCCATTCTGTAGGTAACAGAGAAGGCAAAGGAATCCCAGACTATAGAGGGCCCATTGGATGGATTACCTTGTTTATTGCTCTTAGGTCTGTTACCATTCTCTACTTTACAGATTTCTTCTTAATAACAAATATAGGAGAATTCCAAGGGCTGTTGATTCTTCTATATGTTGAGCATTTAACTGCTCCTGTACCAGCTGCTCTAAGGCCTGCAATAATTCTTTTGTTAAAGGCCATTGATGAACCCATATAGCCTTCTCTGTTAGCCATTTTAAACATAGTGCTGTGGGTGTGTTTGAAAGATCAGAAAGATCAGCAACTGTTGTGTCTTGTTTCTGTATAACCTGAATGGTTTGTGGCTCTTTCTCATAATACTTTCTAATGTTTCTCATGAAAACATGTGTTTTTTCATTTTATTTCAGGGTTTGGAAATGTTAATCTGTATATTCCACTGTTATAGTAAATCACATTTCCATAAATTTATAGCAATTTTAGCAACATATGGCTTTTTTATTCCTCTCTGTCTTTCTGGTCCTATACACTCAAGCCACCCTGAACCCTGTTTTATCTGGGATAATGACCTATTCCCAACAACTGAACATTTACCTCCTGAAGGGGCCAACTTGGATGCCATGACACTGGTGAAATTATTGCTATATCTGCCCCTGTGTCCAATAAACCTTCAATAATAACATCCTTTATTTGTACTTTTAATTTTGCCCTTTGCTCATTGATAAAAGCTTGCCAAATATTCACTTTATAATTTTTTCCCAAGTTCTTTTCCTTTTTCTATAGATTTTCTATCATTCAGTGTAGTATGTCTTCTTAAAATAGGTTTTAATTTCTTTAATTGTTCTGGGAAGGTGGTTCCTCCAGAATGGCAGGGTAAGATTGGACTGGATTTGATATAGGGCCTTTGAAATCTCCCTTGGGGTGTTTCCTGAAGGCAGAAAGTTACCTCATCTGTTCCTTGTTGATCTGCATTCATTAGTCCAATGTCTCCCTTTTCCATACCTTCTGCATACTCCAGAAGGGAGGGGCATTCTCCTGGGATTATTCCTAACAAAAGCACTGTTTCTGGGATTGCCTTGTTTACAATCTCTTTTTATGTGACCCTGTCTTCCACAATTATAACATTTGACATTTTGAATTTTTCTTATACCTCTAGAAATAAGCTCTCCTACCCAGTTATCATCACTGTCATAAGACTCTAGATTAATTGTCTCACGAATCCAATCCTCCAAAGGTGCTGACCTTGCTTTTAAAGGTCTAAGTATTTTTCTACATTGTGCATTAGCATTCTCAAAAGCCAGTGATTCAATTATTATTCTCCTGGCTTCTGAGTCTGATACCTGAGGGGCTGGCTTGAAAACAAAGAACTGGGCAGCTGAATGGTATTTACCTTCTCATGAATAGTTGGAATATGACCCACATGTGATGTGGGAATGTCTTTCTGTATGCTGTGAATATCAATCTTTAAATAAAGGAGCTGTTTTTGCCCATGACAGGCACCATAGAAAAAGTAGGAGGGGAAATCACAGCATAGGTAGGAGAAGCAGGGTGGAGTCAGACAGATCCAGCCAGCCGCCCAAGAAGAAACATGTAAGAAACACAGGTGAGCCATGGGCCACATGGCAGACAGTTTAATGGAAATGGGTTGAGTTAAGATGTAAGAGCTAGCTAGCAATGTGCCTGAGCCATAGGACAAACAGCATAAACTTAATATAAGCATCTGAGTCATTTTGGGGGCCTAAGCAGCAGTAGGAGGCTAAGGGGTCTGAGGCTAAGGGGTCTGAGGCTGCAGGTCTGTGGGTCTGGACCTCTGGCGCCTGTGATCAGAAAATCTTATTGTAACACACATGAACTGGCATAGCTTCTTCATCAATCCAGAGGTTGGGAACAGGTGAGATGACTGACAGACTGAATGTGTACCTGCTGGTGCATCTCCTCAGGGGACTTTATTCCAAAACAGACATGGCATTTGCTGTGGAAACAAACTTGGAAATAAGTACATCAAAGCCCTGGGTCCAGGCACACACATGGAACCCACTAACACTAACCTGCTCTTCTGACTCTCTGGACAGGCTAGTTCCACCAGACCCAAATACATTTTAACTTCTTAAGGTCCTCTTCCAAAACAACCCTTTATCCTATGGGAAACTGTTTCTATTTCCCTCACGAGATGCAATTGCCCACCTTATTCTGGGTCACAACCTTCCTCATTTTCTTTTCATTGCATGATCCTCCTGACTAGCTCCTTTGTTATATTGATGTCTGAACAATCTCTCTAGTTCAGCCACTTCTAGTCAGCTGGGCATAGCCACTTGCAACTCAGTGTGTCTCAAATATTAGGTCTTTATTGAAGATATACAGGCTTTCTCTCTTTATTTGCTAAAAACCATCAAAGCAACAAACAAAGAAAAACAGGCAAACCAACAAATTACAAGGCCAAATAGATTATATATAGATAACTGTGCCACTCTGCATAAAGGACTTCAGATCCTCATAGTTGAGAATCTGTTTATGAGTGCTGGAGTGGGGGCTGATCCAGTGGAGTGATGACTATTCAAAAAGATGTAGAGAATCAAAATGACATGGAAGGGCATAGTCTGCGGGGACAATAGGGTCTCTGCAGAAGGCTTCTCTGCAAAACTGACTTAGGAACCTACACATGAGGCAATTAGAAGAATGAACATCTGAAGCAGAGGACGGATCCCTGGACAAACACAAACTGGATATTGTCAAACAACCAGAGACAAGCAGCACAATGGGGCACAGCCAGCTAGCTGAGGGCACAAGGACTTGTTCATTACGCATGCTCCCGTTATCTCCTCTGCTTGTCCTGCCCTTGCCACAACTATAGCTGATTTGTCTGCTCTCCACTAGACCAAGCAGCAAATGCTGCATTCATGTGGAATCTTTAGTGCACAACACTGACCTCATTACTCTCATGTTCATTAAAAAATAAATGGATTTGCCTTAAAAGAAAGGAACAAAGAAAAAACCCTGGAAACTCGTTAAGAGGGTCTATGATTTACTAATTAAACTGTGAAGCAGGGGTCCCCGAATAGCAGCCTGGTTCTGAAACTGCTTGGTCCATCCCACTTTCTCTGCCATAGTTTAGGGAATCTTAAGAGCTTGAATCACATCCTGGATGTTCTTTCTTTGCTCTCTTAACAACTGTCCCTTACCTGGATCCCTCAGGGAATCTACACCCCAGTCTCTACCCACAGGCTATGTCTTACATTTTCTTAGCTACATCCATCTCACAGAACTGCTTCTTCACCATGGTGTCAGCTGCCCAGTCGCCTTTACTTTAGTGACATCCCTTCCTGTTTGCAGACACTTAAAGGACATTATGAAAATGTTGCTGGAAGAAGATATTAAGGGCAAAGGAAGAGAGACTTGTTCACAGCTAACCATAAACGGTAGTGGAATTGACCACAGACATCAGGGGAAGAAAGCTGAGAAAGCAGCGTCTCCCCTACTGTCACAGCAATGTCAATGTCCCCTTCCTTAGGGTCTCTGTCCTGTCAGAAAACATTAGAAGGGTGTTTGTGCCTCGGAGTGCTCCAAATCTCCCTCCCCTCTCTGTGAGAGATAAACCTTCCAGACTCTCCAAAGCCTTTGTGGCTTACTCTCTAGCAGCATCCTGGCAGCCACCCTTTTCTCATTCAGTCTGTCCTGAATTGGAAAGACCTTGCCTCTCCTACATCATTTGGCCATGAATATCCATGTCACTAGATAATTCAGTATTTAGTCTTGCCTGATTTTGTAATCTACTTCCAAAATTTTTATTACATTTTTTTATTTGTGTGTACATATATGTGATTGGGAACACTTGTGCACATCATGTGTGAGCCAGAGGACAACCTGCAGGAGCTGGTTCTCTCCTTTCACGATGTCCATCCCAGGAGTCAGACTCTGGTTGCCAAGCTTGGCAACAAGTTCCTTCTACACTGAAGCACTTCATCAACTTCTGGTTTTGAAATACTATGTCAGTACCTTTTCTTCTGTGGTTAGATTGTGTGTGTGTGTGTGTGTGTGTGTGTGTGTGTGTGTGTGTGTGTGTGTGTGTGTATGTGTGTGTAGCATGTTTTTCTTTGTGGTCCTGTTCAGGATTGAACCTAGGGACTCATACTCAAACGTTTTACTGCTTTTATAATCATCCATTCCTTCCTCCTTCCTTTCCCCCCCTCTTTTCCCTTCACTTAATTTTTTTAGCCAGGGTCTCAAGCCTCTCATGCCAGCCTCAGACTCCTGATCTTCCAACTTCCACCTCCTGATTGCTGGATTACAGATGAGCAACCAAATCTGGGCAGCTTTGATTAAGTTTGAGACATTTATCTCACTAAGATGTTCAAGCTGGCTATGAACTTGCTGTGGTTACACACACACACACACACACACACACACACACACACACATGCGTGCGCACACACATACACACGTGCACACACACATACACAAAAGCTATTCATCACCACACATACACACCCCCATACACTACCCATCATCATCACACACATGCACACATACACACACACACACACACACACACACACACACACACACACACACACACACACACATGAAGATCAGAGGACAGTTTGGAGAAGGTCTGTTCTCTCTTTTGCCTTGTGGGTCTCAGGGAGAAATCAACTCTGTAGCTTGTCATCAAGTACCTTTATTCACTGAGCCATTTTACCAGCAAATCTCCTCAATCAGTTTGTACTGAGAAAGGCTAATATAAAATAAAATGCCAGTAGAAGAAGCCAGGTTAGTCTACCCATCTGGTAGCATATACCAAGCAGCCAATTTACTATGCTGAGAATACACAGGCGAATAAGGGATGGCTGTCCCCTAGTACCTTCCAGGCACTAAAATGGACAAGGAGACCAATCAATACAGTGGTAACTTGTTTGTATGGCTTAAACCAAGTCTCATCTAATCCCAGTGTCTGCAGATGGCCCTTTCTGCGTCAGGGTCAGCTCAGAAAGAGAAAGTAGCACATGAAAGAGAGCCACAAAGCCTCTCTTATGTTTCTATGACTGCTGAGCTTCTAGAGCCTGGGTTTGTGAGCACCTGTGTGTGGACCCACAGGATTACGTTCTCCATAGCTGAAACTCTCTGATCACCTGTAGTAAACTGTCACCTGGAAGAAACCCTTCTTCAATATACTCTGACATATGCCATGGCAAGGGGCAGCTTAACTGTTCTCAAATGCCCCCCACTTGCACAGGCATGCTCTGCACCTGAAGCATGTGTCCTTTGCTGCAGGCTCCATGCACTATGCCTGCTCTGGTGCTTCCTCCCAACACTGCTTGGGTAGAGATCTCTCTTGCTCTCAATGATTTGTTATCCACACTTTGACCCCTGGAAAGTCATCTCAGTTTTGCATAAAACATGTTCCTCATCTACTTTGTCATCCTAGGTGGGAGGTGTCATAACTTCTCCAACCTTGACAATAAGTGAAACTGGGGTTCCATCCGGAACCCATAGAGATCACTGGGGACACCAGAGCCCTGCATAGATGTCTGGAAGCCTTAGACTATTAGCATGCTTAACTAATACCCTGTCTCTACTGTCTCCAGTCACTTCTCTTTTTGGCCAGACGTAACTCAGTTCATCCAGTACAGCACATTGGGCTAGAAGGTCAAAGTCAACTGCAGAGGCTATAGAGATGACTCAGAGGTTAAGAGCATTTGGTGATCTCTCATATGGACTGTAACAGTCATCTATAGAGTGATCTGTTGCCCTCTTCAGTCCACTTCAGGAACTGCACCCATGTGATGCACAGACATACATCAGAGAAAACACTCATTCATATAAAATAAAAATAATCTAAAAGGAAAAAAGTGTCAAATGCACAGTCAAGGTCAACAGCATCTACAAAAAGCTACTTCCCTAAGTGCCTTGGAAAGTCATTGCATTGCATTTATTATATGGTTATCAATGATGCTATATTGCCAAAACAAACAAACAAACAAACAACAAAACAAAACAAACAAAAAACCCCAGAGGCAGATAGCTCTGGGTTTCCTGATTTCTTTGACATGACCATAATGCTTGATTTCTTGAGAGGCAGTAGAGCAATAAAGGTATATTTCTCAATAATTTGGTTTGCATGAGCACTCCTTGAAACTATGTCTATAGAGTCTCGTATTTCAGTGTAGATACTGTATGGATACTGATTTTATCATAAAAGTGTGTATCCAGAGAGAAATTCAGGCTATCCATAACCAACACATAAATAACCTGACAAGCTGCGATCTCGCTATACAGCACGGTCTTCCTGGAAGTTGCAGAGACTCATCTCTGCCGGTGAGTTCTAAGGTTACAAGAGTGTGACACCACAGCAGATAAAAGAAATGAGTATTAAGTATGAAGAGTTTGAAATCACTTTTTATTTTATTAATAAACAACACATTTTTCTCAAAATGGGCTTTAAAGAAAGCTGCCAGTATAAACCGCCTTATCAAATTATGAAATAGCAGAACAGGAACAAATAACATCAAAAACCAAAACCAAAACAACCAAACATAAAAACTTAAACAAAAGTTAAGCTATACAACAGTCTCTCACTGCAGACTGGGAGGCACAGACCAGGAGACTGTGGCCTTGAATAGGTGAGAGCAAGGCAGTCATTGATTCTAACAGCTTTTTCAAGATGAGCACAGCCATGACTCTTTGTGACTTTATATGCTGTATTCTCACCAAGGTCACAGATGAAACATGGACCAAAGATTGTTGAATTAACTTGAGTCATCTCTACTAAAGTATTCTTTATGGTCTATCAAGACAAGCACTAATTTACACTCTTGACACATCCTGAATGCCCAGGTACTCTAGATATGCTTGAGCACTTTTCTGAAGCTCTTCCCTGTACTTTCTTGGAAAGAATAAAATACCAAACATCTCCATGTGCAAACACACCTTAACAGTCTACCTGGGCCAAGGCTTTCCTCAGCTGCAGTATTTCCAATCCTAAGGAGGTAAATGCTCTGAAAGTTCATCTTCCTAACATACACCAATACTTCTGTAGCATACAATTTCCAGCAGCCCGAGTCTCCCTGGTGTTTTGCCCATGAACCCCACAGCTTTTTCATTTTACTAAGGCATCCTGCACATTGTCATGCATAACTAGATACAGTTTTACTTCCTCAGCTCTGCACTGCCTGCTGAGCCTCATACATTAATGCTTTGTTTATTCACACAAGTTCTACATTTTTGTTCATGGCAACTCCTGCTCTGTGTGTTATGAACATACACCTTCAAAGGTAATATCAATTTCCATAATTAGCAAACATGCTTATTTGCAGACCTCTTCACCCCAAGATTATATCATTTGCAGTTACCTTTGGGGTTAAGATATATCTCCTAATTGATTATGATTCACTCTGCTGGGAATTAGGGCTTCATAATGAATATTTTTTAGGGTGATGTGGGATATTCTTTCTGCAAATTTCAAATGTTGGATTTTTCCTGAAAACTCAAGCTTATTGATAAGGTTATGATATATTTATGCCATCTTAGGGTCATGCCTGAGTCTCATCAGCTGTAAGCACAACACAGCAATAAGTTCAGGCCATGTTCCCTGCAGCTCATGTTTGCTCTACTATCTGCTATTCTACTGTGTAATGATGCAAGGTGATACATTACCATATATCTTTCCTTTATAACAGCAAGATCTCATCATACACCAGGGGATTTGAATTCCATGCAGCACTGGATATAGAGCATCATGCTGCCTCTGGATAATTTTGGGTTAGTACATTCTGCATACATGCCTTTCAGCTGATGTTCATGTGATCGTGATGCATAAATACCTGACACTGCTCTTTAGCATCAAAAAATTATCAAAATTTTACCAGCCAGATGAGTGCTAACCCTTACTAGTAATAAGTCCTGTGCTTATTCATAGAGCACTCTTTGAGACACTAAGGGATGTTTTCTGATGAATTACTGTCCTCTGCTGACATAATATACACAGACTTAACTAGCTGACCCACACAGATAAATAAGTTCTACAACAGGTTGATCTTGCAACCTTTTGGCAACTATTGGACTTTTTCTGTCAACATTTGCCTGTGTGATTATTCAAAACCCAACATACCCACAGGGATCATATGCTGTCCACTTGTAATCTTAGAATTTGTGAAGGGGAAGCAGAATGATCTAAAGTAAACCTGCAAAGCCAGTGCTAGAATATCTTGGGAGTTATCAGACTGTCTTAACAAACAAAACAGAAACATACCCTGCCTCAAAGGCCTCACCCACCAGTCCTTTCTATTGAAAAGAACTTAACATTCTCCATTCCAGTCTTTCATCTTAGGGATATGGAAGGGAAGGTGAAGTGATCTTTCTAATGTAAGGACATTGCTTTTACCTTTCCTTAGGTCCACACAGAGATCAGATGAAAGTGGGTATGACCATTTAAACTACTGAGTAAAACCAGTGCTGCTACATAGTACTGTGCCTTTCCCTGAGTGCTGCTGTTCCACCAGGGCATGTCAGGATCTGAGGCCAAAACCCACTGATCCCTCTAAGAGCTAGATAGAAGTCATCAGAGATACTCTACCTCTTTGGCTAGAGATGAAATCAAACTGACCCATTCCAGTTCTGGTGGGATATTTAACTATAGCTGATACCCCTTACCCCACACTTCAGAATTCAGAACGGGGTGGAGTTCAGGCCCCTACATCTCTGATGAGAACCTTGGTCGCCTGGCCAAGGCTAGATTTGTTATTCGACTGGATATAGTATACAACCCATTGCTGTCAGTAAGAAGTGACCCTGAACAGGATCATTGAAAAAGTAGACTTTAGGAGAAACATCCCCTTTCTTCTTCAGGACTGTTAATGATGTTGGGAGCCACAGGCTACATACCTATCAAAAGTGACTCATATTACTAGGAAAGTAGACGTTTCTGTTTTATTTGCTTCTAAGGTAGTTAAATTCAAATAGCCAGTGCCTATCCAGGCACTAGGCAGTCCACACTGAACTCACATCCTAGGTGCTTCTCCAGTAATGCTATGAAGCTTATTTTCTTGGTTCCACTGTTTCCAATTTCAATGAAAACTAATGACAATCACTGTGTCAGACAGAAAAAAATAAATAACAGTTATGTATTTACATGAGTACATAAGGAGCTAAATCGAGCATGCCCAAGGAGTGGAAAATCATGACTGTGTTCTGATATATGTGGTCCTAGACCTGCAAGACGTGACACTTTTTGTGAGATGCTTCATGGACAGAGTGAGTTAGAATGGGCACAGCAGTATGGGGCCAACAGGACAGGCAACAAGCAGATTCCCAGTTCCCCATCTAAGGAGGATCTGTTGAAGCTATGAGCCTTCTCTATCAGTGGGCACTGGCTAAGGTCCTGGAGGTTTCTGTCCAAGGAATACAAGATTGTTATATTCTGCAGTTGTCAGGAAAGGAGCCTAGGACAAAAGTGATGACCTTCTGTCATTAACATTGTCCTTGTGTCTGACAGCTTTACTCTGTCTTGTGCATGGGCTAATCCCAATTTGAAGCCTCTTCACATTTCCTTCCCCTCACTTTGATGTTGTTTTGAAGACAGGGTCTCATTGTGTGTCCTTGATTGGCCTGGATCTTGCCATGTCAAACAGGAGAGCCTTGAACTCACAGATATCTGCTTGCCTCTACCTCCTGCATGCTGGAATTGAAGGTATGCATCATCAGGTCTGGATAGATATTCTGTCCTCTCCACATTTTCTGGGCTACTAGGCTTTTAAAATGATGTGCCATGCCTCACTAGGAGGTGGGACCACAGCCAACCCTGCTGCTACGGTCTCTCTTCCACTGTCCACTCTCTGTCAACTCTGGATGACATGTAGTGTGACCAAATATAGCTTCAGAGTCTAAAAGGTCCACACTGGCTCAGGGTTTGTATTTTCTTTTAGCTCAAAACTGTCTGCATTTCAAAGCAGCTCACATAATGGGAAAAGGGAAGTAGGATGTCTTAGTTAGGCTCTGGTGTCAAAAGATCCATTCCTTCTGTAAGCCATAAACCTTCGACACTGCAAAATTGCTACATATGGGGTCTTTCTGCCCAAAGCAATAGCATCAAAGTGATGGTCACCTGTATTCTCAAAAGAAGCCAGTATCATCATACACTCCTTTTTCTTAGCCAGGCCAACCCTGGTACTACACAGGGCTTAACTCAGGGAAGATGGTCAGATGAGACTCAAGCTACTCCAGAAAGTCAACATCAAAGCAGAAGACAATATTCCAACATCAGAACCAATAAACAGCAGCAAAGAATCTGTTCATGTCACCACTAAAGGCAGATGGCTTTCATTGCAGCTTTATAGCCACTGAGGCCATTATCATCCCAAGAACAAAAAAAAAAAAAACCTTTCAATTGTGCCTAGACACTGGGCCCAGAATCTGAGTTTTAAGAAGGAGGTTGCTGTGGGGATTTATTAAAAGATTCAAAAGTTTCGGAGGTATTAGAGAGATCTACCCACAGTCAGTCTAGGAGGATAAGAGAGTGGTGATTCAGACCATTAATCCCAGCACAGGGAGTATGCTGGGAGTGGTAACCTATGTCCTTAATCCAAACTGAGTTCGAGGTCATCTTAGTTTATAGAAAGAGTTCCAGGCTCCCAGTGGTGGGGCCACGACGCCTTACCTGTTTGAAGAGAGTGTTTAAGGCAGGAGTAGAAAGACAGAGGGAGAGAAGAAGCCAGGGGAATCCAGGCTGAGGAAGCTGGAAGACAGCTGGGTAAGATCTGATTGTGGTGTTTGCTCTCTCCAATATCTCTGCCTTTCCCAGAGACCTAGCCCTTTATTTTAGTTTCCTTTATTCGTGCAACAGGTTGCTTCTACTTTTCTAAGGTCAATGATCTAATAGCAGGTGTAATTTAAATAATTTCACTGAAGGAAATGTGGAAACATACACAAGACCCACACAGGACTAGTGTTTTCAACATCTTCTCATATAGTGGAAGGATTCATATAGTCTCACCTGAGAATTTATGGCCAGGTAGTGGTTGACCTTCCCTAGGAGCTTAACAACTTCAGGGAACTCAGCCTTCCTCCTCCTCATCTTTCTGACCTAATTCTTTGGCATGCTTTATTTCTCATACTGTTGGGTATGGATGTTTATGATGGGACCAATTTAGACAGTGTTTGGAAACTCAACCATCACTTCCCCATGGGTAAGTTGTGAAAATATTCTAGTTAGAGAGAGAGATTGAGATTGAGATTTCTGGCTTTGGAAGAAAGAGGTGCAGAATGGCTTCCCCTATGTCTCAGGAAAAACTTCTAGAAAGGAAACTTCAGCTTCTGGTCAGTTCAGAGAGAACTGATTACCTAGGAGGCAAAGGCTGTGCCCCATGACATCAGCATCCCTGGTCTGGACATTCTAATGTATCCTGGAGAGCTGTTGGAATCCCTATGATGTCAGTAGTGTTGTAGCAACACCAGTGCCCTTAGGACAGTCAGTTCCTATAAGGAATGAGTGCAGGCATGTTTTCAAGACTAAGACATCTACTTCGGAGACAGAATGGACAGAGTGGAGAGACCAGAGAGAAGCAGAAGAAAGCAGGCCCCAGGGCTCATTGGATAACATGGAGAAATAGATGATCCTGGGCAAGATGCTGTGAGTTAAGGGGAGGCTAGCTAGGGAGCTTTCTTGAGGAGGTGGGTTAGTACTCAGAAACTGGTAGCTTCTGGGAAGCAATAGGCCTATCCGCTGTGGGTTTCTAAAGAGCAGATGCAGACTAAGGATTGCTGATGGGTAGTTTGTCAGAATCGGGAACTGACAGTGGTACATGTACTTTGCTGGGGACCTTCTGCTTTCATCCTTAGAGGGAAGAAGAATCAGCGGAACTAATGAGATCTCAGTCCCATCACTGCCTTTCACTCCACTGAAGTCCTTGAGGTTGTGTGCCAGTAATAACAGGGAAAAGGGGTGCCCTGGAAGAGCCCGGGGTTCTCATACTTTACATCACAGCCACTGGCAGGGCTGGGGCACCAGAGCTGCTGTCTTCCAAGACTCCGAAGATGTCTGACTTCCCAGCTGTGGGTATCACACTGATGTCCAGTCAGCATGAAAGATGTTAGAATAAGTGGACCTGGACTGAGACCTTCCTCTCCTGCCAACTCTGGGTGTCCTGGTTGTCAGGAAGGATGGCTTTGTGAAGCTAGTGACTATGGTCAGCCTCTGCATGGCTGCTCCATTAACAGGAGACTCTGAAGTATAGAGCAAGTGACATGGGCATCCATATACTACTAAGTGACTGCAACTGTAGCAGTCCTGGATCTGAAGGCTCATGGCTGAATTCTCTGAAGCCAAGGTGTATCCTCTGCAGCTGTGAACCAGCTGTGAATTAGGTGTCCCATGTGTCACCTTGTGCAGGATGACAGAGGAAACCATATGACTTCTGAAACATCTAGCTTCTTGTAGAGAGATGAGAGAACTAACATCCACAGAGGGGGAGACTCAAGGGTGGTAATTCATTATATATTTAATAAAAGCAGTCTTGAATATCAGAGAACAGATCCACCCACAGTCAATTCTCACCCAGCCAACCTATCAAGGTAAAAGCTGTCTTCCATCTTCCTCAGCCTCGCTCCTTGTGGCTTTTACAGAATGATTTTCTGTCTTCCTACACCTGCCTTAAATACCTTCTTTGCCCAGTTGTTTCACTTCCAAGTTCAACCCCGCATCATATTCAAGAGTTAAGATTAGAGGTGTGAACTACTACTATTTGGTATTTAGGTCTTGAACTCACAGAAACACAGAAAGATCTCTGTCTCTGGAGTTATGGGATTAAAGCCATAGGTTACCACTCCTGATCTTTCCCATATTGGAATTAAAGGCATGAGTTACCATTCTCTGACCTCCTGGTTTGACTGTGGGAAGATCTGCTCTCTGATAATCCAGACTTGTTTTATTAAATATATAATATATCACCACACTCACATCTGGGCTTTCTGAACCTGCTAAAGCACTATCTTTTCTGTCAGTGACTTTGTGAATTCCTTCAGTGTGTCAGGTTTGGATGAAATGAGGTGGTGTGCAGGGCAGGCACTGTCTCTTGACTTCTACAATTGGGTATTACTGTGATACCTGTCTTTGTCTAGCATGGCTTGTCTCTGTGGTATAAGGTTTGAAAGGACATAGTTTATCCACATAACTCATTCGTTCTGGGATCCACCAAGAACGTTTCATAAACTACAGTCCAGACTTCTGGAGAAGTTGCAATCCAGGCTGAACATGGTGCTATCTCCTCATTTCAGGGCTGTTAGTATATTTAAAAGTGTGAAGTGGGGCTCTGGGTAAGCTCTAGAGCAAAGGACCCTAGTAACCTTTCCTCTGTGTTCTTTTCCTGTTCTTCTAATGCTCCAATGAATATTAGAATTTAATCTCCTGTGTCACTTTCCTAAGGGAATTTGCATTGTCACAGGTGGATCCAGATTAAGGAATCTGGTTTTTGTGTAGTTCTAGGAGAATCACCATAGCAGTGACACATTCCATACTCCCCCCACTCCATGACTGTGACATACTTGGTTTTCACAAAAGTCCCTTTGTATCTCTGTGTAGCATCTCACTAGCCATTCTTCTTCCCTCAAACTCATATGCAGGGCTCTGGACCATTGCTCTTCCTGGGAGTGTTTGCTCTTATGTCTGAGGGCTCACCTGGAAAGGCTCAGTCCATAGCATCTCCAGTATGGCATGTCACTAGTTGACAACACATTTTCTAACATCATGAGAGCTGATAATTTTGGGGTAATTTTCACTTTTAACTCCAGGGTTTCTCTTTGTTATTCCTGGACACCTATGATCTTCCAAACACTCACACACTGTAACAGCCTTTGTGATTGCCCACAATGTGATTCTCATCAGAAGACTGATGAGGGAATGTCTTTCTGTATGCTGTGAAAAAAGAACTGTTTTGACCCATGACAGGCACCATAGCAGTAGGCAGGATATCAGAGCATGGGTAGGAGAAGGAAGGTGGAATCAGACAGAGAGATCGAGCCAGCCATCCAAGATTCAGCATGTAAGGTATCACAGTTGAGTCATGCCATGTGGAGGATAGACTAATAGAAATGGGTTAAAGTATATAAAAGAGCTAGCTAGAAATGTGCCTGAGACATAGGCCAAACAACATGAAATTAATATAAGTGTCTGAGTCACTAGGCGCCTGTGATTCTGGACCTCTGTCCAGACAGGGCCAGTAACCTCATGTTACAGAGAACTGATCTTTCCTCCCCACCATAATGACCTAATTTCATCACAAACTTTATTTCTAATGTTATTGTTTAGAGATAATAAGAAGAAATAAACCATTTCTTGGGGTGTAGTTTGAAGTGAGTCTTCAACTTCCTATATATGAAGTAGAAAAATATTCTAATGAAGCAGAGAGAGATCTGATGCTCTGAAATAAGGAGCTGCTGAAGGTCTCTTGTTTCTGGGAAGGCTCCTGAGAAGGGCAACATGTCTTCTGGTGAATTTCAGAAGAGCTTCTTAGTAGGTAGGTGAGGGCTGCTCATGGTGACCCTAATAGTCTGGGAGAGCCCTTGGTATTCTCTCTTAGGTCACTAGTATTGTGGCAACACCAAATGCCTGTGAGTTATTCCTTGAGTGGCCATAGACATGTTGGCAAGGCAGCAGGCTGCTGGGAAGAGAGAATTGAGAATATAGAGATACAAGAGAGAGACATAAGGAGGAAGCCTTTGGTCTCAGTGTAAGCCATGGAGAAATGGATGGTTCTGGGAAAGGCACAGTGAGTCCTGACCAGGAGATGGGTAGCTTCCTAGAGGAGATGAACTTGAGCTGGTCCATCTGGTAGTTGAGCTCAGCATCTTGAAGCTTCTGGGCCTATCCTGCTTTTCTGGATTTCTAAAGAGCAGACCCAGCATCTAGAGCTTCTGATGGTTAGTTTAGGAGAGCCATGAATTGTCCATGCTGTAGCTGCTTTTCTGGAAGCTCCTTCATTTTATTCTGAGAGGCAAAGTGGGGCAGAAGAAGTGGATTGACTAATGAGGTAAACATCCCTGGGTAGGGTGTTGCTGGACCTCGCCCTCCATGGAATCCTTCAGTTTCTATGGCAATCCAATGTCAGTAAGAATGCAGTGAAACTCCCATGGCAATGCACCAAGGCCTCAGACATTCACATGCTTTGGTCCTGAACACATATGATCAGAATTTGTTGATCCTCAGCTCTAGAGACAACAGGACTTAACTAACATCCCATCAGATATGAGCTGTCACCATCCTCCAATTCTACTTGGCTGGGTTAGCTCATGCCTTACGGTGCCAGGGGGACTGCAATAGAGAATGAGGCACAGGACTATCGACAGTGGCTGAGAACAGACACAGAGCTTAGGAGCCCTAGTTTGAGGATATCTCCCCTGCTGTTGGGAAGTTTCACTGGGTCCTTAGCACTTTCTCTTCCCCTGGCTCCCTCTTGGACTCAGCATGAACTCTTCTGGCGCTGATCCATTCAACTATACATGTTTCTTTGCCTTTATCTGTCTGCAGGGACTACTAGAGAGGCATCCTCACAACTCTGCACTCCCACGGAGCAGGAGCAGCAGATGAAAACGTTGCAGAAGCTCACCACTCAGTTACATCATATGACATGTGCGAGGAATGAGCTGCGTGGAATCCTGGCCAATTACACTGACAAAGATTTTAACAACAGGTAGTCACTATGCCCAATTCTCTGCTGACATCTTGCACCACTTTGTCAAGTCCAGTTTTCCTGAGGAACAGGAAGCTGAACCTCCGGGAGGTCCTGGCGTCTAAACTAATTTTCCCGAGTGCATCTGAGATGCAGAACTTGGAGCCTGGGTAGGACTGGGATGGGAACACTGGCTATTCTGATCCATCCCAATGAAAGCAGAGCCTGTGGCCTTAATCACAGACTGGGGATAAGGGCAGTAGTGTGTGAGCTGTCAACATGCATTGCAAGAGGCCTTGACATGTGTTGGCTTGTGGGACATGCTAGGTCCTTTGAGTTTGGGGTAAGTCTTTGTATTTGACTAGCAGAGGATTGTGTGCTGGGAGTTCCTGGCAGTATCTTGAGGGGCCTGGTCCCATTCATCAGTTCTGATGTGTGGCTTGAGGCCTGGAGATCTTCACTGCTCCTCTCTGGACAGTGCTACCATACACAATGCCACCACCATGTATTTCTTGTACATGTGCACAGCATATGATTCATGTGTATGTCTCTCTGTCTCTGCCCCCTATCTCTCTCTCTCTCTCTCTCTCTCTCTCTCTCTCTCTCTCTCTCTCTCTCTGTGTGTGTGTGTGTGTGTGTGTGTGTGTGTGTGTGTGTGTGTGTGTGTGTGTGTGTGTACTCAAAGGAGTCTGGGGTCTATGGATGGCATAAGCAGTTTACATTTTCAGTTTCCAGGTGATGGCACTACTGAGGCCAGGGAACCCCACTGTGATCAGCAAATATCTTGGCAACTGAGCCGACCTTGGAGGGACATTGGAATCCCCTGTGGAGTTCATACAGCCATCCTGAAGTTGGGGCTTCTCTCTGGAAATATTGATTGTGTGTTCTGGTCCTCTGTGTAGCAATAGGCATCGGGAATTAGAATCTCTGTACTGAAGACAGGAGAGATGTCATCATAGGTTTCTGGTGGGTCTACATATGTGACATAGTCTCCTGGGAACATCATAAGGAGCTCTTCTATAGCTCTGTACACACTGAGGAGATCATGCAGCCCTGAACTCCCTCCCTTTGGACCTCCTGCCTTATATGGGCTTGAGAAAGGTTAGGAAGTTTAATAAGCACCAGGAGGTCACAATGTATAAGTGCAGCACTGTGGCATCCATTGTGCTGGGGCTGTTCATGATGTTCTATTATATGTGATGCTTGAGGCCTGTGTTAATGGGGTCTTTTTCTGGGGCCCTAACACAGGATGAATTTTGAGCTTGAGATGTTCAAAATTGAGCATAAGCAGGTGATGTCTGATCTGAAGAAATTGCCCATGGAGATAAGTCTTGGCTTGGACAAGTGCAGCGCGCTGATTGAGAAGACCGAATACTTGAGGTAAGTTCTTGATTTAGCTTTGGAGAGACTGTTTCTGCCTCTTTATCCTTGACTCAAAGAGAAGGATCTGAGTTAGCCTGTTTGCCTCTCAACAAGCTGCCTGCCTTGTTACCTTTGGGTTTGGGCCTCTTGGACTCCGTTTTGTTAAGTGTTAAAAAAAACACTAAGGACCTTCCTTCATTGCCTGGTCAGCCTCAGGAGCCCTTAGATAGAAAAGTGGTTACACCATAATGAGGTTGTCTGTCATCCCAGGACCTCTGAGCTCTACAACTCTGGTTTCGATAGAACCCTTAGACAGAATTTATTCTGTTTCGGATTTCTGCCCTCCTTCAGAGAGTATTGGCTCTCTTCTTGCTGATTCTTTCCCAATACCATGAACAATTAAGCACAGGTGGAGTCTCAACCCTGTTCTTAGGGCCACAGGATCCCTCTTAGTGCTATGGTTTTCAAGTAGTTTGAGTCTTTCTGGAATGTGGTTATTCTCAACATTGGCCTTTCTTTGAGTGATGCTGCCTTAGTTACTGTGAGACCCATTCTCAGGAAGTCTCAAGGCCTGGGACTTGTCAGCACCAGTGGTACTACTTGAGGTAGGGATGCCAAATGGAGACTGGTTAGTACTCACTAATTTTTGGTGTTGGTTCAGTTACCTCTATGCCCAGGTCCTACGAGATTCGACTCAACTGAAGAAGAATGTACATGTGTTGAGACTACAGAACAGACTGATGCAGAAGGAGAAGACTGAACTGCAAGAGACCTGTGAGGATGTGAAGAGGCTCCTTAAAGAGACCTATGAGAAGATCTGTGACCCCTGTGCTGAGGAGCACCAGGTATACTGAGGTTGTGGGGCACTAGCCCATCCATAAACGTTAAGGTTCCATAACCATTTCTGCACCCATCCAGATATTACCTACATACTATCCAAGTTTTCATTTCTGAGATCATTCACAAGATTTATGGAGATATAGACTCTTGAAAGAAACAGAATGATTGGCAAGTAAACCCTCCTGATATGCTAGAAGCCTCAGGGCATTCAGAAAGATGGGTCAGTCACATACCATACACCTACATACCATATGCAGGTGAGATACCTAAGAGTTCAGAGCTTTCACTGATGATGTTAGTGGGCTGTGGCTCATTTACATTGCTGGGGCCATGTGAGATCACAGGTATGAAGCAGTTTTCAAGTAGTGAAGCCCAGTGCCAATGCCAAGTGACTGGTTCTCACTGCTAACTTTTAGCATGGCCTGTCACCTCCTTTTTCCTGCAACCCAATGTGTCCTCTTACCTTTCCAACTCCTTTCCTTAACCCTTGACTATCAGCCTCTCAGCCCCATTTCCTTTGGATTGTGCTAGGCTGTTCTTCCATCTTGAAGCTTCCAATCCAGAACAGAGGCTTTGGGTCAGAGTGACAGATTCGTGGCTTCAACAGAACATTTTCCCCAATCACCTTGAGGTAGTTTGAGTAAGCTGTGTGCTCCACTAAGAATTTTTACTCCCCAAGGTATGGCTAGCAGTGTTGTGGGACTCAGTTGAAACATCTGATATGCAGAGTCTAAATTCAACTGTTCATTCTTTATAATGTCCTCTTCATTGTATTTGCTCACTTCTGATTTCTGTGGTCTGAGTGTGATCTACACAGGCATGTGTAAATGTGAACATTGGTGAGTGTATGTGGAGGATACTGTTGTTCACTTGTTTGTTTGCCTATTGTGGCTGGCCTGCCCTCTATGGATTTCCTGTCATCTCAGCTGGACCATCTGTCTTGTTTTGTCTCATCTAACTAGTATAATTTCAGTAGTTCAGAAAGAAGGATGTAGTAGCTTTTATTTCTGTTTATACACTTTTGTAGGTTTGGAATTCTTCATATTTTTTCTAATAAATAACAAAAATCAAACAATGCAGATATTTTACAAATGAAAAACAGACTTCTTTCCTAACACTAGAGGATATGTCTGATTTGTCTCACTGGATTCAGAACAATAAATCTCACAGCCCATCTCCTTGCTGACATTGTGTTGCTGATTATATCACAAGCATGTCTGTTTCTTAGGACAGATTCCCTCTCACAGTAGTGCAGAGTACCACACTCCTGAAAAGCACTGTAAGTGACACCACCAGACTCCCTCTGACAGATATTGAGGCTGAATTCATATTGTATGCGCTGTGGAAAACTTCCTGGGTGTTGACCATGGGTCATTTTCTTTCTCTTGAGCCATCAGGACCTCTGGGGAGGATCCAGGGTAGGTTTTGCAGAGAGTCTATGATGGGTCACCTGAAACCTATGGAATCAGTGAGTCTCAGGATGGATAAAGTCATGGAAGGAAAAGTAAGTGCAGGTCAAGGTAGCAGCACCTGGCTGAGTCTAAAAGCCTTGTAGACAGCAGCCAGGAAACCCCCACTACCTCTGCCTGTAGCAGGGCAGGAGTCTTCTCGATGGCCATTCTAGATTCAGATCGTGTTTCTTTGTATGGTGTATGGTGTGCATTTCTTTCTTTTTTTTTTTACAAGGTATTTTATCTTTCATTTTATTTTCATTACTGTTATTAGAAATCACAGAAACGTCAAATTTCTAAATGCCAGTAAACTGAACAGAAGTTAAGGAATATTAATTTGCTTAAGAAATCTCCACTAGAAAGGCAGAAAGATATTTATTTATCACGGGTTATTTACCTGCACCATTTTTCTCTGCTGAGAGTCCCAGGCATTCAAATAACTATCACTCGTAACTGTATCTTATTGGACTTGGCCAAGCTGAAACAAGAACAAGAGGCTTGGGGACCATCAGGAAGTTCAGTGGGCATGTCTGGAGTTTCTGGGAGCCTGGCAGGGGCTCTGCAGCATCACTCAGCAGAAGGAAATGCTCTGATAAACATGCCTTTGGCTTCTTGACCAGAGGAAGTTATTTACCCCTCTCCATGTGCTCTTGAATGAGAGAAGGGCCTTCTAATGCTGTTGCTGGTGGAGCTGTGAGGAGCAAAGGGACAAGGTGTAAAATGTTTGCTAAATGGAAACTGCCATTCAGATATGGTGGTCATGGTAGTTAAAAGGAAAACTTTACTTTGAATCCCGGTTTTCAAATAGATTGTTATTTCCCATTAGTATTCTCTCAAGGTTGTTCAGAAATAATGCTGTTTATAAACCAGTTGGGATAATCACCTCTGCCCCAGTTTTTACTAGTTGAAGATTTTTACATATATTTTGATCATATTTACCCATCCTCACTCTAAAATCCAGCCACCTATACCTACCCACCCAGATTTGTGTCTCCCCACCTTTAAAAGCCATCAAGTGCAGCTGGTCCTGTCCATATACTCTTGGATTTGTGGCTTTCCTCTGGAGTAGACAAGCCATTAGGGGCCACATCCTAAAAAATTCTGAATGTCCCCCTCCCAGCAACTTCAACTGCATTTATATCTTCAACCATGGATAGGATTTAATACCTGCTTCCCCTCCTCATGTTGGAACATTTTGTCTTGAGTTTATTCACGTCCTTATGTGTTGCCATAGTGTTGTGAGATGACTTGTACATCTTCCCTTGTATGTTTAGATAACACTGTTTTATTGCAGTCATCACTGCTCTGGCCATTAACTGTTCTTCTCACTCTCTGTGATGTCTCTAACCCATGTCATGTATATTTCTGTGCATATGTGTGGATATGTTTGTGTGTCAATCTCTATTTCTCTCGCAAGCATACTGTGTGTGTGTGTGTGTATGTATGTGAATGCTGGATATTGCTTGCACAGTAGCATACCTCAATGTGTGTGTGTATAAATGCCCATGTGTGAGTGAGTGTGTGCCCATGTTTCCAATCTGTGTTTGGGTAATTGCTGATATTTGTGTTTGTGAATGTGTTTGCTTCTATATGTAAGTGTGTGTCTGTGGATGTGAAAACTCCTGTGTATTTCTGTCCATATTTATGATCATTTAAAATCAAGAGACATCCTTAGTAATGATGGAAACAAACTTTACCGAGAAAGTACTGTGCCTGCTCACTTTGCATCAAGCAAATAATGTATGCTGCTGCAACCATTTGGCTCTTGCTTAGGAGAAAGCCTTACTGACACAATCACCTCACAGGGAAGAATTGTTGACTTTGATTCTTGTTTGTGGAGACTGTATAGTTTCCTGAGCTTGCTGCTTTTGGGTCTGGAATGAGGCAGCCTGTGTTATAGAGAGATCCTTTCAGAGGAAATTACTCACCTTGGAAGCAACAGGGAAACAGTGAACAAGACCAGTGGGCTGTTCCACTACTGTCCAGTGATCCCATGCTAGGGAACATTCCTATACTGCACAACCTCTTAAGCAGTGGTGGCTAACTGGCCATGACCACAAAGGTCCGTCTGTCTGTGCATGAGATTTACAGGACAGACACTTCAGTGACTGAGCTGTCTGTCTTTCATGGGCACTGTCTTCTCTGACCCTCCAAAAGTATCACTGGTGATTGATCCTTATATCAAAACTCATTGGGAAACTGAACATGTTACTGCATTACAGTGTGCTTGCACATGTGTGTGTGTGTGTGTGTGTGTGTGTGTGTGTGTGTGTTCATGAAGGCTGCATGTGAGTGTGCAACCCTCGACTGAGAATACAATCTTCTAATGAACAGGAGCAAGAAAACCTGGATGAAAGACTGGAGAACCTGCTGAAGCAGAAGGAGCTGGTCACTCAGGAAAGGGACTTGGCAGAGAAGCCAAAGCATCACTTCAGTGTCTCTGAGATGAGGTAGGAGACCAAGCTAGGAGGATTGGTTAGAACCATGTAGGTCACCAGGACCGGGGTCTTTGTGCTTTGGGGATTCTTGCCATCTGATTACCTCTCAGCCACAGCCAGGAAAAGAATGCTCAGAGTACTGTGCATTGTCCCTTAGGGCTCCCCATGAGTCTCCATTAGGTATCCTAAACTTGGTGGGCAGGAGAAGGGTTACTTGTGGAGGAGAGTGTGAACATTACCTTTAGAGAAAAGTTCCTACCTTTGGGCAGATCCACAGACACCACACTCTGGCTGATTTCAGGCTTTCTGCAGTGAGCATCTGTTTCCTGTGAAAAGACTTTTCTGGTTATAAGAAGATTCAGGGGTTGAGATGTTGAGCCAAGGCAGTTTTTGTTGTTGAGTAATCCTCAGAGCCTTCACTTCAGAGTTGTGTACTCTCCACTAGAAGGTACCTTCAGTTTCCCAGGTTGCTCACATTCACCTATATCTATAATCAAGGCCATGCATATCCCTCCTGAACTGTTACTCAGACATTGCTAGACTGTTAGATTCCCCCCCCCAAATAATGTATTTGAACAATTGGAGAAATGTGCTGTTCTTTCTTGCCCAGCATAGTGTTCTTCTCAGTTCAACTTCTAGCAGATAATAAAAGCTGAGAAAAATCCAGGCCCCAGTTCACCCTGACTCTCCTCTCTTGAAGAAAGCAGGGAATGACCTCACCTCAAAGTCATCTGGTTTGTCATCTGAATAGAGCTAGTGTAGGCTCACTGGCTGTCATAGATGGTCCCCAACAGGCCTGTTCCTTAACTGCCATCCTCCTCTAGGTCAGAAAATCTCCAATCCCATCTGGAACAGACCCCAGCCCAGGATGAGAGCCTCCTGCAGACAGAGCTGCTGCAGCAGGAACACTAAGTCTCACAGGCAAGTGAACCACCATTGCTTCCCACACCTGTGGGGATGAGGCTCTTGACCTTGGCCTCTTCAGTGTGGATACTCTCTAATTTTGTCTAGCCTGTTGTCAGTGCAGGTGGTTGTGGGTCTGATTGCCTTTCCTTCTCACAGAGCAGCTCTTGAGAGAACTGAGGAGGCCAAAGAAGCCACCAACACCTTGGATCCATCAAGTTCTCCACTATCAAATCAATTGGATCAAGGCCTCCTCAGAAGAAGACACCCCAGTGTAGCTGTGATCTCACCAGAGAGGCAAATACCATCTGACCTTCAGGTGATGCAGTCCCAATCAGATCTATAGGTCTGTTTATTCATGAAGAAAGGAAAACATGAAAAGTGAGCTTGAGATAGAGAAAAACCCGAGACTTACTGAGAACCTTGACCTTCAAAAACAACTGGCCCCTGTGAAGGGTTACAACAACACGGAAGGTAGAGACATTGGTGAGCAAGAGATTTTCTGTCAGTTTAGTGTTGAGGGCTTTGTGTAGCTTTCCTGAGTGGTGCAAAATCTGTCATGGAAGACTGTGTTGATATCAACTTTCCCAGAGAGTCCACACCCACGAGCATCATGTTTCATTCTCCAGTCCAGTGATGGAGCTGACTCCATGTCATCTATGACCATTGATGAAGATAATGTACTACAGAGACAGCAGCAGGCCCTCATCCCTCGTGTTAGACATCTGTTCCTCCGTATGTAAACTGAGTGGGCATTCTTCAGTTTCACAGCCTGGACTGAAGTGACTGGTCCTGAGAAAGGATTTATAGAAGACATCTGATGTTCTTGGGCACTCAGATGCTGCCCACAGATTTGTTGTGTATCCAGTAAGCACAAAAGCCTATGTTGGCTGAGAGACTCAAGTACTGGCCAAGACATTACAGGGTCAGCATTGGATGATAATTTATCAAAAGTTTCTCATAGGGCCACAAAGAATGCTCTAAAAACATGTCTCATCCTTAGCTTTGGTGAAGGCTTGACCTCCAAAGCCACAAAGAGGCATGGCTATACATGGCTATACAATCAGTGACAGCCTTCCTACCACATTTCCAAGACCAGCCACAGGCTGTCAGTCTGTGCTGCTAAATCTGCAGCAAAGAATGCTGGTTAGATTTTTTTTTGGGGGGGGGTGTTTGGTTTTTGGTTGAGTTTTTTGCTTTGTGTTTGGGGTTATCTTTGTTATGGTTTGAGGTTTTGTTATTTATTTATTCTTTCTATTGTTATTGTTGGTTTGATATCTTGTTATTCACTATTTATATTGACTTCTCCCTTTATGCCCCTATTGAGTGTAATGATTGTATTTTTATTAATAAAACATTTTCTAACTCTTCCCTCTTAAGAGCATGTGGTGACTCCTATAAGCCCAGAATCTCCTGTAACACCAGAACTCTTTTGTACATAGCTTGGGCTATATAGTGAATTTTCAGCCAACCAGAGCTACAAAGAGCTTTGGATGTGGATAGAGCTTCCCATTGGCAGATACCTGTATCATGATTTTAAAAAGTATCTTTACTCTATCCTTGTCATATATTTAGCTGTCCTTAAAATATGCTTCTCTGTCTGTATATACATTTCATGAAATGATCATCTACACCAAGTGAATAAGAAACACAAGAGTATTGCTCTAGAGCTCTCAGAAAATGAAAAAAAATTCCTAGGGGAGTATGAAAGAAATACATGGCATGCTTGGCACATGGGGCTATGACGATGTCCTTGCTGGTCTGCTGCTAAAGGCTATGTCCTGTCCATAGCCCTGACATTGCTGTTGGGGTCTGTTTGATATCAATAAGAAACACAAGAGTACTGCTCTAGAGCTCTCAGAAAATGAAAAAAATTTCCTAGGGGAGTATGAAAGAAATACATGGCATGCTTGGCACCTGGGGCTATGATGATGTCCTTGCTGGTCTGCTGCTAAAGGCTATGTCCTGTACATGGCCCTGACATGGCTGTTGGGGTCTGTTTGATATCCTTGACTTTTGCTATCATTGAGGACCCTGCAGCAACCTGCAGTCTCAGCCCCTACCCATGACTATGTTGGTCTCAAAGCGATATGATCCCGCTTGGGGCATGTGTGCCTTAGAGGCCACTCAGGAACATAGTAACATCTGTGCCAGGGCTCTAGCTAAGAGTCATGTCTAGGTCATTGGCCCTGTTTCAGGTAGGATCTTTGTTGATATCAAGGTTCTGAGTTACCTTAGAAACAGGGAGACGCCTGTTAGCTGGGCATTCACCTGGAGCCATGCTACTTCTAGGCCCATGCTGATTTCTCCTGCACTGCAACCCAGGACCATGGTAACATGAAGGCCCAGGCTTCCGCATAAAGTCATGTCTGTGTCCTTGTTATAATTACATCCAGGGTCTGTGTTGATGTCCACGGCCTGTGTTGCTACCAGAGAACACATAGAATTAGGTAGGGGTCTGGGCCACTACCTAGGACTATGTTAGTGTCCCAGGGCTATGCTTCTACTTAAATCATATAGCTCTGAGTGTCCTGTGCTTATCAGGGGCCATGGTATCCTCTGGGCCTACAATCAAGTCAAATAGTTTTTTCTGATAACCATTCTTTGTCTGCATCAGGGTTAACTCAGAAGGAAATGACATAGGTGACCAACAACAATGACCAGCCAAAATATGTGCACTGCTTCTCTGTCTGCTGATTGTTACCCCTGCTTTGTCAGCACCTGTCTCATGGGTTCATACCCTCCACATGTTAACTCACTGACTCACCCCAGTCTCAGTGGTCAGGTCCCTTCCAGGGAGAGCTAGACAAGAATAATAAACTCAGTATTCTCTGTAATCTACCACGGCAAACAAGCAAACACAGGGTCCACTCCCATGTCCCCTCCCATCCCAGGCCTGCACAGACACACTCTCCACCAAGGCAATGGCCTCTGCTGCAGACAGCTGCTGTGCCACATCCTCAACACTGATGAAAGGAAGTTTGACAAGATTTTCTTGTCATCAAAAGGAAACCCTTACCTCTCCCAGGAGGGTTTTCTCAATGCTGCCTTTCACCAGATGTGCATAATCCACATCATCATCCTTGTCAAGCTGTACTGTTGTCATTGGAGTGCTGTAAGGAGAGAGATCAGTACTAGGAAGGGACCAGGAATGTGTGCAGTGAACTGCTGTAAAATCTGAGCACTACTCACAAACCATGAGTACATTATGAAAACTCACTTGGGGAGGGCTGCAAAAAAGGACTTCACAGACCTCTCTCTGAGGATAAACAGTTCCCAGAGACTCCAGGTGCCCATTCCAGCCAGGACAATATTCAAGAAAATTTCCTGATGAAGGGAGCCCTTCCTTTTTTTTTCATTTTATTATTTTTTTTATACATGTATCCCTCTTCACCCCCTCCCTTCCCTCCTACCAATCCCTCAGAGTCAGCCTTCAGCCTCCCTCTTCCCACCTACCCATGCCTTCCCCCCCAAAAGGGCAAGAAGTCCCAAGGTGGGTCAGCTCAGTGTGGTACACCTTCGTTCTTGACTTTCTGCTCCCTAGGAAACTAACTCCTCCTCCTGTATTTTACCTCCCTCTGGTTCTCTTCAGAAATACCTCTGCTGCTATAACCACCACTATCAGCTTATGTCTCCACAGAAGACAGTATCCCATCAATACAGGCCCCAGGGACGTATCTGACCAGCCTGCAGGGGGCACACATGCTCATTTCCCATTTTACCCAGTTATTAGTCTATAATTAGAAGCAGTTATTTCTCATTTGAACTTGTTCTTCTGCAAAACTTAGAGAATAGGCAAAAAAAAATTTAGCCTTAAAGACATGAGTATTGAAATATCAGAAAGAAACCTGCTCTCTGAGTTTTATTGCATTTTAGTGAGCTAACATCTCTAGAGGCACTCAGTGAAGATGCACAAGTTAATGGGAAACCCTGACTTAAAAATATCACTTAGGAAAATGATCTCTGTCAGTTTCATTGTCAGGTCGTCTTCAGTGGTTTCAGACTTCAAATCACTCACAGCAGAGGGTCTGATACACAAGGGAGGCACCAAAATCAGGTGGTAATAAAATTAAAGGGCTGTCTAGCTTCTGGATTCACCAGAAGGAAAGGACATGTTTAGCATAATGCGCTTAAATTCAGGTCTACTAAGGGATTCATGTTCTCTAGGAAACAGAAGGGAAGGAATGGAGATAGGTTAGTTTCTAGGGGTTCGTAAAGTTATCTGTTGTGTCATATGTTGGGTTCAAAGGTCTATGGAAAAACATGGTCTCTTTAGGATAAATTTTAGCCTTTGAAGATGCAGGGGAGACAGCCTCTGGAAAATTAACTGACCATGGCTATGTAAAGTACTTTTTACTGTATACAGTTCAAACCTTTAGCAAGTCAATTTTCACATACCAAAGTCTCTTATCTGAAGTTCCTCAAAGGGACATAGGCCACAGCAATTCCCAGCCACAGGACTTTTCAGTTTGCTGTGTCCTCCTATAACCAAGTTTTGTAAATAGGCTTTGGACCTCCAGTAAACTCTCAGATAAGATTTACACATTTCAGACAGAAAGTTCCAGACACAGAAGGTAGCACTCACAGGAGGCACATCAAAGCCTGATGCTAACACTCTGGAATCAACCAGCTGCAGAGCTCTGCAGGGATCTCACCATAGTTATCCTTCCCTGTGTTTGCTTTTCTCGAAGACAGGATCCTCTGTGGCCTCTAACTTGCTATGTGGTAGAGACTTACCCAGGGCTTCCAAGGGTGGTTCTCCTGTCTCTGCTTCCCCAGAGCTGGGATTATAAGCATATGTCATTACACTGGCGCCCCCACCCATGTGAGTTCTGAATATTCAACTGATAACATTTTGCAAGCACCTAACTAGTGACTTTGTTTTCTTTTTATTACAATCATAAATTACATCAAACCCCTGTGTCCATGCACACACATGGAACCCACCAAAACTAACCTGCTCTTCTGATTTTAATGGACAGTCTAGTTCCACCAAACCCAAATATATTTTAACCTCTCAAGCTCTTCCTTCAAAACAACACTTTATCCTACTGGAAACAGTTTCTATTCCTCTCTTGAAATGTGGTCTCTCTCCAAGTTCACTTGGTGACTAGCCTAATGATGACTATAATAACGCTCTCACTTTACTGTTCTGCAGGCTCTGCTGGTCCACCTGACTCCCTTCCCAATCTGGGATTCCTTCCTTCTCTCTGTTCTCAGGATTCTCTACACCCTAAGTATCCCCTTCTCTGTACATTCCTTCTTTATTGTCATCTGTTTACTTATTTATTACTCTAGTGTCTTTTGAAGTCTCTTCTTCTACTGCTGTCATTTCAATATTGGATCCCACCTATCTTGGGTCACAACCCTCCTCATTTTCTTTTCAATGCATGATCCTCCTGACTAGATCCTTTGTTATTTTGATGTCTGAACAATCTCTCAAGTTCATTCACTTCTAGTCAACTGGGCATAGACTTTTACAACTCAGTGTATCTGAAATATTATGTCTACATTGAACATGTACAGGCTTTATTTTTTAAAAACTCAACCAACCAGCAAACCAAAACACAGTAAAACAACAAATTAAAAGGCCATATAATTTATCTAGAGATACCAGGCAACTTTACAAAAATGATTTAACATCCACTTGTTTAGTATTTGTTTATGAGTGCTGGGGGTTGAACCAAGTTCCCTCAAGTGATGACTCTTCATAAAAGGTATAGAGAATCAAAATGACATGGAATGTTATAGTCTGAGTGGACAATGGGGTCTCAGCAGAAAGCTTCTCTGCAAAACAGACCTTCCAGATGAATTCCAAATAGGATAAAAGCCCACACATAAGACAGATAGAACAGTAAGTATTTGAAGCAGAAGACAGATCCTGGGCACACATACACTGGTCATTGTCCAGCAGCCACATGCAAGCAGCACAGTGGGACACAGACAACTAGCTAAGGATACAAGATTACTATAGTAAGGCCTGAATAGGGGCCAATACTTGGGAAGCAGGAGAGAATTACGTGTCAGTGTAGTAGGGAGCTACTGGAAGATCCAGGTGACATAGATCTAGTTTTGTTTTGAAATGAAGGCTCTCATTATGTGGCTCTAGGGAGCCTCAAACTTCTGATCCTCCTGCCTTGGCCTGAGTGCTGGGACCATAGGCTTGTGTCATCACATTTGACCTCATCTGCATCTTAACAGCATCCCTGGGCTTCTGTGAGAGAAAAGATGTTATGTATATAGGGTGGGTGTGCAGTACTGGGAGGGGTGGGTACTGAGGACAGCTGGGAGGTCACCCTGGTAAGACATCTGTTGTAACAAATGCCAACCACACATGATTACGTCAGTCTAATGTCTCCCTCATCTCCATCTCTATCCCCTGTTCCATCTTATACCCTAAACCTGTGTGAGTCCACTTCTCTCCCACGTTCCTACATCCATCCTTAGCCCTCCATCCCCAGTTCAGGCCGTCATTATTCCCAGTCTGGATCCCTGCCTTGTCCTCCCAGAATGAGGAATCTGACTCAAACCCTGTCCTGTCCTGGTCAGACACTTCAAAAGTCTGACACTTCTTGCAAGACTCACTTAGTGTAAGCCATGCTTCCCTTCTATCAGTCCACACTGTCCCTCCGATATACACTTTGAAAAAGGCCTGGTTTGTGGTGAGCCCGGACTTATTCATTAAGTTTGTTTTAATTACCCCCTCTGCTTGTCTGTGCATTTGCCACTGTAGCTGACTTGTCTCCTCTCCACTGGACCAAGAAGCAAATACTGAACTCAGATAGAATCTTGGTGCACAACACTGGCCTCAGGACCCTGTTATGTTCATTAAAAAATAAATGGATCAGACTTTACAAATAAAACCTGAAAAGCCAAAAGCAGATCTACAGTTCAGTAATTAAGCTCTGAAGCAGAAGGCCCTTAATAGTAACTTGGATTCTGGGGCTATCTGCTACCTGTGAAGCCACTTTCTGGCTGGCAAACTTGGGACACCATACATCCTCACCTCCCGACAGGGGCAAAGTTCCCTGAGAGGAATAAGCACAGAGATTCAGGAGGTGACTTCTTGGCCAGGATGCCAAGGACTTCTTGGTCCATCCCACTTTCTCTGCTACAGTTCAGGGATCCCATAATATTTAAAATTCTGTCCTTGATCTTCTTTCTTCAATCACTTCGCAACCAGATGGTGCATCTCACAGATAAGGTTGCTGAATTACCCTTCTTCCCCATTCTTCCCTACACAGTCAACTTCCTGCCTCACTTGCTTTATAAACCTCCCTGAGAAAAAAATAAAAATTTCAGCTTGATCAGAACACTGTCATGCTGTTGTTTCTCGCATCTCTTGTCCCCCATTCCTCTCCCGCAGGGTTCGTGCTCCTGTTGAAGACCCCACTGGCAGGGGGAATTGGCACCACAATGTGTGGCTCAAAGATCCCTGGAGGTTTGAGGAACACTGTCACAACACAGAGAGTAGCTATGTGAGAGACATTGGGCCACCATGCAGAGACGCACCAGTCCGGCATAGAATCACCACTGAGAAGCCTGGCTCTGAGTCAAATTCAGGGAACTGAAGATGTGATAGCACAAAGGTAAGAAAAATACTATGGGACAAGCATTTAGTAAAGAGGACTTGATCACAAAGGGACTCAAGACACAAGGAACTAGGGTTAAGAAAAAGGATTTAAGAATTTTTTAGAGTATATTGGGGACCTCTGTCCATGGTTCCCCCAAGAGGGAACAATTGATGAAAAGTGTTGGGCTAGAGTGGGAGATTGTTTTAATGATTATTATTGCACTTTTGGCCCTGAAAAAGCTCTGGTTCCAGTTTTTTCATACTGTAACCTTATTAATGATATTTTGAAGGTTCACAATCATTTCTCTGATTTGAAAATTTTAATTCTTGAGAGAGAAAAGGTCCTCAAAGAGGTTTCCTGACCCACCTCCAGGGCAACAATGCAGCCACCCTCATGCTGTCCCAGATTCAACAAGCATGCTTGAGGGCATGGAAGCACCTGCCCCTTAAGGGGTGCCACCTCCCTGGCAAAAAATCAGACAGGGCCTGGAGGAGCCATATAGTGAATTTGTTAGTTGGTTGATGGAAACTGTGAAACAGCTCTTTGGAGGTGGTGAAAGCAAAAGTCCTTTTGTTAAACATTTGGCCTTTGAGGATGCAAATCCTGCCTGTCAGGAGGCCGTCCACCCCCATAATTGAGGCACCCTCTCTGACTATGTTAAACTTTGCTCTAGCACTGGCTTTTCCCATGCTCTGGGTTTAGCCATAGAGGCTGTGTTACAATGTAGTAGTTTCTTGGTCCCAGACAGCCAGAGGCCCATACTCACAGATTCTGTAGCCCTAGACCTCTTAGCTGCCCGCTGCTGTTTAGACTCCCAGAAATGACTCAGATGCTTATATTAAGTTCATGCTGTTTGGCTTATGGTACAGGCACATTGCTAGCTTGCTCTTACATCTTAAATCAACCCATTTCTATTAATATTTTCCAGCCACGTGGCCGTGGCTTACCTGTGTTCCTTACATGTTGCTCCTTTGGGCTTCTGGCTCCTTCTGTCTCTGAATACGCCCTGCTCCTCCTACCTATTTTTATTCCTTCTCCTACTTTTTCTATGGTGCCTATCATGGGCCAAAACGAGTGATGGATGGACAATGGATTCTGATCCTCTCTCCAACAGCCAGGAACCAGGAAGAGAGCCCCCTCGTGTCCCAGCAGCCCCTTATCAATTGGGTTTCCATGCCCCCCTTCAGGGGCCCGGGGCTCTGGATAAGCGTCTCTGGACCTTATCAGCTGTCACCTGAGTTCCACCACATCTCCCCCTTTTGTCTAACTAAGAAGGTTCTAAACTAAGGCTATGTACAATAGGAATTATTATGAGGTAGTATCTAGGAGAGGATAAAGTAAAAATTCCAATCAAAACTTAACCTATATAAGGTACATCATATAGTTCTAGAATATTGGTAGATGGTAGGGTATATAGATTACTTCAAAGGGTTAATCTGGGAAAGTGGAAATTCAACACCTGAGTGTTCTTATCTAAGGGATAATAGGGTGATAACCTTAAATACCCTTTTTCAACCTTTTCAAGACCTGAGAAGGAAGGTGAATCACCTGAAAGTCAGAAGTACATGGAAGTAGTAGCTTCCAAAATTTGGGAGAGGACAGCAACACAGCTACCTGGACAATCACCTCTGGATTTGTGCACCTTTAGAGCATCTATAATATTGGCTACAGGGCTATGGCATCTGACAAATCTTTTTACAAGCAGGGAAATTTTGGAGGGACTGTCTTATCCTTTCCAGGTAGGTTTCGTCAGTCTCCATCCATCTTGTTCGTCCAGCTTGACACCATGTATGTACTGTCAGCAATCAAGGTAAGGACAGTTCCTTACCTAACCGGCCATTCTCTGCCAAAAGGACAAACTCCAATGGAGTATCCTCGATGCTCAACACCATCTCGCGAAGGGAGCAGTGACACCAAGAGTCATGTCTCTCGTGGCCGAATTTCAAATGTTAAATGCCATATTCTATGGGTCTATGAAATGGTTGAAGATTCCTGTCTATCTATGATATTCTAACCTGTATCCAATATGACTGGGATATGATACCTTAAATAACCTTGCAGGTTTGTCTTGGCTTGAATTATCAGTGATGCCCAACTTTCAGGTTTCTGACCCCTAGTCTCTTTTTAAGTACTTAATCATGTAGCATAGATGAAATATAAATTTTAATGTATCTGTGATACAATTAGTAAAGATAGTTTGATATTCTAAAGTTTATAATCAAGACCAGGCTTGGTATTGCATATCTTTAATTCTAGCATTTGGGAGGTAATGGCAGGCAATTCAAGGTCCACTTGGTCTATAAAGGAAGATCCAGGCCAGCCAGAGCTACAAAGTATGACCTTGTCTCAAAATAGGAGAAGAAAACAAAAGAAAACCCCCCAAATATAGTTATTCATTTCCTATTTATAAAATTTCTACTTGTATGTATATTTGAAAGGATATAGCTTTAAGGGAGTTTTTGAAATGTCTTATGTCTTTTTCTTACTGAAAGTTTTTTTGTGCTTTTTCTCCTTCTGTGAAATTTAGTCCCTCTCACCTAGTGAGATGCTGAGGACCCTGAGCTCTCTCTATATGCAGTGTCTTCTGGGAATGACTGTCCCTGTTCATGTTGCAGTTCTCAGAAGCAGAGTTTGGAGCTCACGAGTGACCTCAACATCCTCCAGATGACCAGGAAAGAGCTTGAGAACCAAGTGGGATCCTTGAAAGAGCAACATCTTCGTGACTCAGCTGACTTAAAAACTCTTCTCAGTAAAGCTGAAAACCAAGCAAAGGATGTTCAGAAAGAGGTAAAGCGGAAAGACATGCTCAGCCCAATTATGGTTGGACTTAAAGCCAAAGGCAAATCAGATATCCATGCTACTTAGAAATAAAGAAAAGCAGAAAGCATATTACCTGACAGTTGACACTTGGAACATCCCAGCCTGGTAATTGCTAGCTGTGCATCATGGTCCATATCAAGAGAATTTATCAAGTGTTTGCTTTCTAACATACAGACATAGAGCTAGTTTTTAATTTTTCTTTCACAGTTGACTGACATGAAAGACCCTCGGTAGCAGATTTCTTGGTCTGTTTAACTATCAGAGAGTGTGTCATATTAAAAGAAGCATTCTTTCAGAAGACAAATTACAAACCAGGACAACACTGTAGTGCTGGAGCTACATGCTCTTGGGAAAGTGGCTAAAAGTCACTTACCCTGCTGTGGTGGCTCATGCTTGTCATTCCAGCACCTGGGAGGTGGAGGCAGGAGGATTGCAATGAGTTCAAAACTTTGCTGAGTTACACAATGAACCCTAGCTCAAAACACCAAAATAAAATGTATGTACAGATGGGCAAGGTGATGTCCACCTACAGTCTAAGCATTTGGGCAGGGGAGCAGAAGCAGGAGTTTAAGGTCTGCCTCAGCTACATAGTGAGTTTGAGAATAGCTTAAGCTGTATGATATCTGTGTCAGAAAATGAACACAGGCAGCAAATGCCTGTTCTGTGGAACTGTATTTTCCCCTTCACTTTCTTTTCATCTTCACAAATATACGCACTTAAGTTTCCATGTGATTTTGCTTATACTTTGATTTTATTAGCTTTTGAAATGATTGTGTTAGGATGGTGAGAGGTTGACTTTGGAAGGGGACTTACCCCCAGGTCTTTCCGAACAGGGAAGGTACATCTTAAAGTTGACAACAGGGCAGTAAAAGTTGTGTTTGCCCCGCTGGCCTTCCTGCACTGACTCCTGGCTAGCATCCTTAGATGCAGGTGTCTGCTCATCAGGAAGTACCAGCTGTAGACTTGCTCTCAGGCAAGATTCTCTGTGAATTAGAAGGAAGTATATGACAGTTCTTTGTCTTTACAAATAAATTTTCTGAAAGTTGTTTTTAGAAAATAAGATTAATGCAAGTTTCTCTTTGCACTTTCCCTGGAGTATCCTGAATTTGGAAATGATTGTTCTTCTGTCTCTGTGCTTGTTTCTAAAGGAAAAACCTGCAACAGTTTTTATATTCATGTGGACACATTGATTTTGAAATGTTCTGCTTCACCTGGTTAAGGATGTGTATTTTAGGAACATCCTCATTTGTTTGAAACACAAATTTTGTGCCAAAGTAAATATCCTAATATTTAATACTGTAAGCACTTTGTGCCCTTCCAGTCCATGTGCCATAATTCTCTCAAAATTTGGGAAGAATTTGTGGTGGGGAGGATGATTCTGTTGTATGTTATTATGGATACATTAGCCATTTGTTGCATTGTTTGCCTGCTTTCGGTCACTGAGTAACCAGTGCCAAATGCTTTAACTGTTCCCACAAATGGCAGTAGCATGTTGTCACAGCATTTCAAGTGTTGCTAGTCTTTGGATTGCATTAAATGCAGCATAATTAAAAATACGTCTGAGCTTGTTAGCATGTTCTTTCCTATTTTCTTGTTCACTGTTTCTCATTGTGAAATGATGTATAGTCATCATATTCCTTTGTAATGTGAAATTGCTCTGTTTGTCCTTCTGTCAACATATTGAATACTAGTCTGTAAGTAAAAGAGTTTTAATAAGGTTTTTATCTCTGTGTAATACACTACAAATACAGTATTACTTTTTAGTAATGCATACTTACTTCTTTTCAACATTTCCCTTTGTTCTTCTTTCTCTCATGGAATCATGCTGAATGTACTCAAAAATTCTGATTGTGTGTCTTAAATACTATCAGAAGTTAAACTGTTGTAAGTTGAGCAATCTCAGATATGATTATTTTTTGTGAAGAAGAGCCACGGGTGTTGGTAATATTATGTGGTATTTCTCTTTTAAAACCAAGCTCACTGGTTTCTTCAAAGTTAAAAAGCAAGAGGGAACAGAGGTGATATCCCAGCAAGGTGTAAATCTAAGGCTGCAAAGGTGACCTTTGTTTTGCTGGTTAAAGCTTTATCTATGGTAATTTTTCTTATAAATAACTCCAAAGAAAAAGTCTGAGAAATAACTGATTCTCAATGCTAAGAGAAAAGAATTGCACATATCTTTATATTTGCTTTTATAAAGCATCCATGTATCATAATTCAGTGAGACTATCTAAGACCCAAGATTTCAAGCAGTGTGTGACATATACTTGCAATCTGCATACTTAGGAAGCTGAGAGATATAGGTCTGTCTGAAAGAGACCAACCACAGACCAACCAGAGAATACACAAAACATCGAATATCTGAGTCTCCCTTGAAAAGACTGACTCAGGATGGGTGTCTGGTTTCCCTGTCTTCTGTTATGGCCAGAGTCCTCCCTATGCACTCCCGTGCTTGAGCCAAGCAGCAGTATCCTGTGACTGCACTGCTTTCTTGTGTTTCTCCTTCCCAGTCTCTGCAATGAAAAGATAGATGATTAAGTGTCTGATGTAGAGAGCAGTCCGGATATAACAATGGTGGAAAGGGAAGGAGGGGAAAAGGTCCGTTGAGAAAGCATTTTTTGACTTATCCTTTTGTTAGCACTGTTGGGAACTGTTTAATGACCACTGAGAACTGATGTGTTCTAAGGTACAGAAGGTAGTCTAGCATCACTGACTTTCCTTGGCAGCCTCTACCTTCTCGGAGAAGTTCATAGACCCTCACATCAACTTAAAACAGTTGTCTCAAACAAAACCTGTTAGTCTCTGGATCATTTTCTAGTGTATTTCACAGGGCTGTTCTGGGAATGTTCTTAAATAACAAAACATTTCTTTCATATCTTCCTTCCCCTTCCTGGTAACCTCTGACCTCTTCCCTTTCCCCTTCTCTCCTAATATCTTTACACGTTTTCACCTCTCTTAGTATTTGTCTTCATTGAGTATTGAGGTTCTCCCCACTCAAAGGTGTTTGCATTTTTTTTAGGAATATTATGTCCTTTGTTAAATTTGGGATATAGGTCGAGGAGAACCACAAAGCTTCCATTCTGTTAAGCCATGCTGAGACAAGAGGACAAGAGGAGGAGCCTTTCTGATAGACTCTACTCATGAGATATTTGTTTTCTATTCAGTCCTTGTCTTCCTTGTCTATTCACTCAGAGATGGCAGAACTGGAGACAGAGGCACGCCAGCAGCAGAGCAGTGTCCCTTTGGGAATCTAGTCTTCAGTATACTGCAGTATCTAGGAATGGAACCAGTCTAGAATTCCAGCTTCTTGGGACCATTAAGAGATCAAGCCACACTGGTTTGACCTGTCTTCAAGGGATAGTTTGTATGAAAGTAAAATGTTATTTATATATATTCATATTATGTCTATATACTACACATGCACATGCACACAGTTTTCAAGAGTAGAAAATGGCTGCTTCCTTTATGGAAACTTTTCTATGAGAAACAGATTTAAGTCTTTTAAATTGGTGCTGCTGGGCTTTAAGTGTCAAATGCCCCAGTCTTTGTGGTGAGTCTGTCAGATGCATTTCTCTGCCTTATTTGTCCAGAAAGCTCCCTCATAGTGCATTGGTGATATTCACTAGTGCTGATGAATAGAAGACTTAGTGAAAGTTAATGCTTTTTATTTCAAGAGTAAATAACTTGGTCAACATGGCTTCCTTTTAATTACCAGAAAATACATTTAGACCTAATGCTGCTATTCAATTAGGACTTGTCTCTACCTGTTTGCCTTTGCTCAAAGGAAAAAAATTCAATTTTTCCCTCTTTTCACTTGATGGAAGAAGTGACCCTTTATATTATAAACAGATGACAACACGGTATGTTCTGTTCTTCGATATTAACACCAGGACAAGAAAATCATTAGATTACAGATTTCTTACTGTGAGTGCCAGGGACTTATCCTTTTTGATACAGAAAGGCTTGACTTGGTGTTAAAAGTTATTAAACAGGGCCTGGTATATGCCTACCTAGAGCCCTAACCTCATACCCATTTTAAGTCAAGCCTGCACACTCTTTTTTCTTTACCTTTAGTATGAAAAGACACAGACTGTACTCTCAGAACTGAAGTTGAAGTTTGAAATGACTGAGCAGGAAAAGCAATCAATCACAGATGAGCTCAAACAGTGTAAAGACAACCTGAAGCTGCTTCGAGAGAAAGGAAATAATGTAAGTGTTTACCAACTCAGCTTAGCTTCCATTAAGAGGGATGTCAGAGGCTTGAGGATGTTTTTCAGAAGACTTCATTATGATTTGGAAAACCAACAGCCTGGGTACAGAAAAAGTAAGCTTTTATTATGAATATCTGTGGTAGAACTATTATGCCAGGGGATTTCTTTCTTTTTAAGTAAGAATTTGCCCCTTTAACTTACACCCATAGAGACCAGGAAATATCTTGGTTATATGAACTGGCTTTTTAGAGCTGAAGAAGGGGAGGGAGGGGAAACAGTGGAGGGTATGTAAAAATTTTAGTAATAATCAAAAAATAATTTAAAAACTTATAGCCATAGGAAAGCTTGAGGCCTGCCTGGTGGAAAACAACCATCAGTAAAAAACTTAGAACTATCTGGTTTTCTCAAATGAGTCATCATATGGCTTTTGCTTCTTTCCTACTGGGAAACAAAGCCTGAGCCACCCAAGGCCATCTAGGAGACATAGTACACACTACTCCTTAGCCTTAGGTTGTCTCAGAAAGTAGAGCTTTAGTATAGTTTTATTTTTATACTAATAATGTACTTTCCCAAAAGCTTTCTGTCTATTTGGCATCTGTCAGTATTTGGTAAATTGATATAGAGCTTTCTAATGTGTGTTTGAGAGAGGGCGGGCAGCAGGTATAGCGATGGGAAGAACATTGGACTGTAAATTTAGTTTGATAACATTTGTTTCTCTCTTGTAAAGGAAGGTCTTTAAAGGTGGTTACACTAAATAAATGTCGTGTTGCTTGTTGTGGGCCCTAACTGATGGATGTTCAGTGTGATTGACTGTGCTCTGAGACACTGCAGTGCTTCCTGTGGTTGTTCAGCTTGCAGCACAAACACAGACAGTGATGTTGCATGGCCATCCAGTTATGCAGTTTTCACAGAACACTCATGAGTTGTGTCCAACTGTCCTTTGCTTACGAAAGTTATAGATTTTAGACAATAAAGGATTGCTGGTTAGGGAGGAGCCTTTTAGAAAGAGAAGGGTTGAAGACTTTATGCTAAACAAAGAATATAGAAATCTAAAATCAGATCACAATGGTTTGGTATCTTTTCTTTTGTGTTAATTCATACCTGATTATAGAATTTCAGTCCACTTCCTGCTAAATTAACCTACAAAGACATCTTGCATGATCAGAATGACCCTCCCTGTGCTGTTACTATATATAGTTATATTACACTATTACCTTCAGGATATATTTACCTTTTTTACAATATAGACTTATATTTCCAAGTAATTTCTTTCCCCTTACAAAATCACATATGTTTAGAATAAAGGAAAGTTGTAAGCTTCAGTAGCCTATTTATCATACATTCTGCCACATCTCTTGCCTCATCGAGTTTACATTATCACAACACATGTATTTTTAAGTATTAAAGCATTACCATTTCAAATGAAAGAATTTCGGTTGGAAGGAAAATGGGTTTCAATGGAAGAACAAAATAGTCCCTATCAGTTGTCATGGAAACATAGGCATTAGCTACAGTACTTGAAATATGAAACAAAAGTAATATATTACCAAACAGAGCATCCTTGCTCTGTCTGAACTTGTTGTGTTTCATTAGGATATTGGGACAAGTACATCAACTATTGCCTCCAGTTGTTCCTCTTGAAACAGTTGTTTCTTAGCAAACATATCCCAGCCCGTTATTCTGGATTGTGTTAGATGTCTTTAAGATGTTTGAATTGGTGCAGAACCTGAAACGGCTACTTCTTTTACTTTAGTCTGCCTTTCCTCCTTCTCCGACCACCCCTGGGGTCTAAATCATCTTATCTGAATTTTTCCTAGCATAAAATGATGCTAATGTCCCTTCCCTTCCTCAGCCCTCCATATTACAGCCTGTCCCAGCCGTACTCATCGGCCTATGCCTGGCTTTCCTGTTTTGGTGTTTCGGTCCATTGTGGTAGAGAAAGGTACAAGCACTGCTGTTGAGTCCATGTCTGTTTGTCCCGTCACCTGTTTGTGCCATATTTGTAATAGAGTGCATGGCAAAACCACACGGGTATTTTGTTACCTGACGCAAACCCTTCATTTAGTATGCTGTGTATTTGTGTCATATTAATGAACAATCAACTGATCACATAACATTGTGTCTTGTTTCTTTTGTAGTAGTGCTAACCATGAATTAACCTCTCGCTAACCTTTTGTTGATATGCTTTCATTAACTGAGTCTTTATCTCTAGCAAACTGGAGTAAGCAGTGAATTTCTGCAATATCACCCACCACCCATATCCCAGTTATGTGTTCAATCAGATTTGAATGAGAAATGAAGAGTTTGCATATTTGAAATTTTCAGCCAGCTGTGTTACCCTTCCTTTTCCTTCCCTTCCATGGTGTAGAATTTTTCCCCTTTAATCCTTTGCCTGTTTGTTGTGAAGATGAGAGAGAGATTAGTGTAATGAACCATTGGCTTACAATTTCAAGATTAATGAGACTTTACTTGTATGATATAAGCACGCTCTGATATGCAAATGAAGATTATTTCTCAAGAATACTATCAGAATACCAGTAAGAATAAAGGTAGCAACCAAATTAAATGGATTTTATAAACCCTGAAAGCTGACTGGGAAGCCTATCTGTGCTTTGTCTTTAACTGAAAATAGAGCATGTTTATCAGAGGAAGAACTTTGGTTTTCATAAAAAGCAAACTTTTCAGCAGAAGTGTACTGTAGGGGTACAGTAAATGTAGCAGGCACAGCCCAGAATTATAGTTAGAAGTAAGTACTAAGTTTCAACTGTCACAAAGTTGAAAGCTGTCTAGGACTTCCTCAGTGTTCAGGCTTCTTCATAATGGTCCTGCTAGTATTGTTCTCCGTCATTTTCCTTTCTTCCTACACCAATATAATGCAAGCACAGAGTTTTCCAATGATTATTTAAGTATGTGGGACTCAGTTCACCAAGGGATTAAGTCTGTATGAAAAGAGAGGGGAGAGTGTGATATTGACTCTTGGTTTCTTTCCACACAGAAACCCTGGCCCTGGATGCCCATGTTGGCGGCCCTGTTCGCGGTGACAGCCATCGTGCTGTATGTGCCAGGTCTGGCCAGAGCTTCTCCGTGACAGTGTCTTGAGTCTGTACACCATCCTCCCTCTAGAAGCTGGCGTCACACTCATGCTGGGGACAAGCAGAAGCATATTCTTCCTTTTTACCTCTTAAAACAGCAAAGTACAAGAATACAGCTGTAGGGTCATTGCTTTAACTTATATAAAAATATATCTGTCTATATAGAGGATATAAAGTTGTGAATTTATTCATTTTTTCATGTAATTTTTAAATTAGTATGTTGAGATTCTGAATATTATGGTGGCCTAAAGTAGGCTTCTTAGTGCACCAAATTATTTATACCATAAATTTATAGATATTTTACTTTGAATTCTGATGGCCACACAATTAATTTTTCTGATTTGATAACTACTCAAAGCGAACAACCAATACATACATGGGAAGAGAGGCCCTGTGTGCTCAGTGCCTATGAGTTTGAATATATATACACACACATATATTTTTTTTTACATATTTACGCCATTTTTACTTGTTATAAAACCACTGAGCTATTGGGAACAAGACTTAGACAATTATTTGTGTGGGGCTTTTCTTTTTCTTTTTTTTTTCTTTTTAAGAAAAAATACATTTGGAAAGTATTCTGTTATAATGATAATTTGGGGAATACATACATGTTTGTTCAGCCTTAATGTGACTTGAAGATGTGAAGGACATCAGCTTTGAAAAACTTTCCATGAGAGTTTGTATTTTCTTGAGCAAACTGAAATATTTCTGGGAGCAAAAACAAAATTGCATAATTTCAGTGCAATCAACCAAACTGTTGAGCGAATTGGAATGTAGCTTACTAAACCTCATGTATTTAAATAATGTTTTCTTTAAAAATCAAGTTACCTTCTCATATACAGCAGTTTAGAAAGCATGATTTTTTTTTTCCGTCATCTGTTCCTCCAAGCATGTTTAATTGAAGGAAGAATTATATCTGTTTAGATAAGCTTTTATTGACTTAATTTGGTTATGATGTGGAGCTAATTCACATTCAAAATGAACTGATGTTACCTACCAAGATTTCTTGCTTGGGAATACAAATGGTTATTTCTTTTTATTGTTAATTGGGACAGCCTGTTAATTAGTAGCACTATTCCCAAGATTGGTAGTGTTCCATGCACAATGACACACCTAAGCACTGCTTGACATTTAAAACACAGAGGTTAAAGTTTAGCTGTGGTTTTGTGCAGCACCATAGTGATGTCAGTATCTTAAAGTATCACATAGTTCTTTTTTTTTTCCCAGTCAGTAAAGACTGGGAGGGAGTGTCAGTGAATTGGCTTGAATGTTCTATGAGAATACCCAGATCTAGCCAGATACTGAGATAGGAGTTTAGGATACAATTTGCCTTGTGATGTTTGGGAGTCATTGTTTTTACTTTAAAGGTTGTATTTAAAACAATTTGGGATTGCTGCTGGGAGAATCACTAGATTTATGGAGGAATTAACCACAAATGACTTGTAGAAAATGCTGTCATATAGTTAATTTCCCATTCTCTGTTGCAGGAAGCCACTCCACCACAGAATGCTAATATGCCAGTGGTACCTAGTACCTCTTGTATATAGTTATTGCAAATACTGTTCTGAAATGCATAACTTCAAAATTACCTTTTTTAAAGTAAATAATTGTTTGAAATCTATTTTGTAAAGATAAAACGTACAATAGAATTTCTGGAGTACAGATTAAACTATTTGCACTAACACACGTGATGTGCATGATTTAATAAAATAATTTTAATCTCCCTATGCATGTTTGAGTTATAATCATTGGGATTCTTAGTGCTGGCTCTCCTTTCAGGTGTCCTTAGCCTCTTCTTGAAGTGACTTGGTGTTAAGGAATTGTTAGATGTTCACTGGGGTTTATAAGAAACCAGAGCAGTTTCCTCTCAAGTTTTACTTAACTCACTGTTGTACCTTTCTGCTTTCAATATGGTCATTGTTGAAATGTGACGACGCTAAACATAAGGCCTAGTGTCAATATTTACTTTACTCAAATCAAATAAATGGGATTTTGTAGTTATTTCTGATTTTTTTCTCGGGAATTTAAATAAGCCTGTTCACAAGCAGTATCTGCAGTTTTTTTTTCCAGGTTAAACAGAGCAAGCGTGTTACAAGATAGTAGTGCTCACTGAATTTAAAGCACTTCAGCTAGAAATTGCATGTTAGTTTAAGGCCACTGGGACTACAAAGTTAAGACCTTATTTCAAAATATCAACAGCAACAAATTCAAAACAAAAGAACATGATGTTTAACAGGATAAAGACCTATATTGGCGTTTATCTTTAAGTTTTATCATTGTTGTTAATGAGGCACAAGCCACCTTATTTTCTAGGAGTTTCCTTTTCATCCTCTAGAAACTGAGAAGAAAAATGTCTATGTTTTTGGTGGTGGCATAAATATTAAAGAGCTAATGTATAAAAGTAATACCATTCCAGTGATTATGGAATGTCATAATGGAAATGTATTGCAAATGGTAAAGTTTTGGGCCATGACAGCCACCATAGAAGAAGTAGGAGGAGGAATCAGAATAGGTAGGAAAGGAAGGGTGGAGTCAGAGGAAGACCAAGCTAAAGCCCAAAGGAGCAACATGTAAGGAGCACAGGTGAGCCACGGGCCACGTGGCAGACATATTAATAAAAATGGGTTGATTTAAGATGTAAGAGCTAGCTAGCAATGCGCCTGAGCCATAGGCCAAACAGCATCAAGTTAATATGAGCATCTGAGTCATTTCTGGGGGCCTGAGTGGTGGTGACGGGCAGCTAAGAGGTCTGGTGCAGCAGGGTCTGGGTCTCTGGCCGCCAGGACCAAAGAAACCCCACTGCCGCAGATGCTTTTGGTAAGATTGTCATTTTTACTGTGTTGATCCTACCTATCCAGGAGCGTGGGAGATCTTCCCATTTTCTGATATCCTCTTCAATTTCTTTCTTTAGTGACTAAAAGTTTTTGTCAAACAGGTCTGCTACTTCTTTGGTTAGAGTTATGCAAAGATATCTAATGCTATTTGCATTATAAAGGGTGATGTTTCCCTTATTTCTTTTTCAGCTCTTTTATCCTTGGTGTATTGGAGGGCATTGATTTTTTTGAGTTACCTGCCACAATGCTTAAGATGTTTATTAGCTATAGGAGTTCCCTGGTAGAATTTGGGGGGTCAGTTATGTATATGATCATATCATCTGCAAATAGAGATAGTTTGACTTTTCCCTTTCCAACTTGAGTCCCCTTAATCTCCTTTTGCTCTCTTATTGCTTTAGCTAAAACTTTGAGAACTATATTTAATAGATAAGGAAAGAGAGGACAGCCTTGTCTTGTTCCGGATTTCAGTGAAATTTGTTTTGAGTTTCTCCATTTAGTTTGATGTTGGCTGTTGGCTTGCTGTATATCGCCTTTATTATATTTAGGTATTTTCCCTGTATTCCTGATCTCTCCAGGACTTTCGTCATGAAGGAGTTTTGGATTTTGTCCAAGGCTTTTTCAGCATCTAATGAGATGATCATGTGATGTTTTTTCTTTCAGTTTCTTTATATGGTGGATGATATTCAGTTTTACATATGTTAAACCATCCCTACATCTCTCAGATGAAACCTATTTGAAGCCAGTGAATGATTCTTTTTTTAAAATATGTTTTTGGATTTGGTTTGTCAGAATTTTATTGACTATTTTTGCATCAATGTTCATGAGGGAGACTGGTCTATAACTCCCTTTCTTTTTTGGATCTTTGAGTGGTTTGTGAATCAAGGTGATTGTGGCCTCATAAAAGAGTTCAGTAATGTTCCTTCAGTTTCTACTGTATGGAGCAGTTCGAGGAGTATTGATATTACTTCTTCTTTGAATGTCTGGTAGAATTCTGTACTAAATATACCTGGTCCTGGGATTTTTTTTTTAACTTGGGAAACTGTTAATAACAGCTTCATTCTCCTTTATTTGGTTATTGGTCTGTGTAGGTCTTTAAGCTGATCTTGATTTAATTTTGGTTAGTGGTACCTGTCCTGAGAGCTGTTCATTTCTTTTAGGTTTTCCATTTTAGTAGAGTATAGATTTTCAAAGTATGATCTGATAATTCTCTGGATTTCCTTGGTGTCTGTTGTTATGTCTTCCTCTTCATTTCTGATTCTGTTAATTTGGATACTCTCTCCCTCTCTGCCTCTTGGTTAGTTTGGATAAGGGTTTGTCTATCTTGTTGACTTTTTCAAAGAACCAGCTCTTTGATTCATTGATTCTATGTATTGTTCTCTCTGGATCCTTCCATGAGCTCCTAGTGTTATTTTACACTTCTGTAGGGCCTTCATCATGCCCAGCTTCCACTGTTCATTCATCAGCTCTTATATGTGTTATCTGTTTTATAAATTATAACATAATCTTTCATAATTGTACACTTAACCTGTTTTAGGAAAGATATATTAAGAAATGTATCTCTATTGCCTTTAGCTGGTACATTTTAATCCTTTTAAATGAATACTTCAATTAATATGGGAAACAATTGAAACTACAACAGTTTTGGAAGCTTGGTCAATAGAATCACTAAAATACAAAGACTTTTAAGAATCACTCAAAAGAGTGAAACTGCCATGCACTTGATAGTAATAAAAGTAATAGTGATAATCTTTTCTCAGAGAACTTGCGATTACACAAACATTTGAGAAATGAATGTTAGACATGAACACTGTGCTGTGGGTGAAGGATAGTTGTGCTCATGAGCTACATCAGAACAAACAAATGTAAAATTAAAATTTTTTTATTCGCTGTGAAAGAATATTACCATTGTGTACTTTTTTTGGAAAGAAAAACATGACTAATCATTTGAAGTAAAGACACCTGGCTATAACAATGTAGGGGGATTAGGTTGTTCCATTGTAAATAATTGTCCCTGCCTCTGAGTTTAATAAAAAGCACTGATTGGCCAAAGGCAGACAGGAAGTGTGGGCGGGGCTACCAGACTAGAAGAACTCCGGGAACTGGAAGAACAGAACAGAATGCCAGAGCGAAGCCACAAGAAGCAGAGGACAACTATGCTGCTCTGAGAAAAGGTACCCAGCCGCATGGCTGAACAAGATAAGAGACATGGGTTAGATTAAGGGTAAAGATTTAGCAAGTTATATGCTTGGACCTTATGCTGACCAGCCTAAAATTATTGTTAGAATCTGTGTGTCTCTGGGGTCTGTGAGTCTGCGGGTCTAAACCTTGAGGTTAGGCCCAAAAGTCCAGGCCAGAAACCTCTTACTACATAACAATGCTGCTGTAAGACTAATAGAGATTGGGACAAGTCAATAAGAGATCATTGTGGAAGCCTGGCATTCACACACTCTCTCATTGAGAGTCATATTTCACACAGATCTCAAAAAATTCTAAAAATCTTGATAAAAGTAATGTGCACCGCTGCCCAGACCATAAGAAGAAGTGCTCTCACCAAATCTTCCTCACTAATTCTTATGAAGTCTTCCTGGAACAAACACCAATTCCTGTCACTGTGCTTTGAGAGTGAGTGGGAGACTATGTCTTTTTCCTGTCTGGGGAAGTCTCTTGTTATGTAACTTAGTTATTTCTAATCAGAAACCAAATTAGTGTTCAATGTTATCACCCAGTTGTCTATAATCCAATTAGAGTTTATCTGTAAAACCCATTGATGTGTTAGTCTGCTCTAAGGGTGATTTTTGCTCAGCCAGAGAGGTTTCTCACAGGTAGAAATGGGGTCAGGTTCTGGGACCTCACCCTTCCTGAATCTGATGCTTGAGATTACTAGCCTTAGTCTCCAGCCAGAGGGCTGAGGAGTTGGTAGAGATGTAGTAGGCAGAGGCCTCAGCTGTGCAGGCTAAGGCAGTGCAGTTTGCAGAGTTTGCAGGTAGATCTTACTTCAGCAGGAAATTCAATGTTTTCAATGTTGCAGCTACCATGGATGAAGTGTGGGAAGATCATTATGCCCTCCCTCCCCGGGGGGCGTGGCTACCAGCCCTATCTCTGCCCCCTTGTCCTCTCTGCTTCTTTTTCCTGTCTAACTGCCTCTGCCTCCAAGTTGTCAACTTCCAGGAGCCCAGGATGCAGCTGCTGCATGCCATCTGAATGCTTGAGACACAGCCTCTTGGTTCCATTGCCTTGAGGCTGCCACTCTTCTTGCTTTGCAGCGTTGCATTACTTGGTAGACCTAGCACTTCCTGCAAAGCGTGTCTCCTTGGCAGCCTTGCAACTATTGAGATTCTGGGCCAAGAGATATTCTAATGACACCTGAGCCTATCCATGCCATGACCTAGGTGGAAGCCATGTTTGGAGGCAGGCTGAGCCCAGAGCTGTGGCTGGTTGCAGCAAAGATATAGAGATCCAAGTGCTTATCCTTGTGTACCTATTGAAGTCACAGGATCACTTTGAATATCTAAATTCTTCACCCAATAGGATGTAGCCTCAACTGCTGCCTATTCTATCCATGAAGTGACTGATTAATAAGTATTGCAGAGAGAAAGGTACTGCTGAGAATTTGTTCCTAGTGATAGGCTTCCTCTGACTGGGCTGAAGAGAGCAGAAGCCATCCTCCAAGCCATACAAAAAGGGATAATATAAGTCAAGAATAAGGCTGGCATGTATGGTGGATGTTCTTACAGGAACTCTAAATAGTCATATGTAATTAATGCTAACAGCATGTGATCAATCACAATTAAGGTGCTTCTCTGGTCTGACTTTTGAGAAGATTCTCCTGACCTTCCATGTGCATATAGAATAAGGTTGAAATTCATCCCTAGGGCTATGAGTGCAAATCCATTTTCCCATCTCAAAATTTTAATGGTTAGGAAATTCATAGATAAATATATTACATTGAAGCTAACTTTGTTTTATTTAATTAAATAATAAAATTTAGAGTAGCAATTGGTATGGAAAGACAGCATTCAGATCAGTTTGTTGACAGGGTGATATGGTATATTAATCACAGAGAGTATGTGTGTCTTTGTAAAACAGTAACATGAAAATTCATGTTGGGTTCAGCAAAAGCAGGATCTCCTGCTCTGGGACAGATGTGCTGCTCTGCAGCATCTCAAGAGTTATTTTCACATTTCACTGACTTGTGCAAACCCTTCTTTCATAGAGTAATTTCTTGGCATTTTCATCACACTGAGTTTCCATGCATAGCAACTTATCAGGGCAAGAATTCATCATACCTCACAGGTCCAGGTAATCTTGTGGATAATAAAGGATTTTAGTAACATAATTAATATTCCACAAACTGTAAAATCTTTTAAAGAGTTTGCTAATAAAAGTAGGACCATTACCAGTGGAAGACCTAGAAAGGACATGCATAAAGAGCTATTTGACAAAGTCAAGTTTTAAATATGAGACGATGGTATTTTTGGAGATGCCCGTTCCCCATGCTATACATGAGTGTGCTGTACAGCAGCTAAGCTGCAATGAAATCTGAGCATAGACCTCTACATCCCTGACAGTGGAGAAAGAATAATTACAGATGGAAACATCCAAATGCTCCAACTTACACTAGTTGCTTTTTTGTTTAAGCCCTGTTGTGGCCTCAAGAGAATTTGAGCAATGTGGAATTATTTTGGCATTTCATGGCCACTATATATATATATATATATATATATCCAGAAGTAATATTTTTAAATCTCTTTTTTTCTAATTTTGCTCTTGTTTTTAAATGCACTTCAAGCTTGTTTACATTGCTATTTATTTTAGCTTTTTGTGTTAAATGAGAATATAAATGTTAAAAACCAAGTTTTAGTAATTACAAATAAAAGGAATATGGAAGGTGTCTGGTCTCCCAATGTGGGAAAGTCAAAATAAAAATGTCTCCATTGTTTATGTTAAAGGCAAGACAAAATTTCTTTCTGCTAGTACTGAAAGCTCACTGATGTGTGGGTGAGTTATTAGAACAGGCATTGGCATGGAAAGCATCTAAATTCTTAGTAACAGACAACTCATTGCACCAAGCCTTTGGGGAATCCTTCTGCTAGCAATCTGAGTCAAGACTGCCTTTGGATTTTCTCCTAGGCAAGTTCTTTAATGTCATGTTTTAAAGGAATTGGATTTATTATCTTTTATATATCCAATTGCAATTGGAGTTCTTAAAATAAAGGAATAGGAAGTTGTTTCATGGAAACCTGTCTTGAGAGTTCATTTCTTCTAGTGTAAAGTCTATCAGCAAGGTGAATTCTCTGTGTACACAAACTCAACTCATTTTTAGTCATTAGTTTAGGCCTTGCCTTGAAAATATGAACAGGATTGTAAGTGAAGCCTGTCTCTATAAATTGATTTACATTTGTAATTAGTATGACTAGAAGCGTAGTTCAGACACATCATCAAATTAGATTATTTATGTGGTTATGAGAATTAATATGTATGGCCTAATTGTCTTGAGCAGTTTATAACTAATTGGAAGCTTTTTCTATGATTTGGACTTTGTAATTTTTCCCTGTTGACTTTGAGTTTTACAAATTTGGATTGAAGATTAAATTTAAGATCCTTCAGCATAAATTATAAAACATAAATAAATACAGTCTTTAGAAGGGAACTTTATTTTTTTCTCTTTCATGGTATACCATTAGAGAACATCACAATCTCTCTTATGACTCAGTTTATACATGTAGCTAAAGCCTAACAAAGTTGTGAGAGGCAAAGAGGCTGGACATAATATCTCAGAGTTTCTGTTAGCCTAAGTAGACTGTAGGAATTTATGAGCCTTACATTTTTATCAAATATACTAGATTTACCAAGACATGTTTCTTATTTAAATTTTCTAGAAGCTTGGTGTTTAACAGTTTGCAAATACATAGGTGAAAAGACATCATCTTTTAAATCAGTTTTTTCTAACCTGAGTAGACTTAACCTTAGGGGTTTCTCATGATATGAAATTCCATTCTACTCCAAAAGTATTTTGAGAATCTACAGTTGCCTACTTGTTCTATAAAGGATGTACAATAAATCCAGGGGATTAGTGGGTCCAACAACTATTATAGTTGCTGTTTATTTATAGATTTTAAAGTGTTAGCCTTTTGTTACAAGTTTTCAGCTAATTTTTGTCATATATTTATAAATTTTAACCATGCCCCAGGAATTTACAAATCCAAAAACAAATTTTACATCTTTAAAACTATTTTAATCAATTTACATATCAACCACTCTTTGCCCTTCTACCCCAACTCCCACGTGCCAGTCCTGCCTCACCCCAACCCACCACCCCTTCCACTCCTCCAAAAATGTAAGGCCTCCAGCTGGGAGTCAAAAAAGCCTGGTTTCTTAAGCTGAGGCAGGACTAAGCACCTCCCCTCTGCATTAAGGCCGAACAAGGCATCCCACCATATTGAATAGGCTCCCGAAGGCCAGCTCATACATCAGAGATAGATCTGCTATCACAGACAGTGGCTCCTCAATCAGACCAAGATACACAACTCACTCTCACAGAATCACTCTGAAGCTTACAGGTATAAAGTAGTCTTAACATGAGGATCACATTTCTAAAGACTGCACAAAGAATGGGAATAAGAACAAGAAGGGGTCCCTGTGTGAAAGGTTCTGATGGTGTTTTCAAGAGCTGCTCTACCACATCTGACCAGTCATTCTAAGCCATTGCTCTGAAAGGTCCAACCATAGGCCAACAGTGTACTAAAGATGAGTGACTTAGTTCCAATCAACATAATAACATACCTATATATTATTTGGCATTCTTTGGGAGAGTGTTTACAGAGAAGGCCTTTGCCCCAAATAAAACCATATCACATTATTTCTGGGCTTCAAAGGAGCTTTATCTTGCAGGATTTAGTCACAATATGGTCATTGCATTTATCCCCAAGGAGTTCAGATATGCACGATTTTTAATAGGATTGTGTATAACAGGTCATTACAGACCGCAATTTTTTGCTTGAGCCCACATTTCCCTTACCTCAACCACTATTTTCTCTATCTGGCCTACTTATGTTGCAAGATTTCACTTTTACCTCATTTTTTCCTAAGGAAGCAAAAATTTCTCATATATTTTCTTACTTCTTTCTTTCCAGTTTTACTAAGGTAAAAATAAATTATACTATGACTACAACAAACCAGAGTGAGGAAAACGTTAATCATTTCTAATTTTTATTTATAATTTGATGTTTCTGAGGGTTTTGCCTGTTTGTATTCCTGTGCACCATTTGCATGCCGTGTCCAAAGAGGTCAGAAGAGAGCAATGGGCTCACTGCAGGGAGAGTGACAGGTGCTTATGAGCTGATATTTGAGCCCTAAAATTCACAGAGATGTCCTCTGAAAGAGCATCCAGTGCTCTTAACTGCTGATCCATGTCCAACAACATACATACATTCACCCAGCCAGCTCCAAGTCCAGATAGCTGCTGACACATGTTCACAGTCACCCCTAATGGGGCAGCAGGGGTACAGCAGGTACAAGGGGCCTAACCTCCTACTGCCAGTTGAGGAAGCCTTTGGTGAAAATTGAGAGCATATCTATGGACTGCTTGTTCAGCAAGAACACGAATCATATACCCCTCCCCCAACACACACACACACTGGCAGCAATAGCACACAGCAGCACCACCACCAGCAGCATCAGAATCATAATAATGGATCCTAGATCAACTCTATGCCCTACAAGACCAGGATGTTCCAAACATTTGAGGAAAGCAGCATAGGCAAGTAACAGGAGAAGTGCCAGTCATCAGGAACTTCTGCAGGCTGCACAGTCTCACTTGGCCCATGTAGGAGTCAGAGCTCTTCTACACCTGTACAGATCACTTTCTGCCCTATGGCCAGGGCTGTTATTTCATGTACAAAGCAGAGAAGCTGCAGGGTATATTGTGGGCTCCGGTCACATTCAGAGACTGCCTGCACTTTGTCTATAGCACAGCCTCAGTTTCTTGGGTTTCCATCTCAGCCATCATCAGCTGGCTGGGAGTCTGGGGTTGCTCAGCTGCTAGAAAACCACACTTCGTGCATTCTGCCAGCATCCTCATACTACTGGGTTTATCCTGTTTCATATATGCCTCTCCCTGCTCTTGCAATTCAGAGAAGCCTGCCTCTTGGCACCCCCAATCTGCTATGTCTCTGTAGTGGCTGCAGTGGCATCTACTCTGCTCTATATCCCCACAATTATGGAGGACCTACTGGTCACCAGAGCTTCCTGAGAAGCCTGATGTGTGGCCTCCTGCATCAACAAAGGCTTTGCCTTGGGCGAGAGCTGAGAAGCCTCAGAAAATGCCTCCTCAATTAGAAGTTAGAGGCTGTAACTGCAACCTATTAACAGCTGGCACGAGGTTGTCATGAGAGTTGCTGTCCCTGGTTCATCCCCTCTTGACTCATGCTTTCTACCCTAACTTTGGTTTCCTGCTGCCTAGCTGTCTGTCCCAGTTGCCAGGGATTAACACTGCCCAGAGATACAGGACTTGTGGGACCAAGACAGCTACCCTAGCAGCTTGCTGAGCTCAGGCTCCTCAGAGGTTTTGAATCTCCAGCCTAGACCCAGAGTTCTCAGACTATCAGTCTTCACCCACCTCTCCATGTCCAAGGTCTGAACCCAGGACAGGGTGGGGGCAAGGTGCTGTGGGGGCACTGGGGTGGAATGGCACTTGAGAAGGACAACTTACAGGCCTTCTACTGGAAGACTGCTAGGAGGGGCCTACGCCATTCCCTTTTGTTTTTTCATTCATTGTTATTAGTATCATTGTCATTATTAATGTCACCATAATTATTATTGATCACCAATTTTATTAGTATACAAATAAAAGTCAACAAATTGTATAGGTGAACGTTATTTTCTCTACAGGGAGGCTGTGATGCAGGTAGAACAAAATATGTCAAACACTTGCTTAGGTCTCAGATGAGTTTGGAACTATGGGAAAAATCATCTTAATACCAGCAGCTACCAAGCACCAGTCCATATTTTTTCTTGTTATTGTTTGTTTGTGTAAGCCTGGATATCATGGAAATTGTTCTCTGTGAACACACAGAGATCTACCAGTCTGCCTCCCAAGTGCTGGGAGTCATGTTTCTGTGTCCTGCCCAGGTCACAAAGGCTTACATGAACTATAAAACTGTTCGGCTTACGGCTCAGGCTTATTACTTGCTCACTCTCCTGTCTTAAGTTAGCCCATTATTCTTATCTATGCTTAGCCACGTGGCTTGATACCTTTGCTCAGAACAGCATTCGCACCTTCCTTCCTCTGCTTCTGGCAGGCATCTGTCTCCTCTTCCTCTTTCCAGAATTCTCTTTGTCCTGTTGCCCTACCTGTACTTCCTGTCTTCCCAGCTTCTGGCCAATCAGCATTTTATTAAACAAATATTTATAATGTACAAGAGCACAATCCCACAGCACTGGGACTAAAGAACTTTCTTGAACTGTTTTATCCATCTGACAAAGGGTTAATCTCTAAAATATGTACAAAAAATACAAAACTAGACATCAAAATACCAAATAATCCAGTTAAAAATGTAGTACATAGAATTCCAAACTAAAAAGTCTTTAATGGCTAAAAGACACTTAAAGAAGTGTTAAACCTCCTTAGCTATAGGGAAATGCAAATCAAAACAAATCTAATACCATCTTACAGCTGTCAGAAGGGCTAAGACATAAAGTACTGATAAAAGCCTATACTGGAGAGGATGTTGTTCTTAACATATTCTATAGGCAGAGGCTATTTTAAGGCAAAGTGTTTTAAGCGAAACAGAAAAAGGGTTATCCTTTAAAGTGGAAACTGAAAGCTCTACGTAGCTAAATGTGTGGTGATGTATGTGGTTTTATGTAGGTTGTTGTTAACTACCGAGCCATCCCTCCAGCCTACAATTGTGTATCTTTGTGACTAATTAACTCTGTCTTTTACTGTGGTAACATATTACCTATTTGTTCCTCTCCATGCTTATCTTAAATTCCATTACATATATTTGATGTTTATATCTAGATGAGTATTCTTTTGTTTAGTATTTTCTTGGTATATGATTCTTTTTCTTTCCCAAACATCTTTGACCATGTGTTTAGCCATATATCTTGAGAATAACCCATGGCTATTATTTTTTGAATTGAGCCTGAATGTAGATGTGTATGATTTCACTTTTCATGGGCATGGGCATGTTTAACACATTAACTTTTATTATGACTAATTATATACTTGGATTTATTTCTATCATCTTGAGCTAAGTAGTTGTCATGGTGGTAATTTGCCCTCTCCACCATGTTTCCCTTGTTTCTCTATCTCCTCTTGATTTATTAAGTTTTGTCCTTTATAGGTTTTGGAGTTACACATTTTATTTCCCTTATTGTGTTGAGTATCTCCCAATGTAGGCAGAGTTTTTCTATCCCAACAGCCTGCTCCCAAATAACAGACTTGGAGACTTAACATAAATTATACATACTTATGTGATAGCTCAAGCTTGCTAGTAGCTAGCTCTTCATTTAAACAAACCCATATTTCTCATCTAAGCTTTGCCACACAGCTCATGGTCTGTTATCTCATTTTCTATATGCTCTACTTTCTTGATGGCTGGCTGGTATCTCCTCTGACTCCACCCCTCTTCTTCCTATCATTCTCCTAGTTTGGTTGTCCTGCCTATAATTTCTGCCTGGCTACCAAGCAATCAACTTAAAAAAAAAAACAAAACAATTGGAGTGACAAATCTTTACAGTATACAAAAGGATTACTCCACAACATCCAAATATTTCACATACATGTTAGTAACAGTTCATTATATTGAAGACTATCATCTATAAAACAGTCCTATTGTAATATAACTTCCTGGTTATAAATCCCCCTTTCCTGGAATAGAATTCAGAACTCCCAACTCAGCTCAGGTGGGTGGAAGTCACCCACAGGCCAGCATGGGTCCTCAAGGCCTGAGCTGTTGGAAAGACATTCACAGGCTCACATGGCACTGAGCAGAAAGGTGACATTATGTTGAGCAAATGTGTGGTAGAGAAATGGGAGAGAGAGAAGTAGAATGTGTGTGCTGTGGAAAGAGGTAGAATGGAAGAAGTGAAGGTTGTGAGGAGCAGGATGATATGAGTAGCTTGTCATACTGGCCCTGGGAAAGCTGGCCCTGCCCTCACTGGATACTGCAACAAGAAGGATAGAGGAGGCCCCAACCCTCACAGGAGACCTGGCTACACCCCTCACCATAGGTGTAGGAGAGATGGCTTTGCCCCATATCTGAGGCAGGGCAGCCCAGCAGCCAAGTCTGACCTGCTTAACTTACCACTCAGGCCCACATCCCGGGCCTTGTGTTGGCCCACCCTAACATCTGCCTCATCAATGACCTACTGGAGCATGTGAAGGGACTGGTCTTGTGGAAATATACAGACTGATGACCATACCAGAGGAGTTTTGGTGAGGACGCAGTGATGATGGTGTACCAGAAACCAGAGACCTGAGCCAAGCTCTTTGCAGTGAACTTTTGGCAGTGAAGCTGATGAGACAAAAGGATATACTGCACGACACACAGTGACTCCCAGTGCGACTAAGACAAAGGTAGAGATGTTGGAGGGGTGGGAAGGATGGAGGAGCAAAGTGGTTTGTTTGGTTTGGCTTTATTTTCTTTAATTTTCTCTTTGGTGGGGGGGCAGAGGGGATGCTGCAAGGGTAAAGAATGAATATGGAAGAAACTGGGAAGTGAGCAGAGTCAGGGTGCATGATGTAAATCCCCAAGAATCAATAATTACGTTGGGAAAAGAGAATTCAGAACTCTTCTTTTCTGCTTCTCTTGAAACTAGCGAGGCCTGTGGTATAGGCCATGCAAACCAGAGAGAGCAGTCACGTGTGGGGCATGGATTGCACAAGCTCTGAGCACAGCATCCACTTTGATGGCTTAAAGATTAGGTTTCTGACAGAGAATCATCGCTGATGTTGAAAGCAGAAGAAAATGAAGCAAAGTTGAGCTTCTGGTATTTGATGCTTGATGGAAATAGTTTATCTTGTCAGTTCTGTTGTGTGTTTATGATGCTTTTGTCTTTTAAAGCTCAACCTTGTTCTTTCTAGCTTTCCCAATGACTCTGTACTGTTCTCATTTTAAGAAACTCCTACATGAACCCCCCCAAATAAGGACCTTAATGAATATATTTTGCCAAGTCTAAAGCCAGTGAATATTTCTATTCTGAGTAAGTCTAGTACATCTTAACTCTGAATTGCCTCCTACAATAAGCTGTTATATTCCAAAGGTTAGTAGTTCAACTGCATCTAGTTTTCAACTCTAATATATCAGCATCTAAAAAACTACTATAGCTGTAGATTGACTAAAATATTTACTAATTCATTCATTTATTTTTTCATCTCTAATCTCATCTCATTTCTTTCATGGGATTTAACCCCCCTTCTCTTATTAGATTATATTTCTTAGGATTTTTCCTTCCTTCTTTTAAAGGTACAGTTTATATCATAAACTCCATAAGTAGCTGAGAATGATCCACTGAAGATAATCATCTTGTTTCTATTTCCCCAGGCCTGGGATTTTTAGCATGTACCACCACACTCAGTTTGCAAAATGCAGGGGTTAAATCCAGAGCCTTGTGCATACAAGGCAAGCATTCTACACACTATCTTAGCCAACCTGGAACTTACTATGTAGATCAGGATTCAAATTCAAATCCTCCTGCCTACTCCCAAGTGCTAGGTGTACTGAGATACACTGCCACACCTGTCTGAGCTCTTTAAAATTTTAACATATGAAGTAATAATTATAATATATTTTAATGTTAATAGAACTTGGACATGAATATTTTCATTTTATTGCTTATTATATTAGCTTTATTTCTATTTTCACCAGAGTTAACAGTTGTTAATATCCCAACAGCTATGGAAGTACAGTTGTTAAGATACTAATATTAACTTTGGATGGTCCTTCAGAATTTCCACAGTCTTTTATACTATTACTCTCCTTGACTGAGTTTAGTAGGCTGGGTAAGATTAAGCTTAGTTTACTCTTTTCTTTCTTTTTAAACAAAGGGTGAGCAAGAGACACAAGATGTTAAACAGTGTTCAAAACAGAGAAAGGTGAGTCAGATTAGGACTTAAGCCATCTCTGCATCATGATCAAACCCTCAATGATGCAGCTATGACAGGTTGTAAATCACTTTCATCAGTTACTGTTTATTAAAATTTTCAATCCTAACACACACCGAAATGCACCCCCAAAACCACTTGAGTGCTCCCCAAAGTCAATCTGGGCAGTGTTCCTAATCAAACTCCTGTTGTGCTTTTAAATTCCAGAACTTGAACCCAGAGAGATTACTGAGGATGGGTGTTTGTTCCATTGTATTAATTTCTGTGTCAACCTCCAGGGTTAAACAGGCATACATATAGAAGAGAGTAAAATCTTACATTCTCAAGCAGGTAAAAGCTCCATTGGCTGTAGTACACCGGAATTTGTAATCACTAAGTCCTGTAATAATGTTGTCACACCTTTGTTTTGGAGAAGTGTGAGACTTCATACCATCAGTTCATTCAGCCTTCAATGCACTGATAGAGATGGAGTGACATTCTTATCTCATTTCTGGAGTTGAAGAAAGGAATTAGGTAGTGTAGAAATTGCAAAGCAAGAACCATTTTTCTTCCTTTGAAGCCTCTTCCATCAGTTATGAGAATTCCTCCATTTTAAAGTAGTAAATACCATTCACAGTGAAAAACAGAATTTTAGAAAAGAGATTCTTTCAACAGAATTATGGCATGGTTACGTTAAGAGATACCAGGAGCTCATAGTATTAGTTCATTTGATCTTGTACTTTGATATTTTCTATTCTTATGGTGCTAAAGAGTCATTTTTAAGTGAAATATTATAATAAACTGGCAGTCTTGGCACAGATCCACATTTCTCTAGACTTCCATTAGGCTCAAATTGATTCTCTAAATAAAGTTTGTCCCAAGAGAGACACGTTAATGCAGGGAAAAGAGGTTTGTTTTTGTTTTTGAAACCAAGCCTCACGTTTGTGTTCTGTACCTTTTATTCTCCAGGGGCTGGAGCTGCCCAAGCGGACAGACACAATGGAACACACAAACCTGGATTGGTAACAGTGTGCAGCTACCTAAGAAAGGAAAGCCTCTTCTGAGCTGTGGGTTGGCATGAGTGTGTGTGTCAGGGCGAGGGTCATTCCTCTTCTCCATCCAAGGGTGCTATTTATTGGAAATCTTGCACATCTTTTTGAGGGGGAAGAAAGGGTTCCTCTCCAGTGGGAGGCAAAACTCTTTAATGATAAAGAAAGGGGGGATAACATATGCAAGATTGAAAAGGGAGCTTTGGAGAGAAATGCTTGGTGATCACAACCTGTCCAGGCTACGAAGTCCTTGCCCTTCAATCCTTCTTGCCAACAGGTCCCGGGTGATCACTTGGCCTCCAAAGCCTCGGAGGCAGTCTCAATCTTGCTCCATGTGTGAGTCTGGTTCCCAGTGCCCTTGCTACCCTTATGGAAGCAGCACCAGCTCCCAGTTGTCCCTCCTCCCTCCACACACCCACTGCTTCATTCACACCTGGCTGAACTGAACCTATGCATGCAGTGTCCACGTGCCGTCCACGTGCCATCCACATGCCATCCTGCTGTTACCCTGCTCCGCCCCAGGCCACCTGTCCTGCCTTCCTGTGCCCCTCTCCTCCAGTGGTAGGGAGGCGGGGCCTGCACTTGAGTGAGCAGGGCCATGTGACCAATAGGCGCTCGGCTTACTCCCCCCCGCCCCTCCCCCGCACGGCCACCAATGGCGGTCCTGGAGTTTGGATGCAGCCTCGGCCTCCTGTTGGAGCGGTGCTCTGCGGGCCGGTGGAGGGGGTTTGAGGTGATGGTGAAGGCAGAGGCTGCGTGTAGAGGAGGCTGAGAGAGGGAAGAAGAGAGCGGGAGTCTTCGGTGGACAAAGCGGGACCGGCGAGCTCCTCACGGAGGCGGCAGGCGAGCGGCCGGGAGGCGGTGCCGGACCTACCCGCCCCTCGAACTCCAGGACCAGGTAGGTGAGGGACGGCGGAGCGGGATCGCGCCACCGAGGAGCTGGAGGAGGGCGGACCAGCGCTGTGAGTCGCTCTGGGGCCCGTTCAGTGCAGTGGCTGCGAGGGAAGCCTGTGTCCTGGCCCGGCATGGCGCGAGGCTGCAGCCCGACACCGTGGCTGTCCTCCTGTCCGTGCAGCCCTGGCTCCAGGAAACCCACGAGCCATCGGAGATCGCGGCCGCCATCACGGGAACGGATTCCGCGATCTGCAGGCGGGTGCCTCCTCTTCCCTGCCAGGTGAGGCTCAGGCCTAACAGGTAGCATTGCCTGAAGGAGTCACAGCGGTGCTGGTGGCTGTGGCCTGGGGTCAGGACCTTGCTCTTGGGTTTGCTTGGTAGTGTGGTTCGTGGTCCCATGCACAGTCACTGAGATCGCATCGCTGGACAAGACTTACTGTACTACTAAATAATTGTCTCTTCTAGTTCTTTTGAAAGACTTTAAGAACTGAGTTTATTTTGACTATTATGTTTCAAACCATTAGAAGTGATGATAGAAACAATGTGGAAAGCAAATAGCTTAGCCTTTTCTATTTGTAAATATGGGAAGCAAATAGTTTAGCCTTTTCTATTTGTAGGAAAAGCACGTCAGCTAGATGAAGTACTATTTGGAGGAAGGATGAGAAGATCTGGATGTGGACACAGGTTTTTAAACCTAGAAGGTAGTTGACATAGCTTCTAACTCAAAGGCTTTATATACATTTGAGATAGGAAATTATGTAATTAAGGTTTGTTTTGTTATTTTCCTAGCCTTGCAAAACATAGTATATAGAAGCTAGAAATGGGTAAGAGTTTCTGCAGGGATTTAAACATAAGAAAGGTTCTACACGGTATAGATATAAAATTAGAGATGAGGCATGTCAGTAACATGCTTGACATCTACATAAGCACGAGGGTCTGAGTTTGATCCACAACTCAGCACAATGGCAAAGGTTTATAATCCTAGCTCTTGGGAGGTAGAGACAGAAAATCGCTTGGGCTTCCTGATCAGCCAGTTTAGCCTACTTTGCTTATTCCTGAAGAATGGCACTTCAGGTTGACTTGTGGCATTTACATGGTCATATATACCCATAAGTACACAAATCAACAGTATACATGTAAGATACACAAAAAAATCAGTAAGCAAATAAAGAAATTGTTCTCATGCATTCAGTAATCAGAATAGGACAGTATTCTCATTTTCTGCCAGTATGTAGTTAAGGGCCTAGAAGTAATTACTGTATTACTTTTTCCTATGAGTAGGTGAAAATATTTTTCAAATTGCTAGTAAAACAGGGGCTAGAGAGATTGCTCAGTGGTTAAGAGCACAGGATGCTCTTCTAGAGGACCTACATTCAATTCCTAGCACCCACAGATTGAATTCCCAGAACCTGTATGTTGGTTCACAATTATCTTTAGTCCCAATCCAGGGCATCCAACATTTTTCTTATTTCCTAGGGCACTGCATACATGCAAGTGAAACAATGAGACATACAAAATAAATTTAAAAATTGTTAGTTAAATGAAACTTAATTTCTGTTGATAACAGTAGGCATAAAACTTTTTTCCCTGAATTACTTCACTCTGACTTAATAACACTCATCTGTAACAATGGCAGGATTCCCCCCCCCCCAAATATCACTGTTTATCTCTTTAGCTAATAAAATTTGTTCATATGTGGTTACATTTTTAGTCATAGGCATTGTCCTATTAAGAAAGGAGGCTGGTCTTTGTTTAGATTTTTCCATTTCAGAAGCTAAATGGCAGCTGACATTGGCTTCAGTGTATAGAAGGTGATGGGGAGCGGTGGAGATCATGACTTCAGTATCAGGTGTGTTAGTAGCTGCTAAGCCCCAAGCCTCTGTTGCTGTGAAGTTATATCTAGTATATCTGGGATTCCATTTTCCTTTAGAATGCCAGAGATCCAGATTGTTAGGTAAAATCTTTAAGTAGTTGGTAAATTGGTAGCTACCAATGAAAACAATGAATACTCTAGTTTTAAAAATTGGCTAGGATGAACCTAGTTTACAAATGCTAATTTAGATGAGTTGGAGAAAAACTACAAAAATGGTACTCATATTAAACCGAGTATTCTTTAGCATAAAGGGGCTGAAGTGGTCATTAATTCTCTCTCTCTCTCTGTCTCTGTCTCTCTCATAAACACTCTCTCCTCTTACATGCTAGGTAAGCATTTTTTGTGTGTGTTACATTCTATAACAGCTTGGTTATAAACCTTTTTGAAATTAAAATAGAATTAGTATACCATATTATTCACTCCCTTAAAAATAAGTGGGTTTTAGTGTATTCACAAAATTATAATCACCAATAATTCTAGGATATTTTCAACACTCTAAAAAACCACATGACAATTAGCAGTTATTTTCAACTTTCTCTTGCTTTCTATTCCTGACAATCACTAATCTACTTTTAATTAATTTGCCTGTTCTGCATCCTTAGTAGAATCATATAGCACATACCTTTTAATGTCTCATTTGATTCACATAGCGTAATACTTTGTAAAGTTTGTCCATATTCTGTCAATTTGTTGGTCATAAGTTTGTGTATCTGTTTGTAGTGGTGCTAAGTTCAAACCCAAGTGGTCTTATGCTAAATAGACACTTGACCACTGAACTATGTCCCCAACCCTGGTCATAAACTTTGTAGCATGTTTGTTTGCTTAAAAATTAAAAAGTTAAAACAGTTACACCATTTATGGTGTTTTCCTGTTTTTTTTGGGGGGGGGATTTGTAGTAATACTCAAAGGTAATGGCTTTTACTTTTAGATTTTAAGAAGATTTCTGCTTGTATTTAGTATATAGGTTTCTTGAAATACTGTTTTCTCTCATGTAAAAATACATAAATTTTAGGATTCTATTAGGTACATGATTATGAGATATGATAATTGGATATATTATACAATGATTAGGTCAGAGGTTTCTCCCTAAACATGTATCATTTTTCTGCTATTGATTATAGACATATACAATTTAATATTTCACCTTGTTAGTGAAATATAGTTATTTTCAATTATAGGTAACTTACTATGTTTTAGAATGTTAGAAATGATTCCTTCTAATTAACCGCATAGAGTAAATATGATCAAAATGCTTTGTAAATAGTTATCTTGGTCTTATTTTGTTTTTGAGGGTTTGTTATATAGCTCTGGCTGCCTTGGAATTTGATGTGTAGACCAGGCTAGCCTGAAACCCACAGAAATCATCCTTCATAGGCATCTCCCAAGTGATGGGATAAAGGTGTGCACCACGATGTCTAGTGACTTTGAGAGAGGGTTGTTTGAGACAGGGGCTCTGTGTGTCCCAGGATAACCTGGAAATAGGTTTGTAGACCAGGCTGTTTTATGTTTACAAAGTATATAAAGATAGATTTAGAAATCTATCTAAACAATTTAAAGATAAACTTTGATGTTTGGATAGTAAAAATTTTCACTTGATCAAAGGTCTACTAAGAGTGGCACATGATTTGGCCTTTCATGAGTAGGAAAAAAGGAAGAGATAACATTTGTTTGAGTAAGAATGGCCCCTAGGGCTAATTTGAATGCTTAATCAAATCATCAGGGAGTGCACCTGTTTGAAAAGATTACAAGGATGAGGAGGTGTGGCCTTGTTGGAAGAACTGTGTCACTAACCTAGGTTTTGAGGATTCAAAAACTCATGCTAGTTCAGACTCTTTCTGCCTGTGGATCAGGATGGAGCTCTCAACTGGTGTTCCAGTGCCATGCTCCCCACCATGATGATAATCCACTAAGCCTCTAAGCTGTGGGAAAGCCTCCAGTTAAATGCTAAGAAATGCCTTGATTTTGCTGTCTCTTCACAGCTACAGAACAGTGATTTAGATACTTTGAAATACCTTATAATTATGTTTATAAAGTTCATGAAATGTATAATGATGCCTGGCACATAATAGCCTCATGGTGAACCAACCCAGCATGGCCCAAGGTGAAATAAGAATTGCTTGCATGTAGCCTCCAATGGTAAACCCAACATGGCACTGGCAGAGCACCACATACCGAGGACACCCCCTAGGCATGGATACATATATCTGTGCCCATCCACTTTCTTAAAAGGAGCCACCATATGAAAGTTCTCTCTCTCTCTCTCCCCCTTCCTCCCTCTGTCTCCTCTCCCCCTTCTTTCTCTCTCCTTCTCTCTTTCTTGGCAACTACCCTGAATAAACTCTCATGTGGCATCTGGTAGTGTATGTGTCTACATCTCACTAACATTTTGGTGCTGTGACTCAGATAGGCTCTCTCCTGGACTTAGGTGCACATAAGCTCTAGGAGATCCTGATCTGGGGCCATGACAGGCCACCTTCCATTTGCCCTGCCGCAGGGGTTCAAACACCACCAGACGTGATTGGTAATTTTTCTCCTTCCCAGTTGTAGTAAACATAACTATTGTCTCTGGAAAAGACCACTGATCGTTTGGCTTTCTGATAGGACTCTAGTCTCAGAGAGGACCACCCCCTGCCACGATATTCACTGGTTACAGCTGTTCCTTCTCACCTGACACTCATTTTTGGCCTTCCCTGCTATTGAAGCCCAGTTTGGATCCTTGTATACTGTTTCTGGACACTGCCCTCAGGGCTTTGCCCTATCCCCTACTGTAAGTGCTAACCAGTATCAGTAGCTTGAGCTGGACGACCACTCCAGGTGCTGACAAGTGCCTTTGGTCACTAGTGTTGGTTTTGTATGCCTGCTCCTGTGACCTAAAGAGTTTTTGGGAGTGGCAATCATAGTTTCGGGCTCTGCCCTATGCCTATCATAGGTGCTGACGAGTGTCTAGTGATAATTAGTGTGGTTTGTGCACCTACGCACCTACCCTGGTGGTGGCTAGCATGGTTTGGGGCGGTGTCCTAGGGCCTATGACTTAGAGCTGATGAGTTATTTAGCAGTAGTTAGCATCGTTTCCCCTTGCCCCCAGGACCACTTGTTGACTGGGTGATGACCTAGCTTTAGCGGTAGAATCCCTCCCTCAATAATGGGGAAAGAGTCAACCAAAAATTTCTCTCCATTCTTACCTCTAGGATGCATTCTGAGACTCTCAAGCCACTTGGCCTTTTCGCCTTACCTACAGTACCAATCTTATCCGTTTTTGCACAAAGAAATGACTTTAGTATCCCTTTGATCATAACTCAAAATAGCCACCTAACAGCTTGCTAGACCATGTTTATATTATATTTTAAATATATTTTACAGTAGCTAACTTTTGCAAGTGTACAGGCAGATGGAAAGAGTTTCCCTATCTCTTTTCATGTCTCAGCTCTAAACTTTCCCTTGTGGTTTTCTGTTCTCCCTCCATCTGTTTCTAACCACATGACCAGATCCATAGACAAGATGGTAAAAGTCTCATGAGCAAAGGTGAGTTGGGAAACAGGCTATATAACTCATGCAGTGAAAGTTCATGAGACAAAGGTAGCACACCCTGGGAGCTGAACCTGTCCCATTTGTAGACTCCATTAGAATTACAATATACCAGGATGGTAATATTGTGACCTGCTTACTAGCAAGCCTGCTTTGAAGCCTCACAAGTGCACTCTCACAGTAACTTATTTAAACTCTGAGATCACTGAAGGAGCAACTCATGACCCACTTTTTACCCCACCCCCGACATCAGAGTTACATCTTTTGAGAGAGGACCTCTGACTCCACAGGCAGAAGATTTAATTCTTTATAATTTTGGCTTAAAGTCTGCTTTTTAATTACAAGTACAACCTATTCCTATTATTTGCATGAGATTCTTGTGCTGCTGAGGTGATTTTCTTGCACACAGTTGGCTCTTGTTTTTTAAACCAAACATCCAGTTTGTGTGTTTTCACTTTTCATTACCAGGATAACCCCCTTCCCCATTGTGTATGTCTTTATGAATTATTCAGGTTGTTGACTTTCTTGTTCAAATCTTAAGTTGACTTTGCTATTCATTTGTTTATTTGCATCCTCTTTGAGGTCCTTGATCATTTTAAAATTTAATTATTAGATTTTTTTAAAATCTAGCATTTCAACCATTTCCATATTTTTATATTTGGTTATGGAAGATATATGCAGTTTTGTAGGAATTGTGTTACCTTTCTTTTTCATTTTTCTCTGCAATGATTGTGTAGCTATTGGGATAGATATTTCTTCTGGTTTATATGTGGGCTTGTTACTGAGTAACCTTTTCTTGAGGACTCAATTATCAGTACTATTCAGAGGAGAAAGTTAATGGTGGTAACAGCGGCAATACTTGAGCAAGCCAAATATAGAAATACAGTTTAATTAACAGTGCTGTGCAATGTGCAAGAAACTATGAACTTAAAACTATGAAGTTAATAAAAGAGGAGCAAATAAAGAGAAGTGATAAAGGAAAAAAAATAAAGAGAACAAGGGATAAAAATTTGACTACAAAGTTAAAGAAATATGTAAAATATTAGTTGAAAGGAAGAGGAGGTAGGCTGGAGAAATAACACAGCAGTGGTAGAGCAGCCTTGCATTCCCAAGGCTCTGGGCTAGTTTCCAGTGTTTAAATAACAGCACCAATAATTAAAAAGAACAATACATAATGAAACAGAAAAGTTTTTTTTTTAAATAACAAACTACTAAGAATAACATAAAGAAAAAAGGTAAAAGAATTAGGGGATTCTTTCCAGAATCTATAATTCCAGTCTTGCAGGTCTCTAGGAGGAACAATTAGTTGCATTCTTTAGTTTTCTCTCCATTCTGGTTGGTGCTGTGTGTTGGTTCTCTTAGAACAGCCTCAATGGTACATTCCCAACAAGGCCTCATTTAGTGTAGATGTTACTCTTCTGTGTGCACCTAGGTTTGGTGCTGGCAGCTGTGAGGTGAGGAGATTTCCACTCACACCAGTGACCCCCATATCAAAGTGCCTGTGGGTGATAAACATCCTAACTGAGGGAAGTTCCCAAGTTCATGTGAGAGTGAAGAAGACATCAGCTTTGTAGAGAACTGAGATATCCCATCAGTCACAGTGCCCACAGGGTCTTAGCCCACAGAAAGCAGTAAACCACCTGCTTGCTGGAGGAGGCAGTGGAAATAGAGCAGCCCTGCCAGTCCTGGGCTTATGATCAGTAAACTACTTGTGGCAATAGGGCAGCTCAGACTTTGGTGAAAAATGGCATGTGAAGAGGGAAGCAAAGCTTACAGTGATGCAGTTCTAAGCCAAGGATGGAGAAGAATTTTATTTATTTTGAGTCAGAATTTCTCTGTCCTGGAATTTGCTCCCCCCTTTAAAAAATAGACCTTGCTGGCCTTGATCTGCCTGCCTCTGCCTCTCAAATGGGGAATTAATGGCTTTCACTACTAGCTCCTGGTGACAATTCATGTTTAAATTGTTCCTATACTCTGTTTTTCTTTTGAACTCATTTATTAGTAATAATAGGTTTTAGTGGATTCCTGAGTATAACAACACTCTGGTTGTTGGATTAAAAAAATATGTCTACTCTCTATTGGTCCTTGATACTGAGGATACATCTATTATAAAACAAGTTATCCGCTTCCTGGAGTAAAATAAAATTAGATAAGGACAGGTATATTAACCATGAGTTGAAGACATTAAAGAAATGGCAATTGTACCCAAGGGTGAAGTTGGAAGGGTTTCTTGAAATTTATTTGAATAGAATCTTATTTCCTGGAGTTACTTCTGCAGTTTGCAATTCTTTTACACTCCCTCCCTTGTAGGGATCAAACCCAGGATGTTGGGCTATATAATAAGCTCAGCTCTTTTTTTTTCTTTATTTTGGCTCAAGGGAATTACTATTCATCCCCTACCCTCTTAATGCACTCTTAATCTTAGTTAACAGAAATTTAGATAGTGTGTGAATCTCTTATTTTTGCTTGTTTTGAATTCCCCCCTTCCTCACATATTGTTCCTTATTAATGCCTGGATGTACCATGCCTATTAGCTAAGATTGTAATACTCAGGTTGAACAAAAACCAGATAACATTGCCCATTATAGTATTTGGATTTTTGTTTTGTTTTGTTTGAGATGTGATCTTCACTATATAGCCAAGACTGACCTTAAATTTAAGATCCTCCTGCCTCAGATGCTCTAAGTACAGAGACTACAGGCATTTACTACCATGCTTATCCAGAATTCAGTTTAATGCTTAATCATGCTGTGCACTGTAGTGCAACTTAAAAGTCCTACTTACTTCACTGATTAATGAAAACTTTTTCCATTGTCAAATAAAAATTATAAGTAAATGATTTGCATTTTTTTCTAAGGGTGAGTCTGGCTTCTAGTCATTTTGCGTAAATATTTTTAAGGTTTAATTATGTTTAAACATATTATTTCTTTGCGGTGGAATAGTATTTTTTTTTTTTTTTTGGTGTGGATATTCTACATACAGTCCAGTTAGCTGATGGATACTTCTTTTCCAGTTTTGGTGTTATGAATAATTTTGCTCTGAATATTTATATATGTCTTTGTAAAGATGTGTTTTAATATCTTCTGGAAGTAGTCCTAGGAATAAAATTGTTAGATTATGTGGTAAGTTTATGTTTGCAGACTAGATGAATTGTGTAAGACCTGCTATGTATTCCTGGATTTGGCTTTCTGGTACTTTGTCTTTAACTTTCCAATGGAAGTATTCCTTTCTTCATACTGAATCTGAGTAGTAGTATGTCCTTTTGAATTATCTTCATGAGCTTATGAAAAATTATTTTATTGTTTAAATTTTTGCTACACTGAAACAATGTAGGTCAGGGCTTTTCTTTGTGAGAGAATCTTAAGTAACAATTCCATTTCAAATGGTATGGCTTTAATTATATTTTGTTTTCTCTTGAGTCAGTTTTGTCTAGGGGTTTGTCCATTTTTATCATAGTTGATTGTATTTGTTGATACTGGTTCATATTTTTCTTTATAACTATTTTAGTTTCTCCTAAGTGGGTAGTGATACCCTGCTTTAACTTCCTCTGGGTTATGATTCCTGAGTGTAGTACATGCTCAACTTGGGTATTTCTTTTTAAAATACAGTCAGCCTGTCTGTCTTTTTTTTTTTTAACTGTGTGTGTGTGCGTGCGTGCGTGCGTGCGTGTATATGATGTGTCTTTGGGTATAGATATGATTGTGATATCGTTTACTTGTGAGGTCAGAGGACAGTTTTGGGATCTATTCTTTCCTTCTGCCATGAGATCTAGAGATGGAACTCAGACCATCAGGGTTGTGTCACAAGTGCTTTCACCCACTGAGCCGTCACACTGGTCCTGACTAAACTGTTAATGGAGTGTTTAACCCATTTATTTAACAATATCCTTTTATTTTAAATTATATGTGTATATATATAAATGTGTGTATATATATGTATACACACATACACACACACACACACACACACACACACACACACATGCTTCTGTGTGGGAGGGTATGAGTGCTGGAGTGTCAAGGAGTCCATCAGAGGGTGCTACCGCCCTTGAAGCTAGCATTATGGGTGCTTGTGAGCTACCAGTATGGGTGTTGGGAACCAAACTTGGTTGCCCTGTAGGAGAAATATGACTTATATGACAATGAGCTATCTCTATAGCCTTAATACTTTTTTAAATGTGTATTTTTCTCTTCCTATTTTATATTCTTTGATTTCTTTGACTTTCAAAAATTTTATTTTTCCATTTTGTTAGACCTATTGTGTATATTTATGGCAGTGCACTTTGTATGAATGCCATAAATGCCTCAGTGTAGCTAATAACTCCATTTTCTCTCTTCTCTTTCGTGTTATTATTATTGCATATATATATATATATATATATATATATATATATATGTTATGTTCGTTAATGAATAACCTAATGGCAGTTTTAATCATTTCTTTTTACAGTGTATACAGAATAAACTAAGCAATATAGTATTTTATTAGCCTATATTTTTTATTATTTTCAATTCCTTGTTCTTAGAGATTCGAGCTAACTACCTAGTGTCATTCTTTTTCACTAATGCAGCTTTATTACTTAACTCACCTTTCCTGTGCTGTTTCTCATATATATAAACATATATATGTGGAAGGCTCAGCACTGTAATTGTTTTTCTTTTATTCAATAAGCTTTTAGAGAGAAAATAAAGTAGAAAATATACTTATAATTTTCTTTTATCTACAGTTGTCTTTGGCAGTTTTATATTTTCTTCATATGAATTCCAAAGAATATCTGGTTCCATTCTGAAGAATTTCATTTCGTATTTGACTATATGTTACTTTTTGTACCTTTGACTATATGGGGACATTTTTTATTCTAATCACATTTGGCTCCCTGGCCCCCGTAGGCCTTTGGCTTCTCATGGCACAAAATGTACCCAGTCTAACCTCCAAAGTTCCCATAGTTTCTGATAGTCTCAACAGTGTTCAAAAAGTTTATTGAGATTCAAGGCAAGTGATCCCTTCAGATTTGAGCCTTGAGGAAAGGGTTTTGCAGACTGGATAATGAGAATGCTTATGGGGAGATGGCTTACTTAGACAAGATGTAGAAAGAAAAATAATCTTCCTTTTTTTGTGATTTCCTCACTATTTTGGCCAATCTCATCCAAGTAGGTATCTACTTGAAGGCACAAATAATTACAGATTTGGAGGCTGTGTGAAATGGTTCAGAAGATACAGTGATTACATTGCAATTATGAAGATCTAAATTCTATCTCCGGAAGAATACACGTAAAAATGTCAGACTTGGCAGAGACAAGAGGATTTTTAGGGCTTGCCGGCCAGGTAGTTTAGTATTATTAATGAAGTCTAAGGCAGTAAGAGACCTCATTTCAAAAGAGATAGATTAACATTCTTGGGTTGAGCTTATGTGGCTACTGGAATGAGACACCACACCTGATCAAATAAATTGTCAGAAGATTGGAAATCACTTATTCTATCAACAAATATACAGTCATTTTACACAATGGGGTCCTAAGTGGGAAAAGTCAGTATAAACAGTGCCTTAGTGTAGGGAGATTATGTTCTTTCTTGTAAATAATTGCCCCACCCATTGATTTAATAAAAAGCGCTAATTGACCAAAGGCAGACAGGAAGTGTGGGTGGGGCTACCAGACTAAGAAAACTCTGGAACTAGAAGAACAAAGCAGAATGCCAGAGAGAAGCCAGAACAAAACAGAGGACAGCTATGCTGCTCTGAGAAAAGGTACCGAGCCCACTTGGCTGAACAGGATAAGAGTCATGGGTTAGATTAAAAATAAAGAGTTAACAAGTTATATGCCTGGACCTTAGGCTGATCAGCCTAAAACTATTATAAGTGTCTATGTGTCTCTGCAGGTCTGTGGGTCTGCGGGCCTAAACCTAGAGACTAGGCCCCAAAGTCCTGGCCAAAAACCTCATACTATACCTTAGCAAAATACCAAAACAACAACAACAAAAGAAACAACAAATAGCAAAACCTCAAACCATAACAAAGAAAAAACCCTAAGCAAACAAGACCTAACTAAGAACCTAACAAACAAAATTAAACAGCATTCTCTTGCTGCAGATTTGTCAGCACAGACATAAAGCCAGTGAGCAGCCTTGGAAACGTGGCAGGAAACAGCCATTGTCAAAGCCTTTCAAAAGTTAATGTAGCCATACTTCCTTCTAGTTTTGGAGGTCAAACCCTCACCAAAAATGAGTGTGAGACTTGTTCTTAGAGTGTTCTTTGTGGTCCTCTGAGAAATTTTTGATAAATTGCCACCCTCTGCAAATCCTGTAATATCTTGGATACTATTTGATTTTGACAGCCTAGATACACTTATGTACTTAATGGAGACCAGACAAATCTGTGTGCCGATCTGAGTGCCCATGAACATCAAAGATGACTCAGATGTCTTCTACAAAGCCTTCCTCAGGATCAGTCACTTCAGTCCAGGCTGGGAAACTGAAGAATGCCCAGTCATTTTACATATGGAGAAAAATGCCTGACATGAGGGATGAGGAAGTGTGTCCATCTTGTAGTGCATTATCTTCAGCAACACTTGGCCATAACAAGGAGTCATCTTCAACACTAGACAGGAGAATAAAATGTGAAGTTTGTGGGTGTGTTCTATCAGGAACAGCTTGGCATCTACAGTCATCTATGACAGATTTCCCACCACATAGCGAGGGCTAAAGACTCAGACAACTGCTTCCCCAAGCTCTCCACATAAACTAAAGAATAAGTCCTGGTCACAAACATCTTTAATCTCCATATTGAAGTCCTCCTCCCAGGGACCATTTCATGTTGAATACAAGGGTTTCAGAAATTCTTATCAAGTTTTCTGTATCTCAAGGCTGTCATTGATGCTTTCTTCAGAAGATGTGAGCCACCAAACCATGGATATAACTGGGAATGATTCACGTGAAGGTCAGCTGGTATTTCCCTCACTGATTAGTCCAGAGTTATAAGGGGTATATTGATCTGAGGATGGCTTGATCTTAGGGGGGATAACCTCAAAGGACCAAGGTTTCTTTGGCTTCTTTGGCCTCCTCAGATTTCTCAAGAGCTTCTGTGGAAGAATAAGAGGCAATCAGAACTACAGGCACCTTGGCTGGAAGATAGGCTAGACACAAACATGGACTGTTCACACAGCAGAGACCAAGGTCAAGGTTCCCCTCACCACCAATGCTTTGGTTGCTATGGTTGGGATGCATGGAGGCTCACCTCCCTGTGACACTTAGTGCTCCTGCTGCAGCAGCTCTGCCTGCAGGAGGCTCTCATCCTGGGCTGGGGCCTGTTCCAACTCAGACTGCAGATTTTCTGACCTACAGGAGGAAAGCAGTCAGGTAATGGGTCTGCAGGGGACCAGATATGTCAGATGCTAATGTTAAATCAGCTCTGTTCAGCTGGTCAATCCTGCATGACCTTTCAGATGAGAACAATCACCATCAAAGAAGGGTCAGAGGGCCTCTGTACCTGCATTATTCTCGGCCTTTAAAATGTGCTGGAAGATGAACAGAGAACTACACTGTGCTGGGTAGGGAAAGAACAGTTCATTTCTCCAATTGTTCACACATAATTTTGAAAAGTAACATAACAGTGTATTAATGTCTGAGTAACAGTGAATCACAGATATGCATGGCATTGATTGCATACCAGGTGAATGTGAGCAACCTGAGGAAATGAGGGTAGATTATCTAGTGGAGAGTACACAACTCTATAGTGAAGCAGAAAAACTCCCCTGCAATCAACTCTCCATCCACTAAATCATATAACCACAATTATGGTTTCACAAGAAGCCAATGCACACTGCAGAGAGCCTGTAATTAACAGGAGTGTGTTAAATGCAAATTTGCCCAAAGGTCTAGGATCTTATCACTTGAGGTGATATTCTGGAAGGAATATAAATTGTCAGGAGCACACATCCTTCTTCACAACTAACCTTCCTCCTGCTGGATTTAAAACTACAATAGGGAGATGTATGGGGAAACCTTAGGGACAAGGTATTGAGATGATTCCATAGAGCTCAGAAGGGAATAAGGAGTACACCATACCCAGAAACACTAAGGATTAAAAATAGACTTTCCTGGGGATATTCTTGAAGAGGACAGAAAAATACCCTGATGTGTTCTATCTCTAGTGATGGCTCAGAGCCATGGGGAAGGCAAGAATCCCAAAAGAATAGAGATCCTTTAAGTGGTGACCTACATTGCTCTAACTGCTTCTCCTAGCTTGATCTCATACCTCATCTCAGAAACATTGAAGTGATGGTGCGACTTTTTGGCCAAGTCCATTTCCTGGTTGGTCAGCTTATTCTGCTTCACCAGGTCCTTCAGTCTTTTATCCATGCCTTCTCTCTCCTGTTCATTAGAAGATTGGGTTCTCAGTGCAGGGTTGCACACTCACATGCCAATACGTAATACATGAACACATAGACACACAGGTAACATATATGCACACATACAAACATGCTGTAATGATAACAAAACATGTTTTGTCCATGCTAATGCTAATATTAAGAGAAATTGGCCAGGGAAACTATTGATAGCAAAGTTAACTTCTGTTGGATGAGAGAACACAGTAGACATGAGAGATATGCAGCTCAGTCATTGAAGTGCCTATCCTCTAAACCTACTGCAAGAAGGTATACATCAGGCATCCTGGCCCAGTAGCCAATCCTGCTTAGGAAGTTCTTCAGGCTGTGTAGTACAGAAATATTCTCCAGTTCAGGATGACTACATCATGATGGACCATGCACTGGTCTTGTTCACTGCCTCCCTATTGCCACAAAGGTGAGCTACTTTCCCCAATAGGAGCTTCCTTACCACAGGCTGTCTCACTTCAGAACCAAATCAATGGGCTCAGGAAACCAGATAACACCAACCACCAGGATCTAATAAAAAAAACAGTTCCTCCCTGTAAGGTGATTGTGGCAGGTATTTGTGTAGCAAAAGGCTGACTATGGCAGAGCTAAATACATTTCTGTATATTTTAATGCTATACAATAGTCCCCAGATGGGCTCAGCCACATTGTACTTTTGCACTCTTCTAATGATGAACATCTGGATAGTTTCTAATTCATGGTTTTTTTTAAATGCTGCTAAAACACTCATGTCCCCAAACTTCTCTGTAAACCTACTTCATGTTCTAAAGTCATTGAGTTTCACCTACGATTTGCATTTCAGACTTCTGAAAACTTGTGTGTGTCTTCTCCCTGCACTATACCATTATATCCCCCTTACTTCTCTCAAATCTCCAGGAAGATGATTTAATTTCAGAAGGAATAACTTTGGAGAAAAGCAGTTAATGAGTTCTTCAGACACAGCACATAGTGAGTGCTTTAGACCACCATGAGCATCAGTGGGGTGCACTCACTGATACAGCTCCATTTACTCACCACAACATGGCTAGGAGATTTCTGCAGGAGTTAGATGCTGCTAAAAGGACACAGTCAATCAAACTCTAAAGGAATAAAATAAAGGCCAACCTCCAAAGCCAAGGATAATGGAGTCAACATTAGACAAAAATAGAAAGAAAACTGTAGCAGGCAATGGGGATGAGGACAAAACAGGATACAGGAAAAACACAGTGAATCAACTGTGCTCTGAGTGTGCGTCACCATTCACCTAAGAAAGAAGGGACACTTTACCCCAGCCAGCCAATCCTGCTTCTTAGATACTTTGATTTACCATCATGGCCACTGTTTAATCTTCATGTTCACATTCCTTTGATTTGTTGCAAGGATTTTCTTGCAGATCAATGTTTTAGCCTCTACAGATACCTCAAGTCCATTTAGCTGTAGCAGTTGTTCTGTCCTTTTGCTCTATGGAGCTTTGATGGACAGCAAGAAAGTATTTGATTGATGCAAAGTGAGTGGACAAAAGACTTTCACAATAAAGTTGGCTCCGTCATCATTAAAGATGTTTCATGAGAAGTGAACGTACACTCACACAGTTTATATATATACACGTACTTACACATAAATGCCCAAACTCACAAATACATCTACAAGAATGTACCTGTACATATAACACACATCCATCCCTTCAAAGAAATACTACTGTGCAAGAAATAGTCAGCATTCCCCCACTCAGACTTACATACACATACATAGTCATACACATACACACATAGGAACCCTACTGTGAAAGCAATATCTTGCATACATACATACACATGCAGAGAGATAGGTGTTCATCTAAAACTGTACCACACAGAACTTTGGAAAGAAATGAACCCTCCACAGCACACACACACACACACACACACACACACACACACACACACACACACACACACAGAGAGAGAGAGAGAGAGAGAGAGAGAGAGAGAGAGAGAGAGAGAGAGAGAGAGAGTGTTCTGAACCAAGAATGGCCAAGGATAAGAGAAGACTGCTGCCTTTCAGAACCTTTTGTGCTTCAGGAGAAAGGAGTCGATCCTCTTTGCTGTCTACAGGGATCTTAGGCACAATCAAGCTCTGCTACAGTGGCCTGCACTTACTTTTCTGTCACACTAAATAATGAGACTCAGGGATAGATCTCTGAAGAAGTTGGAGATACTAGAGGAAATAAACACCACAGTCAAATCTTACCCAGCTGTCTTATAGCTTCCTCAGCCTTGATTCCCCTGGAATGGAATTCTCTGTGTTTGAATCCTGTCTTAAGTACTCTTTCGGTAATTAAGGCGTGGCCCCACCACACCTGCTTGGGAGCCTGGAATTCCTTCTATAAGCTGAAGTGACCTTGACACAGTAGGATTAAGGGTGTAGGTCACCACTCCCAGGATACTCCCTGTGCAGGGATTAAAGGTTTGAATCACCACTCTGATTTTCATAGACTGACTGTGGATATAGCTCTGGGACTTCTGGAGCTTTTACTGACACCCCTCCCCACATAGACTGTGGGTAGATTCCCTCTGATATCTCCAAAACTTCTGAAACTTTATTAAATCCCCACATATCCCCTCTTGTGTCAAATTAAAAAAAAAGATGGTGATAGCTAACATAAGAAAAACAATATACAATAGGTACAATAATTATATACAATATATACAAACAATAAATGAATAATGTCCAGTCCATTAACAATTGACAATTCCAAGAAAATATTTCATTAATTATCCTATTTTGATGAGTCCAAAGGATTGATTATACCTAATTCACTTCCTTTCTAACTAAAAGCTATTATTTTGATGTCTCTAAAACTTATAAACTTGAACTTCAAAGTTTCTTTTCTAAAACTGTCATTAGAAAATTGTAACTATAACTATCTCATCTTCAACTACCTCAGAGACCCAAGAAGGGAATAATATTTACCTAAATAACTAAGAAGTGCAAGCAACTTCCAAAAACTAGAAATGACAGAGATGATACCTATCTGCCTGGACAGTCACCCAAAGTTCCTTTATAAAGTTGGGGCATCCATCTTCAGCCTACAGGCCCAGAGTCTCTTTTCATCTCAGTGAAGCAGGAAATCTGCTCTGTCCATTTTGGTGTAGTTCAGTCACTTCTCCTTGTGTCCTGAAGATCGAAGACTCTCTTCAAAGTTCTTTTAAACTTTCCCTTGCGGTACTTGTTGGTTATTGGTCTCGTGCCGGTATTTAGCTTTAGATGAAGTTTACCACTGCTTTGGACTGCATTCCCAAGCAACCCAACTCTAGGAAGATCCAGGCCCAGCATGCCAGAGGCCGCTACCGCCTCACCATCCATGGGTCATCTCTGACAGTTTTCTCTGAAAAACAGGAACCTGAAGGACCATCTCAGCTTGTTCTGTCAATGTTCAAAGGTCACTTTCTGAGGGAACCTGCATGTCCAGTTCATATAGCACACTGTTAAGCAGTCAATACAGGGACAGGTTCTTGTCCAATGACTAACTGTTGCCACAAGGAAAGTAGATTCCATATGGAGTTTCTTCAATGCCCTTTTTTCTCTTGAAGTATATTGGGGCTGCCAGGAGCAGACCTGTCTCACTGTCCAGAAAAGTCTTTAAGTTCTAAAAATATTTTAAATGCCATATTCTATGGATCTCTGAAGTTTTTGAAGAAGACCTGTTTATCTAAAATATATTTGTTTAACATGACTATGTCTGAATGTAATGTCTAACTACTGACTTGCATTGCTTTATATTCTAATTAATTGGAAATAAAAACTTTCATGGGCTAGCCATTTGGATTACAATGTTAGATGAACTGATTAAGTATACTACCTCAAACAAGCATAGAAATATTTGTACAATGACACAATTAATCTCAAGATACACAATTTGTATACAGAAAACCAATGCAATGTAAAATATTTAAAGCTAGCAAATCCTTTTAAAAGAAGATTCCATAATCTATTCTTATATCCTATATATCTGTATCCCCTTTTTCTTTATATTTTTTTAAACACAAATCGTGAATCTAATCATTCTTGTTTAACTTTTTTCTAACCATAACCATGAACAATTTTTAACCAATTAACCTAAACAATGACAATCATCCATAACCAATTGAACAACCAACACCAAACTACCCCACCACTTTGAAACCAAAACCAACCCACCCCACCACTTGGAAGTGTGGGTGCTGTGTTCTTAAGTTTACTTCCTGCTGACTGGGGGCGATGGCATCTTTGGGGGATCCTGAAAAGAAAAGTTTTGTTAGATGTCAAGTCCTGAAATAAGTAGCTGTGTCATTTGTTGTCCAGTCTTGCATAACAGGAAAGCACACAGCTTGTCTCAAGTCCTGGTCATAGTAGTCTGTGAAGCTGGTTCATCTCATCGAGCTGCTACAAAATTGTTGTGAGCAGTTTGAATTGTTGTGAGCAGTTTGTAGTCCAAATCTGATCTTTGATTGGTGTTTGTCAGCCTAGTGGCTTTGTCAGAGTTCATGTGAAACCATCGTTGTGGGGCCCCATTTTCCTTTTGGATATTTCAAGTTAGCAATTAGGCCTTGTCCTGGATCACTGCAGAAAACTGATAAGAGACTAAAAACCAACACAATGTGCAGGAAACCAAACATATAACAATTGATTGAGCATAGGATTAGTAACAATAGAATAGTCCCTTATTTTTTGTTATTCTTCTGTCCCATATCAGGTGCTCTTCTGATATATACAGAGATGTTTTTATTTTCCTTTAACAAGTATGCTTGAGTTTAGAGAAGGAGAGAGCCACAATCTAACTCTAAAATCAGCTTTAAATTATAATTAAACTGGGACTTTAATTAATAAAAAATTTTGTAAAGGTTAAGTAATGAGATTTTACCCTATCAAGTATACTGGTACCAATAATAGTTACCATATTCTTTTGTTTGCAAATTTTCCTGGATAGCCTCTTTTTTGCTTTAGATGTCTTGATGTCCAAGGCCTTTTAACTTCTTGAATATGGGTATTTCCAGTTTCCTGTAAAGACAAGAACAGAAACCTGCCCCGACCCTTTGTTTTTATTTACAACTGAAAGAATTGTAATATGGGTAGATGAGCTATCAATTCTTAGTTTGATGAAGTGTCTCTGGTTCAGTTCGAGACTTTATTAATTTTGATGGTATCCATATCTTTTGCTCACCTGTGGAAATAAATGCAAAACCCCTTCCCCAATGGAGCACATACCCTGGCTTCCATTCAGAGGTTAGTACATCTTTGAAGTAAATAGGCTGATTTAGTTCAGCTGTTTTTTCTATGGTCCAATGCCTTTCAGCAGCTGTTGTTCCTTTCTCATTAGCATTGAGAAAATTCAAAGTTAACTGAAGCACTATGTAGTCTATCTCTGGGGGGTCTTTGTTATTCCTTTCTGTTTATTTAACATATCCTTTAAAGTTCGATTTGATCTCTATGACTGCTTGCCCTGTAGGATTGTGTGGTATTCCTGTAATATGCTTTATATTATAATGAGCAAAAATTGTTTCATTTTAGTAGAGACATATGCTGGAGCATTGCCAGTCTTTGTTTGTGCAGGTATTCCCATGATGGACATAGCTTCCAGCAAATGTGTGATTACAGAATCAACCTTTTCTGAACTCAAAGCAGTTGCCCATTGAAATCCTGAGAATGTATCTATTGTATGATGGACATATCTTAATTTCCCAAATTCTGTATAATGAAATGCATCCATCTGCCAGATTTCATTTCTATGTATACCTTTAGGATTAGTTCCTGCTGGCAATGGAGTTTGGTTATAGAAAGAACAGGTGGGACACCTTTTTACAATTTCTTTGGCTTGTTCCCAAGTGATAGAGAAATCTTTTTTTTAATCCTTTGCAGTTAACATGATGCTTTTTATGAAATTCTGAGGCCTCTAGTACATTTCCTATTAATAATATTTATCAATTTCATCATTACTTTGTGCTAAAGACCTTCCAGACCTGTATGGGATCGAATATGTGTTATATGGAAGGGATGATTTCTAGTCCTGATTATTCCTTGTAACTGAATAAATAATAAAGTTAATTCTGATTCATCGTTAATAAAATCAGCTGCTTCAATATGTAGAACAACTCTTTCTGCATACTGAGAGTCAGTGACTATGTTAAGTGGTTCTATAAAGTCCATTAACACCATCACAATGGCACTTAATTCTGACTTTTGAACAGAATTATAAGGGCTTTGAATCACTTTACTTAGATGTTCTGATTTGTAACCAGCCTTCCTGATGTGTTTGCATCGGTATAAAATGTAGGAGCTCTGGAAATTGGTTTATCTTGTACAGTACGAGGGAGAATCCAATCAGTTTTCTTTATAAATTCAATTCTTTTGCTTTTAGGATATTTGTTGTTAATATCTCCCAAAAAATTACTGCAGGCTCTTTGCCAAGGTTCACTTTCTACCTACCCATAATTAGTCAATTTCTTCATTAGTTAAAGGTACAACAATTTCTGCTGGGTCCATTCCTGTCAATTGACGAAGTCTTAATTTTCCTTTAAAAATAAGTTCAGAAATTTTTTTCCACATATGTCTAACTTTTTGCGTGGTTTATGTGGAAGAAATATCCATTCTAATATAACATTTTCCCTTTGCATTAAAATTCCTGTAGGAGAATGCTTAGAGGGCAAGAAAACTAGAATACAATTGAGGTCTGTATCCTCACGATCCACATGTGCCTCTTGTAACTTTTTTTCCACCAAAGCCAGTTCTTTCTCAGCTTCAGGTGACAACTCTCTCGGACTATTTAAGTCCTTGTCCCCATTTAACGTTTTGAACAGATTATCTAGTTCATCATTTTTAAGTCCAGTAGTCAGTCGTAAGTTGGCAATGTCTCCTAGTAGTCTTTGGAAATCATTAAGTGTCTTTAATCTATCTCTCCTGATCTGTACCTTTTGGGGTCTAATTTTTTTGTTGACCTATTTTATATCTTAAATAATTAATGGAATCCCCTCTTTGTATTTTTTCTGGGGCAATCTGTAATCCCCAAGTAGGCAAAATTCTTTTCACTTCTTCAAAAAGTTTTTCCAACGTATCGCTATTTGAATCGGCCAACAAGATGTCATCCATATAATGATAAATTATAGATTGTGGAAATTTCTTGCATCTTTGTTCTATTGGCTTTTGAACAAAATACTGGCACAGAGTAGGACTATTCAGCATTCCTTGAGGGAGGACCCTCCACTGGAATCTCTTTACAGGCTGAGAATTATTATAAGTGGGCACTGCAAAGGCAAATTTTTCTTTGTCTTTTTCTTGTAAAGGTATTGTAAAAAAAAGTCTTTTAAATCAATAACTATAATAGGCCATTCTTTAGGTAATAGAGAACGCAAAGCAATCCCAGATTGTAAAGAGCCCATTAGCTGGATCACCTTGTTTATTGCCCTTAGGTTTGTTACCATTCTCCACTTTCTAAATTTCTTCTTAATAACAAATACAGGAGAATTCCAAGGGCTGGTTGATTCTTCTATATGCTGAGCATTTAACTGTTTCTGTACCAGCTGCTCTAAGGCCTGCAATTTCTCTTTTGTTAGAGGCCATTGATGAACCCATATAGGCTTCTCTGTTAGCCATTTTAGAGGTAGTGCTGTGGGTGTTTTTGAAAGATCAGCAGCTGTTTTGCCTTGTTTCTCTATAACCTGAATGGTCTGTGACTGTTTCTCATAATATCTTCTGATATTTCTTCTGGAACCATGTGCTAGGTCATGGTTTATTTTTGTATTTGGAGTAATATTAATCTGCATGTTCCACTGTTGCAGTAAATCTCTTCCCCATAAATTTATAGCTATATCAGCCACATATGGCTTTAATATTCCTCACTGTCCTTCTGGTCCTATACATTCAAGCCATCTTGCACTCTGTTTTACCTGGGATATTGATCCAATACCCAAAAACTGAACATTTACCTCCTGTAGGGGCCAACTTGGATTCCATGACTCAGGTGAAATTATGAATACATCTGCGCCCGTGTCCAATAAGCCTTCAATAATAACATCATTTATCTGTACTTTTAATTTTGGCCTTTGCTCATTGATAGAAGTTTGCCAAAATATTTGCTTTATATTTTTTCCTGAATTTTTTTCTTTTTCTGTAAATTTTCTATTTTTCCAGTTAGTGTGTCTTTTTAAAATAGGTTTTAACCTTTTTAATTGTTCTGGGAAGGTGTTTCCTCCACAATGGCAGGGTAAGACTGAATTGGACTTGATATGAGGGCTTTTGAAAGCCCCCTTGGAGCGTTTCCTGAGGGCAGAGAGTTACCTGACCTAGGGGTTTTTGAAAGCCCCCTAGGAGCATTTCTCAAGGGCAGAAAGTTCCCTTGCCTGTCTCTTGTTGACCTGCATTCATTAGTCCAATGTCTTCCTTTTCCACACCTTCTGCATATTCCAGAAGGGAGGGGTGTTCTCTTGGGATTATTCCTACCAAAAGCATTGTTTCAGGGAATGCCTTGTTTACAATCTCTTTTAATGTGACCTTCCCTTCCACAATTATAACATTTGACATTTTGATTTTTTCTCATACCTCTTGAAATAAGCTCTCTTACCCAGTTATCATCACTCTCATAAGACTCCATATTAATTGTCTCATGAATCCAGTCCTCCAAAGGTGCTGTCCTTGCTTTTAAAGGTCTAAGTATTTTTCTACATTGTGCATTGGCATTCTCAAAAGCCAGTGATTCAGTGATTATTTGCCTGGCTTCTGAGTCCAGCACCATTGTGTTTACTGCTGTGGTTAATCTTTGCAAAAAATCTGTAAAATTTCTTTGGGACCTTGAATTATTTTTGTAAATGTTTCACTTTTTTTTCCTATTTCTTCAATACGATCCCAAGCATTTTAAGCTGCCATGCGACATAAATCCCAAAGATGGTCACTGTATAATGATTGCCTTTCAATATTGACATAATCTCCTTCCCCAAGGAGTTGGTCTTGAGAGACTTCTATGCTTCTGGCCCTGTTTCTTTGCTCTATTGTTTTAGCCTCCTCCCTCCACCATGACTTGAATTGCATGAGCCTCAAAGAACAGCTGTAACCATATCTAACCAATTTTTAGGTGTGACCTGGTTACAGCATGACCAGGAGTTCAGCATTTGATTAACAAATAGCATCCCATATGATAAAATTGCTTCCTTTACACTCTGTTGTTCTAATATTTTTACTGGAGCCCAGCTAGCTTCTCTTTCATCTTTTAATCCTTCATTTTTTTGAAGGTTACTAGGTATAGTAATGTTGCCTGTTTTTGTCTTAATTTTAGATGACCTTGTTGAATTTGGTTCTTCATAATCCTCTGTTTGAATTTGAGCATCTTTGTGTTCTCTCTCAACAGGCTTTTTAAAGACCCTTTTCTTTGGATTTACATTAGTCAACTTTTTCTGTGATATCAAACAATAAATATTCATAGTAAATAGTATGATAAACATTGATATTTCTATCTATCTTATCTATGTTTTCCTTTACTGGTTTTAATATCAAATCATCTAACGAGAGGTTATAGTATGACCAATCACCCTCCATTGCTTTAAACAAATTCCTTCTTTTTTAAAAAAAATTGAGTTACTTACTGTTATTGTCTGTTGGTGATTGTGAAGTGGGGCAGCTACCTAGTGTGATAGCAACCCAAGGAGGGGTCCAAAAAGGAAGAAGAGACAACCCACCAGGAGAAAGAGGCCACTGTCTGAAAGACTTACCCAGATGAGAGTGAAACAGAAACACGTGTGGCCGGTCTGCCTAAGGCTGGCTAGTAATTACTCCTCAGGCCACGTGTTGCTCTGGCCAGCAAGTGCGGTTTTTTGGGTAGGGAGGAGAGTAATTTGTGCCCCAAAGTTGGACGCCAATTGTCACATGAAATAATGAGACTCAGGGATAGATCTCTGAAGAAGTTGGAGGTACTAGAGGAAATAAACACCACAGTCAAATCTTACCCAGCTGTCTTATAGCTTCCTCAGCCTTGATTCCCCTGGAATGAAATTCTCTGTGTTTGAATCTTGTCTTAAGTACTCTTTCGGTAATTAAGGCGTGGCCCCACCACACCTGCTTGGGAGCCTGGAATTCCTTCCATAATCTGAAGTGACCTTGACTCAGTTAGGATTAAGGGTGTAGGTGTCCACTCCTTGGATACTCCCTGTGCTGGGATTAAAGGTTTGAATCACCACTCTGATTTTCATAGACTGACTGTGGTTAGAGCTCTGGGACTTCTGGAACTTTTACTACCTCCCACCCCCACATAGACTGTTGGTAGATTCCCTCTGATAACTCCAAAACTTCTGAAACTTTATTAAATCCCCATACTTTTCCTTTCATGAACTTCATTCATCCTGAGACTTCTGATCCCATAGGTTCCACCTTGACCCATCATTTAGTCTCTTCACTAAACCTTCCCTGACTCCTCCACAGAAGTCCTTGATAGGTTAAGAAAAACAACAGTACATACAGTATGAATTCAGCCCCAGTGTCAATCAGAAGGAGGCTAGTGATGTCCTTTTCAGTGCTTTTCAGGAATGCAGCACTCTACACAGCTATGAGAGAGAATATATTCTAAGACACAGCTATGCACATGATATAGTCAGCAATACACTGTCAGCAATGAGACACACTGTGGGATTTCCTGTTGTGAAGCCAGTGAAGGAAACCAGACATTGTCTGTGGTGTAAACTCTGTGATGAGAAAAGAAAGGCCAACTTTTAATTGTTTAAAAGAGCTGTATTCTTTGATTTAGTTATTTATTAGGAAGTACATCCATACCAAAAGGATATAAACAAAGGAAAAATCTACTATGCTATTCTACTTTCTGAGTATTTGAAATATGTAATAATTAAATGAGACAAATCCAGACAGATGGTCCACTTGGAGTCCAGGAGATCCAAAGAGTGCTAACTAGACAGAATACCCAAAGCAGAAATTTTAGGTTCAAAAAAAAAAAAAAACAAAACTGAGTTCAAGGGAATAAGTGAGTGAGCAGCAGAGGACAACACCAGATTTCATTATGTAGCCTGCAAATATAACCAAGAATGTACACATCTACAAATGCATCAAAATAGCACACACAGAGACCATAGAAATCATACAGAAAAAATAGAGGACATCATGCTCAATTAAAAGTTAAATTTATAACATGTACATCAGATGTTTTCAACTGACACCCACAACACTCCTAGGAGAGCACATTGCTTAGTCATGCTACATTGAGGTTTTAAGAGAAAATGGTCTCATGACTCCTCAAATCCTGCAGTCAGCTCCAGATGGACTCAAGGATGACAGAGCTGTCCAGCACAACACACAGAGATCAGAGCTGACAGGGCTGATACTCTGGCTTCTGTGAGTGTGAACCAAGAGTTGAGCAAAGGTAAGAGAACACATTGGGATGCATGAAGAAAAGGGAATACCACATACCTCCCCCATATAAGATGATAACTTGACATTGGCACTGGACTCTAGTTCTCACAAGCTGCTTTCTACCTTTGATCTCACATGATCACAGCAAAGGAAATGAGCCATAGTTCACTGACCTCATCAATGAAAGATTTATGCTATTCTGTAAATGTCTACCTGCATAACAGTCCTACAGCCATAATGATTTGAAGGTGTGTGACATGTGACTGTCAAATCTCCCTCAATGCAATGCAGCTTTTACCAGAGTTGGAGAGTTTACTAGCCAATAATTCAGGTCCTTGCAAGAAGGTAACTTTCCAGAGAGGTTTGTGAGTGATCACATAAATCAATAGTGAAATAATATGTAGGTGGAAATCTGGATTGTTGGATGGGTGTCTCTGTGTTTATGGTTGGAAGCGTAAGCAGCCTTCCATATCTGCCTCAGCCTACCTGATGCTGCTCAGCACAGATCCTCCAATAGGCTTCCTTAATGGGCTTCTTCACCTCCTCACAGGACCTTTGAAATGCAATTTGCTCTTTCTGAAGTTTTCTGTTCTCAAGTCTCAACACATATACATTTTTCTTCAGCTCAATCAAATTCTGGAGATCCTGGCTGTGGAGGTAACAAGCCACCATTAAAAAATGGTGGTTCCCCATCCTTCCTCAGTTTGACATCCCTTCCTCCTAATACCACCAGACCTCAAAATACCCAGGCCCAGAGACACCCCAAGACTGGAGCTCACAGTCGCATAGTCAGTATTACTCAGAGGTGGAACAATCCAGGGAATAACCACATTACATAAAGGTTCAAACTACTTTTTCAAACACTGGCACCAAAAGCAATACTATTTCTCTGAAAACAGGATGCAACACCTACCTATGCTTCACTGTTTATGGTACTGGGAAAGCATCAGCAGGCAGAGAGAAAACACCACTGAAAGAGGGCAGAGGTCTCTAATAGAATAAATTCTGTCCACGGGTTCCATGGAAAGCAGCTTTGTCAAGCCCCACCAGAGCTGCAAAGGCCCTGGTCTGCCTGACACTCCTTCATGGTACCAAACCATTCTTCCATCTAGAGGCCTCTGAGGCTAGAAGCACAGTGATGGGAGGAGGGACAGGCTAGAACTAAAGCCCTCAATTTGGGTCAAAGATAAAGAAGGCAGAGTCAGTCCCTCCTGAAGTAAATCAGGCACTTACCTGTTGCTTAACTTCTCCTCAGTCAGTTTCTTGTACTCCTTCAAGGCATCACTTGTCTCCATGGACAATTTCTGCAGGTCTGACATCACCTGCTTATGCTTCCTTTTTAGCCTTTGATGAGATTTCAGCCTGTAGTAAGGCATGGCCCCAGGAGGAAAGAACCCCACAAACACAAGATTAAAAATTCATATGAAATCAGACTGTGTCGTTGACTGCTCCATCCCAGTGGAGGCCACAGCCTGTCACACATACACTGGGACCTTCTGGTGCTTGGTAAGCTTTCTGTCCTTCCTATGACAGAGTAGGCATGGAGTCTACAGGGAGTTATCAAGCACGGCATGTGCACCCTCAGTGGGCTTGGAGCCATAGATGACTCACTAATAACCTTCCAGGAGTCTGTATCCCATATCTGCCCCCCAAAACCTATTATGACATTTCTCCTGAATCTGGAAGAAGGATTCACATTCCTAGCTGCCTGTTACTACACAGAGGACCAGAGCACACAATCAGTATTTCCAGGGAAGAGTCTTCAATTTCAGACAGTGCCCTCTGCTTGATACTATGAGAATAGCAAGTCCTCAGGCCCTTCCACAGACCCTAAATTGCCAGAATACACACATCCACAGGTACTCTACTCTCTCCCACCCACTTACATGGCACATACAGCCAGGATTCCCATGAAAATCAGGGAAGTTGCACTGTTTGAGGGTATAAAAAAGATCAGAGAGGAGCAGTGATGAGCTCCAGGCCTTCCAGCCACAATATGAGATGAATGAATGGGACCGGGAAACTGAAGAAGTTTTCAGCACACAACCATCTGCTGGTCAATTACAAGGACTAACAACAAACTCACAGGACCTTTCATGTCTGAAGGTCGACATGTCAGACATCTTGAAATGCATCATGCTGAGAACCCACACACTGTTGTATATGTCCCCAAACTGTGATTCAAGCCACAGGCTCTGCTTTCCATTTGGAGGAAGGAGAATACCCTGTGTCCCCATCTCACACCTACCCAGGTTACACGTTTTGTTCTCCAATTCACTCAGGAAAATTAGTTTAGAAATAGGACTCCATAGAGGTCAACCTCCTACTCTTCAGTATAGTTTGGCTTGACACTGAGGTCAATACAGTCAGCAGAGAACTACACGAGACTACCTGTTGTTCAAATCGATGTTGTTATAACTGGTCAGGATTTCACCCAGCTCAGTTCTCTCATTAGTCATTCTCTGTAGCTCAATGGTGAGTTTCTCCAACTTTGTTATCTGATGCTTCTGTGCAGGGTAGGTGGAGATTTGGGATGTTGTCTCCTCAGCAGTCCCTGTAGGTAGATTAAGAAAAGTGAACTTGTATATTTGAATGACACTGGGTCAGTAGAGTCCATGCTGAATCCCAACAAGGAGCCAAAGGAAGAGGAAATGCTAGGGATCCAGTAAAGGGCCCCAAAGAGCAGAGCAGCTCTCTTCAGATTTGTGTCCATTAGCTGTGTCTCTGTTCTTCACCACCATGGCTCGGCATGTGCCTTACTGCCTAATGCAATCTCCTGGCCCTGGAGCACATATCCTATCCTGGCCATGTGAATTTGGAAGACAATGAAATGTACACACAAATCTCATGTAATACATGTAAATACTGCTGTGCCTAAAGCTCAGCAGCACCAAGTCCTCATCGCATGTGTCCAGAACTAAAACATCTTCATGTCAGAGACATTGGCGTATGCCGATGGGAGTTTCCCTCCCTTATTAGTAACAGGTTCCCTTGGAAACTGAAGGAATCCACCATGATAATGTGAATCAAAAGAAGATCCTGAGAGGGAAACCAAATTAGACATCCCATTGCTCCTGCTGGCTTTTCTTTCTACTCAGAATTAGATTAAGAAACTTAAAGAAAAGTAGCTGTAGGGTTAGTATTTAATGGCTTTCCCAAACTGATCACCAGAAACCATGTACTCTACGCCTGTCTTAGCAAACCCAGAGATGCAGGATAAGCTTAATGCTTCCCAGAAGCTCCCAGATATGGAGCCCCACTACTGGAAGACCCACCTCAAGCTTCTCCTCCCAAAACCTTTCCATCCCATGCACAGGACTCACTGTGCCATCCCCAGAACCATTTATTTTCAATTGTTTATACTGAGACCAAAATCAAGTTTCCTTCTGATTTCTCTACTCTTCCCATGTTCACCTCTATCTCACCCAAGCAGCCTGCTTAGCCTTGCCAACACATCTATGGGCCTAGAATGAATACTTCCTAGTCACTTGGTATTTTCACAATACTGGTGGCATCACAGAGAATAGCAAGTGCTGTGTAGAAGATAATGGAATGTCCAGAAATTGAACTATTAGGATAACAATTGGCAGCCAGCCCCTAACTACTAACTAGATGTTCTGAAAGTCACTTGAAGTCATACTGCTTTTTCCAGGAGCCTTCCCAGAAACATAAGGGAAGACCCTCAGAAATTATTTACTTGGATGATACAGAGGGGAGGGGCTTGTCCTATTTCACTGAATATACCAGACTGCCTTAACTCAGCACAGGAGTCCTTACCCTCTCTGAAGAATCTATGTGGGGATGGGGTGAGTGGAAGCTTGGGGATAACTAGGAAGAGAGGAGAGGGAGAAGTGGTGGATATGTTTAAAAATACCTTATTTTTTAAAAGCCAGAGATCTCTCTATGCTTCATTAGAATTTATTAACTACTCTAGGTATGAAAAGTTGGAAGATTCAGTTCAAAAAACATCCCATATAATGGTTTATCTCTTCTTGAGATCTCTAATAGCATGAGAAAGAAAGGTTTCTATGAAATTAGGTCAGATTGATGTTTGGGAAAGTTCAGTCATCTAAAGGAAAAAGCTCATCATGGAGGATCCATAAGTCTGTTACAATATATTGTTGGTGTGGGAGATATGGGGGTTCTCTTAAAACAATATAAGTCATATAGGTGATCAAAATTACCTCCAGACTTCAGCAGAATAGATTCTAGCCTTCATAAGTTAGCAAATTGTGGTCAACTAGCATCAGGTCAGCCTGGAGACACTAAGAACTTGAGCTCGCCAGCTGAACCCTCAGACACAAGAGCAAAAGCTCCCATGAAGAGTGATGGTCCATTCCCACTCTTGAGTTAGAGTTATGAAGAATGGCTGGGGAGAGCCCACACAGATATGGGAAGACATTTTTCAGAAAATCAGGAGAGTTTTAAGTGTGTAACTGCTATTGTGCTTTGCCTATAAAAAAGCAAAATTCCTTTATCTGGAGATGCCTAAGACAATGATCATGCTCTCAGGAAGATAGCACAACCACTTAAATTACAATATTCAATGGAGCATAAGAAGGGCAGGCAAAAACATAAAATGACAGATAATTGAGGTCCTTTGACCTAGACCTTTGTCAGATCCCCACTTTACACTTTTGGATTTGCTAACAGTCCTGAAATTAAGAGATTACTCCATGTTACACCTGAACTGAATATCCATCAGAAGTCTTGAACATGGCTTCATATGTGTTCTAGATATACCCTCAGAAAAAAATGAGTGAGTGGGGTAAATGTTGTTCAATCAGATGCAACATCACACTAACAAACATGTTAGACAAGGCTACCTGGAAAAACTGTTCGATAAGGTTACCTATCTAAGTAATACAGATTATACAAGTATAATAAGGATGGCACTTGCCCTGCACACTACCTCATCTCATTCAAACATGACAAGTAGAGGGGATACTCAGGAAGTCACTCACAAATGAGACTATGCCCTAGCAGGTTCTGAGAGCCCAAACTTGAGACTCCTTTACTTCATATGTCAGTTTTCCCCTTTCTTTTTAGGTAGGTGTGTGGCTCAGAAGTTACCTGCTTTCCTCTGTCTCTCTGCACAAGGTGACCCAGCGCACACATTTCTAAAGCAGATTTACAGATACAGAGGATGAGCCTTGGCTTCAGAGCATTTAGCTATGAGCTTTCAGAAGTCTGAAGTTAATTGAAACTGTCAAAAGCACATGTACAAATCCCTTGCTTGATACTTTGTACTCTCATGTTAATGGAGAAGCCATTCAGGGACAGAACATAGTCACCAGATTCACAGAGCCATCCTCACAGCCCAGGACACCCAGTGCTGGCAGGAAGCTGTAGTCTCTGCCTAGGTCCACTGCCTCTAAAAGTACTCAGGCTGATTTGGAGATCTGTGTGCCTCCCAAATCTGGAAGGTCAGAAATCTTAGTGGTCACAGAAAGAGAGCAGCTCCTGTTGCCTCAGCTATGCTAGTGACTGCAATGTAAAGACAAACTCATGCTTTACCAGGGCACTCGGCTTACTCTATCCTTACTGGCACACAAACTAAAAAGTCCAGTTGGGGCGAAGTGCATTGACAGTACTGAAATCTCATTAATTCCTCTGTGCCTTCTTCCCCACTCAGAATAAAATAGAGGGTCCCAGTACAAAGGCTAAGGCCTTGTTAATTCCTGACTATCAAACTCACCACCAGTAATCCTGGATCTGGGTCTGTCCTTTAGGAACAAACAGAAGCCAGATGGGCCTATTACTTCCCAGAAGCTTCCAGTTCCTGAGCCCTAGGCCTGGAAGGCTCAAAGCCATAACATCCAGAAAGCTCCCCAGTCCCTTTCCTGAACTCACAGCATCTTCCGCAAGGCCGTTTATTTGTCCATGTTTTCCAGGAAGACCGAGAGGCAGCTTCCTTCTTCCTCACTCCAGTTTCTCTATGCTGTCCACTTTCTCTCCGAAGTAAAGTTCTCAGTCTAGACAACATGTCTAGCAGTGAACCTTATGGAAACTAAAGGAAGGAAGGTCCTAAGGGCAGTTGGCGTTGCTAAAAGACTAGTGACATCACATGATTCCAAGAGCTCTGCTGTCCTGGATACAATAGAATTTCCAGAGAAGAAAATGGTGATGTCATGGGGGAACAGCCTTTGCCTCCTGACCAATTAGTCCTCCCTGAACTGCTCAGATTAAGAGGTTTCCTTTCCAGGAGTCTCTCCTGTGATTCACAGAAAGCCATTCACCACCCCATCCTATCAAAGCTAGAGATTTCACTCTGCTTCACGAGAATTTTTTCACTACTCATGGGTAGTTGAAATCTTACCCTATAAGCACTGACCAAGCATGGTTCTTTCCCTCCTTAAAATCTATACCCAATTAGAGAAGAAATGAAGCACATCAAGAAATTAGGTCAGGATGATAAGGAAGATGAGGGTTGAGTCTTCTGAAATGAATAAGCAACTAGGAATGCTAAGGTAAAGAGAAAGTGGCCATTGGGAATTAGTCAGTGTGCTAAAACTTTCACGAGACCCTCACTACTCTAGAACATTGTCCCTACATGCCTGGTGATTAGTCAGGTCTCTCTAGAGTAATGGAAGTTATAAAGTGAACCAATCTCCTTACATATTGAAAGGGGATTTGTTAGAATACTGTATAGCATGTGCTATAGCTAATCCAACAAAGGCTGGCTATTAATGAAAAGTCCAAGTGTCCAGTAGTTGCTCAGTCCACTAAACTGGATAGCTCAGCTGCCTGAAGTATAAGGTGGAATCTTAAAGAAGTATGCCCTAATGCCATCAATGGAATGGATGTGCTAACAAGGCCAGTACAAGCAGAGGAAGAGTAAAGCTTCATTCTTTCAAGCCCTTCTATAAGTATCCAGCAGAAGACTGGTTCAGATTCTATCTAGATTATAGATCAGAATTAAAAGTATGACTGCCTACCTCAAAGGTCCAGAGTAAATCATTTCTTTGTACTTCAAATTAAGCAGAAATAGCCTACACATACATATACCTTCTATTTTGGGATTAGAGTTAATCTTAGATGTAGTCATATTGATACCATGAAAACCCTTCAAATACTTAATACCATCTTCTAAAATTCCTGACTAAGTGTCCCCATCAGAGATTGAAAGGAAGGAGTGGCAATAGCCAATAGGTACAGGTGAATCAGCTGTAGACTTCATGGTCATGACGAGTTTCAGTGACCTCCTTTATGGCCAAGGATGGCCAAAATAGGATGAAATAGCCATGTTTGATTTTTTTTTTTGAGTAACAATAATTTGGTTTTTCTCTAGTTGAAAGTTTGAAATTCAAGTAATTGTTATGCCTGGTAATAACTGTTCTAGAAATGGCCCAAAGGCAGAAAATGGGTACTCTTTAAAGAAAAAGTGAGAAAGACATCAGATAGCAAGCACATTGTTTATGTCTGAAAGAGACATGTGCTTTTTGACCTGATCTCCTCCAGACCATGTATTGCTTACTCCATGCATGCTGTGATGGGGAAAATCCTTCCTAAACCAGGAGGAATCGGTCTGAATTCTGTGTGGTCGTCACTGTAAACAACAGCTAGAAGCCTCCTATTGTTTTCAAAGCAAGAGGGTTTATTGGATTTGAAGTTTCCATGAAGGTCAGAAAAGCAGGACTGGAAGCAACATCACCAGAAAACTATCATACTCCAGAGATGACCCCACTTATACCACTATGATGAGAAGGGGAACTGTGGTGTGTGTCACCAAGAATACTGTAATTAGATAATGTTCCTGGTGCTACTTCAGAATCATGCAACATCTCTGGCTCTGAGAGCGCAATACAGACTTCCCCAAATTAAGCGGATTGGACCCCTCCATTTCTCTATAATATAAGCCCTCACTTCCCCAAATTAAGCGGATTGGACCCCTCCATTTCTCTATAATATAAGCCCTCATATGCAGTTGACTGACACAGGTTTGTATTTTAGACTTAGTCACTATAGTAAGGGGTAGACCCCTGAGGTAAACACTTCAACTAAAACCCTGGAAGGATTGTCAGAAGTGCTGGCAGACAGATACTTTCTATGTCCACTCTGCGGCCCCTAGAAGGGGCTTTGAGAAGTCATATTTTACAAACTCATTCTTTGTGTCTTGAGCTTATTGGCACTCAGAACTTTAAATGTAGTATCATTTTTCTGACATAAATTATTTTTAATGATTTTTCTACAATTAAAATTTCACTTTGGACATGAAAAGCTATTCATGGAGGGTCAAATTTCTATGCAGAAAGTTAAGGTTTATGCTTTTCACTTTAGGGCCTCCTGGGATGGCCAATCTTTGCTGTCTGCTTGATATATTGCTGTAGAATTGACTCCAATAGCCTGGCTTGTAGGCATGTTTGTTTGCTGTTTTCCTGATTGCTATCTGATGTAGGAGGACTCTGACCTCTGTGGGTAGTGCCATCCCTAGGCCTGTGAGTCTCAGCCATAGAGGAAAGCTAGCTGAACAGAGCAGTAAGCATCATTCCTCTGTGGTTTTAAGTTGATGTCTTGGGATCTTGCCTTGGCTTCCTTAGATAATGGACTGTAACCAAAGTATCTTATACTTTCACCTGACAGGTCTGTGCTGAGAGAAGTCAGGGCAGGAAATCTCACTCTGAGGCAAGAAGTATAGCATGAACCGTAGAGGAACATCACATACAGATTTGCTAGTCAGGCATATGCTCATCTGGCTTCCTCATACAAATCAGTATCACTGGCCCAGGGAATGGTACAGCCTATAGTGAGCTCTGCTCCTCTACCCAATTATCACAAACTATGCCCATATCAAAGATATGCTCACAGACCAACCTTTTAAAGTATCAACTATTTATTGAGACTTTTTTCAGGTAATCCCAGAATATAACAAGTTGACAGTTAATTCTGACTACAACATGACAATTTATGGGAACAGAGGGTGACCTATATCATGGAACCATAGCTTTATAGACTTCATAGATCTTTTGTCTCTGCCTAGCCTCTAAGAAATCTATCTGGCTGGTAAAAAATAATCACCCTGATAGCACACTAACACATCCCTGAAGTTACAGATGAGTTCTAATTGGATTATAAACAACTACATGGTGAGTGAGAAGTAGAATTCAGGAGGAGAAAAATGTGAACATAGGACACTAATTTGGTTTCTGATTAGAGTTAACTAAGCTATATGACAAGAGGGTTCCCAGACAGGAAAGAGATATAGTCTTCCACTTACTCTCAAAGCAGTGACAAGAATTGGTGTTAGTTCCAGGAAACCTTCCTAAGAATTAGGGAGGAAGATCTGGTAAGAGCACTCTCTCCTATGGTCTGGGCGGTTGTGCACACTACTTTTGTAAAGTCTTTTAAAAGATTTTGCTGAGACCTATGTTTAACATAAATTCTAAATAAGAGAGCTTATGAACATAATTAATGTTTTAAGATTGTTTATAATCAACCACTTTGCCATGAACTCTTATCTGTAGCTTTCACTCCATTCTAGAAATGGTCTCTTTACAGGATTATACTCAAGATTATAATGAGGTCTTTTTTGTTATTGTGGTTGAAAGTGCATGAGATAGAGGGGCTGGATCCATGGACAAAGACACTAGTGGCCAAGCATGATGGATGAGTTGGATTTTGGGGATCTTCATGGTGGAAAGAAAGAACCAACTCCTGCAAGTTGTTTCTAACCTCCACATGTACACTGTGGTGTGTGTATCCCCCCAACCACTCATCCACATACATATGAACAACTATTTCTTAAAGAAAGGGAATTTTTGCTTGGGAGATGGCTCGGTAGGTACTTGCTGCACAAGCCTGAGAACTTGAGAGTCCATTCTCTCGAATCTATATAAATGTCTGACTCAGTGGCACATCTATAATTGCAGCAATATTCCTATGGCCAGACAAGAAGTAGGATTGAGAATCTCCAGAAGGTAGAGGCCAGCCAACCTGTGTTACACAGTGAATAAACAAAAAACATGAGAGATACTGCTTCAAACAAGGTAGAAGGTGGTGTTTGCTTTTTGACTACCACATATATACACTTCATGACACAGCAATATCATCATATATGAACATGCACACAAATATACAAAATTGAATATTTTAAACACAGAAATTTGGACTCGGTTCCCATGAGGCAGATAGCATATGATGGGGAAGCAGATCCTAGAAAATTGCATTGCAAACATTACAGAAAAAGACTGTGGCAACCACCAGGAGCAAAGAGCAAAACCAAGGACAGATTCTCTCTTATTGTGTGCACATGGAACTAACTTGGCATCCCCTTTGCTTGAACCTAAGGTCTCAAGGAATGTGAATGAGTAAGTCTTCATTTTTAAACCCCTAGTTTATTTGCAGGTAATATGGAAGCTTTAGAAAACTCATACATGCCAACTACAATGAGAATTAAGAAGGAAGTATGACATCTCATTTTCCAAACCATGATCACTTCACTCTTCCCTACCTAAGAATTTCTCTCAATTTACCCAGCATTTCTCCCTTCAGTGTGTAAATAAGTAGGAGAGAATCTCTCGTGATCCCAAACCAACTTCTGAGCCACCCAATCACACACACAATAGTGCATACATTCTGTCTATTTATCTTCTTCCAGGCCTCCTTTTCATTTGTTCATACAGGATTTGGGTTCCCAAATCCAGGAACTCCTTCATTGTCTTTTCTTGTTTATCTCAGGAAGGCATTATGACCTGATCTCATGTCCTGTGTGAGAGTATTTCATGGTTGTAACTTTGCAATATGGCTTCTGACTGTAATTCCAACAGAAAATGATTCTCTAGGATTGTAACCAGAAAGTTTTCTCTGTCTCACTTGGCCTCTATGGTCCCATTGCTGCTTATGAAATAATAATTCAGAGGCTTACTATTAATCACAAAGTGTTTGCTTTATGGCTCAGGCTTCTTACTAGCTCATTCTTACATCTTAAATCAACCCATATCTATTAATCTAAGTATCACCACATAAGGTGGCTTTACCTGTGTTCTGTTATAACTTGCTAAATCTAGCAGCTCACAGCATCACCCCAAATTTACATCAGTTGCAGAAATGTTTGGGGATCAGATTAACTATATAATATCTAATATGATTCTCTCCACTGGAATTCAAGGTTGTACGGTAAATGATTTGTAGAGTCCATAGACTTTTCCTCCTAAACACAGCAAGTACTGATTGATATAAAAAGTGGAATTTACCTTTAACCCTGATATTTTGGTTAAGGGTCATGCTCAAACCTCATCAGCTGTAGATACAACACTGTAAAACTGATAGTAACCTCAGATGATGGTCCTTGCAGATAGTATTTGCTGTTATTTTTCAGTTGGTAAACTGCCACACAATTGACAATGGATTCCCATATATCTTTATTTTATTCATATGGATCTCATAAGCCAGATATACTGCCTGAAGACAAAATTGGGATAGCATGTTCTATACATAACCTGATATTCATGTGATCCATCAAGATACAGTAATGATCTTGAATGGATCTGGCCAAATGACCATTGTCACCTACCTGCCATGGGTAGAGCACTCGTTCTGGTGCAAAGCCATGCATTTGATGCATTATCACCTGCTGCTCATAATATTCACAGCATTTACTATCTGATAAGTGAAAAAGAATTACATCTAAGTCAAGCTGGATCTGTAATAAAGAGGCCATTATATGACTCTTTCAGCTAACGTAGATCTGTGTGCTTATTTTAGACCCAGCAAATTCATGGGGAGCTTTCCACTGTACAAAGACATCAAGACTGCTCTGACATCCTCAACAAATCCTTCCTCAGTGCCCCTCACCATTACCCAGGCTTTGACACTGATGGATCCCCCAGTAATTTTCCTTAAAGAACAACATATGACTAACAGGAGGAATGAGCGACTGTTGTCATCTCTGTATAAAGTGAACTTCAGCATGAGATGAAGTGGCTTAAACACTGGACTGGAGAGAGAACCCTAAGCTTTTGGGTATGTTCTATCTGGACAGTAGTGTGGCATCAACACAGACTTCCATGACAGAGTTTTACAACATATGGAGGGCTGAGAACTCAATCAGCTTGCCAGAATCCTGAACAGAACACTTGTTCAACAAAATCTCCCTCCATGTTGTTGTGTCCCTTACGGGGCCACTTGCTGGTGGATGTCAGGCCTTTTAGTAACTCCTTTATTCTTGTTTTCTGAATCTCAAGTTTATTTTTCATGTTTTCTTTTCTTCAGTACTGATCCAGCAGACACACGGGCTGGTACTTGTCTCACTGGTGAGTTTACAGCTATAAGAAATATCTTTTTCTAACAAAGCCTTAGTTCCAGAGTATAGAATGATGCAAACAGGTAGTCTTTGAGTTCAACTTCAGTTCTCTGAAGAGGTGATGTCAGAGAAGGAAAGGCAATATTTACCAGAAGTAGACTCACTAAGACACTGAGTTCACAAAATCAGTACCTTTTCACAGGTAGGAAAGAAGAGTCAAGGGAGAAAATCTACCACACGAATACCATGCTTTCTGGAAATCCTTGGAGTATCTTTGGAGTAGGACATGCTGTCCACACCCAGGGCACCAATTCGTTTTGTAGTCTGGCTGACTGGTAACTCACTATGTAGCCCTAGCCACCTATAATTTGCAGTGATCTGTCTGTGTCTGTGAGTTCTGGGCTTATAGAACTGTGACACCACACCTGACCGGAGAAGCTGGGCTTGAGTGTGAAGAGTTGGAAATTCCTTTTTTTTTCATAAAAATACAGTTCTCTCAAAAGGGGTTTCAAAAGGTCAGTCAATATAAACACTGAATCACCTTAGCAAATTATGAAAAACAATAATAGAACAAATAACATCAAAATAACAAAAGCAAAACAACCAAAGCCAAAAACCTACAACAAAAAGAAGACAATAATGAAGCTAAGCAGCATCACTCACTGCAGATTGCATCAGCACACACCTGGAGCCTGTGTGTGTTCATAAACATAAGGGAGCAAGGCAGTCGCCAATTGTAACAGCCTTTTCTAGATGAGCATAACTATGCCTCTTTGTGGCTTTATATGTCATGTTCTCACCCAGGTCAAGATTGAAACATGTTACAGGCTTTGGCTCAAAGACTGATGAATTCACTTGAGTCTTCTCCACTAAAGTATCCCTGATGCCCTATTAGGAGAAGCACTAATTTACACTCTCACTTTCCTCCTGGATGCCCAGAAGCTTTAGATGTGCCTTAGCACTTTTCTGAAGCCCTCCCCTGTGCATCCTCAGCATGAGTGGAATCCTAAACACCTCCCTGGACCAAGGCATTTCTCAGCTCAAATCTTTCTACTCCTAAGGAGATAGATGCTCTGAAAGTTTATCTTCCTAATGTGCACCAATACTTTTGTAGCATACAGTTTCTAGCAGCCTGAGGCTCCCTGGTGCTTTATCCATGACCCCACAGCTCTCACTATATTAAGGTATCCTACACATGCCATGAATGTCTGGATACTCTGTTACTTCCTCAGCTCTGACCTGGTGTCTGAGTCTTATGCTCTTAATGCTTTGTCCATTCACAAGTCTCTGCTTTTTTTGTTCATAGTAACTCAACATTTTGTTTACGGCAACTCCTGATCCACGTAATGGAAACATACACCTTCCATGATAACAACAGGTCTTCTCTTGATCAAATATGCTTATTTTGCACAACTCTTCACACCACCCCCCCTCCAAATCACACCATTTGCACTTACCTCTGGGGTTAAAATGAACTTCCTATTTCATTATGGTTCTTTCTTCTGGGAATCAGGGCAGGTGAATAAAGGTGTATTTCTCAATACTTTGGTCCTTATGACCTATTCATAAAAGTATGTCTATAGGGTACCGTATTTTAGGAATAGTTAAAACACAAGACAACATGGACACAGTATGGATACCGATTTCATCAAGAAGTGTGTATCTGTGGTGTAAGTCATGCTATTCACCCCAGGATACCAATCCCCTATGTTGTCCTGGCTGGTTGGAAATTTACTATGTAGCCCATGATGCCTGGAGCTTGCAGAGATCTATCTGTGCCTGTGAGTTCTGGGGTTATAGGAGTGTGTCACCACACCTGAGTAAATAAGTTAGGATTAAATGTGAAGAGTTGAAAATAGCTTTTTATTCATAAAAAATACATGTATCTCTAAAGTTACTCTAAGGGGCACTAAATGTAAACAGTGAATTAAATATAAACAGTTTATGAAGAACAAGAACAAATAACATCAAAATAACAGAATCTAAACAACCAAAACCTAAACCAAAAACCAAAGAAAATTAAGATAAGCAGCATTCAGTTTGTGCAGAGTGAACAGCACAGATTTACAGAGGGTGGCTGGCCTTAGAGACATGGTAGGAAGATAGTCATGAATTGTAACTGCATTTTCAAGACAAGGACAGCCATTCCTCTTTGGGGCTTTGTATGACATCTCCACAATGGTTAGGTCTTTTTTCCTGGTGACATCACAGATACGAATATGTGTTTTATTCTGAGGAAGTCTAGATCCTAGGGTGAAGAACGTCATGGTTCCTACTTGTCTGTGGCTTTCGTTGGCTTCCTCAGTTCTTACAAAAGATGTTGTCAAGAAGAAAAGGGTGTCAAGACCCAGAAGCAGCCATGCTGGGTCACTGGCTAAGCACAATCAAGGCCTATTCCAAAATAGAGACCAAATTTTAAAAAGAAAGTGCATCCCCAGAATTCAGTGGTTGCTGGGAACCTGGATCAGCAGGTTGATCTTACTGTAGAGCCTCCTTCTCCAAGTGGCTCTCATCCTGGACTGTGGCCCGTTCCAGCTTAGGCTGACAATTTTGGATCTGGGAGAGAAAAGCAGTTAAGACACAGGTCAGGAGGACATCTCATGTCTACTGTGTAGCATTACCTACCCCATTTAAGGTGTGCTGGAAAGTCAATGTTGTTCTCTTGACTGATGTCATTGTTGGAACCCCCAAAGAAAAAGGATCACAGAGTACTTGGGCCTACAACTTTTCTCAGCCCTAAAAACACATCATAACTTAAACTGAGCACTGTATTATGTCCTTTTTAATAGAAAACAGCACATTCTCCTTCAGTTTAGGGACATCATTTATAATTAGTAGTAGGATATTAATACCATAACCAATAGTATACAAACAATACACTTGTTATTGATAGTGAGTTATTATTAATTACACCATTTTGTTTATAGTCATAATCCAGCCTTGCCATGCGGGCACCTGAAGAAGGTCATGAAGCTTGCTCAGCATTCATGTCCAAGAGGCATTTTAAACATGAACAAGATGCAAGATAGAGTGTGCTGTGCTAGAGCAGCATTTCCTAAGATGTATCCCTGAGAACTCGGGCCCTGAATGGGCTCTCAGACACAACAGAAGCTTTTAAATTCCTTAGAAATAGAGCTGGGAATTTGCATCCTGGCTCATTGGAGTTTCTGACAGAACACTTTGGAGAAAGTTCTGATCTTCCCAACATCTGCCTCGGTTCATCCAGGAAAGTCTGTATCCCATTCTATCCAAAAATTATTTGCTCAGGAAATGTGCATATGATGCAAAGATCAGTGTTCACAGGTGGGAAGCTCTTTTCTACAGAGTTATTCCTAAATAAGAAATGTAATTTCAGCCAGGTGTGCTGGTCTAACCTTTAAATCCCATCACTTGGAGGCTAAAGCAGGCAGAGCACTGTCAAAATTCTGCTTGGAACACAGAGATTTCAGAAGAAAGGAAGAGAGACTGAGTCCTACAAACATACTGAGTATCAAAACTTTGTTTCCTGGACAGCAGCTCCTGCTGACTGGAACAGCATGTTTATCTGAAGTTTCTTTCCCTGTTTGTAGCTGGGAACCATGCATGTGAGCAGAAGCCCATAAAAGAGAAATCCAGGTACAGGAGGCCTATTTGGTTCTACTTCCTCCTCCTCCCAGACTGGTCTCCTGCCTCATCTGGGAACCTTCAAAGTGATGCTGCAGCTTTTTTCCGCCCAGTTGACCATCTCCTTCTGCTTCAGCAAGAACTGAAGTCTTTTCTCCAAACTTTTGACCTTCTATTCATCAAAAGATTGTGTTCTTAGTGGAATGTTACACATTGTCGTACAATTGTAAGCAGTTTCAAAGGATTCCTATAGCTTGCTGGTCAGCCAGGTAGGCTTCAAGTTAGAGACTGACAAGAAAACCAGTGGTCTTCTGTAACTAATGCACACATGCAAGATGCACCTCAACACCTACATGCCTACACACTCTTTGTTTGACTCTCTCTCTGTTTCTCTCCCTCTTACACATACGCAAACACACTGAGATAAAGAGGGTCTCTCACATACATACACAAAGATGTTGAGATAAGAGGAGAGAAAGAGAGAGAGAGAGCAGAAATAACCATCATGGCAGATGAACACTTGAGTTTAGACTAACCATAACAGCCTGTTCAGTAGAGTCTCACATCTCAGCCAATATTCCTTTGGACTAATCCTGCTGTGGGAAATGTGCTTTGCTTGGCCAGATTATGAGAAGCACTCATTTGGCACTTGCAGGGGAACTCTCCTGGCATACTGCTTCCCACCTGTGATCTCACATAAACCCTGCCTAACAAATGAGACCAGGACCCAGAACTCACTCACTCCAAGCTCTTTGCATAGAATCCTAATATCATAATGAGATGTGGGTGTGTGATATGTTATTTTCCCATTGCCTTCATTGGAGTGCAGCTTCAAGGAGAGCAATCTGAATGGCTTGCCAGGAACTCAGTTCCTCAGAAGAGGCTAACTTCCCAGAAGTGCTTTGCAGAAACACTAAAATTACCACCTGGGTGGCATCAGGTGGATGAATGGATGATCACTGGTGAGGAAGGAGACAGGTGAAAGCAAAGGAGAGTGGATGGACAGAGAGGTGGTCGGTCGGAGAGGCAAATGGTACTGGACCTTAGCCTGACCCACCTTCCTGCCCCTACCTGTTGTTGCTGGGCTCTCAGATCATTGGTCTCTTCCTCTTTGTCCTTAGAGACCACATTCAAGTTCTTCAAGTGCTTCTTCAGCAGATGCCATTCATGCAGATGTTTCTCCTTCTTCTGCCTCAGTATGTCCACCTTCTTACTGAGCTGACTGTGTTCCATCAGAAGCCCGCTGTGTAGACCACTGGAGACACATTTTGATCAGTAAGACTTTGGTAATCTTCTCCTTCTAGCCCTGCTTAGAGCAACCAGCACCCCAAAAGACCTGAGGTTTCCAGGAAGATATAGACTTGAGCCTGATAAAGCCATGAGAACTGCACCCAGAAAGCCAAGATGAGTGAACAGCTAATACCAGAGAGAGCGAACCGTCTATGGAAAACCCCAACATCAAAAGGAACCCAAGTCCCTTCAATAGAAAGAGGAGTCCTCCACCTGCCCTCACTGACTGAAGTAATGAGGAATCATCAGCAAGTAGAGGACAAATCCCTCTGATGGAGGACAGGACACACAGGCTGAGTAAGTCCATCTACAAGTTCTACAGATACCAGATCTGCAAACCTGGGCCTGAGCTCCAGATGCCAAGGGCTGCCTGACACAATTCTGCTTATAGTGTAAATCACTTTTCTATCCAGAAGATCCTGAGTCAGGGGGTTATCAGTCTCTTTTCCACTTAGCAAAACTGAGTCCTAGGGACACACAAGTCAAAGAAATGCTTGCAAAGTCTGCTAGGAAAGAAGAATGGCTGGAATCAGAGTTGGGGACTCTCCAGTCAATAGAGAAAGGAAGGCAGAGATGGCCATTCCACAACACATGACGTCCATAACAAGATACCCACCAATAGAAGACTGTCTCCTTGCTCAGATCATTGTATTTCTTTGAGGTCCAGGTGTTCTCATTTTCAAATATCTTTAGGTCAGATATTACCTGTGTAAGGTCTAACTTCAGTTTTTCATAGAAATGATTTGGTTCATCATCGGGCCTAGAAATGGAAGGAAGGAAAGCTGTGAACACAGGCCTCAAGGATCAGGGAAGTAAAGCTGCATCCTGTTTACCACACGCAGCGTACACCATATTCTGGTTCCTATGTTCTGGGACCTCTTGGTGATTTTGGAATTGGTATCCTGACCTCAGTTCAGCAGCGGCTGGGTGCTCAGATGAAGGTGCCCTGGATGCAAGAGCTTACTCAGTAGCCTGGAAGGTCAGTCTAGCTTTCTATGTTACCAGGAATCTATGCTACAGGTCTTGGAAGTCCAGTTATTAAAATGAATTTTCTCCTGTTTCAAAACAGCTTTCATAGGTCCTGGGTTAGTATTACTGAAGAGTTAGAAAGAGCAGACATTATGGGTTGAGATGTGACATCAGGACAGCTATGTAAACTCCCCAAGGAATTCCTAGGTGTTGCCATGGTGAGTCCATACGACCAGAGCAGTGCTGCTTAATGTGGGGCTCAAAGACCTCAGCACTGTCATCACCTAGAAACTGAGACAGCAAATCCCAGGCCTCAGCACTGATCCCTGCCTCTCATCTTCTGTCAAGACACACATAACATCAAAAGTATACACACACATATATCAGAGAGTGGGCAGAGAGAGTGAGACAGAGAGAGAGAGAGCCAGCCAACCAGCCAGATAGAGAGAGAGAGACAGAGTAATAAAAAGAATGTTCCCACAATCCGATAATCAAAACTTCCCTGAGAATTATTGTCAGAGTATATGGGTCACAGCTAGAGAGATACAGTGGTGCTTCCCAGGACTTCCAGTCATGCATGGAGATAAACCAAGTGGCTCCAGGTCCCTGCAGATGCTACCAGGATCTTTGAGCATACAATCACATGCCAGGCAAGTTCAAAACACACACTTGAAGCAGTTAGAGTCTCACACAGGCCACCACCAGTCAGGTCTTTCCAAATGCATGCTGAGAACTCACACATTATTGCCTCAGTCCCTGAGTGTGTGACTCACACCACAGATTCTCATTTTCATTTGGAGAAAAAAGAATAGTTAAGAGTTCCCATCTCACTCCCTCTGAAGGCTCAGGTCTGCCTCTCCTCTGAGAAGAATTCAGGATATGAGGTTGGGAACAGAGTCATTCTGGAGGTGTAGCCTCCAAGAATTCAAGACCACAGAAGGAAGAAGGTTAGGTTGCCATTGACAACAGTCCTATGTTGTCTGAACCAGTGGATACCTATTGTCCACCGTCTCTTCCGAGATGAAAAACAGGCGATCACGTATCTCGTCCCTTTGGCTGGTCACCAGCTGCAGCTCTTTGGCCAGCCTCTCCATTTCTTTCTTCAGCTGTTTCCTTGGAAGGATGGTTTGGTGAGTTAATGGCTCCACAGTAGCCCCTGTGGGTGATGAACACAAGTGAAATCACATAGCCACAAGGCATAGAGTACGGACAGACATACTTTTCTCTCCATGGGACAAGTTGTACACACCTCTGTGTCTAAAGAAACTACTGGGGTTAAGTGCAGTGATGTCTGCCCTAACCGGGAACACATTAGCCCTCCATGCCTTGTGCTGGTTTCCTTCTGTCCCCACGTTACCTCCCCCAAAGCTAGTAAAGGTCAAAGCTGGGCGCTCCCAGCACAACAGCCTTGGCCTTCTCAGCTCCTGTTTAGAAGATGGACAAACTAAAGTTCTGGAGTCCTTGACTCTCAGAAATTATGATAATCATGGAAGTCAGTTTGCTTCTCAGGGGCTCCAGCTCCTCTGCCCAATTACTGGAAGGCCCAGCTCAAGCCCACCTCCCCCAGGAATTCCCCCATCTCCTACCAACCACTCACTGTGTCGATGCCAGAACCATGTTCTTGATCTTGTTATACTGGGAGACTGAAGGTTGGCTTCCTTCTGCCTCTCTCTTGTCTCTAGACTTTCTCCATTCTCTCTCCCAAGCAGTCGTCTCAGCCTTGACAACATGTCTAACGCTCTACCCTGTAGGCACTGAAGGAATGTCCTTAGTGCAGTTGGTGTCTCCAGGAAACAGTAGAACGTCCAGAATAGAGACTGCTGATGTCATAAGTAACAGCCTTTTTCACCCTTCTCATTGGTTCTCCCTGAAGTGACCAGAAGCCCAGGCTCACTTTCCAGGAACCTCTCTTGGAATATAGGGAAAGCCATTCAGCACCTGGTCCTTCCCAAGCCAAACTTCCCTTTGCTTGATTGGAGGTCCCATAGTACTTCCCATGTTGAGAACTGAACTGTACTTTCTAAACACTGCCCAGACATTTCTGATTTCTTCCTCAAACCCCTCTATTCACTAACATATGCAATTGAATACTCTTGAGAAGTCACATGAAAGTGATTGGAGAGACAGAAAGATCACCTTCCTCAATTCCAAGTATTTGAAAGCACATCCATAAAGAACTTGAAGGGCTGGTTTCAGTGTGGGATTTGGGTTCAGGGATTAGTCAGGGAAGCCATGTGCTTAGAATTAGAAAATCATCCCAGAATCGATTAGCTGATAGAGAATACAGACATCAGAGTGTTGGCAAAAGTGTGATGATCCAATGGCAGAGGACAGAAATAGAAGATCCACCAAGGGAAAAAGGCTGAGTGTGGTGAAGTCCACTCGACACCAAACCACTAAAGCACAATCACTGTCAGGAGCAATTGCCATGACCTACTGTGGGCCATGATGCCCTTATAGCTTATAGCAATTGATAGTTTAGATGTCAGCTCATGAGAGCAGGCTCTCTCTGATGGAGTTCACATGCTGAGAAGTCTTTAGGATCATTGGTTCTGAGAACTGTAGTTTTCATCTGTAACTTCGTTTATGTTATACCAGCTATAATATCTACCCATTACCAAGCATTTTTATGTAGTGAGTACATGTAATCTCATGATGACATTTCAATCTTATAGGCACACGTGTATCCATGGATAATCAGGAAGATGGCCTAGCACTGAGAAACTAAACATGTTCCTGCATTACAGTGTGCTTGTACATATGCATTCATGTACTTGTGTGTGTTCATGAGTGTACGTGTGTACATGTGAGTGTGCAAACCTCAGTGAGAACACAATCTTATAATGAACAGGAGCTAGAGAAATGAGAACCTGCTGAAGCAGAAGGAGCTGGTCACCCAGCAAAGGGACTTGGCAGAAAAGCTGCAGCATCAATTCAGTGTCTCTGAGATGAGGTGGGAGCCCAAGCAGGGAGGAGTGGTTAGAACCATGTTGGACACCAGGACCTGGATCTCTGTCTGTAGTAAGAGGTTTTTGTCCTGGACTTTCAGGCCTAACCTCAAGGTTTAGGGCCCATAGACCCACAGACCCACAGTGACACACAGATGCTTACAATAGTTTTAGGCTGATCGGCCTCAGGCCCAGGCATATAACTTGCTAACTCTTTACCCTTAATCTAACCCATGACTCTTATCTTGTTCAGCCATTTGGCTGGGTACCTCTTCTGGGAACAGCATAGTTGTCCTCTGCATCTTCTGGTTTCTCTCTGGCATTCTGCTCTGTGCATCCTGTTCTCAGAGTATTCTTACTCTGGTAGCCCCACCCATACTTCCTTCCTGCCTTTGGCCAATCAGCACTTTTTATTAAACCAGTGGGTAGGACAATTCTTTACAATTTAACAACATAATCCCCTATATCTGTCCTTTTGGCATTCTTGTCATCTGGAGATCTGCTCTCAGACAGAGAACACAGTGTGGTATTATGTTGGCCTAGTCAACAAGAAGTTCTCCAAGAAACACTATGTTTAATCCTTAGAGTTTATGGGGATTTTTAGCCCTCATCTCCTTCTGATGTATGTGGCACCTTCTCAGAATCTTGTCCACTAGCTCTCTCCACAAGTTTCCAATGGTCACCCTAAATCTAGCAGGAAGAGTGTTAGTCGTGGAAGACAGTATATCCTCATGCCATTTTATTTTCCTTTCAGAAAATTGCCTTTAGAGAGAAGCTACTCCCTTTTGGAAGGTTGGCATGCAGCACACTCCTGCTGATTTCAGGCTCTCTGAGACACATATTTAAGAATCTCCATAAGGTGCCCAATGTGTGACCATGATCCATGTGATGTTAGCTACATGTGAAGCCTGGGCACCTGGAGGCCTGAGGAACCATCAAAGCAGAGCAGAGCCCTTGTGGAAGGAAAAGGCTCTCATTGAGCTGGGTTGTTTGGGTTCTTTTTGGAATAGGAGCAGAGTGTAGAAAAGCCAAAGAAAGAGTATGTGTGATAGAGATGAAGAAATATAATTAATGGTAGGACAAGAGAAAAGAATGCACTGGAATCTAATATTGCCCGTGGAACTGTCCTATGGCAGAGTTTCACTGGTACAGACCCCAACACACATAGGCAATAAATTTACCACAGAAGGAGAAACCACAATAAAAAAGAGATCCATAAACTAATGTGCAGGATAAATGACTTTGTTCTGGAGATTATTTAGCCTATTGATGAGGTTTTGCAGGGAACAAGGATACGTCAACAGCAGCAGGTTCACTAAAAAGTTGAAGCCACCTTGTGTGGAAATCTAGAAAACTTCAGCATGGCACTGAGCAGCTTTCAAGCAGCTTCACATTCAGAATCTTATTTTTTCTGGCAGTTTTCTGTGCATTCTCTATCTCAACAAGTGTCTATTTCTTGTTATAAGTCTGTCCAGAGCACCAGGAGTTATAATTTTCTGTTTCTAAGGACCTGTTTGTATTTCTTTACCAGCTGAGTTCAAAATCACCTTCTTTCTTAATTTCAGCATTTGGTTCAGTGCTTAAGTATAGAAAATGTCATGCTACACCTCTACTGTAGGTTGAGCATGTATGGCAGTCAGGGAAGCAGCAGCTCCAGTGAAGATACTGAGTAGGCAGTATGTCAGCTAAAAAGGCAACTGGTATCCAGTCCTGCGAGGATCAAGGCACTGGGCTCATGGTAAGTGACCAAGAGGTGTGTCATTGCTGACCATAAGGAATGGCTACTGTGTGATCATGAAGTCAAGATGGCCGAGTTAGGGCCCACACAACTGCACTGGGCCAAATTTCATTGCCAGGACAGTGACATTGAGAAGTAATAAGCCAGTGAGCTTGATTCCCAGGTGCAGAGAATATACCAGGCCATGAAAATATGAAATCTCTTTGTCAGATCTTGACTGATGCCTTCCAGGTAAAACTATTAGGACCTATGAAGAAGTGACATGTGTGGTGGCCACCAATAACAATCAGCTGACATTTGTGGACACCCTAGAATCGCAGTGTCTAAAAAACTGAAACAAACTTATCGAGTCTCCTGACTTTTGGTCACCAGGTCCTACAGTAATTTCTAAATTAGCTGATTACCCATCAGTGGATAAGAATGAATATGCAGACATCAGCAGCCATGGGGCATGGATCTTCAGAACACTGATGACAGTAACTAGAGTAAGGAAATATATTATCACAGATGTTTGATAGGGAAAACCATTTTCAGATGGAGCCTGGCATCCCTGTAAGCTAAACCCTAAAGAGTTATCAATTGTCAAAATATCAGGGCCTCAGTTGTGCCACACGATTTCTGGCTGTAATGTTCTATTTGTCATCTCAAGGCTCACCAGAGTACACAATTCATATGTACCACGTTGAAAGTTATATTCATATCAAGAGTGCTCCTAGAATGAATGAAGAAATAAATAAGAAATTTGTGGAACATTTTACACTAATAAGCTAATAAGAGAGAAGGGAAAAAGCCATGATGTAGATATTTAGATATCCACTAACAGTACAAATGCACATAACTACACACACACACACTCACACACACACTGTTCAAAATATCCTTTTTAAACTATTAAAATATTAAAGATGAGCTCTTTCAGAGAAACGTTGTAGGAGACAGCAAAAGTAATAGTGAGAAGTTAGTATGAAGAGAAATTCTTGGATTAACACTGATAATGGCAGTGTCCATATAGGAATGTACATCACACTATACCAAACCACAAACCAATACAAACTCACTAAAATAGTCAAAATGAAAATAGATGGACTGAGCCAACTTCATGCGAGAATCACATCTCTCATACAGTGCATTGGGGTTTCTTACTCTGCTAACAGAAGCAAAAATAGAGACACACACAGCACTCACACACATACAATAGCATACACACCATATCTCTTAGAAATTGTACCCATGAACTTTTATAAAGTGAAACGTGGGGAAAGTGTTTATGGGTACCTCGGAGACAAATCCAAATCTCTGCTAAGACATGTATCTCATAACAGCCTAACTAGCAAACCACTCAGAACCCACCAAGGAGCTACTGCTGATGCTGTTCATACCAAAAAAACATGTTATTCTATGCCAATGCACACCACAGAGGAAAGGAATACACACAAGTTTGCATTGAGAAAGAAGGATCATTGTGTACCATCAATAATCCCTGAGATCAGATCATCTGTACTCACTTATAAATCAAGGCATGATTGCAGTTATCTGTAGCCCATAGATTTTTGGGCACAGAGACCAGAGCCCCACAGTGACTCTTGAACAGAGATTTTATGCATAATGATATACTCCAGGTTATGTGAATGTCTCTCAAAGTTAGGTGAAAAATGATAGAGGAGAATCCTGAACTTGGAATTCTGACTTTGTGATACACTCAAGGGTGTGCTGCACTTGTATTGAAAGGTCCATACAAAACACACATATGTTGAGGGAGGGAAACTAATAGAATGTATAATATGAAAACATCTATTTTCACTAAAAAAGTTTCACTTCTTATAATGAAACTTCAAAATTTACACATAACCCTAATAAGATACAGTACACTATATTAGTGTATTTAAGACATGTATCCATCTCTGCCCTTTTATTTTCAAAGATAACAAAGAGTTTTGATAAAACATCTGTTAAATGATTACTTTGCTTACTAAAAGGGTAAGTAGGCAACTCAAAAGTATTGCCATACATCAGTTGCAGAAATGTTTGGGGATCAAAGTAACTATATAATATCTAATATGATTCTCTCCACTGGGATTCAAGGTTGAACGGTAAATGATTTGTGGAGTCCATAGACTTTTCCTCCTAAACACAGCAAGTACTGATTGATATAAAAAGTGGAATTTACCTTTAACCCTGATATTTTGGTTAAGGGTCATTCTCAAAACTCATCAGCTGTAGATACAACACTGTAAAACTGATAGTAACCTCAGACAATGGTCCTTTCAGGTAGTATTTACTGTTATTTTTCAGTTGGTAAACGGCCACACAATTGACAGTGGATTCCCATATATCTTTCATTTTATTCATATGGATCTCATAAGCCAGACATACTGCCTGAGGATAAAATTGGGATAGCATCTTCTATACATAACCTGATATTCATGTGATCCAGCAAGATACAGTAATGATCTTGAATGGATCTGGCCAAATGACCATTGGCACCTACCTGCCATGGGTAGAGCACTCGTTCTGGTGCAAAGCCATGCATTTGATGCATTATCACCTGCTGCTCATAATATTCACAGCATTTACTATCTGATAAGTGAAAAGGCAAGCTGGATCTGTAAGGAAGAGGTCATTATATGACTCTTTCAGCTAACGTAGATCTGTGTGCTTATTTTAGACCCAGCAAATTCGTGGGGAGCTTTCCACTGTAGAAAGACATCAAGACTGCTCTGACATCCTCAACAAATCCTTCCTCAGTGCCCCTCACCTTTATCCAGGCTTTGAAACTGATGGATCCCCCAGTAATTTTCCTTAAAGAACAACATATGACTAACAGGAGGAATGAGGGACTGTTGTCATGTCTGTATAAAGTGAACTTCATGAGATGAAGTAGCTTAAACATTGGACTGGAGAGAGAACCCTAAGCTTTCGGGTATGTTCTATCTGGACAGTAGTGTGGCATCAACACAGACTTCCATGACAGATTTTTACCACATATGGAGGGCTGAGAACTCAATCAGCTTGCCAGAATCCTGAACAGAACACTTGTTCAACAAAATCTCCCTCCATGTTGTTGTGTCCCTTACGGGGCCACTTGCTGGTGGATGCCAGGCCTCTTAGTAATTCTTTTATCTTGTTTTCTGAATCTCAAGTTTATTTTTCATGTTTTCTTTTTTCAGTACTGATCCAGCAGACACACGGGCTGGTACTTGTCTCACTGGTGAGTTTACAGGTATAAGAAGTATCTTTTTCTAACAAAGCCTTAGTTCCAGAGTAGAGAATGATGCAAACAGGTAGTCTTTGAGTTCAACTTCAGTATTCTAAGAGGTGGTTACCAGAGTTCTGTTGTACAGCCTGAGATCATAAGTTCTTGGCCAGAAGCAGTTTTCTTTCCCTGTGACTAGTCTTAGACAGCTACTGCTCCTGAAGAAAACCACTGGGGGTCAAGTACAGTGATGCCCACTCATATCCTTGGGATACCTCCCTGGCTCCCCACTGTGTCCTGCTGATCTCCTTCTGTTCCCCATTACACTGCCAATCTCTAGTAAGAGTAAAAGCCAGGAGTTTTCAACGTATTTTTTACATTGCCAACTCATGACTTTGGGGATGGATAAACTAATATGCTGGATTCCTTGACTTTCAAGAACTGTGACAAGCTGAGAAGTCAAGTTGCTTCCCAGAAGCTCCTGGTTCTCTGCTCCAGTACTGGAAGGCTCAGCTCAAGTGTACATCCTCGAGGAAGTTCCCCATCCTCTGCCAGATCTCACTGCTTTTCCTCTAACACCACTTATATCTTGCTCTTTTGCATGGAGACAGAAGGCCAGCTTCATCTACTTCTTTCTGGTTTCTCTATGCCCTCCATTCTCTCTCCCAAGTACCTTTCTCAGCCTTGCTAACATATCTATGTGTGACTCTTATAGGCACTGAATGAGTACACCAAGTGTAGCTGGTGTCTATTGCCACAACCCTGCTGATGTCATAGAGGATGCCAGAGCTCTCCAGATACAAGATCTCCAGAGAATGACTGCTGATATCAGGGAACAGACTTTGCCTCCTTGCTAACTAGCTTTCCTTTCAACTCACAGGAATAAAAGGTATGCTTTCTAGGAGCTTCTCCTAGACCACAGAGGAAGCCATCAGCACCTTGTAATCATGAAAAACTCTCTACTTTCTTAGAAACTTTTAAATTTGTTGTGAACTGAATACTTCATTTCAAATACAGCTTAGGAATTCAACTCCTTTAAATCCCTAACCAGTAAGATGAGAAATAAAAAGATACTGAGAAATTAGGTCAGGATAAGGGGAAGAGGAAACTTAAATTTCCCTTATGTGAACAAGTACGATGGGAAGAGCCATGGAGCTGTTACTGTGTGTGTCTGTGTCTGTGTGTGTGTGTCTGTGTGTGGGAGGGGAGAGGGAGAGGGGGAGGGGGAGGGGGAGGGGGGAAGAGGGAGAGAGAGAGAGAGAGAGAGAGAGAGAGAGAGAGAAAGAGAGAATAAAGCAGATATAGACTCTACCCCTGAAACTATTAGCAAATCTGTGAGGAGCTATTAAAATGTCAGGGCTGGAGCCACCTGTTGACTTAGGATCCCCAGGTGACACCAATTGCAAACACCTCCAGGCAGACTGTGATAGCCCAATCCTGAACTCAGGAAGCTGAATAAAGATTGGCAAGTGAGTGGTCAGCCTGAGCCACACTGAAAAACAGCATGTAAATAAAACCATCCAGGTGGTATCCAATTCTCCTAGGACCTGGAGTAAAAGCCAATTTCTACTGTCATCATAATGATGTTATGAAGGTAACTATCAGCTGTGGGACACTTCTCTCTAGAGTCATCTAGACAATACTCATGGTCTTGTGAAAGGTGTCATCATTGAGCACAATCCCATTATATCATGAGAAGGGAAGACAAGGGCAGCATCTTGTTTAGGATTACTATTGCTGTAATGAGACACACTACCAAAAGCAAGTAGAGGGGGACAGGGTTTATTTAGCTTACACATCATCATTGAGGGACGTCAGGATGGGACTCAAATGGAAGGAACTGGTGTAGAGGACAGGTAGGGGTGCTGCTTACTGGCTTGCTCAGCATGCTTTCTGATAGAACCCAGGACCACAGACCAGGGATGGCCCCACCCACAATGTGCTAATTATTAATCAGTGATCAATCGCTAATTAAGAAAATGCCTTACAGCTGGATCTTATGGAAGCATATTTTCAACTGAGGTTCCTAGCTTGTGTCAGATGACTTAAGACATGCCAGCACAATTGACACATAAATCCACCAAGTCACCTTCCTTCCTTCCTTATCCATCCCCAAAATCTTAAATTAAAAATATAAGTAACATAATAGTCGTATAGTCTTTAAAAATTCAAACACATTAAAATTTTAGTCCTTTTAAAGTAGCCAATCTTTTAAAATTAAAGTTTGGTTTTTTTTTTTTTTTTAATTCAAAGTCTCGTGGGTTCTGGCAATATAAAAAATAAATAAATAAAATACTTTCTTAATTCGGGAGGGAAGGACCAGGGCATAGTCACAATCAAATCAAAGCAAAACCAACTGCAGCTGTCCAATGTTGGGGATACACTCAATGGTCTACTGCAAAGGGTTTAGGTGATCTCTCTGGCTTGTCTTCCAGTGTCTGGCTGGCTCTATTTCATTGCTGCTCTGTTTGTGGTGGTCGGCATCCCATGTTACTGGCATCTCAAAAATGCTGGAATCTTCTGCTGCAATTGTGTTGCACTTTTGCCAATAGCTTCTTATAGGCTCTCTTCGTGGTACCAAGCATCAAATTCTCTGAAGGATTCTTCCAGTTCTGGTCTTCAATTGCCACTGAGGCTGTACCTTCACCAATGGCCTCTCCTGGCCCCTCACAGTGTAAAGTCTCGGTTGCTTTTACTAACTGCTTCATGCTTTCAATACCAACACCACCTGGGTAACTCTTCCACTGCCAAGTTCAGCTGCCAACAAAATGTACAATGTTGGCCACCTCTGAAACACAGCTCCTGTGGCTGTCTCTCAAGAAACAATTTCCAGAAGATCTCACCTCATTGGTGCTGGTCTCCTCTTACCACTTTTTTTTTTTAAATCTCCAGCTAACCAGTATCGATTTTCCCAGTAATGCAAAGATTTCACTTAGTGTTACTGGTTTCTTGTTATCATGGCTAACTCAGAAACCCCAGCGGACGAGAATGACAGAATTTTAATTCAAAGTAAAATTCTAAATAAAATAAAATCCAAAACTTCCCTGGAAATGTTCAAAGTCCAGGCTGCGATCTTCACTGCCTTCAACACTAATCTTCCAAGATTATACAGAACATTCGACTGAGCTCTCAACACTCAATGGCTTTTTCTGCTCTTAAGTTTGAAAGTCCTTCTGTAATCACCGCAAAACTTGGTCAGATCTGTCAGAGCCATATGCCACTATGTTGGTACCAACTTGTCTTAGTAAAAGTTATTAATCTGTAACAAAGCACCAAGACCACAAAGCAAATTGGGGAGGAAAGGATTTATTTTGCCTACATTTTCACATTGCTGTTCATTACTGAAGGAAGTCAGGACAGGAACTCAATCGAGGCAGGAACCCGGAAACAGGTACTGATACAGAGGTCATGGAGGGGGACTGCTTACTAGTTTACTTCCCCTGGTTTGCTAAGTCTGCTTTCTACTAGAAGTCAGAATTGCCAGCCCAGGGATTGTACAACCCACAGTAAACTGTCCCTTGTCCATCTATCATTAAGTAAATGACATAGAGTTGCATCTAATAAGATAATTTGGTTTTTTGAGTAATTAGCTAGTTCCAAATTTATATAATATTAACTACTACAGGCAAGGATGAGGAGATGCTGAAGGTTCTCCTGGCTTACAACTTGACAAAATTCCTAGAAGTCCTTCTTCTCCTGATAGGCCCTGGAGACAAAAAGGTTACCCGTGATCAACCTGGAATGCAAAGACTCTAGAGCTCTGATCTACATACCCTAAGTATGATCCCTGTATGCTTCCTGAACCTTAGACATCATGAGGGCTGGTTGAATTGTGTCTTTCAGATATTCAAGTCCAAATCCAGTACAAGGAATGTGAGCCTGATTTGGAAATAGGATCTTGTAGAGTCAAAAGTTGAGGCCACACTGCAAATTTGGACCAAGATGTCCCCAAATTGAACCTGTATTTATGAGTGCGGGCACATGTATGCATGCACACACATGGGGGGGGGCAGTGGGGGGGGGAGATAACCCTAGTGAGAAAGCAAAAGGCTCTCAAGATGAGGCTCTTGAGATAAAGTATATGGAGTTTGTCTTGTCTGTTTTCTGGAGGGTGTCATGATTCCATCTTAGCCCCTGAAGTCATACCTGGTCAATGGCAGTTGGCCTGTTCCACCTTGAGTTCTGCAGTCAAGCTCTATTTATGAAGGATTCCCAGTGCAGACCCTCCCTCTTTTTCCCTTCCTTTCACTTACCCTGATAGAGGGCATGCTCTTCAACCTCCTGCCCTTCCTCTCTTTTCTTCCCCTCACTCCCTCTCTCCTCTCTTCATAATAATAAAGTCTTCCCACATAGACCCAGTCTAAGTGTCTCTTGCTAAGCCACCGCCTTCCACCAGCCCACATGGGCATGAGGACTCTATCCATCCATTGCCATCAGATGCCACACTGGGTACACACAGTATCATTTCATATCAGAGGGGTCATTGGTTTTTCTGTACCACAGCAGCATTCCTTTATGAGGTATTTTGAGATTAAAGAAGGAACAAATACCTTTAGAGTTAATGGAGAACCAAAATAGAAAATAAACCTTGAAAATTAAGAGTTCCGTTTACACCTAAGAGTTTAAGATAGTTGCCCTGTGTCAAATCCAAATTACAGAATATATTCCTGTTTGTTAGGTGCTAGGTCCAGAGTTAGGTCCTTGCTAGTTAAGTCTTCTACTTATAATCAAGAGTAAGTTCCTGTTTCTTAGGTTGATGTAAACTGCTCACAACCACATCGATATGCATACCCTTGCCATTGTTACTCCCGTTTTCATTGTGTCACTTTTAACACTGTATAGCCCTCACCCCTCTTGCCCTGTGAACACCTTATCTCTCCCATAATAGGAACTTCAAGAGGCCAGAGGGACTGCCCTTTCAAACCCCTGATTTAGGGGGAGACAACAGGCAGGCAGAGCCATGTACACCCAAAATAGAGCTTGCTTGATTTGGACAGTTGTAGACTTGAACTTTTTCTGTCAAAACTCAGGATTAACACTGTTTAGGGGCATATTCTGACCTTGTCCAACAAAAAATGAGAAAGATACTCAGGCTCCAGGGGCTGAGACATGTCTACTCCCTCCTTCTGCCCAATCATCTCTTTGCTAACAATAGGGCTCCCAATTTATGGCTAGGCACAGGGCCACCCAGAGCTGAAATAATTGTCCAGCCTCCTCAGATCTGGTTTGTCTACATAATGACTGCTTCAAGGGATGTAAAAAGAAGTATGAAATGACAATGGGGAACTCTCCTTAAAGGGCAGGGTTCTCTGGCTGGAAGGCCTGGCACTCAAGTGACCACTATAGGCTGCAGTGAATAAGAGCCCTACCTCAAGAATGGTGGACAGTACCAGCCAGCCAATGTAAATTCCCAAATAGCCACTGGAATTCTTATTTTAGTTTTGTTTTTAATGCTAGGGATGGAACCCAGGGCCTTGTGCATGCTTGGTAAATCCTCTACCACCACTGAGCCACAAATGCTCAACTCCCCATGGACCCAGTGTCAGAAAGTAAAATCTTTTTTATTTAATGTTCTGACAGTTTGAAGTGTGGTTATGTTGCAAGCCAAGGACTGGTACCCACCTGCTTTCAACTGCTGTTCCTAGAAGAGACAGCTCAGCTACTTTCAGTGCAGAACACTCAAGTGTTTTCTAATTTATTTTACACGAGTTAACTATATGAGTCTGTGTGTGCACATGCACACATGTGTAGGCACACATATGCCACAGGTCCAGTGGGAATCCGAGGACAACTTGTAGGTGTGGGTTGTCTCCTTTCTTTCAGATCATCAGGGTTGGCAACATGCACTTTACCTCACTAGACCATCAAGTTCTTTCTCCACAAAATCAGCTCCAAGATGACTTAAAACCCAAAGTCGAGTTTTATTGCTATTGCAGAGAGAGAGAGAGTGTGTGTGTGTGTGTGTGTGTGAGAGAGAGAGAGAGAGAGAGAGAGAGAGAGAGAGAGAGAGAGAGTGTGTGTGTTTGTGTGTGTGAGTGAATACACTGGTGCCACAGCATGATCCTGCAGACGAGTCTTAGGGATCAGATTCAGGGAGTCAGGCTTGGTGGCAAGCACTTTTACCCACAAGCCAATCATAAAATTTTGATGCTTCTCATATTTGACTGACTTTGCCTGGATGGAAAATCTTAGGCAGAATATTTTCCCTCAGAAGTCCCTCGGTATTGTCCTACTCTGTCTTATTTTCTAGGGTACTGTGGAATGGGTACAGCCATTTCTGTTCTTGCCGTGTTTTTAATCTTTTTTTTTTTTCTTTTCTACCCTGGAGGCCGTAAAGTCATATATATATATATATATAGTATTGGAAAAGTTCACAGTGAAGCCCTGGTGTAGGCTTTTTAATTTCTTGTGCTAATCACTCAGTCAGCTCCTATATAAATTTGCAGCAGTGTCCTTTCTGGAAATTTCTTCAGTATTTCTTGGATAATCTTATTTCCATTTCTTTTTGTTTGGGACTTGTGTTAATTGCATTTCCAGTTACTGGATCAATTCTGCTTTTCTTACCTTTTTTTTCTTAAATCTATGTTTTAATTCATTCCTTTTGTCTTTTATTATTTCGGTTGATTTTAAATATTTTATTTGGTAAGTCTTGGATTTATGACAAAATTTCCCATGATTACTATGCAGATATGGTGGGGCTTTGTCTGTTATCTACATTGGGATTTTTTTTAACTTCTTCTGTTTTGTGTATGTTTTTGAGACAGGATCTCACTATGTAGTCTTCACTGGCCTGGTATGTAGACCAGGTTGGCCTTGAGCTCATGGGGATACCTGTCTGCCTCCCAAGTACTGGGATTAAGGGCCTGCACTGCTGCACCAGGCTGGAGCTGTCTCTAGATTTGACTTTGACTTTCTCTGCCTAGAGACACTGAGAGGACCCCACCTTTCCCATGGAACTAAGCTGAACACCCAGCCACTCACCCACTTCTCCACATGCCCAGCTTAGTCCTAGTCTACCAGAGATGGCCTTCATATTTACATTTGTTCCCTAGTGGGAACTAAACACAGATTCACACAGTGCTCTCCTTCTCTCTCTACTGAGTCACACCGCAGCCTTCCTCCTTTACTCTCTCTGAGGGAGATTTCTGAGAGGAGGAAGGCAGGCTCAGGGATAACCTTTTCCTGACAGCTTGATGAGAATGGCTCTTTTGCTCTGCCCACCTATTCTTCCTCAGCTAACCGTGGGTTCTCCATCGGGATTGGTGATGTCACACCTGGCCAGGGACTGCTGAAGGCCAAGTATGAGCTACTGAATGCTGGCTACAAGAAATGTGATGAATACATCGAAGCCCTGAACACAGGCAAGCTCCAGCAGCAGCCAGGCTGCACTGCCGAGGAGACACTAGAGGTGAGATTGACCTCTATTAGTGTCTTGGAGGTCCAGCCTCCAACGTCAGCACTGAGGGCGCAGAGGGGAACCCAGAGCATGGTGGAAGCTTCCATTTCTCTTTCTGAGGGGTTAGGAAGGAAGTACACCCATACTCTCTCCTGTTCTCATCCTGCTGTTCTCTCATGTACTAATTCCATTGCTCAGTTATTTATTCTCTTTCCCTCCACCGTAAATACTCATACAGAATCTCTCAGGCAATAAAAAAGTCATAGAAAGGTCATGTTCCAAAGGAAAAAATATGACTAAAAACAGAGACATCCCGACGACTCATGTAGTATTTAAGTAAACTGTCATGAGCCAACAAAGAGTATTTTTTCTCAGCCAACTTTAGTATCATCAGCTCAGCATTTTCTACAGTACTGTGACCTGTAATGCCTAAAACATAACATGTACTTTCTGCCCTGTGTGTAACTTCTAATTATCTAGGAACATGTGGAGCCCTAAATTGGTGCTACAAGAGTCAAGTAATTTTCTGTAGCCTTGATTGGTCCGAATGTATTTTTACAAATTGAGATCAGAAATGGGTGCAAGGACTTAATCATTTTCCAGCTAGCAATAATTGGGCTGGTTTTGTATCTGTAACCTAGTCAATGATACAGCTGTATGGCCTTGCTTATCTGGGAAAGTTTATCTTAAAAGCCATTAGCAAGGCAACCTGGTTCCTAAATCATAAATCTGAGCTGTGATCTGTGACTTAGGCCTCATGGAAAATAAGATTTAGCTTATGAAACATACCCTAGTGTTTATTTTTATTCAACAAAACTTTGTGTAGGGCTGAAGAGATGGTTCAGAGGTTAAGAGCACTGGCTGCTCTTCCAAGAGGTCCTGAGTTCAATTCCCAGCAACATATGGTGGCTCACAACTGCCTATAATTCATCTGGTGCCCTTTTCGGGCATGAAGGCAAAACACCATATACATAATAAATAAATCTTCTAAACACACACACAACAACAACAAAAGCAACAACTTTGTGTCAGTATATCTTAAGGAGAAATCATCTTTCTGACAATCGATAGAAGTAAATGCCCGTAGATGGAGATGTATTTATGAGATAATGCTCCATAATATAGGCAGTGTACCAGAGAAAATATTGTAACAGCAGCATGTGAAAGCATAACAAAAGCAAAAGACATTCTGGAGTCTGCATTCTCATAAGCCTTGCTTGAGCACGATCTATTTATCAGAGAGATTTTCATCTGCTGGGCTGACACCTGAACTTCAATTATCACATGTTATATTTCTCACATGGTAACTGGTAGCCCTCCAGATCACAAGATCAGTTGCCCTACTTACCAAGGGGTTGGGGTAGGCTGAAAGCCATGAAAAGAAAGTGACAGAGAAGCAAGAAGGGATGCATTCTTGTCCCATTCCTGGCTTGTGTTCTTGTTTGTTTGGCAAGCTGTGGCCTTCGCTTTTTTAGATGTCATACTCTCTGGTGTGAAAACATGGTATCTGTTCACTTGACACCATGGGGCTGTGCTTTGCTGGGGCTGCTCTGACTGTCGCTCAGAGCCTCTACCTTTGCTTTTTCCATGGACACTTCACCAAAGCTCAGTGTATTGATCACTACATTTACTTGGATACTCATGAGATGGTCTCATACCCAGCCCACAGCCTCCTCACATTGGGAAACCAGTTGGCTGATTTTAGCTGGCCACATCAGAATCTGTTCCTCTCCTCTAGGAGCCTGAAGTTAAAAGCAAATGGACCAGGACCTGGGCCACTGGGCTTTGTTTTGTTCTATTTCAGGACAGTCACACTTGTATAGCTCAGAGAGGACACAAATTCAAGGGCTTCTGACTTCAGCCTTAGCTCCTGGGATTTGCAAGTTTGTGTTACTTTCTTGTGCATTCTCCGTGGCTTGTGTCTTGCACATTTCCCTACTATGGTATACAAGATAGTCTTGTCACCTGGCTGTGCTTCACACACCTGTAATCTCAACCACCTGGAGAATGAGGCAGAAAGATGGAGAGTTCAAAGAAGAGTGTTTTCTTTTCTCTTCAGATCATATAAATAGCTTGTAGCCAGGTTGGGCAGGTTTATCAATACAATGGCTAAAGGAGACATGGGAAGGTAAGAATTCTGTCACTTTGAGACAGGCTTTCTCTGTGTAATCCATAGTCACCAATTCCCAATGCTGACACAGCATCCTGAGTGCTGAGCTCACAGGAGGGTACTAATCCCCTGGAAGTCAGCTCCTTGTCAGGCTTACTGAGTTTTAACAGCAAGATTGGAGGAGGCTTCTCACTGTATCCATCACCTAAAGTATAATTGAGGCCTCAGTAGTACCACAACCTGTAAAGGGCTCACAGGTCAGGATGTTCCTGAGGTCATCTTGTCACATGTTTTACTCATGCAGATTGAAAGCATGCTTGGTGAGGACAGGTAGAGACAGACTGAACAAGCAGAGTGAGCATTTCTCCCTCAGATGAGTCTTGTGCATTTACAGGGGCATGTGTACATGGGAATGTCCAGTTGTTGTCACATAGACAGCTACACACAAAGCCATAGACACACGGATAATTAATTTTTTTAGAAATTTTTTTAGGATGTTGTTATAATTTGCTATTCACAGTCTTGCAGCTCCTTGTAGAAGAAAGGCCTTTGTGTAACTTGTCTCATTTGATTGTCTGAGCTTGGGAAACTTCATTGATTAGAATGTTCTCAAATTTTCTATAAATGTCAGATTGGTTAGTGATCTGCAGATTCAGAGCATGGCTCCTCATGGACTGCATTTCCTCCCCTCCTCTACCCCTTCCTCCAGGCCCTGATCCTGAAGGAGCTGTCTGTGATCAGGGACCATGCTGGCAGTGCCTGCCTTTGAGAGCTGGACAAGAGCAACAGCCCCCTCACAATGGCTCTGTGTGGCTCCAAAAGTGAGCTAAACCCTCAGGGTTGGCGTGTGTGCCCTGCTAGGGGGTTGGCTCTAGAACACATCTTTGATGGTTGTAACTTCATACTCTTCATTTTTTTAAGTGCCTGTCTCTAAATGTTGGAAGACCGAGCCTTTGATTTGGGTGGAGACAGTTTAAGTCTTTTGGGGAAACTGGTGGAAATGTGGCTGGGTTCCTGAGTTTGAAGATGCTGTGGCCAAATTTGATGTTAAAAAGAAAAAAACCCTGGGAGTTTTTAGTAGTAGACTTGGCAATGGAGTGATCTTTTTTCTTTGCTCGTGGTGCTGAGGATCAAACCCAGGGCCTCATGTGTCTTAGGCAAGTGCTCTACCACTGAGCTATACCCTGACTTAGATGTGGAAAAGTTTTTAACTTCATATTTACTCAGTTCCTTACATTGTTAGGTTTCATAATACCATGCTCAAAATCAGAACCTTGGGCTTCTATAGCTGTAATTGTTGTTCATTGTAAATAATGTCCCTGCTCTCTAAGTTCACTGCCTTTTGCCCATGGCTCTGCTTCCCATTCCTGGTGCGCCATGGCTCTCACACCCTCTGTCTTTGCTCCTCTCTCCCTCTCCCACACATTCCGATTCCTTCTCCCCAGTGTCCTCTCTATGCAAACCCCATGTCTGGAGGCCGATCTGACAGTCACCTCAGAGATTCCAGTGGCCTTTCCCCCCACCCCACACACGCACATGCCCTTTCCTGGGTTTCACCTCTTACTGTACTTTGTCCTTCAGTGTCCTAGGACTCCTAATCAGTGAGAAGAAGGGTTGGCCTGGGTCACATTCTGTTTTATCCCTCTGTCCTGCCTGGCTTCTGTTAACTGTTTCCAGTACAGTCTTACACTTCTGCTCCTTTCCCAGGTTCCTTCATTAATATATCACAGATGATCGCCTATGTGGGACAGCAAGCCATCAGTGGGTCCCGGGTTCCAGATGGCTTTGAAAACAGATCTTTGCCTCACTTTGAGAAGCATTCAAAGGTAAATGGCAGTGGAAGCTTGAAGGTCTGTTTGCTAGGTTGTCTCCCAAAGTACCACAATGTAAAACCATGGTTATTATCACTGGGTGTTCACATATAATACGTTGCTGTGGCACTGAATTGCTCTTCATGTCGGTCTTCACCCCTTTGAATTGCCTGTTCTGTGACTGTTGATAAGTCAGAGTTGTACCCAATTCACTACAGTCTATTTTTTATTTTTATTAGCTCTAGCTACAGGTGATTCTGGTTTGGAGCTGGGCAGGTCTGGATACAATTAGGATGTTTTGAAGACAGTGGCTTGCCAGGGAATTGGTTGGGTGCTGCCTGAGGTCCTTGACACTTCTGAGATAGCAGCTCTAATTTACATTTTCCTCTTCCTGAGCCATTAACTGGACTAGCACCCGAGCAAGGATGGTGCATCTAAGTTATTTCTCCTGTTGACAAGGGCACAAACACCTGCCAGTTCTTGAGTCACTGGCTGGATATGTGTGTTGCCCCTGGGGGACATTTTTATGTGAAAGGATTGTAGAATTTTAGACCTTGAACTTTGTTTGATTTTTTTTTCCCCCTACCTCTCTTTAGCTCCTGGCTGCCAAAGGTTTTGTGGCCAATAGCTTTTACTCTGGCTTAACACCTACTGAGTTTTTCTTCCATACAATGGCTGGTCTGGAGGGTCTTGTGGACACTGCTGTGAAGACCACTGAAACAGGATACATGCAGGTAACTTGAGGAAGTGTCACTAGCAGCAGAACAACAGGGCTTTATGAGTGGGAGCCATGCCTGACCAGTGCTCTGGTGCATGCTTGCTCATGTGCATGCTTCCCTGTTTTCTACAAGAGCTGTGATTTCCCCCATCTTGGTATTGAAGGGGAATATTTAGACATGCTGCTGCTCTGGAACTAAAGAAACAAAATAATGACCCAGGTCAGGTTATCCTGTATATTCTGAAAGGGAGAGACCAGGCCGAGTCCCAAGTGGCTAAGTTCTCTTGAAGGGAATGCTGAGCTTGTAGTCTGGAACTTTTCATTCACCCTCTCTGGGACATAGGGGTGATTATTTCCTGCTAATTACTGAGAGGTTTCTGACTCTCACCTTGTCACTGTTTAGGTCTCATTATTCATTCTTCACAAGGCATCAGGGTGACACAGCTGGGCTACAGGGTTCTTTAATGCACTTGACCCTCTGTGTCCCTCTTAAGGTTGCAGCAGAAGACTTCTTTCTAGACCCCAGGATCATTTCCACTCCCCAGTAAATTAGTAGCTCTGTGTGTTGCCAGAAAATTCATATGTGCTTCTGTTGCTGGGTACTGAGCACAGGGCGTAGGCCAGTGTGTTAATTGCTGAGCACAGTCCTACCCACCCCCCTGAATCTATTCATGTTTTTAACTGTTTATGACATTAGTTAAAGCTGACAGGACACATTGTTGCACCACATGCTTGATACAGCTTTGTGTCCAGTCTGTCCCCCTGTGGAAGTGGAGTCCAGGATTGATGAGCTAGTGAGCCAGACAAAGGTGATGAGGGTAAGATAGCTGGAGACATTTGATGGAGACTGCCCTGTCTTCCCTTGTTATCACCTGATGCGGTAGTCTTCTGCTAGGAATCGCCCACTGTTTTGAGGTGTGCCCCTTTTGTCAGAAGCCCAAAAACTGAGAATGCTTTCTCCACTCGTGGTGTGAGGAGCTGTGGCTTAGGGTGTTGACATGAACAGTATGAATTTCCAAGGCATTGTGTTATCCTAGAAGCAGTGAATTCTGGCAAGGGTAAGTTTGTTTTCCAAGATTTCTCTCATTTTCTGGGCCAGACTCACTGCCATCTGATGGTAGGAGGTTTCCGAAGTATAGTTGAGAAATGGTTGCTGACCCTGATTCGTACTCTGTTGCCCTGCTTCCTAGTTCTCTGTCCCCAAAGAGGGCTTGCACCTGATTCTCTGTATTGAAGTCAGCATGTGCCCTGGCTTGAATATGTTTAAGAATGGATGTGTATCTTAGGGAACTGGGGGGGGGGGGCTAAGCAGCCCAGGAAAGCAGTATGCAGGGTTCTTGGGGCTGGTGAGGTTTCTGCTACAGGGAGACTTGATGAGGGTAAGGCTAGAGTTTGGAACATAAGCTTCCGGTCACTGCACAGGCTAGTGAAGCATCTGTGGCCCTGCTGTTGTCAGGCAAGGGAAGGACTCTTAAGGGATTTCTAATAAAGTCCTGTAACCTAGGGCTGGAGATGTGGCTTGGTGACAGAGTGCTTACCTAGCACACACAAGGCCCTGGGTTTATCTGTAGCACCAAGAAAAACAACAAGCAAACAAATGACTTACAACCTTGAAATTTTGAATGTCAAGCCTGTGTGCTATGAAGCAGTCTTGTTGTGGCAGCTGAGCCTCCTTCTTTTCCTGTAGAGAAGGCTGGTCAAATCCCTGGAAGACCTTTGCTCCCAGTATGATCTGACAGTGCGGAGCTCCACTGTTGACATCATCCAGTTCATCTATGGAGGAGATGGCTTAGATCCTGCTGCCATGGAGGGCAAAGATGAGCCTCTGGAGTTTAAAAGGGTTCTGGACAACATCAAAGTGAGATGCAGCACTCTGTTGGGGGATACAGTCTTCTGGGAGCTTTGACATAGTTGTTGGAACTGTTTGTAGTACCACACTTCACACTTAACCATCTGACTCAGTACTAGATTAGAACCTTGCCACTATTAGTTACTCTGTCTGTTTTCATTAAGGAGCTGTAGTAATTCCAGATCAGATGCCAATGGAAGAGGCTCTGTCTTCTCCCCTCTAGTGGAAAGGACTAGAGACAAGCTTTATAAAGAATAGGTGTTGGACAGAAGGCTCATTTCATATAGTATAACCAGGAATATGAGTTGGAGCCACTCTTTTTGAACAGTAATTGGACAAGATTCATCTGGATTTCAGTTTAATGCCTTTTGACCCACCTTTTCTAGCAGCAGAAAGGGGTTCCACTGAGGGTTTTTTCAGTTGTTTCTAGTACTTGGAAGCCACCAGTTGAAAATGGGTCAGAAACCATTAAAACTTAGAGGAAGCCCCATGGCTTGAGGAGTGCTGACACACTTTCCCTCTGGAGATGTTTAGTCGGGTGGTTGATTTTTGTAGCATTGAAGTTGAGGCCTTGGCCTGTGCTATGCTGGGCAAGGGTTCTATTATGAGCAACACCTTTGAGCCTTTGGCACCCTTTTACTTTTTATTGTTAGGCAAAGTTGATCTCAGCACCCAAACTGGCCTTTGTTCTGCATCCAGGCAAACTCTGACATTGTGATCTATGTGCCCGGGCCCTTCCAGGCCCTTCCAGGTAGCTGAGATACAGGGTGCCCCGTGAGGCCTGGCTACAGCAATGTACGTTTTTAATACAGTTCTGACCTGGAGTCAAGTTGGGAAGTAATAAATAGATCCATATTCATGATCTAGAGTGGAACTCTTTAAATGGGGTGGGGATTCCTGACTGGGCATGGCAGTGCATGCCCGTAATCCTGTCACTTGAACGGGAAGAGGATCAGGAGTTAAAGGATAGCTTCCACTACATTCTGATTTTGAGGCCAGCCTGAGCTACGAGACTGTCTCAGACTAACAAACAAAAGTCAAGAGTATCAGTTTATCTGCACTGAAAAGTGCAGTCTACAGTTTATTAGCAGAGCAAGCCACAGGTTGCTACAAGCTCACAGGGTGGATTTATGTCTGCTGCATTCCTCTGCCTAGTACTCTCCCTCCCCCTCAGCAGGCATATGTAATGCCATGTCCTTTCTGTACTCAGGCCGTGTTTCCATGCCAGAGTGAACCTGCTCTCAGTAAGAACGAGCTCACCTTGACCACTGAAGCCATCATGAAGAAGAATGAGTTCGTCTGCTGCCAAGACAGCTTCCTACAGGTAGGCTCTGCCGGGTGCCGCTGAGAACATGGTCTGTCAAGTGCCTTCCGCTACGTTTTGTAAACCATGGTCTTAGTGTGGTTTTTGTGTCCTGGGTTGTATCTCACTAGCCAACATGAAGAGTTAATGTCTTGTCTTCCTGTTGGGAGAAAGAACCTGGAGAGCTGGTCTGTGAGTCCTGTCACCAACCCTATGTCCACTTCCTCAGCCATTCTGCAATCTTGTCATTAGTGACTGCAGTGTATTTCCATCACAAGTCAGAAACCCATTGTGTTGTCTTTTCATTCCTTTTGGAAATGCTCATCATGATGTGCCTTGGTTAGCCTTCTGGTTTTGTCCCTGTGTGCTCTAAGTTGTACCTGGACCCTATGGAAGAAGAGCGGGAGTCCTTAACTGCTAAGCCATCGCTCTGGCTCTTTCTGAGAATTTAATTTTAGATTTCTTAAAAAGCTCTTTCTTAAATGAAGTCATTTCTATCTATAAAGATGTCTGAACTGCAGGCTTATTCTCATAGCTCATTCCTTCTCACTATAAAGAGTTGAGCAAGGCGTGGTAGCACATACCTTCAAGTCCTAGTACTCAGAGGCAGATGTAGGTGAGTTTCTGAGTTTGAGGTCAGCCTGGTCTACAAAGCGAGTTCCAGGACACCTTGGCTGTTAGACAAAGAACAGAAATCCTGTCTGGAAGAACAAAAGGAGGTTAAAAAAAAAAAAAGTTAACTAGCCCAGGCAACTCTGAGAAGCTGTAACTATAGAACAGAGACAGTGATGTTCTGAGTGATTGATGATGCTTCTAAGAAGCGTTCACAGTGGAGTCATGATACTCTGAGTGTGGAAATGTATGCCTCATAACATTCTCAGAGCTATGCCCATCTCCTTCCCACAACCTTAGGCTGTCCTTGAGATAGGACCCAAGATAGGTCATGGGTAAATGTTGGTTAATGAGGTCTAATGAGCAGAATGTCAGTTTCCTCAGAGTGGAAGCCTCCTTGCAAACACTGTGTAAGAGAATCAGTACCCACATTGCATCCTTGATGCTGTGTATTTAGCAATTGCTAAGATACGGTGCACTGTGTCCATTGTTGGAGGTTACAGAATGATTTTGATGTCCAAATCATTGAGAATCAGATAATTAATGTGTGTTCTATAATCTTCTCAGGAAATAAAAACATTCATTAAAGGGGTTTCTGAGAAGATCAAGAAGACCAGAGATAAATATGGCATCAATGATAATGGCACAACAGAGGTACGGCCTTCCCAGACATGTTGGGACACGGTGTTTCACAGATGCAGCTAGTCTTGACAGCACTTGGCTTTGTCCTTCTAGCCTCGTGTGCTGTACCAGTTGGACCGTATCACCCCCACACAAGTAGAGAAGTTTCTGGAGACCTGCAGGGACAAGTACATGAGGTAGGCATCCTGGCTGGCCTGGTTTCATCTCTGTTGATGTGGTAAAATACTCTGACCAAAAGCAACGTATGGAGAGAAGGATTAGAGTCTATTTGGGGGAAGGAAGGGGAAGAACTCATCTAGTCATGTCACAGACATTCAAGAGCAGAGAGACAAACACACTCTTGCTGCCTGCTTGTCTCTGCTTATGCTCTAGCTTCTTCACTGTTATACAGTTGAGGCCCCAGCCAAGGAAATGGTTCTGCCCATTTTACGGTGAGCCTTTGCATATCAATTAATAATCTATAACCCCTGCCACCACCCCCAGACTTGTCAAAATCAACCTGAACTAGATAATTCAGTACTGACAGTCTCTCTTCCTGGGTGACCCTAGGTCGGCCAGTCTGATTTAAAAAAATAATAATAATCTAACAAGACACTGTCCCAGCATCACTGCCAGTATTGGGCAGATTTGCACCTCACATTGATGGTCCATTGGCTGGAACTTCGGCTGGATGCTCCTTAACGTGAAAGGGCTTATTATAGAAATTCCTGATCGTCTTTTGCACATAAGGAAACTCATGTTCTCTGTGGCAGATTCAAGCTCTGTGACCACCTTAATACCCAGTAAGAACCATCCACTTCAAACTACTGCCCACGGTGGACATCAGCCCTCTATATATCACATGCTGACCACACGGAATTTAGTCATCATTTGTCTGTCCCTCTGGCCATCTTGTTTGCCTAATGGCACTTGTTCCTAGTCTGTGCCTGCCTCTTGCTCTGGCAGAAACACTGCCTGGCTGATTACTGTACCATCCTCCTCTCAGTGACCAGAAGCCTGTCCCCAGCAGTTTCAGTTGTGTTGTCCTTTTCATTGTTGTATCATATTCTTCTAGGGCACAGATGGAGCCGGGCTCTGCAGTGGGTGCACTCTGTGCACAGAGCATTGGTGAGCCAGGCACCCAGATGACCTTGAAGACTTTCCACTTTGCTGGGGTAGCCTCTATGAACATCACCCTGGGTGTGCCACGGATCAAAGAGATCATCAATGCTTCCAAGGCCATCAGGTAGCTGCCTCCTGGCTGCTGTCTGAGAACCAGTGGTCCTTGTGCTCATGAATGCCTGTGATTTGTTATTAAGGTAGTGTCTGGTGTTCATAGGCCAGGATTACTATGTTGATCAGTGTTTGGGTTTATTGAAAGTCACTCAAGTCAAAACTGGATATAGTCAAAATGGACTCTGTGGTCTTACTGGGTTTTATTTTTTAAGGATTTATTTATTTATTTTATGTATATGAGTGCTTTATCTGCATGCTTACCTTTATGCCAGAAGAAGGTATCAGATCCCACTTGAGATGGTTGCCAGATGCCTTGTAGTTGCTGGATGCTCAGGACCTCTGAAGGTGCTGCCAGGGCTTTCAGCACTGAGCCATCTCTCCCGCCCCGTTTTTGTTGTTTTATGGCTACTAGTTACATAAAATAAGCTAGCAGTATTGAGCACTAGGTCAATAGATTTTTCATCCCTTTGATGCCATTACTCCATGCCTGAATAGTCCTGGTTGATTTTCTCTTGGTCAGTTTGTGGCTGTTCTCTGTAAGTCCCTAGTGATTCAGTCAGGTTTGCAAAGAGACCCAAGACTACAAGAACGTTTTTAGGGGTAAAAGACATTTTGCCTTTTCTCTTAAGTTTTGCAGAAGAATAACATCAAATGTTAAATAGCTTCTGAATGCAGACTGCAACTGTGGATATCCAAGATAGTTGGAGGTCTGTTTGCATGCTAGTGAGATCTGTGCCAAGGTCCTGTGTTGATGGGACACCATCCCTGTGAAGACAGAAGATGGTAGTGGTGGTCAGAGGATCAGGGATATAGCTGCAGAGGCCTGCAGAGGAGGCTGAAATCATGAGGAGTTGGTTCCCTGGGGAGCAGCATGTCAAGAGCTGAGAGGGGGGCTCCCTCCATCAGGAAATTCTCTTAAATATTGTCCTGGCTGGAATGGGCACCTGGAGTCTCTGGGAACTGGTTATCCTCAGTGAGAGGTCCGGGAAATCGTTTGTTGCAGCCCTCCCCAAGTGAATTCTCATGATGTACTCATGGTTTGTGATTTAGCACTCAGATTTTACAGCAGTTCACTGCACACATTCCTGGTCCCTTCCTAGTACTTATCTCTCTCCTTAAAGCACTCCAATTATCACAGCACAGCTTGACAAGGATGATGATGCGGATTATGCACATCTGGTGAAAGGCAGAATTGAGAAAACCCTCCTGGGAGAGGTAAGGAATTCCTTTTGATGACAAGAAAATGTTGTCAAACTTCCTTTCATCAGTGTTGAGAAAGCAGCACAGCAGCTGTGGATGGGCCTGCAGCAGAGGCCATTGCCTTGGTGGAGAGTGTGTCTGTGCAGGCCGGGGATGGGAGGGGACATGAGAGTGGAGGTTAATGCTTTGCTCTTTTGCCGTGGCAGATCTCAGAATATATTGAAGAAGTGTTTCTTCCTGATGACTGCTTTATTCTTGTCAAGCTTTCCCTGGAACGGATCCGACTTCTGAGACTGGAGGTGAGTCAGAGAGTTAACATGTGGAGGATGTGAGTGAACTCATGGGTCCTGAGGCAGATGCTGACAACCAGCGGGAGCATTCAGCAGGCAGAGAAGCAGTGTAAAGATTTTGCCTGGTTTTTGTTCTTGGTCACCCATTAACTGTCACTTCCTTCTAACTTGACTCTGATGTAGACAAGACATGGTCATCATAGAAAACTATTTGACTTGGTGTGGGTGTGGGGATTTAATAAAGTTTCAGAAGTTTTGGAGATATCAGAGGGAATCTACCCACAGTCTATGTGGGGGTTAGTAAAAGCTCCAGAAGTCCCAGAGCTCTAGCCACAGTCAGTCTAGGAAAATCAGAGTGGTGATTCAAACCTTTAATCCCAGCACAGGGAGTATCCTGTGAGTGGTGACCTATACCCTTAATCCCAACTGAGTAAGGTCACTTCAGATTATAAAAGGAATTCTAGGCTCCCAAGCAGGGATGGTGGGGCCACGCCTTAATTACTGAAAGAATACTTAAGAGGGGATTCAAACACAGAGAAAGCCATTCCAAGGGAATCGAGGCTAAGGAAGCTATAAGGCAGTTGGGTAAGATTTGACTGTGGTGTTTATTCCCTCTAGTATCTCCAACTTCTTCAGAGATCTATCGCTGACTCTCATTCTTTTGTGCAACAGTGTGGGTGTGATCTTTGTCAGTTTATCACCACGGGGTGTTAGGATATTTGATTTCTGTGCCCATCCTTACATGCTGTGTCAGGAGCTGTCCCCTTTCAGGAGACCAAAGTTGTGTTCCAACACCTACATACAAATAGATCACAAACTCCTGTAACTCTAGCTTCAGGGGACCCAAGCCCCTCTTCCTGTCTTTATGTGTACCTACACACAGTTGATATACATTCACATACCCATGAGTTAAAATGATAACAAATATTGAGGACGTAGCACAAGCATGATATTCAAGACTTCTTTAAGACATGTCATGAGCCAGGCAGAGAAGGCAGATCTCTGGGTTAGAGGACTGGAGTACACAGTGAGTTCTAAGACAGCCATGAACACACAGAGAGACCTTGCCCTTGAAAAAGCCACCATGACATGGAAGTCTGTAGATGTCTGTTGGTAATGTCCCTGGCTCTTTGCAGGTGAATGCTGAGACAGTAAGGTACTCGATCTGCACATCCAAGCTCCGAGTGAAGCCTGGTGATGTGGCTGTTCATGGTGAAGCCATGGTGTGCGTCACTCCCAGGGAAAACAGCAAGAGCTCCATGTATTATGTATTGCAGTTTCTGAAAGAGGATCTACCCAAGGTGAGGCAAAGATCCCTCTCCTGGAAAGATAGTCAAGAGAGGGGCTGGGAAGCAGGTCACTACAGTGAGCAAGGATGGTGCCCCAGTACTTCATGGTCATATACCCCAGGGGTCATTCTGGTTCTTACTAATTGCTTTTGGGGGTTTGGGGAGTGGGTGGTGTGCTTGTGGGAGTTGGCTCCTTCTCTCTTCCTTGTGGGTCCCAAGGATCAAACTTGAATTGTCAGGTTTGGTGGGAGACTCTTTATCTACTGAGCCCTCAATTAGCTTTTATCCTTAGATCTGAGACTGCAACTTTATCCATTAGACTTTCTTTCTGCTCTTTTCAAGCTGATTGTAAGTTGGGACACTTACATCCTCTCAACCGTCTCTCCTCTAACCCCAAGCACTCCTGAGTACACACACTGCTGGTGATAATGGGGCTGAGAATGGCCTGAACCAGGTTACCACTCTTTACCCCTGTTTCTGAGGCTCTCAGTGGGGACCTAGAGGTTTCAGAATCTTGAGCATTCTGTGTTGAATGTAGGTGGTGGTACAGGGCATCCCAGAGGTGTCCAGAGCTGTCATCCATATTGATGAGCAGAGCGGGAAAGAGAAGTTCAAGCTTCTAGTAGAAGGTGACAATCTGCGGGCAGTCATGGCCACCCATGGTGTGAAAGGCACCAGGACCACTTCCAATAACACCTATGAGGTACCTTTGCATCTGGACCCTCAGCCAATACCCCGCAGTTTCCCTGACCCTGGCATTTGCTCTCTATTCCCCAGTTACTCATCAATCTGTTTTGGGAAGTAAAGCATTGTTTGCTTTGTGCATGCCAAGCAGGGGAAGGATTAGGAGTGGGGTAGCTCCCAAAAGGGACTACCTCCACTCACTCACAGCTCTCCCTAGGTAGAGAAAACTCTGGGCATTGAGGCTGCCCAGACAACCATCATCAATGAGATCCAGTACACGATGGTCAACCATGGCATGAGCATCGACAGGAGGCATGTGATGCTGCTCTCTGACCTGATGACCTACAAGGTGTGAGAGAAGGGAGGCTCCAGGTTGTCAGGGGTCTTGAAATCCAATGTTTGGTGAACAGAGTCAGAGACCATGTATGGCACATAAACCATACTTCTCTGAGGACTGACCTGGACGGGAAGTGAGGTATCACCACCACAAGGCCTATATGTGCTTATGGGACCTAGTATATTTTCACTGAGAATTTCAACAACCAGTCATTGAAGAAGAAAAGCTTGACCATGGCTTTTGTCCATGTCCTGAGTCTTATTCTGTGGCAAAAGTAGCCATTGCTAAAACCGAAATGTCCATGGTGACTTCAGATGTAGATCCCTAAACTGTTCCTAGTGCAACTTCTGTAGCCATTTTCAGAGTGATAGAGTGACCTAGCATGTGTGGTCTCTGTGTTTGATCCCCATACAGTTTCCATGACCTTTTCTGATAAGCCTATACTACAGTAGAGGACATTATGGAATCAGAGGTATAGCTCAGATGTAAAGCAAGGTCATAGTAATATCCCTGCATCCCTGAGCTCACCTTCTACACCATGTGTGACCTTGGCAGCCCTGAAGGGGAGGGTGTCTGCAAGTATGTCTTTTGCTCTGATTTTTTTTTAAGGGTTATGGTATTTCGCTGGATCTGCAACACAGGCTTTATATCTATTTGTTGTATGATACCCATAGGTGTATAATCATGTGGGTTCCCCTCCATTTATGTGGAGGCCAGAGACCTTGGGTACTTTTCATCATGAGCCAATTGATTTGTTTTCTCAAATGTTTTATTATTATATATTAATTATGCATAACATATTTTATCATAACCTTCCTATGTGTGTATATACTGACATGCTTCTCCTGTTACCCTCTCCTGTGCACTTCCCACTCCCCTAACTAGTCCTTTTATTTTCATGCCTTTTTTAAATGACCCAATGAATGTCATTAGGGCTATTTAAAGGGCAGGGTGAGAAGAGGTTATTTAATACACCATGGGCACATTACCAGTATTTACATCATCGAAGAATATGCCTGACCCCATCCCTAACAACCACTACTTGGCTCTAAATCTTCAGGTGAGGCTTCGTGAAGTCCTCCATCACATGATAAGATGTTGACAGCACCAGTCATACGTGGTTCTCTTGTATGTTTGGCTCATTTCCCTGACTGGCATTAGCTAAATTTTTTCTGGTGTTAACTCACTGACCATAGGAAAGGAGAAGCAACCCTCTTTTAAAAGTCAGATTCCCAACTCTGTGTGGCGGAGTATCTGGGTATAGTTGGAAGGCTCCATGTCCTTGGGATCCCCACTGCTCAGTGGCTGTAAAGCTGCACTGGAAACTATCTTCCTTTAGTGGTGCCATAAATAGCTGCTTTCCTTTTCCTATTTGTTGTGGTGTTGGGATATTGTCTTCTGCTTTGGTTTTGTACTTCCTAAAGTGACTTCAGGAGACTCATCTGACCATTTTCACTGGCACAGGGTGAAGTCCTGGGTATTACCAGGTTTGGCCTGGCCAAGATGAAGTAGAGTAGAGTGTGTTGATGTTGGCCTCCTTTGAGAAGACAGCTGACCATCTCTTTGATGCTGCCTACTTTGGGCAGAAAGACTCCGTATGTGGTAGGTTTGCAGTGTCGAAAGGCCTGTGGCTTCCAGAAAGAGTGAATCTATTGTCTCCAGAGCCTGACAGAGGCACCCTGCCCTTCCTCTCCTCGTTCTGTGAGCTACTTTCAGTGCAGTGGGGACCTTTCAGTCCTTAAAGCTGTATTTGGTCACATCGACTAACAGTGTACATGTTGTCCAGGATTCAACAGCGGAAGGTCAACAGGGGAAGAGCCACCAGGTATAGCAGGGTGGTCTGTGATTTTTGCCTCCAGTGAGATACTGAACATCAATTTCAGAGCCAAGGTGCCCTGAAAATGTGGTGGAGACACAGGTTGAAGATGGTGAGAGAGAGAAAGTGATGGGAATCCAGGCATGGGAATGCATGCCTTTTATCCCAGGACTCTGGGTAGAGGCAAGCAGATCTCTGTTGAGTTCAAGGCCAGCCTGTTCTACATAGCAAGTTCAGCTAGTCAAGGTTACACAGTGAGACTCTGTCTTCAAAACAATACCAAGGTGAAGTAAGGAGGGTTAGGATGGGAAAAGCCCCTGCACAAGGCAGCGTGTATCTTTCAGACACCCAGGACTGAAACCTACCACCCACTTCTGACACCTTTGCAGCCTTGGCACAGGCTCTGTCTTCCACCCTACTTGGAAATGTCCAGGTCTCTACACATGCAGCACTATAGCCCAAGGTTATCTCTCACTGAATGTTGGTATTAGCTTGGCTTTTTCCCTCTCTGCTCTGGAGTTGTCTTTGCTTCAACATAGAATGCATCTACTTCCTGTTTTCTTCCTGTAGTCAGTCCCAGCATAGAGCCTTAGAGCTTTTAAGACTGGAACTGAACCTGGGTGGTTGTTGCACATGCCTTTAATCTCAGTGCTCTGATGACTGAGGCAGGCAGATCTCTGAGTTCCAGTTAAGCCTGGTCTACAGGAGTTCCAGGGCAATTAGGACTACATAATGAAACCCTGTCTTCAAAAACCAAAAAGAAAAAAAAAGACAGACTGACTTGAATAGTAATCAGGAGAGAAGGAAATCCTTAATTCCTATCCCTCTCGGAAGTCAGCATCAGCCTCCCTTCCAGGGGTCTGATAGCAACACTGCTGCTACCCCTGCCCCTGCATTTCCAGCCCAATTGTCATATTTTCTTCTGGTCACTAAGCTAGGGAAGGCAAGTAGCAGACTCAACATCTCCTGATCATGTGCAGAGTTCCCTAGTGTCTTAAAGGCTATCTGTCTCCTGCTTTTTACTCCTGTCAATGAGAATGGGCTGAGCTGAATTGGCTTCTGGTGACCTGTTGGGCTGAGTCAGGCACTGTTACTCCAAGCACAGTGCTCCTTGGCCACTTCCCTAGTATACATGAGAAGAAAAACTATGAGTCAAGTTAAGGCAAGTGATAATGTAGTAGAGCTGGTCCTCAGATCCCAAGTCTGTAGTCCTTGTGTAGTAAGAAGTTTCTGGCCCGGCCTAGCCCCAAGATCTGGACCAGAAATCCCAAATAGTCACACAGAGTCTTATTATAGTAATTATATGCTGTTTGGCCTATGGCTCAGGTTTGCTAAGTCTTACTCTTAAACTTGTTTAAACACTCTTACCTTGTTTAGCCACCTGGCTTGGTACCTTTTCTCAGATCCGCATTCTTCTTTCCTCTGCATCTCCCTGACGTCTCTGCTCTTCCTCTTCCCAGATTTTTCTTAGATGGGTAGCCCCACCCATGCTTCCTGTCTGCCTTCTGACCAATCAGCATTTTATTAAACCAATAGGCGTGGCAAATATTTACAGTGTAGAAGAGAATAATCCCACCACATCCTGGTTTAGTTGTGTCCTCTTCACTCTATGAATCCAGCTTTCTAACTCAGTTCTGGTTGATTTCAGGTGTGTCTGAGTGCATCATCATGGGAATCCCAATGAACATTGGAACTGGGCTTTTCAAACTGTTGCACAAGGCCAACAGGGACCCAAAACCACCCAGGAGGCCCCTGATCTTCGACACAAATGAATTCCACATTCCTCTTGTCACATAGTTTATGGCAGAAGGTTACCGTTCCTGACCTTAGCTCCATCTGTCAGTTGCTGAATTGAAGAATTTTGTATTACTTGGACAGATGCCTGCATGACCTTAAGTGGTGTACAGGGTCAAACAAAGACCATGACCTCGGCAGGAGGTCTTTGGGTGGAGAACTGAGATTCTGCTTGTAACCTAACTTGCTGGGTCTCAGGATGGCTGATCATTCTGCTCAATACCCGTTTCACCTCACTCTGTCTCTGCAGAGTACACTAAGGTGTACTTACTCCTGCCTGTGAGCCAAGTCTAGGCTCACAGATAGCAGGACACAGTCATGATTTACCAATCCTTGGTTATGCTTGATTTTCCACTGATGTACTTATGTAAATACGTTACTGTTATTTATTTGTTCTTTCTAACAAATACATGGTGTTTGTTGTTATTTTACATTGAAGCCGGAAGCTGTTGAACATAGAAAACCAGCTTCAAAGCATTCCTGGATGGCTATTCCCTGTCTAGGCACTCGATTTGAATTTAACTGCATAAAAGCAAATAAGATAGAAACCTTCAGTTTCCTAGTAATATGAGTCACTTTGAAGGGCTCTGTAGCCTGTGACTCCCAAGTGAATACTGTCCAACATCATTAACAGATGTGAGGAAGAAGAGGGGTGATTCCTCTAAACTCTCTTATGGACAGTGATCCTGGGCAGGGTACCTCTTAGTGACAGCAACACATTGCTTGTCTGTACCTAGTCCTATAACAAACCTGGGCCTTGGAATAGAAGTGCCTGCACTCTACCGTGAATTGAACTCTAAATGAAGGGAGTAGGGGATTGCCTGTGGTTCGATAGCCAATGAGTTTTGAAATGGGTCAGCTTGATTTAACCTCTGCTGAAGGAAATGGAGTTTCTGGTAGCTTTAGTCTAGCCCTCTAGCCCCTTGAAAGGATCAGTGGGGTTTAGCCTCAGATCCTGACACTTCTTGATGAGTCAGCATCACTCAGTGAAAGACAGACATTGTCATAGGCACAATACTAAGCTAACAGCAGGATATTAGACAGCAATTTAGATGGTCATACACAATGTCACTTGGTCTCTGTGTGGACCTAAGGAAAGGCAAGAGCGGGGTCATCAGAAAGATCGCTTCACCTTCCTCTCCATCTCCCCAAGATGAAAGACTGGAATGGAGAATGATAAGGTCTTTTCACTAGACAGGACTGGTAATGAGCCCTTGGAGTTAGTCTGTGCTTCTGATTTGTTTGTTAAAATGGGTCTCCTGTCTCCCAAGCTATCCTCACACTGGCTTTGCCGATTTACCTTGAGTTTAGATCATCCTGCTTCCAATTCACAAGTGCTAGGATAACAGGTGGGGTCACCTGGCCGGGTCATTGAACCCGGGATGTGCTAGACAGTCACTGCCAACTGAGGCATGTCTACAGCTGTTGTCCTTATTTTCCCACTAGCCTTTCCCATAAGATGGTCTCACTGTAACTCAGAGGCCTGTAATCCTGCTTTGGAGAAGACCACCCTCAGCAGGAGGCCGTCTTCTATGGTGGATCCTATTTCACTTTCCTCTGCCAATAGATTATTACACTTTTGCCAGCACCTGGATGGCTCCATTTTCTATCTGCTAAGAAATCCTGGGACAAATTCCTAAAGCTAATAAACACATGGCTTCCATATCTGTACCCTTAACCCAAATCCCACACTCTAACCAGCCCTCACATTCTTCCTGAATTTGGAGCTTCCTGGAGGAAGTGGGCTTGAGCTGGGCAGAGGAGCTGAAGCCTTAGAAGAAAATAGACTTCCCAGCTTCTCATAATTCCTGAAAGCCCAGGACTCCAGAATATTAGTTTGTCCATCCCCTAAGCCAGGAGCTGGAAAGGCCAAAGCTATTGTGCTGGGAGCTTGTAGCTTTTGCATTTACTGGGGATTTGGGTGTAATGTGGGAACAAAAAGAGACCAGCAGGAGGCAGGAAGGGACTAATTCCCAGCACAGGGCATCACTGCACTTCATGCCCCAGTAATTTCCTTTAGGAGCAGTGGGTGGCACTAGTCACATGGCCAAGGCCCCATGTCTTCAGGCTGTACAGCAGAATTCTGGGCACCTCTCCCTGACAGTGGCCCCTTTAAGTACTCAATCAACTTTTGAGGATGGCAGGCAGTTCTCTAGCCTGGTACCAGGGCAGAATTGGCTTCTATGTGCTAGCTTCCATGTTCTGGGCTGTCAGTAGGGGTGACTTAATGAGTCTTTTAACCAGGTTGCATCCAGCATGACTTTTTAATCTACAGCCATGCACCTGGAGTAACCAGGCAGGAGATCTGGGCTCCTTATCACACCTGGATGCTTGTGAACTGTGTCGTTTCCTTCCTGGCTTCTGAATCACAGGCAGGCTTCAGGGTTCTGGACCATGTTGTAATCTGTGCCCTTGTGAGTAAGCCTGAAGAGGCATTCTCAGTTTTCAACTGAAGCGTGCATGTGGAGGCAGAGGAAAACGCTGACTGCTTACACAGCCACATCTCTAAGGAGTGATGGGAGAGCTGAGACCCACGGAGGGGGCATTTCAACCTGACCTGAAACATTTGGCTTGACACTAGGTTCCAGTCATGATCTCTCTGTCTGTCTGTCCTCTGTGCCTTGTCATTGTGCAGATTCACTTGTGTGCATTTACCCACAGAGCTGTTAGGGAGTCATCATCCCACCCACCCCTCCTCGCCAAGAAACAGGTGAAGAAGGAATGGGAGAAGCTGACCACAGAGCTGGACCTGATGACCAGACACAGCTGATTGTCTGGTCTTTGTCACTGAAGGAACCATGGACAATAGGTATCCATTGTTACAGACTCCATGAGACTGTCAGCAATGTCACCCTCACCTTCCAGGGTGACTTTGTGTCAAACCTCATGTTGTAATTTCTTCTCAGGGAAAGGCAGACCTTTAGTGAGATGGGGACTCGAACTATTCTGCTTCTCCAGATGAAAACCAAAGCCTCTGGTCTGAATCACACAACTCAGGGATTGAGGCAGTTATGTGTGAGTTCCTGAATGCATTTGGTGGCTTCTGTGGGATAGTAGGTGCTCTCAATTTGTGATGAGTCTTTGAACTTGCCTGGCAGGTGATTATGTTCTGGAAATTCCTGATAGCAGCTGGAGGAGCCTGGTTCTACTTGGTCCATTTCAGTGAGTGACTGGAAGTCCTGGGGCTCATCACTGTTCCTCTATAGTCTTATGCCTTATATTGTTAAACAATACTGCTCCATGCATTTCTTTAGCATCTGGTTATGGGTGCTCTCCCTATCTGTGTTTCTATATCATCTCTCTCTCCTTCCCTTTTCTTTCTCCCCCACCCTCTGTGTATGTGTGTACAAGCATTTTCAGGTTTGAGTGTCCCTACAGACTGGGAGCCAGGGATCTCTAATGGGGTTGGAGAAATTTGCCTATCTCAGTTTCTAGGTGATGCCAGCACAGCTCTTGTCCTATGTGCTCACTTTGGTGGCACCAAGGAATCCCTTGGGGAATTTACATAGCTGTCCTGATGTTGGGTCTCAATCTCATAATTCAGTGCTCTCTCTAACTGCTCAGTAAGTCATCCAGGAGCTAGAATCACTGTTCTGAATCTGGAGAACTGTCATTGCAGTATCTTGTGTGCCAAGACCTGTGGCATAGATGCCTGCTAACATAAAGAGCTAGAATGACTTTCCAGGCCTACTAAGTGATCTCATGTAGCTGGGCAGCCTCCCATCTGAACCCCCAGCCTCTGCTGACCTAGGGCCAGGACAAGTTTAAAAGCACTAGGAGGTCCCAGTATATAGGCACTAGAATTTGGCATCTACTGGGCTGTGGTAGACTAGAATACAACTTGAGTTCATGTGATACTTGGGTTCTGTGTTCATAGGGTGCCTTCCTCCTGTTTCTAGGATCTACCACAAGCCAAATCCTTTCTATGAGAAATTAAAATTGGAACATAAGCAGGTCCTATCAGAACCAAAGAGCTTGGAGAATGAGAGACCTCAGAGAAGTTCAGTGAGCTGACCAAGGAGAAAGTCTTCCATTGGTAGTGCCCATCTTGGCATGGACCCCATGAGTTGAGGAGTGGCCATCACTGCCTTCTTTTTCCCTGGAGTGGTGAGTTTTCAGATCTGGTTCTAGCCTTTCTGCTTCTTAGCAAGCAGTTCTTGGACCTATGTCATTGGACTCAGTTTTGTTAGGTGTGAAAGAGACTGTTAGCCACTTCTACCATTGTCCAGGAGCCTCAGGAGCCTTTAGATAGAAAAGTGATTCGCATCATTAGGGAAATCCTGGAATCTGGAGCTCAGGCTGAGGCTTTACAGATCTGGTTTCTGTGGAACCTGTAGATGAATAAACTCATCTTGGGTCCCCTATCTTCCCTCAGAGGATATTTGCCCACTACTTGCTGATGTTTCCCCATTACCATGGAGAGTTAAGGATGTTGGAGGACTCTTCTTTCTATTGAAGGGACTTGGATCCCTTTTGGTGTTGGGTTTTGTTTGTTTGTAGTAGTAGTTTGTTTCATTCTGGTATTTGCTGTTCTCTCAGTTTGGCCCTTGAGTACATCCTCCTAGGAACATGTGGCCTTTGGGGGTGCTGGTTTCTGGAAGATGAGGTGGTAGGAGGAAACTGGGAGGGCCTTAGTATGCAGAGTGTTTCTTCAGTGATATACACAGTTGGCTTCTGTTGGAACAGACTCAGCTGAAGAAGAAGGTGGGCATGCTGAGGCAGGAGAACAGGAAACCTCTGGAGGATTGGGTCCCGCTGCAGCACCAATTGGAGGACTTGAAAGTGATCTGTAAGGACCAAGAGGAAGAGACCAGTGGCCTCAAAACCCAGCAGCACGTAGGGGCAGGAAGGTGAGTCAGGCTCAGGTCTGGCACCATCTGCCTATGTAACTGTCTCTCTGCCCATCCCCCCACCTGTGCTTCCATCCATCATGTTACTCATCCCTGTTCCCACCCCGCCACCCACTTCATGCCATCCTGGTGTTCATTTCAGTGTCCATGCACAAGTACTTCTGGGAAGTTAGCCTCTTAGGAAAATCTGAATTATTGGCAGTTAGTAATCATTAAATTATTCAATCTGCTCTGCTTGAAGCTGCAGTCCTGTGAAGGAGATGGGTCAGTAACATATCGCACACCTACATGCCATTAAAATAGGTAGGATTTTATGCTCAGAACTTTGAGCATGCGGGTTCTGGGTCCTGGTTCTTCATTTTCTTGGCTGGTTCATGTGCGATCACAGGTGGGAAGCAGTTTGCAATGAGGAGTTCCCGGTGCAAATGCCAAATGAGTGCTCCTCATAGTCCGGATATGGGTGGCATGTGCTCTTCTTTCTTCCTGCTTCCCAGTGCCTCTCTTCCCTTTCCCAGGCTGAAACAATTCAGATTTTCCTAAGAGGCTAACTTCCCAGAAGTACAAACAAAAAAACAACAAAACCCAGCACCCGAAGGGATCCAAGTCCCTTCAGTAGAAAGAAGAGTCCTCCACCTGTCCTATTGGTTCACAGTGACACAAGCCTGAGCAGGAGCTTGTCAGCCCTGTTTTCTGAGTTCTGCTGAACAGTTCTTGGATCCAGCAGGATACAGTTTGGGGTTCAATGGATGATCAGCTTGGGCTTTTGACAAGCTGCTGGTGGAAGATGGGTGATTTGGGCCTTCAGATGAAAAATTTCTCTAGCCAGCTCAACATTGTCTGGACAAGCAAATTACATTTCCCACAACAGCATTAGTCCCCCCTCCCCCCAAATGATGGCCGAGTTATGAGACAAGGGCTGGTATGATTAGTCTAACCTCCAGCGCTCATCTTCTATGATGTTTATTTCTGGTAGCTCCACCCCCCTACCCATGTGTGTGTGTGTGTGTGTGTGTGTGTGTGTGTGTGTGTGTGTGTGTGTGTGTGTTTTGTGATGCATCATGCATGTGTGCATGGGCTAGAGGAGATCACTGGGGTTTTTGTCAGTCTCTACCTTGTGTTTGGGTCTCTTACTTCCCCAGATGCTGACTAGTAAGCTGGGGGGATCCTTTGTGTGTGCTTGCATTTGTGATAGTGTTTAACCCAACACTAAGAACACAATCTTCTCATTAACAGGAGCTTAAGAGATTAAAGCAGGAGATTGAAGCAAGAGATGGTAACCAGGAAAAGGACTTGGCAGAAAAGCTTCAGCATCACTTTGAGGTCTCCAGACTAAGGTAGGAGCCCAGGTTGGGGGAGGAGGTAGAGCCAAGTGGGTGCTATCTGTCTTTTATGGCCTTTTGTTCATCTGCATGGCTCCTAGCTACAACCAGACAAAGAAGACCTCAGAGAATTGTATTGGTCCAGTCAACAAAAACTTCTATCTAGAAAACAATGTTTTTGATACTCAGTATGTTTATAAAATTGAATCTCCCCTCTGAGCTCTCTGGTATGTTCAGACTAGGCTCCCTTTGAACCTCCCAAGTGGTGAGCTGTAAAGGTGTGCACCACAGTGCCCAGCTGAAATCAGAATTTTATTTAGGAACATCCCCTACAGATACAAGATTTCCACCTTTGAACACTTTTCTCTGCAGCCTTTGCCTGTTTACTCTGCAAAATGTTCTCTAAATAGAGTAGGTCAAGGACTTTCCAGGGTGAACCCCAGCAGATGCCTCAGCTGCAGAGAAGATCAGAACCTTCTTGGGAGTGTTCTTTAACAGACTCCCAAAGAGCCAAGATGCAGATCCCTGCTCTAATCCTAAAGAAATCACAAGTTTCAGTTTGGTTCAGAGCCTATTCAGGGCCAGTGTTCTCAGGCACACATCTCAGGAAATGCTGCTCTAGCATGACAGGATCTATCTTGCATGTTGCACAGGTCCAAAGTGCCTCCTGGGCATGAGGACTGAGCTAGCCTCATGACCTAGTTCAGGTGCCCAGATGGCAAGGTGTATTATGGCTATCAATAAAATGATGTGCTTGATCGGTATCTTATCATGAATAACTAGTGTATTACTCATATACTGTTGTCTATGGTATTTATATGCTGTGGCCATTTACAAAATGATGCCCCTAAACTGTAAGAGAAGACCCTATTCTTTCTAGTAGAAAGGACATAACACAGTGCTCACTTAAGTTATGACGTGTTTAGGGCTGAGAAAAGTTCTAGGCCCAAGTACTCTGTGACAAACAATGACATCAGTCAAAAGATCAATGTTGACTGTCCAGCACAGCGAAGACAACCTTGCTGCCTGCTTGTCTCTGCTTATGCTCTAGCTTCTTCACTGTTATACACTTCAGGCCCCTGCCAAGGAAATGATTCTGTCTGTTTTAGGAGGGTCTTTGCATGTCAGTTAACAATCTATAAAATTTCCAATAGTCATACCCATAGTACCTGACCTAGATAATTCCTCTTTGACAGTCCTTCTTCTTAGGTAACTGTAGGTCGGCCAGTCTGATTTAAAAACAACAACAGCAAAAACCTAACAAGACACTGTCCCAGCATCACTGCCAGGATTGCACAGATTTGTGCCTCGCATCTATGGTCCCTTGTCTGGGACTTTAGCTAGATGCTCCTTAATATGAAAAGACCCACAAAGGAATTCCTGAATGTTTTTTGTGTATAAGGAAACTCATGTCTGTGTGGCAGATTCGAGCTCTGTGACCACCTTAATACCCAGTAAGAACCAACCACTTCAAACTACTGCCCACGGTGGACATCAGCCCTCTATATATCACATGCTGACCACACAGAATTTAGTCATCATTTGTCTGTCCCTCTGGCCATCTTGTTTGCCTAATGGCACTTGTTCCTAGTCTGTGCCTGCCTCTTCCTCTGGCAGAAACACTGCCTGACTGATTACTGTTACCATCCTTTGTATTTTTTTTTCCTATTTTCTTTACTTTTCAGGATATGTGGAGTGAGCAAAAAGTATTCTAGAGGAGTTCAAGTCCAAATTCACATGGCCTGAGAAATCTCACTTTTTAGGACAGGTCCAGTTTGTTTGCTTTGTTGGGCCTCCCTTTTTCCTTAAAGAGTACCCATTTCCCCTCTTGGGACCCTAGCACCACAGCTACTACAAGGAGCATCATACTTTTTAAACTTCATATCTCCATTTGTATAGAGACTGGGTTTCACACTGCTCCCCTTCTACCCAAGAAACAGACAGGTATATAGTCCTGTCGGAGCCCTCCATGGCTATAAAGAGGGCACTAAATGTTTTCATGACCATGAAGTCTACAGCTGACTCAGATGTAACTTATAATTATTGTCACTCCTTCCTTTCACTCTATGGACATGTGCTGGAGAGTATTGGTGAAGAGGCAAATATTACTGTGATGGCTAATCTTGGTTGTCAAGGTGACTACCTCTGATATTAACTAAACCCCCCAAAATAGAAGGCAAACTAATGAAGATTTCTCCTTCATTTGAAGTGGGAAGATCCACTTCTAATCTGGATCTTTGAGGGATGAAGTCATATCTTTAAATCAGACCTTTAAATTAATTCAGACCTTTAATTCAAGTATAGTTTCAACCATGCCTTCATCTGGTGTCAGTGCAGCCACTCAGATCTGTATGTTCCTAGAAGAAGAATAGCCCTTGGACATTAACATGATCCTAGGTAGTGGCCCAGAGCTCTACCTACTTTAGTGTGGCTCTTGGTGGTGATACTGGCCATTGGCATGAACACAGATCCTGGCTGTATTTGCTGCATGGTCCTAAGCTACAGTCTGGGCCTTGATACCACAATGGCCCTGCTTGGCAGTGCTGACATGGACCCAGTGGCAGCATGGCCCTATGTGGTGGCCAAGACTCCAGGCATCTGTACTATCTTTGACTTGTGACATCAATAGAGATACTGGCTGTACCTGAGCCACAGAACCATACATGGTCCTTGGCAACAGTTCTGGCCCAGATGTCTTCATGGTCCTGGGTGGCTGCACAGGCCTCTGAGACACAAATGCCCAGTGGAGGCATATCCCTTTGTTACCATAGCAAAGGTCACATGGTCACAACTGGTGGCCCAGACTGTAGGTGGTTACCAGAGTCACAAATCAACAGAGAACACTATAGCTGTGTCAGGGCTGTGGACCAAGACTTGGCCATTCCTTGGTAGAAACTCAGGCAGGGTCATCACCATAGCCCCAGATGGCAAGCAGCCTATGGATTGCTTTCACACTCCCTTAGTGAATGTTTTCATTTCTTCAGAGGCATTAGAGCAATACTGTTATGGTTTTTTTATTAATGTGGTCTACATTATTATTTCCTAAAATATGTATAAAGAATACTATATTTTAGGGATAGCTAAATATAGGACAACAAGGAGACAGTGTGGATACATTTTCCAATGTGGAGTTAGTATATGCCAATTCCATCCACATTCAAAGCCCTGTGTAGCCCAAACTGGCTGGGAACTCACTATGTAGCCCAATCCGGGCACACAAGAGTAGTATTACAGGAGGTTCTGAGGCTACTGGAGTGAGGCACCCCATTTGACCAAGGAATTTGATTCTAACAGAAGAGTTGAAAATCACCTTATTAATAAAAATACAGTCATTTTACTAAATAGGGGATTAAAGGGAGCAGTCAAAATAAACAGTAAATAGAAAAATTCCAAAACAACAATAAAGGAAAAACAAATAGCAAAACCTCAAACCATAACAAAGACAACAAAAAACCCAAAGCAAATAAAACCCAACCAACCAAAGAAATACTAGCTAAGCAGAATTCTCTTGCTGCAGACTTAGCAGCGCAGACCTACAGCCTGTGGCTGGCCTTGGTAACAGATAGGGAGCCTGTTGCCAAGTGTAAAAGGCCTTTTAAAAGCTAATATAGCCATGCCTCCTTTGGGCTTTGTAGGTCAAGCCTTCACCAAGGAAACTGAAGGTACCCTCTAGTGGAAACCACACAGCTCTGAAGTGAAGGCTCTGAGGATTACTCAACAACAAAAACTGCCTTGGCTCAACATCTCAACCCCTGAATCTTCTTATAACCAGAAAAGTCTTTTCACAGGAAACAGATGTGCACTGCAGAAAGCCTAAAATCAGCCGGAGTGTGCTGTGTGTGGATCTGCCCAAAGGTGGGAACTTGTCTCTAAAGGTGATGTCCTGCAAGGAAAATGAAGTGGCAGGAGCACACACTATGGTCCACAGCTGACCCTGCTCCTGCTAGTGTTAGCATACCATAGGGAGATGTGTGAGGAGACACAGAGGACAGAGCACTAAGAAGATTCCAGAACTAAGAAAAGAGTCAGAGGTCCACAGTCCCCAGAAACCCTAGGATCAACCATGGTGTTTCCTGGAGAAGTTCTTGTTTACTGTGACAGCACAGTACCCTGAGGTGATCTCTCCCTGGTTGTGGCTAAGAGCCATGCAGATGGCAAGAATTCCAAAGCACAGAGATCCAGGTACTGGTGACCTACATGGTTCTAGCTCCTCCTCCCAGCTTGGGCTCTGACCTCATCTCAGAGGCACTGCAGCTTCTCTGCCAAGTCCCTTTACTGAGTCACTAGCTTCTTCTGCTTCAGCAAGTTCTCCAGTCTCACATCCAGGACTGCTTGCTCCTGTTCATTAGAAGATTATGTTCTCAGTGGAGGGTTGCACACTCACATGCACACACATACACGTATGAACACACAGTACATGTATGCACACATACAAGCACACTGTGATACCTGCCACTTAAAGACACCTGTGACAGTATAGTCCAGTCATGAGTCAAGAAATTAGCCCCCCTTAGATGCCATACAATCCTCCTGTCTCAGGGTACACTGTGCAGTCACACAATTCCCATACACCACAGCACCTCTGGTAAGGGCTCAGAATGCTTTCCTTCTCTCCCACCAATAAGGGTGCCTATCTCGGCAGCCTTCCATTTTCTACTTCCTTCCTCTATCTCTTCTTCCTCCATCCTCCCCCCTTCCCTTCCCCAAGGCTGGCATGGGCAGTGGAGAAGAGAGCAGCAGCAGGAAGGGTTGTATGGGTGCTTGTGGACACCAAGGACTGTACTGGGATTGGGTTGTTCCATTGTAAATAATTGTCCCCGCCTATGAGTTTAATAAAAAGCACTGATTGGCCAAAGACAGACAGGAAGTGTGAGAGGGGCTACCAGAGTAAGAAAACTGGGAACAGGAAGAACAGAGCAGAGATACCAGAGAGAAGCCGGAAGAAGAAGAGGACAACTATGCTGCTCTGAGAAAAGGTATCGAGCCCCATGGCTGAACAGAATAAGAGTCATGGGTTAGATTAAGGGTAAAGAGTTAGCAAGTGATATGCCTGGGCCTTAGGCCTTAGGCCAAGGCCAATCAGCCTAAAACTGTTATGAGCATCTGTGTGTCTCTGCAGATCTATGGGCCTATAGGGCTAAACCTTGAGGCTAGGCCGGAAAGCCCAGGCCAGAAACTTAATACTACAAAAGGCCTATGTCACAGCTCCCAGAGTCAGGGGGAGTGTCTGCAGACCTGACCAAATAACTTTGGACATCTCTGAGTAGAGGTCATGCTGGGATGACCTGAGGCCAAGGTATGTTTTGCCACTGGTTCTATCACATGCTATCACCTCTCAGAGCTCTTCTGTGCTGCAGAGAACATATTTGTCTCCTCGTTTTCAAGCTCCTTGCTAATTTAGTTTTGAATGCCCCTAGCAGCACATCATGTCACTGTGTTTTTTCTTTCTGTCCATCATGTGCCATCCTGTGCTTTCACTGTAGACAGTGTATTTCCTGGGGTATAAATTGAACCTCCCAGGTAATAGGACACTTCCTCCAGCATGAGGTCTGGGGTGGAAAGTGGAGGTGTTGGGGACTTCTCATTTAACCTGGATGATGGTCTAAAAAAGCCCAGAGCTTTTCATGTAGCAAGGCTCTGCTAAATCTAAAATCTTGAGCCTTTGAAGAGCTTCTCAGGAGACCTTGTTCCAGCAGGATAAAAGAAATAACTTCAGAGAATCCCACAGTGGGGACTTACATCTCATTTAGGAGAGACACAAAAGTGACTCATTCAAATCCTGCCCTAAGAGAAAAAATCTTTAGAAAGGTTTAATACAGGGTCAAACCCATGTTTTTAAACCTCATATGGGCTCTGCTCAGACTCACTGGGGCATCTGGAAGTGTGACTGACTGAAGGATTCCCAGATCCATCGGGTCTGTGAGTGGGAAGAGGGACATCGTTCACATTCCAGAGGACCTTGATGTCTTTCCACTGCCCTTTAGATATTCAGTGTCCTTGGACTCCCTACAACAACAGTGCATCTTCAGGAACTGGAATGACTTTGATCCTAAAGACAATCAATCAACCAATCAAAACAATACCACCAAAACACTGAGATACTCTGGCTCCAATATAAAAAGGAAGAGGAGAAAGTTTGGCTAAAGGATGGATGCTTAAACCATAACACAGTCCTGCAGCTGGACCTTGTGGGGATATAAAAGATGCCATCACCCCCAGACAGCAGGAAGTAAATTTAAAAACACGGTGCCCACATTCCCAAGAGGTGGGGTGGGTTGTTTTTGGTTGTTCAATGGGTTATGGATGATTGTCATTGTTTAGGTTAATTGGTTAAATATTGTTAATAGTTATGGTTAGAAAAAAGTTAAATGAGCAATTAGATTCAAAATTTGGGTTAAAAAATAGAAAAGGGGGATACAGATATATAGGATATAAGGACAGCTTATTGAATCTTTTAAAAGGATTTACTAGCTTTAAATATTTTACATTGGATTGTATACAAATTGTATATATTGAGATTAATTGTGTTACTGTACAAATATCTATACTTGTTCAAGGTAGTATACTTATTCAGTTCATCTAACAGTGTAATACAAGTTGCTAGTCCATGAAAGTTTTTATTACCAACTAATTAGAATATAAAGTAATGTAAGTTAGTAATTAGACATTATATTCAAACATAGTCATATTAGATATATTTTCAAGATCTAACAGATATATTTTAGATGAACATGTCTTCTTCAAACACTTCAGAGATCCATAGAATATGGCATTTAAAATATTTTAATAACTTAGACTTTTCTGGACAGTGAGACAGGTCTGCTCCTGTCAGCACCAATCTACTTCAAGAGAAAAAAATGGGCATTGAAGAAGCTCCATATGGAGTCTACTTTCTTTGTGGCAACCATTAGCCACTGGACAAGAACCTGTTCTTGTATTGACTGCTTGACCATATGCTGTTTAAACTGGACATGCAGGTTCTTTAGGAAAGTGGCCTCTGAACTTTGACAGAACAAGCTGAGATGGTCCTTCAGGTTCCTGCTTTTCAGAGAAAACTGTCAGATATTCTTCAGGACACAAGGAGAAGTGACTGATGAATTATAAAGAATGGGTAGAGCAGATTTCCTGCTTCATTGAAATGAAAAGAGACTCTGGGCCTATAGGCTGAAGATGGATGCCCCAACTTTATAAAGGAACTTTGGGTGACTGTCCAAGCATATAGGTGTCATATAGATTTTGGAAGTTGCTTGCACTTCCTGTTTACTTGGGTAAATATTATTTCCTTCTTGGGTCTCTGAGGTAGTTGAAGATGAGATATTTATAGTTTTCTAGTGACAGTTTTAGAAAAGAAACTTTGAAGTTAAAGTGTATAAGTTTAAGAGACATCAGAATAATAGTTTTTAGTTAGTAATACAAGTTAGAAAGAAAGTGAATTAGGTATAATCCTTTGAACTCATCAAAATAGGATAATTAATGAAATATTTTCTTTGAATTGTCAATTGTTAATGGACTGGAAATTCATTTATTGTTTGTATATATTATGTATACTTATTGTACCTATTGTATATGGTTTTCTTATGTTAGCTATTACCTTTTTTTTTAATTTGACACAAAAGGGGATATGTGGGGATATAATAAAAGGACCTGGTATTGGGGCAAAGCCCAAGGTGCCTTATATCCAAGATTTTTGTCCCTCTTGCTGGATGGACAAGGGCCATGCAGAGGAAGATGAGAGGGGGACGCATCTGACATCTAGATGACCTCTGTTAGCACCCAAAGCTCACTTCCCAAAGGGAAAACACAATGATCAGGGCTCAGACAGTGAACCAGCTCCTCACATGCTGGATAGCCCACACCACCTCTATACACTCCTTCTCAAGTTACCCGGAAAAGAGATGTGGTCCTGCTGAGCACAGGAATGGAGCTGACAGTCATCCATCCTCTCCTACACATATAGCATTCCTCTGAAGAGAGGCTCCCAATCCCTCTGGGACAACTAAACCCAAGTCTTTTCACCTTGGGCTTTCAGCAATGCAAGGACAAGGCAGGAAGCCTCTCTGAGGAGCATCTGTACTCCTAGTAGCCGTCAGACTTTAACTTAAGCCTCTGGTCTCACGTGGAAGAACTTGTGCTTGAACCTGTACTTACTGTACCCTTGGGGAGAGGGAGGATGTGAGAGAAGCAAGGAGACATTCTGGATTGTCCTGTTTTAGGTTTTTAAAACTACATAGTGGCCTGGTAAGACAGCCCTCAAAGGTCCTTGCTACCAAGCCGAATGAACAAGTTTGACCTGATCATGGGACCCTTGTGCTGGAGGGAGAGAACCAAATCCTGAAAGTTGTTCTCTGACTTCTAACCATACCCATGGCATGTGCATGTCCACACATATGCACTCACACACAAAATAAATAAAGAAAAATGTAAGGTCAGATATGGCTAGATTAGATACTTATGTTGCCCATCAGTCTGCTCCCAACATCAGAAGGAAATAAGCTGTGCATCCTCTGAGTTAACTTTTAAATTTGGCTTTTGGGGTTTTCAACAAGAACCAGATACCATCCAAATGGCCCAGGAAGAAATGGCAGGTAAAGAACAAGCCCAAGGTGAAAGCCCTGCAAACTCTTCCCCAGGGAGACAGTGGTCTGTGACCTCACAGAAATCCCAGGCTGAAGAAAGGAGCCTAGAGCAGCAAGGCTTACCACAGCTACGGGAAACAGGGCCCTGGAGAATAACCGCCTCAGTGGGGTTCTGAAAAAGGCTTTGGCCTCCTTTACATAGAAGTCACAGAGGGTGGATACCCTTCATATCCAATGGAGAATGAAGCTGCCCAGGATGTCCTATTGAATATATTTCCAGAGACTCATTGGACATGGCAAGTCAAAAAAGAAATTGGTTATTTTCATTTCAGTACTGAGGTTTAGTCTCAATTTGTGTTAGTCTAGTCATGAGTTAAGGTTAGGAATTAGCCCTCCTCAGATGCCCCCAAAATTCCTGTATCGAGGTCCATGGTGCAGTCACACAGTACCCACACACCATAGCCCTTAATTGGACCAAGAGTGGCTCCCTGAGACACACACCACTTGCACCAGTTGAAAGAAGAGATGGTAGATGTCAGTGTGAGACTGCCTACAACACATAAAGAGCAATTTGGCACCACTAGAACCTATTGGCTCCACAACAGCAAGACCTGTACATCATAGTGTTTAAGAAGCAGAAAAGACCTTAAAATAATTTTATGAAGATAACAAAGTCCATTAAAGAGAAAATGAAAAATTCCCTTAAAGAAATTGAGGAAAACAAACAAAAAGTGGGAAGAAATCAATAAATCTCTTAGGACCAAGATAAAGCAATCACGCAGGTGAAAGAAACAGTTCAAGACCTGAAAACTAGAGACAATAAAGAAGACACAAACCAAGGGAATTCTGGAAATTGAAAAAAAATCTGTAAATGAACAGGAACCACAGATGCAAGCATAACCCCTAGAATGCAAGAGATGGAAGAGAGAATCTCTGGTGTGGAACTCTCTGGATAGAGAACATCAACTTGTCAGTCAAAGAAAACAGTCTTAAAATGTCTAGGAAATCTGGGACACCATGAAAGGACCAAACCTAAGAATAATAGGAATAGAAGGAGAAGATACCAGCTCAAAGTCATGGAAAATATATTCAGCAAAATCAGAGAAGAAAACTTAGCTTACAGAACACAAAATAGAATAGACTCCCATTAAAAAGTCCCCTCACCACATGATAAACCACTGAACATACAGAATAAACAAAGAATATTAAGAGCTGCAAAGGAAAAAGGCCAAGGAACTTATAAAGGCAGACCCATCAGAATAACACCTGACTTTTCAATGGAGACTCTGAAATCCTGAAGGTCTTGGACAGACTTTATGCAGACACTAAGAGACCACAGACTTTGCCAACCCAGACTACTATACCCAGCAAAACTCTCAACACCATAGTCAGAGTGCAAAAGATATTCCATGAAAAAAAAACTCGATTTAGACAATAACTATGGCCTTGAACTCACAGAGATCCACCTGCCTCTGCTTCCCGAGGGCTGACTTGAAAACAAAGAACTGGGCAGCTGAATGGTATTTACCTTCTCAGGAAAAGTTGGAAAGTGACCCACATGAATTGGAACAGTTTCCTCATCAATCTGGAAGTTGGGATCGGGTGAGATGACTGACAAGCTGAATGTGTGCCTGCTGGCACATCTCAAGGGACTTCATTCCAAAACTGACATGGCCCCTGCAGTGGAAATAAACTGGGAAATAAGTACATCAAAGCTCTAGGCCCAGGCACGCACATAGAACCCACCAACACTAACCTGCTCTTCTGACTCTCTGGACAGGCTAGTTCCACCAGACCCAAATACATTTTAACTTCTCAAGGTCCTCTTCCAAAACAACCTTTATCCTATGGGAAACTTTCTATTTCCCTCACGAGATGCAATTGCCCACCTTATTCTGGGTCACAACCTTCCTCATTTTCTTTTCATTGCATGATCCTCCTGACTAGCTCCTTTGTTATATTGATGTCTGAACAATCTCTCTAGTTCAGCCACTTCTAGTCAGCTGGGCATAGACACTTGCAACTCAGTGTGTCTCAAATATTAGGTCTTTATTGAAGATATACAGGCTTTCTCTCTTTATTTGCTAAAAACCATCAAAGCAACACACAAAGAAAAACAGGCAAACCAACAAATTATAAGGCCAAATAGATTATCTGTAGATAACTGCCACTCTGCATAAAGGACTTCAGATCCTTATAGTTGAGAATCTGTTTATGAGTGCTGGGGGGGGGCTGATCCAGTGGAGTGATGACTGTTCAAAAAGATGTAGAGAATCAAAATGACATGGAAAGGCATAGTCTGCGGGGGACAATAGGGTCTCGGCAGAAGGCTTCTCTGCAAAACTGACCTTCCAGATAAGGAACCTACACATGAGGCAATTAGAAGAATGAACATCTGAAGCAGAGGACGGATCCCTGGACAAACACAAACTGGATATTGTCAAACAACCAGAGGCAAGTAGCACAATGGGGCACAGCCAGCTAGCTGAGGGCACAAGGACTTGTTCATTACGCATGCTCCCGTAATCTCCTCTGCTTGTCCTGCCCTTGCCACAACTATAGCTGATTTGTCTGCTCTCCACTAGACCAAGCAGCAAATGCTGCATTCATGTGGAATCTTTAGTGCACAACACTGACCTCAGTACTCTCATGTTCATTAAAAAATAAATGGATTTGCCTTGAAAGAAAGGAACAAAGAAAAAAGCCTGAAAACTCGTTAAGAGGGTCTACGATTTACTAATTAAACTGTGAAGCAGGGGCCCCCGAATAGCAGCCTGGTTCTGAAACTGCTTGGTCCATCCCACTTTCTCTGCTATAGTTTAGGGAATCTTAAGAGCTTGAATCACATCCTGGATGTTCTTTCTTTGCTCTCTTAACAACTGTCCCTTACCTGGATCCCTCAGGGAATCTACACCCCAGTCTCTACCCACAGGCTATGTCTTACATTTTCTTAGCTACATCCATCTCACGGAACTGCTCCTTCACCATGGTGTCGGCTGCCCAGGCGCCTTTACTTTAGTGACATCCCTTCCTGTTTGCAGACACTTAAGGGACATTATGAAAATGTCGCTGGAAGAAGATATTAAGGGCAAAGGAAGACAGACTTGTTCACAGCTAACCATAAACGGTAGTGGAATTGACCACAGACATCAGGGGAAGAAAGCTGAGAAAGCAGAGTCTCCCCTACTGTCACAGCAATGTCAATGTCCCCTCCCTTAGGGTCTCTGTCCTGTCAGAAAACATCAGAAGGGTGTTTGTGCCTTGGAGTGCTCCAAATCTCCCTCCCCTCTCTGTGAGAGATAAACCTTCCACTCTCCATAGCTGAAACTCTGATCACCTGTAGTAAACTGTCACCTGGAAGAAACCCTTCTTCAATATACTCTGACATATGCCTTGGCAAGGGGCAGCTTCAACTGTTCTCAAATGCCCCCCACTTGCACAGGCATGCTCTGCACCTGAAACATGTGTCCTTTGCTGCAGGCTCCATGCACTATGCCTGCTCTGGTGCTTCCTCCCAACACTGCTTGGGTGGAGATCTTTCTTGCTCTCAATGATTTGTTATCCACACTTTGACCCCTGGAAAGTCATCTCAGTTTTGCATAAAACATGTTCCTCATCTACTTTGTCATCCTAGGTGGGAGGTGTCATAACTTCTCCAACCTTGACAATAAGTGAAACTGGGGTTCCATCCGGAACCCACAGAGATCACTGGGGACACCAGAGCCCTGCATAGATGTCTGGAAGCCTCAGACAATTGGCATGCTTACCTAATACCCTGTCTCTACTGTCTCCAGTCACTTCTCTTTTTGGCCAGACATAACTCAGTTCATCCAGTACAGCACATTGGGCTGGAAGGTCAAAGTCAACTGCAGAGGCTATAGAGATGACTCAGAGGTTAAGAGCATTTGGTGATCTCTCATATGGACTGTAACAGTCATCTGTAGAGTGATCTGTTGCCCTCTTCAGTCCACTTCAGGAACTGCACCCATGTGATGCACAGACATACATCAGAGAAAACACCCATTCATATAAAATAAAAATAATCTAAAAAGAAAAAAGTGTCACATGCACAGTCAAGGTCAACAGCATCTACAAAAAGCTACTTCCCTAAGTGCCTTGGAAAGTCATTACATTGCATTTATTGTATGGTTATCAATGCTGCTATATTGCCAAAACAAACAAACAAACAAACAACAAAACAAAACAAACAAAAAACCCCAGAGGCAGATAGCTCTGGGTTTCCTGATTTCTTTGACATGACCATAATGCTTGATTTCTTGAGAGGCAGTAGAGCAATAAAGGTATATTTCTCAATAATTTGGTTTGCATGAACACTCCTTGAAAGTGTGTCTAAAGAGTCTCGTATTTCAGTGTAGATACTGTATGGATACTGATTTTATCATAAAAGTGTGTATCCAGAGAGAAATTCAGGCTATCCATAACCAATATATAAATAACCTGACTAGCTGGGATCTCACTATATAGCACGGTCTTCCTGGAAGTTGCAGAGACTCATCTCTGCCGGTGAGTTCTAAGGTTACAAGAGTGTGACACCACAGCAGATAAAAGAAATGAGTATTAAGTATGAAGAGTTTGAAATCACTTTTTATTTTATTAATAAACAACACTTTTTTCTCAAAATGGGCTTTAAAGAAAGCTGCCAGTATAAACCGCCTTTTCAAATTATGAAATAGCAGAACAGGAACAAATAACATCAAAAACCAAAACCAAAACAACCAAACATAGACACTTAAACAAAAGTTAAGCTATACAACAGTCTCTCACTGCAGACTGGGAGGCACAGACCAGGAGACTATGGCCTTGAAAAGGTGAGAGCAAGGCAGTCATTGATTCTAACAGCATTTTCAAGATGAGCACAGCCATGACTCTTTGTGACTTTATATGCCATATTCTCACCAAGGTCAAAGATGAGACATGGACCAAAGATTGTTGAATTAACTTGAGTCATCTCTACTAAAGTATTCTTTATGGTCTATCAAGACAAGCACTAATTTACACTCTTGACACATCCTGAATGCCCAGGTACTCTAGATATGCTTGAGCACTTTTCTGAAGCTCTTCCCTGTACGTTCTTGGAAAGAATAAAATACCAAACATCTCCATGTGCAAATACACCTTAACAGTCTACCTGGGCCAAGGCTTTCCTCAGCTGCAATATTTCCAATCCTAAGGAGGTAAATGCTCTGAAAGTTCATCTTCCTAACATACACCAATACTTCTGTAGCATACAGTTTCCAGCAGCCCGAGTCTCCCTGGTGTTTTGCCCATGAACCCCACAGCTTTTTCATTTTACTAAGGCATCCTGCACATTGTCATGCATGACTAGATACAGTGTTACTTCCTCAGCTCTGCACTGCCTGCTGAGCCTCATACATTAATTCTTTGTTTATTCACACAAGTTCTACATTTTTGTTCATGGCAACTCCTGCTCTGTGTGTTATGAACATACACCTTCAAAGGTAATATCAATTTCCATAATTAGCAAACATGCTTATTTGCAGACCTCTTCACCCCAAGATTATATCATTTGCAGTTACCTTTGGGGTTAAGATATATCTCCTAATTGATTATGATTCACTCTGCTGGGAATTAGGGCTTCATAATGAATATTTTTTAGGGTCATGTGGGATATTCTTTCTGCAAATTTCAAATGTTGGATTTTTCCTGAAAACTCAAGCTTATTGATAAGGTTATGATATATTTATGCCATCTTAGGGTCATGCCTGAGTCTCATCATCTGTAAGCACAAAACAGCAATAAGTTCAGGCCATGTTCCCTGCAGCTCATGTTTGCTCTACTATCTGCTATTCTACTGTGTAATGATGCAAGGTGATACATTACCATATATCCTTCCTTTATAATAGCAAGATCTCATCATAAACCAGGGGATTTGAATTCCATGCAGCACTGGATATAGAGCATCATGCTGCCTCTGGATAATTTTGGGTTAGTACATTCTGCATACATGCCTTTCAGCTGATGTTCATGTGATCGTGATCCATAAATACCTGACACTGCTCTTTAGCATCAAAAAATTATCAAAATTTCACCAGCCAGATGAGTGCTAACCCTTACTAGTAATAAGTCCTGTGCTTATTCATAGAGCACTCTTTGAGACACTAAGGGATGTTTTCTGATGAATTACTGTCCTCTGCTGACATAATATACACAGACTTAACTAGCTGACCCACACAGATAAATAAGTTCTACAACAGGTTGATCTTGCAACCTTTTGGCAACTATTGGACTTTTTCTGTCAACATTTGCCTGTGTGATTATTCAAAACCTAAGGGATCATGCTGTCCACTTGTAATCTTAGAATTTGTGAAGGGGAAGCAGAATGATCTAAAGTAAACATGCAAAGCCAGTGCTAGAATAGCTTGGGAGTTATCAGACTATCTTAACAAACAAAACAGAAACATACCCTACCTCCAAGGCCTCACCCACCAGTCCTTTCTATTGAAAAGAACTTAACATTCTCCATTCCAGTCTTTCATCTTAGGGATATGGAAGGGAAGGTGAAGTGATCTTTCTAATGTAAGGACATTGCTTTTACCTTTCCTTAGGTCCACACAGAGATCAGATGAAAGCGGGTATGACCATTTAAACTACTGAGTAATACCCAGTGCTGTTACATAGTACTGTGCCTTTCCCTGAGTGCTGCTGTTCCACCAGGGCATGTCAGGATCTGAGGCCAAAACCCACTGGTCCCTCTAAGAGCTAGATAGAAGTCATCAGAGATACTCTACCTCTTTGGCTAGAGATGAAATCAAACTGACCCATTCCAGTTCTGGTGGGATATTTAACTATAGCTGATACCCCTTACCCCACACTTCAGAATTCAGAACGGGGTGGAGTTCAGGCCCCTACATCTCTGATGAGAACCTTGGTCGCCTGCCCAAGGCTAGAATTGTTATACGACTGGATATAGTATACAACCCATTGCTGTCAGTAAGAAGTGACCCTGAACAGGATCATTGGCAAAAGTAGACTTTAGGAGAAACATCCCCTTTCTTCTTAAGGACTGTTAATGATGTTGGGAGCCACAGGCTACATAGCCCATCAAAAGTGACTCATATTACTAGGAAAGTAGACGTTTCTGTTTTATTTGCTTCTAATGTAGTTAAATTCAAATAGCCAGTGCCTATCCAGGCACTAGGCAGTCCACACTGAATTCACATCCTAGGTGCTTCTCCAGTAATGCTATGAAGCTTATTTTCTTGGTTCCACTGTTTCCAATTTCAATGTAAACTAATGACAATCACTGTGTCAGACAGAAAAAAATAAATAACAGTTATGTATTTACATGAGTACATAAGGAGCTAAATCGAGCATGCCCAAGGAGTGGAAAGTCATGACTGTGTTCTGATATATGTGGTCCTAGACCTGCAAGATGTGACATTCTCTGTGAGATGCTTCATGGACAGAGTGAGTTAGAATGGGCACAGCAGTATGGGGCCAACAGGACAGGCAACAAGCAGATTCCCAGTTCGCCATCTAAGGAGGAGCTGTTGAAGCTATGAGCCTTCTCTATCAGTGGGCACTGGCTAAGGTCCTGGAGGTTTCTGTCCAAGGAATACAAGATTATTCTATTCTACAGTTGTCAGGAAAGGAGCCTAGGACAGAAGTGATGACCTTCTGTCATTAACATTGTCCTTGTGTCTGACAGCTTTACTCTGTCTTGTGCATGGGCTAATCCCAATTTGAAGCCTCTTCACATTTCCTTCCCCTCACTTTGATGTTGTTTTGAAGACAGGGTCTCATTGTGTGTCCTTGATTGGCCTGGATCTTGCCATGTCAAACAGGAGAGCCTTGAACTCACAGATATCTGTTTGCCTCTGCCTCCTGCATGCTGGAATTGAAGGTATGCATCACCAGGTCTGGATATATATTCTGTCCTCTCCACATTTTCTTGGCTACTGGGCTTTTAAAATAATGTGCCATGCCTCACTAGGAGGTGGGACCACAGCCAACCGTTCTGTTATGGTGCCTCTTCCACTGTCCACTCTGTCAACTCTGGATGACATGTAGTGTGACCAAATATAGCTTCAGAGTCTAAAACATTCACACTGGCTCAGGATTTGTATTTTCTTTTAGCTCAAAACTGTCTGCATTTCAAAGCAGCTCACATAATGGGAAAAGGGAAGCAGGATGTCTTAGTTAGGCTCTGGTGTCAAACGATCCATTCCTTCTATAAGCCATAAACCTTCGACACTGCAAAATTGCTACATATGGGGTCTTTCTGCCCAAAGCAATAGCATCAAAGTGATGGTCACCTGTATTCTCAAAAGAAGCCAGTATCATCATACACTCCTTTTTCTTAGCCAGGCCAACCCTGGTACTACACAGGGCTTAACCAAGGGAAGATGGTCAGATGAGACTCAAGCTACTCCAGAAAGTCAACATCAAAGCAGAAGACAATATTCCAACATCAGAACCAATAAACAGCAGCAAAGAATCTGTTCATGTCACCACTAAAGGCAAATGGCTTTCAGTGCAGCTTTATAGCCACTGGGGCCATTATCATCCCAAGAACAAAAAAAAAAAACCTTTCAATTGTACCTAGACACTGGGCCCAGAATCTGAGTTTTAAAAAGGAGGTTGCTGTGGGGATTTAGTAAAAGATTCAAAAGTTTCGGAGGTATTAGAGAGATCTACCCACAGTCAGTCTAGGAGGATAAGAGAGTGGCGCTTCAAATCATTAATCTCAGCACAGGGAGTATACTGGGAGAGGTAACCTATGTCCTTAATCCAAACTGAGTTTGAGGTCATTTTAGTTTATAGAAAGAGTTCCAGGCTCTCAGTGGTGGGGCCATGCCTTACCTGATCGAAGAGAGTGTTTAAGGCAGGAGTAGAAAGACAGAGGGAGAGAAGAAGCCAGGGGAATCCAGGCTGAGGAAGCTGGAAGACAGCTGCATAAGATTTGACTGTGGTGTTTGCTCTCTCCAATATCTCTGCCTTTCCCAGAGACCTAGCCCTTTATTTTAGTTTCCTTTATTCGTGCAACAGGTTGCTTCTACTTTTCTAAGGTCAATGATCTAATAGTAGATGTAATTTAAATAATTTCACTGAAGGAAATGTGGAAACATACACAAGACCCACACAGGACTAGTGTTTTCAACATCTTCTCATATAGTGGAAGGATTCATATAGTCTCACCTGAGAATTTATGGCCAGCTAGTGGTTGTTCTGGGTGGGGACTGACATCTTTTACAGTGGTGTAAACACTGGTGAGGTGTCCATGTTATACTAAATAACCCCCTGTTCCTGACCTTTTAAGCAACAGGATGAAGTGTTGAGTGAATCAAGAGGGGGTAAATAAAGTTGATTGCAACTAGAACCACATCACATGCATACATAAACAGATCATAGTTAAATCTTATTTTACTCAATAAAATGATGATAAAAAGCATTGACAAAAGAAAGGTCAATGGATCATGAGGAACAATCCCCAAGGCTGACCTGTGATCTGCACACAAGTGGATCACCCAGATGATCACACAACCACATGAAATACAAAAAATATATTTTAAATAAACCTGTACAACAGTCTTTTGGTGGAGGAGTTCCCATCAGAAACCCCAACTTTTACTACAAAGCTAGATTCAAGAAACCTAAGATCTCAACTGGATGCCAGAGCTTATGTTCTAATGAAATGGATGAGCCCATTCTATTTGATGATTTGGGGAAGGCTGTATCCCAATTTCAGAGCAATAGGTGGTGAGAGCTTCTAAAGCAGCACCAGGCACATTGTTTAAAGCCAGTATTCCTGGTGACACATATGGCAGTGCCCACGCTCCTGATTCTGTGTCAGTGGTGGCCTCTGAAATATTATTTAGCTCTGGAATATGATGCTTTTCTTTCTGCTGCTGCCTTCAAATCCTGCCTCTTTGACCATCAGAGAAATTCAAATCCTAATAAACAGACTTTGCTTTGCAAGTAGCTGGAGGCTTCTAGCTTTGTTTACATTGAAGACCCCACAAAGTCTTCCTTGTGTCTGCCAATTATAAGTAGATTTTTCCTTTCTCATGATGCATGGAGTAAGCTACATGGTCTAGAACAGTTCATGTCTAAATTCACATGGATCCTTCAGACACCCCACTCTTTCTGATAGGTACCCTAAGTTTGCTTCATTCTCTCTTCTTTACAGATAACCCATTTTCTGCCTTCTGGAACCTTTTCCACCACAGTTACTACCAGGTATAATGTAATTATTTGAATTTCCAATCTTCAGTTACACAGATACACTAGGTTATTTCATAACTGGGTTTCTATCTTCTCCCTGCAAGAAACCAGAGACAGGTTTTTAGTCCTATATTAGTCGTCCATTGCTATAACAAGGAAACTAAAAGTCTTCATGTGAGATCGGCTGCTGACTCATGTGACTAATCCTTATTGTCACATCTTCCTTTCCCTCTCTAAGGGGCCATTTGATCAAGAGTGTTAGTGAAATGGGAATACTACATGATGGCTGCTCTCGGTGGTCAATATGACCTGGGATTAACTAACACCTCAGTATAGAGGACACACCTGTGCCAGCTTTCTGCTTAATTTGAAGTAGGAAGATTGACTACTACTCTGGATCTTTGAGGTAGGAAGTCACACCTTTAATTGAGATCTTTAATGGAGATTTAATCTGCACACTCCTTCTGTTGGAAGCCTACATGAGGACAGGAAAAGGAAGTTCTTACTATTTCTCCCTGTGTGGACTTGCCTTGTTATCACATCCGTTTCTTCACTGGAAATTAAATCTTACTCCCTTAAGATTCCAGCACATACTGAAAACAAGATATCCATGTTGTAGACTGAGCAATTACTGGATTGTTGGGCTTTTCATTCATAGCCAGCCTTTGTTGGATTAGCAAGAGCCCAAGGTCTAAGTTGTTTGAATGAATTGCCTTTCAATAGAGAGAGATTTTTTTTTATAACTCCAGTTACTTACTATAGAGAGTCATGACTAATACACCAGGCATGTAGAGAGGACATTCTAGAGCAGTTTGTGCCTCATAACAGTCTCAGATCACTTACAAATTCTTAATGGCCAACTTCCCTTAACCTTGACCTGCCCTGGGAGCTTAACAACTTCAGAGAACTCAGCCCTCCTCCTCCTCATCTTCCTGACCTAATTCGTTGGCATGCTTTATTTCTCATAGTGTTGGGTATGGATGTTTATGATGGGACCAATTTAGGCACTGTTTGGAAACTCAACCATCACTTCCCCATGGGTAAGTAGTGATAATATTCTAGTTAGAGAGAGAGAGAGATTGAGATTGAGATTTCTGGCTTTGGAAGAAAGAGGTGCAGAATGGCTTCCCCTATGTCTCAGGAAAAACTTCTAGAAAGGAAACTTCAGCTTCTAGTCAGTTCAGAGAGAACTGATTACCTAGGAGGCAAAGGCTATGCCCATGACATCAGCATCCCTGGTCTGGACATTCTATTGTATCCTGGAGAGCTGTTGGAATGCCTATGATGTCAGTTGTGTTGTAGCAACACCAGTGCCCTTAGGACAGTCAGTTCCTATAAGGAATGAGTGCAGGCATGTTTTCAAGACTAAGACATCTACTTTGGAGACAGAATGGACAGAGTGGAGAGACCAGAGAGAAGCAGAAGAAAGCAGGCCCCAGGGCTCATTGGATAACATGGAGAAATAGATGGTCCTGGGCAAGATGCTGTGAGTTAAGGGGAGGCTAGCTAGGGAGCTTTCTTGAGGAGGTGGGCTAGTACTCAGAAACTGGTAGCTTCTGGGAAGCAATAGGCCTATCCGCTGTGGGTTTCTAAAGAGCAGATGCAGACTAAGGATTGCTGATGGGTAGTTTGTCAGAGTCGGGAACTGACAGTGGTACATGTACTTTGCTGGGGACCTTCTGCTTTCATCCTTAGAGGGAAGAAGACACAGTGGAACTAATGAGATCTCAGTCCCATCACTGCCTTTTCACTCCACTGCAGTCCTTGAGGTTGTGTGCCAGTAATAACAGGGAAAAGGGGTGCCCTGGAAGAGCCCAGGGTTCTCATGCTTTACATCACAGCCACGGGCAGGGCTGGGGCACCAGAGCTGCTGTCTTCCAAGACTCCTAAGATGTCTGACTTCCCAGCTGTGGGTAGCACACTGATCTCCAGTCAGCATGAAAGATGTTAGAATAAGTGGACCTGGACTGAGACCTTCCTCTCCTGCCAACTCTGGGTATCCTGGTTGTCAGGAAGGATGGCTTTGTGAAGTTAGTGACTGTGGTCTGCCTCTGCATGGCTGCTCTATTAACAGGAGACTCTGAAGTATAGAGCAAGTGACATGGGCATCCATATACTACTAAGTCACTGCAACTGTAGCAGTTTTTACCTGGATCTGAAGGCTCATGGCTGAATTCTCTGAAGCCAAGGTGTATCCTCTGCAAATGTGAACCAGCTGTGAATTAGGTGTCCCATGTGTCACCTTGTGCAGGGTGACAGAGGAAACCAGATGACTTTTGAAACATCTAGGTTCTTGTAGAGAGATGAGAGAACTAACATCCACAGAGGGGGAGACTCAAGGGTGGTAATTCATTATATATTTAATAAAAGCAGTCTGGAATATCAGAGAACAGATCCACCCACAGTCAATTCTCACCCAGCCAACCTATCAAGGTAAAAGCAATCTTCCATCTTCCTCAGCCTCGCTCCTTGTGGCTTCTACAGAATGATTTTCTGTCTTCCTACACCTGCCTTAAATACCTTCTTTGCCCAGTTGTTTCACTTCCAAGTTCAACCCTGCATCATATTCAAGAGTTAAGATTAGAGGTGTGAACTACTACTATTTGGTAGTTAGGTCTTGAACTCACAGAAACACAGAAAGATCTCTGTCTCTGGAGTTATGGGATTAAAGCCATAGGTCACCACTCCTGATCTTTCCCATATTGGAATTAAAGCACGAGTTACCATTCTCTGACCTCCTGGTTTGACTGTGGGAAGATCTGTTCTCTGATAATCCAGACTTGTTTTGTTAAATATATAATATATCACCACACTCACATCTGGGATTTCTGAACCTGCTAAAGCACTATCTTTTCTGTCAGTGAGTTTGTGAATTCCTTCAGTGTGTCAGGTTTGGATGAAATAAGGTGGTGTGCAGGGCAGGCACTGTCTCTTGACTTCTACAATTGGGTATTACTGTGATACCTGTCTTTGTCTAGCATGGCTTGTCTGTGTGGTATAAGGTTTGAAAGGACATAGTTTCCCAGGACATGACTCATTCATTCTGGGATCCACCAAGAACGTTTCATAAACTACAGTCCAGACTTCTGGAGAAGTTGCAATCCAGGCTGAACATGGTGCTATCTCCTCATTTCAGGGCTGTTAGTATATTTAAAAGTGTGAAGTGGGGCTCTGGGTAAGCTCTAGAGCAAAGGACCCTAGTAACCTTTCCTCTGTGTTCTTTTCCTGTTCTTCTAATGCTCCAATGAATATTAGAATTTAATCTCCTGTGTCACTTTCCTAAGGGAATTTGCATTGTCACAGGTGGATCCAGATTAAGGAATCTGGTTTTTGTGTAGTTCTAGGAGAATCACCATAGCAGTGACACATTCCATACTCCCCCCACTCCATGACTGTGACATACTTGGTTTTCACAAAAGTCCCTTTGTATCTCTGTGTAGCATCTCACTAGCCATTCTTCTTCCCTCAAACTCATATGCAGGGCTCTGGACCATTGCTCTTCCTGGGAGTGTTTGCTCTTATGTCTGAGGGCTCACCTGGAAAGGCTCAGTCCATAGCATCTCCAGTATGGCATGTCACTAGTTGACAACACATTTTCTAACATCATGAGAGCTGATAATTTTGGGGTAATTTTCACTTTTAACTCCAGGGTTTCTCTTTGTTATTCCTGGACACCTATGATCTTCCAAACACTCACACACTGTAACAGCCTTTGTGATTGCCCACAATGTGATTCTCATCAGAAGACTGATGAGGGAATGTCTTTCTGTATGCTGTGAAAAAAGAACTGTTTTGACCCATGACAGGCACCATAGCAGTAGGCAGGATATCAGAGCATGGGTAGGAGAAGGAAGGTGGAATCAGACAGAGAGATCGAGCCAGCCATCCAAGATTCAGCATGTAAGGTATCACAGTTGAGTCATGCCATGTGGAGGATAGACTAATAGAAATGGGTTAAAGTATATAAAAGAGCTAGCTAGAAATGTGCCTGAGACATAGGCCAAACAACATGAAATTAATATAAGTGTCTGAGTCACTAGGCGCCTGTGATTCTGGACCTCTGTCCAGACAGGGCCAGTAACCTCATGTTACAGAGAACTGATCTTTCCTCCCCACCATAATGACCTAATTTCATCACAAACTTTATTTCTAATGTTATTGTTTAGAGATAATAAGAAGAAATAAACCATTTCTTGGGGTGTAGTTTGAAGTGAGTCTTCAACTTCCTATATATGAAGTAGAAAAATATTCTAATGAAGCAGAGAGAGATCTGATGCTCTGAAATAAGGAGCTGCTGAAGGTCTCTTGTTTCTGGGAAGGCTCCTGAGAAGGGCAACATATCTTCTAGTGAATTTCAGAAGAGCTTCTTAGTAGGTAGGTGAGGGCTGCTCATGGTGACCCTAATAGTCTGGGAGAGCCCTTGGTATTCTCTCTTAGGTCACTAGTATTGTGGCAACACCAAATGCCTGTGAGTTATTCCTTGAGTGGCCATAGACATGTTGGCAAGGCAGCAGGCTGCTGGGAAGAGAGAATTGAGAATATAGAGATACAAGAGAGAGACATAAGGAGGAAGCCTTTGGTCTCAGTGTAAGCCATGGAGAAATGGATGGTTCTGGGAAAGGCACAGTGAGTCCTGACCAGGAGATGGGTAGCTTCCTAGAGGAGATGAACTTGAGCTGGTCCATCTGGTAGTTGAGCTCAGCATCTTGAAGCTTCTGGGCCTATCCTGCTTTTCTGGATTTCTAAAGAGCAGACCCAGCATCTAGAGCTTCTGATGGTTAGTTTAGGAGAGCCATGAATTGTCCATGCTGTAGCTGCTTTTCTGGAAGCTCCTTCATTTTATTCTGAGAGGCAAAGTGGGGCAGAAGAAGTGGATTGACTAATGAGGTAAACATCCCTGGGTAGGGTGTTGCTGGACCTCACCCTCCTTGGAATCCTTCAGTTTCTATGGCAATCCAATGTCAGTAAGAATGCAGTGAAACTCCCATGGCAATGCACCAAGGCCTCAGACATTCACATGCTTTGGTCCTGAACACATATGATCAGAATTTGTTGATCCTCAGCTCTAGAGACAACAGGACTTAACTAACATCCCATCAGATATGAGCTGTCACCATCCTCCAATTCTACTTGGCTGGGTTAGCTCATGCCTTATGGTGCCAGGGGGACTGCAATAGAGAATGAGGCACAGGACTATCGACAGTGGCTGAGAACAGACACAGAGCTTAGGAGCCCTAGTTTGAGGATATCTGCCCTGCTGTTGGGAGGTTTCACTGGGTCCTCAGCACTTTCTCTTCCCCTGAATCCTCTTGGACTCAGCATGGACTCTTCTGGCTCTGATCCATTCAACTATACAAGTTTCTTTGCCTTTATCTGTCTGCAGGGACTACTAGAGAGGCATCCTCACAACTCTGCACTCCCACGGAGCAGGAGCAGCAGATGAAAACGTTGCAGAAGCTCACCACTCAGTTACATCATATGACATGTGCGAGGAATGAGCTGCGTGGAATCCTGGCCAATTACTCTGACAAAGATTTTAACAACAGGTAGTCATTATGCCCAATTCTCTGCTGACATCTTGCACCACTTTGTCAAGTCCAGTTTTCGTGAGGAACAGGAAGCTGAACCTCCTGGAGGTCCTGGTGTCTAAACTAATTTTCCCGAGTGCATCTGAGATGCAGAACTTGGAGCCTGGGTAGGACTGGGATGGGAACACTGGCTATTCTGATCCATCCCAATGAAAGCAGAGCCTGTGGCCTTAATCACAGACTGGGGATAAGGGCAGTAGTGTGTGAGCTGTCAACATTCATTTAAAGAGGCCTTGACATGTGTTGGCTTGTGGGACATGCTAGGTCCTTTGAGTTTGGGGTAAGTCTTTGTACTTGACTAGCAGAGGATTGTGTGCTGGGAGTTCCTGGCAGTATCTTGAGGGGCCTGGTTCCATTCATCAGTTCTGATGTGTGGCTTGAGGCCTGGAGATCTTCACTGCTCCTCTCTGGACAGTGCTACCATACACAATGCCACCACCATGTATTTCTTGTACATGTGCACGGCATATGATTCATGTGTATGTCTCTCTGTCTCTGCCCCCTATCTCTCTCTCTCCCTCTCTCTCTCTCTCTCTGTCCCTCTCTCTCTGTCTCTCTGTCTCTGTCTCTCTCTCTCTCTCTCTCTCTCTCTCTCTCTCTCTCTCTCTCTCTCTGTGTGTGTGTGTGTGTGTGTGTGTGTGTGTGTGTGTGTGTGTGTGTGTGTACTCAAAGGAGTCTGGGGTCTATGGATGGCATAAGCAGTTTACATTTTCAGTTTCCAGGTGATGGCACTACTGAGGCCAGGGAACCCCACTGTGGTCAGCAAATATCTTGGCAACTGAGCCGACCTTGGTGGGACATTGGAATCCCCTGTGGAGTTCATACAGCCATCCTGAAGTTGGGGCTTCTCTCTGGAAATATTGATTGTGTGTTCTGGTCCTCTGTGTAGCAATAGGCATCAGGAATTAGAATCTCTGTACTGAAGACACGAGAGATGTCATCATAGGTTTCTGGTGGGTCTACATATGTGACATAGTCTCCTGGGAACATCATAAGGAGCTCTTCTATAGCTCTGTACACACGGAGGAGATCATGCAGCCCTGAGCTCCCTCCCTTTGGACCTCCTGCCTTATATGGGCTTGAGAAAGGTTAGGAAGTTTAATAAGCACCAGGAGGTCACAATGTATAAGTGCAGCGCTGTGGCACCCATTGTGCTGGGGCTGTTCATGATGTTCTTTTACATGTGATGCTTGAGGCCTGTGTTAATGGGGTCTTTTTCTGGGGCCCTAACACAGGATGAATTTTGAGCTTGAGATGTTCAAAATTGAGCATAAGCAGGTGATGTCTGATCTGAAGAAATTGCCCATGGAGATAAGTCTTGGCTTGGACAAGTGCAATGCGCTGATTGAGAAGACCGAATACTTGAGGTAAGTTCTTGATTTAGCTTTGGAGAGACTGTTTCTGCCTCTTTATCCTTGACTCAAAGAGAAGGATCTGAGTTAGCCTGTTTGCCTCTCAACAAGCTGCCTGCCTTGTTACCTTTGGGTTTGGGCCTTCTTGGACTCTGTTTTGTTAAGTGTTAAAAAAAAAAACACTAAGGACCTTCCTTCATTGCCTGGTCAGCCTCAGGAGCCCTTAGATAGAAAAGTGGTTTACACCATAATGAGGTTGTCTGTCATCCCAGGACCTCTGAGCTCTACAACGCTGGTTTCGATAGAACCCTTAGACAGAATGTATTCTGTTTGGGATTTCTGCCCTCCTTCAGAGAGTATTGGCTCTCTTCTTGCTGATGCTTTCCCAATACCATGAACAATTAAGCACAGGTGGAGTCTCAACCCTGTTCTTAGGGCCACAGGATCCCTCTTAGTGCTATGGTTTTCAAGTAGTTTGAGTCTTTCTGGAATGTGGTTATTCTCAACATTGGCCTTTCTTTGAGTGATGCTGCCTTAGTTACTGTGAGATCCATTCTCAGGAAGTCTCAAGGCCTGGGACTTGTCAGCACCAGTGGTACTTGGAGGTAGGGATGCCAAATGGAGGCTGGTTAGTACTCACTAATTTTTGGTGTTGGTTCAGTTACCTCTATGCCCAGGTCCTACGAGATTCGACTCAATTGAAGAAGAATGTACATGTGTTGAGACTACAGAACAGACTGATGCAGAAGGAGAAGACTGAACTGCAAGAGACCTGTGAGGATGTGAAGAGGCTCCTTAAAGAGACCTATGAGAAGATCCGTGACCCCTGTGCTGAGGAGCACCAGGTATACTGAGGTTGTGGGGCACTAGCCCATCCATAAACGTTAAGGTTCCATAACCATTTCTGCACCCATCCAGATATTACCTACATACTATCCAAGTTTTCATTTCTGAGATCATTCACAAGATTTATGGAGATATAGACTCTTGAAAGAAACTGGATGATTGGCAAGTAAACCCTCCTGATATGCTAGAAGCCTCAGGGCATTCAGAAAGATGGGTAAGTCACATACCATACACCTACATGCCATATGCAGGTGAGATACCTAAGAGTTCAGAGCTTTCGCTGATGATGTTAGTGGGCTGTGGCTCATTTACTTTGCTGGGGCCATGTGAGATCACAGGTATGAAGCAGTTTTCAAGTAGTGAAGCCCAGTGCCAATGCCAAGTGAGTGGTTCTCACTGCTAACTTTTAGCATGGCCTGTCACTTCCTTTTTCCTGCATCCCAATGTGTTCTCTTCTCTTTCCATCTCCTTTCCTTAACCCCTGAGTATCAGCCTCTCAGCCCCATTTTCTTTGGATTGTGCTAGGCTGTTCTTCCATCTTGAAGCTTCCAATCCAGAACAGAGGCTTTGGGTAAGAGTGACAGATTCGTGGCTTCAACAGAACATTTTCCCCAATAACCCTGAGGTAGTTTGACTAAGCTGTGTGCTCCACTAAGAATTTTTACTCCCCAAGGTATGGATAGCAGTGTTGTGGGACTCAGTTGAAACACCTGATGTGCAGAGTCTAAATTCAACTGTTCATTCTTTATAATGTCCTCTTCATTGTATTTGCTCACTTCTAATTTCTGTGGTCTGAGTGTGATCTACACAGGCATGTGTAAATGTGAACATTGGTGAGTGTATTTGGAGGATACTGTTGTTCACTTGTTCCCTGAGCCCAGGTCTCTCACTGAAGAGGACTTTTCTGTTTGCCTATTGTGGCTGGCCTGCCCTCTATGGATCTCCTGTCATCTCAGCTGGACCATCTGTCTTGTTTTGTCTCATCTAACTAGTATAATTTCAGTAGTTCAGAAAGAAAGATGTAGTAGCTTTTATTTCTGTTTATACACTTTTGTAGGTTTGGAATTCTTCATATTTTTTCTAATAAATAACAAAAATCAAACAATGCAGATATTTTACAAATGAAAAACAGACTTCTTTCCTAACACTAGAGGATATGTCTGATTTGTCTCACTGGATTCAGAACAATAAATCTCACAGCCCATCTCCTTGCTGACATTGTGTTGCTGATTATATCACAAGCATGTCTGTTTCTTAGGACAGATTCCCTCTCACAGTAGTGCAGAGTACCACACTCCTGAAAAGCACTGTAAGTGACACCACCAGCCTCCCTCTGGCAGATATTGAGGCTGAATTCATATTGTATGCGCTGTGGAAAACTTCCTGGGTGTTGACCATGGGTCATTTTCTTTCTCTTGAGCCATCAGGACCTCTGGGGAGGATCCAGGGTAGGTTTTGCAGAGTCTATGATGGGTCACCTGAAACCTATGGAATCAGTGAGTCTCAGGATGGATAAAGTCATGGAAGGAAAAGTAAGTGCAGGTCAAGGTAGCAGCACCTGGCTGAGTCTAAAAGCCTTGTAGACAGCAGCCAGGAAACCCCCACTACCTCTGCCTGTAGCAGGGCAGGAGTCTTCTCGATGGCCATTCTAGGTTCAGAATCTGTTTCTTTGTATGGTGTATGGTGTGCATTTCTTTCTTTTTTTTTTTACAAGATATTTTATCTTTCATTTTATTTTCATTACTGTTATTACAAATCACAGAAACATCAAATTTCTAAATGCCAGTAAACTGAACAGAAGTTAAGGAATATTAATTTGCTTAAGAAATCTCCACTAGAAAGGCAGAAAGATATTTATTTATCATGTGATATTTACCTGCACCATTTTTATCTGCTGAGAGTCCCAGGCATTCAAATAACTATCACTCATAACTGTATCTTATTGGACTTGGCCAAGCTGAAACAAGAACAAGAGGCTTGGGGACCATCAGGAAGTTCAGTGGGCATGTCAGGAGTTTCTGGGAGCCCAACAGGGGCTCAGCAGCATCACTTAGCAGAAGGAAATGCTCTGATAAACATGCCTTTGGCTTCTTGACCAGAGGAAGTTATTTACCCCTCTCCATGTGCTCTTGAATGAGAGAAGGACCTTCTAATGCTGTTGCTGGTGGAGCTGTGAGGAGCAAAGGGACAAGGTGTAAAATGTTTCCTAAATGGAAACTGCCATTCAGATATAGTGGTCATGGTAGTTAAAAGGATAACTTTACTTTGAATCCCGGTTTTCAAATAGATTGTTATTTCCCATTAGTATTCTCTCAAGGTTGTTCAGAAATAATGCTGTTTATAAACCAGTTGGGATAATCACCCCTGCCCCAGTTTTTACTAGTTGAAGATTTTTACATATATTTTGATCATATTTACCCATCCTCACTCTAAAATCCAGCCACCTACACCTACCCACCCAGATTTTTGTCTCCCCACCTTTAAAAGCCATCAAGTGCAGCTGGTCCTGTCCATATACTCTTGTATTTGTGGCTTTCCTCTGGAGTAGACAAGCCATTAGGGGCCACATCCTAAAAAATTCTGAATGTCCCCCTCCCAGCAACTTCAACTGCACTTATATCTTCAACCATGGATAGGATTTAATACCTGCTTCCCCTCCTCGTGTTGGAACGTTTTGTCTTGAGTTTATTCACGTCCTTATGTGTTGCCATAGTGTTGTGAGATGACTTGTACATCTTCCCTTGTATGTTTAGATAACACTGTTTTATTGCAGTCATCACTGCTCTGGCCATTAACTGTTCTTCTCACTCTCTGTGATGTCCCTGACCCATGTCATGTATATTTCTGTGCATATGTGTGGATATGTTTGTGTGTCAATCTCTATTTCTCTCGCAAGCATACTGTGTGTGTGTGTGTGTGTGTGTGTGTGTATGTATGTGAATGCTGGATATTGCTTGCACAGTAGCATACCTCAATGTGTGTGTGTATAAATGCCCATATGTGAGTGAGTGTGTGCCCGTGTTTCCAATCTGTGTTTGGGTAATTGCTGATATTTGTGTTTGTGAATGTGTTTGCTTCTATATGTAAGTGTGTGTCTGTGGATGTGAAAACTCCTGTGTATTTCTGTCCATATTTATGATCATTTAAAATCAAGAGACATCCTTAGTAATGATGGAAACAAACTTTACCGAGAAAGTACTGTGCCTGCTCACTTTGCATCAAGCAAATAATGTATGCTGCTGCAACCATTTGGCTCTTGCTTAGGAGAAAGCCTTCCTGACACAATCACCTCACAGGGAAGAATTGTTGACTTTGATTCTTGTTTGTGGAGACTTTATAGTTTCCTGAGCTTGCTGCTTTTGGGTCTGGAATGAGGCAGCCCGTGTTATAGAGAGATCCTTTCAGAGGAAATTACTCACCTTGGAAGCAACAGGGAAACAGTGAACAAGACCACTGGGATGGTCCACTACTGTCCAGTGAACCTATGCTAGGGAACATTCCTATACTGCACAACCTCTTAAGCAGGGGTGGCTAACTGGCCATGACCACAAAGGTCCATCTGTCTGTGCATGAGATTTACAGGACAGACACTTCAGTGACTGAGCTGTCTGTCTTTCATGGGCACTGTCTTCTCTGACCCTCCAAAAGTATCACTGGTGATTGATCCTTATATCAAAACTCATTGGGAAACTGAACATGTTACTGCATTACAGTGTGCTTGCACGTGTGTGTGTGTGTGTGTGTGTGTGTGTGTGTGTGTTCATGAAGGCTGCATGTGAGTGTGCAACCCTCGACTGAGAATACAATCTTCTAATGAACAGGAGCAAGAAAACCTGGATGAAAGACTGGAAAACCTGCTGAAGCAGAAGGAGCTGGTCACTCAGGAAAGGGACTTGGCAGAGAAGCCAAAGCATCACTTCAGTGTCTCTGAGATGAGGTAGGAGATCAAGCTAGGAGGATTGGTTAGAACCATGTAGGTCACCAGGACCTGGGTCTTTGTGCTTTGGGGATTCTTGCCATCTGATTACCTCTCAGCCACAGCCAGGAAAAGAATGGCTCAGAGTATTGTGCATTGTCCCTTAGGGCTCCCCATGAGTCTCCATTAGGTATCCTAAACCTGGTGGGCAGGAGAAGGGTTACTTGTGGAAGAGAGTGTGAACATTACCTTAAGAGAAAAGTTCCCACCTTTGGGCAGATCCACAGTCAGCACACTCCGGCTGATTTCAGGCTTTCTGCAGTGAGCATCTGTTTCCTGTGAAAAGACATTTCTGGTTATAAGAAGATTCGGGGGTTGAGATGTTGAGCCAAGGCAGTTTTTGTTGTTGAGTAATCCTCAGAGCCTTCACTTCAGAGTTGTGTACTCTCCACTAGAAGGTACCTTCAGTTTCCCAGGTTGCTCACATTCACCTATATCTATAATCAAGGCCATGCATATCCCTCCTGAACTGTTACTCAGACATTGCTAGACTGTTAGATTCCCCCCCCCCAAATAATGTATTTGAACAATTGGAGAAATGTGATGTTCTTTCTTGCCCAGCATAGTGTTCTTCTCAGTTCAACTTCTAGCAGATAATAAAAGCTGAGAAAAATCCAGGCCCCAGTTCACCCTGACTCTCCTCTCTTGAGGAATGCAGGGAATGACCTCACCTCAAAGGTCATCTGGTTTGTCACCTGAATAGAGCTAGTGTAGGCTCAATAGCTGTCATAGACGGTCCCCAACAGGCCTGTTCCTTAACTGCCATCCTCCTCTAGGTCAGAAAATCCCCAATCCCAGCTGGAGCAGACCCCAGCCCAGGATGAGAGCCTCCTGCAGACAGAGCTGCTGCAGCAGGAACACTAAGTCTCACAGGCAAGTGAACCACCATTGCTTCCCAAACCTGTGGGGATGAGGCTCTTGACCTTGGCCTCTTCAGTGTGAATACACTCTAATTTTGTCTAGCCTGTTGTCAGTGCAAGTGGTTGTGAGTCTGATTGCCTTTCCTTCTCACACAGGAGCTCTTGAGAGAACTGAGGAGGCCAAAGAAGCCACCAATACCTTGGATCCATCAAGTTCTCCACTATCAAATCAATTGGATCAAGGCCTCCTCAGAAGAAGACACCCCAGTATAGCTGTGATCTCACCAGAGAGTCAAATACCATCTGACCTTCAGGTGATGCAGTCCCAATCAGATCCATAGGTCTGTTTATTCATGAAGAAAGGAAAACATGAAAAGTGAGCTCTAGATAGAGAAAAACCCGAGACTTACTGAGAACCTTGACCTTCAACAACAACTGGCCCCTGTGAAGGGTTACAACAACATGGAGGGTAGAGACATTGGTGAGCAAGAGATTTTCTGTCAGTTTAGTGTTGAGGGCTTTGTGTAGCTTTCCTGAGTGGTGCAAAATCTGTCATGAAAGACTGTGTTGATATCAACTTTCCCAGAGACTCTACACCCACGAGCATCATGTTTCATTCTCCAGTCCAGTGATGTAGCTGACTCCATGTCATCTATGACTATTGATGAAGATAATGTACTACAGAGACAGCAGCAGGCCCTCATCCCTCGTGTTAGACATCTGTTCCTCCATATGTAAACTGAGTGGGCATTCTTCAGTTTCACAGCCTGGACTGAAGTGACTGGTTCTGAGAATGGATTTATAGAAGACATCTGATGTTCTTGGGCACTCAGATGCTGCCCACAGATTTGTTGTGTATTCAGTAAGCACAAAAGCCTATGTTGGCTGAGAGACTCAAGTACTGTCCAAGACATTACGGGATCAGCATTGGATGATAATTTATCAAAAGTTTCTCATAGGGCCACAAAGAATGCTCTAAAAACATGTCTCATCCTTAGCTTTGGTGAAGGCTTGACCTCCAAAGCCACAAAGAGGCATGGCTATACATGGCTATACAATCAGTGACAGCCTTCCTACCATATTTCCAAGACCAGCCGCAGGCTGTCAGTCTGTGCTGCTAAATCTGCAGCAAAGAATGCTGGTTAGATATTTGGGGGGGGGGGGGGTTGTTTGGTTTTTGGTTGAGTTTTTTGCTTTGTGTTTGGGGTTATCTTTGTTATGGTTTGAGGTTTTGTTATTTATTTATTCTTTCTATTGTTATTGTTGTTTTGATATCTTGTTATTCACTATTTATATTGACTTCTCCCTTTATGCCCCTATTGAGTGAAATGATTGTATTTTTATTAATAAAACATTTTCTAACTCTTCCCTCTTAAGAGCATGTGGTGACTCCTCTAAGCCCAGAATCTCCTGTAACACCAGAACTCTTTTGTACATAGCTTGGGCTATATAGTGAATTTTCAGCCAACCAGAGCTACAAAGAGCTTTGGATGTGGATAGAGCTTCCCATTGGCAGATACCTGTATCATGATTTAAAAAAGTATCTTTACTCTATCCTTGTCATATATTTAGCTGTCCTTAAAATATGCTTCTCTGTCTGTATATACATTTCATGAAATGATCATCTACACCAAGTGAATAAGAAACACAAGAGTATTGCTCTAGAGCTCTCAGAAAATGAAAAAAATTTCCTAGGGGAGTATGAAAGAAATACATGGCATGCTTGGCACCTGGGGCTATGATGATGTCCTTGCTGGTCTGCTGCTAAAGGCTATGTCCTGTCCATGGCCCTGACATGGCTGTTGGGGTCTGTTTGATATCCTTGACTTTTGCTATCATTGAGGACCCTGCAGCAACCTGCAGTCTCAGCCCCTACCCATGACTATGTTGGTCTCAAAGCGATATGATCCCGCTTGGGGCATGTGTACCTTAGAGGCCACTCAGGAACATAGTAACATCTGTGCCAGGGCTGTAGCCAAGAGTCATGTCTAGGTCAATGGCCCTGTTTCAGGTAGGATCTTTGTTGATATCAAGGTTCTGAGTTACCTTAGAACAGGGAGACGCCTGTTAGCTGGGCATTCACCTGGAGCCGTGCTACTTCTAGGTCCATGCTTATTTCTCCTGCACTGCAACCCAGGACCATGGTAACATGAAGGCCCAGGCTTCTGCATAAAGTCATGTCTGTGTCCTTGTTATAATTACATCCGGGGTCTGTGTTGATGTCCACGGCCTGTGTTGCTACCAGAGAACACATAGAATTAGGTAGGGGTCTGGGCCACTACCTAGGACTATGTTAGTGTCCCAGGGCTATGCTTCTACTTAAATCATATAGCTCTGAGTGTCCTGTGCTTATCAGGGGCCATGGTATCCTCTGGGCTTACAATCAAGTCAAATAGTTTTTTCTGATAACCATTCTTTGTCTGCATCATGGTTAACTCAGAAGGACATGACATAGGTGACCAACAACAATGACCAGCCAAAATATGTGCACTGCTTCTCTGTCTGCTGATTGTTACCCCTGCTTTGTCAGCACCTGTCTCATGGGTTCACACCCTCCACATGTTAACTCACTGACTCACCCCACTATCAGTGGTCAGGTCCCTTCCAGGGAGAGCTAGACAAGAATAATAAACTCAGTATTCTCTGAGATCTACCATGGCAAACAAGCAAACACAGGGTCCACTCTCATGTCCCCTCCCATCCCAGGCCTGCACAGACACACTCTCCACCAAGGCAATGGCCTCTGCTGCAGGCCCATCCACAGCTGCTGTGCCGCTTCCTCAACACTGATGAAAGGAAGTTTGACAACATTTTCTTGTCATCAAAAGGGATCTCTTACCTCTCCCAGGAGGGTTTTCTCAATTCTGCCTTTCACCAGACGTGCATAATCTGCATCATCATCCTTTTCAAGCTGTGCTGTGATCATTGGAGTGCTGTAAGGAGATAGATCAGTACTAGGAAAGGACCAGGAATGTGTGCAGTGAACTGCTGTAAAATCTGAGCGCTACTCACAAACCACGAGTACATTATGAGAACTCACTTGGGGAGGGCTGCATCAAAGGACTTCACAGACCTCTCACTGAGGATAACCAGTTCCCAGAAACTCCAGGTGCCCATTCCAGCCAGGACAATATTCCAGAAAATTTCCTGATGAAGGGAGCCCTTCCTTTATTTTTTTCATTTTATTATTTTTTTAATACATGTATCCCTCTTCACCCCCTCCCTCCCTCCTACCAATCCCTCACAGTCAGCCTTCAGCCTCCCTCTTCCCACCTACCCATCCCTTCCCCCCAAAAGGGCAAGAAGTCCCAAGGTGGGTCAGCTCAGTGTGGTACACCTTCATTCTTGACTTTCTGCTCCCTAGGAAACTAACTCCTCCTGTATTTTACCTCCCTCTGGTTCTCTTCAGAAATACCTCTGCTGCTTTAACCACCACTATCAGCTTATGTCTCCACAGAAGACAGTATCCCATCAATACAGGCCCAGGGACGTATCTGACCAGCCTGCAGGGGGCACACATGCTCATTTCCCATTTTACCCAGTTACTAGTCTACAATTAGAAGCAGCTATTTCTCATTTGAACTTGTTCTTCTGCAAAACTTAGAGAATAGGCAAAATAATTTTTAGCCTTAAAGTCATGAGTATAGAAATATCAGAAAGAAACCTGCTCTCTGAGTTTTATTGCATTTATTGAGCTAACATGTCTAGAGGCACTCAGTGAAGATGCACAAGTTAATGGGAAACCCTGACTTAAAAATATCACTTAGGAAAATGATCTCTGTCAGTTTCATTGTCAGGTCATCTTCAGTGGTTTCAGACTTCAAATCACTCACAGCAGAGGGTCTGATACACAAGGGAGGCACCAAAATCAGGTGGTAATAAAATTAGGGGGCTGTGTAGCTTCTGGCTTCACCAGAAGGAAAGGGACATCTTTAGCATGATGCGCTTAAATTCAGGTCTACTAAGGGATTCATGTTCTCTAGGAAACAGAAGGGAAGGAATGGAGATAGGTTAGTTTCTAGGGGTTCGTAAAGTTATCTGTTGTGTCATATGTTGGGTTCAAAGGTCTATGGAAAAACATGGTCTCTTTAGGATAAATTTTAGCCTTTGAAGATGCAGAGGAGACAGCCTCTGGAAAATTAACTGACCATGGCTATGCAAAGTACTTTTTACTGTATACAATTCAAACCTTTAACAAGTCAATTTTCACATACCAAAGTCTCTTATCTGAAGTTCCTCAAAGGGACATAGGCCACAGCAATTCCCAGCCACAGGACTTCTCAGTTTGCTGGGTCCTCCTATAACCAAGTTTTGTAAATAGGCTTTGGACCTCCAGTAAACTCTCAGATAAGATTTACACATTACAGACAGAAAGTTCCAGACACAGAAGGTAGCACTCACAGGAGGCAGATCAAAGCCTGGTGCTAACACTCTGGAATCAACCAGCTGCAGAGCTCTGCAGGGATCTCACCATAGTTATCCTTCCCTGTGTTTGCTTTTCTTGAAGACAGGATCGTCTGTGGCCTCTAACTTGCTATGTGGTAAAGACTTACCCAGGGCTTCCAAGGGTTCTTCTCCTGTCTCTGCTTCCCCAGAGCTGGGATTATAAGCATATGTCATTACACTGGCGCCCCCAACCATGTGAGTTCTGAATATTCAACTGATAACATTTTGCAAGCACCTAACTAGTGACTTTGTTTTCTTTTTATTACAATCATAAATTACATCAAACCCTTGGGTCCATGCACACACATGGAACCCACCAAAACTAACCCGCTCTTCTGATTTTAATGGACAGTCTAGTTCCACCAAACCCAAATATATTTTAACCTCTCAAGCTCTTTCTTCAAAACCACACTTTATCCTACTGGAAACAGTTACTATTCCCCTCTTGAAATGTGGTCTCTCTCCAAGTTCACTTGGTGACTAGCCTAATGATGACTATAATAACGCTCTCAATTTACTGTTCTGCAGGCTCTGCTGCTCCACCCGACTCCCTTCCCAATCTAGGATTCCTTCCTTCTCTCTGTTCTCAGGATTCTCTACACCCTAAGTATCCCCTTCTCTGTACATTCCTTCTTTATTGCCATCTGTTTACTTATTTATTACTCTAATGTCTTTTGAAGTCTCTTCTTCTACTGCTGTCATTTCAATATTGGATCCCACCTATCTTGGGTCACAACCCTCCTCATTTTCTTTTCAATGCATGATCCTCCTGACTAGATCCTTTGTTATTTTGATGTCTGAACAATCTCTCAAGTTCAGTCACTTCTAGTCAACTGGGCATAGACTTTTACAACTCAGTGTATCTGAAATAATATGTCTACATTGAACATGTACAGGCTTTATTTTTGAAAAACTCAACCAACCAGCAAACCAAAACACAGTAAAACAACAAATTAAAAGGCCATATAATTTATCTAGAGATACCAGGCAACTTTACAAAAATGATTTAACATCCACTTGTTTAGTATTTGTTTATGAGTGCTGGGGGTTGAACCAAGTTCCCTCAAGTGATGACTCTTCATAAAAGGTATAGAGAATCAAAATGACATGGAATGTTATAGTCTGAGTGGACAGTGGGGTCTCGGCATAAACCTTCTCTGCAAAACAGACCTTCCAGATGAATTCCAAATAGGATAAAAGCCCACACATAAGACAGATAGAACAGTGAGTATTTGAAGCAGAAGACAGATCCTGGGCCCACATACACTGGTCATTGTCCAGCAGCCACATGCAAGTAGCACAGTGGGACACAGAAAACTAGCTAAGGATACAAGATTACTATAGTAAGGCCTGAATAGGGGCCAATACTTGGGAAGCAGGAGAGAATTATGTGTCAGTGTAATAGGGAGCTACTGGAAGATCCAGGTGACATAGATCTAGTTTTGTTTTGAAATGAAGGCTCTCATTATGTGGCTCTAGGGAGCCTCAAACTTCTGATCCTCCTGCCTTGGCCTGAGTGCTGGGACCATAGGCTTGTGTCATCACATTTGACCTCATCTGCATCTTAACAGCATCCCTGGGCTGCTGTGAGAGAAAAGATGTTATGTATATAGGGTGGGTGTGCAGTACTGGGAGGGGTGGGTACTGAGGACAGCTGGGAGGTCACCCTGGTAAGACATCTGTTGTAACAAATGCCAACCACACATGATTACGTCAGTCTAATGTCTCCCTCATCTCCATCTCTACTTCTCTGTCCCATCTTACACCCTAAACCTGTGTGAGTCCACTTCTCTCCCCCGTTCCTACATCCATCCTTAGCCCTCCATCCCCAGTTCAGGCCGTCATTATTCCCAGTCTGGATCCCTGCCTTGTCCTCCCAGAATGAGGAATCTCACTCAAACCCTGTCCTGGTCAGACACTTCAAAAATCTGACACTTCTTGCAAGACTCACGAAGTGTAAGTCCCATGCTTCCCTTCTATCAGTCCACACTGTCCCTCCAATATACACTTTGAAAAAGGCCTGGTTTGTGGTGAGCCCGGACTTATTCATTAAGTTTGTTTTAATTACCCCCTCTGCTTGTCTGTGTATTTGCCACTGTAGCTGATTTGTCTCCTCTTCACTGGACCAAGAAGCAAATACTGAACTCAGATAGAATCTTGGTGCACAACACTGGCCTCAGGACCCTGTTATGTTCATTAAAAAATAAATGGATCAGACTTTACAAATAAAACCTGAAAAGCCAAAAGCAGATCTACAGTTCAGTAATTAAGCTCTGAAGCAGAAGGCCCTTAATAGTAACTTGGATTCTGGGGCTATCTGCTCCCTGTGAAGCCATTTTCTGGCTGGCAAACTTGGGAGACCATACATTCTCACCTCCCGACAGGGGCAAAGTTCCCTGAGAGGAGTCAGCATGGAGATTCAGGAGGTGACATCTTGGCCAGGATGCCAATTCCAGCACTTCTTGGTCCATCCCACTTTCTCTGCTACAGTTCAGGGATCCCATAATAATTAAAATTCTGTCCTTGACCTTCTTTCTTCAATCACTTAGCAACAGTCCCTCACCAGAAATCCTTTAAGGCCCGGGTTCCAGCCTCTGACCCATGGACTCCTTTTATATTTTCTTAGCTACATCCATCTTATGGAACTGCTCCTTCACTATGGTGTGACTGCCTGGTGCCCTTCTCTGGGTTCTGACGACTGGAACCACTGTGGCTGCACTTCCCTGGGGTGCTTCTGGATTCAGGTCTAAGGAAGCAGCATGTTCTCTTCTCTATGGGGCATGTTCCTAAATAAAAATGTAATTTAAGGCAATTGTGGTGATGCACTTCCATCACTTAAGAGAGTGAAACAGACAGATCTGTCTGTTCAAAAAAAAAATCCTGCTCACAACATAGGGAGTTCGGAAGGTGGAGGGAGACTCAATTCTACAGACAAACTGAGTATCACACACATTGTTTCTTGAATAGAAGTTCTTGTTGACTGAGCAGCACATCACAGTGATGCTACAGTTTTTATGTCAAGACATTTTCCTATGTGACCATGTCCTTCTGCTTCAGCAGGAACTGAAGTCTTTCCTCCAACCTTTTGAACTCCTGTTCATTAGAAGATTATGTTCTTAATGGAGGGTTAAACACTGTCCTACAAATGCAAACAGTTACAAGGGATCCCAATGGGTTGCTGGTCAGCCAGGCAGGCAAAATAAGCATCTGGGGAAGTTAGAAACCCTGATTCAAGGTAGAGACTCCTCTAGCCAATGCACAATACATGATGCGCCACAACCCCCACATGCTTACACCACACTACACACACACACACACAAACACACACACACACACACACACACACACACACACACACACACACACACGGCAGGGGAGAGGGAAGGACAGAGGGATGAGGGAGGGAGGGAGAAAAAAATAAACATTATGGCAGATGAGCACTTGAGTTTAGACTAAACATTTTAACCCATGAAATAGAGTTTCAATCTCAGCCATCATTCTTTGGGGACTAGTTTTGCTGTGGGAAATGTGATTTTCTTGGCCTGGCCAGAGCATGTTGAGCTGGTTAAAGATTTTTTCCTCTTTAGTCCCAAATCTTCCACCTTTCACAAGAAGCTTGTCAAAAGCCCCCAGCTGATCATTCAATGAACCCCAGACTATATTCTCCTATTTAATTACAGGAGAACTGTCCAGCACCACTCAAGGTAAATAGGGCTTATGAGCTGCTACTCATGCTTCTGTGTACCAAAAACTGTGCAAAGGGAAGAGAAGACACTGGGATGCCTGAAGTGAGGAGAAGACCACATGCCAGCGAAACCCATGACAATGAGAAGCACTTAGCATTCATACATGAATCTCCTCCTCCCAAACTGCTTCCCAGCTATGATCTCACATGAGCCCTGCCAAACAAATGAGCCAGCCCAAGACCTAGAACTCACTCACTCAAAGGTCAGGAAATAGAACCCTATCCATGATAATGACCGATAGGATTCTGTTCTAGCCTCTGAAGGCATGATCTGCCCTGAGTTCTGATGTCAAGCTTCATTTAAGAATTTCCACTGCCCCACACTCTCTCTTGCTTCTTTCTTCTTGGAGCACTCTCTCTCCCCCTCCCTCCCCCTCACTTCCTCTCTCTGTTATTATAATAATAAAGTCCTTTGCTGGGAACCAAGACCTGTGTTGTCTACAGTCATTTCTTCTTTCACCTAGTTAAATTTACAGAGCCTACATGACATACCCCAGCTCTCCAGGAAAGAGTAAGTGCAATCTTCCTGCCAATTAAGACCATCTTCAGGTTTGACCTTTTAGCCCTCTAGGAATGACTAAGTGCAGGCCTATTTTCCTGTCAGATAAGAACATCTGCAGGCAGTTATGGTCAGGGTTGTGTGACAACCTTCCTGAGATGGTGCATCTCACAGATAAGGTTGCTGAGTTACCCTTCTTCCCCATTCTTTCCTACACAGCCAACTTCCTGCCTCACTTGCTTTATAAACCTCCCTGAGAAAAAAATAAAAATTTCAGCTTGATCAGAACACTGTCATGCTGTTGTTTCTCGCATCTCTTGTCCCCCATTCCTCTCCCCCAGGGTTCGTGCTCCTGTTGAAGACCCTACTGGCAGGGGGAATTGGCACCACAATATGTGGCTCAAAGATCCCTGGAGGTTTGAGGAACACTGTCACAACACAGAGAGTAGCTATGTGAGAGACATTGGGCCACCATGCAGAGACGCACCAGTCCGGCATAGAATCACCACTGAGAAGCCTGGCTCTGAGTCAAATTCAGGGAACTGAAGATGTGATAGCACAAAGGTAAGAAAAATACTATGGGACAAGCATTTAGTAAAGAGGACTTGATCACAAAGGGACTCAAGACACAAGGAACTAGGGTTAAGAAAAAGGATTTAAGAATTTTTTAGAGTATATTGGGGACCTCTGTCCATGGTTCCCCCAAGAGGGAACAATTGATGAAAAGTGTTGGGCTAGAGTGGGAGATTGTTTTAATGATTATTATTGTACTTTTGGCCCTGAAAAAGCTCTGGTTCCAGTTTTTTCATACTGTAACCTTATTAATGATATTTTGAAGCTTCACAATCATTTCTCTGATTTGAAAATTTTAATTCTTGAGAGAGAAAAGGTCCTCAAAGAGGTTTCCTGACCCACCTCCAGGGCAACAATGCAGCCACCCTCATGCTGTCCCAGATTCAACAAGCATGCTTGAGGGCATGGAAGCACCTGCCCCTTAAGGGGTGCCACCTCCCTGGCAAAAAATCAGACAGGGCCTGGAGGAGCCATATAGTGAATTTGTTAGTTGGTTGATGGAAACTGTGAAATGGCTCTTTGGAGGTGGTGAAAGCAAAAGTCCTTTTGTTAAACATTTGGCCTTTGAGGATGCAAATCCTGCCTGTCAGGAGGCCGTCCACCCCCATAAATGAGGCACCCTCTCTGACTATGTTAAACTTTGCTCTAGCACTGGCTTTTCCCATGCTCTGGGTTTAGCCATAGAGGCTGTGTTACAATGTAGTAGTTTCTTGGTCCCAGACAGCCAGAGGCCCATACTCACAGATTCTGTAGCCCTAGACCTCTTAGCTGCCCGCTGCTGTTTAGACTCCCAGAAATGACTCAGATGCTTATATTAAGTTCATGCTGTTTGGCTTATGGTACAGGCACATTGCTAGCTTGCTCTTACATCTTAAATCAACCCATTTCTATTAATCTTTTCCAGCCATGTGGCCGTGGCTTACCTGTGTTCCTTACATGTTGCTCCTTTGGGCTTCTGGCTCCTTCTGTCTCTGAATACGCCCTGCTCCTCCTACCTATTTTGATTCCTTCTCCTACTTTTTCTATGGTGCGTATCATGGGCAAAAACGAGTGATGGACAGACGATGGATTCTGATCCTCTCTCCAACAGCCGGGAACCACGAAGAGAGCCCCCTCGTGTTAGCAGCCCCTTATCAATCGGGTTTCTATGCCCCCCTTCAGGGGCCCAGGGCTCTGGATAAGCGTCTCTGGACCTTATCAGCTGACACCTGAGTCCCACCACATCTCCCCCTTTTGTCTAACTAAGAAGGTTCTAAACTAAGGCTATGTACAATAGGAATTATTATGAGGTAGTATCTAGGAGAGGATAAAGTAAAAATTCCAATCAAAACCTAACCTATATAAGGTACATCATATAGTTCTAGAATATTGGTAGATGGTAGGGTATATAGATTACTTCAAAGGGTTAATCTGGGAAAGTGGAAATTCAACACCTGAGTGTTCTTATCTAAGGGATAATAGGGTGATAAACTTAAATACCCATTTTTCAATCTTTTCAAGACCTGAGAAGGAAGGTGAATCACCTGAAAGTCAGAAGTACATGGAAGTAGTAGCTTCCAAAATTTGGGAGAGGACAGCAACACAGCTACCTGGACAATCACCTCTGGATTTGTGCACCGTTAGAGCATCTATAATATTGGCCACAGGCCTATGGTATCTGACAGATCTTTTTACAAGCAGGGAAATTTTGGAGGGACTGTCTTATCCTGTCCAGGCAGGTTTTGCCATTCTCCATCCATCTTGTTTGTCCAGCTTGACACCATGTATGTACTGTCTGCAATCAAGGTAAGGACAGTTCCTTACCTAACCGGCCATTCTCTGCCAAAAGGACAAACTCCAATGGAGTATCCTCGATGCTCAACACCATCTCGTGAAGGGAGCAGTGACACCAAGAGTCGTGTCTCTCGTGGCCGAATTTCAAATGTTAAATGCCATATTCTATGGGTCTATGAAATGGTTGAAGATTCCTGTCTATCTATGATATTCTAACCTGTATCCAATATGACTGGGATATGATACCTTAAATAATGTTGACTGCAGATCTTATCGTCTTAAGGAATAAACCCTGTACTAAAAATTAGAATACCTATATAAGGGGTGTACAATCACTGAAAAATGACCTTTAGTAGAACTATCAAACATTAGCCAGGTGTATATTACCAGGTAAAGTGGCCACAGCATTTTAGACATGTAAATATACATATATCATCTAAACAGAAGTATATAGAACATCTTGTGCATATATCATAACTAGTGCAATCATACATTATATGTAGTATAGTTAAATGTAGTTAGTAATTGCATAGTATACATGACAATGATGTGCAAATATTTTAAACAAAGGTAGAAGCATATATAAGATATAGCAATTTCAGATTCAGTTTTACATAATAGTTACAGATTCAGATTTATATCAAAGTACAAGTTGCTTTGGTTATATAAAGCAATCTCAGATTAAACTTTGTACCAATGTACAAATTATCACAATTAAACATATAAAATGATTTCACATTTGTATCAATATACAAATATCTATACCAGTGCAAATTGTCTTTAGCTTAGCCCATACATTCACTTAGAATGGTGTATAGGCAGGTAGAACAGTCTACCTTTATCTATCCTATCTATCCACCCTCTTTTCTTCAAAAGAGATCTTTGATGCTATATTATAGTTTTGTCTTTTACCCAGTTTTAACTTATAACTATTCTATGGGAATAATAGTTACCCACAACCTTCAGAGCATAAAACTTATTGGGAAAGGGGGCGTAGCCTTTCATAAGGTTGCTTCCTCCTGACTTAAGGGCGATGGCATCTCTTTGGGATCCTGTAAAAGCTAAAACAATGGTTAGTTCTTAATGGACTGACCACATACATCTATAACCATTCTTAGAATAGTGATTAACTCCATCTGGAAACCTAATTAGCAGTGTGATCTGAAGGATAATCATAAAGAGCTATCTTGCAGCTGTTTTTGAATAATCTATTTCCTGGAAACAATTATTGATTGGTGCACACCAGGTTCTTGATTTTTCTATTTTTGTCTCTGTCTGTTTACCTGTCTCTTATTCTCTCTCTCATATTCTTCCTTTTATTTTTGTTTTACTAGGAGGAGTTGTTGCGGTGGGGGCCCCATCTTGGTTCCAGATTCTTTGTGGATAGCTGATAGGAGGAAATGTTATTTACACTGGAAAACTTAAGCATTGTTGATACTCAAAAGATATTTATATCTTTTATGACTTTATGAGACTGTATGCAGACAGGATGAGATGTTTGAAAGGTACAGAAGCAGAGAGGAACAAGGTTTAAGATGAAGTCACAATAATATTGGTCCCTAAATATTCTGTCTTCTGTCTCACACCAGGTGGCTTTTCTGATATGAGACAGAATTTTCCACATTTTCTTTACCAATATGCTTGGGTTTAGAGAGGGAGAAAGCCACTTGCTCCCAATTCAAATCCAACCCTATTAATAGTCAAATCAGGACCACTTTTTTTGAGGTGTAGATGCAAGATGCAAAGCAGTAAAAATTGAGAAATTACCCAGTAGTGCATATGCGTATCAGTTGGTCTCATAGGCAGTCGTGTACATTCCTTCATCATCAGTCTGTCTTCGATTGCAGGTGAGTAATTATTCAATGTCTAGTCAATGCCTTAAAAATAGTTGTATCCATTTTCCTGTAAAGACAAAATTGAGACCCTGCCTCAGGTTTATTAAATGTGTTTTCCTTACCATGTATCCGTTTGTCATATCAAGGATGAGCAATTACTTCTCTTCCTCAGGAAGGGACTCATTTTCGAAGTGGACTTTTATTAGTTTTGTCAGTACCCATATCTTTTCTGTTCCTGTTGAGACAAAAGCAAAACCCCTACCCCATCGAAGCACATATCCCGGCTTCCACTCTGAAGTCAACACATCTTTGAAGTAGATTTGATTTAACTCAGAGGATTTCTCTACTACCCAATGTCTCTCTGCAGCTGATGTTCCCTTTTCATCAGCGTTAAGAAAATTTAAAGTCGATAAGGCACTGTGCAACCTCTCTCTGGGTTTTTTCATTTCTTTCTTTTGTTTATAAAACATCTCTTTTAATGTGCGGTGAGATCTCTCCACAACAACTTGTCCTGTAGGATTGTGTGGTATCCCTGTAATATGCTTTATATCATAGTATCCAAAAATTATCCTCATTTTGTGGGAAACGTAAGCTGGAGCATTGTCAATCTTAATCTGAGTGGGAATTCCCATTATGGCCATGGCTTCCAAAAGGTGAGTAAGTACAGCATCAGCATTTTCAGAACTCAGGGCAGTCACCCATTGCATTCCAGAGTACGTATCGATAGTTTGATGTACATATTTCATCTTTCCAAATTCTGGAAAGTGAAACACATCCATTTGCCAGATCTCATTTCTCTGTGTACCCTTAGGATTACTTCCTGCAGGTAAAGATGGTCAGTTATAGAAAGAGCAAGTGTTACTTTTTTAATATTTCATTTACTTCATTCCAAGTGATGGGAAAACTCTTCTTTAGCCCTTTGCTGTTAACATGATGTTTCTCATGAAATTCTGTGGCCTTTAGCACGTTTCCTATTAGCAACTGATCTATTTCATCATTACCCTGCGCTAGAGGGCCTGGGAGACCCGTGTGTGCCCTGATATGTGTTATGTACATAGGATGTATCCTACCTCTGATGATATCCTGTAGTTGTATGAATAGTAAGGTCAAGTCTGTATCATCAGGAATGAAGTCAGCAGTTTCAATATGTGAAACAACTCTTTCTGCGTATTGAGAGTCAGTAATTACGTTGAGAGGCTCTGTGAAATCCAACAACACCATAATAATCGCATATAGTTCTGACTTCTGAACAGAGTTATAAGGGCCCTGAGCCACCTTAGTTAAGTTTTCAGACTTGTAGCCAGCCTTCCCTAAATTGTTAGCATCCATATAAAATATAGGGGCTCCAGAAATGGGTTTATCCTGTACCACACGAGGAAAGATCGAATTAGTTTCCCTTATAAATTGAATTCTCTTGTTTTGGGGATATTTATTATTAATTTCTCCTAAAAAGTCACTGCAAGCCTTTTGCCAAGGTTCAGTGTCTGCCCATAATCGTTCAATTTCTTCATTAGTCAAAGGCACAACAATTTCTGCAGGGTTCTTTCCAGTCAATTGGCGGAGTCTCAATTTACCTTTAAAAATCAGATCAGCAATTTTTTTGATATATATCTTCATCTTCTTGCATGGCCTATGTGGCAGAAATATCCATTCTAATATGATACTTTCTCTTTGCATTAAGATTCCTGTTGGAGATTGTCTACAGGGTAAAATAACAAGTGTGCATTCTAGGTCTAGATCCACACGATCCACATGTGCTTCTTGAAGTTTCTTTCCACCAACCTAATTCTCGGCCTCATCAGATGGTTCTCTTGGACTATTTAAACCCTTGTCACCTTCCAAAGTCTTGAACAAATTAACTAGCTCATAGTTTCTTATACCAATCATGGGCCGTATATGAGCAATATCTCCTAGTAGCTTCTGAAAATCGTTAAGAGTCTTCAATTTATCTCTATTTAATTTTACCTTTTGTGGTCTAATTTTTTGTAAACCTATCTTATATCCTAAATAATTGATAGAATCTCCCCTCTGTACCTTTTCTGGACCAATTTGTAGTCCCCAATTAGGCAATATTTTCTGTAGTTCTTCAAACAATGTTTCTAATGTCTTTGGGTTTGGGTCTGCCAACAAAATATCATCCATATAATAGTAAATGATAGATTGAGGGAAGCGCTTTTGCAGTATTTCTAGTGGTTTTTGTACAAAATATTGGCATAAGGTAGGACTATTCAACATTCCTTGGGGAAAGACTCTCCATTGGTACCTCTTAGCTGGCCCGGAATTATTAAGAGTAGGCACTGTGAAATCAAATTTCTCTTTATCTTGTTCTTGTAAAGTTATGGTAAAAAAAAATCCTTCAAATCAATAACTGCAATAGGCCATCCTTTAGGTAGCAGAGAAGGCAGGGGAATACCAGATTGTAAGGAGCCCACAGGTTGAATCACCTTATTAATTGCTCTTAAATCCGTCACCATCCTCCATTTTCCAGATTTTTTCTTGACAACAAAAACAGGAGAATTCCATAGACTGGTTGATTCTTCCATATGCTGAGCCTGTAACTGCTCCTGTACCAACTGTTCCAAAGCCTGAAGTTTTTCTCTCATCAAAGGCCAGTGTTGAACCAAAATAGGCTTTTCTGTTAACCATTTCAAAGGCAATGCTGTGAGTGTCCTTTTAAGATCTGTGGATATAGGGCAATTCTTTTGTACAACCTGAATGGCTGGTGAATTTCCTTCATAGTACCTTAAAGCATCATTTTTGGAAACATAGTTGAGCCTCCGGTTGACATCAGAACCAGGAGAGATTTTAATCTGGGTATTCCATTGCATTAGGAAGTCGCGACCCCACAGATTCACTGCTATATCAGCCATATATGGCTTCAACCATCCTTTCTGACCTTCTGGTCCCAAGCATTCAAGCAATCTCACACTCTGTTTCATCTGAGATATTGTTCCAATACCCAGAAATTGGATATCTACTGTCCGTAAAGGCCATCTTGGATGCCATGATTGTGGGGTTATGATTGAAATGTCAGCCCCTGTGTCGACTAAACCCTGGATATAAATATTATCTATCCATATCTCTCAATTTTGGTCTTTGTTCATTTATCGAAGTCTGCCAAAATATTCGTTTTGTGATTATTTTTGGAATTTCTGAATTTTCTTTTGAATTTATGTTATCATCTGATACTGTATGGTTTTCAAGATCAGGTATTGGGTGCTCTATTCGTCCTGAGAATGCTGGTCTTCTACTATGACCGGATATGATCTCACCATCCTCGAATTTGGAGTCTGATTTTTAGGGGCTTCCCGGGGGAAGCCCCGAAAGGCGTTTCCCGATGGCAGAGGGTTGCCTTCTTTATCTCTGGTAGATCTACATTCATTGGTCCAATGCCGTCCCTTGTCACACCTTCTGCATAATCCAGAAGGCAATGGTCTTCTGTTCAAATTAAACCTAGTTCAGGCATCATTTCCAAGAGTACTTTGTGTACAATTCCATTTTATATGGCCTTGTGTACCACAGTTGAAACAAATGCTGCCTTGGTTCCTCTCCCTTACCTTAGCAACGGCTTGGTCTACCCAATTCTCCTCATTGCCATAGAGAGATTCAGCATTGATTGCATATCGAATCCATACTTCTATAGGTGCAGCTCTGATTTTTAAAGGCATAACCATTCTTCTACATTCCGTATTAGCATGATCAAAGGGCAGAGAAAGTATTGTTTGCTTTCTAGCTTCTGGATCTGATATTGCTCTATGTACAGCCGTGGTAAGCCTCTGTAGAAAGTCGGTATAAGGCTCTTTTAAGCCTTGTTTGACCTTAACATAATGCTCAATTTTTTGACCTGGGTCCAAAATCTTTTCCCATGCATTAAGTGCGGCAGTACGGCATAGCAATAAAGTATGTTCGTCATAAGTAGTTTGAGTCTTCACGTCAGCAAACATGCCTTTACCAAGGATTTGGTCCTGAGAAGCAAAGAAACCCCTAATTATTCCTTGGTGTTCTAAGGTCTTGGCCTCTTCTCTAAACCACCTTCTCCACTGTAAGTTTTGACTTTGGTCCAAGACACCAGCCATTAGCTGCATCCAATCAAGGGGGAGGATTCGGTTTTTTGCAGACCATGAATTTAGGAGCTGCTTTACATAAGTAGATTGAATACCATACATGGATATTGCCTCTTTAAAGTCTTTGATGTCTTTCATATGTACTGGCTCATAACTATACTCTACATATTCTGAGGATCCCCCTGGTGTTATCTTTGTCTGAATAGTAGCTGGGAACAATAGTGGTGGTGAAGGAGGTAGCCCTGTCATATTTACCACCTTAGGTAAAGTATTTCCAGTACCATAACACCCCATTGTGGGTTGACCTGAACTGTTCTGAGCATAAGATGCATCATTGCCTTTTTCTAGTGTTGCAATATGGTCCCACCCATTCTTGAATTTTGGATACTATGGTTTCCCATTCCTGAATTTTGAATACTACAGGTTCCCATTCCTGGATTTTAGATACTACAGGTTCCCATTCTTGGATTTTGGATACTACAGGTTCCCATTCCTGGATTTTGGATACTACAGGTTCCCATTCTTGGATTTTGGATACTACAGGTTCCCATTCCTGGATTTTGGATACTACCGGTCTCAGAGCTTGACTTTCCTGATGAAGTAAGTCCTTCCAAAGACCTCACTGAGCTAGCAATTTTTAGAACTACAAAATTAACATAATTAATGATTTTCTTGTTCCCTTCATTATTGTGGTCAACAAGTTTCTTGTTTTCATCATTTACATAGAGCTTATATTTCTCTTGTACAGTGTTTTTCATATCTAAAAAGGAAACCTTATTTGAAAGCTTGTTGTAACCAATTTCCAGAGTACCCATCATTTTGCCATCTCAGAGTTTGACAGTTCTACGTCATATACCTTGGAAAACAGCTGCTGATTTAAGTTCTGCATCTGCTTCACCTCATCTGACACCATAGCGTTTGATAATTTTATAATACCGAGTCTGGACAGTAATTGATGGTTCAAATTCATGACCTCAGTCATCATCCTTTTATTTTGGAACACAACATCGAGAAACAGACCAAAAAATAGTAAAACTGGGGTATTGAATCCTTCAAGATATTCATTAAAAACTTGTCAACCATCGTGGAAAAATATATACTGAATTCCTCAAAAGAATAGTTGTCAGCCATTACCTCAATCCAGGTGTGATGTTGCTGCGTAGTTGACAGATGTCACAGTAACGTTCAATACCCTGCTGTGTGGCAGAGGCAGAGACTCTCAGCAGCAGGAAGCTACCCACCGACCCTATGCGGTGTTAAAGGGCCCCAGCTGGCAGAATACAATCCTTGGAAAAAGCAAATTCTCACAAGTTAAGACAGGATGTTAATCACAAGATGGAAGGGTTTTTGTTTTCTTTATTTGCCTGCAGGAGTAATTTACAATTGCCCCAGGCCACAATCAGCAACTGGTGGAGGTAGAAGGGTGTCCTTGGTTACTGGGGCTAGGGGCAGAGCTGCTGCTTGAATTTGCAGTTCCTGGGTCAAAACCAGCCAGCCAGCTTGGGGGAAGGGCGCACGTGCACTTTAAACTGGGTTACTAGGGCTAGATGAGCCGAGCCACTGTGTAGCCAGGTAGTGGAGGTGTGGCCCAGTTCGGCAAGCAGGGTGCCGCGGTAGGCCAGCGAGTTTTAAACCGAACCCTGTGGCAGGGTTGAGAACCAAACCACTAGGCGGGGTCACTGCTGGTGCCAGCGGAAACAAGCCAGCACGAGGCTGGACCCTCAGCAACTGGGGGAAGCCGCATGGCGGGTCACCGCTGATGCAGAACCAAACCAGCATACGGCTGGACCCTCAGCAACCAGGGGATGCTGCTGGACGGGGTCACCGCTGTGTCAAAGGGGGCTGACCGATCCCGTTCTGGGCAACCGTGGCCTGTGTTCTAAATTACAATTTTAAATCTGTTATATAAATATATCTTAAACAAGAGTAGAAAAATACATGCAGCATAAGAGAGAATTGATCTTAAATTTGTATTACTAAACCAAAATCTGTAGCAATATAAAACATTTTGAGATTAACAGCTGACTTTTGGATTAAAGCAAATTCAATAATCTAATTTTTAAAAAAAATTATTCATATACCATATCCCCTTTTTCTTTTTACAAAGAGATTAATTGTGACCATTAACCAGTTATAATGAAAATAAACATTTAGAAACAATATTTTGGGAATTTGGGTGTAGTTTTTCATTACTACCTCCTGCTGATTATGGGGCGTTGAAAATCTCACGAGTTCTTGAGACTGGATCATAGTCTGTAGCCCTGAAGCTGATACGGCCATCTCTTCCCATCAGAGGTTTTTTCAGGGGGTCTTGGTTGATGAAACCATATTTGCCTGGAAGCAATCCACAGGTTCTCATCATCTGTGGAAACAAAAGCAGAACTCTTCCAAAGCAATAAATCCTTAGACACAAATTTTAAAATCAAAATACCTTTAAAATATATATTCTTGTTTAACTTAGTAGCCTTTGAATTTGCAATCTATTGTTTTTCTGCAGTTAGCTCATTAGCAGTTAAAAAATTAAAAGAAAACACAGAAACAACCAAAATCCATGCCTCAGTTGGCAGAGTGACTGTCGCACATCCCGGGTTCAGTGAGTAGTGCTGTCCTCACTGGCCAAGTGGCCTCACTTGTAATCCTAACATTGTGAAGTGAAAGTGGGATCTAAAAGCAATGTTAATCTGCACAGCCAGTGTGAGGACATCTTGGAAGACATAGACCCTATTTCAAAAAGAGAAAACAGAAACATACCCTACCTCCAAGGCCTCACCTACCAGTCCTTTCTATTGAGAAGAGCTTACCTTACGGAGATGGATGGGAAGGTGAAGTGATCTTTCTAATATGAGGATCTCGCCTTTCCTTAGGTCCACATAGAGATAAAATGAAAGTGGGAATGGCCATCTAAATTCCTGAGTAAGGCATAGATACTGCCTATGACAGTGTAAGTGATGCTTCCATAGCAGGAAGTGTCAGGTTCTGAGGCCAAACCCCACTGATACCTTTAAGTGACCAGACAGAAGCCATCAGAGACACTTTCTTCCTAGAGCAGAGATTAAATCAAGCTGACCCATTCCAAACCTGATTGGCCATTAAAGCACAGAAAATAACCACATATCCTCCAATCACAGCTCAGTTCAGGGTGGAGTTCAGGTACTTACATTCCTGATTAGTACCTTGGTATACTGCCCAAGTCCCAGATATTTTATAGGACTGGGTGTAGACAAGCAATGTGTTGCTGTCACTAGGTAGTGCCCTGCCAAGGACCTCTGTCCATAAGAGACTTTAGAGGAAGTACCCTGCCTATTCCTCAGGTCTGTTAATGATGTTGTACAGTCTTCGCCTGGGAGTCTCAGATGAGGGAACCCTTCAAAATGACTCATATAACTAGGAAACTAAAAGTTTTTTTATTTCATTTGCATTTAACTCAGTTAAATTGAAATGAACAGTGCTGAGCTAGGGACTGACCACCCAACACTGAACCTCATGTGCTAGGTGAATTTTCAGGAATAATTCGAAGCTGGGTTTCTTGGAGTTACATCTTATGGTTTCAAAGTAAAATGACAACAATCACTATATATCTCTCAGACAAAACAGATAACAGTAATGCAGTTACATCAGTGATATATCCATCCTAACTGAGGACTCAGTAACCAGGACTGTATCCTAGCTCCTGTGAGGCTAGAGAGAGTCAGGAATGGGCACAACTTAGGATCCTCTGAAGGAAAAATTGAGATGGAATGGGCACTGAGTACCCTGAACGGCCATCTTAAGCCCCTGCAGATCAGGTTACAAGAAAACTCTCACTTCTCCATCCAGGGAGATTCTGTTGAGGCCATGGTCTTTGTATGACCTTGTGCACTGGTTAAGGTCAAGCAGGCATCTGTTGAAGGGATACAAAGTTCTTCCATTCAGCAGCTGACAGACAAGGAGCCAAACCTCCTGCCATAAACTGTGTGACAAGTAGAATGTAGAATTCATTTCTGTTGAAGATCTAGATGTTTGGGGTTTCTGTTGTTAATTGGGATTTTCATGACAATACATTTAGACACACCTGGACCCAACCAGAACTTAGGTCTGAGAGCTGGACTCGCAGAGTGGAGAGAATGTTACTGAACCAGGATTGCAGCTTTGGGATCTGAGGAGTAAAAAGCAGGAGATAGACAGCCTTCGAGAAATTGATTAGGCAGAGGAAACCTGCACATGATCAAAAAAGACAAGTTTGCCACCTGACTTCCTTAGCTTAGTGCTCAGAAAAATATGACACTAGGCTGGAAATGCAGGGCCAGGGGTATCAGAGTCCTTATCAGAACCCTGGAAGGGAGGCTGACACTGACCTCCAGGAGGGATAGGAGTTTCCTCCTCTCCCAACTCATTTCAAGTCTTTGTCTTCCTTCCTTCCTTCCTTTCTTCCTTCCCTCCTTCCTCCCTCCCTCCCTCCCTTTCTCTCTCTTTTTCTTTATTATTCCTTCCTTGGTTCCATTCTTTCCTTTATATTGTTTCTTTCTTTGAGACAGGGTGTTTCTATGTAGTTCTGGCTCCCCTGGACCTCCCTCTGTAGACCAGGTTTACTGGAACTCAGAGATCTCCATGTTTGTGCCTCCAGAGTGCTGGGATCAAAGGTATGCTCAACCACCACCCAGGTCCAGTTCAAGTCTTAAAGCTCTAAGCCTTTATGATAGGACTTGGATTCTACAGGAACAAAGCAGGAGGTAGATGCATTCCATGTTGATGATAAAGATACTCCAGAACAGAGATAGAAATTGCCAAATTAACCCCAACACACAGTGAGCACTAATGGGTTAGAGTGCTTCAGGCATAGGGAAATGGGCCATTTCCAAGTAGGGTGGAAAACAGAGGCTTTGTCAAGCCTGAAAAGGTGTTAGTGGTGGATGTTAGGTTTAGGTCCTCGTGTCTGAAAGCTGTAGTGTACCGTGTTCATGGCCTTCTCCCAGTCTAACTCTCCTCACTTTTCTTTCACTTCTCCTTAATGACTTTTGAAGACAGAGTCACACTGTGTAGCCTTGACTGGCCTGGAACTTGCTATGTAGAAGAGGCTAGCCTTCAAGTCTACAGAGATCTACTTGTCCCTGATTCCTAGGTCCAAGGGTGAGTGGTATACATCCACACACTTGGATTTCTGATCATCTTCCCTCTCTCTCTCTCTCTCTCTCTCTCTCTCTCTCTCTCTCTCTCTCTCTCTCTCTCTCTCTCTCTCTTTCTCTCTCTCTCTCTCTTTCTCTCTCTCTCCATCTCCAACCTGTATCTCCCCATTTTCTGGGTTCCTTGACTCTGAAATGATGTTCAGTAGCTCACTAGGAGGCAGGACCACAGACCACCCTACTGCTACATCTAGCTGTTCTTCCACTGTCAATCCTGGAAAACATGTGACCGATAGTCAATGTAATCAAGTACAGATTCAAGGACTAAAGGTCCCCACTGGCTCAGGGTCCATATTTTCCTTTTGCAACTCAAAATCTGCACTGAAAGTAGCTCACAGAATGAGGATAGGGAGGGAAGGGTTCCTCTGTTAGGCTCTAGAGACAATAGATTCACTCTTTCTGGAAGCCACAGGCCTTGACAATGCAAACCTACCACATATGGAGTCTTTCTGCCCAAAGCAAACAGCATCAAAAAGATGGTCAGCTCTCTTCTCAAAGGAGGCCAACATCAATGCACACTCCATCTTCGTAGCCAGACCAAACCTGGTAATAACCAGGACTTCACCCTGTGCCAGGGAAGGTGGTCAGTTGAGTCTCCTGCAGCCACTTCAGAAAGCTTAAAGCCAAAGTTAAAGACAAAATTTTGACACCAGAGCCAACAAGAACAACCAAAGAGCTATTCATGGCCCCACTAAAGGCAGATCAGTGCAGCTTTATAGCTACTGAAGCAGTGATGATCCCAAGAACAGAAAAACCTATAATTTGTCATTTGTACTCAGATGCTGTGTCACACAGAATTAGAAATCTGAATTTTAAAAAGAGGGTTGCTTCTCTTTTCTTATGATAAATAAGGTAATACTATAAATAATTTAGGTAATTCCAGTGAAGGAAATAAGCCAAACATACACAAGACACAAACAGGACCAGTGTGTCAAGACCTTATCACATGAGGTAGGGCTTCTTGAAGCCTCACCTGAGAATTCATAACCAGGTAGTGGCTGTTGAAGGCAGGGGCAGATATATTCTTCAATGGTGTAAACACAGACAAGATGCCTATGGCCCAGTAAATAACCTTTCCCTCACTCCTGCTCTTGTAAGTGAATACCCAATGGCATTCACTGGGTTATTTAAAAAGGAATAAAAATAGAAGACTAGAATAAAGAGGAAGGGGATATGGGGAAGTGGGAAGTGCACAGGAGAGGGTAACAGGAGGTGAATATGACCAAAGTTATTTCAGTATATACACACAGATGTGGTGGGATTCAGGTGTCAGCTGATAAGGTCTGAAGATGCCTATCCAGGGTCCTGGGCTTCAGAAGGGGGAGTGGCCAACACTATTCTTAAGGGGCTGCTGGGATCTTGGAAACCCTGTTTTCTGGTTCCAGACTGCTGGAGAGACCGTTTCGGTTCGGCATCCATCATCCACTGCGTGGATAATCCAGTCTATCAGGCTTCTATATAAGCTGTTACCTGTATCGTGAGTGTTGGCTTATATTTTAATAAATATTAATCTTGGATTGGTGTATTTTAAGAGAATTTCGGCTGACACACATAGAAAGGTTATGGTGAAATCTATGTTATGCATAATTAATATATGCTTGTGAAAGCATTTGAGAAAGTAAGATCCATGGCTCATGAGGAAGAACACCCAAGCTTGACCTCTGGCCTCCACATAAATGGAGGGGAACACACTTTATTATGCACCCACTGGTACATACGAAAAATAGACCCAGTGGAATACCATAACCAATAAGAAAAAATCTGAAGAAAAGAATACATACCTGCAGACACTCTCTTCTTGCCATTGCCACACCTGGTGTACTTTATTTTTTGGTGTTGAAGGTGAGCCAAAGGATTCTGGGATACGTCTTTGCTTCGCATCAGAGCTATAACTCTGGTTCCATAATGCCCTCCACTGCAGTGTAGGCTTTTCAGAAATGGGTCATGAAAACACAGTGCACTGCTGTATGGGGACAAAGCAAACATACATAGAAGCTTCCCCCTATACTCCTACTACAAAGCAAGGTAACTTATTGTGTGTGTGTGCACATGTACAATGATGGAGATCAAACACAGGGCTCACGCTGATAGACAAGCACTCTAGCACTGAGCTATACCCAACATTAGGAAAGGTTTAGGGAACCATCACCCCAAGTCACCATTGGCATCTGCATTTTTGTAATGACCACTTTAGCTGTAGAATATAGCTCAGGACATAGACAAAAGCCGTGTTCAAGCTTTTTTCCTCCAATAACTGGTTATGTTGAAATTCTCACACTGAAAATCTACTGAAACACCTCTTCCCATCAGCTCACATGGTGGTGACAACTCCCTTCCTGTACAGGTCAGTCCTCACAGAAGTGTGGTTTTTGTGCCATACATACTCACTGGTTCTGTTTGCCAGACAGTGGATTTCAAGACCCCTGACAACCTGGAGCCTCCCTTCTCTCACACCTTGTAGGTCATCAGATCAGAGAGCAGTATCACATGCCTCCTGTCGATGCTCATGCCATGGTTGACCATAACGGACTGAATCAATTCACAGAGTTTTCTCCACACAAGGAGAGCCAGAAGTGAGTGGAAACAGATCCTTCTGCAAGCCCCCACTCCTACTTTTCTCTGGCCTGGCAAGCACAAAGCAAACATTGTGATGTTTGTCAAAATATATTCTTATGCAATTGTTGGAGAAGACAATTCCAGGGATTAAGAACTGTTAGGTATTGGCTGAGGGCCCAGGAGCCATAGATATTATTAAAAGTGGTCTGGATGCTTTTCATTCCATGAGGGCCATGACTGCTTGTAAGTTGTCACCTTATACTAGAAGTTTGAACATCTTTTTTTCCCCGCTCTGCTCAACAATAAGAATTACAGCCCTGGAATCTCTGGGATGGCCTGGACCATGACCTAGATTCAAAAAGAATGATCAAGATGCTGCAAGCTGTAGGTCCCTACTGAGAGCCTCAGAGACAGGGATGAAGAGTGGTAACCTGGTTTACACCAGTCTCAGTCCCGTTATCGCCAGCAGTGTGTGTACTTCAGTGGTGCCTAGGTACTGACGGGGTTAGGGGAAAGGTGGTGCCGAGGCCTGTGCTCCAACCTACAATTAGCTTGAAGAGAAAGCAGAAAGAAGACTAATGATAGAGTTGCAGTCTCAAATCTAAGGGGAAAAGTTAGCTAAGGGCTCAGTGGATAACGGGCTGGCCACCAAGACTGACAGCCTAAGTTTGATTGTTGGTACCCACAGGAAGAGAAACACAATGAGCCAAATCCCACGCACACCACCCACACCCACACCCCAAAATCAATGAATAAAAAAACCACACTGACCCCTTGAGTATATGGTCATGAAGTACTGGGGCACCCTCCTAGGTCTTTATAGTGACTTGCTCCTGAGCCCTGAACTTGGCAGTCTCTCCATGAAATGACTTTTAACTCAACTTGGGTGGACCCTATTTTATAAATGGCAACTAATAATACATGAATCTCTTGCTGTTTTCCCTGGGGTGATGTGCACCATGGCCTCAGCAAGAACAGCCACACCACCAGGCTTCACTCCAAGCTTGAATGTGCACATGGAGGACTGCATTGTCTCAACATTCACCTTCAAAGTGTCAGGGGACATTACAACCAGACATCTTGAGACTTCCATGTCAATGGCTTTCATCCTTGATGTCATGATACCTTTTTAAAAAGAAAGTTGTGTGTGTGTGTGTGTGTGTGTGTGTGTGTGTGTGTGTGTGTGTGTGTGTGTGTGTAGCCCTGGCTGTCCTAGAAGTCACTGTGTAGACCAGGATGTCCTCTATCTCAGACATCTGCCTGCTTCTGCCTGGTTCATGATGGATCTTGAAAAGTCTTGGTAATCATGTTTGTGCCACTTCTTCTATCTCAAAGTTTACTTTTAATTCATGTGTGTGTGTGTGTTTGTTTGTGTGATGTATGAGAACTGTGTGTAGGAACACATGAAGACAGGAAGAAAGGATCATTCCTAGAAAGTGTTGTGATCTACTCTGTGTGGGTGCAGAGACAGAACTGTTGCTTCCTGGAGGAGCAGTAAGTGTTCTTAACTGTTCATACAGATTTGATATACCTTGTATGTATGTTCATTATCTAGGTTGATTCATACGAAGCAGGTATTTTTTACTCAAAAATTGAACATTTTCCTCACTGAAAATTTATGCCCATACAATGGCAACAAAGAAAGCCCATAGAGAAACTTTTGAACGGTCTGGAGAACAGAAGACAAGAGGACAAAAAAGGGTGCCATTATTGTCCCATGCTGTCGGATGTATCTGGAATCTTCTTTGGTTCTTTTTGTCTGGTCTTCAGATATACATGAAAGACCTACAAAGACCTTACACATGCTAGGCAATTACTATCCTACCAAGCTACACCTATGCTTAAAAATTAACTCTATTACCAGAGTCACAAGGCCCACAGCAAAATACTTGATTGTCATTTAGGAAATAAAGACTGTGGTACATGAGAATAGCTTTCATATTTTTTTTCAAAGCTAAGTCTGAGTTCACTCTTATGGCTGTTATCCAGTCTTCCATCCCTACCCAAGTCAGCTGACCCTCAGATACATGGTCAACTGTTACCTAGCTGCAAAGGTACCACTAGGAGAGGTCTAGATAAGCTTTCAAATGAAATTATTATGAGCCACCCAAGCCCTCTACTAAAGATCCACAGGTGAGTAAGGCAGTGCTGGCTTCCACAGCACACAAAGATGGCCACAGAGATCAAATATACTTCCAGGTTGTAATGATAAATCAACAAACGTAGATCATTCCCACACCAAGTTAAATGGTTTATAATGATTGGCATGTCTTGTCTGTATCAAGGTCAATTCAGAAGGATGTGATATATAATGGGATAACAAACAACAAAGACCAGCCAAGATCTTAACATTGCTTCTCTGTCAGCTATTCAGTTTCTTCAGCACCTGTCTCAGGACCCATGAGATCACATCCTCCACACATTAACTCCCTGACTCACCTCCGGTCTCAGAAGTCGGATCCATTACTGGGAGAGTTGGCAAGAATAAAGTAGAAATCCTTCTTCAATATACTCTGAGATGTGCTATGGCAAAGACAATGCATAACTGTGAATTTACAGGGGCACGTTCACACAGAGATGTCTAGTTGCTGTAACATAGACAGCCACACTCAAAGCCATAGACACTCAGCTTCATGAACAATTTGAAACTTTTGTAGGATTTGTTATAATTTGCTATTCACACTCTTGAAATATGGTCTTTGTGCAACATGGGCCTTTTGATTGCCTGAGCTCAGGAAACTTCATTGATTAGAAATCTGACATCAGGATTAAATGTTCATGATATTCCATAAATGTCAGATTAAAGGTTAGTTACTGCAGATCCAGAGCATGGATCCTCATGGACTCCATTTTCTTCCCTCCTCTGCCCTTCCATCTAAACCCTAATCCTGAAGGAGCTGTCTGTGATCCAGGGCCACCATGGCACTGCCTGCCCCCAAGAGCTGGACAAGAGCAGCAGCCCCCTCACCAGGTCCCTGTGTGGCTCCAAAGGTGAGCTAAGCCCTCAGGGTTGGCGTGTGTGCACCCTGCTAGGGGCTTTGCCCTAGAATACAACTTTGGTGGTCATATTTCATAGAGGCTCTTCAAGTTGTTAAATGCCTGCCTCTAAATCATGAAAGACTGAGCTTCACTTTGATTTGCGTGGGGGTAGTTTAAGTTTTATGGAGAAACTGTTTGGTAATGTGGCTGAGTTTCTGCATTTGAAGATGCTTTGATCAAATTTCGTGTTAGAAGAAAGCTGGAGATTTTCAGTAATAGATTTAGTGAACTAACAATCTTTTTCCTTGAACCTGAGGATTTGGCTTCCAATATCTCTTAAACAACTAGATGTTTTGCATTCACAAAATTTTTTTTTCCTTTAGTCTTGAGGTAAAATGTTATTCTCTAGCCTTTAGAGAAACCCACCAGAAAGGGCTTTATTTGACCATCAAGGCTTAGGTGCATTTTAAAACAGGAACCACTAGGTGGCGATGGAGCGAGAGGGCACAAGGCAGCTAGCCCGGAGCCTCTCTTGGCAGACTCCTGCTTTGGAAGAGACAGCAGCACGTGCAGTGCTCTATGGTGGCCGAGAGACTGTTGCTGCTCCCTTAGACCTGAATCCCAAAACTCCCCAGGAAGGTGCAGCCACAGTGGTTCCAGTAGTCGGAACCCAGAGAAGGGCGCCAGGCAGTCGGCACCTAGTGAAGGAGCAGTTCCCCAAGAAGGATATAGATAAGAAAGTGTAAGAGGCGGCCAGGGGGCGGAAGCTGGGGTCTCCCAGGGATGCTGGGGGTTCCAGGTGAGGGACAGTTACTAAGAGAGCAAAGAAAGAAGATCCAGGATGCTATTTTAAGTCCTCTGAGGTCCCTGAACTAAGACAGAGAAAGTAGGATGGACCAAGCACTGTCGGAAAGGGCGTCCTGGGCCAAGTTGCCCTCTCCTGAAGCCCTGCTGACTCCAATCACTGAACTTTTTACCTGGTAGGAGAGAAAGTTTGTTGGCTCAAGGTTACCAGCTAGAAAGTGGCCTCATGGGCCACTAGGTGGCCGAATCAGAGTCCAAACCACTACTCTGGGTCCTGTCTTTCAGAGCTTAGTTATTAAACTGTAGACACTTATTATTTTTCAGTTTTCTTTAAATTGGATCCATTTGTCTCAACGAACATGAGATAGTACTGAGGCCAGGTTGTGCACTAAAGATTCGTATTTGTTGAATTCAGTATTTGCTGCTTGGTGTCTTGGAGAATAAACAAATCAGCCATGGTTGCAGCAAACACAACGACAAGCAGAGACAGTACCAGCGCAGTTATTAATGAATAAGTCACACAGACCAGGCCTTTTTCAAAGTGCATGTTAGATGGACAGGGTGGGCTGATAGAAGTGAAGCAGGGGCCTTAGGTTATGTGAATCTTGCATGGAGTGTCAGATCATTGAAGTGTTTCAGGACAGCATTTGGTCTGGGAGGCCATGGCAGGGATCCAGACTGCAGATGATGGAGGGCTAAGGATGGGTTGACATGGGAGAGAAGTGGACTCACAGAGGCTTAGGGTATAAGATGGAACAGGGGATAGAGATGGAGATGAGGGAGACATGAGACTGACGCAATCATGTGTGGTTGGCATTTGTTACAACAGATGTCTTACCAGGGTGACCTCCGAGCTGTCCTCAGTACCCACCCTTCCCAGTGCTGCACACCCACCCTATACACATAGCATCCTTTCTCTCACAGCAGCCCAGGGATGCTGTTAGGATGCAGATGAGGTCAAGTGTGATGACACAAGCCTATGGTCCCAGCACTCAGGCCAAGGCAGGAGGATCAGAAGTTTGAGGCTCCCTGGAGCCACATAAGAAGAACCTACATTTCAAAACAAAACTAGATCTATGTCACCTGGATCTTCCAGTAGCTCTCTAGTACACTGACAATTAATTCTCTCCTGATTCCCAAGCCTTGCTCTCTGTGTCCCATTGTGCTGCTTGCATTGGTTTCTTGATGCCCAGCATGTGTGGGCCCTAGGATCTGTCTTCTGCTTCAAATGTTCATTCCTCTAGTTGCCTTTCCTACTTGGAATTCAGCTGGAAGGTCAGTTTTGCAGAGAAGCCTTCTGCCGAGACCCCATTGTCCCCTCAGACTATCCCATTTCATGTCATTTTGATTCTGCACATCTTATATGAACATTGGGACATTGGTTCCAACCCCCAAGCTCTCAAAAATAGTTTCTCAACTATGAGGAAGTTAAGGCCTTTATTTAAAGTGGCATGGTATCTCTAGATAATCTACTTGGTCTTTTAAATAGGTGCTTTACTGTGTTTTTGTTCGTTGGTTGGTTGGTGTTTTTAGAAAATAATGAAAGGGAGAAATTCTGTACGTGTTCAATGTAGACCTTATGTTGGTGGAATTCAGGTATAGCTGATAGGGTTGAAAGGCGCGTCTCTAGAGTCTAGGGAGCCTGAAGGAGTGTGGCCAGCCCCATTAAAAAGGGGCTGCCGGGATCTTAAGCGGCCTGTTTGGTTCCTGACTTCTTAGAGATTAGATCACCATCCATTGTCTAGATAATCCTAACTTCAAGAGTCATCCTAAGGTTTAACTTGTATCCACGAGTGTTAAAATACCCTCCAATAAATATTAATCCTATATTAATATATTTCAAATAAGATTTACTGCAATAGCTGGAGTCCATGGGTGGGCACCTAGCCCATTCTGTGTAGAAGGCAGGTAGAGTGTTCAGCCCTGGGAGTCTGTGCTCCTGTGTGTGGGCAGGACGCTGTTCTGCTCTCCTAGCTAAGCCACTGCTCTGCGTGGTATATGAGTGATTTTAAAAAATTAGACTATTAAATTTACTTTAATCCAAAAAATCAGCTGTTAATCTCAAAATATTTTACATTGATATATATTTTAGTTTATTAGTACACACTTAAAGTCAATTTGGTTATGCTATATATATTTTTCTACTCTTGTTTAAAGTATGATGTTCATGTAACTGATTTAAAATTATAATATATAATTCAAAAATGCAGATTAATAGTCATCTATGATAACCAAACTTATAGTTAGTTAAACTTTTTTAGATATAAAAAATATATTTTAATTAAATAAATAATCTTCAAACAATTCTAAGACTTACAAAATATGACATTTAAAATCATTTTAATAAAGTAGACTTTTCTAAACAGTAAAACAGATCTGGTCATGTTAACACCAATCTACTTAAAAAAATAGACATAAAAAACTATATGAAGTTTACTAAACATACAAGTTACATAAAAAAAATAACCTCTAAACTTTGACAAAACAAGCCGAGATGGTCATTCAGGTTCCTGTTTTGCAGAGAAAACTGTCAGACATTTTCAGGATTCAAGGAAAAGTGACTGATGAACTATACCAAAATGAGCAAAATAAATAAATAAATAAATAAATAAATAAATAAATAAATAAATAAATAAATAAATAAATAAATAAATAAATAAATAAATAAATAAAAATAGCTTAAAAAAAGACAAAGTCAAAACAGATCAACCCAGCTGCCAACCTCCTCCCCCAAGTGAGCCACGGGACACATGACAAAACAAATTCATAAAAATAAATTAAGTTAAAATTTTAAAAGCTAACTAACAATGTGCCTAAGCCATAGGCCAAACAACATAAAACTAATATAAGTGTCTAAGTCATTTTTAAGGGCCTAAACAGCAACAGGCAGCTAAGTGGTCAATAACTACAAGTCTGTGAGTCTAAACCTCTGACTGACCAGGCCAAAAACTATTTTGTAACAACCTTATATTTCAGATACACTGAGTTCCAGGTGTCTATGCCCAGCTGACTAGAAGTGACTGAACTAGAGAGATTGTTCAGACATCAATATAACAAAGGGGCTAGTCAGGAGGATCATGTAATGAACAGAAAATGAGGAGGGTTGTGACCCAAGATAAGGTGTGTGGGGAGGCTCCAGTATTTAAGTGATAGCCTTGGAAGAAGAAACTTCAAAGGACACTAGAGGAATAGATAAGTTAACAGATGACACTAAAGGAATATATAGAGAGAAGGGGAATGCTCAGGGTGTAGAATATTCTAAGAGGAGAGAGAAAGAAGTAATTCTGGATTTGGAAGGGAGTGTGGTGGAGCTGCAGAGCCTGAAGAACAGTACAGTGAGGAAGTTATTCTATTCATCATAATGCCAGTCACCAAAAAAACATTGGAGAAGGACAACACTTTATGACGGGAAGAGAAACTATATACCACAGGATAAAGGGTTGTTTTAAAGGAAGACCTTGAGAGGTTAAAATATATTAGGATCTGGTGGAACCAGCCTGCCCAGAGAGTTGGAAGGGCAGGTTAGTGTTGTTGGGTTCTGTGTATGTGCCTGGCCCGGTGGGGAGCGTTGATATAATTTGTTGCCTGTTTGCTTCTATTTTAGAAGTCATATCTGTTTCTGGAATGAAGTCCCTGAGGAGATGTGCCAGCAGGCACACATCCAAGTTGTCAGGAAGAACCTATACACCCAAGACAATAACCATGTCCCCTTGTTTGGAGTTCTTGACCATAGGACAATAAGGCACCACCCCACCCAGTATCTGACATTTCACCCACTAAATAGGAGGCTTGCCATTTAGGAAGGAATCAGGGTTTCTGTCCGTCCCCTCCCCCTTGCATATCTGAGTCTGAATTAGGAACACTAGGCTTGTGTAACTGTAAGGACACATTGTACCTTCCCAGCTGTTTGTCAGGTGTGTAGATTGGGCCCCTGTCCTGTGCTCTCCACTAATGATTCTGTGTTCTTTCTTCCGAAGATTACAATCAAAATGACGGTCCTTGTGAAACCTGTGGAAGAAACTTGGCAGACTGTCTAGGCCACTATGGGTACATTGGTCCACAGCTGCCATGCTCTCATGTGGGGAACTTCAGAGCAGTCATTGGCATCTTACAGGAAAGCGACAGAGAAATTCAACAGTGCTTAGTCAGCCACTAGAATAAATGCAGGAACTGCGAGTGAGGAGGGATATACCCAGGGATGGTTTTGGTTTGTTTGGTTTGTTTTTGTTTTTTGTTTGTCTGAGACAATGCTTCTCTGTGTATCTGGGGGAAGGTTTTATACTAAATACATAGTATCATTGTCTCAGTGAGGTTCTGTTGCAGGTGAAGAGATACCATGACCACAGCAACACAGCACTCTTACAAAGCAAACATTTAATTGTGGTGTCTCTCTTATAGTTTCAGAGGTGCAGTCCATTATCATCATGGCGGAGAGTATGGTGGCCTGCAAGTAGACGTGATGCTGGTTATTTCTTGGCTTGCAGACAACAGGAAGTTGACTGAGACACTGGGTGGTATTCTTAGCATAGGAAACTTCAAAGCCTGCTCCCACAGTGACACATTTCCTCCAACAAAGCCAAACCCATTCAAACAAAGCCACACCTCATGATAGTGCCACACCCTGTGAAATTATGGGGCTGATTACATTTGAGCTACAATCATATTTTGCATTGTATTAGTTCCTTACAGATTCTGTAATGTTTTATTTCCCTTGATGAGGTACTAGCTGGCAGAAGAGATGGCTTAGGTGCCAAGTCTGACTACCTGAGTTCAATGGTCAGGACCCATGTTATCTAGAGAGAGCAGACTCCTTCTGCCCTCTACCCTTCACACATAAGCTATGGCATGTGCCACACACTCTCACTAGAATAAGTAAATGTTAAAGGAAAAAAAGGAAGTGAAAGTAGTAGTTTATTCATTGCAAATAATGTCACACTGAAAGACCCCCTCGGGGGTGAGGGACCCCGAAACGGACCTTCCCTCAGGATGACACCCCAGGACCCAAGGACTGAGCCAGAACCATGGGTCAGATGCAACTAGCATGAGGTTTATTGAGCACAGGACCTGTGGGCTAAAGCCACTCAGACGGATTTCAGCACCCAGGCCTTTGTTCAGGATCTTTTTATAGGGTAATGGGAGCAAAAGCACATGTACAGAAGCAGAAGCATAGTTACAAGGTTCTCATTGGCTGGTTTGAATGAGGCCACCTGTGGAAGAGTTGAGGGTCAGGTCACCATCTGGTTTGACTATCATTACCTATCCAGGCCCGTTATCTATCTTCTTCAAGGCCTCTTTGCTTGTTATTTCTTTTTGGAATCTCTAAAACAGACCTTGACTAGGGGCAGATCTCGTAGCCACATAGTCATTATGGTCATTATCTCTCCTGCCCTCCTGCCCTGCTATCATCTATCATGAACATCGTGAAAGCTTTTATTGAGAGCAGATGCTTAATGGCAGTGTGTCCTTGATTGAGGAATGCCTGGTGTCTGGCCCCTGACCTTAGTCTTTTTTGTGTTCTCAGATTGAAGACATCTGGTGTTAGTTTTAACTACAGTTCTTTTTCTTCCTTATCATGTCTTAGGCAGGCTCCAGTACTATTTCTTGAGAAAAAGGGGAGATTGCTAGAACAAAAGGGAGTTGTTTAAGGGAGGGGGAAGAGGAGTCTCACAACACCAGGCTTCACACACAGTAATCTTAGCGCTCAAGCAGCAAAGGAAAAATCCAGGTCCATGGCCAGCTGGGACTATATAATGAGACCTTGTCTTAAGGGCTCAAAAATCCACATTCCAACTGTTAAAACTCTGCAGTGGTGATGTGCCCCTGTTATCACAGGGCTAGAGAGGCAGAGGCAGGAAAATTGTAGTATGAGGTTTCTGGCCCAACTTTTGGGCCTTGCATCAAGGTTTAGGGCCCATAGACCCGCAGATCGGCAGACCCACAGTCCCACAGAGACACACAGATGCTTTCATTAGTTTTAGGCTGATCAGCTTCAGGCTCAGGCATATCACTTGCTAGCTCTCTACCCTTTATCTAACCCTGAATCATCCTGTTCAGCCATGAGGCTCGGTACCTTTTCTTAGAGCAGCATAGTTGGCCTCTGCTTCTTCCGGCTTCTCTCTGGCATTCTCCTCTGTGCTTCCTGTTCTCAAGAGTTTTCTTAGTCTGGTAGCCCCGCCCACACTTCCTGCCTGCCTTTGGCCAATCAGCGCTTTTTATTAAACCAGTGGGTGGGACAATTATTTACCATGAAACAATACAATCCCCTACAGAAAATAGAAAATTTGAAACAAGCCCGAGATACTTGGTAAATTCAAAGTCAGCCTGAACTAACAAGACCCTGTCTACAAAACCAAGGGCTCTATATAGATATAGTTTATTGATAAGCACTTGCCTAGCATGCATAATTCCTTAGGTTCAGTCCCCCAGCACTTCCCCAAAATAATCATAGTTCAAATAATACAGAAAACACAAAGTAAAAGATAGCAACAAAATCTTGCCATCTGACCTTGAGTACCACCAACATCCCGAGAACTGTCTCCCTATATGTGAAGGTCTTGGTTCATGGTAATTCACTCTGTGTACACAACAGAGTGGTGACATTTAGCAGTATCATTGCATTTATTTATTTTTTGTGTACATATGTGTGTGGGCACTCAGTGGTGGTCAGAGTCAGATGATCATTCACAGGAGTCAGTTTTCTTCTAACTTGTGGATCCCAGAGATTGGACTCAGGTCATCAGTCTCAGTGATCCAATTTAGTGCCTACAGAGTGGCTTTTTGTTTTGTGTAAATGTATGCTTTTTTTCATGCTGAGGGCTGTGAGAGTATACTGCAGGTGACAACTAGTATTTAACAGATCAACTCACCATATAAATCACTCCCTGATGGTGTCTCAACCCATGGGATTTCAACGGGGTCCCTGTCACCTGTAGAGAGAAAATGGGGGGAAGGGGTGGAAGGTGCTGAAGAATGACCACAAGATGTAAATCTCCCTTTAAGTGTCGATCTTTACTATTTTTAGGCTGCTTATATATGCTTTTGCAATGCTGCAGGTGTGGGGAGAAAGGGAGGAGAAGGGAGGGTTAGTGAGGGGGCAAAACTTGGTGTAGTGTTAGGCAGTTAGGAGACAAGGTCAGTGTGTTCCCTAGCAGTTTCTTCCAAGGACTGTCTTAGTCTAAAGAATGCTGTCCTAATCTAAAGAATGACAAAAAAATTCTTTAATTGGCTCTTGGCTAATAAACCGGCTCCTGACATGATGGGATCCACACTTGAGAAAGCCGTGGGGTTACTATAAATAACTGGTTGCCTCATTCTATAATTTTTCTCATGTGCCACTACATTTTTTTCCCTTAAGGTTCCTTCCACAGCACATTGGTTGTATACTTTACATCTTTGGGACACACATACAACTGTGGATGGTCAAGAAGATGATTTCAGCTTAATCTGATAATTCTGATTAATAGATATAGTAGGATATTTCTCATAAATGAAACAGGAAAGTAACAGGATTCTCAGTCGCAAAGACAGTTAATTTTAGATTTTAGAACAAATTCAAAATAGTCTAAGCTGTCACTGCAGAAAATACAAAGACAAGTTTCCAGGTAATTGTTCTTAAGTCAGGTCAAGTGCAAAGCAACTTTGGTAGACATCACCCCCTATAATAGTTGGCCTTCTGCATGTTCTCTCAGCCTTGGTTTATGTTACAGGCTCAAGGTTCAGCCAACTAACTTACTGTGAAGTCCCGTTTTAATGTCACTTTCTGTCTGTCATGGAGTTATGTGCACAGCCAGCATTACCCACTGGCCAGTCAATGTGACCTACTCAGCCTGAGAAAAACTGTGTGGCTTATGTGTTATGAGAATGAGCCAGGCCCTGAAAATGCAATCTATATTTGTCCAGAGTTGAGAGATGGGAATAAAGATGTGAGGGTGTGCATGCTGAGTGTGGGATGTAGCTGGATGAGCAGAGATGATTGAGAGATGAAGTGTGGGAGAAATGTGAGAGACAACAAGCATGAGAGTGAGAGAGAGGGGGAGGTAGTAAAGAGTGAGCAGAAGATGTAAGGAAGAGGTGTGGGTGTGGATTAGTGTGAGAGAGTGCAATTGGTATGTAGAAGAGCTGTGTGAAGGGACTGTGTGAAGGCTGGGCAGAGAACAGACCTCAGAGCTTTAAATTAGCTCCTTAGCTAGAGTGAAGTGCTGTGAGCCCTTACCCTCCTCCGCAACATAATATTTACAATAATTAACTAGTTCAAAGGTAATACAAACTTATTAAGAAAAATTCATTATAATATAAGTCACTAGTTAGGTGCTTGCAAAAGAATATCAGTTGAATATTCAGAACCCATAAGAGTGGGGGGCACCAGTGTAGTGACATATGCTTATAATTCCAGCTCTGGGGAAGCAGAGACAGGAGAAGAACCCTAGGAAGCCCTGGGTAAGTCTCTACCACATAGCAAGTTAGAGGCCACAGACGATCCTGTCTTCAAGAAAAGCAAACACAGGGAAGGATAACTATAGTGAGATCCCTGCAGAGCTCTGCAACTGGTTGATTCCAGAGTGTTAGCACCGGGCTTTGATCTGCCTCCTGTGAGTGCTACTTTCTGTGTCTGGAACCTTCTGTCTGAAGTGTGTAAATCTTATCTGAGAGTTTACTGGAGGTCCAAAGCCTATTTACAAAACTTGGTTAAAATAATTGCTGTAGCATTTGTTTTTCTGGGGAGCTTCAGTTAAATGTTTTGTGGAAATAAACTTGCTAAAGGTGTGAATTGTATACAAAAAACCCCTTTGCATAGCTATGGTCAATCAGTTTGCCAGAGGCTCATTCCCCTGCAGCTTCAAAGGCTAAAATTTATCCTAAAGAGACCCTGTCTTTTCCACAGACCGTGTGAACCCAACACATGGCACAACAGATGACTTTACGAACCCCTAGAAACTAACCTGTCTCTATTCCTTCCCTTCTACTTCCCAGAGGAGAACTTGAATCCCTTAGTTCCTCTGAATTTGTTTAAGTGCATCCTGCCAGAACATGTCCTTTTCCTTCTGAGAACCCAGAAGCTGGGAAGCCCTCTGATTCGATTCCCACCCAATTTTGATGTCTTCCTTGTGTATCAGACCCTCTGTTGTGAGTGATTTGAAGTCTGTATCCAAGATGACCTGACAATGAAATTGACAGAGGTCATTTTCCTAAACAATGTTATTTTTTAAAGTCAGGGTTTCTCATTAACTTGTGCATGTGGGCTGAGTGCATCCAGAGATGTTAGCTCACTAAAATGCAAGGAAACTCAAAGAGCAGGTTTCTTTCTGATATTTCTATACTCATTTCTTTAAGGGTAACATCATTTTGTGTATTCTCAAAGTTTTGAAGAAGAATAAGATCAAATGATCAATAGCTGAGTCTGATTGTGGACCAGCAACTGTGGATAAAACAGGAAATGAGCATGCATGCCCCTTGCAGACTGGTCAGATGCATCCCTGGTGCCTGTGTTGATGGGATACTGTCTCTTATGAAGACATAAATTGATAGTGGTGGTCAAAGGAACAGAGGTAATGGTGGAGAGAGATAGAGGGAGGTAAAATACATGAGTAGTTGGTTTCCTGGGGAGCAGAAAGTTAAGAACTAAGAGAGAGGGCTCCCTCCATCAGGAAATTTTCTTGAATATTGTCCTGGCCGGAATGGGCACCTGGAGTCTCTGGGAACTGGTTATCCTCAGTGAGAGGTCTGTGAAGTCCTTTGTTGCAGCCCTCCCCAAGTGAGTTCTCATAATGTACTCATGGTTTGTGAGTAGCACTCAGATTTTACAGCAGTTCACTGCACACATTCCTGGTCCCTTCCTAGTACTGATCTCTCTCCTTACAGTACTCCAATGATCATAGAACAGCTTGACAAGGATGATGATGCAGATTATGCACGTCTGGTGAAAGGCAGAATTGAGAAAACCATCCTGGGAGAGGTAAGAAATTCCTTTTGATGACAAGAAAATGTTGTCAAACTTCCTTTCATCAGTGTTGAGGATGCAGCACAGCAGCTGTCTGGAGCAGAGGCCATTGCCTTGGTGAAGAGTGTGTCTGTGCAGGCCTGGGATGGGAGGGGACATGAGAGTGGACCCTGTGTTTGCTCGTTTGCCATGGTAGATCTCAGAGAATTTATTATTATTCTTGTTTATTATTCTTGTCAAGCTCCAGGTGCTGACAAAGCAGGGGGAACAATCAGTAGACAGAGAAGAGGTGCACATGATTTGGCTGGTCATTGTTGTTGGTCACCCCATTAACTGTCATGTCCTTCTGAGTTAACCCTGATGCAGACAAGGCATGGTTATCATAAGAAACTATTTGCCTTCATGTGGACATGATCTACATTTGTTGGTTTATTAACTCAGGATGTTAGGATGTTTGACCTCTGTATCCATCTTCATGTGTTGTAAAGGTGCCTGGTCCAGTACTTCCTTACTCCCCTGTGGGTTCTCAGCACAGTGCTTGGCTGGTTTGTAATGTTTTCAATGGAAAGTTTAACCAGAGCTCTCCTATTGGTATTTGTGCAGTTAGATAACTGGTGACTAATAGCCAAGTATTTGAAGATTAACTGAGGTGGGTAGGGCTTGCAGACTTCTACCTTTCCTTACCCTTTATAACTTAATCTTCTATCAGCCCTTAAAACTCTGAAAGCCATTCCCAAGTAACACAGTTTGTGATTCTCACATTTATATGCATTGCTTTAGATATGTGATAGAGTAATTGCATAGCATGTACGAGATTTGGGTTTTATCTAGAATCCAGGAAAAAAGAAAACATTATATTCATTCTATGTTGGTTTCGGTCATGATCCCATCCCATTCTTCCCCTACTCATTCCCTCACATCTGTGCTCTGCCCCTGACACCTCCCCCCAAAAGAAAACAAAATATGAAAAACACAAACCCAAATTAAAAACAAACAAATCTTGAGAGGAAGCTGTAGTGTGGCCCAATGAGTCATGAAGTACATTTAGTCCATACATCTTTTCTTCTAAGGGTTCCAGGCCTCTGGCTTCTAATACTCTATCAATAATTGACCTTTACAGGGACTCTTTGGATATACTATTATATGTAGTATATATGTATCATGGAGATCCTGCAGCTTTGGATCCTCAGGCCTATGCCCTTCACATGCCCCAGCAGTTCATAAATAAAGATGTTACAGTGGGATAATGTAGTAGTGGGGTTTCTTGATCCCGGGTGGCCAGAGGCCCAGACCCACAGACCTGCAGCCCCAGACCCCTTAGTAGCCCGCCACCGCTCAGGCCCCCAGAAATGACTCAGATGCTTATATTAACTTTATGCTGTTTGTTCTATGGCTCAGACACATTGCTAGCTAGCTCTTACATCTTAAATCAACCCATTTCTATTAATCTGTCTGCCTCACGGTCCATGGCTCACCTGTGCTCCTTACATGTTGCTCCTCTGGGCTTCAGCTTGGTCTCCCTCTGACTCCGCCCTTCCTTTCCTACCTATTCTGATTCCTCCTCCTACTTCTTCTATGGTGCCTGTCATGGCCCAAAACAGCTCCTTTATTTAAAGATTGATATTCACAGCATACAGAAAGGCATTTCCACATCAGGATAGCTCTTAGCCATGGTGCTGGCTGAGGTGGTAGCTGAATTGGCTAGCCTGCCAGCGTTCCTTCATCTTCACTAGCCAGGAAAGCTCTCCAGCACTGCCCCAGATGCAGCAGGCAGAAAGGAGAGAGATCAATTCTCCTGCTCTCAAGCCTTCCGATCTGGCTCACCCACATTGAGACCACAAAGGGCCAGCTCTACCGTCTTGCCCAGGTGAGGTACCTTGCCCACTCTCCCAATTGCTGCAGTTGGTGAGAGGCTGACCTAGCTCTTCTGTTCTCTGGCCCCAGAGGCCAACTCTCCCACCAGTTGCAGATGGCATGTGCTCACACAGGGCAGACATCTTTCCCTCACCCTTGACAACACAAGAGAGAAGAAGGTGGAGTCAGCTCTTCTGCTCTCACACCCTCAGGGCCAGCTCACCTGCACCACACCAACATGGTCAGTTCTACTGTACTGCTCGGTCCAGGTTCAGGACCCACAATCCAAGGCCTTCAGTTGGTGAGAACAGGTCCAGTTCTCCCTAGTGCTGCAGCCAGTGAAGGGCAGGGTTAACTCTGCATCCATAGACTGTCTTCAGTGGTAACAAAAGCCACTGAGATCTACACAGATCAAGAATTTGGCAGGTTCCAGGATCCAAACATTGCATTTGGCAACAACCTAGGCTAGAGGACACTGTGACCTCTATTCAATGCACAGATCTGTATGATCTAGTAGAAGAACAGTCCTTGGACACTAACATGGTCATAGGTGGCAGCCCAGACCTCTATTTACTCTGTGTGATCCTTGGTAGCAATGCAAGCCATTGACATCAATATAAACCCGGACTGTACTTAGAACATGTGATTATAGGCTGTAACCAGGGCCTGAATGCCACCATTTGTTGCATGACTGAAGGAAACTCAGAGCCAGATCTCAGGGAAAGGCTGAGATATCAAAGAGAGGAAACACCACAGTCAGATCTCACCCAGCTGTCTTCCAGGTTCCTCAGCCTCCCTGCTTGTGGCTATTATAGCCTTAATCTGTCTTTCTATGCCTGCCTTAACTACTCTGCCAGTTGTTTCACATGCAGGTTAAGATTAAAGGCATGGCACCACCACTGCCTCCCTGGGAGCCTGGAACTCCTTCTGTAAACTAAGATGACCTCATACTCAGATTTGCTGGGATTATGGGTGTAGGAAACCACTCCCAGACATTTCCTGTGGCTGAGATTCAAGGTGTGAGTTACCACTCTCTGATTCTCCTAGACTGACTGTGGGTAGATTTCTCTAATATTTCAGACTGGTTTTTATTAAATTTGAAACATATCCCCACATATTCCCTTTAGTGTCAAAATATTAAAAAGGTTGTAGCTAACATAATAAAAGCCATATGCAATTGGCAAAATAATTATACACAATATATACAAATAATAAACAATAAATGAGCAATGTCCAGTCCATTAACAATTGACAATTCAAAGAAAATATATCATTAATTATCCTATTTTGATGAGTTCAAAGGATTATACCTAATTCACTTTCTTCCAACTTGTATTACTAACTAAAAACTATTATTTTGATGTTCCTTAAACTTATACACTTTAACTTCAAAGTTTCTTTTATAAAACTGTCACTAGAAAACTATAACTATCTCATCTTCAACTAACTCAGAGACCCAAGAAGGAAATAATATTTACCCAAGTAAACAGGAAGAGCAAGCAACTTCCAAAAACTAGGAATCATGGAGATGACACCTATGTGCCTGGACAGTCACCCAAAGTTCCTTTATAAAGTTGGGGCATCCATCTTCAGCCTACAGGCCCAGAGTCTCTTTTCATTTCAGTGAAGCAGGAAATCTGCTCTGCCCATTCTGGTATAGTTCATCAGTTGCTTCTCCTTGTGTCCTGAAGAATATCTGACATTTTTCTCTGAAAAGCAGGAACCTGAAGGACCATCTCAGCTTGTTCTGTCAAAGTTCAGAGGCCACTTTCCTAAAGAACCCGCATGTCCAGTTTAAACAGCATATGGTCAAGCAGTCAATACAAGAACAGGTTCTCGTCCAGTGGCTAACCATTACCACAAAGAGAGTAGACTCCATATGGAGCTTCTTCGATGACCTTTTTTCTCTTGAAGTAGATTGGTGCTGACAGGAGCAGATCTGTCTCACTGTCCAGAAAAGTCTACATTCTTAAAATATTTTAAATGCTATATTCTATGGATCTCTGAAGTGTTTGAAGAAGACATGTTCATCTAAAATATATCTGTTAGATCTTGAAAACATATCTAATATGACTATGTTTGAATATAATGTCTAACTACTAACTTGATTACTTTATATTCTAATTAGTTGGTAATAAAAACTTTCACAGACTAGCAATTTGTATTACATTGTTAGATGAACTGAATAAGTATAATACCTTCAACAAGCATAGATATTTGTACAGTAACACAATTAATCTCAATCTACACCATTTGTATACAATATACAAAAATCCAATCCAATATTTAAATAAAAATATTTAAAGCTAGTAAATCCTTTTAAAAGAAGATTCAATAATCTATCCTTATATCGTATATATCTGTATCCCCTTTTCTGTTTTTTTAACACAAATCTTGAATCTAATCATTCTTGTTTAACTTTTTTCTAACCATAACCATTAACAATTTTTAACCAATTAACCTAAACAATGACAATCATAGATAACCCATTGAAGGACCAAAATCCACCTATCCTACCTCTTGGGAATGTGGGCACTGTGTTCTTAAATTTACTTCCTGCTGTCTGGGAATGATTGTATCTTTTGGGGATCCTGAAAAGAAAAGTTTTGTTAATTGTCAAGTCCTGAAATAAGTCACTGTATCACTTGTTGTCCATTCACTGCATAACAGGAAAGTGCACAGCTTGTCTCAAGTGTTGACTATAGTAGTCTGTGAAGGTGGTTCATCTCAGCGAGCTACCTTGAAATTGTCCTGAGCAGTTTGTAGTCCAAATCTGATCTTTGATTAGTGTTTGTCAGCCCCAATGGCTTTGTCAGAGTTCATGTGAAACCATCATTGTGAGGCCCCATCTTCCTTTTGGATACTTCAAGTTCACAATTAGGCATTGTCCTGGATCACTACAGAAAACTGATAAGAGACTAAAACCCAGCACAATGTACAGGAAGCTAAATATATAACTATTTATTCAGCATAGGATTAGTAACAATAGAAAAGTCCCTTATTTTTAGTTATTCTTCTGTCCCATATCAGGTGGCTCTTCTGATATGATACAGAGATTTAGTATTTTCCTTTAACAAGTATGCTTGTGTTTAGAGAAGGAGAGAGCCACACTCCAACTCTAAGGCCAGCTTTAAATTATAATTAAACTGGGATTTCAACTTACAAAAAATATATAGAGGTTAAACAATGAGGTTTTACCCTATGGAACATACTGTATGAACAGGTCTGATATTCCTTTGCTTGTAAACTTTTCTGGATAGCCTCCCTTCTGCTTTAGACGTCTAGATGGGACACCTTTCTACAATTTCTTTGGTGTGTTGCCAAGTGATAGAGGAATCTCTTTTTTTTAATCCTTTGTTATTTATGTGATGCTTTTTATGAAACTCTAAAGCCTCTAGCACATTTCCTATTAATAATTTATCAAATTCATCATTACCTTGTGCCCACATGGGGTCAAATGTCTGTTATATGGAAGGGATCATTTCTAGTTCTGATTATTTCTTGTAACAGAATAAATAATGAAGTTAATTCTGACTCATTATTAATAAAATCAGCCATTTGAATGTGTAGAACAACTCTTTCTGCAAACTGAGAGTCAGTGACTATGTTCAGAGGTTTGATGAAATCCATTAATACCATCATGATAGCATATAATTCTGACTTTTGAACAGAATTATAAGGGCTTTGAGCCACTTTACTTATATATTCTGATTTGTAATCTGCCTTTCCTGATTTGTTTGCATGGGTATAAAATGTAGGGGCTCCAGAAATTGGTTTATCTCGTATAATACGAGGAAGAATCCAATTAGTTTTCTTTAGAAATTCAATTCTTTTGCTTTGAGGATATTTATTGTTAATATCTTCTAAAAATCACTGCAGGCTCTCTGCCAAGGTTCACTTTCTATCCATAATTGTCAATTTCTTCATTAGTTAAAGGTACAACAATTTCTACTGGGTTCATTCCTGTCAATTGACGAAGTCTTAATTTTCCTTTAAAAATCAATTCAGAAATCTTTTCCACATATGTCTTTAATTTCTTACTTGGTTTATGTGGAAGAAATATCCATTCCAGTATAACATTTTCCCTTTGCATTAAAATTCCTGTAGGATAATGCTTAGAGAGCAAGATAATTAGAATTCAACTAAGGTCTGGATCCACATGATTCACATATGCATTCTGTAATTTCTTTTCCACCAAAGCCAGTTCTTTCTCGATTTCAGGTAACAACTCTCTTGCACTATTTCAGTCCTTGTCACCACTTATGGTTTTGAACAAATTATCCAGTTCAACATTTTTTATTCCAATAGTGGGTTGTAAATTGGCAATGTCTCCTAGTAACCTTTGAAAAATCACTAAGTGTCTTCAATCCTTTTCTCCTGATTTATACCTTTTGGAGTCTAATTTTTTGTTGGCCTATTTTGTAACAAATAATTAATGGAATCCCCTCTTTGTATTTTTTTTTTCTGGGACAATTTGTAATCCCCAAGCAGGCAATTTTTTTCAATTCTTCAAACATTTTTCCTAAGGTATCATTATTTGAATCAGCCAACAAGATGCCATCCATGTAATGATAAATTATAGATTGTGGAAATTTGTTACGTATTTGTTCTACTGGCTTTTGTACAAAATACTGGCACAGGATGAGGCTATTCAGCATTCCTTGAGGGAGGACCCACCACTGGCATCTCTTACAGGCCAAATATTATTATAAGTGGGCACTGTAAAACTGAATTTTTCTTTGTCTTTTTCTTGTAAAGTATTATAAAGAAACAGTCTTTTAAATCAATAACTATAATGGGCCATTCTGTAGGTAACAGAGAAGGCAAAGGAATCCCAGACTATAGAGGGCCCATTGGATGGATTACCTTGTTTATTGCTCTTAGGTCTGTTACCATTCTCTACTTTACAGATTTCTTCTTAATAACAAATATAGGAGAATTCCAAGGGCTGTTGATTCTTCTATATGTTGAGCATTTAACTGCTCCTGTACCAGCTGCTCTAAGGCCTGCAATAATTCTTTTGTTAAAGGCCATTGATGAACCCATATAGCTTTCTCTGTTAGCCATTTTAAACATAGTGCTGTGGGTGTGTTTGAAAGATCAGAAAGATCAGCAACTGTTGTGTCTTGTTTCTGTATAACCTGAATGGTTTGTGGCTCTTTCTCATAATACTTTCTAATGTTTCTCATGAAAACATGTGTTTTTTCATTTTATTTCAGGGTTTGGAAATGTTAATCTGTATATTCCACTGTTATAGTAAATCACATTTCCATAAATTTATAGCAATTTTAGCAACATATGGCTTTTTTATTCCTCTCTGTCTTTCTGGTCCTATACACTCAAGCCACCCTGAACCCTGTTTTATCTGGGATAATGACCTATTCCCAACAACTGAACATTTACCTCCTGAAGGGGCCAACTTGGATGCCATGACACTGGTGAAATTATTGCTATATCTGCCCCTGTGTCCAATAAACCTTCAATAATAACATCCTTTATTTGTACTTTTAATTTTGCCCTTTGCTCATTGATAAAAGCTTGCCAAATATTCACTTTATAATTTTTTCCCAAGTTCTTTTCCTTTTTCTATAGATTTTCTATCATTCAGTGTAGTATGTCTTCTTAAAATAGGTTTTAATTTCTTTAATTGTTCTGGGAAGGTGGTTCCTCCAGAATGGCAGGGTAAGATTGGACTGGATTTGATATGGGGCCTTTGAAATCTCCCTTGGGGTGTTTCCTGAAGGCAGAAAGTTACCTTGTCTGTTCCTTGTTGATCTGCATTCATTAGTCCAATGTCTCCCTTTTCCATACCTTCTGCATACTCCAGAAGGGAGGGGCATTCTCCTGGGATTATTCCTAACAAAAGCACTGTTTCTGGGATTGCCTTGTTTACAATCTCTTTTTATGTGACCTTGTCTTCCACAATTATAACATTTGACATTTTGAATTTTTCTTATACCTCTAGAAATAAGCTCTCCTACCCAGTTATCATCACTGTCATAAGACTCTAGATTAATTGTCTCACGAATCCAATCCTCCAAAGGTGCTGACCTTGCTTTTAAAGGTCTAAGTATTTTTCTACATTGTGCATTAGCATTCTCAAAAGCCAGTGATTCAATTATTATTCTCCTGGCTTCTGAGTCTGATACCTGAGGGGCTGGCTTGAAAACAAAGAACTGGGCAGCTGAATGGTATTTACCTTCTCATGAATAGTTGGAATATGACCCACATGTGATGTGGGAATGTCTTTCTGTATGCTGTGAATATCAATCTTTAAATAAAGGAGCTGTTTTTGCCCATGACAGGCACCATAGAAAAAGTAGGAGGGGAAATCACAGCATAGGTAGGAGAAGCAGGGTGGAGTCAGACAGATCCAGCCAGCCGCCCAAGAAGAAACATGTAAGAAACACAGGTGAGCCATGGGCCACATGGCAGACAGTTTAATGGAAATGGGTTGAGTTAAGATGTAAGAGCTAGCTAGCAATGTGCCTGAGCCATAGGACAAACAGCATAAACTTAATATAAGCATCTGAGTCATTTTGGGGGCCTAAGCAGCAGTAGGAGGCTAAGGGGTCTGAGGCTGCAGGTCTGTGGGTCTGGACCTCTGGCGCCTGTGGTCAGAAAATCTTATTGTAACACACATGAACTGGCATAGCTTCTTCATCAATCCAGAGGTTGGGAACAGGTGAGATGACTGACAGACTGAATGTGTACCTGCTGGTGCATCTCCTCAGGGGACTTTATTCCAAAACAGACATGGCATTTGCTGTGGAAACAAACTTGGAAATAAGTACATCAAAGCCCTGGGTCCAGGCACACACATGGAACCCACTAACACTAACCTGCTCTTCTGACTCTCTGGACAGGCTAGTTCCACCAGACCCAAATACATTTTAACTTCTCAAGGTCCTCTTCCAAAACAACCCTTTATCCTATGGGAAACTTTCTATTTCCCTCACGAGATGCAATTGCCCACCTTATTCTGGGTCACAACCTTCCTCATTTTCTTTTCATTGCATGATCCTCCTGACTAGCTCCTTTGTTATATTGATGTCTGAACAATCTCTCTAGTTCAGCCACTTCTAGTCAGCTGGGCATAGACACTTGCAACTCAGTGTGTCTCAAATATTAGGTCTTTATTGAAGATATACAGGCTTTCTCTCTTTATTTGCTAAAAACCATCAAAGCAACACACAAAGAAAAACAGGCAAACCAACAAATTACAAGGCCAAATAGATTATATATAGATAACTGTGCCACTCTGCATAAAGGACTTCAGATCCTCATAGTTGAGAATCTGTTTATGAGTGCTGGAGTGGGGGCTGATCCAGTGGAGTGATGACTATTCAAAAAGATGTAGAGAATCAAAATGACATGGAAGGGCATAGTCTGCGGGGACAATAGGGTCTCTGCAGAAGGCTTCTCTGCAAAACTGACTTAGGAACCTACACATGAGGCAATTAGAAGAATGAACATCTGAAGCAGAGGACGGATCCCTGGACAAACACAAACTGGATATTGTCAAACAACCAGAGACAAGCAGCACAATGGGGCACAGCCAGCTAGCTGAGGGCACAAGGACTTGTTCATTACGCATGCTCCCGTTATCTCCTCTGCTTGTCCTGCCCTTGCCACAACTATAGCTGATTTGTCTGCTCTCCACTAGACCAAGCAGCAAATGCTGCATTCATGCGGAATCTTTAGTGCACAACACTGACCTCAGTACTCTCATGTTCATTAAAAAATAAATGGATTTGCCTTGAAAGAAAGGAACAAAGAAAAAAGCCTGAAAACTCGTTAAGAGGGTCTATGATTTACTAATTAAACTGTGAAGCAGGGGGCCCCGAATAGCAGCCTGGTTCTGAAACTGCTTGGTCCATCCCACTTTCTCTGCCATAGTTTAGGGAATCTTAAGAGCTTGAATCACATCCTGGATGTTCTTTCTTTGCTCTCTTAACAACTGTCCCTTACCTGGATCCCTCAGGGAATCTACACCCCAGTCTCTACCCACAGGCTATGTCTTACATTTTCTTAGCTACATCCATCTCATGGAACTACTCCTTCACCATGGTGTCGGGTGCCCAGGCACCTTTACTTTAGTGACATCCCTTCCTGTTTGCAGACACTTAAGGGACATTATGAAAATTTTGCTGGAAGAAGATATTAAGGGCAAAGGAAGAGAGACTTGTTCACAGCTAACCATAAACGGTAGTGGAATTGACCACAGACATCAGGGGAAGAAAGCTGAGAAAGCAGAGTTTCCCCTACTGTCACAGCAATGTCAATGTCCCCTCCCTTAGGGTCTCTGTCCTGTCAGAAAACATCAGAAGGGTGTTTGTGCCTAGGAGTGATCCAAATCTCCCTCCCCTCTCTGTGAGAGATAAACCTTCCAGACTCTCCAAAGCCTTTGTGGCTCACTCTCTAACAGCATCCTGGCAGCCACCCTTTTCTCATTCAGTCTGTCCTGAATTGGAAAGACCTTGCCTCTCCGACATCATTTGGCCATGAATATCCATGTCACTAGATAATTCAGTGTTTAGTCTTGCCTGATTTTGTAATCTACTTCCAAAATTTTTATTACATTTTTTTATTTGTGTGTATATATATGTGATTAGGTACACTTGTGCACATCATGTGTGAACCAGAGGACAACCTGCAGGAGCTGGTTCTCTCCTCCCACGATGTCCATCCCAGGAGTCAGACTCTGGTTGCCAAGCTTGGCAGCAAGTGCCTTCTGCACTGAAGCACTTCATCAACTTCTGGTTTTGAAATACTATGTCAGTACCTTTTCTTCTGTGGTTAGATTGTGTGTGTGTGTGTGTGTGTGTGTGTGTGTGTGTGTGTGTGTGTGTGTGTGTGTGTGTGTGTGTGTGTGTAGCATGTTTTTCTTTGTGGTCCTGTTCAGGATTGAACCTAGGGACTCATACTCAAACCTTTTACTGCTTGTAAAATCATCCATTCCTTCCGCCTTCCTTTCCCCCCCTCTTTTCCCTTCACTTAATTTTTTTAGACAGGGTCTCAAGCCTCTCATGCCAGCCTCAGACTCCTGATCTTCCAACTTCCATGTCCTGAGTGCTGGATTACAGATGAGCAACCACATCTGGACAGCTTTGATTAAGTTTGAGACATTTATCTCACTAAGATGTTCAAGCTGGCTATGAACTTGCTGTGGTTACACACACACACACACACACACACACACACACATGCGTGTGCACACATACACACGTGCACACACACATATACAAGCTATTCATCACCACACATACACACCCCTATACACTACCCATCATCATCACACACATGCACACACACACACACATGCGTGTGCACACATACACACGTGCACACACACATATACAAGCTATTCATCACCACACATACACACCCCTATACACTACCCATCATCATCACACACATGCACACACACACACACACACACACACACACACACACACACACACACACACATGAAGATCAGAGGACAGTTTGTAGAAGGTCTGTTCTCTCTTTTGCCTTGTGGGTCTCAGGGAGAAATCAACTCTGTAGCTTGTCATCAAGTACCTTTACTCACTGAGCCATTTACCAGCAAATCTCCTCAATCAGTTTGTACTGAGAAAGGCTAATAAAAATAAAATGCCAGTAGAAGAAGCCAGGTTAGTCTACCCATCTGGTAGCATATACCAAGCAGCCAATTTACTATGCTGAGAATACACAGGTGAATAAGGCATGGCTGTCCCCTAGTACCTTCCAGGCACTAAAATGGACAAGGAGACCAATCAATACAGTGGTAACTTGTTTGTGTGGCTTAAACCAATTCTCATCTAATCCCAGTGTCTGCAGATGGCTCTTTCTGTGTCAGGGTCAGCTCAGAAAGAGAAAGTAGCACATGAAAGAGAGTAGCAAAGCCTCTCTTATGTTTCTATGACTGCTGAGCTTCTAGAGCCTGGGTTTGTGAGCACCTGTGTGTGGACCCACAGGATTACATTCTCCATAGCTGAAACTCTCTGATCACCTGTAGTAAACTGTCACCTGGAAGAAACCCTTCTTCAATATACTCTGACATATGCCATGGCAAGGGGCAGCTTCAACTGTTCTCAAATGCCCCCCACTTGCACAGGCATGCTCTGCACCTGAAGCATGTGTCCTTTGCTGCAGGCTCCATGCACTATGCCTGCTCTGGTGCTTCCTCCCAACACTGCTTGGGTGGAGATCTCTCTTGCTCTCAATGATTTGTTATCCACACTTTGACCCCTGGAAAGTCATCTCAGTTTTGCATAAAACATGTTCCTCATCTACTTTGTCATCCTAGGTGGGAGGTGTCATAACTTCTTCAACCTTGACAATAAGTGAAACTGGGGTTCCATCCTGAACCCACAGAGATCACTGGGGACACCAGAGCCCTGCACAGATGTCTGGAAGCCTTAGACTATTAGCATGCTTAACTAATACCCTGTCTCTACTGTCTCCAGTCACTTCTCTTTTTGGCCAGACGTAACTCAGTTCATCCAGTACAGCACATTGGGCTGGAAGGTCAAAGTCAACTGCAGAGACTATAGAGATGACTCAGAGGTTAAGAGTATTTGGTGATCTCTCACATGGACTGTAACAGTCATCTATAGAGTGATCTGTTGCCCTCTTCAGTCCACTTCAGGAACTGCACCCATGTGATGCAGAGACATACATCAGAGAAAACACCCATTCATATAAAATAAAAATAATCTAAAAAGAAAAAAGTATGTCAAATGCACAGTCAAGGTCAACAGCATCTACAAAAAGCTACTTCCCTACGTGCCTTGGAAAGTCATTGCATTGCATTTATTGTATGGTTATCAATGATGCTATATTGCCAAAACAAACAAACACACAAACAACAAAACAAAACAAACAAAAAACCCCAGAGGCAGATAGCTCTGGGTTTCCTGATTTCTTTGACATGACCATAATGCTTGATTTCTTGAGAGGCAGTAGAGCAATAAAGGTATATTTCTCAATAATTTGGTTTGCATGAGCACTCCTTGAAAGTGTGTCTATAAAGTCTCATATTTCAGTGTAGATACTGTATGGATACTGATTTTATCATAAAAGTGTGTATCCAGAGAGAAATTCAGGCTATCCATAACCAACACATAAATAACCTGACGAGCTGGGATCTCACTATACAGCACGGTCTTCCTGGAAGTTGCAGAGACTCATCTCTGCCGGTGAGTTCTAAGGTTACAAGAGTGTGACACCACAGCAGATAAAAGAAATGAGTATTAAGTATGAAGAGTTTGAAATCACTTTTTATTTTATTAATAAACAACACGTTTTTCTCAAAATGGGCTTTAAAGAAAGCTGCCAATATAAACCGCCTTATCAAATTATAAAATAGCAGAACAGGAACAAATAACATCAAAAACCAAAACAAAAACAACCAAACATAAAAACTTAAACAAAAGTTAAACTATAAAACAGTCTCTCACTGCAGACTGGGAGGCACAGACCAGGAAACTGTGGCCTTGAATAGGTGAGAGCAAGGAAGTCATTGATTCTAACAGCTTTTTCAAGATGAGCATAGCCATGACTCTTTGTGACTTTATATGCCGTATTCTCACCAAGGTCACAGATGAGACATGGACCAAAGATTGTTGAATTAACTTGAGTCATCTCTACTAAAGTATTCTTTATGGTCTATCAAGACAAGCACTAATATACACTCTTGACACATCCTGAATGCCCAGGTACTCTAGATATGCTTGAGCACTTTTCTGAAGCTCTTCCCTGTACGTTCTTGGAAAGAATAAAATACCAAACATCTCCATGTGCAAACACACCTTAATAGTCTACTTGGGCCAAGGCTTTCCTCAGCTGCAATATTTCCAATCCTAAGGAGGTAAATGCTCTGAAAGTTCATCTTCCTAACATACACCAATACTTCTGTAGCATACAGTTTCCAGCAGCCCGAGTCTCCCTGGTGTTTTGCCCATGAACCCCACAGCTTTTTCATTTTACTAAGGCATCCTGCACATTGTCATGCATGACTAGATACAGTGTTACTTCCTCAGCTCTGCACTGCCTGCTGAGCCTCATACATTAATTCTTTGTTTATTCACACAAGTTCTACATTTTTGTTCATGGCAACTCCTGCTCTGTGTGTTATGAACATACACCTTCAAAGGTAATATCAATTTCCATAATTAGCAAACATGCTTATTTGCAGACCTCTTCACCCCAAGATTATATCATTTGCAGTTACCTTTGGGGTTAAGATATATCTCCTAATTGATTATGATTCACTCTGCTGGGAATTAGGGCTTCATAATGAATATCTTTTAGGGTCATGGGGAATCTTCTTTCTGCAAATTTCAAATATTGGATTTTTCCTGAAAACTCAAGCTTATTGATAAGGTTATGATATATTTATGCCATCTTAGGGTCATGCCTGAGTCTCATCATCTGTAAGCACAACACAGAAATAAGTTCAGGCCATGTTCCCTGCAGCTCATGTTTGCTCTACTATCTGCTATTCTACTGTGTAATGATGCAAGGTGATACATTACCATATATCCTTCCTTTATAACAAAAAGATCTCATCATAAACCAGAGGATTTGAATTCCATGCAGCACTGGATATAGAGCATCATGCTGCCTCTGGATAATTTTGGGTTAGTACATTCTGCATACATGCCTTTCAGCTGATGTCAGCTGATCGTGATCCATAAATACCTGACACTGCTCTTTAGCATCAAAACATTATCAAAATTTTACCAGCCAGATGAGTGCTAACCCTTACTAGTAATAAGTCCTGTGCTTATTCATAGAGCACTCTTTGAGACACTAAGGGATGTTTTCTGATGAATCACGGTCCTCTGCTGACATAATATACACAGACTTAACTAGCTGACCCACACAGATAAATAAGTTCTACAACAGGTTGATATTGCAACCTTTTGGCAACTATTGGACTTTTTCTGTCAACATTTGCCTGTGTGATTATTCAAAACCCAACATACCCACAGGGATCATATGCTGTCCACTTGTAATCTTAGAATTTGTGAAGGGGAAGCAGAATGATCTAAAGTAAACCTGCAAAGCCAGTGCTAGAATAGCTTGGGAGTTATCAGACTGTCGTAACACACAAAACAGAAACATACCCTACCTCCAAGGCCTCACCCACCAGTCCTTTCTATTGAAAAGAACTTAACATTCTCCATTCCAGTCTTTCATCTTAGGGATATGGAAGGGAAGGTGAAGTGATCTTTCTAATGTAAGGACATTGCTTTTACCTTTCCTTAGGTCCACACAGAGATCAGATGAAAGTGGGTATGACCGTTTAAACTACTGAGTAATACCCAGTGCTGCTACATAGTACTGTGCCTTTCCCTGAGTGCTGCTGTTCCACCAGGGCATGTCAGGATCTGAGGCCAAAACCCACTGATCCCTCTAAGAGCTAGATAGAAGTCATCAGAGATACTCTACCTCTTTGGCTAGAGATGAAATCAAACTGACCCATTCCAGTTCTGGTGGGATATTTAACTATAGCTGATACCCCTTACCCCACACTTCAGAATTCAGAACGGGGTGGAGTTCAGGCCCCTACATCTCTGATGAGAACCTTGGTCACCTGCCCAAGGCTAGAATTGTTATACGACTGGATATAGTATACAACCCATTGCTGTCAGTAAGAAGTGACCCTGAACAGGATCATTGGCAAAAGTAGACTTTAGGAGAAACATCCCCTTTCTTCTTCAGGACTGTTAATGATGTTGGGAGCCACAGGCTACATAGCCCATCAAAAGTGACTCATATTACTAGGAAAGTAGACATTTTTGTTTTATTTGCTTCTAAGGCAGTTAAATTCAAATACCCAGTGCCTATCCAGGCACTAGGCAGTCCACACTGAACTTACATCCTAGGTGCTTCTCCAGTAATGCTATGAAGCTTATTTTCTTGGTTCCACTGTTTCCAATTTCAATGTAAACTAATGACAATCACTGTATCAGACAGAAAAAAATAAATAACAGTTATGTATTTACATGAGTACATAAGGAGCTAAATCGAGCATGCCCAAGGAGTGGAAAGTCATGACTGTGTTCTGATATATGTGGTCCTAGACCTGCAAGATGTGACGTTTTCTGTGAGATGCTTCATGGACAGAGTGAGTTAGAATGGGCACAGCAGTATGGGGCCAACAGGACAGGCAACAAGCAGATTCCCAGTTCCCCATCTAAGGAGGAGCTATTGAAGCTATGAGCCTTCTCTATCAGTGGGCACTGGCTAAGGTCCTGGAGGTTTCTGTCCAAGGAATAGAAGATTGTTCTATTCTGCAGTTGTCAGGAAAGGAGCCTAGGACAGAAGTGATGACCTTCTGTCATTAACATTGTCCTTGTGTCTGACAGCTTTACTCTGTCTTGTGCATGGGCTAATCCCAATTTGAAGCTTCTTCACATTTCCTTCCCCTCACTTTGATGTTGTTTTGAAGACAGGGTCTCATTGTGTGTCCTTGATTGGGCTGGATCTTGCCATGTCGAACAGGAGAGCCTTGAACTCACAGATATCTGCTTTCCTCTGCCTCCTGCATGCTGGAATTGAAGGTATGCATCACCAGGTCTGGATAGATATTCTGTCCTCTCCACATTTTCTGGGCTACTGGGCTTTTAAAATGATGTGCCATGCCTCACTAGGAGGTGGGACCACAGCCAACCCTTCTGTTACAGTGTCTCTTCCACTGTCCACTCTGTCAACTCTGGATGACATGTAGTGTGACCAAATATAGCTTCAGAGTCTAAAAGGTCCACACTGGCTCAGGGTTTGTATTTTCTTTTAGCTCAAAACTGTCTGCATTTCAAAGCAGCTCACATAATGGGAAAAGGGAAGCAGGATGTCTTAATAAGGCTCTGGTGTCAAAAGATCCATTCCTCCTATAAGCCATAAACCTTTGACACTGCAAAATTGCTACATATGGGGTCTTTCTGCCCAAAGCAATAGCATCAAAGTGATGGTCACCTGTATTCTCAAAAGAAGCCAGTATCATCATACACTCCTTTTTCTTAGCCAGGCCAACCCTGGTACTACACAGGGCTTAACCAAGGGAAGATGGTCAGATGAGACTCAAGCTACTCCAGAAAGTCAACATCAAAGCAGAAGACAATATTCCAACATCAGAACCAATAAACAGCAGCAAAGAGTCTGTTCATGTCACCACTAAAGGCAGATGGCTTTCAGTGCAGCTTTATAGCCACTGAGGCCATTATCATCCCAAGAACAAAAAAACCTTTCAAAAACCTAGACACTGGGCTGAGAATCCGAGTTTTAAAAATGAGGTTGCTGTGGGTATATAATAAAAGATTCAAAAGTTTCGGAGGTATTAGAGAGATCTACCCACAGTCAGTCTAGGAGGATAAGAGAGTGGTGATTCAGATCATTAATCCCAGCACAGGGAGTATACTGGGAGTGGTAACCTATGTCCTTAATCCAAACTGAGTTCGAGGTCATCTTAGTTTATAGAAAGAGTTCCAGGCTCTCAGTGGTGGGGCCATGCCTTACCTGATTGAAGAGAGTGTTTAAGGCAGGAGTAGAAAGACAGAGGGAGAGAAGAAGCCAGGGGAATCCAGGCTGAGGAAGCTGGAAGACAGTTGGGTAAGATCTGACTGTCTTGTTTGCTCTCTCCAATATCTCTGCCTTTCCCAGAGACCTAGCCCTTTATTTTAGTTTCCTTTATTCGTGCAACAGGTTGCTTCTACTTTTCTAAGGTCAATGATCTAATAGTAGAGGTAATTTAAATAATTTCACTGAAGGAAATGTGGAAACATACACAAGACCCACACAGGACTAGTGTTTTCAACATCTTCTCATATAGTGGAAGGATTCATAGCCTCACCTGAGAATTTATGGCCAGGTAGTGGTTGTTGGGGGTGGGGACTGACATCTTTTACAGTGATGTAAACACTGGTGAGGTGTCCATGTTATACTAAATAACCCCCTGTTCCTGACCTTTTAAGCAACAGGAGGAAGTGTTGAGTGAATCAAGAGGGGGTAAATAAAGTTGATTGCAACTAGAACCACATCACATACATACATAAACAGATCATAGTTAAATCTTATTTTACTCAATAAAATGATGATAAAAAGCATTGACAAAAGAAAGGTCAATGGATCATGAGGAACAATCCCCAAGGCTGACCTGTGATCTGCACACAAGTGGATCACCCAGATGATCACACAACCACATGAAATACAAAAAATATATTTTAAATAAACCTGTACAACAGTCTTTTGTTGGAGGAGTTCCCATCAGAAACCCCAACTTTTACTACAAAGCTAGATTCAAGAAACCTAAGATCTCAACTGGATGCCAGAGCTTATGTTCTAAAGAAATGGATGAGTCCATTCTATTTGATGATTTGGGAAAGGCTGGATCCCAATTTCAGAGCAATAGGTGGTGAGAGCTTCTAAAGCAGCACCAGGCACATTGTCTAAAGCCAGTATTCCTGGTGACACATATGGCAGTGTCCACGCTCAACATTCTGTGTCAGTGGTGGCCTCTGAAATATTATTTAGCTCTGGAATATGATGCATTTCTTTCTGCTGCTGCCTTCAAATCCTGCCTCTTTGACCATCAGAGAAATTCAAATCCTAATAAACAGACTTTGCTTTGCAAGTAGCTGGAGGCTTCTAGCTTTGTTTACATTGAAGACCCCACAGAAGTCTTCCTTGTGTCTGCCAATTTTAAGTAGATTTTTCCTTTCTCATGATGCATGGAGTAAGCCACATGGTCTAGAACAGTTCATGTCTAAATTCACATGGATCCTTCAGACACCCCACTCTTTCTGATAGGTACCCTAAGTTTGCTTCATTCTCTCCTCTTTACAGATAACCCATTTTCTGCCTTCTGGAACCTTTTCCACCACAGTTACTACCAGGTATAATGTAATTATTTGAATTTTCAATCTTCAGTTACACAGATACACTAGGTTATTTCATAACTGGGTTTCTATCTTCTCCCTGCAAGAAACCAGAGACAGGTTTTTAGTCCTATATTAGTCGTCCATTGCTATAACAAGGAAACTAAAAGTCTTCATGCGAGATCGGCTGCTGACTCATGTGACTAATGCTTATTGTCACATCTTCCTTTCCCTCTCTAAGGGGCCATTTGATCAAGAGTGTTAGTAAAATGGGAATACTACATGATGGCTGCTCTCGGTGGTCAATATGACCTGGGATTAACTAACACCTCAGTATAGAGGACACACCTGTGCCAGATTTCTGCTTAATTTGAAGTAGGAAGATTGACTACTACTCTGGAACTTTGAGGTAGGAAGTCACACCTTTAATTGAGATCTTTAATGGAGATTTAATCTGCACACTCCTTCTGTTGGAAGCCTACATGAGGACAGGAAAAGGAAGTTCTTACTATTTCTCCCTGTGTGGACTTGCCTTGTTAGCAATCCGTTTCTTCACTGGAAATTAAATCCTACTCCTTTAAGATTCCAGCACATACTGAAAACAAAATAAGATATCCATGTTGTAGAGTGAGCAACTACTGGATTGTTGGGCTTTTCATTCATAGCCAGCCTTTGTTGGATTAGCAAGAGCCCAAGGTCTAAGTTGTTTGAATGAATTGCCTTTCAATAGAGAGAGATTTTTTTATAACTCCAGTTACTTACTATAGAGAGTCATGACTAATACACCAGGCATGTAGAGAGGACATTCTAGAGCAGTTTGTGCCTCATAACAGTCTCAGATCACTTACAAATTCTTAATGGCCACCTTCCCTTAACCTTGACCTTCCCTAGGAGCTTAACAACTTCAGAGAACTCAGCCCTCCCCCTCCTCCTCACCTTCCTGACCTAATTCTTTGGCATGCTTTATTTCTCATACTGTTGGGTATGGATGTTTATGATGGGACCAATTTAGGCAGTGTTTGGAAACTCAACCATCACTTCCCCATGGGTAAGTTGTGAAAATATTCTAGTTAGAGAGAGAGATTGAGATTGAGATTTCTGGCTTTGGAAGAAAGAGGTGCAGAATGGCTTCCCCTATGTCTCAGGAAAAACTTCTAGAAAGGAAACTTCAGCTTCTAGTCAGTTCAGAGAGAACTGATTACCTAGGAGGCAAAGGCTATGCCCATGACATCAGCATCCCTGGTCTGGACATTCTATTGTATCCTGGAGAGCTGTTGGAATCCCTATGATGTCAGTAGTGTTGTAGCAACACCAGTGCCCTTAGGACAGTCAGTTCCTATAAGGAATGAGTGCAGGCATGTTTTCAAGACTAAGACATCTACTTCAGAGACAGAATGGACAGAGTGGAGAGACCAGAGAGAAGCAGAAGAAAGCAGGCCCCAGAGCTCATTGGATAACATGGAGAAATAGATGGTCCTGGGCAAGATGCTGTGAGTTAAGGGGAGGCTAGCTAGGGAGCTTTCTTGAGGAGGTGGGCTAGTACTCAGAAACTGGTAGCTTCTGGGAAGCAATAGGCCTATCCGCTGTGGGTTTCTAAAGAGCAGACGCAGACTAAGGATTGCTGATGGGTAGTTTGTCAGAATCGGGAACTGACAGTGGTACATGTACTTTGCTGGGGACCTTATGCTTTCACTCTTAGAGGGAAGAAGACACAGTGGAACTAATGAGATCTCAGTCCCATCACTGCCTTTCACTCCACTGCAGTCCTTGAGGTTGTGTGCCAGTAATAACAGGGAAAAGGGGTGCCCTGGAAGAGCCCGGGGTTCTCATACTTTACATCACAGCCACGGGCAGGGCTGGGGCACCAGAGCTGCTGTCTTCCAAGACTCCTAAGATGTCTGACTTCCAGCTGTGGGTAGCACACTGATCTCCAGTCAGCATGAAAGATGTTAGAATAAGTGGACCTGGACTGAGACCTTCCTCTCCTGCCAACTCTGGGTGTCCTGGTTGTCAGGAAGGATGGCTTTGTGAAGCTAGTGACTATGGTCGGCCTCTGCATGGCTGCTGCATTAACAGGAGACTCTGAAGTATAGAGCAAGTGACATGGGCATCCATATACTACTAAGTCACTGCAACTGTAGCAGTTTTTTCCTGGATCTGAAGGCTCATGGCTGAATTCTCTGAAGCCAAGGTGTATCCTCTGCAGCTGTGAACCAGCTGTGAATTAGGTGTCCCATGTGTCACCTTGTGCAGGGTGACAGAGGAAACCAGATTACTTCTGAAACATCTAGCTTCTTGTAGAGAGATGAGAGAACTAACATCCACACAGGGGGAGACTCAAGGGTGGTAATTCATTATATATTTAATAAAAGCAGTCTGGAATATCAGAGAACAGATCCACCCACAGTCAATTCTCACCCAGCCAACCTATCAAGGTAAAAGGAATCTTCCATCTTCCTCAGCCTCCCTCCTTGTGGCTTCTACAGAATGATTTTCTGTCTTCCTACACCTGCCTTAAATACCTTCTTTGCCCAGTTGTTTCACTTCCAAGTTCGACCCTGCATCATATTCAAGAGTTAAGATTAGAGGTGTGAACTACTACTATTTGGTAGTTAGGTCTTGAACTCACAGAAACACAGAAAGATCTCTGTCTCTGGAGTTATGGGATTAAAGCCATAGGTTACCACTCCTGATCTTTCCCATATTGGAATTAAAGGTGTGAGTTACCATTCTCTGACCTCCTGGTTTGACTGTGGGAAGATCTGCTCTCTGATAATCCAGACTTGTTTTATTAAATATATAATATATCACCATACTCACATCTGGGCTTTCTGAACCTGCTAAAGCACTATCTTTTCTGTCAGTGACTTTGTGAATTCCTTCAGTGTGTCAGGTTTGGATGAAATAAGGTGGTGTGCAGGGCAGGCACTGTCTCTTGACTTCTACAATTGGGTATTACTGTGATACCTGTCTTGGTCTAGCATGGCTTGTCTCTGTGGTATAAGGTTTGAAAGGACAAAGTTTATCCACATGACTCATTCGTTCTGGGATCCACCAAGAACGTTTCATAAACCACGGTCCAGACTTCTGGAGAAGTTGCAATCCAGGCTGAACATGGTGCTATCTCCTCATTTCAGGGCTGTTAGTATATTTAAAAGTGTGAAGTGGGGCTCTGTTTAAGCTCTAGAGCAAAGAAAGGACCCTAGTAACCTTTCCTCTGTGTTCTTTTCCTGTTCTTCTAATGCTCCAATGAATATTAGAATTTAATCTCCTGTGTCACTTTCCTAAGGGAATGTGCATTGTCACAGGTGGATCCAGATTAAGGAATCTGGTTTTTGTGTAGTTCTAGGAGAATCACCATAGCAGTGACACATTCCATACTCCCCCTACTCCATGACTGTGACATACTTGGTTTTCACAAAAGTCCCTTTGTATCTCTGTGTAGCATCTCACTAGCCATTCTTCTTCCCTCAAACTCATGTGCAGGGCTCTGGACCATTGCTCTTCCTGGGAGTGTTTGCTCTTATGTCTGAGGGCTCACCTGGAAAGGATCAGTCCATAGCATTTCCAGTATGGCATGTCACTAATTGACAACACATTTTCTAACATCATGAGAGCTGATAATTTTGGGGTAATTTTCACTTTTAACTCTAGGGTTTCTCTTTGTTATTCCTGGACACCTATGATCTTCCAAACACTCACACACTGTAACAGCCTTTGTGATTGCCCACAATGTGATTCTCATCAGAAGACTGATGAGGGAATGTCTTTCTGTATGCTGTGAATAAAGAACTGTTTTGACCCATGACAGGCACCATAGCAGTAGGCAGGATGTCAGAGCATAAGTAGGAGAAGGAAGGTGGAATCAGACAGAGAGATCGAGCCAGCCATCCAAGATTCAGCATGTAAGGTATCACAGTTGAGTCATGCCATGTGGAGGATAGACTAATAGAAATGGGTTAAAGTATATAAAAGAGCTAGCTAGAAATGTGCCTGAGACATAGGCCAAACAACATGAAATTAATATAAGTGTCTGAGTCACTAGGCGCCTGTGATTCTGGACCTCTGTCCAGACAGGGCCAGTAACCTCATGTTACAGAGAACTGATCTTTCCTCCCCACCATAATGACCTAATTTCATCACAAACTTTATTTCTAATGTTATTATTTAGAGATAATAAGAAGAAATAAACCATTTCTTGGGGTGTAGTTTGAAGTGAGTCTTCAACTTCCTATATATGAAGTAGAAAAATATTCTAATGAAGCAGAGAGAGATCTGATGCTCTGAAATAAGGAGCTGCTGAAGGTCTCTTGTTTCTGGGAAGGCTCCTGAGAAGGGCAACATGTCTCCTGGTGAATTTCAGAAGAGCTTCTTAGTAGGTAGGTGAGGGCTGCTCATGGTGACCCTAATAGTCTGGGAGAGCCCTTGGTATTCTCTCTTAGGTCACTAGTATTGTGGCAACACCAAATGCCTGTGAGTTATTCCTTGAGTGGCCATAGACATGTTGGCAAGGCAGCAGCAGGCTGCTGGGAAGAGAGAATTGAGAATATAGAGATACAAGAGAGAGACATAAGGAGGAAGCCTTTGGTCTCAGTGTAAGCCATGGAGAAATGGATGGTTCTGGGAAAGGCACAGTGAGTCCTGACCAGGAGATGGGTAGCTTCCTAGAGGAGATGAACTTGAGCTGGTCCATCTGGTAGTTGAGCTCAGCATCTTGAAGCTTCTGGGCCTATCCTGCTTTTCTGGATTTCTAAAGAGCAGACCCAGCATCTAGAGCTTCTGATGGTTAGTTTAGGAGAGCCATGAATTGTCCATGCTGTAGCTGCTTTTCTGGAAGCTCCTTCATTTTATTCTGAGAGGCAAAGTGGGGCAGAAGAAGTGGATTGACTAATGAGGTAAACATCCCTGGGTAGGGTGTTGCTGGACCTCACCCTCCGTGGAATCCTTCAGTTTCTATGGCAATCCAATGTCAGTAAGAATGCAGTGAAACTCCCATGGCAATGCACCAAGGCCTCAGACATTCACATGCTTTGGTCCTGAACACATATGATCAGAATTTGTTGATCCTCAGCTCTAGAGACAACAGGACTTAACTAACATCCCATCAGATATGAGCTGTCACCATCCTCCAATTCTACTTGGCTGGGTTAGCTCATGCCTTACGGTGCCAGGGGGACTGCAATAGAGAATGAGGCACAGGACTATCCACAGTGGCTGAGAACAGACAAAGAGCTTAGGAGCCCTAGTTTGAGGATATCTGCCCTGCTGTTGGGAGGTTTCACTGGGTCCTCAGCACTTTCTCTTCCCCTGAATCCTCTTGGACTCAGCATGGACTCTTCTGGCGCTGATCCATTCAACTATACAAGTTTCTTTGCCTTTATCTGTCTGCAGGGACTACTAGAGAGGCATCCTCACAACTCTGCACTCCCACAGAGCAGGAGCAGCAGATGAAAACATTGCAGAAGCTCACCACTCAGTTACATCATATGACATGTGCGAGGAATGAGCTGCGTGGAATCCTGGCCAATTACTCTGACAAAGATTTTAACAACAGGTAGTCATTATGCCCAATTCTCTGCTGACATCTTGCACCACTTTGTCAAGTCCAGTTTTCCTGAGGAACAGGAAGCTGAACCTCTGGGAGGTCCTGGTGTCTAAACTAATTTTCCCGAGTGCATCTGAGATGCAGAACTTGGAGCCTGGGTAGGACTGGGATGGGAACACTGGCTAATCTGATCCATCCCAATGAAAGCAGAGCCTGTGGCCTTAATCACAGACTGGGGATAAGGGCAGTAGTGTGTGAGCTGTCAACATTCATTTCAAGAGGACTTGACATGTGTGGGCTTGTGGGACATGCTGGGTCCTTTGAGTTTGGGGTAAGTCTTTGTACTTGACTAGCAGAGGATTGTGTGCTGGGAGTTCCTGGCAGTATCTTGAGGGGCCTGGTCCCATTCATCAGTTCTGATGTGTGGCTTGAGGCCTGGAGATCTTCACTGCTCCTCTCTGGACAGTGCCACCATACACAATGCCACCACCATGTATTTCTTGTACATGTGCACGGCATATGATTCATGTGTATGTCTCTCTGTCTCTGCCCCTTTCTCTCTCTCTCTCTCTCTCTCTCTCTCTCTCTCTCTCTCTCTCTCTCTCTCTCTCTCTGTGTGTGTGTGTGTGTGTGTGTGTGTGTGTGTGTGTGTGTGTGTGTGTGTGTGTGTACTCAAAGGAGTCTCGGGTCTATGGATGGCATAAGCAGTTTACATTTTCAGTTTCCAGGTGATGGCACTACTGAGGCCATGGAACCCCACTGTGATCAGCAAATATCTTGGCAACTGAGCCGACCTTGGTGGGACATTGGAATCCCCTGTGGAGTTCATACAGCCATCCTGAAGTTGGGGCTTCTCTCTGGAAATATTGATTGTGTGTTCTGGTCCTTTGTGTAGCAATAGGCATCAGGAATTAGAATCTCTGTACTGAAGACAGGAGAGATGTCATCATAGGTTTCTGGTGGGTCTACATATGTGACATAGTCTCCTGGGAACATCATAAGGAGCTCTTCTATAGCTCTGTACACACTGAGGAGATCTTTCAGCCCTGAGCTCCCTCCCTTTGGACCTCCTGCCTTATATGGGCTTGAGAAAGGTTAGGAAGTTTAATAAGCACCAGGAGGTCACAATGTATAAGTGCAGCGCTGTGGCACCCATTGTGCTGGGGCTGTTCATGATGTTCTTTTACATGTGATGCTTGAGGCCTGTGTTAATGGGGTCTTTTTCTGGGGCCCTAACACAGGATGAATTTTGAGCTTGAGATGTTCAAAATTGAGCATAAGCAGGTGATGTCTGATCTGAAGAAATTGCCCATGGAGATAAGTCTTGGCTTGGACAAGTGCAACGCGCTGATTGAGAAGACCGAATACTTGAGGTAAGTTCTTGACTTAGCTTTGGAGAGACTGTTTCTGCCTCTTTATCCTTGACTCAAAGAGAAGGATCTGAGTTAGCCTGTTTGCCTCTCAACAAGCTGCCTGCCTTGTTACCTTTGGGTTTGGGCCTCTTGGACTCCGTTTTGTTAAGTGTTAAAAAAAACACTAAGGACCTTCCTTCATTGCCTGGTCAGCCTCAGGAGCCCTTAGATAGAAAAGTGGTTTACACCATAATGAGGTTGTCTGTCATCCCAGGACCTCTGAGCTCTACAACGCTGGTTTCGATAGAACCCTTAGACAGAATGTATTCTGTTTGGGATTTCTGCCCTCCTTCAGAGAGTATTGGCTCTCTTCTTGCTGATGCTTTCCCCAATACCATGAACAATTAAGCACAGGTGGAGTCTCAACCCTGTTCTTAGGGCCACAGGATCCCTCTTAGTGCTATGGTTTTCAAGTAGTTTGAGTCTTTCTGGAATGTGGTTATTCTCAACATTGGCCTTTCTTTGAGTGATGCTGCCTTAGTTACTGAGAGACCCATCCTCAGGAAGTCTCAAGGCCTGGGACTTGTCAGCACCAGTGGTACTTGGAGGTAGGGATGCCAAATGGAGACTGGTTAGTACTCACTAATTTTTGGTGTTGGTTCAGTTACCTCTATGCCCAGGTCCTACGAGATTCGACTCAACTGAAGAAGAATGTACATGTGTTGAGACTACAGAACAGACTGATGCAGAAGGAGAAGACTGAACTGCAAGAGACCTGTGAGGATGCGAAAAGGCTCCTTAAAGAGACCTATGAGAAGATCCGTGACCCCTGTGTTGAGGAGCACCAGGTATACTGAGGTTGTGGGGCACTAGCCCATCCATAAACGTTAAGGTTCCATAACCATTTCTGCACCCATCCAGATATTACCTACATACTATCCAAGTTTTCATTTCTGAGATCATTCACAAGATTTATGGAGATATAGACTCTTGAAAGAAACTGGATGATTGGCAAGTAAACCCTCCTGATATGCTAGAAGCCTCAGGGCATTCAGAAAGATGGGTCAGTCACATACCATACACCTACATGCCATATGCAGGTGAGATACCTAAGAGTTCAGAGCTTTCACTGATGATGTTAGTGGGCTGTGGCTCATTTACTTTGCTGGGGCCATGGAAGATCATAGGTAGGTATAAAGCCGCTTTCAAGTAGTGAAGCCCAGTGCCAATGTCAAGTGAGTTGTTCTCACTGCTAACTTTTAGCATGGCCTGTCACCTCCTTTTTCCTGCATCCCAATTTGTTCTCTTCTCTTTCCATCTCCTTTCCTTAACCCCTGAGTATCAGCCTCTCAGCCCCATTTTCTTTGGATTCTGCTAGGCTGTTCTTCCATCTTGTAGCTTCCAATCCAGAACAGAGGCTTTGGGTCAGAGTGACAGATTCGTGGCTTCAACAGAACATTTTCCCCAATCACCCTGAGGTAGTTTGACTAATCTGTGTGCTCCACTAAGAATTTTTACTCCCCAATGTATGGATAGCAGTGTTGTGAAACTCAGTTGAAACATCTGATGTGCATAGTCTAAATTCAACTGTTCATTCTTTATAATGTCCTCTTCATTGTATTTGCTCACTTCTGATTTCTGTGGTCTGAGTGTGATCTACACAGGCATGTGTAAATGTGAACATTGGTGAGTGTATTTGGAGGATACTGTTGTTCACTTGTTCCCTGAGCCCAGGTCTCTCACTGAAGAGGACTTTTCTGTTTGCCTATTGTGGCTGGCCTGCCCTCTATGGATCTCCTGTCATCTCAGCTGGACCTTCTGCCTTGTTTGTCTCATCTAACTAGTATAATTTCAGTAGTTCAGAAAGAAGGATGTAGTAGCTTTTATTTCTGTTTACACACTTTTGTAGGTTTGGAATTCTTCATATTTTTTCTAATAAATAACAAAAATCAAATAATGCAGATATTTTACAAATGAAAAACAGACTTCTTTCCTAACACTAGAGGATATGTCTGATTTGTCTCACTGGATTCAGAACAATAAATCTCACAGCCCATCTCCTTGCTGACATTGTGTTGCTGATTATATCACAAGCATGTCTGTTTCTTAGGACAGATTCCCTCTCACAGTAGTGCAGAGTACCACACTCCTGAAAAGCACTGTAAGTGACACCACCAGCCTCCCTCTGACAGATATTGAGGCTGAATTCATATTGTATGTGCTGTGGAAAACTTCCTGGGTGTTGACCATGGGTTATTTTCTTTCTCTTGAGCCATCAGGACCTCTGGGGAGGATCCAGGGTAGGTTTTGCAGAGAGTCTATGATGGGTCACCTGAAACCTATGGAATCAGTGAGTCTCAGGATGGATAAAGTCATGGAAGGAAAAGTAAGTGCAGGTCAAGGTAGCAGCACCTGGCTGAGTCTAAAAGCCTCATAGACAGCAGCCAGGAAACCCCCACTACCTCTGCCTGTAGCAGGGCAGGAGTCTTCTCGATGGCCATTGTAGATTCAGATCGTGTTTCTTTGTATGGTGTATGGTGTGCATTTCTTTCTTTGTTTTTTTTTTACAAGGTATTTTATCTTTCATTTTATTTTCATTACTGTTATTACAAATTACAGAAACATCAAATTTCTAAATGACAGTAAACTGAACAGAAGTTAAGGAATATTAATTTGCTTAAGAAATCTCCACTAGAAAGGCAGAAAGATATTTATTTATCACGTGTTATTTACCTGCACTATTTTATCTGCTGAGAGTCCCAGGCATTCAAATAACTATCACTCGTAACTGTATCTTATTGGACTTGGCCAAGCTGAAACAAGAACAAGAGGCTTGGGGACCATCAGGAAGTTCAGTGGGCATGTCTGGAGTTTCTGGGAGCCCAACAGGGGCTCAGCAGCATCACTCAGCAGAAGGAAATGCTCTGATAAACATGCCTTTGGCTTCTTGACCAGAGGAAGTTATTTACCCCTCTCCATGTGCTCTTGAATGAGAGAAGGGCCTTCTAATGCTGTTGCTGGTGGAGCTGTGAGGAGCAAAGGGACAAGGTGTAAAATGTTTGCTAAATGGAAACTGCCATTCAGATATAGTGGTCATGGTAGTTAAAAGGATAACTTTACTTTGAATCCCGGTTTTCAAATAGATTGTTATTTCCCGTTAGTATTCTCTCAAGGTTGTTCAGAAATAATGCTGTTTATAAACAAGTTGGGATAATCACCCCTGCCCCAGTTTTTACTAGTTGAAGATTTTTCCATATATTTTGATCATATTTACCCATCCTCACTCTAAAATCCAGCCACCTACACCTACCCACCCAGATTTTTGTCTCCCCACCTTTAAAAGCCATCAAGTGCAGCTGGTCCTGTCCATATACTCTTGTATTTGTGGCTTTCCTCTGGAGTAGACAAGCCATTAGGGGCCACATCCTAAAAAATTCTGAATGTCCCCCTCCCAGCAACTTCAACTGCACTTATATCTTCAACCATGGATAGGATTTAATACCTGCTTCCCCTCCTCGTGTTGGAACATTTTGTCTTGAGTTTATTCACGTCCTTATGTATTGCCATAGTGTTGTGAGATGACTTGTACATCTTCCCTTGTATGTTTAGATAACACTGTTTTATTGCAGTCATCACTGCTCTGGCCATTAACTGTTCTTCTCACTCTCTGTGATGTCCCTGGCCCATGTCATGTATATTTCTGTGCATATGTGCAGATATGTTTGTGTGTCAATCTCTATTTCTCTCGCAAGCATACTCTGTGTATGTGTGTGTATGTATGTGAATGCTGGATATTGCTTGCACAGTAGCATACCTCAATGTGTGTGTGTATAAATGCCCATGTGTGAGTGAGTGTGTGCCCGTGTTTCCAATCTGTATTTGGGTAATTGCTGATATTTGTGTTTGTGAATGTGTTTGCTTCTATATGTAAGTGTGTGTCTGTGGATGTGAAAACTCCTGTGTATTTCTGTCCATATTTATGATCATTTAAAATCAAGAGACATCCTTAGTAATGATGGAAACAAACTTTACCGAGAAAGTACTGTGCCTGCTCACTTTGCATCAATCAAATAATGTATGCTGCTGCAACCATTTGGCTCTTGCTTAGGAGAAAGCCTTCCTGACACAATCACCTCACAGGGAAGAATTGTTGACTTTGATTCTTGTTTGTGGAGACTTTATAGTTTCCTGAGCTTACTGCTTTTGGGTCTGGAATGAGGCAGTCCGTGTTATAGAGAGATCCTTTCAGAGGAAATTACTCACCTTGGAAGCAACAGGGAAACAGTGAACAAGACCAGTGGGATGGTCCACTACTGTCCAGTGAACCTATGCTAGGGAATATTCCTATACTGCACAACCTCTTAAGCAGGGGTGGCTAACTGGCCATGGCCACAAAGGTCCATCTGTCTGTGCATGAGATTTACAGGACAGATACTTCAGTGACTGAGCTGTCTGTCTTTCATGGGCACTGTCTTCTCTGACCCTCCAAAAGTATCACTGGTGATTGATCCTTATATCAAAACTCATTGGGAAACTGAACATGTTACTGCATTACAGTGTGCTTGCAGGTGTGTTTGTGTGTGTGTGTGTGTGTGTGTGTGTATGTGTGTTCATGAAGGCTGCATGTGAGTGTGCAACCCTCGACTGAGAATACAATCTTCTAATGAACAGGAGCAAGAAAACCTGGATGAAAGACTGGAGAACCTGCTGAAGCAGAAGGAGCTGGTCACTCAGGAAATGGACTTGGCAGAGAAGCCAAAGCATCACTTCAGTGTCTCTGAGATGAGGTAGGAGACCAAGCTAGGAGGATTGGTTAGAACCATGTAGGTTACCAGGACCTGGGTCTTTGTGCTTTGGGGATTCTTGCCATCTGATTACCTCTCAGCCACAGCCAGGAAAAGAATGGCTCAGAATATTGTGCATTGTCCGAGGGGTTCCCCATGAGTCTCCATTAGGTATCCTAAATCTGGTGGGCAGGAGAAGGGTTACTTGTGGAGGAGAGTGTGAACATTACCTTAAGAGAGAAGTTCCCACCTTTGGGCAGATCCACAGACAGCACACTCCGGCTGATTTCAGGCTTTCTGCAGTGCGCATCTGTTTCCTGTGAAAAGACTTTTCTGGTTGTAAGAAGATTCAGGGGTTGAGATGTTGAGCCAAGGCAGTTGTTGTTGTTGAGTAATCCTCAGAGCCTTCACTTCAGAGTTGTGTACTCTCCACTAGAAGGTACCTTCAGTTTCCCAGGTTGCTCACATTCACCTATATCTATAATCAAGGCCATGCATATCCCTCCTGAACTGTTACTCAGACATTGCTTGACTGTTAGATTCCCCCCCCCAAATAACGTATTTGAACAATTGGAGAAATGTGCTGTTCTTTCTTGCCCAGCATAGTGTTCTTCTCAGTTCAACTTCTAGCAGATAATAAAAGCTGAGAAAAATCCAGGCCCCAGTTCACCCTGACTCTCCTCTCTTGAGGAATGCAGGGAATGACCTCACCTCAAAGGTCATCTGGTTTGTCATCTGAATAGAGCTAGTGTAGGCTCAATAGCTGTCATAGACGGTCCTCAACAGGCCTGTTCCTTAACTGCCATCCTCCTCTAGGTCAGAAAATCTCCAATCCCAGCTGGAACAGGCCCCAGCCCAGGATGAGAGCCTCCTGCAGACAGAGCTGCTGCAGCAGGAACACTAAGTCTCACAGGCAAGTGAACCACCATTGCTTTCCAAACGTGTGGGGATGAGGCTCTTGACCTTGGCCTCTTCAGTGTGAATACACTCTAATTTTGTCTAGCCTGTTGTCAGTGCAGGTGGTTGTGGGTCTGATTGCCTTTCTTTCTCACACAGCAGCTCTTGAGAGAACTGAGGAGGCCAAAGAAGCCACCAATACCTTGGATCCATCAAGTTCTCCACTATCAAATTAATTGGATCAAGGCCTCCTCAGAAGAAGACACCCCAGTATAGCTGTGATCTCACCAGAGAGGCAAATACCATCTGAACTTCAGGTGATGCAGTCCCAATCAGATCCAAGGTCTGTTTATTTATGAAAAAGGAAAACATGAAATGTGAGCTTGAGATAGAGAAAAACCCGAGACTTACTGAGAACCTTGACCTTCAACAACAACTGGCCCATGTGAAGGGTTACAACAACACAGAGGGTAGAGACATCGGTGAGCAAGAGATTTTCTGTCAGTTTAGTGTTGAGGGCTTTGTGTAGCTTTCCTGAGTGGTGCAAAATCTGTCATGGAAGACTGACTTGATATCAACTTTCCCAGAGAGTCCACACCCACGAGCATCATGTTTCATTCTCCAGTCCAGTGATGGAGCTGACTCCATGTCATCTATGACCATTGACGAAGATAATGTACTACAGAGACAGCGGCAGGCCCTCATCCCTCGTGTTAGACATCTGTTCCTCCATATGTTAACTGAGTGGGCATTCTTCAGTTTCACAGCCTGGACTGAAGTGACTGGTCCTGAGAAAGGATTTATAGAAGACATCTGATGTTCTTGGGCACTCAGATGCTGCCCACAGATTTGTTGTGTATTCAGTAAGCACAAAAGCCTATGCTGGCTGAGAGACTCAAGTACTGGCCAAGACATTACGAGATCAGCATTGGATGATAATTTATCAAAAGTTTCTCATAGGGCCACAAAGAATGCTCTAAAAACATGTCTCATTCTTAGCTTTGGTGAAGGCTTGACCTCCAAAGTCACAAAGAGGCATGGCTATACATGGCTATACAATCAGTGACAGCCTTCCTACCATATTTCCAAGACCAGCCACAGGCTGTCAGTCTGTGCTGCTAAATCTGCAGCAAAGAATGCTGGTTAGATTTGGGGGGGGGGTTGTTTGGTTTTTGGTTGAGTTTTTTGCTTTGTGTTTTGGGTTATCTTTGTTATGGTTTGAGGTTTTGTTATTTATTTATTCTTTCTATTGTTATTGTTGTTTTGATATCTTGTTATTCACTATTTATATTGACTTCTCCCTTTATGCCCCTATTGAGTGAAATGATTGTATTTTTATTAATAAAACATTTTCTAACTCTTCCCTCTTAAGAGCATGTGGTGACTCCTCTAAGCCCAGAATCTCCTGTAACACCAGAACTCTTTTGTACATAGCTTGGGCTATATAGTGAATTTTCAGCCAACCAGAGCTACAAAGAGCTTTGGATGTGGATAGAGCTTCCCATTGGCAGATACCTGTATCATGATTTAAAAAAGTATCTTTACTCTATCCTTGTCATATATTTAGCTGTCCTTAAAATATGCTTCTCTGTCTGTATATACATTTCATGAAATGATCATCTACACCAAGTGAATAAGAAACACAAGAGTATTGCTCTAGAGCTCTCAGAAAATGAAAAAAATTTCCTAGGGGAGTATGAAAGAAATACATGGCATGCTTGGCACCTGGGGCTATGATGATGTCCTTGCTGGTCTGCTGCTAAAGGCTATGTCCTGTCCATGGCCCTGACATGGCTGTTGGGGTCTGTTTGATATCCTTGACTTTTGCTATCATTGAGGACCCTGCAGCAACCTGCAGTCTCAGCCCCTACCCATAACTATGTTGGTCTCAAAGTGATATGATCCCACTTGGGGCATGTGTGCCTTAGAGGCCACTCAGGAACATAGTAACATCTGTGTCAGGGCTGTAGCCAAGAGTCATGTCTAGGTCAATGGCCCTGTTTCAGGTAGGATCTTTGTTGATATCAAGGTTCTGAGTTACCTTAGAAGTAGGGAGACGCCTGTTAGCTGGGCATTCACCTGGAGCCATGCTACTTCTAGGTCCATGCTGATTTCTCCTGCACTGCAACCCAGGACCATGGTAACATGAAGGCCCAGGCTTCTGCATAAAGTCATGTCTGTGTCCTTGTTATAATTACATCCAGGGTAAGTGTTGATGTCCATGGCCTGTGTTGCTACCAGAGAACACATAGAATTAGGTAGGGGTCTGGGCCACTACCTAGGACTATGTTAGTGTCCCAGGGCTATGCTTCTACTTAAATCATATAGCTCTGAGTGTCCTGTGCTTATCAGGGGCCATGGTATCCTCTGGGCCTACAATCAAGTCAAATAGTTTTTTTCTGATAACCATTCTTTGTCTGCATCAGGGTTAACTCAGAAGGACATGACATAGGTGACCAACAACAATGACCAGCCAAAATATGTGCACTGCTTCTCTGTGTGCTGATTGTTACCCCTGCTTTGTCAGCACCTGTCTCATGGGTTCACACCCTCCACATGTTAACTCACTGACTCACCCCAGTCTAAGTGGTCAGGTCCCTTCCAGGGAGAGTTAGACAAGAATAATAAACTCAGTATTCTCTGAGATCTACCATGGCAAACAAGCAAACACAGGGTCCACTCTCATGTCCCCTCCCATCCCAGGCCTGCACAGACACACTCTCCACCAAGGCAATGGCCTCTGCTGCAGACAGCTGCTGTGCCTCTTCCTCAACACTGATGAAAGGAAGTTTGACAACATTTTTTTGTCATCAAAAGGGATGCCTTACCTCTCCCAGGAGGGTTTTCTCAATTCTGCCTGTCACCAGATGTGCATAATCAGCATCATCATCCTTTTCAAGCTGTGCTGTGATCCTTGGATTGCTGTAAGGACAGAGATCAGTACTAGGAAGGAACCAGGAATGTGTGCAGTGAACTGCTGTAAAATCTGAGCGCTACTCACAAACCATGAGTACATTATGAGAACTCACTTGGGGAGGGCTGCATCAAAGGACTTCACAGACCTCTCACTGAGGATAACAAGTTCCCAGAGACTCCAGGTGCCCATTCCAGCCAGGACAATATTCAAGAAAATTTCCTGATGAAGGGAGCCCTTCCTTTTTTTTTCATTTTATTATTTTTTTATACATGTATCCCTCTTCACCCCCTCCCTTCCCTCCTACCAATCCCTCACAGTCAGCCTTCAGCCTCCCTCTTCCCACCTACCCATCCCTTCCCCCCAAAAGGGCAAGAAGTCCCAAAGTGGGTCAGCTCAGTGTGGTACACCTTCGTTCTTGACTTTCTGCTCCCTAGGAAACTAACTCCTCCTGTATTTTACCTCCCTCTGGTTCTCTTCAGAAATACCTCTGCTGCTTTAAACACCACTATCAGCTTATGTCTACACAGAAGACAGTATCCCATCAATACAGGCCCCAGGGATGTATCTGACCAGCCTGCAGGGGGCACACATGCTCATTTCCCATTTTACCCAGTTACTAGTCTACAATTAGAAGCAGCTATTTCTCATTTGAACTTGTTCTTCTGCAAAACTTAGAGAATAGGCAAAATAATTTTTAGCCTTAAAGACATGAGTATTGAAATATCAGAAAGAAACCTGCTCTCTGAGTTTTATTGCATTTATTGAGCTAACATCTCTAGAGGCACTCAGTGAAGATGCACAAGTTAATGGGAAACCCTGACTTAAAAATATCACTTAGGAAAATGATCTCTGTCAGTTTCATTGTCAGGTCATCTTCAGTGGTTTCAGACTTCAAATCACTCACAGCAGAGGGTCTGATACACAAGGGAGGCACCAAAATCAGGTGGTAATAAAATTAGAGGGCTGTCTAGCTTCTGGCCTCACCATAAGGAAAGGGACATCTTTAGCATGATGCGCTTAAATTCAGGTCTACTAAGGGATTCATGTTCTCTAGGAAACAGAAGGGAAGGAATGGAGATAGGTTAGTTTCTAGGGGTTCGTAAAGTTATCTGTTGTGTCATATGTTGGGTTCAAAGGTCTATGGAAAAACATGGTCTCTTTAGGATAAATTTTAGCCTTTGAAGATGTAGACAGCCTCTGGAAAATTAACTGACCATGGCTATGCAAAGTACTTTTTACTGTATACAGTTCAAACCTTTAGCAAGTCAATTTTCACATACCAAAGTCTCTTATCTGAAGTTCTTCAAAGGGACATAGGCCACAGCAATTCCCAGCCACAGGACTTCTCAGTTTGCTGTGTCCTCCTATAACCAAGTTTTGTAAATAGGCTTTGGACTTCCAGTAAACTCTCAGATAAGATTTACACATTTCAGACAGAAAGCTCAAGACACAGAAGGTAGCACTCACAGGAGGCAGATCAAAGCCTGGTGCTAACACTCTGGAATCAACCAGCTGCAGAGCTCTGCAGGGATCTCACCATAGTTATCCTTCCCTGTGTTTGCTTTTCTCGAAGACAGGATCCTCTGTGGCCTCTAACTTGCTATGTGGTAGAGACTTACCCAGGGCTTCCAAGAGTTCTTCTCCTGTCTCTGCTTCCCCAGAGCTGGGATTATAAGCATATGTCATTACACTGGCGCCCCCACCCATGTGAGTTCTGAATATTCAACTGATAACATTTTGCAAGTACCTAACTAGTGACTTTGTTTTCTTTTAATTACAATCATAAATTACATCAAACCCCCGGGTCCTTGCACACACATGGAACCCACCAAAACTAACCCGCTCTTCTGATTTTAATGGACAGTCTAGTTCCACCAAACCCAAATATATTTTAACCTCTCAAGCTCTTTCTTCAAAACCACACTTTATCCTACTGGAAACAGTTACTATTCCCCTCTTGAAATGTGGTCTCTCTCCAAGTTCACTTGGTGACTAGCCTAATGATGACTATAATAACGCTCTCACTTTACTGTTCTGCAGGCTCTGCTGCTCCACCCGACTCCCTTCCCAATCTGGGATTCCTTCCTTCTCTCTGTTCTCAGGGTTCTCTACACCCTAAGTATCCCCTTCTCTGTACATTCCTTCTTTATTGACATCTGTTTACTTATTTATTACTCTAATGTCTTTTGAAGTCTCTTCTTCTACTGCTGTCATTTCAATATTGGATCCCACCTATCTTGGGTCACAACCCTCCTCATTTTCTTTTCAATGCATGATCCTCCTGACTAGCTCCTTTGTTATTTTGATGTCTGAACAATCTCTCTAGTTCAGTCACTTCTAGTCAACTGGGCATAGACTTTTACAACTCAGTGTATCTGAAATAATATGTCTACATTGAACATGTACAGGCTTTATTTTTGAAAAACTCAACCAACCAGCAAACCAAAACACAGTAAAACAACAAATTAAAAGGCCATATAATTTTTCTAGAGATACCAGGCAACTTTACAAAAATGATTTAACATCCACTTGTTTAGTATTTGTTTATGAGTGCTGGGGGTTGAACCAAGTTCCCTCAAGTGATGACTCTTCATAAAAGGTATAGAGAATCAAAATGACATGGAATGTTATAGTCTGAGTGGACAATGGGGTCTCAGCAGAAAGCTTCTCTGCAAAACAGACCTTCCAGATGAATTCCAAATAGGATAAAAGCCCACACATAAGACAAATAGAACAGTAAGTATTTGAAGCAGAAGACAGATCCTGGGCCCACATACACTGGTCATTGTCCAGCAGCCACATGCAAGTAGCACAGTGGGACACAGACAACTAGCTAAGGATACAAGATTACTATAGTAAGGCCTGAATAGTGGCCAATACAGGAGAGAATTAATTGTCATTGTAATAGGGAGCTACTGGAAGATCCAGGTGACATAGATCTAGTTTTGTTTTGAAATGAAGGCTCTCATTATGTGGCTCTAGGGAGCCTCAAACTTCTGATCCTCCTGCCTTGGCCTGAGTGCTGGGACCATAGGCTTGTGTCATCACACTTGACCTCATCTGCATCTTAACAGCATCCCTGGGCTGCTGTGAGAGAAAAGATATTATGTATATAGGGTGGGTGTGCAGTACTGGGAGGGGTGGGTACTGAGGACAGCTGGGAGGTCACCCTGGTAAGACATCTGTTGTAACAAATGCCAACCACACATGATTACGTCAGTCTAATGTCTCCCTCATCTCCATCTCTACTTCTCTGTCCTATCTTACACCCTAAACCTGTGTGAGTCCACTTGTCTCCCACGTTCCTACATCCATCCTTAGCCCTCCATCCCCAGTTCAGGCCGTCATTATTCCCAGTCTGGATCCCTGCCTTGTCCTCCCAGAATGAGGAATCTCACTCAAACCCTGTCCTGTCCTGGTCAGACACTTCAAAAGTCTGACACTCCTTGCAAGACTCACGTAGTGTAAGCCATGCTTCCCTTCTATCAGTCCACACTGTCCCTCCAATATACACTTTAAAAAGGCCTGGTTTGTGGTGAGCCCGGACTTATTCATTAAGTTTGTTTTAATTACCCCCTCTGCTTGTCTGTGCATTTGCCACTGTAGCTGACTTGTCTCCTCTCCACTGGACCGAGAAGCAAATACTGAACTCAGATAGAATCTTGGTGCACAACACTGGCCTCAGGACCCTGTTATGTTCATTAAAAAATAAATGGATCAGACTTTACAAATAAAACCTGAAAAGCCAAAAGCAGATCTACAGTTCAGTAATTAAGCTCTGAAGCAGAAGGCCCTTAATAGTAACTTGGATTCTGAGGCTATCTGCTCCCTGTGAAGCCACTTTCTGGCTGGCAAACTTGGGACACCATACATCCTCACCTCCTGACAGGGGCAAAGTTCCCTGAGAGGAGTCAGCACAGAGATTCAGGAGGTGACTTCTTGGCCAGGATGCCAATTCCAGCACTTCTTGGTCCATCCCACTTTCTCTGCTACAGTTCAGGGATCCCATAATATTTAAAATCCTGTCCTTGACATTCTTTCTTCAATCACTTAACAACCGTCCCTCACCAGAAACCCTTTAAGGCCCGGGTTCCAGCCTCTGACCCATGGACTCCTTTTATATTTTCTTAGCTACATCCATCTTATGGAACTGCTCCTTCACTATGGTGTGACTGCCTGGTGCCCTTCTCTGGGTTCTGACGACTGGAACCATTGTGGCTGCACTTCCCTGGGGTGCTTCTGGATTCAGGTCTAAGGGAGCAGCATGTTCTCTTCTTTATGGGGCATGTTCCTAAATAAAAATGTAATTTAAGGCAATTGTGGTGATGCACTTCTATTACTTAAGACGGTGAAACAGACAGATCTGTCTGTTCAAAAAAAAATCCTGCTCACAACATAGGGAGTTCAGAAGGCGGAGGGAGACTCAATTCTACAGACAAACTGAGTATCAAACACATTGTTTCTTGAACAGAAGTTCTTGTTGACTGAGCAGCCCATTTCTCTGAGGTCTGTCCCTGGTTGAAGCTGGGAACCATGCATGTAAACAGAAACCCATAAAAGACTGAGATCCCCAGGTACAGGGACCATTTGGCCTTACCTCCTCCCCAGCTTGGCTCCTACCTTATCTGGGAGACTTCACAGTGATGCTACAGTTTTTATGTCAAGATATTTTCCTATGTGACCATGTCCTTCTGCTTCAGCAGGAACTGAAGTCTTTCCTCCAACCTTTTGAACTCCTGTACATTAGAAGATTATGTTCTTAATGGAGGGTTAAACACTGTCATACAAATGCAAACAGTTACAAAGGATCCCAATGGCTTGCTGATCAGCCAGGCAGGCAAAATAAGCATCTGGGGAAGTGAGAAACCCTGATTCAAGGTAGAGACTCTTCTAGCCAATGCACAATACATGATGCACCACAACCCACACATGCTTACACCACACTACACACACACACACACACACACACACACACACACACACACACACACACACACACACACACACGGCAGGGGAGAGGGAAGGACAGAGAGATGAGGGAGGGAGGGAGAAAAAAATAAACATTATGGCAGATGAGCACTTGAGTTTAGACTAAACATTTTAACCCATGAAATAGAGTTTCAATCTCAGCCACCATTCTTTGGGGACTAGTTTTGCTGTGGGAAATGTGATTTTCTTGGCCTGGCCAGAGCATGTTGAGCTGGTTAAAGATTTTTTTCCTCTTTAGTCCCAAATCTTCTACCTTTCACAAGAAGCTTGTCAAAAGCCCCCAGCTGATCATTCAATTAACCCCAGACTATATTCTCCTAAATAGGAGAACTGTCCAGCACCACTCAAGGTAAACAGGGCTTATGAGCTGCTACTCATGCTTCTGTGAACCAAAAACTGTGCAAAGGGAAGAGAAGACACTGGGATGCCTGAAGTGAGGAGAAGACCACATGCCAGCCAAACCCATGACAACGAGAAGCACTTAGCATTCATACATGGATCTCCTCCTCCCAAACTGCTTCCCAGCTATGATCTCACATGAGCCCTGCCAAACAAATGAGCCAGCCCAAGACCCAGAACTCACTCACTCAAAGGTCAGGAAATAGAACCCTATCCATGATAATGACTGATAGGATTCTGTTCTAGCCTCTGAAGACATGATCTGCCCTGAGTTCTGACATCAAGCTTCATTTAAGAATTTCCACTGCCCCACACTCTCTCTTGCTTCTTTCTTCTTGGAGCACTCTCTCTCCCCCTCCCTCCCCCTCACTTCCTCTCTCTGTTATTATAATAATAAAGTCCTTTGCTGGTAACCAAGATCTGTGTTGTCTACAGTCATTTCTACCTTTCACCTAGTTAAATTTACAGAGCCTACATGACATACCCCAGCTCTCCAGGAAAGAGTAAGTGCAATCTTCCTGCCAATTAAGACCATCTTCAGGTTTGACCTTTTAGCCCTCTAGGAATGACTAAGTGCAGGCCTATTTTCCTGTCAGATAAGAACATCTGCAGGCAGTTATGGTCAGGGTTGTGTGACAACCTTCCTGAGATGGTGCATCTCACAGATAAGGTTGCTGAGTAACCCTTCTTCCCCATTCTTCCCTACACAGCCAACTTCCTGCCTCACTTGCTTTATAAACCTCCCCGAGAAAAAAAAATAAAAATTTCAGCTTGATCAGAACACTGTCTTGCTGTTGTTTCTCGCATCTCTTGTCCCCCATTCTTCTCTTCCAGGGTTCATGCTCCAGTTGAAGACCCCACTGGCAGGGGCAATTGGCACCACAATGTGTGGCTCAAAGATCCCTGGAGGTTTGAGGAACACTGTCACAACACAGAGAGTAGCTATGTGAGAGACATTGGGCCACCATGCAGAGACGCACCAGTCCGGCATAGAATCACCACTGAGAAGCCTGGCTCTGAGTCAAATTCAGGGAATTGAAGATGTGATAGCACAAAGGTAAGAAAAATACTATGGGACAAGCATTTAGTAAAGAGGACTTGATCATAAAGGGACTCAAAGAATCCCTCAAGACACAAGGAACTAGGGTTAAGAAAAAGGATTTAAGAATTTTTTAGAGTATATTGGGGACCTCTGTCCATGGTTCCCCCAAGAGGGAACAATTGATGAAAAGTGTTGGGCTAGAGTGGGAGATTGTTTTAATGATTATTATTGCACTTTTGGCCCTGAAAAACCTCTGGTTTCAGTTTTTTCATACTGTAACCTTATTAATGATATTTTGAAGGTTCACAATCATTTCTCTGATTTGAAAATTTTAATTCTTGAGAGAGAAAAGGTCCTCAAAGAGGTTTCCTGACCCACCTCCAGGGCAACAATGCAGCCACCCTCATGCTGTCCCAGATTCAACAAGCATGCTTGAGGGCAGGGAAGCACCTGCCCCTTAAAGGGTGCCACCTCCCTGGCAAAAAATCAGACAGGGCCTGGAGGAGCCATATAGTAAATTTCTTAGTAGGTTGATGGAAACTGTGAAACGGCTTTTTGGAGGTGGTGAAAGCAAAAGTTCTTTCGTTAAACATTTGGCCTTTGAGGATGCTAATCCTGCCTGTCAGGAGGCCGTCCACCCCCATAAATGAGGCACCCTCTCTGACTATGTTAAACTTTGCTCTAGCACAGGCTTTTCCCATGCGCTGGGTTTAGCCATAGAGGCTGTGTTACAATGTAGTAGTTTCTTGGTCCCGGGCAGCCAGAGGCCCAGACTCACAGACTCTGTAGCCCTAGACCTCTTAGCCACCCGCCACTGTTTAGACTCCCAAAAATGACTCAGATGCTTATATTAAGTTCATGCTGTTTGGCTTATGGCATAGGCACATTCCTAGCTTGCTCTTACATCTTAAATCAACTCATTTCTATTAATCTTTTCCATCCACGTGGCCTGTGGCTTACCTGTGTTCCTTACATGTCGCTCCTTTGGGCTTCTGGCTCCTTATGTCTCTGAATCCGCCCTGCTCCTCCTACCTATTTTGATTCATCCTCCTACTTTTTCTATGGTGCCTATCATGGGCCAAAACAGCTCCTTTATTTAAAGATTGCTATTCATAGCATACAAAAAGACATTCCCACATAACTTTTCCCTTTCCTTCTAATCAAAAAGGAAGGTTTTAATTTTAACATAGCAAAATTATATATAAGAAAATAGCCATCAAGCAAGAATTATAGTTATAATATCTAGTCTGTTTGTATTTAGCAAAATTAAAGAAAGTACTCTTATCATCTACCTTATCTTTATGAATCTAAAGTTTCATATCCAATATACCTCTCAAATGACTAAGAAAAACTATACCTGTAGTCGGAGTTTATTTAGAAGGCACCAATACCAGATAGATATTTATTAAAATATAAAACAACACTCACGGTACAGGTAACAGATTACAGTAGCACCTGAACAGGGACTGGAGTCTGGAATGGTGGACAAGTGATGGATGGACGATGGATTCTGATCCTCTCTCCAACAGCCAGGAACAAGGAAGAGAGCCCCCTTGTGTTCCAGCAGCCCCTTATCAATTGGGTTTCCATGCCCCCCTTCAGGGGCCTGGGGCTCTGGATAAGCGTCTCTGGACCTTATCAGCTGACACCTGAGTCCCGCCACATATACCTATAACTATCAAATCTTCAACTACATCAAAGACCACAGAAGGATATATTTACCCAAGTAAACTGGAAGTGCAAGCAACTTTTAAACTCTAGAAATGACAGAGATGACACCTATCTGTCTGGACAGTCACCCAAAGTTCCTTTATAAAGTTGGGGCATCCATCTTCAGCCTATAGGCCCAGAGTCTCTTTTTATTTCAATGATCAGGAAATCTGCTCTGCTCATTCTGGTATAGTCACTTCTCCTCGAGTCCTGTAGAATGTCTGACAGTTTTTTCTGCAAAGCAGGAACCTGAATGACCATCTCGGAGTGTTCTGCCAAAGTTCAGAGGTCACCTTTCTATGGAACCTGCATGTCTAGTTTAAACGGTATATTGTCAAGCAGTCAATATAACAAGTTCATGTCTAGTGGCTAACTGATGCCACAAAGAAACTAATCTCTATATGGAGTTTCTTTGATGCCCAGTTTTTTCTTGAAGTAAATTGGTGCTGCCAGGAGCAGACCTGTCTCACTGTCCAGTAAAGAATAAGTTTTTAAAACATTTAAATGCCATATTTTGTATATCTTAGAAGTCTTTGAAGATTACCTACCTAATTGACATATATCTTTGTATACCTAAAAATTTAACTAACATGCATTTCTTAATTATGCATTACAATTTTAAATCTGTTACATAAATATATCTTAAACAAGAGTAGAAAAATACATGCAGCATAAGAGAGAATTGATCTTAAATTTGTATTACTAAACCAAAATCTGTACCAATATAAAACATTTTGAGATTAACAGCTGATTTTTGGATTAAAGCAAATTCAATAATCTAATTTTTTAAAAAAATTAACATATACCATATCCCCTTTTACTTTTTACAAAGAGATTAATTATGACCATTGACCAGTTATAATGAAAATAAACATTTAGAAACAATATTTTGGGAATTTGGGTGTAGTTTTTCATTACTACTTCCTGCTGATTATGGGGCGTTGAAAATCTCACAGGTTCTTGAGACTGGATCATAGTCTGTAGCCCTGAAGCTGATACGGCCATCTCTTCCCATCAGAGGATTTTTCAGGGGGTCTTGGTTGATGAAACCATATTTGCCTGGAAGCAATCCACAGGTTCTCATCATCTGTGGAAACAAAAGCAGAACTCTTCCAAAGCAATAAATCCTTAGACACAAATTTTAAAATCAAAATACCTTTAAAATATATATTCTTGTTTAACTTAGTAGCCTTTGAATTTGCAATCTATTGTTTTTCTGCAGTTAGCTCATTAGCAGTTAAAAAATTAAAAGAAAACACAATAACAACCAAAATCCAGATTTTGTGTCTATTTTCCATCTTTATGTGCCTTATTATATTTTTATTACTCTATTTCTCTTTTTAAAGACTTTTTCTATCTTTTTTTTCCTCTGAAGCCTATGTACCTTTTACACACATTGTAATCTGTTTACAGGTTTTTCTTTTCATCTGAATCTGTTTTATTGTGAATCCTTAATCATCTTTCAACCAGAAGAGCTTTTAAAATACACTCTCTTAAAGAGCTGCATAGTTTTTGCAGATAAATCTGAATCAGTAAGTTCTCTTAAAGGGACCGTGACTGTTTGTGGCCAGCAAACAGCAGACCCAGGAAAATGCTGCTACTAAGTATCCATCTTTGCTTCTTTTTTATTCAAAATAAACAGAAATCTTAAACCAATAACATGCTACTGAGTCTTCTGTGAGATTTCAGGAACTGGTCTGGTTGCAGCTTACACTGCCCTCTGACAGTCTGCCGGCACCATTTTGAATGTGGCCGGGTTCTGAGCTTTCTTTGTACAATGACCCCATTCATATACACAATTTGGAAGCTTTTTTGGCTCAGTCTCTGTGCTAAAACCCTTTTAAAAACTTTCTCAGGCTTTAAGTGGATATTTTGCCCACCCAGGGATGCCATCTGTTACCATTTATTAGTTTCTTGGTCCCTGGCAGCCAGAGGCCCAGACTCACAGACTCTGTAGCCCTAGACCTCTTAGCTGCCCGCCACTTTTTAGACTCCCAAAAATGACTCAGATGCTTATATTAAGTTCATGCTGTTTGGCTTATGGCATAGGCACATTGCTAGCTTGCTCTTACATCTTAAATCAACCCATTTCTATTAATCTTTTCCAGCCACATGGCCTGTGGCTTACCTGTGTTCCTTACATGTTGCTCCTTTGGGCTTCTGGCTCCTCTGTCTCTGAATCCGCCCTGCTCTTCCTACCTATTCTGATTTTCCTCCTACTTTTTCTATGGTGCCTGTCATGGGCCAAAACAGCTCCTTAATTTGAAGATTGCTATTCACAGCATACAAAAAGACATTCCCACATCAAGGCTGCCCTTTCGCAGTGTGGGTATTGGTACCCAGCCCAAAACATGCTTTAATTGCAAGAAACCTGGTCATTTCTTCTGGGAATGCATTGCCCCTCGCTCCAACATGGCAGACTGCCCTCTATCTCTCTTTATTAGCTTGGCTTTACAGTATATTTTAGATGTTCCTATTAAATCAAAAATTTCATCTTAATGCTGAAACTTTAAAATTTAAAGATCTTTCTAAAGATCAAGCTGTCATCATTGTCAAGAGTTGTCCATCTTGTGTGGGATTTCTTCCTGTATCTAATTATTTATATGATCCCAAGGGTTTGACACCCAATCATATTTGGTAAATGGATGTTACTCATGTTACCTTTTTTGGGATATTACAATTTGTTCATGTTACTGTTGATAACCTGTAATCCTCAAGGTCATGCTACTATTGAAAGGCATATCTTCATAAAATAAAGAAGGGGGAGTACAATGCTCCCAAGGATCAATCGTCATTTATTCTCTACATTTAAAAATTTTAAATTGTGGATAACCAGGGGAGATTGGTCATTGAGTGCCAATGTAAACCAAATTTATCCCCATATCCTCAAGTAAAATGAAGGGATGAGCTGGTGTGGAGGCAGGGTAGTTTTTGTGTTTTTCTCCAGAAAGCTGAATCTCCAGTTTGGGTCCAGAACAGCTGGTGTGTGCTGTGGGTGACCTTGTTGGGAACAACTCTGGTACAATAAGTCCATTGGACAAGTAAGGAATCCTCCAATGTTGATGCTGGTGGGTCTTGATAGTTCAGTATGGCCCTACTTCATAACTACTGACTGGAAGATAGGAGCCCCATAGGCAACCATAAATCAGGATAACGCTACATTATTGACACTTGGAATCTTACTGAGAGTCTTTGCTTTAAGGAGGTACTGGATAAGAACCAGTTCTCAAATAATTCCCTTGTCCATAGTGGGTGTATTGCAATAAGCAATGCCTCAATTGCTGACTTTGGGCAGAACTCCTCCAATGCCCTAGGTGCCTCCATGGTGAGCACATAGGGCAGGAGCTGTGCTGCCTCAAAACTGAGAGAGGCAAATGCTCAGCCCAACCACAGATCCCTGTCTCCCAAACTCTGTAAGGAAATACAAACCCACAAACACACCTCAGGAGGAAAGAGAGAAAGTATGAGAGAGAGGAGAGAGAGAGGAGACATACAGATAACACACCTACCATTAGATGCTTAAAGAATTCATGAAGCAGTATTGTTTAAGAGTATAAGGCACAAGACTAATGAGGAATAGTGATGAGCCCAGGACTTCCAGTCACTCACTGAAATGAACCAAGGGGAACCAAGACCCTCCAGCTGATATCAAGATCTTTCAGCACACAATCAGCTTCCAATCAACTCACCACAAAATCACAGCAGCTAGTATCTCACAGAAACTACCACCTGTCAGGGCCTTTTTAAATGCATGCTTAGAACTCACACATTACTGCTTCACCTAAGTTATATGACTCAGACCACAGACTCTAGTTTTCATTTGAAGAAGGTAGAATAGTTAGAGTCCCCATTTCACTCTCCCTAAAGTTCAGGTCTGCCTCTCCTCTGAGAAGAATTTAGAACATGAGGATGGGCACAGAGTCACTCTGGAGGTGCAGCCTCATAGATTCCAAGACCTTAAAAAAAGAAGGTGAGGGTGACATTGCTGACAGTCTCATGGAGTCTGTAACAATGGATACCTATTGTCCATGGTTCCTTCAGTGATAAAGACCAGACAATCAGCTGTGTCTGGTCATCAGGTCCAGCTCTGTGGTCAGCTTCTCTCATTCCTTCTTCACCTGTTTCTTGGCGAGGAGGGGTGGGTGGGATGATGACTCCCTAACAGCTCTGAGGGTAAATGCACACAAGTGAATCTGCACAGTGACAAGGCACAGAGGACAGACAGACAGAGAGATCATGACTGGAACCTAGTGTCAAGCCAAATGTTTCAGGTCAGGTTGAAATGCCCCCTCTGTGGGTCTCAGCTCTCCCATCACTCCTTAGAGATGTGGCTGTGTAAGCAGTCAGCGGTTTCCTCTGCCTCCACATGCACGCTTCAGTTGAAAACTGAGAATGCCTCTTCAGGCTTACTCATAAGGGCACAGATTACAACATGGTCCAGAACCCTGAAGCCTGCCTGTGATTCAGAAGCCAGGAAGAAAACGACACAGTTCACAAGCATCCAGGTGTGATAAGGAGCCCAGATCTCCTGCCTGGTCACTCCAGGTGCATGGCTGTAGATTAAAAAGTCATGCTGGATGCAACCTGGTTATAAGACTCATCAAGCCACCTCACTGACAGCCCCAAATATAGAATCTGGCACATGAACCAGTCTCTGCCTTATTCTGATGCCCTGATAGATGTTTGGCTATACTAGACAACTGCCTGCCATCACCAACTGCTGATTCAGGACCCTTAGGTGGGCACTCTCAGGAAGAGGTTGTCAAGGGATTCTCCTGTACAGGCTAAGGATGTAATGTTTTGGGGCAGAAGGACATTTCTCTCCATGTGATCCACTGCGCCCAAAAGAAATTACTGAACATGAAGTGCAGTGATTCCTTAAATTGGGGACACATTAGTCCTACCCAGATTTCTTCTGAGCTTCTGTTCCCAAATTACACCCCCAAATCCCAGTATAAGTAAAAGCTAGGTGCCCCTACCCCTGATAACAGCCTTGACCTTGCTACATCCTGGCTTAGAGATGGACAAACTAATGTTCTTGAATCCTTTAACTTTCAGGAATTATAATCCTTGACTTTTAGGAATTATAATATGTGGGAAAGTCCATTTGCTTCTCAGAGGCTCCAGCTCCTCTGCCCCATTACTGGAAGGCCCAGTTCAAGTCCACCTCCTCCAGGAAGCCCCCATCTCCTGCCCAGCATTCACTGTGCCTATGTCAGAACTATTTATTTCTTCCTCTGACTCTGAAAATGAAATCTAGTTTCTTTCTTCCTCTCTCTGGTCTCCAGACATTCTCTACTCTCTATCCCATGTAGACTGCTGAGTCTTGACAACATGTCTAAGGTGTACCCTATAGGAACTGAAGGACTGCCCTAAGGGTAGTTGATGTTGCTACAACATTGCTCACATCATAGGGGATTCAAGTGCTCTCCAGGATAGCACAGAATGTTCACAGAATGGACTGCTGATGTCATGGGTAATAGCCTTTGTCACTCTGTTAATTGGTATTTAGCAGAAACAGAAGCACAGGTTTTCTTTCCAGAAGCTTCTATTTGAATTTAGGGGAAGCAAGCACCTTATTCTTCCAAAGCCAGAGTTCCCTTAGGTTAATTCAAAGCCCTTAGTACTTCCGATATTGAGAACTGAGCTGTACTTTCCAAATACTGCCCATGAAAGTCTCATTCTCTCACAAAATCCCTCTATTAATCAATATGAGCAATTAAATGCTACTGAGAAGCCACGTTAGGATGAATGACGATGAGGAAAGATCACCTTCCTCAAGCACAAATTTTTGGAATCACGTTCAAAAAGAACCTAGAGGGATAGTTACAGTGTAGGATTTGTATTCAGGGTATAGTCTTGGAAGCCATGTGCCTAGCCTTAGAAAATTGCCCAGGGATTCCTTAGCTGATAGGGAATGTAGCCACCACGGTGCTGGCATAAGTGTGATGATGTATTGACAGAGAAAACTGACATAGTGGATCGACCATGTGAAAAATCCTTGAGGCTGAGGGTGGTGCTCCTCACTCTGCACTAAAAACAATAAAACAGGCTTAGCTACAGGCCTCTGTGAGTTACAGTGAGACTCTGCCTCTTTGGGGTGGGAAAGAAAGGTTACTTGGAAAATAAGGGCAGCATCTGTAGACATGCCTCAGTTGGCAGACTGACTGTCGCACATCCCAGGTTCAGTGAGTAGTGCTGTCCTCACTAGCCAAGTGGCCCCTTGTAATCCTAGCATTGTGAAGTGAAAGTGGGATCTAAAAGCAATGTTAATCTGCACAGCCAGTGTGAGGACATCTTGGAAGACATAGACCCTGTTTCAAAAAAAGAAAACAGAAACATACCCTACCTCCAAGGCCTCACCTACCAGTCCTTTCTATTGAGAAGAGCTTACCTTAGGGAGATGGATGGGAAGGTAAAGTGATCTTTCTAATATGAGGATCTCGCCTTTCCTTAGGTCCACATAGAGATAAAATGAAAGTGGGAATGGCCATCTAAATTCCTGAGTAAGGCATAGATACTGCCTATGACAGTGTAAGTGATGCTTCCATAGCAGGAAGTGTCAGGTTCTGAGGCCAAACCCCACTGATACCTTTAAGTGACCAGACAGAAGCCATCAGAGACACTTTACTTCCTAGAGCAGAGATTAAATCAAGCTGACCCATTCCAAACCTGATTGGCCATTAAAGCACAGAGAATAACCACATCTCCTCCAATCAGAGCTCAGTTCAGGGTGGAGTTCAGGTACTTACATTCCTGATTAGTACCTTGGTATACTGCCCAAGTCCCAGATACTTTATAGGACTGGGTGTAGACAAGCAATGTGTTGCTGTCATTAGGTGGTGCCCTGCCAAGGACCTCTGTCCATAAGAGACTTTAGAGGAAGTACCTTGCCTATTCCGCAGGTCTGTTAATGATGTTGTACAGTCTTCACCTGGGAGTCTCAAATGAGAGAACCCTTCAAAATGACTCATATAACTAGGAAACTAAAAGTTTTTAAATTTCATTTGCATTTAACTCAGTTAAATTGAAATGAACAGTGCTGAGCTAGGGACTAACCACCCAACACTGAACCTCATGTGCTAGGTGAATTTTCAGGAATGATTTGAAGCTGGGTTTCTTGTATTTACATCTTATGGTTTCAAAGTAAAATGACAACAATCACTATATATCTCTCAGACAAAACAGATAACAGTAATGCAGTTACATCAGTGAAATATCCATCCTAACTGAGGACTCAGTAACCAGGACTGTATCCTAGCTCCTGTGAGGCTAGAGAGAGTCAGGAATGGGCACAACTTAGGATCCTCTGAAGGAAAAATTGAGATGGAATGGGCACTGAGTACCCTGAACGGCCATCTTAAGCCCCTGCAGATTATGTTACAAGCAAACTCTCACTTCTCCATCCAGGGAGCTTCTGCTGAGGCCATGGTCTTTGTATGACCTTGTGCACTGGCTAAGGTTAAGCAGGCATCTGTTGAAGGGATACAAAGTTCTTCCATTCAGCAGCTGACAGACAAGGAGCCAAACCTCCTGCCATAAACTGTGTGACAAGTAGAATGTAGAATTCATTTCTGTTGAAGATCTAGATGTTTTGGGGTTTCTGTTGTTAATTGGGATTTTCATGACAATACATTTGGACACACCTGGACCCAACCAGAACTTAGGTCAGAGAGCTGGACTCGCAGAGTGGAGAGAATGTTACTGAACCAGGATTGCAGCTTTGGGATCTGAGGAGTAAAAAGCAGGAGATAGACAGCCTTCGAGAAATTGATTAGGCAGAGGAAACCTGCACATGATCAAAAAAGACAAGTTTGCCACCTGACTTCCTTAGCTTAGTGCTCAGAAAAATATGACACTAGGCTGGAAATGCAGGGCCAGGGGTATCAGAGTCCTTATCAGAACCCTGGAAGGGAGGCTGACACTGACCTCCAGGAGGGATAGGAGTTTCCTCCTCTCCCAACTCATTTCAAGTCTTTGTCTTCCTTCCTTCCTTCCTTCCTTCCTTCCTTCCTTCCCTCCTTCCTTCTTTCTTTCTTCCTTCCTTCCTTCCTTCCTCCCTCCCTCCCTCCCTTTCTCTCTCTTTTTCTTTATTATTCCTTCCTTGGTTCCATTCTTTCCTTTATATTTTTCTTTCTTTGAGACAGGGTGTTTCTATGTAGTTCTGGCTCCCCTGGACCTCCCTCTGTAGACCAGGTTTACTGGAACTCAGAGATCTCCATGTTTGTGCCTCAAGAGTGCTGGGATCAAAGGTATGCTCAACCACCACCCAGGTCCAGTTCAAGTCTTAAAGCTCTAAGCCTTTATGATAGGACTTGGATTCTACAGGAACAAAGCAGGAGGTAGATGCATTCCATGTTGATGATAAAGATACTCCAGAACAGAGATAGAAATTGCCAAATTAACCCCAACACACAGTGAGCACTAATGGGTTAGAGTGCTTCAGGCATAGGGAAATGGGCCATTTCCAAGTAGGGTGGAAAACAGAGGCTTTCTCAAGCCTGAAAAGGTGTTAGTGGTGGATGTTAGGTTTAGGTCCTGGTGTCTGAAAGCTGTAGTGTACCGTGTTCATGGCCTTCTCCCAGTCTAACTCTCCTCACATTTCTTTCACTTCGCCTTAATGATTTTTGAAGACAGAGTCACACTGTGTAGCCTTGACTGGCCTGGAACTTGCTATGTAGAAGAGGCTAGCCTTCAAGTCTACAGAGATCTACTTGCCTCTGACTCCTAGGTCCAAGGGTGAGTGGTATACATCCACACACTTGGATTTCTGATCATCTTCTCTCTCTCTCTCTCCCTCCCTCTCTCTCTCTCTCTCTCTCTCTCTCTCTCTCTCTCTCTCTCTCTCTCTCTCTCTCTCTCTCTCTCCATCTCCAACCTGTATCTCTCCATTTTCTGGGTTCCTTGACTCTGAAATGATGTTCAGTAGCTCACTAGGAGGCAGGACCACAGACCACCTTACTGCTACATCTAGCTGCTCTTCCACTGTCAATCCTGGAAAACATGTGACCGATAGTCAATGTAATCAAGTACAGATTCAAGGACTAAAGGTCCCCACTGGCTCAGGGTCCATATTTTCCTTTTGCAACTCAAAATCTGCACTGAAAGTAGCTCACAGAATGAGGATAGGGAGGGAAGGGTTCCTCTTTTAGGCTCTAGAGACAATAGATTCACTCTTTCTGGAAGCCACAGGCCTTGACAATGCAAACCTACCACATATGGAGTCTTTCTGCCCAAAGCAAACAGCATCAAAAAGATGGTCAGCTCTCTTCTCAAAGGAGGCCAACATCAATGCACACTCCATCTTCATAGCCAGACCAAACCTGGTAATACCCAGGACTTCACCCTGTGCCAGGGAAGGTGGTCAGTTGAGTCTCCTGCAGCCACTTCAAAAAGCTTAAAGCCAAAGTTAAAGACAATATTCTGACACCAGAGCCAACAAGAACAACCAAAGAGCTATTCATGGCCCCACTAAAGGCAGATCAGTGCAGCTTTATAGCTACTGAAGCAGTGATGATCCCAAGAACAGAAAAACCTATCATTTGTCATCTGTACTCAGATGCTGTGTCACACAGAATTAGAAATCTGAATTTTAAAAAGAGGGTTGCTTCTCTTTTCTTATGATAAGTAAGGTAATACTATAAATAATTTAGGTAATTCCAGTGAAGGAAATAAGCCAAACATACACAAAACCCAAACAGGACCAGTGTGTTTACCTTATCACGTGAGGTAGAGCTTCTTGAAGCCTCACCTGAGAATTCATAACCAGGTAGTGGCTGTTGTGGGCAGGGGCAGATAGATTCTTCAATGGTGTAAACACGGACAAGATGCCCATGGCCCAGTAAATAACCTTTCCCTCACTCCTGCTCTTGTAAGTGAATACCCAATGGCATTCACTGGGTTATTTAAAAAGGAATAAAAATAGAAGACTAGAATAAAGAGGAAGGGAATATGGAGAAGTGGGAAGTGCACAGGAGAGGGTAACAGGAGGTGTATATGACCAAAATTATTTCAGTATATACACACAGATGTGGTGGGATTCAGGTGTCAGCTGATAAGGTCTGAAGATGCCTATCCAGAGTTCCGGGCTTCGGAAGGGGGAGTGGCCAACACTATTCTTAAGGGGCTGCTGGGATCTTGGAAACCCTGTTTTCTGGTTCCAGACTGCTGGAGAGACCGGTTCGGTTCGGCATCCATTGTCCACTGCGTGGATAATCCAGTCTATCAGGCTTCTATATAGGCTGTTACCTGTATCATGAGTGTTGGCTTATATTTTAATAAATATTAATCTTGGATTGGTGTATTTTAAGAAAATTTCGGCTGAAACACATAGAAAAGTTATGGTGAAATCTATGTTATGCATAATTAATATATGCTTGTGAAAGCATTTGAGAAAGTAAGATCCATGGCTCATGAAGAAGAACACCCAAGCTTGACCACTGTCCTCCACATAAACGGAGGGGAACACACTTTATTATGCACCCACTGGTACATACGAAAAATAGACCCAGTGGAATACCATAACCAATAAGAAGAAATCTGAATAAAAGAATACATACCTGTAGACACTCTCTTCTTGCCATTGCCACACCTGGTGTACTTTATTTTTTAGTGCTGGAGGTGAGCCAAAGGATTCTGGGATACGACTTTGCTTCGCATCAGAGCTATAACTCTGGTTCCATAATGTCCTCCATTGCAGTGTAGGCTTTTCAGAAATGGGTCATGAAAACACAGTGCACTGCTGTACGGGGACAAAGCAAACACACATAGAAGCTTCCCCCTATACTCCCACTACAGAGCAAGGTAACTTATTGTGTTTGTGTGCACATGTACAATGATGGAGATAAAACACAGGGCTCACGCTGATAGACAAGCACTCTAGCACTGAGCTATACCCAACATTAGGAAAGGTTTAGGGAACCATCACCCCAAGTCACCATTGGCATCTGCATTTTTGTAATGACCACTTTAGCTGAAGAATACAGCTCAGGACATAGACAAAAGCCATGTTCAAGCTTTTTTCCTCCAATAACTGGCAATGTTGAAATTCTCACACTGAAAATCTACTGAAACACCTCTTCCCATCAGCTCACATGGTGGTGACAACTCCCTTCCTGTACAGGTCAGCCCTCACAGAAGTGTGGTTTTTGTGCCATACATACTCACTGGTTCTGTTTGCCAGACAGTGGATTTCAAGACCCCTGACAACCTGGAGCCTCCCTTCTCTCACACCTTGTAGGTCATCAGGTCAGAGAGCAACATCACATGCCTCCTGTCGATGCTCATGCCATGGTTGACCATAACGGACTGAATCAATTCACAGAGTTTTTTCCACACAAGGAGAGCCAGGAGTGAGTGGAAGCAGTTACTTCTGGAAGCCCCCACTCCTACTTTTCTCTGGCCTGGCAATCACAAAGCAAACATTGTGATGTTTGTCAAAATATATTCTTATGCAATTGTTGGGAAGAAAATTCCAGGGATTAAGAACTGTTAGGTATTGGCTGAGGGCCCAGGAGCCATAGATATTATTAAAAGTGGTCTGGATGCTTTTCATTCCATGAGGGCCATGACTGCTTGTAAGTTGTCACCTTATACTAGAAGCTTGAACATCTTTTTTTCCCCCGCTCTGCTCAACAATAAGAATTACAGCCCTGGAATCTCTGGGATGGCCTGGACCATGACCTAGATTCAAAAAGAATGATCAAGATGCTGAAAGCTGTAAGTCCCTACTGAGAGCCTCAGAGACAGGGATGAAGAGTGGTAACCTGGTTTACACCAGTCTCAGTCCCGTTATCGCCAGCAGTGTGTGTATGTCAGTGGTGCCTAGGTACTGACGGGGTTAGGGCAAAGGTGGTGCTGAGGGCTGTGCTCCAACCTACAATTAGCTTGAAGAGAAAGCAGAAAGAAGACTAATGATAGAGTTGCAGTCTCAAATCTAAGGAGAAAAGTTAGCTAAGGGCTCAGTGGATAACGGGCTGGCCACCAAGACTGACAGCCTAAGTTTGATTGTTGGTACCCACAGGAAGAGAAACACAATGAGCCAAATCCCACGCACACCACCCACACCCACACCCCAAAATCAATGAATAAAAAACCACACTGACCCCTTGAGTATATGGTCATGAAGTACTGGGGCACCCTCCTAGGTCTTTATAGTGACTTGCTCCTGAGCCCTGAACTTGGCAGTCTCTCCATGAAATGACTTTTAACTCACCTTGGGTGGACCCTATTTTAGAAATGGCAACTAATAATACATGAATCTCTTGCTGTTTTCCCTGGGGTGATGTGCACCATGGCCTCAGCATGAACAGCCACACCACCAGGCTTCACTCCAAGCTTGAATGTGCACATGGAGGACTGCATTGTCTCAACATTCACCTTCAAAGTGTCAGGGGACATTACAACCAGACATCTTGAGACTTCCATGTCAATGGCTTTCATCCTTGATGTCATGATACCTTTCTAAAAAGAAAGTTGTGTGTGTGTATGTGTGTGTGTGTGTATGTGTGTGTGTGTGTATGTGTGTGTGTGTATGTGTGTGTGTGTGTAACCCTGGCTGTCCTAGAAGTCACTGTGTAGACCAGGATATCCTCTATCTCAGACATCTGCCTGCTTCTGCCTGGTTCATGATGGATCTTGAAAAGTCTTGGTAATCATGTTTGTGCCACTTCTTCTATCTCAAAGTTTACTTTTAATTCATGTGTGTGTGTGTTTGTTTGTGTGATGTATGAGAACTGTGTGTAGGAACACATGAAGACAGGAAGAAAGGATCATTCCTAGGAAGTGTTGTGATCTACTCTGTGTGGGTGCAGAGACAGAACTGTTGCTTCCTGGAGGAGCAGTAAGTGTTCTTAACTGTTCTTATAGATTTGATATACCTTGTATGTATGTTCATTATCTAGGTTGATTCATACAAAGCAGGTATTTTTTACTCAAAAATTGAACATTTTCCTCACTGAAAATTTATGCCCATACAATGGCAACAAAGAAAGCCCATAGAGAAACTTTTGAACAGTCTGGAGAACAGAGGACAAGAGGACAAAAGGGTGCCATTATTGTACCACGCTGTCAGATGTATCTGGAATCTTCTTTGGTTCTTTTTGTCTGGTCTTCAGATATACATGAAAGACCTACAAAGACCTTACACATGCTAGGCAATTACTCTCCTACCAAGCTACACCTATGTTTAAAAATTAACTCTATTACCAGAGTCACAAGGCCCACAGCAAAATACTTGATTGTCATTTAGGAAATAAAGACTGTGGTACATGAGAATAGCTTTCATAATTTTTTTTCAAAGCTAAGTCTGAGTTCACTCTTATGGCTGTTATCCAGTCTTCCATCCCTACCCAAGTCAGCTGACCCTCAGATACATGATCAACTGTTAGCTAGCTGCAAACGTACCACTAGGAGAGGTCTAGATAAGCTTTCAATTAAAATATTATGAGCCACCCAAGCCCTCTACTAAAGATCCACAGGTGAGTAAGGCAGTGCTGGCTTCCACAGCACACAAAAATGGCCACAGAGATCAAATATACTTCCAGGTTGTAATGATAAATCAACAAACGTAGATCATTCCCACACCAAGTTAAATGGCTTATAATGGTTGGCATATCTTGTCTGTATCAAGGTCAATTCAGAAGGATGTGATATATAATGGGATAACAAACAACAAAGACCAGCCAAGATCTTAACATTGCTTCTCTGTCAGCTATTCAGTTTCTTCAGCACCTGTCTCACGACCCATAGGATCACATCCTCCACACATTAACTCCCTGACTCACCTCCAGTCTCAGAAGTTGGATCCATTACTGGGAGAGTTGGCAAGAATAGAGTAGAAATCCTTCTTCAATATACTCTGAGATGTGCTATGGCAAAGACAATGCATAACTGTGAATTTACAGGGGCACGTGCACACAGAGATGTCTAGTTGCTGTTACATAGACAGCCACACTCAAAGCCATAGACACTCGGCTTCATGAACAATTTGAAAGTTTTGTAGGATTTGTTATAATTTGCTATTCACACTCTTGAAATATGGCCTTTGTGTAACCTGGGCCTTTTGATTGCCTGAGCTCAGGAAACTTCATTGATTAGAAATCTGACATCAGGATTAAATGTTCATGATATTCCATAAATGTCAGATTAAAGGTTAGTTACTGCAGATCCAGAGCATGGATCCTCATGGACTCCATTTTCTTCCCTCCTCTGCCCTTCCATCTAAACCCTAATCCTGAAGGAACTGTCTGTGATCCAGGGCCACCATGGCACTGCCTGCCCCCAAGAGCTGGACAAGAGCAGCAGCCCCCTCACCAGGTTCCTGTGTGGCTCCAAAGGTGAGCTAAGCCCTCAGGGTTGGCGTGTGTGCACCCTGCTAGGGGCTTTGCCCTAGAATACAACTTTGGTGGTCATATTTCATAGAGGCTCTTCAAGTTGTTAAATGCCTGCCTCTAAATCATGAAAGACTGAGCTTTACTTTGATTTGCGTGGGGGTAGTTTAAGTTTTATGGAGAAACTGTTTGGTAATGTGGCTGAGTTTCTGCATTTGAAGATGCTTTGATCAAATTTGGTGTTAGAAGAAAGCTGGAGATTTTCAGTAATAGATTTAGTGAACTAACAATCTTTTTCCTTGAACCTGAGGATTTGGCTTCCAATATCTCTTAAACAACTAGATGTTTTGCATTCACAAAATTTTTTTTCCTTTAGTCTTGAGGTAAAATGTTATTCTCTAGCCTTTAGAGAAACCCACCAGAAAGGGCTTTATTTGACCATCAAGGCTTAGGTGCATTTTAAAACAGGAACCACTAGGTGGCGATGGAGCGAGAGGGCACAAGGCAGCTAGCCCGGAGCCTCTCTTGGCAGACTCCTGCTTTGGAAGAGACAGCAGCACGTGCAGTGCTCTATGGTGGCCGAGAGACTGTTGCTGCTCCCTTAGACCTGAATCCCGAAACTCCCCAGGAAGGTGCAGCCACAGTGGTTCCAGTAGTCGGAACCCAGAGAAGGGCGCCAGGCAGTCGGCACCTAGTGAAGGAGCAGTTCCCCAAGAAGGATATAGATAAGAAAGTGTAAGAGGCGGCCAGGGGGCAGAAGCTGGGGTCTCCCAGGGATGCTGGGGGTTCCAGGTGAGGGACAGTTACTAAGAGAGCAAAGAAAGAAGATCCAGGATGCTATTTTAAGTCCTCTGAGGTCCCTGAACTAAGACAGAGAAAGTAGGATGGACCAAGCACTGTCGGAAAGGGCGTCCTGGGCCAAGTTGCCCTCTCCTGAAGCCCTGCTGACTCCAATCACTGAACTTTTTACCTGGTAGGAGAGAAAGTTTGTTGGCTCAAGGTTACCAGCTAGAAAGTGGCCTCATGGGCCACTAGGTGGCAGAATCAGAGTCCAAACCACTACTCTGGGTCCTGTCTTTCAGAGCTTAGTTATTAAACTGTAGACACTTATTATTTTTCAGTTTTCTTTAAATTGGATCCATTTGTCTCAACGAACATGAGATAGTACTGAGGCCAGGTTGTGCACTAAAGATTCGTATTTGTTGAATTCAGTATTTGCTGCTTGGTGTCTTGGAGAATAAACAAATCAGCCATGGTTGCAGCAAACACAACAACAAGCAGAGACAGTACCAGCGCAGTTATTAATGAATAAGTCACACAGACCAGGCCTTTTTCAAAGTGCATGTTAGATGGACAGGGTGGGCTGATAGAAGTGAAGCAGGGGCCTTAGGTTATGTGAATATTGCATGGAGTGTCAGATCATTGAAGTGTTTCAGGACAGCATTTGGTCTGGGAGGCCATGGCAGGGATCCAGACTGCAGATGATGGAGGGCTAAGGATGGATATAGGGACATGGGAGAGAAGTGGACTCACAGAGGCTTAGGGTATAAGATGGAACAGGGGATAGAGATGGAGATGAGAGAGACATGAGACTGACGCAATCATGTGTGGTTGGCATTTGTTACAACAGATATCTTACCAGGGTGACCTCCCAGCTGTCCTCAGTACCCACCCCTCCCAGTACTGCACACCCACCCTATACACATAACATCCTTTCACAGCAGCCCAGGGATGCTGTTAGGATGCAGATGAGGTCAAGTGTGATGATACAAGCCTATGGACCCAGCACTCAGGCCAAGGCAGGAGGATCAGAAGTTTGAGGCTCCCTGGAGCCACATAATGAGAGCCTTCATTTCAAAACAAAACTAGATCTATGTCACCTGGATCTTCCAGTAGCTCTCTATTACACTGACAATTAATTCTCTCCTGATTCCCAAGCCTTGCTCTCTGTGTCCCATTGTGCTGCTTGCATTGGTTTCTTGATGCATGTGTGGGCCCTAGGATCTGTCTTCTGCTTCAAATGTTCATTCCTCTAGTTGCCTTTCCTACTTGGAATTCAGCTGGAAGGTCAGTTTTGCAGAGAATCCTTCTGCCGAGACTCCATTGTCCCCTCAGACTATCCCATTCCATGTCATTTTGATTCTGCACATCTTATATGAACATTGGGACATTGGTTCCAACCCCCAAGCACTCAAAAATAGTTTCTCAACTATGAGGAAGTTAAGGCCTTTATTTAAAGTGGCATGGTATCTCTAGATAATCTACTTGGTCTTTTAAATAGGTGTTTTATTGTGTTTTTGTTCGTTGGTTGGTTGGTGTTTTTAGAAAATAATGAAAGGGAGAAATTCTGTACATGTTCAATGTAGACCTTATATTGGTGGAATTCAGGTATAGCTGATAGGGTTGAAAGGCGCGTCTCTAGAGTCCAGGGAGCCTGAAGGGGTGTGGCCAGCCCCATTAAAAAGGGGCTGCTGGGATCTTAAACGGCCTGTTTGGTTCCTGCCTTCTTAGAGATTAGATCACCATCCATTGTCTAGATAATCCTATCTTCAAGAGTCATCCTAAGGTTTAACTTGTATCCATGAGTGTTAAAATACCCTCTAATAAATATTAATCCTATATTAATATATTTCAAATAAGATTTACTGCAATAGCTGGAGTCCATGGGTGGGCACCTAGCCCATTCTGTGTAGAAGGCAGGTAGAGAGTTCAGCCCTGGGAGTCTGTGCTCCTGTGTGTGGGCAGGATGCTGTTCTGCTCTCCTAGCTAAGCCACTGCTCTGCGTGGTATATGAGTGATTTAAAAAAATTAGATTATTAAATTTACTTTAATCTAAAAAATCAGCTGGTAATCTCAAAATATTTTACATTGATATAGATTTTAGTTTATTAATACACACTTAAAGTTTACTAAACATACAAGTTACATAAAAAAATAGCTCTCAGATTTTACAGCAGTTCACTGCACACATTCCTGGTCCCTTCCTAGTACTGATCTCTCTCCTTACAGCACTCCAATGATCACAGTACAGCTTGACAAGGATGATGATGCGGATTATGCACGTCTGGTGAAAGGCAGAATTGAGAAAACCCTCCTGGGAGAGGTAAGAAATTCCTTTTGATGACAAGAAAATGTTGTCAAACTTCCTTTCATCAGTGTTGAGGATGCGGCACAGCAGCTGTCTGCAGCAGAGGCAATTGCCTTGGTGAAGAGTGTGTCTGTGCAGGCCTGGGATGGGAGGGGACATGAGAGTGGACCCTGTGTTTGCTCGTTTGCCATGGTAGATCTCAGAGAATACTGAGTTTATTATTCTTGTCAAGCTCCAGGTGCTGACAAAGCAGGGGGAACAATCAGTAGACAGAGAAGCGGTGCACATAATTTGGCTGGTCATTGTTGTTGGTCACCCCATTATCTGTCATGTCCTTCTGAGTTAACCCTGATGCAGGCAAGGCATGGTTATCATAAGAAACTATTTGCCTTCATGTGGGCATGATCTACATTTGTTGGTTTATTAACTCAGGATGTTAGGATGTTTGACCTCTGTATCCATCTTCATGTGCTGTAAAGGTGCCTGGTCCAGTACTTCCTTACTCCCCTGTGGGTTCTCAGCACAGTGCTTGGCTGGTTTGTAATGTTTTCAATGGAAAGTTTAACCAGAGCTCTCCTATTGGTATTTGTGCAGTTAGATAACTGGTGACTAATAGCCAAGTATTTGAAGATTAACTGAGGTGGGTAGGGATTGCAGACTTCTACCTTTCCTTACCCTTTATAACTTAATCTTCTATCAGCCCTTAAAACTCTGAAAGCCATTCCCAAGTAACACAGTTTGTGATTCTCACATTTATATGCATTGCTGTAGATATGTGATAGAGTAATTGCATAGCATGTACGAGATTTGGGTTTTATCTAGAATCCAGGAAAAAAGAAAACATTATATTCATTCTATGTTGGTTTCGGTCATGATCCCATCCCATTCTTCCCCTACTCATTCCCTCACATCTGTGCTCTGCCCCTGACACCTCCCCCCAAAAGAAAACAAAATATGAAAAACACAAACCCAAATTAAAAACAAACAAATCTTGAGAGGAAGCTGTAGTGTGGCCCAATGAGTCATGAAGTACATTTAGTCCATACATCTTTTCTTCTAAGGGTTCCAGGCCTCTGGCTTCTAATACTCTATCAATAATTGACCTTTACAGGGACTCTTTGGATATACTATTATATGTAGTATATATGTATCATGGAGATCCTGCAGCTTTGGATCCTCAGGCCTATGCCCTTCACATGCCCCAGCAGTTCATAAATAAAGATGTTACAGTGGGATAATGTAGTAGTGGGGTTTCTTGATCCCGGGTGGCCAGAGGCCCAGACCCACAGACCTGCAGCCCCAGACCCCTTAGTAGCCCGCCACCGCTCAGGCCCCCAGAAATGACTCAGATGCTTATATTAACTTTATGCTGTTTGTTCTATGGCTCAGACACATTGCTAGCTAGCTCTTACATCTTAAATCAACCCATTTCTATTAATCTGTCTGCCACACGGTCCATGGCTCACCTGTGCTCCTTACATGTTGCTCCTCTGGGCTTCAGCTTGGTCTCCCTCTGACTCCGCCCTTCCTTTCCTACCTATTCTGATTCCTCCTCCTACTTCTTCTATGGTGCCTGTCATGGCCCAAAACAGCTCCTTTATTTAAAGATTGATATTCACAGCATACAGAAAGGCATTTCCACATCAGGATAGCTCTTAGCGATGGTGCTGGCTGAGGTGGTAGCTGAATTGGCTAGCCTGCCAGCGTTCCTTCATCTTCACTAGCCAGGAAAGCTCTCCAGCACTGCCCCAGATGCAGCAGGCAGAAAGGAGAGAGATCAATTCTCCTGCTCTCAAGCCTTCCGATCTGGCTCACCCACATTGAGACCACAAAGGGCCAGCTCTACCGTCTTGCCCAGGTGAGGTACCTTGCCCACTCTCCCAATTGCTGCAGTTGGTGAGAGGCTGACCTAGCTCTTCTGTTCTCTGGCCCCAGAGGCCAACTCTCCCACCAGTTGCAGATGGCATGTGCTCACACAGGGCAGACATCTTTCCCTCACCCTTGACAACACAAGAGAGAAGAAGGTGGAGTCAGCTCTTCTGCTCTCACACCCTCAGGGCCAGCTCACCTGCACCACACCAACATGGTCAGTTCTACTGTACTGCTCGGTCCAGGTTCAGGACCCACAATCCAAGGCCTTCAGTTGGTGAGAACAGGTCCAGTTCTCCCTAGTGCTGCAGCCAGTGAAGGGCAGGGTTAACTCTGCATCCATAGACTGTCTTCAGTGGTAACAAAAGCCACTGAGATCTACACAGATCAAGAATTTGGCAGGTTCCAGGATCCAAACATTGCATTTGGCAACAACCTAGGCTAGAGGACACTGTGACCTCTATTCAATGCACAGATCTGTATGATCTAGTAGAAGAACAGTCCTTGGACACTAACATGGTCATAGGTGGCAGCCCAGACCTCTATTTACTCTGTGTGATCCTTGGTAGCAATGCAAGCCATTGACATCAATATAAACCCGGACTGTACTTAGAACATGTGATTATAGGCTGTAACCAGGGCCTGAATGCCACCATTTGTTGCATGACTGAAGGAAACTCAGAGCCAGATCTCAGGGAAAGGCTGAGATATCAAAGAGAGGAAACACCACAGTCAGATCTCACCCAGCTGTCTTCCAGGTTCCTCAGCCTCCCTGCTTGTGGCTATTATAGCCTTAATCTGTCTTTCTATGCCTGCCTTAACTACTCTGCCAGTTGTTTCACATGCAGGTTAAGATTAAAGGCATGGCACCACCACTGCCTCCCTGGGAGCCTGGAACTCCTTCTGTAAACTAAGATGACCTCATACTCAGATTTGCTGGGATTATGGGTGTAGGAAACCACTCCCAGACATTTCCTGTGGCTGAGATTCAAGGTGTGAGTTACCACTCTCTGATTCTCCTAGACTGACTGTGGGTAGATTTCTCTAATATTTCAGACTGGTTTTTATTAAATTTGAAACATATCCCCACATATTCCCTTTAGTGTCAAAATATTAAAAAGGTTGTAGCTAACATAATAAAAGCCATATGCAATTGGCAAAATAATTATACACAATATATACAAATAATAAACAATAAATGAGCAATGTCCAGTCCATTAACAATTGACAATTCAAAGAAAATATATCATTAATTATCCTATTTTGATGAGTTCAAAGGATTATACCTAATTCACTTTCTTCCAACTTGTATTACTAACTAAAAACTATTATTTTGATGTTCCTTAAACTTATACACTTTAACTTCAAAGTTTCTTTTATAAAACTGTCACTAGAAAACTATAACTATCTCATCTTCAACTAACTCAGAGACCCAAGAAGGAAATAATATTTACCCAAGTAAACAGGAAGAGCAAGCAACTTCCAAAAACTAGGAATCATGGAGATGACACCTATCTGCCTGGACAGTCACCCAAAGTTCCTTTATAAAGTTGGGGCATCCATCTTCAGCCTACAGGCCCAGAGTCTCTTTTCATTTCAGTGAAGCAGGAAATCTGCTCTGCCCATTCTGGTATAGTTCATCAGTTGCTTCTCCTTGTGTCCTGAAGAATATCTGACATTTTTCTCTGAAAAGCAGGAACCTGAAGGACCATCTCAGCTTGTTCTGTCAAAGTTCAGAGGCCACTTTCCTAAAGAACCCGCATGTCCAGTTTAAACAGCATATGGTCAAGCAGTCAATACAAGAACAGGTTCTCGTCCAGTGGCTAACCATTACCACAAAGAGAGTAGACTCCATATGGAGCTTCTTCGATGACCTTTTTTCTCTTGAAGTAGATTGGTGCTGACAGGAGCAGATCTGTCTCACTGTCCAGAAAAGTCTACATTCTTAAAATATTTTAAATGCTATATTCTATGGATCTCTGAAGTGTTTGAAGAAGACATGTTCATCTAAAATATATCTGTTAGATCTTGAAAACATATCTAATATGACTATGTTTGAATATAATGTCTAACTACTAACTTGATTACTTTATATTCTAATTAGTTGGTAATAAAAACTTTCACAGACTAGCAATTTGTATTACATTGTTAGATGAACTGAATAAGTATAATACCTTCAACAAGCATAGATATTTGTACAGTAACACAATTAATCTCAATCTACACCATTTGTATACAATATACAAAAATCCAATCCAATATTTAAATAAAAATATTTAAAGCTAGTAAATCCTTTTAAAAGAAGATTCAATAATCTATCCTTATATCGTATATATCTGTATCCCCTTTTCTGTTTTTTTAACACAAATCTTGAATCTAATCATTCTTGTTTAACTTTTTTCTAACCATAACCATTAACAATTTTTAACCAATTAACCTAAACAATGACAATCATAGATAACCCATTGAAGGACCAAAATCCACCTATCCTACCTCTTGGGAATGTGGGCACTGTGTTCTTAAATTTACTTCCTGCTGTCTGGGAATGATTGTATCTTTTGGGGATCCTGAAAAGAAAAGTTTTGTTAATTGTCAAGTCCTGAAATAAGTAACTATATCACTTGTTGTCCATTCACTGCATAACAGGAAAGTGCACAGCTTGTCTCAAGTGTTGACTATAGTAGTCTGTGAAGGTGGTTCATCTCAGCGAGCTACCTTGAAATTGTCCTGAGCAGTTTGTAGTCCAAATCTGATCTTTGATTAGTGTTTGTCAGCCCCAATGGCTTTGTCAGAGTTCATGTGAAACCATCATTGTGAGGCCCCATCTTCCTTTTGGATACTTCAAGTTCACAATTAGGCATTGTCCTGGATCACTACAGAAAACTGATAAGAGACTAAAACCCAGCACAATGTACAGGAAGCTAAATATATAACTATTTATTCAGCATAGGATTAGTAACAATAGAAAAGTCCCTTATTTTTAGTTATTCTTCTGTCCCATATCAGGTGGCTCTTCTGATATGATACAGAGATTTAGTATTTTCCTTTAACAAGTATGCTTGTGTTTAGAGAAGGAGAGAGCCACACTCCAACTCTAAGGCCAGCTTTAAATTATAATTAAACTGGGATTTCAACTTACAAAAAATATATAGAGGTTAAACAATGAGGTTTTACCCTATGGAACATACTGTATGAACAGGTCTGATATTCCTTTGCTTGTAAACTTTTCTGGATAGCCTCCCTTCTGCTTTAGACGTCTAGATGGGACACCTTTCTACAATTTCTTTGGTGTGTTGCCAAGTGATAGAGGAATCTCTTTTTTTTAATCCTTTGTTATTTATGTGATGCTTTTTATGAAACTCTAAAGCCTCTAGCACATTTCCTATTAATAATTTATCAAATTCATCATTACCTTGTGCCCACATGGGGTCAAATGTCTGTTATATGGAAGGGATCATTTCTAGTTCTGATTACTTCTTGTAACAGAATAAATAATGAAGTTAATTCTGACTCATTATTAATAAAATCAGCCATTTGAATGTGTAGAACAACTCTTTCTGCAAACTGAGAGTCAGAGACTATGTTCAGAGGTTTGGTGAAATCCATTAATACCATCATGATAGCATATAATTCTGACTTTTGAACAGAATTATAAGGGCTTTGAGCCACTTTACTTATATATTCTGATTTGTAATCTGCCTTTCCTGATTTGTTTGCATGGGTATAAAATGTAGGGGCTCCAGAAATTGGTTTATCTCGTATAATACGAGGAAGAATCCAATTAGTTTTCTTTAGAAATTCAATTCTTTTGCTTTGAGGATATTTATTGTTAATATCTTCTAAAAATCACTGCAGGCTCTCTGCCAAGGTTCACTTTCTACCCATAATTGTCAATTTCTTCATTAGTTAGAGGTACAACAATTTCTACTGGGTTCATTCCTGTCAATTGACGAAGTCTTAATTTTTCTTTAAAAATCAATTCAGAAATCTTTTCCACATACGTCTTTAATTTCTTACTTGGTTTATGTGGAAGAAATATCCATTCCAGTATAACATTTTCCCTTTGCATTAAAATTCCTGTAGGATAATGCTTAGAGAGCAAGATAATTAGAATTCAACTAAGGTCTGGATCCACATGATTCACATATGCATTCTGTAATTTCTTTTCCACCAAAGCCAGTTCTTTCTCAATTTCAGGTAACAACTCTCTTGCACTATTTCAGTCCTTGTCACCACTTATGGTTTTGAACAAATTATCCAGTTCAACATTTTTTATTCCAATAGTGGGTTGTAAATTGGCAATGTCTCCTAGTAACCTTTGAAAAATCACTAAGTGTCTTCAATCCTTTTCTCCTGATTTATACCTTTTGGAGTCTAATTTTTTGTTGGCCTATTTTGTAACAAATAATTAATGGAATCCCCTCTTTGTATTTTTTTTTCTGGGACAATTTGTAATCCCCAAGCAGGCAATTTTTTTCAATTCTTCAAACATTTTTCCTAAGGTATCATTATTTGAATCAGCCAACAAGATGCCATCCATGTAATGATAAATTATAGATTGTGGAAATTTGTTACGTATTTGTTCTACTGGCTTTTGTACAAAATACTGGCACAGGATGAGGCTATTCAGCATTCCTTGAGGGAGGACCCACCACTGGCATCTCTTACAGGCCAAATATTATTATAAGTGGGCACTGTAAAACTGAATTTTTCTTTGTCTTTTTCTTGTAAAGTATTATAAAGAAACAGTCTTTTAAATCAATAACTATAATGGGCCATTCTGTAGGTAACAGAGAAGGCAAAGGAATCCCAGACTATAGAGGGCCCATTGGATGGATTACCTTGTTTATTGCTCTTAGGTCTGTTACCATTCTCTACTTTACAGATTTCTTCTTAATAACAAATATAGGAGAATTCCAAGGGCTGTTGATTCTTCTATATGTTGAGCATTTAACTGCTCCTGTACCAGCTGCTCTAAGGCCTGCAATAATTCTTTTGTTAAAGGCCATTGATGAACCCATATAGCTTTCTCTGTTAGCCATTTTAAACATAGTGCTGTGGGTGTGTTTGAAAGATCAGAAAGATCAGCAACTGTTGTGTCTTGTTTCTGTATAACCTGAATGGTTTGTGGCTCTTTCTCATAATACTTTCTAATGTTTCTCATGAAAACATGTGTTTTTTCATTTTATTTCAGGGTTTGGAAATGTTAATCTGTATATTCCACTGTTATAGTAAATCACATTTCCATAAATTTATAGCAATTTTAGCAACATATGGCTTTTTTATTCCTCTCTGTCTTTCTGGTCCTATACACTCAAGCCACCCTGAACCCTGTTTTATCTGGGATAATGACCTATTCCCAACAACTGAACATTTACCTCCTGAAGGGGCCAACTTGGATGCCATGACACTGGTGAAATTATTGCTATATCTGCCCCTGTGTCCAATAAACCTTCAATAATAACATCCTTTATTTGTACTTTTAATTTTGCCCTTTGCTCATTGATAAAAGCTTGCAAAATATTCACTTTATAATTTTTTCCCAAGTTCTTTTCCTTTTTCTATAGATTTTCTATCATTCAGTGTAGTATGTCTTCTTAAAATAGGTTTTAATTTCTTTAATTGTTCTGGGAAGGTGGTTCCTCCAGAATGGCAGGGTAAGATTGGACTGGATTTGATATGGGGCCTTTGAAATCTCCCTTGGGGTGTTTCCTGAAGGCAGAAAGTTACCTTGTCTGTTCCTTGTTGATCTGCATTCATTAGTCCAATGTCTCCCTTTTCCATACCTTCTGCATACTCCAGAAGGGAGGGGCATTCTCCTGGGATTATTCCTAACAAAAGCACTGTTTCTGGGATTGCCTTGTTTACAATCTCTTTTTATGTGACCTTGTCTTCCACAATTATAACATTTGACATTTTGAATTTTTCTTATACCTCTAGAAATAAGCTCTCCTACCCAGTTATCATCACTGTCATAAGACTCTAGATTAATTGTCTCACGAATCCAATCCTCCAAAGGTGCTGACCTTGCTTTTAAAGGTCTAAGTATTTTTCTACATTGTGCATTAGCATTCTCAAAAGCCAGTGATTCAATTATTATTCTCCTGGCTTCTGAGTCTGATACCTGAGGGGCTGGCTTGAAAACAAAGAACTGGGCAGCTGAATGGTATTTACCTTCTCATGAATAGTTGGAATATGACCCACATGTGATGTGGGAATGTCTTTCTGTATGCTGTGAATATCAATCTTTAAATAAAGGAGCTGTTTTTGCCCATGACAAGCACCATAGAAAAAGTATGAGGGGAAATCACAGCATAGGTAGGAGAAGCAGGGTGGAGTCAGACAGATCCAGCCAGCCGCCCAAGAAGAAACATGTAAGAAACACAGGTGAGCCATGGGCCACATGGCAGACAGTTTAATGGAAATGGGTTGAGTTAAGATGTAAGAGCTAGCTAGCAATGTGCCTGAGCCATAGGACAAACAGCATAAACTTAATATAAGCATCTGAGTCATTTTGGGGGCCTAAGCAGCAGTAGGAGGCTAAGGGGTCTGAGGCTGCAGGTCTGTGGGTCTGGACCTCTGGCGCCTGTGGTCAGAAAATCTTATTGTAACACACATGAACTGGCATAGCTTCTTCATCAATCCAGAGGTTGGGAACAGGTGAGATGACTGACAGACTGAATGTGTACCTGCTGGTGCATCTCCTCAGGGGACTTTATTCCAAAACAGACATGGCATTTGCTGTGGAAACAAACTTGGAAATAAGTACATCAAAGCCCTGGGTCCAGGCACACACATGGAACCCACTAACACTAACCTGCTCTTCTGACTCTCTGGACAGGCTAGTTCCACCAGACCCAAATACATTTTAACTTCTTAAGGTCCTCTTCCAAAACAACCCTTTATCCTATGGGAAACTTTCTATTTCCCTCACGAGATGCAATTGCCCACCTTATTCTGGGTCACAACCTTCCTCATTTTCTTTTCATTGCATGATCCTCCTGACTAGCTCCTTTGTTATATTGATGTCTGAACAATCTCTCTAGTTCAGCCACTTCTAGTCAGCTGGGCATAGCCACTTGCAACTCAGTGTGTCTCAAATATTAGGTCTTTATTGAAGATATACAGGCTTTCTCTCTTTATTTGCTAAAAACCATCAAAGCAACAAACAAAGAAAAACAGGCAAACCAACAAATTACAAGGCCAAATAGATTATATATAGATAACTGTGCCACTCTGCATAAAGGACTTCAGATCCTCATAGTTGAGAATCTGTTTATGAGTGCTGGAGTGGGGGCTGATCCAGTGGAGTGATGACTATTCAAAAAGATGTAGAGAATCAAAATGACATGGAAGGGCATAGTCTGCGGGGACAATAGGGTCTCTGCAGAAGGCTTCTCTGCAAAACTGACTTAGGAACCTACACATGAGGCAATTAGAAGAATGAACATCTGAAGCAGAGGACGGATCCCTGGACAAACACAAACTGGATATTGTCAAACAACCAGAGACAAGCAGCACAATGGGGCACAGCCAGCTAGCTGAGGGCACAAGGACTTGTTCATTACGCATGCTCCCGTTATCTCCTCTGCTTGTCCTGCCCTTGCCACAACTATAGCTGATTTGTCTGCTCTCCACTAGACCAAGCAGCAAATGCTGCATTCATGCGGAATCTTTAGTGCACAACACTGACCTCAGTACTCTCATGTTCATTAAAAAATAAATGGATTTGCCTTGAAAGAAAGGAACAAAGAAAAAAGCCTGAAAACTCGTTAAGAGGGTCTATGATTTACTAATTAAACTGTGAAGCAGGGGGCCCCGAATAGCAGCCTGGTTCTGAAACTGCTTGGTCCATCCCACTTTCTCTGCCATAGTTTAGGGAATCTTAAGAGCTTGAATCACATCCTGGATGTTCTTTCTTTGCTCTCTTAACAACTGTCCCTTACCTGGATCCCTCAGGGAATCTACACCCCAGTCTCTACCCACAGGCTATGTCTTACATTTTCTTAGCTACATCCATCTCATGGAACTACTCCTTCACCATGGTGTCGGGTGCCCAGGCACCTTTACTTTAGTGACATCCCTTCCTGTTTGCAGACACTTAAGGGACATTATGAAAATTTTGCTGGAAGAAGATATTAAGGGCAAAGGAAGAGAGACTTGTTCACAGCTAACCATAAACGGTAGTGGAATTGACCACAGACATCAGGGGAAGAAAGCTGAGAAAGCAGAGTTTCCCCTACTGTCACAGCAATGTCAATGTCCCCTCCCTTAGGGTCTCTGTCCTGTCAGAAAACATCAGAAGGGTGTTTGTGCCTAGGAGTGATCCAAATCTCCCTCCCCTCTCTGTGAGAGATAAACCTTCCAGACTCTCCAAAGCCTTTGTGGCTCACTCTCTAACAGCATCCTGGCAGCCACCCTTTTCTCATTCAGTCTGTCCTGAATTGGAAAGACCTTGCCTCTCCGACATCATTTGGCCATGAATATCCATGTCACTAGATAATTCAGTGTTTAGTCTTGCCTGATTTTGTAATCTACTTCCAAAATTTTTATTACATTTTTTTATTTGTGTGTATATATATGTGATTAGGTACACTTGTGCACATCATGTGTGAACCAGAGGACAACCTGCAGGAGCTGGTTCTCTCCTCCCACGATGTCCATCCCAGGAGTCAGACTCTGGTTGCCAAGCTTGGCAGCAAGTGCCTTCTGCACTGAAGCACTTCATCAACTTCTGGTTTTGAAATACTATGTCAGTACCTTTTCTTCTGTGGTTAGATTGTGTGTGTGTGTGTGTGTGTGTGTGTGTGTGTGTGTGTGTGTGTGTGTGTGTGTGTGTGTGTGTGTGTGTGTGTAGCATGTTTTTCTTTGTGGTCCTGTTCAGGATTGAACCTAGGGACTCATACTCAAACCTTTTACTGCTTGTAAAATCATCCATTCCTTCCGCCTTCCTTTCCCCCCCTCTTTTCCCTTCACTTAATTTTTTTAGACAGGGTCTCAAGCCTCTCATGCCAGCCTCAGACTCCTGATCTTCCAACTTCCATGTCCTGAGTGCTGGATTACAGATGAGCAACCACATCTGGACAGCTTTGATTAAGTTTGAGACATTTATCTCACTAAGATGTTCAAGCTGGCTATGAACTTGCTGTGGTTACACACACACACACACACACACACACACATGCGTGTGCACACATACACACGTGCACACACACATATACAAGCTATTCATCACCACACATACACACCCCTATACACTACCCATCATCATCACACACATGCACACACACACACACACACATGCGTGTGCACACATACACACGTGCACACACACATATACAAGCTATTCATCACCACACATACACACCCCTATACACTACCCATCATCATCACACACATGCACACACACACACACACACACACACACACACACACACACACATGAAGATCAGAGGACAGTTTGTAGAAGGTCTGTTCTCTCTTTTGCCTTGTGGGTCTCAGGGAGAAATCAACTCTGTAGCTTGTCATCAAGTACCTTTACTCACTGAGCCATTTACCAGCAAATCTCCTCAATCAGTTTGTACTGAGAAAGGCTAATAAAAATAAAATGCCAGTAGAAGAAGCCAGGTTAGTCTACCCATCTGGTAGCATATACCAAGCAGCCAATTTACTATGCTGAGAATACACAGGTGAATAAGGCATGGCTGTCCCCTAGTACCTTCCAGGCACTAAAATGGACAAGGAGACCAATCAATACAGTGGTAACTTGTTTGTGTGGCTTAAACCAATTCTCATCTAATCCCAGTGTCTGCAGATGGCTCTTTCTGTGTCAGGGTCAGCTCAGAAAGAGAAAGTAGCACATGAAAGAGAGTAGCAAAGCCTCTCTTATGTTTCTATGACTGCTGAGCTTCTAGAGCCTGGGTTTGTGAGCACCTGTGTGTGGACCCACAGGATTACATTCTCCATAGCTGAAACTCTCTGATCACCTGTAGTAAACTGTCACCTGGAAGAAACCCTTCTTCAATATACTCTGACATATGCCATGGCAAGGGGCAGCTTCAACTGTTCTCAAATGCCCCCCACTTGCACAGGCATGCTCTGCACCTGAAGCATGTGTCCTTTGCTGCAGGCTCCATGCACTATGCCTGCTCTGGTGCTTCCTCCCAACACTGCTTGGGTGGAGATCTCTCTTGCTCTCAATGATTTGTTATCCACACTTTGACCCCTGGAAAGTCATCTCAGTTTTGCATAAAACATGTTCCTCATCTACTTTGTCATCCTAGGTGGGAGGTGTCATAACTTCTTCAACCTTGACAATAAGTGAAACTGGGGTTCCATCCTGAACCCACAGAGATCACTGGGGACACCAGAGCCCTGCACAGATGTCTGGAAGCCTTAGACTATTAGCATGCTTAACTAATACCCTGTCTCTACTGTCTCCAGTCACTTCTCTTTTTGGCCAGACGTAACTCAGTTCATCCAGTACAGCACATTGGGCTGGAAGGTCAAAGTCAACTGCAGAGGCTATAGAGATGACTCAGAGGTTAAGAGTATTTGGTGATCTCTCACATGGACTGTAACAGTCATCTATAGAGTGATCTGTTGCCCTCTTCAGTCCACTTCAGGAACTGCACCCATGTGATGCAGAGACATACATCAGAGAAAACACCCATTCATATAAAATAAAAATAATCTAAAAAGAAAAAAGTATGTCAAATGCACAGTCAAGGTCAACAGCATCTACAAAAAGCTACTTCCCTACGTGCCTTGGAAAGTCATTGCATTGCATTTATTGTATGGTTATCAATGATGCTATATTGCCAAAACAAACAAACACACAAACAACAAAACAAAACAAACAAAAAACCCCAGAGGCAGATAGCTCTGGGTTTCCTGATTTCTTTGACATGACCATAATGCTTGATTTCTTGAGAGGCAGTAGAGCAATAAAGGTATATTTCTCAATAATTTGGTTTGCATGAACACTCCTTGAAAGTGTGTCTATAGAGTCTCATATTTCAGTGTAGATACTGTATGGATACTGATTTTATCATAAAAGTGTGTATCCAGAGAGAAATTCAGGCTATCCATAACCAACACATAAATAACCTGACGAGCTGGGATCTCACTATACAGCACGGTCTTCCTGGAAGTTGCAGAGACTCATCTCTGCCGGTGAGTTCTAAGGTTTCAAGAGTGTGACACCACAGCAGATAAAAGAAATGAGTATTAAGTATGAAGAGTTTGAAATCACTTTTTATTTTATTAATAAACAACACGTTTTTCTCAAAATGGGCTTTAAAGAAAGCTGCCAATATAAACCGCCTTATCAAATTATAAAATAGCAGAACAGGAACAAATAACATCAAAAACCAAAACAAAAACAACCAAACATAAAAACTTAAACAAAAGTTAAACTATAAAACAGTCTCTCACTGCAGACTGGGAGGCACAGACCAGGAGACTGTGGCCTTGAATAGGTGAGAGCAAGGAAGTCATTGATTCTAACAGCTTTTTCAAGATGAGCACAGCCATGACTCTTTGTGACTTTATATGCCGTATTCTCACCAAGGTCACAGATGAGACATGGACCAAAGATTGTTGAATTAACTTGAGTCATCTCTACTAAAGTATTCTTTATGGTCTATCAAGACAAGCACTAATATACACTCTTGACACATCCTGAATGCCCAGGTACTCTAGATATGCTTGAGCACTTTTCTGAAGCTCTTCCCTGTACGTTCTTGGAAAGAATAAAATACCAAACATCTCCATGTGCAAACACACCTTAATAGTCTACTTGGGCCAAGGCTTTCCTCAGCTGCAATATTTCCAATCCTAAGGAGGTAAATGCTCTGAAAGTTCATCTTCCTAACATACACCAATACTTCTGTAGCATACAATTTCCAGCAGCCCGAGTCTCCCTGGTGTTTTGCCCATGAACCCCACAGCTTTTTCATTTTACTAAGGCATCCTGCACATTGTCATGCATGACTAGATACAGTGTTACTTCCTCAGCTCTGCACTGCCTGCTGAGCCTCATACATTAATGCTTTGTTTATTCACACAAGTTCTACATTTTTGTTCATGGCAACTCCTGCTCTGTGTGTTATGAACATACACCTTCAAAGGTAATATCAATTTCCATAATTAGCAAACATGCTTATTTGCAGACCTCTTCACCCCAAGATTATATCATTTGCAGTTACCTTTGGGGTTAAGATATATCTTCTAATTGATTATGATTCACTCTGATGGGAATTAGGGCTTCATAATGAATATTTTTTAGGGTCATGGGGAATCTTCTTTCTGCAAATTTCAAATGTTGGATTTTTCCTGAAAACTCAAGCTTATTGATAAGGTTATGATATATTTATGCCATCTTAGGGTCATGCCTGAGTCTCATCATCTGTAAGCACAACACAGCAATAAGTTCAGGCCATGTTCCCTGCACCTCATGTTTGCTCTACTATCTGCTATTCTACTGTGTAATGATGCAAGGTGATACATTACCATATATCCTTCCTTTATAACAAAAAGATCTCATCATAAACCAGAGGATTTGAATTCCATGCAGCACTGGATATAGAGCATCATGCTGCCTCTGGATAATTTTGGGTTAGTACATTATGCATACATGCCTTTCAGCTGATGTTCATGTGATCGTGATCCATAAATACCTGACACTGCTCTTTAGCATCAAAACATTATCAAAATTTTACCAGCCAGATGAGTGCTAACCCTTACTAGTAATAAGTCCTGTGCTTATTCATAGAGCACTCTTTGAGACACTAAGGGATGTTTTCTGATGAATCACGGTCCTCTGCTGACATAATATACACAGACTTAACTAGCTGACCCACACAGATAAATAAGTTCTACAACAGGTTGATCTTGCAACCTTTTGGCAACTATTGGACTTTTTCTGTCAACATTTGCCTGTGTGATTATTCAAAACCCAACATACCCACAGGGATCATATGCTGTCCACTTGTAATCTTAGAATTTGTGAAGGGGAAGCAGAATGATCTAAAGTAAACCTGCAAAGCCAGTGCTAGAATAGCTTGGGAGTTATCAGACTGTCGTAACACACAAAACAGAAACATACCCTACCTCCAAGGCCTCACCCACCAGTCCTTTCTATTGAAAAGAACTTAACATTCTCCATTCCAGTTTTTCATCTTAGGGATATGGAAGGGAAGGTGAAGTGATCTTTCTAATGTAAGGACATTGCTTTTACCTTTCCTTCGGTCCACACAGAGATCAGATGAAAGTGGGTATGACCGTTTAAACTACTGAGTAATACCCAGTGCTGCTACATAGTACTGTGCCTTTCCCTGAGTGCTGCTGTTCCACCAGGGCATGTCAGGATCTGAGGCCAAAACCCACTGATCCCTCTAAGAGCTAGATAGAAGTCATCAGAGATACTCTACCTCTTTGGCTAGAGATGAAATCAAACTGACCCATTCCAGTTCTGGTGGGATATTTAACTATAGCTGATACCCCTTACCCCACACTTCAGAATTCAGAACGGGGTGGAGTTCAGGCCCCTACATCTCTGATGAGAACCTTGGTCACCTGCCCAAGGCTAGAATTGTTATACGACTGGATATAGTATACAACCCATTGCTGTCAGTAAGAAGTGACCCTGAACAGGATCATTGGCAAAAGTAGACTTTAGGAGAAACATCCCCTTTCTTCTTCAGGACTGTTAATGATGTTGGGAGCCACAGGCTACATAGCCCATCAAAAGTGACTCATATTACTAGGAAAGTAGACGTTTTTGTTTTATTTGCTTCTAAGGCAGTTAAATTCAAATAGCCAGTGCCTATCCAGGCACTAGGCAGTCCACACTGAACTTACATCCTAGGTGCTTCTCCAGTAATGCTATGAAGCTTATTTTCTTGGTTCCACTGTTTCCAATTTCAATGTAAACTAATGACAATCACTGTATCAGACAGAAAAAAATAAATAACAGTTATGTATTTACATGAGTACATAAGGAGCTAAATCGAGCATGCCCAAGGAGTGGAAAGTCATGACTGTGTTCTGATATATGTGGTCCTAGACCTGCAAGACGTGATGTTTTCTGTGAGATGCTTCATGGACAGAGTGAGTTAGAATGGGCACAGCAGTATGGGGCCAACAGGACAGGCAACAAGCAGATTCCCAGTTCCCCATCTAAGGAGGATCTGTTGAAGCTATGAGCCTTCTCTATCAGTGGGCACTGGCTAAGGTCCTGGAGGTTTCTGTCCAAGGAATACAGGATTATTCTATTCTACAGTTGTCAGGAAAGGAGCCTAGGACAGAAGTGATGACCTTCTGTCATTAACATTGTCCTTGTGTCTGACAGCTTTACTCTGTCTTGTGCATGGGCTAATCCCAATTTGAAGCCTCTTCACATTTCCTTCCCCTCACTTTGATGTTATTTTGAAGACAGGGTCTCATTGTGTGTCCTTGATTGGGCTGGATCTTGCCATGTCAAACAGGAGAGCCTTGAACTCACAGATATCTGCTTGCCTCTGCCTCCTGCATGCTGGAATTGAAGGTATGCATCACCAGGTCTGGATAGATATTCTGTCCTCTCCACATTTTCTGGGCTACTGGGCTTTTAAAATGATGTGCCATGCCTCACTAGGAGGTGGGACCACAGCCAACCCTGCTGCTATGGTGTCTCTTCCACTGTCCACTCTCTGTCAACTCTGGATGACATGTAGTGTGACCAAATATAGCTTCAGAGTCTAAAAGGTCCACACTGGCTCAGGGTTTGTATTTTCTTTTAGCTCAAAACTGTCTGCATTTCAAAGCAGCTCACATAATGGGAAAAGGGAAGCAGGATGTCTTAATTAGGCTCTGGTGTCAAAAGATCCATTCCTTCTGTAAGCCATAAACCTTCGACACTGCAAAATTGCTACATATGGGGTCTTTCTGCCCAAAGCAATAGCATCAAAGTGATGGTCACCTGTATTCTCAAAAGAAGCCAGTATCATCATACACTCCTTTTTCTTAGCCAGGCCAACCCTGCTACTACACAGGGCTTAACTCAGGGAAGATGTTCAGATGAGACTCAAGCTACTCCAGAAAGTCAACATCAAAACAGAAGACAATATTCCAACATCAGAACCAATAAACAGCAGCAAAGAATCTGTTCATGTCACCACTGAAGGCAGATGGCTTTCAGTGCAGCTTTATAGCCACTGAGGCCATTATCATCCCAAGAACAAAAAAAAACCTTTCAATTGTACCTAGACACTGGGCCCAGAACCTGAGTTTTAAAAAGGAGGTTGCTGTGGGGATTTAATAAAAGATTCAAAAGTTTCGGAGGTATTAGAGAGATCTACCCACAGTCAGTCTAGGAGGATAAGAGAGTGGTGATTCAGACCATTAATCCCAGCACAGGGAGTATACTGGGAGTGGTAACCTATGTCCTTAATCCAAACTGAGTTTGAGGTCATTTTAGTTTATAGAAAGAGTTCCAGGCTCTCAGTGGTGGGGCCATGCCTTACCTGATCGAAGAGAGTGTTTAAGGTAGGAGTAGAAAGAGAGAGGGAGAGAAGAAGCCAGGGGAATCCAGGCTGAGGAAGCTGGAAGACAGCTGGGTAAGATCTGACTGTGGTGTTTGCTCTCTCCAATATCTCTGCCTTTCCCAGAGACCTAGCCCTTTATTTTAGTTTCCTTTATTCGTGCAACAGGTTGCTTCTACTTTTCTAAGGTCAATGATCTAATAGTAGATGTAATTTAAATAATTTCACTGAAGGAAATGTGGAAACATACACAAGACCCACACAGGACTAGTGTTTTCAACATCTTCTCATATAGTGGAAGGATTCATAGCCTCACCTGAGAATTTATGGCCAGGTAGTGGTTGTTGGGGGTGGGGACTGACATCTTTTACAGTGGTGTAAACACTGGTGAGGTGTCCATGTTATACTAAATAACCCCCTGTTCCTGACCTTTTAAGCAACAGGAGGAAGTGTTGAGTGAATCAAGAGGGGGTAAATAAAGTTGATTGCAACTAGAACCACATCACATACATACATAAACATATCATAGTTAAATCTTATTTTACTCAATAAAATGATGATAAAAAGCATTGACAAAAGAAAGGTCAATGGATCATGAGGAACAATCCCCAAGGCTGACCTGTGATCTGCACACAAGTGGATCACCCAGATGATCACACAACCACATGAAATACAAAAAAAATATATTTTAAATAAACCTGTGCAACAGTCTTTTGGTGGAGGAGTTCCCATCAGAAGCCCCAACTTTTACTACAAAGCTAGATTCAAGAAACCTAAGATCTCAACTGGATGCCAGAGCTTATGTTCTAATGAAATGGATGAGTCCATTCTATTTGATGATTTGGGAAAGGCTGTATCCCAATTTCAGAGCAATAGGTGGTGAGAGCTTCTAAAGCAGCACCAGGCACATTGTCTAAAGCCAGTATTCCTGGTGACACATATGGCAGTGTCCACGCTCAACATTCTGTGTCAGTGGTGGCCTCTGAAATATTATTTAGCTCTGGAATATGATGCATTTCTTTCTACTGCTGCCTTCAAATCCTGCCTCTTTGACCATCAGAGAAATTCAAATCCTAATAAACAGACTTTGCTTTGCAAGTAGCTGGAGGCTTCTAGCTTTGTTTACATTGAAGACCCCACAGAAGTCTTCCTTGTGTCTGCCAATTTTAAGTAGATTTTTCCTTTCTCATGATGCATGGAGTAAGCCACATGGTCTAGAACAGTTCATGTCTAAATTCACATGGATCCTTCAGACACCCCACTCTTTCTGATAGGTACCCTAAGTTTGCTTCATTCTCTCTTCTTTACAGATAACCCATTTTCTGCCTTCTGGAACCTTTTCCACCATAGTTACTACCAGGTATAATGTAATTATTTGAATTTTCAATCTTCAGTTACACAGATACACTAGGTTATTTCATAACTGGGTTTCTATCTTCTCCCTGCAAGAAACCAGAGACAGGTTTTTAGTCCTATATTAGTCGTCCATTGCTATAACAAGGAAACTAAAAGTCTTCATGCGAGATCGGCTGCTGACTCATGTGACTAATGCTTATTGTCACATCTTCCTTTCCCTCTCTAAGGGGCCATTTGATCAAGAGTGTTAGTAAAATGGGAATACTACATGATGGCTGCTCTCGGTGGTCAATATGACCTGGGATTAACTAACACCTCAGTATAGAGGACACACCTGTGCCAGATTTCTGCTTAATTTGAAGTAGGAAGATTGACTACTACTCTGGAACTTTGAGGTAGGAAGTCACACCTTTAATTGAGATCTTTAATGGAGATTTAATCTGCACACTCCTTCTGTTGGAAGCCTACATGAGGACAGGAAAAGGAAGTTCTTACTATTTCTCCCTGTGTGGACTTGCCTTGTTAGCAATCCGTTTCTTCACTGGAAATTAAATCCTACTCCTTTAAGATTCCAGCACATACTGAAAACAAAATAAGATATCCATGTTGTAGAGTGAGCAACTACTGGATTGTTGGGCTTTTCATTCATAGCCAGCCTTTGTTGGATTAGCAAGAGCCCAAGGTCTAAGTTGTTTGAATGAATTGCTTTTCAATAGAGAGAGATTTTTTTTATAACTCCAGTTACTTACTATAGAGAGTCATGACTAATACACCAGGCATGTAGAGAGGACATTCTAGAGCAGTTTGTGCCTCATAACAGTCTCAGATCACTTACAAATTCTTAATGGCCACCTTCCCTGAACCTTGACCTTCCCTAGGAGCTTAACAACTTCAGAGAACTCAGCCCTCCTCCTCCTCCTCATCTTCCTGACCTAATTCTTTGGCATGCTTTATTTCTCATACTGTTGGGTATGGATGTTTATGATGGGACCAATTTAGGCAGTGTTTGGAAACTCAACCATCACTTCCCCATGGGTAAGTAGTGATAATATTCTAGTTAGAGAGAGAGAGAGATTGAGATTGAGATTTCTGGCTTTGGAAGAAAGAGGTGCAGAATGGCTTCCCCTATGTCTCAGGAAAAACTTCTAGAAAGGAAACTTCAGCTTCTAGTCAGTTCAGAGAGAACTGATTACCTAGGAGGCAAAGGCTATGCCCATGACATCAGCATCCCTGGTCTGGACATTCTATTGTATCCTGGAGAGCTGTTGGAATCCCTATGATGTCAGTAGTGTTGTAGCAACACCAGTGCCCTTAGGACAGTCAGTTCCTATAAGGAATGAGTGCAGGCATGTTTTCAAGACTAAGACATCTACTTCAGAGACAGAATGGACAGAGTGGAGAGACCAGAGAGAAGCAGAAGAAAGCAGGCCCCAGGGCTCATTGGATAACATGGAGAAATAGATGGTCCTGGGCAAGATGCTGTGAGTTAAGGGGAGGCTAGCTAGGGAGCTTTCTTGAGGAGGTGGGCTAGTACTCAGAAACTGGTAGCTTCTGGGAAGCAATAGGCCTATCCACTGTGGGTTTCTAAAGAGCAGACGCAGACTAAGGATTGCTGATGGGTAGTTTGTCAGAGTCGGGAACTGACAGTGGTACATGTACTTTGCTGGGGACCTTCTGCTTTCATCCTTAGAGGGAAGAAGACACAGCAGAACTAATGAGATCTCAGTCCCATCACTGCCTTTCACTCCACTGAAGTCCTTGAGGTTGTGTGCCAGTAATAACAGGAAAAATGGGTGCCCTGGAAGAGCCTGGTGTTCTCATACTTTACATCACAGCCACGGGCAGGGCTGGGGCACCAGAGCTGCTGTCTTCCAAGACTCCTAAGATGTCTGACTTCCCAGCTGTGGGTAGCACACTGATCTCCAGTCAGCATGAAATATGTTAGAATAAGTGGACCTGGACTGAGACCTTCCTCTCCTGCCAATTCTGGGTGTCCTGGTTGTCAGGAAGGATGGCTTTGTGAAGATAGTGACTATGGTCGGCCTCTGCATGGCTGCTCCATTAACAGGAGACTCTGAAGTATAGAGCAAGTGACATGGGCATCCATATACTACTAAGTCACTGCAACTGTAGCAGTTTTTACCTGGATCTGAAGGCTCATGGCTGAATTCTCTGAAGCCAAGGTGTATCCTCTGCAGCTGTGAACCAGCTGTGAATTAGGTGTCCCATGTGTCACCTTGTGCAGGGTGACAGAGGAAACCAGATGACTTCTGAAACATCTAGCTTCTTGTAGAGAGATGAGAGAACTAACATCCACAGAGGGGGAGACTCAAGGGTGGTAATTCATTATATATTTAATAAAAGCAGTCTGGAATATCAGAGAACAGATCCACCCACAGTCAATTCTCACCCAGCCAAACTATCAAGGTAAAAGGAATCTTCCATCTTCCTCAGCCTCGCTCCTTGTGGCTTCTACAGAATGATTTTCTGTCTTCCTACACCTGCCTTAAATACCTTCTTTGCCCAGTTGTTTCACTTCCAAGTTCGACCCTGCATCATATTCAAGAGTTAAGATTAGAGGTGTGAACTACTACTATTTGGTAGTTAGGTCTTGAACTCACAGAAACACAGAAAGATCTCTGTCTCTGGAGTTATGGGATTAAAGCCATAGGTTACCACTCCTGATCTTTCCCATATTGGAATTAAAGGTGTGAGTTAACATTCTCTGACCTCCTGGTTTGTCTGTGGGAAGATCTGCTCTCTGATAATCCAGACTTGTTTTATTAAATATATAATATATCACCATACTCACATCTGGGCTTTCTGAACCTGCTAAAGCACTATCTTTTCTGTCAGTGACTTTGTGAATTCCTTCAGTGTGTCAGGTTTGGATGAAATGAGGTGGTGTGCAGGGCAGGCACTGTCTCTTGACTTCTACAATTGGGTATTACTGTGATACCTGTCTTTGTCTAGCATGGCTTGTCTCTGTGGTATAAGGTTTGAAAGGACAAAGTTTATCCACATGACTCATTCGTTCTGGGATCCACCAAGAACGTTTCATAAACCACGGTCCAGACTTCTGGAGAAGTTGCAATCCAGGCTGAACATGGTGCTATCTCCTCATTTCAGGGCTGTTAGTATATTTAAAAGTGTGAAGTGGGGCTCTGGGTAAGCTCTAGAGCAAAGAAAGGACCCTAGTAACCTTTCTTCTGTGTTCTTTTCCTGTTCTTCTAATGCTCCAATGAATATTAGAATTTAATCTCCTGTGTCACTTTCCTAAGGGAATTTGCTTTGTCACAGGTGGATCCAGATTAAGGAATCTGGTTTTTGTGTAGTTCTAGGAGAATCACCATAGCAGTGACACATTCCATACTCCCCCCACCCTATGACTGTGACATACTTGGTTTTCACAAAAGTCCCTTTGTATCTCTGTGTGGCATCTCACTAGCCATTCTTCTTCCCTCAAACTCATGTGCAGGGCTCTGGACCATTGCTCTTCCTGGGAGTGTTTGCTCTTATGTCTGAGGGCTCACCTGGAAAGGCTCAGTCCATAGCATCTCCAGTATGGCATGTCACTAATTGACAACACATTTTCTAACATCATGAGAGCTGATAATTTTGGGGTAATTTTCACTTTTAACTCTAGGGTTTCTCTTTGTTATTCCTGGACAACTATGATCTTCCAAACACTCACACACTGTAACAGCCTTTGTGATTGCCCACAATGTGATTCTCATCAGAAGACTGATGAGGGAATGTCTTTCTGTATGCTGTGAATAAAGAACTGTTTTGACCCATGACAGGCACCATAGCAGTAGGCAGGATGTCAGAGCATAGGTAGGAGAAGGAATGTGGAATCAGACTGAGAGATCGAGCCATCCATCCAAGATTCAGCATGTAAGGTATCACAGTTGAGTCATCCCATGTGGAGGATAGACTAATAGAAATGGGTTAAAGTATATAAAAGAGCTAGCTAGAAATGTGCCTGAGACATAGGCCAAACAACATGAAATTAATATAAGTGTCTGAGTCACTAGGCACCTGTGATTCTGGACCTCTGTCCAGACAGGGCCGGTAACCTCATGTTACAGAGAACTGATCTTTCCTCCCCACCATAATGACCTAATTTCATCACAAACTTTATTTCTAATGTTATTATTTAGAGATAATAAGAAGAAATAAACCATTTCTTGGGGTGTAGTTTGAAGTGAGTCTTCAACTTCCTATATATGAAGTAGAAAAATATTCTAATGAAGCAGAGAGAGATCTGATGCTCTGAAATAAGGAGCTGCTGAAGGTCTCTTGTTTCTGGGAAGGCTCCTGAGAAGGGCAACATGTCTCCTGGTGAATTTCAGAAGAGCTTCTTAGTAGGTAGGTGAGGGCTGCTCATGGTGACCCTAATAGTCTGGGAGAGCCCTTGGTATTCTCTCTTAGGTCACTAGTATTGTGGCAACACCAAATGCCTGTGAGTTATTCCTTGAGTGGCCATAGACATGTTGGCAAGGCAGCAGGCTGCTGGGAAGAGAGAATTGAGAATATAGAGATACAAGAGAGAGACAGAAGGAGGAAGCCTTTGGTCTCAGTGTAAGCCATGGAGAAATGGATGGTTCTGGGAAAGGCACAGTGAGTCCTGACCAGGAGATGGGTAGCTTCCTAGAGGAGATGAACTTGAGCTGGTCCATCTGGTAGTTGAGCTCAGCATCTTGAAGCTTCTGGGCCTATCCTGCTTTTCTGGATTTCTAAAGAGCAGACCCAGCATCTAGAGCTTCTGATGGTTAGTTTAGGAGAGCCATGAATTGTCCATGCTGTAGCTGCTTTTCTGGAAGCTCCTTCATTTTATTCTGAGAGGCAAAGTGGGGCAGAAGAAGTGGATTGACTAATGAGGTAAACATCCCTGGGTAGGGTGTTGCTGGACCTCACCCTCCGTGGAATCCTTCAGTTTCTATGGCAATCCAATGTCAGTAAGAATGCAGTGAAACTCCCATGGCAATGCACCAAGGCCTCAGACATTCACATGCTTTGGTCCTGAACACATATGATCAGAATTTGTTGATCCTCAGCTCTAGAGACAACAGGACTTAATGAACATCCCATCAGATATGAGCTGTCACCATCCTCCAATTCTACTTGGCTGGGTTAGCTCATGCCTTACGGTGCCAGGGGGACTGCAATAGAGAATGAGGCACAGGACTATCCACAGTGGCTGAGAACAGACACAGAGCTTAGGAGCCCTAGTTTGAGGATATCTGCCCTGCTGTTGGGAGGTTTCACTGGGTCCTTAGCACTTTCTCTTCCCCTGAATCCTCTTGGACTCAGCATGGACTCTTCTGGCGCTGATCCATTCAACTATACAAGTTTCTTTGCCTTTATCTGTCTGCAGGGACTACCAGAGAGGCATCCTCACAACTCTGCACTCCCACGGAGCAGGAGCAGCAGATGAAAACGTTGCAGAAGCTCACCACTCAGTTACATCATATGACATGTGCGAGGAATGAGCTGCGTGGAATCCTGGCCAATTACTCTGACAAAGATTTTAACAACAGGTAGTCATTATGCCCAATTCTCTGCTGACATCTTGCACCACTTTGTCAAGTCCAGTTTTCCTGAGGAACAGGAAGCTGAACCTCTGGGAGGTCCTGGTGTCTAAACTAATTTTCCCGAGTGCGTCTGAGATGCAGAACTTGGAGCCTGGGTAGGACTGGGATGGGAACACTGTCTAATCTGATCCATCCCAATGAAAGCAGAGCCTGTGGCCTTAATCACAGACTGGGGATAAGGGCAGTAGTGTGTGAGCTGTCAACATGCATTGCAAGAGGCCTTGACATGTGTTGGCTTGTGGGACATTCTGGGTCCTTTGAGTTTGGGGTAAGTCTTTGTACTTGACTAGCAGAGGATTGTGTGCTGGGAGTTCCTGGCAGTATCTTGAGGGGCCTGGTTCCATTCATCAGTTCTGATGTGTGGCTTGAGGCCTGGAGATCTTCACTGCTCCTCTCTGGACAGTGCCACCATACACAATGCCACCACCAAGTATTTCTTGTACATGTGCACGGCATATGATTCATGTGTATGTCTCTCTGTCTCTGCCCCCCCTATCTCTCTCTCTCTCTCTCTCTCTCTCTCTCTCTCTCTCTCTCTCTCTCTCTCTCTCTCTCTCTCTCTCTCTCTCTCTGTGTGTGTGTGTGTGTGTGTACTCAAAGGAGTCTGGGGTCTATGGATGGCATAAGCAGTTTACATTTTCAGTTTCCAGGTGATGGCACTACTGAGGCCAGGGAACCCCACTGTGATCAGCAAATATCTTGGCAACTGAGCCGACCTTGGTGGGACATTGGAATCCCCTGTGGAGTTCATACAGCCATCCTGAAGTTGGGGCTTCTCTCTGGAAATATTGATTGTGTGTTCTGGTCCTCTGTGTAGCAATAGGCATCGGGAATTAGAATCTCTGTACTGAAGACAGGAGAGATGTCATCATAGGTTTCTGGTGGGTCTACATAAGTGACATAGTCTCCTGGGAACATCATAAGGAGCTCTTCTATAGCTCTGTACACACTGAGGAGATCATGCAGCCCTGAACTCCCTCCCTTTGGACCTCCTGCCTTATATGGGCTTGAGAAAGGTTAGGAAGTTTAATAAGCACCAGGAGGTCACAATGTATAAGTGCAGCTCTGTGGCATCTATTGTGCTGGGGCTGTTCATGATGTTCTTTTACATGTGATGCTTGAGGCCTGTGTTAATGGGGTCTTTTTCTGGGGCCCTAACACAGGATGAATTTTGAGCTTGAGATGTTCAAAATTGAGCATAAGCAGGTGATGTCTGATCTGAAGAAATTGCCCATGGAGATAAGTGTTGGCTTGGACAAGTGCAACGCGCTGATTGAGAAGACCGAATACTTGAGGTAAGTTCTTGATTTAGCTTTGCAGAGACTGTTTCTGCCTCTTTATCCTTGACTCAAAGAGAAGGATCTGAGTTAGCCTGTTTGCCTCTCAACAAGCTGCCTGCCTTGTTACCTTTGGGTTTGGGCCTCTTGGACTCCGTTTTGTTAAGTGTTAAAAAAAAACACTAAGGACCTTCCTTTATTGCCTGGTCAGCCTCAGGAGCCCTTAGATAGAAAAGTGGTTTACACCATAATGAGGTTGTCTGTCATCCCAGGACCTCTGAGCTCTACAACGCTGGTTTCGATAGAACCCTTAGACAGAATTTATTCTGTTTGGGATTTCTGCCCTCCTTCAGAGAGTATTGGCTCTCTTCTTGCTGATGCTTTCCCAATACCATGAACAATTAAGCACAGGTGGAGTCTCAACCCTGTTCTTAGGGCCACAGGATCCCTCTTAGTGCTATGGTTTTCAAGTAGTTTGAGTCTTTCTGGAATGTGGTTATTCTCAACATTGGCCTTTCTTTGAGTGATGCTGCCTTAGTTACTGTGAGACCCATTCTCAGGAAGTTTCAAGGCCTGGGACTTGTCAGCACCAGTGGTACTTGGAGGTAGGGATGCCAAATGGAGGCTGGTTAGTACTCACTAATTTTTGGTGTTGGTTCAGTTACCTCTATGCCCAGGTCCTACGAGATTCGACTCAACTGAAGAAGAATGTACATGTGTTGAGACTACAGAACAGACTGATGCAGAAGGAGAAGACTGAACTGCAAGAGACCTGTGAGGATGTGAAGAGGCTCCTTAAAGAGACCTATGAGAAGATCTGTGACCCCTGTGCTGAGGAGCACCAGGTAAACTGAGGTTGTGGGGCACTAGCCCATCCATAAACGTTAAGGTTCCATAACCATTTCTGCACCCATCCAGATATTACCTACATACTATCCAAGTTTTCATTTCTGAGATCATTCACAAGATTTCTGGAGATATAGACTCTTGAAAGAAACTGGATGATTGGCAAGTAAACCTTCCTGATATGCTAGAAGCCTCAGGGCATTCAGAAAGATGGGTCAGTCACATACCATACACCTACATGCCATATGCAGGTGAGATACCTAAGAGTTCAGAGCTTTCACTGATGATGTTAGTGGGCTGTGGCTCATTTACTTTGCTGGGGCCATGGAAGATCATAGGTAGGTATAAAGCCGCTTTCAAGTAGTGAAGCCCAGTGCCAATGCCAAGTGAGTGGTTCTCACTGCTAACTTTTAGCATGGCCTGTCACCTCCTTTTTCCTGCATCCCAATGTGTTCTCTTCCCTTTCCATCTCCTTTCCTTAACCCCTGAGTATCAGCCTCTCAGCCCCATTTTCTTTGGATTCTGCTAGGCTGTTCTTCCATCTTGAAGCTTCCAATCAAGAACAGAGGCTTTGGGTCAGAGTGACAGATTCATGGCTTCAACAGAATATTTTTCCCAATCACCCTGAGGTAGTTTGACTAAGCTGTGTGCTCCACTAAGAATTTTTACTCCCCAAGGTATGGATAGCAGTGTTGTGGGACTCAGTTGAAACACCTGATGTGCAGAGTCTAAATTCAACTGTTCATTCTTTATAATGTCCTCTTCATTGTATTTGCTCACTTCTGATTTCTGTGGTCTGAGTGTGATCTACACAGGCATGTGTAAATGTGAACATTGGTGAGTGTATTTGGAGGATACTGTTGTTCACTTGTTCCCTGAGCCCAGGTCTCTCACTGAAGAGGACTTTTCTGTTTGCCTATTGTGGCTGGCCTGCCCTCTATGGATCTCCTGTCATCTCAGCTGGACCATCTGTCTTGTTATGTCTCATCTAACTAGTATAATTTCAGTAGTTCAGAAAGAAGGATGTAGTAGCTTTTATTTCTGTTTACACACTTTTGTAGGTTTGGAATTCTTCATATTTTTTCTAATAAATAACAAAAATCAAACAATGCAGATATTTTACAAATGAAAAACAGACTTCTTTCCTAACACTAGAGGATATGTCTGATTTGTCTCACTGGATTCAGAACAATAGATCTCACAGCCCATCTCCTTGCTGACATTGTGTTGCTGATTATATCACAAGCATGTCTGTTTCTTAGGACAGATTCCCTCTCACAGTAGTGCAGAGTACCACACTCCTGAAAAGCACTGTAAGTTACACCACCAGCCTCCCTCTGACAGATATTGAGGCTGAATTCATATTGTATGCGCTGTGGAAAACTTCCTGGGTGTTGACCATGGGTCATTTTCTTTCTCTTGAGCCATCAGGACCTCTGGGGAGGATCCAGGGTAGGTTTTGCAGAGAGTCTATGATGGGTCACCTGAAACCTATGGAATCAGTGAGTCTCAGGATGGATAAAGTCATGGAAGGAAAAGTAACTGCAGGTCAAGGTAGCAGCACCTGGCTGAGTCTAAGAGCCTTGCAGACAGCAGCCAGGAAACCCCCACTACCTCTGCCTGTAGCAGGGCAGGAGTCTTCTCGATGGCCATTCTAGGTTCAGAATCTGTTTCTTTGTATGGTGTATGGTGTGCATTTCTTTCTTTGTTTTTTTTACAAGGTATTTTATCTTTCATTTTATTTTCATTACTGTTATTACAAATCACAGAAACGTCAAGTTTCTAAATGCCAGTAAACTGAACAGAAGTTAAGGAATATTAATTTGCTTAAGAAATCTCCACTAGAAAGGCAGAAAGATATTTATTTATCACGTGATATTTACCTGCACCATTTTTATCTGCTGAGAGTCCCAGGCATTCAAATAACTATCACTCGTAACTGTATCTTATTGGACTTGGCCAAGCTGAAACAAGAACAAGAGGCTTGGGGACCATCAGGAAGTTCAGTGGGCATGTCTGGAGTTTCTGGGAGCCCGGCAGGGGCTCTGCAGCATCACTCAGCAGAAGGAAATGCTCTGATAAACATGCCTTTGGCTTCTTGACCAGAGGAAGTTATTTACCCCTCTCCATGTGCTCTTGAATGAGAGAAGGGCCTTCTAATGCTGTTGCTGGTGGAGCTGTGAGGAGCAAAGGGACAAGGTGTAAAATGTTTGCTAAATGGAAACTGCCATTCAGATATAGTGGTCATGGTAGTTAAAAGGAAAACTTTACTTTGAATCCCGGTTTTCAAATAGATTGTTATTTCCCATTAGTATTCTCTCAAGGTTGTTCAGAAATAATGCTGTTTATAAACCAGTTGGGATATTCACCTCTGCCCCAGTTTTTACTAGTTGAAGATTTTTCCATATATTTTGATCATATTTACCCATCCTCACTCTAAAATCCAGCCACCTACACCTACCCACTCAGATTTGTGTCTCCCCACCTTTAAAAGCCATCAAGTGCAGCTGGTCCTGTCCATATACTCTTGGATTTGTGGCTTTCCTCTGGAGTAGACAAGCCATTAGGGGCCACATCCTAAAAAATTCTGAATGTCCCCCTCCCAGCAACATCAACTGCATTTATATCTTCAACCATGGAAAAGATTTAATACCTGCTTCCCCTCCTCATGTTGGAACATTTTGTCTTGAGTTTATTCACGTCCTTATGTGTTGCCATAGTGTTGTGAGATGACTTGTACATCTTCCCTTGTATGTTTAGATAACACTGTTTTATTGCAGTCATCACTGCTCTGGCCATTAACTGTTCTTCTCACTCTCTGTGATGTCCCTGACCCATGTCATGTATATTTCTGTGCATATGTGTGGATATGTTTGTGTGTCAATCTCTATTTCTCTCGCAAGCATACTCTGTGTATGTGTGTGTATGTATGTGAATGCTGGATATTGCTTGCACAGTAGCATACCTCAATGTGTGTGTGTATAAATGCCCATGTGTGAGTGAGTGTGCGCCCATGTTTCCAATCTGTGTTTGGGTAATTGCTGATATTTGTGTTTGTGAATGTGTTTGCTTCTATATGTAAGTGTGTGTCTGTGGATGTGAAAACTCCTGTGTATTTCTGTCCATATTTATGATCATTTAAAATCAAGAGACATCCTTAGTAATGATGGAAACAAACTTTACCGAGAAAGTACTGTGCCTGCTCACTTTGCATCACTCAAATAATGTATGCTGCTGCAACCATTTGGCTCTTGCTTAGGAGAAAGCCTTCCTGACACAATCACCTCACAGGGAAGAATTGTTGACTTTGATTCTTGTTTGTGGAGACTTTATAGTTTCCTGAGCTTGCTGCTTTTGGGTCTGGAATGAGGCAGCCCGTGTTATAGAGAGATCCTTTCAGAGGAAATTACTCACCTTGGAAGCAACAGGGAAACAGTGAACAAGACCAGTGGGCTGGTCCACTACTGTCCAGTGATCCCATGCTAGGGAACATTCCTATACTGCACAACCTCTTAAGCAGGGGTGGCTAACTGGCCAAGACCACAAAGGTCCGTCTGTCTGTGCATGAGATTTACAGGACAGACACTTCAGTGACTGAGCTGTCTGTCTTTCATGGGCACTGTCTTCTCTGACCCTCCAAAAGTATCACTGGTGATTGATCCTTATATCAAAACTCATTGGGAAACTGAACATGTTACTGCATTACAGTGTGCTTGCACATGTGTGTGTGTGTGTGTGTGTGTGTGTGTGTGTGTGTGTGTTCATGAAGGCTGCATGTGAGTGTGCAAACCTTGACTGAGAATACAATCTTCTAATGAACAGGAGCAAGAAAACCTGAATGAAAGACTGGAGAACCTGCTGAAGCAGAAGGAGCTGGTCACTCAGGAAAGGGACTTGGCAGAGAAGCCAAAGCATCACTTCAGTGTCTCTGAGATGAGGTAGGAGACCAAGCTAGGAGGATTGGTTAGAACCATGTAGGTCACCAGGACCTGGGTCTTTGTGCTTTGGGGATTCTTGCCATCTGATTACCTCTCAGCCACAGCCAGGAAAAGAATGGCTCAGAGTACTGTGCATTGTCCCTTAGGGCTCCCCATGAGTCTCCATTAGGTATCCTAAACTTGGTGGGCAGGAGAAGGGTTACTTGTGGAGGAGGGTGTGAATATTACCTTTAGAGATAAGTTCCTACCTTTGGGCAGATCCACAGACAGCACACTCCGGCTGATTTCAGGCTTTCTGCATTGAGCATCTGTTTCCTGTGAAAAGACTTTTCTGGTTATAAGAAGATTCAGGGGTTGAGATGTTGAGCCAAGGCAGTTTTTGTTGTTGAGTAATCCTCAGAGCCTTCACTTCAGAGTTGTGTACTCTCCACTAGAAGGTACCTTCAGTTTCCCAGGTTGCTCACATTCACCTATATCTATAATCAAGGCCATGCATATCCCTCCTGAACTGTTACTCAGACATTGCTAGACTGTTAGATTTCCCCCCCCCCAAATAATGTATTTGAACAATTGGAGAAATGTGCTGTTCTTTCTTGCCCAGCATAGTGTTCTTCTCAGTTCAACTTCTAGCAGATAATAAAAGCTGAGAAAAATCCAGGCCCCAGTTCACCCTGACTCTCCTCTCTTGCAGAATGCAGGGAATGACCTCACCTCAAAGGTCATCTGGTTTGTTATCTGAATAGAGCTAGTGTAGGCTCAATAGCTGTCATAGACGGTCCTCAACAGGCCTGTTCCTTAACTGCCATCCTCCTCTAGGTCAGAAAATCTCCAATCCCATCTGGAACAGGCCCCAGCCCAGGATGAGAGCCTCCTGCAGACAGAGCTGCTGCAGCAGGAACACTAAGTCTCACAGGCAAGTGAACCACCATTGCTTCCCAAACGTGTGGGGATGAGGCTCTTGACCTTGGCCTCTTCAGTGTGAATACACTCTAATTTTGTCTAGCCTGTTGTCAGTGCAGGTGGTTGTGGGTCTGATTGCCTTTCCTTCTCACACATCAGCTCTTCAGAGAACTGAGGAGGCCAAAGAAGCCACCAATACCTTGGATCCATCAAGTTCTCCACTATCAAATCAATTGGATCAAGGCCTCCTCAGAAGAAGACACCCCAGTATAGCTGTGATCTCACCAGAGAGGCAAATACCATCTGACCTTCAGGTGATGAAGTCCCAATCAGATCTATAGGTCTGTTTACTCATGAAGAAAGGAAAACATGAAAAGTGAGCTTGAGATAGAGAAAAACCCGAGACTTACTGAGAACCTTGACCTTCAACAACAACTGGCCCCTGTGAAGGGTTACAACAACATGGAGGGTAGAGACATCGGTGAGCAAGAGATTTTCTGTCAGTTTAGTGTTGAGGGCTTTGTGTAGCTTTCCTGAGTGGTGCAAAATCTGTCATGGAAGACTGTGTTGATATCAACTTTCCCAGAGAGTCCACACCCACGAGCATCATGTTTCATTCTCCAGTCCAGTGATGGAGCTGACTCCATGTCATCTATGACCATTGATGAAGAAAATGTACTACAGAGACAGCAGCAGGCCCTCATCCCTCGTGTTAGACATCTGTTCCTCCATATGTAAACTGAGTGGGCATTCTTCAGTTTCACAGCCTGGACTGAAGTGACTGGTCCTGAGAAAGGATTTATAGAAGACATCTGATGTTCTTGGGCACTCAGATGCTGCCCACAGATTTGTTGTGTATTCAGTAAGCACAAAAGCCTATGTTGGCTGAGAGACTCAAGTACTGGCCAAGACATTACAGGGTCAGCATTGGATGATAATTTATCAAAAGCTTCTCATAGGGCCACAAAGAATGCTCTAAAAACATGTCTCATCCTTAGCTTTGGTGAAGGCTTGACCTCCAAAGCCACAAAGAGGCATGGCTATACATGGCTATACAATCAGTGACAGCCTTCCTACCATATTTCCAAGACCAGCCGCAGGCTGTCAGTCTGTGCTGCTAAATCTGCAGCAAAGAATGCTGGTTAGATTTTTTTGGGGGGGGGTTGTTTGGTTTTTGGTTGAGTTTTTTGCTTTGTGTTTGGGGTTATCTTTGTTATGGTTTGAGGTTTTGTTATTTATTTATTCTTTCTATTGTTATTGTTGGTTTGATATCTTGTTATTCACTATTTATATTGACTTCTCCCTTTATGCCCCTATTGAGTGAAATGATTGTATTTTTATTAATAAAACATTTTCTAACTCTTCCCTCTTAAGAGCATGTGGTGACTCCTATAAGCCCAGAATCTCCTGTAACACCAGAATTCTTTTGTACATAGCTTGGGCTATATAGTGAATTTTCAGTCAACCAGAGCTACAAAGAGCTTTGGATGTGGATAGAGCTTCCCATTGGCAGATACCTGTATCATGATTTTAAAAAGTATCTTTATCCTTGTCATATATTTAGCTGTCCTTAAAATATGCTTCTCTGTCTGTATATACATTTCATGAAATGATCATCTACACCAAGTGAATAAGAAACACAAGAGTATTGCTCTAGAGCTCTCAGAAAATGAAAAAAATTTCCTAGGGGAGTATGAAAGAAATACATGGCATGCTTGGCACCTGGGGCTATGATGATGTCCTTGCTGGTCTGCTGCTAAAGGCTATGTCCTGTCCATGGCCCTGACATGGCTGTTGGGGTCTGTTTGATATCCTTGACTTTTGCTATCATTGAGGACCCTGCAGCAACCTGCAGTCTCAGCCCCTACCCATGACTATGTTGGTCTCAAAGCGATATGATCCCGCTTGGGGCATGTGTGCCTTAGAGGCCACTCAGGAACATAGTAACATCTGTGCCAGGACTCTAGCCAAGAGTCATGTCTAGGTCATTGGCCCTGTTTCAGGTAGGATCTTTGTTGATATCAAGGTTCTGAGTTACCTTAGAAGCAGGGAGATGCCTGTTAGCTGGGCATTCACCTGGAGCCATGCTACTTCTAGGTCCATGCTGATTTCTCCTGCACTGCAACCCAGGACCATGGTAACATGAAGGCCCAGGCTTCCGCATAAAGTCATGTCTGTGTCCTTGTTATAATTACATCCGGGGTCTGTGTTGATGTCCACGGCCTGTGTTGCTACCAGAGAACACATAGAATTAGGTAGAGATTTGGGCCACTACCTAGGACTATGTTAGTGTCCCAGGGCTATGCTTCTACTTAAATCATATAGCTCTGAGTGTCCTGTGCTTATCAAGGGCCATGGTATCCTCTGGGCCTACAATCAAGTCAAATAGTTTTTTCTGATAACCATTCTTTGTCTGCATCAGGGTTAACTCAGAAGGACATGACATAGGTGAGCAACAACAATGACCAGCCAAAATATGTGCACTGCTTCTCTGTCTGCTGATTGTTACCCCTGCTTTGTCAGCACCTGTCTCATGGGTTCATACCCTCCACATGTTAACTCACTGACTCACCCCAGTCTCAGTGGTCAGGTCCCTTCCAGGGAGAGCTAGACAAGAATAATAAACTCAGCATTCTCTGTGATCTACCACGGCAAACAAGCAAACACAGGGTCCACTCCCATGTCCCCTCCCATCCCAGGCCTGCACAGACACACTCTCCACCAAGGCAATGGCCTCTGCTGCAGACAGCTGCTGTGCCGCATCCTCAACACTGATGAAAGTAAGTTTGACAACATTTTCTTGTCATCAAAAGGAAACCCTTACCTCTCCCAGGAGGGTTTTCTCAATTCTGCCTTTCACCAGATGTGCATAATCCGCATCATCATCCTTGTCAAGCTGTACTGTTGTCATTGGAGTGCTGTAAGGAGAGAGATCAGTACTAGGAAGGGACCAGGAATGTGTGCAGTGAACTGCTGTAAAATCTGAGCGCTACTCACAAACCATGAGTACATTATGAGAACTCACTTGGGGAGGGCTGCAACAAAGGACTTCACAGACCTCTCACTGAGGATAAACAGTTCCCAGAGACTCCAGGTGCCCATTCCAGCCAGGACAATATTCAAGAAAATTTCCTGATGAAGGGAGCCCTTCCTTTTTTTTCATTTTATTATTTTTTTTATACATGTATCCCTCTTCACCCCCTCCCTTCCCTCCTACCAATCCCTCACAGTCAGCCTTCAGCCTCCCTCTTCCCACCTACCCATCCCTTTCCCCCAAAAGGGCAAGAAGTCCCAAGGTGGGTCAGCTCAGTGTGGTACACCTTCGTTCTTGACTTTCTGCTCCCTAAGAAACTAACTCCTCCTGTATTTTACCTCCCTCTGGTTCTCTTCAGAAATACCTCTGCTGCTTTAAACACCACTATCAGCTTATGTCTCCACAGAAGACAGTATCCCATCAATACAGGCCCAGGGACGTATCTGACCAGCCTGCAGGGGGCACACATGCTCATTTCCCATTTTACCCAGTTACTAGTCTATAATTAGAAGCAGCTATTTCTCATTTGAACTTGTTCTTCTGCAAAACTTAGAGAATAGGCAAAAAAAATTTTAGCCTTAAAGACATGAGTATTGAAATATCAGAAAGAAACCTGCTCTCTGAGTTTTATTGCATTTTAGTGAGCTAACATCTCTAGAGGCACTCAGTGAAGATGCACAAGTTAATGGGAAACCCTGACTTAAAAATATCACTTAGGAAAATGATCTCTGTCAGTTTCATTGTCAGGTCGTCTTCAGTGGTTTCAGACTTCAAATCACTCACAGCAGAGGGTCTGATACACAAGGGAGGCACCAAAATCAGGTGGTAATAAAATTAAAGGGCTGTCTAGCTTCTGGATTCACCAGAAGGAAAGGGACATGTTTAGCATAATGCGCTTAAATTCAGGTCTACTAAGGGATTCATGTTCTCTAGGAAACAGAAGGGAAGGAATGGAGATAGGTTAGTTTCTAGGGGTTCGTAAAGTTATCTGTTGTGTCATATGTTGGGTTCAAAGGTCTATGGAAAAACATGGTCTCTTTAGGATAAATTTTAGCCATTGAAGATGCAGGGGAGACAGCCTCTGGAAAATTAACTGACCATGGCTATGCAAAGTACTTTTTACTGTATACAGTTCAAACCTTTAGCAAGTCAATTTTCACATACCAAAGTCTCTTATCTGAAGTTCCTCAAAGGGACATAGGCCACAGCAATTCCCAGCCACAGGACTTCTCAGTTTGCTGTGTCCTCCTATAACCAAGTTTTGTAAATAGGCTTTGGACCTCCAGTAAACTCTCAGATAAGATTTACACATTTCAGACAGAAAGTTCCAGACACAGAAGGTAGCACTCACAGGAGGCAGATCAAAGCCTGGTGCTAACACTCTGGAATCAACCAGCTGCAGAGCTCTGCAGGGATCTCACCATAGTTATCCTTCCCTGTGTTTGCTTTTCTTGAAGACAGGATCCTCTGTGGCCTCTAACTTGCTATGTGGTAGAGACTTACTCAGGGCTTCCAAGGGTTCTTCTCCTGTCTCTGCTTCCCCAGAGCTGGGATTATAAGCATATGTCATTACACTGGCGCCCCCACCCATGTGAGTTCTGAATATTCAACTGATAACATTTTGCAAGCACCTAACTAGTGACTTTGTTTTCTTTTTATTACAATCATAAATTACATCAAACCCCTGGGTCCATGCACACACATGGAACCCACCAAAACTAACCTGCTCTTCTGATTTTAATGGACAGTCTAGTTCCACCAAACCCAAATATATTTTAACCTCTCAAGCTCTTCCTTCAAAACCACACTTTATCCTACTGGAAACAGTTACTATTCCCCTCTTGAAATGTGGTCTCTCTACAAGTTCCCTTGGTGACTAGCCTAATGATGACTATAATAACACTCTCACTTTACTGTCCTGCAGGCTCTGCTGCTCCACCCGACTCCCTTCCCAATCTGGGATTCCTTCCTTCTCTCTGCTCTCAGGGTTCTCTACACCCTAAGTATCCCCTTCTCTGTACATTCCTTCTTTATTGACATCTGTTTACTTATTTATTACTCTAGTGTCTTTTGAAGTCTCTTCTTCTACTGCTGTCATTTCAATATTGGATCCCACCTATCTTGGGTCACAACCCTCCTCATTTTCTTTTCAATGCATGATCCTCCTGACTAGATCCTTTGTTATTTTGATGTCTGAACAATCTCTCTAGTTCAGTCACTTCTAGTCAACTGGGCATAGACTTTTACAACTCAGTGTATCTGAAATATTATGACTATATTGAACATATACAGGCTTTATTTTTTAAAAACTCAACCAACTAGCAAACCAAAACACAGTAAAACAACAAATTAAAAGGCCATATAATTTATCTAGAGATACCAGGCAACTTTACAAAAATGATTTAACATCCACTTGTTTAGTATTTGTTTATGAGTGCTGGGGGTTGAACCAAGTTCCCTCAAGTGATGACTCTTCATAAAAGGTATAGAGAATCAAAATGACATGGAATGTTATAGTCTGAGTGGACAATGGGGTCTCAGCAGAAAGCTTCTCTGCAAAACAGACCTTCCAGATGAATTCCAAATAGGATAAAAGCCCACACATAAGACAAATAGAACAGTAAGTATTTGAAGCAGAAGACAGATCCTGGGCCCACATACACTGGTCATTGTCCAGCAGCCACATGCAAGCAGCACAGTTAGACACAGACAACTAGCTAAGGATACAAGATTACTATAGTAAGGCCTGAATAGTGGCCAATACAGGAGAGAATTACGTGTCAGTGTAGTAGGGAGCTACTGGAAGATCCAGGTGACATAGATCTAGTTTTGTTTTGAAATGAAGGCTCTCATTATGTGGCTCTAGGGAGCCTCAAACTTCTGATCCTCCTGCCTTGGCCTGAGTGCTGGGACCATAGGCTTGTGTCATCACACTTGACCTCATCTGCATCTTAACAGCATCCCTGGGCTGCTGTGAGAGAAAAGATGTTATGTATATAGGGTGGGTGTGCAGTACTGGGAGGGGTGGGTACTGAGGACAGCTGGGAGGTCACCCTGGTAAGACATCTGTTGTAACAAATGCCAACCACACATGATTACGTCAGTCTAATGTCTCCCTCATCTCCATCTCTACTTCTCTGTCCCATCTTACACCCTAAACCTGTGTGAGTCCACTTCTCTCCCACGTTCCTACATCCATCCTTAGCCCTCCATCCCCAGTTCAGGCCGTCATTATTCCCAGTCTGGATCCCTGCCTTGTCCTCCCAGAATGAGGAATCTGACTCAAACCCTGTCCTGTCCTAGTCAGACACTTCAAAAGTCTGACACTTCTTGCAAGACTCACGTAGTGTAAGTCCCATGCTTCCCTTCTATCAGTCCACACTGTCCCTCCAATATACACTTTGAAAAAGGCCTGGTTTGTGGTGAGCCCGGACTTATTCATTAAGTTTGTTTTAATTACCCCCTCTGCTTGTCTGTGCATTTGCCACTGTAGCTGATTTGTCTCCTCTCCACTGGACCAAGAAGCAAATACTGAACTCAGATAGAATCTTGGTGCACAACACTGGCCTCAGGACCCTGTTATGTTCATTAAAAAATAAATGGATCAGACTTTACAAATAAAACCTGAAAAGCCAAAAGCAGATCTACAGTTCAGTAATTAAGCTCTGAAGCAGAAGGCCCTTAATAGTAACTTGGATTCTGGGGCTATCTGCTCCCTGTGAAGCCACTTTCTAGCTGGCAAACTTGGGACACCATACATCCTCACCTCCCGACAGGGGCAAAGTTCCCTGAGAGGAATCAGCACAGAGATTCAGGAGGTGACTTCTTGGCCATGATGCCAAGGACTTCTTGGTCCATCCCACTTTCTCTGCTACAGTTCAGGGATCCCATAATATTTAAAATTCTGTCCTTGACCTTCTTTCTTCAATCACTTAACAACCAGATGGTGCATCTCACAGATAAGGTTGCTGAGTAACCCTTCTTCCCCATTCTTCCCTACACAGCCAACTTCCTGCCTCACTTGCTTTATAAACCTCCCTGAGAAAAAAATAAAAATTTCAGCTTGATCAGAACACTGTCATGCTGTTGTTTCTCGCATCTCTTGTCCCCCATTCTTCTCTTCCAGGGTTCATGCTCCAGTTGAAGACCCCACTGGCAGGGGCAATTGGCACCACAATGTGTGGCTCAAAGATCCCTGGAGGTTTGAGGAACACTGTCACAACACAGAGAGTAGCTATGTGAGAGACATTGGGCCACCATGCAGAGACGCACCAGTCCGGCATAGAATCACCACTGAGAAGCCTGGCTCTGAGTCAAATTCAGGGAATTGAAGATGTGATAGCACAAAGGTAAGAAAAATACTATGGGACAAGCATTTAGTAAAGAGGACTTGATCATAAAGGGACTCAAAGAATCCCTCAAGACACAAGGAACTAGGGTTAAGAAAAAGGATTTAAGAATTTTTTAGAGTATATTGGGGACCTCTGTCCATGGTTCCCCCAAGAGGGAACAATTGATGAAAAGTGTTGGGCTAGAGTGGGAGATTGTTTTAATGATTATTATTGCACTTTTGGCCCTGAAAAAGCTCTGGTTCCAGTTTTTTCATACTGTAACCTTATTAATGATATTTTGAAGGTTCACAATCATTTCTCTGATTTGAAAATTTTAATTCTTGAGAGAGAAAAGGTCCTCAAAGAGGTTTCCTGACCCACCTCCAGGGCAACAATGCAGCCACCCTCCTGCTGTCCCAGATTCAACAAGCATGCTTGAGGGCATGGAAGCACCTGCCCCTTAAAGGGTGCCACCTCCCTGGCAAAAAATCAGACAGGGCCTGGAGGAGCCATATAGTGAATTTGTTAGTTGGTTGATGGAAACTGTGAAACGGCTCTTTGGAGGTGGTGAAAGCAAAAGTCCTTTCATTAAACATTTGGCCTTTGAGGATGCTAATCCTGCCTGTCAGGAGGCCGTCCATCCCCATAAATGAGGCACCCTCTCTGACTATGTTAAACTTTGCTCTAGCACTGGCTTTTCCCATGCTCTGGGTTTAGCCATAGAAGCTGTGTTACAATGTAGTAGTTTCTTGGTCCCGGGTAGCCAGAGGCCCATACTCACAGATTCTGTAGCCCTAGACCTCTTAGCTGCCCGCTGCTGTTTAGACTCCCAGAAATGACTCAGATGCTTATATTAAGTTCATCCTGTTTGGCTTATGGTACAGACACATTGCTAGCTTGCTCTTACATCTTAAATCAACCCATTTCTATTAATATTTTCCAGCCACATGGCCGTGGCTTACCTGTGTTCCTTACATGTTGCTCCTTTGGGCTTCTGGCTCCTTCTGTCTCTGAATACGCCCTGCTCCTCCTACCTATTTTGATTCCTTCTCCTACTTTTTCTATGGTGCGTATCATGGGCAAAAACGAGTGATGGACAGACGATGGATTCTGATCCTCTCTCCAACAGCCAGGAACCACGAAGAGAGCCCCCTCGTGTTCCAGCAGCCCCTTATCAATCGGGTTTCCATGCCCCCCTTCAGGGGCCTGGGGCTCTGGATAAGTGTCTCTGGACCTTATCAGCTGTCACCTGAGTCCCACCACAGCTCCCCCTTTTGTCTAACTAAGAAGGTTCTAAACTAAGGCTATGTACAATAGGAATTATTATGAGGTAGTATCTAGGAGAGGATAAAGTAAAAATTCCAATCAAAACCTAACCTGTATAAGGTACATCATATAGTTCTAGAATATTGGTAGATGGTAGGGTATATAGATTACTTCAAAGGGTTAATCTGGGAAAGTGGAAATTCAACACCTGAGTGTTCTTATCTAAGGGATAATAGGGTGATAACCTTAAATGCCCATTTTTCAACCTTTTCAAGACCTGAGAAGGAAGGTGAATCACCTGAAAGTCAGAAGTACATGGAAGTAGTAGCTTCCAAAATTTGGGAGAGGACAGCAACACAGCTACCTGGACAATCACCTCTGGATTTGTGCACCATTATAGCATCTATAATATTGGCTACAGGCCTATGGCATCTGACAAATCTTTTTACAAGCAGGAAAATTTTGGAGGGACTGTCTTATCCTTTCCAGGTAGGTTTCGTCAGTCTCCATCCATCTTGTTCGTCCAGCTTGACACCATGTATGTACTGTCAGCAATCAAGGTAAGGACAGTTCCTTACCTAACTGGCCATTCTCTGCCAAAAGGACAAACTCCAATGGAGTATCCTCGATGCTCAACACCATCTCGTGAAGGGAGCAGTGACACCAAGAGTCATGTCTCTCGTGGCCGAATTTCAAATGTTAAATGCCATATTCTATGGGTCTATGAAATGGTTGAAGATTCCTGTCTATCTATGATATTCTAACCTGTATCCAATATGACTGGGATAGGATACCTTAAATAACCTTGCAGGTTTGTCTTGGCTTGAATTAGCAGTGATGCCCAACTTTCAGGTTTCTGACCCCTAGTCTCTTTTTAAGTACTTAATCATGTAGCATAGATGAAATATAAATTTTAATGTATCTGTGATACAATTAGTAAAGATAGTTTGATATTCTAAAGTATATAATCAAGACCAGGCTTGGTATTGCATATCTTTAATTCTAGCATTTGGGAGGTAATGGCAGGCAATTCAAGGTCCACTTGGTCTATAAAGGAAGATCCAGGCCAGCCAGAGCTACAAAGTATGACCTTGTCTCAAAATAGGAAAAGAAAACCCCCCAAATATAGTTATTCATTTCCTATTTATAAAATTTCTACTTGTATGTATATTTGAAAGGATATAGCTTTAAGGGAGTTTTTGAAATGTCTTATGTCTTTTTCTTACTGAAAGTTTTTTTGTGCTTTTTCTCCTTCTGTGAAATTTAGTCCCTATCACCTAGTGAGATGCTGAGGACCCTGAGCTCTCTCTATATGCAGTGTCTTCTGGGAATGACTGTCCCTGTTCATGTTGCAGTTCTCAGAAGCAGAGTTTGGAGCTCACGAGTGACCTCAACATCCTCCAGATGACCAGGAAAGAGCTTGAGAACCAAGTGGGATCCTTGAAAGAGCAACATCTTCGTGACTCAGCTGACTTAAAAACTCTTCTCAGTAAAGCTGAAAACCAAGCAAAGGATGTTCAGAAAGAGGTAAAGCGGAAAGACATGCTCAGCCCAATTATGGTTGGACTTAAAGCCAAAGGCAAATCAGATATCCATGCTACTTAGAAATAAAGAAAAGCAGAAAGCATATTACCTGACAGTTGACACTTGGAACATCCCAGCCTGGTAATTGCTAGCTGTGCATCATGGTCCATATCAAGAGAATTTATCAAGTGTTTGCTTTCTAACATACAGACATAGAGCTAGTTTTTAATTTTTCTTTCACAGTTGACTGACATGAAAGACCCTCGGTAGCAGATTTCTTGGTCTGTTTAACTATCAGAGAGTGTGTCATATTAAAAGAAGCATTCTTTCAGAAGACAAATTACAAACCAGGACAACACTGTAGTGCTGGAGCTACATGCTCTTGGGAAAGTGGCTAAAAGTCACTTACCCTGCTGTGGTGGCTCATGCTTGTCATTCCAGCACCTGGGAGGTGGAGGCAGGAGGATTGCAATGAGTTCAAAACTTTGCTGAGTTACACAATGAACCCTAGCTCAAAACACCAAAATAAAATGTATGTACAGATGGGCAAGGTGATGTCCACCTAACAGTCTAAGCATTTGGGCAGGGGAGCAGAAGCAAGAGTTTAAGGTCTGCCTCAGCTACATAGTGAGTTTGAGAATAGCTTAAGCTGTATGATATCTGTGTCAGAAAATGAACACAGGCAGCAAATGCCTGTTCTGTGGAACTGTATTTTCCCCTTCACTTTCTTTTCATCTTCACAAATATACACACTTAAGTTTCCATGTGATTTTGCTTATACTTTGATTTTATTAGCTTTTGAAATGATTGTGTTAGGATGGTGAGAGGTTGACTTTGGAAGGGGACTTACCCCCAGGTCTTTCCGAACAAGGAAGGTACATCTTAAAGTTGACAACAGGGCAGTAAAAGTTGTGTTTGCCCCGCTGGCCTTCCTGCACTGACTCCTGGCTAGCATCCTTAGATGCAGGTGTCTGCTCATCAGGAAGTACCAGCTGTAGACTTGCTCTCAGGCAAGATTCTTTGTGAATTAGAAGGAAGTAGATGACAGTTCTTTGTCTTTACAAATAAATTTTCTGAAAGTTGTTTTTAGAAAATAAGATTAATGCAAGTTTCTCTTTGCACTTTCCCTGGAGTATCCTGAATTTGGAAATGATTGTTCTTCTGTCTCTGTGCTTGTTTCTAAAGGAAAAACCTGCAACAGTTTTTATATTCATGTGGACACATTGATTTTGAAATGTTCTGCTTCACCTGGTTAAGGATGTGTATTTTAGGAACATCCTCATTTGTTTGAAACACAAATTTTGTGCCAAAGTAAATATCCTAATATTTAATACTGTAAGCACTTTGTGCCCTTCCAGTCCATGTGCCATAATTCTCTCAAAATTTGGGAAGAATTTGTGGTGGGGAGGATGATTCTGTTGTATGTTATTATGGATACATTAGCCATTTGTTGCATTGTTTGCCTGCTTTCGGTCACTGAGTAACCAGTGCCAAATGCTTTAACTGTTCCCACAAATGGCAGTGGCATGTTGTCACAGCATTTCAAGTGTTGCTAGTCTTTGGATTGCATTAAATGCAGCATAATTAAAAATACATCTGAGCTTGTTAGCATGTTCTTTCCTATTTTCTTGTTCACTGTTTTTCATTGTGAAATGATGTATAGTCATCATATTCCTTTGTAATGTGAAATTGCTCTGTTTGTCCTTCTGTCAACATATTGAATACTAGTCTGTAAGTAAAAGAGTTTTAATAAGGTTTTTATCTCTGTGTAATACACTACAAATACAGTATTACTTTTTAGTAATGCATACTTACTTCTTTTCAACATTTCCCTTTGTTCTTCTTTCTCTCATGGAATCATGCTGAATGTACTCAAAAATTCTGATTGTGTGTCTTAAATACTATCAGAAGTTAAACTGTTGTAAGTTGAGCAATCTCAGATATGATTATTTTTTGTGAAGAAGAGCCACGGGTGTTGGTAATATGTGGTATTTCTCTTTTAAAACCAAGCTCACTGGTTTCTTCAAAGTTAAAAAGCAAGAGGGAACAGAGGTGATATCCCAGCAAGATGTAAATCTAAGGCTGCAAAGGTGACCTTTGTTTTGCTGGTTAAAGCTTTATCTATGGTAATTTTTCTTATAAATAACTCCAAAGAAAAAGTCTGAGAAATAACTGATTCTCAATGCTAAGAGAAAAGAATTGCACATATCTTTATATTTGCTCTTATAAAGCATCCATGTATCATAACTCAGTGAGACTATCTAAGACCCAAGATTTCAAGAAGTGTGTGACATATACTTGCAATCTGCATACTTAGGAAGCTGAGAGATATAGGTCTGTCTGAAAGAGACCAACCACAGACCAACCAGAGAATACACAAAACATCGAATATCTGAGTCTCCCTTGAAAAGACTGACTCAGGATGGGTGTCTGGTTTCCCTGTCTTCTGTTATGGCCAGAGTCCTCCCTATGCACTCCCGTGCTTGAGCCAAGCAGCAGTATCCTGTGACTGCACTGCTTTCTTGTGTTTCTCCTTCCCAGTCTCTGCAATGAAGAGATGAGTAAGTGTCTGATGTAGAGAGCAGTCCGGATATAACAATGGTGGAAAGGGAAGGAGGGGAAAAGGTCCATTGAGAAAGCATTTTTTGACTTATCCTTTTGTTAGCACTGTTGGGAACTGTTTAATGACCACTGAGAACTGATGTGTTCTAAGGTACAGAAGGTAGTCTAGCATCACTGACTTTCCTTGGCAGCCTCTACCTTCTCGGAGAAGTTCATAGACCCTCACATCAACTTAAAACAGTTGTCTCAAACAAAACCTGTTAGTCTCTGGATCATTTTCTAGTGTATTTCGCAGGGCTGTTCTGGGAATGTTCTTAAATAACAAAACATTTCTTTCATATCTTCCTTCCCCTTCCTGGTAACCTCTGACCTCTTCCCTTTCCCCTTCTCTCCTAATATCTTTACACGTTTTCACCTCTCTTAGTATTTGTCTTCATTGAGTATTGAGGTTCTCCCCACTCAAAGGTGTTTGCATTTTTTTTAGGAATATTATGTCCTTTGTTAAATTTGGGATATAGGTCGAGGAGAACCACAAAGCTTCCATTCTGTTAAGCCATGCTGAGACAAGAGGACAAGAGGAGGAGCCTTTCTGATAGACTCTACTCATGAGATATTTGTTTTCTATTCAGTCCTTGTCTTCCTTGTCTATTCACTCAGAGATGGCAGAACTGGAGACAGAGGCATGCCAGCAGCAGAGCAGTGTCCCTTTGGGAATCTAGTCTTCAGTATACTGCAGTATCTAGGAATGGAACCAGTCTAGAATTCCAGCTTCTTGGGACCATTAAGAGATCAAGCCACACTGGTTTGACCTGTCTTCAAGGGATAGTTTGTATGAAAGTAAAATGTTATTTATATATATTCATATTATGTCTATATACTACACATGCACATGCACACAGTTTTCAAGAGTAGAAAATGGCTGCGTCCTTTATGGAAACTTTTCTATGAGAAACAGATTTAAGTCTTTTAAATTGGTGCTGCTGGGCTTTAAGTGTCAAATGCCCCAGTCTTTGTGGTGAGTCTGTCAGATGCATTTCTCTGCCTTATTTGTCCAGAAAGCTCCCTCATAGTGCATTGGTGATATTCACTAGTGCTGATGAATAGAAGACTTAGTGAAAGTTAATGCTTTTTATTTCAAGAGTAAATAACTTGGTCAACATGGCTTCCTTTTAATTACCAGGAAATACATTTAGACCTAATGCTGCTATTCAATTAGGACTTGTCTCTACCTGTTTGCCTTTGCTCAAAGGAAAAAAATTCAATTTTTCCCTCTTTTCACTTGATGGAAGAAGTGACCCTTTATATTATAAACAGATGACAACACGGTATGTTCTGTTCTTCGATATTAACACCAGGACAAGAAAATCATTAGATTACAGATTTCTTACTGTGAGTGCCAGGGACTTATCCTTTTTGATACAGAAAGGCTTGACTTGGTGTTAAAAGTTATTAAACAGGGCCTGGTATATGCCTACCTAGAGCCCTAACCTCATACCCATTTTAAGTCAAGCCTGCACACTCTTTTTTCTTTACCTTTAGTATGAAAAGACACAGACTGTACTCTCAGAACTGAAGTTGAAGTTTGAAATGACTGAGCAGGAAAAGCAATCAATCACAGATGAGCTCAAACAGTGTAAAGACAACCTGAAGCTGCTTCGAGAGAAAGGAAATAATGTAAGTGTTTACCAACTCAGCTTAGCTTCCATTAAGAGGGATGTCAGAGGCTTGAGGATGTTTTTCAGAAGACTTCATTATGATTTGGAAAACCAACAGCCTGGGTACAGAAAAAGTAAGCTTTTATTATGAATATCTGTGGTAGAACTATTATGCCAGGGTATTTCTTTCTTTTTAAGTAAGAATTTGCCCCTTTAACTTACACCCATAGAGACCAGGAAATATCTTGGTTATATGAACTGGCTTTTTAGAGCTGAAGAAGGGGAGGGAGGGGAAACAGTGGAGGGTATGTAAAAATTTTAGTAATAATCAAAAAATAATTTAAAAACTTATAGCCATAGGAAAGCTTGAGGCCTGCCTGGTGGAAAACAACCATCAGTAAAAAACTTAGAACTATCTGGTTTTCTCAAATGAGTCATCATATGGCTTTTGCTTCTTTCCTACTGGGAAACAAAGCCTGAGCCACCCAAGGCCATCTAGGAGACATAGTACACACTACTCCTTAGCCTTAGGTTGTCTCAGAAAGTAGAGCTTTAGTATAGTTTTATTTTTATACTAATAATGTACTTTCCCAAAAGCTTTCTGTCTATTTGGCATCTGTCAGTATTTGGTAAATTGATATAGAGCTTTCTAATGTGTGTTTGAGAGAGGGCGGGCAGCAGGTATAGCGATGGGAAGAACATTGGACTGTAAATTTAGTTTCATAACATTTGTTTCTCTCTTGTAAAGGAAGGTCTTTAAAGGTGGTTACACTAAATAAATGTCGTGTTGCTTGTTGTGGGCCCTAACTGATGGATGTTCAGTGTGATTGACTGTGCTCTGAGACACTGCAGTGCTTCCTGTGGTTGTTCAGCTTGCAGCACAAACACAGACAGTGATGTTGCATGGCCATCCAGTTATGCAGTTTTCACAGAACACTCATGAGTTGTGTCCAACTGTCCTTTGCTTACGAAAGTTATAGATTTTAGACAATAAAGGATTGCTGGTTAGGGAGGAGCCTTTTAGAAAGAGAAGGGTTGAAGACTTTATGCTAAACAAAGAATATAGAAATCTAAAATCAGATCACAATGGTTTGGTATCTTTTCTTTTGTGTTAATTCATACCTGATTATAGAATTTCAGTCCACTTCCTGCTAAATTAACCTACAAAGACATCTTGCATGATCAGAATGACCCTCCCTGTGCTGTTACTATATATAGTTATATTACACTATTACCTTCAGGATATATTTACCTTTTTTACAATATAGACTTATATTTCCAAGTAATTTCTTTCCCCTTACAAAATCACATATGTTTAGAATAAAGGAAAGTTGTAAGCTTCAGTAGCCTATTTATCATACATTCTGCCACATCTCTTGCCTCATCGAGTTTACATTATCACAACACATGTATTTTTAAGTATTAAAGCATTACCATTTCAAATGAAAGAATTTCGGTTGGAAGGAAAATGGGTTTCAATGGAAGAACAAAATAGTCCCTATCAGTTGTCATGGAAACATAGGCATTAGCTACAGTACTTGAAATATGAAACAAAAGTAATATATTACCAAACAGAGCATCCTTGCTCTGTCTGAACTTGTTGTGTTTCATTAGGATATTGGGACAAGTACATCAACTATTGCCTCCAGTTGTTCCTCTTGAAACAGTTGTTTCTTAGCAAACATATCCCAGCCCGTTATTCTGGATTGTGTTAGATGTCTTTAAGATGTTTGAATTGGTGCAGAACCTGAAACGGCTACTTCTTTTACTTTAGTCTGCCTTTCCTCCTTCTCCGACCACCCCTGGGGTCTAAATCATCTTATCTGAATTTTTCCTAGCATAAAATGATGCTAATGTCCCTTCCCTTCCTCAGCCCTCCATATTACAGCCTGTCCCAGCCGTACTCATCGGCCTATGCCTGGCTTTCCTGTTTTGGTGTTTCGGTCCATTGTGGTAGAGAAAGGTACAAGCACTGCTGTTGAGTCCATGTCTGTTTGTCCCGTCACCTGTTTGTGCCATATTTGTAATAGAGTGCATGGCAAAACCACACGGGTATTTTGTTACCTGACGCAAACCCTTCATTTAGTATGCTGTGTATTTGTGTCATATTAATGAACAATCAACTGATCACATAACATTGTGTCTTGTTTCTTTTGTAGTAGTGCTAACCATGAATTAACCTCTCGCTAACCTTTTGTTGATATGCTTTCATTAACTGAGTCTTTATCTCTAGCAAACTGGAGTAAGCAGTGAATTTCTGCAATATCACCCACCACCCATATCCCAGTTATGTGTTCAGTCAGATTTGAATGAGAAATGAAGAGTTTGCATATTTGAAATTTTCAGCCAGCTGTGTTACCCTTCCTTTTCCTTCCCTTCCATGGTGTAGAATTTTTCCCCTTTAATCCTTTGCCTGTTTGTTGTGAAGATGAGAGAGAGATTAGTGTAATGAACCATTGGCTTACAATTTCAAGATTAATGAGACTTTACTTGTATGATATAAGCACGCTCTGATATGCAAATGAAGATTATTTCTCAAGAATACTATCAGAATACCAGTAAGAATAAAGGTAGCAACCAAATTAAATGGATTTTATAAACCCTGAAAGCTGACTGGGAAGCCTATCTGTGCTTTGTCTTTAACTGAAAATAGAGCATGTTTATCAGAGGAAGAACTTTGGTTTTCATAAAAAGCAAACTTTTCAGCAGAAGTGTACTGTAGGGGTACAGTAAATGTAGCAGGCACAGCCCAGAATTATAGTTAGAAGTAAGTACTAAGTTTCAACTGTCACAAAGTTGAAAGCTGTCTAGGACTTCCTGAGTGTTGAGGCTTCTTCATAATGGTCCTGCTAGTATTGTTCTCCGTCATTTTCCTTTCTTCCTACACCAATATAATGCAAGCACAGAGTTTTCCAATGATTATTTAAGTACGTGGGACTCAGTTCACCAAGGGATTAAGTCTGTATGAAAAGAGAGGGGAGAATGTGATATTGACTCTTGGTTTCTTTCCACACAGAAACCCTGGCCCTGGATGCCCATGTTGGCGGCCCTGGTCACGGTGACAGCCATCGTGCTGTATGTGCCAGGTCTGGCCAGAGCTTCTCCGTGACAGTGTCTTGAGTCTGTACACCATCCTCCCTCTAGAAGCTGGCGTCACACTCATGCTGGGGACAAGCAGAACCATATTCTTCTTTTTTACCTCTTAAAACAGCAAAGTGCAAGAATACAGCTGTAGGGTCATTGCTTTAACTTATATAAAAATATATCTGTCTATATAGAGGATATAAAGTTGTGAATTTATTCATTTTTCATGTAATTTTTAAATTAGTATGTTGAGATTCTGAATATTATGGTGGCCTAAAGTAGGCTTCTTAGTGCACCAAATTATTTATACCATAAATTTATAGATATTTTACTTTGAATTCTGATGGCCACACAATTCATTTTTCTGATTTGATAACTACTCAAAGCAAACAACCAATACATACATGGGAAGAGAGGCCCTGTATGCTCAGTGCCTATGAGTTTGAATATATATACACACAGATATTTTTTTTTTACATATTTACGCCATTTTTACTTGTTATAAAACCACTGAGCTATTGGGAACAAGACTTAGACAATTATTTGTGTGGGGCTTTTCTTTTTCTTTTTTTTTTTTAAGAAAAAATACATTTGGAAAGTATTCTGTTATAATGATAATTTGGGGAATACATACACGTTTGTTCAGCCTTAATGTGACTTGAAGATGTGAAGGACATCAGCTTTGAAAAACTTTCCATGAGAGTTTGTATTTTCTTGAGCAAACTGAAATATTTCTGGGAGCAAAAACAAAATTGCATAATTTCAGTGCAATCAACCAAACTGTTGAGCGAATTGGAATGTAGCTTACTAAACCTCATGTATTTAAATAATGTTTTCTTTAAAAATCAAGTTACCTTCTCATATACAGCAGTTTAGAAAGCATGATTTTTTTTTTCCGTCATCTGTTCCTCCAAGCATGTTTAATTGAAGGAAGAATTATATCTGATTAGATAAGCTTTTATTGACTTAATTTGGTTATGATGTGGAGCTAATTCACATTCAAAATGAACTGATGTTACCTACCAAGATTTCTTGCTTGGGAATACAAATGGTTATTTCTTTTTATTGTTAATTGGGACAGCCTGTTAATTAGTAGCACTATTCCCAAGATTGGTAGTGTTCCATGCACAATGACACACCTAAGCACTGCTTGACATTTAAAACACAGAGGTTAAAGTTTAGCTGTGGTTTTGTGCAGCACCATAGTGATGTCAGTATCTTAAAGTATCACATAGTTCTTTTTTTTTTCCCAGTCAGTAAAGACTGGGAGGGAGTGTCAGTGAATTGGCTTGAATGTTCTATGAGAATACCCAGATCTAGCCAGATACTGAGATAGGAGTTTAGGATACAATTTGCCTTGTGATGTTTGGGAGTCATTGTTTTTACTTTAAAGGTTGTATTTAAAACAATTTGGGATTGCTGCTGGGAGAATCACTAGATTTATGGAGGAATTAGCCACAAATGACTTGTAGAAAATGCTGTCATATAGTTAATTTCCCATTCTCTGTTGCAGGAAGCCACTCCACCACAGAATGCTAATATGCCAGTGGTACCTAGTACCTCTTGTATATAGTTATTGCAAATACTGTTCTGAAATGCATAACTTCAAAATTACCTTTTTTAAAGTAAATAATTGTTTGAAATCTATTTTGTAAAGATAAAACGTACAATAGAATTTCTGGAGTACAGATTAAACTATTTGCACTAACACACGTGATGTGCATGATTTAATAAAATAACTTTAATCTCCCTATGCATGTTTGAGTTATAATCATTGGGATTCTTAGTGCTGGCTCTCCTTTCAGGTGTCCTTAGCCTCTTCTTGAAGTGACTTGGTGTTAAGGAATTGTTAGATGTTCACTGGGGTTTAAAAGAAACCAGAGCAGTTTCCTCTCAAGTTTTACTTAACTCACTGTTGTACCTTTCTGCTTTCAATATGGTCATTGTTGAAATGTGACGACGCTAAACATAAGGCCTAGTGTCAATATTTACTTTACTCAAATCAAATAAATGGGATTTTGTAGTTATTTCTGATTTTTTTCTCGGGAATGTAAATAAGCCTGTTCACAAGCAGTATCTGCAGTTTTTTTTTTCCAGGTTAAACAGAGCAAGCGTGTTACAAGATAGTAGTGCTCACTGAATTTAAAGCACTTCAGCTAGAAATTGCATGTTAGTTTAAGGCCACTGGGACTACAAAGTTAAGACCTTATTTCAAAATATCAACAGCAACAAATTCAAAACAAAAGAACATGATGTTTAACAGGATAAAGACCTATATTGGCGTTTATCTTTAAGTTTTATCATTGTTGTTAATGAGGCACAAGCCACCTTATTTTCTAGGAGTTTCCTTTTCATCCTCTAGAAACTGAGAAGAAAAATGTCTATGTTTTTGGTGGTGGCATAAATATTAAAGAGCTAATGTATAAAAGTAATACCATTCCAGTGATTATGGAATGTCATAATGGAAATGTATTGCAAATGGTAAAGTTTTGGGCCATGACAGCCACCATAGAAGAAGTAGGAGGAGGAATCAGAATAGGTAGGAAAGGAAGGGTGGAGTCAGAGGAAGACCAAGCTAAAGCCCAAAGGAGCAACATGTAAGGAGCACAGGTGAGCCACGGGCCACGTGGCAGACATATTAATAAAAATGGGTTGATTTAAGATGTAAGAGCTAGCTAGCAATGCGCCTGAGCCATAGGCCAAACAGCATCAAGTTAATATGAGCATCTGAGTCATTTCTGGGGGCCTGAGTGGTGGTGACGGGCAGCTAAGAGGTCTGGTGCAGCAGGGTCTGGGTCTCTGGCCGCCAGGACCAAAGAAACCCCACTGCCGCAGATGCTTTTGGTAAGATTGTCATTTTTACTGTGTTGATCCTACCTATCCAGGAGCGTGGGAGATCTTCCCATTTTCTGATATCCTCTTCAATTTCTTTCTTTAGTGACTAAAAGTTTTTGTCAAACAGGTCTGCTACTTCTTTGGTTAGAGTTATGCAAAGATATCTAATGCTATTTGCATTATAAAGGGTGATGTTTCCCTTATTTCTTTTTCAGCTCTTTTATCCTTGGTGTATTGGAGGGCATTGATTTTTTTGAGTTACCTGCCACAATGCTTAAGATGTTTATTAGCTATAGGAGTTCCCTGGTAGAATTTGGGGGGTCGGTTATGTATATGATCATATCATCTGCAAATAGAGATAGTTTGACTTTTCCCTTTCCAACTTGAGTCCCCTTAATCTCCTTTTGCTCTCTTATTGCTTTAGCTAAAACTTTGAGAACTATATTTAATAGATAAGGAAAGAGAGGACAGCCTTGTCTTGTTCCGGATTTCAGTGGAATTTGTTTTGAGTTTCTCCATTTAGTTTGATGTTGGCTGTTGGCTTGCTGTATATCGCCTTTATTATATTTAGGTATTTTCCCTGTATTCCTGATCTCTCCAGGACTTTCGTCATGAAGGAGTTTTGGATTTTGTCCAAGGCTTTTTCAGCATCTAATGAGATGATCATGTGATGTTTTTTCTTTCAGTTTCTTTATATGGTGGATGATATTCAGTTTTACATATGTTAAACCATCCCTACATCTCTCAGATGAAACCTATTTGAAGCCAGTGAATGATTCTTTTTTTAAAATATGTTTTTGGATTTGGTTTGTCAGAATTTTATTGACTATTTTTGCATCAATGTTCATGAGGGAGACTGGTCTATAACTCCCTTTCTTTTTTGGATCTTTGAGTGGTTTGTGAATCAAGGTGATTGTGGCCTCATAAAAGAGTTCAGTAATGTTCCTTCAGTTTCTACTGTATGGAGCAGTTCGAGGAGTATTGATATTACTTCTTCTTTGAATGTCTGGTAGAATTCTGTACTAAATATACCTGGTGCTGGGATTTTTTTTTTAACTTGGGAAACTGTTAATAACAGCTTCATTCTCCTTTATTTGGTTATTGGTCTGTGTAGGTCTTTAATCTGATCTTGATTCAATTTTGGTTAGTGGTACCTGTCCTGAGAGCTGTTCATTTCTTTTAGGTTTTCCATTTTAGTAGAGTATAGATTTTCAAAGTATGATCTGATAATTCTCTGGATTTCCTTGGTGTCTGTTGTTATGTCTTCCTCTTCATTTCTGATTCTGTTAATTTGGATACTCTCTCCCTCTCTGCCTCTTGGTTAGTTTGGATAAGGGTTTGTCTATCTTGTTGACTTTTTCAAAGAACCAGCTCTTTGATTCATTGATTCTATGTATTGTTCTCTCTGGATCCTTCCATGAGCTCCTAGTGTTATTTTACACTTCTGTAGGGCCTTCATCATGCCCAGCTTCCACTGTTCATTCATCAGCTCTTATATGTGTTATCTGTTTTATAAATTATAACATAATCTTTCATAATTGTACACTTAACCTGTTTTAGGAAAGATATATTAAGAAATGTATCTCTATTGCCTTTAGTTGGTACATTTTAATCCTTTTAAATGAATACTTCAATTAATATGGGAAATAATTGAAACTACAACAGTTTTGGAAGCTTGGTCAATAGAATCACTAAAATACAAAGACTTTTAAGAATCACTCAAAAGAGTGAAACTGCCATGCACTTGATAGTAATAAAAGTAATAGTGATAATCTTTTCTCAGAGAACTTGCGATTACACAAACATTTGAGAAATGAATGTTAGACATGAACACTGTGCTGTGGGTGAAGGATAGTTGTGCTCATGAGCTACATCAGAACAAACAAATGTAAAATTAAAATTTTTTTATTCGCTGTGAAAGAATATTACCATTGTGTACTTTTTTTGGAAAGAAAAACATGACTAATCATTTGAAGTAAAGACACCTGGCTATAACAGTGTAGGGGGATTAAGTTGTTCCATTGTAAATAATTGTCCCTGCCTCTGAGTTTAATAAAAAGCACTGATTGGCCAAAGGCAGACAGGAAGTGTGGGCGGGGCTACCAGACTAGAAGAACTCCGGGAACTGGAAGAACAGAACAGAATGCCAGAGCGAAGCCACAAGAAGCAGAGGACAACTATGCTGCTCTGAGAAAAGGTACCCAGCCGCATGGCTGAACAAGATAAGAGACATGGGTTAGATTAAGGGTAAAGATTTAGCAAGTTATATGCTTGGACCTTATGCCGACCAGCCTAAAATTATTGTTAGAATCTGTGTGTCTCTGGGGTCTGTGAGTCTGCGGGTCTAAACCTTGAGGTTAGGCCCAAAAGTCCAGGCCAGAAACCTCTTACTACATAACAATGCTGCTGTAAGACTAATAGAGATTGGGACAAGTCAATAAGAGATCATTGTGGAAGCCTGGCATTCACACACTCTCTCATTGAGAGTCATATTTCACACAGATCTCAAAAAATTCTAAAAATCTTGATAAAAGTAATGTGCACCGCTGCCCAGACCATAAGAAGAAGTGCTCTCACCAAATCTTCCTCACTAATTCTTATGAAGTCTTCCTGGAACAAACACCAATTCCTGTCACTGTGCTTTGAGAGTGAGTGGGAGACTATGTCTTTTTCCTGTCTGGGGAAGTCTCTTGTTATGTAACTTAGTTATTTCTAATCAGAAACCAAATTAGTGTCCAATGTTATCACCCAGTTGTCTATAATCCAATTAGAGTTTATCTGTAAAACCCATTGATGTGTTAGTCTGCTCTAAGGGTGATTTTTGCTCAGCCAGAGAGGTTTCTCACAGGTAGAAATGGGGTCAGGTTCTGGGACCTCACCCTTCCTGAATCTGATGCTTGAGATTACTAGCCTTAGTCTCCAGCCAGAGGGCTGAGGAGTTGGTAGAGATGTAGTAGGCAGAGGCCTCAGCTGTGCAGGCTAAGGCAGTGCAGTTTGCAGAGTTTGCAGGTAGATCTTACTTCAGCAGGAAATTCAATGTTTTCAATGTTGCAGCTACCATGGATGAAGTGTGGGAAGATCATTATGCCCTCCCTCCCCGGGGGGCGTGGCTACCAGCCCTATCTCTGCCCCCTTGTCCTCTCTGCTTCTTTTTCCTGTCTAACTGCCTCTGCCTCCAAGTTGTCAACTTCCAGGAGCCCAGGATGCAGCTGCTGCATGCCATCTGAATGCTTGAGACACAGCCTCTTGGTTCCATTGCCTTGAGGCTGCCACTCTTCTTGCTTTGCAGCGTTGCATTACTTGGTAGACCTAGCACTTCCTGCAAAGCGTGTCTCCTTGGCAGCCTTGCAACTATTGAGATTCTGGGCCAAGAGATATTCTAATGACACCTGAGCCTATCCATGCCATGACCTAGGTGGAAGCCATGTTTGGAGGCAGGCTGAGCCCAGAGCTGTGGCTGGTTGCAGCAAAGATATAGAGATCCAAGTGCTTATCCTTGTGTACCTATTGAAGTCACAGGATCACTTTGAATATCTAAATTCTTCACCCAATAGGATGTAGCCTCAACTGCTGCCTATTCTATCCATGAAGTGACTGATTAATAAGTATTGCAGAGAGAAAGGTACTGCTGAGAATTTGTTCCTAGTGATAGGCTTCCTCTGACTGGGCTGAAGAGAGCAGAAGCCATCCTCCAAGCCATACAAAAAGGGATAATATAAGTCAAGAATAAGGCTGGCATGTATGGTGGATGTTCTTACAGGAACTCTAAATAGTCATATGTAATTAATGCTAACAGCATGTGATCAATCACAATTAAGGTGCTTCTCTGGTCTGACTTTTGAGAAGATTCTCCTGACCTTCCATGTGCATATAGAATAAGGTTGAAATTCATCCCTAGGGCTATGAGTGCAAATCCATTTTCCCATCTCAAAATTTTAATGGTTAGGAAATTCATAGATAAATATATTACATTGAAGCTAACTTTGTTTTATTTAATTAAATAATAAAATTTAGAGTAGCAATTGGTATGGAAAGACAGCATTCAGATCAGTTTGTTGACAGGGTGATATGGTATATTAATCACAGAGAGTATGTGTGTCTTTGTAAAACAGTAACATGAAAATTCATGTTGGGTTCAGCAAAAGCAGGATCTCCTGCTCTGGGACAGATGTGCTGCTCTGCAGCATCTCAAGAGTTATTTTCACATTTCACTGACTTGTGCAAACCCTTCTTTCATAGAGTAATTTCTTGGCATTTTCATCACACTGAGTTTCCATGCATAGCAACTTATCAGGGCAAGAATTCATCATACCTCACAGGTCCAGGTAATCTTGTGGATAATAAAGGATTTTAGTAACATAATTAATATTCCACAAACTGTAAAATCTTTTAAAGAGTTTGCTAATAAAAGTAGGACCATTACCAGTGGAAGACCTAGAAAGGACATGCATAAAGAGCTATTTGACAAAGTCAAGTTTTAAATATGAGACGATGGTATTTTTGGAGATGCCCGTTCCCCATGCTATACATGAGTGTTCTCTACAGCAGCTAAGCTGCAATGAAATCTGAGCATAGACCTCTACATCCCTGACAGTGGAGAAAGAATAATTACAGATGGAAACATCCAAATGCTCCAACTTACACTAGTTGCTTTTTTGTTTAAGCCCTGTTGTGGCCTCAAGAGAATTTGAGCAATGTGGAATTATTTTGGCATTTCATGGCCACTATATATATATGTATATATATGTATATATATGTATATATATATATCCAGAAGAAATATTTTTAAATCTCTTTTTTTCTAATTTTGCTCTTGTTTTTAAATGCACTTCAAGCTTGTTTACATTGCTGTTTATTTTAGCTTTTTGTGTTAAATGAGAATATAAATGTTAAAAACCAAGTTTTAGTAATTACAAATAAAAGGAATATGGAAGGTGTCTGGTCTCCCAATGTGGGAAAGTCAAAATAAAAATGTCTCCATTGTTTATGTTAAAGGCAAGACAAAATTTCTTTCTGCTAGTACTGAAAGCTCACTGATGTGTGGGTGAGTTATTAGAACAGGCATTGGCATGGAAAGCATCTAAATTCTTAGTAACAGACAACTCATTGCACCAAGCCTTTGGGGAATCCTTCTGCTAGCAATCTGAGTCAAGACTGCCTTTGGATTTTCTCCTAGGCAAGTTCTTTAATGTCATGTTTTAAAGGAATTGGATTTATTATCTTTTATATATCCAATTGCAATTGGAGTTCTTAAAATAAAGGAATAGGAAGTTGTTTCATGGAACCCTGTCTTGAGAGTTCATTTCTTCTAGTGTAAAGTCTATCAGCAAGGTGAATTCTCTGTGTACACAAACTCAACTCATTTTTAGTCATTAGTTTAGGCCTTGCCTTGAAAATATGAACAGGATTGTAAGTGAAGCCTGTCTCTATAAATTGATTTACATTTGTAATTAGTATGACTAGAAGCGTAGTTCAGACACATCATCAAATTAGATTATTTATGTGGTTATGAGAATTAATATGTATGGCCTAATTGTCTTGAGCAGTTTATAACTAATTGGAAGCTTTTTCTATGATTTGGACTTTGTAATTTTTCCCTGTTGACTTTGAGTTTTACAAATTTGGATTGAAGATTAAATTTAAGATCCTTCAGCATAAATTATAAAACATAAATAAATACAGTCTTTAGAAGGGAACTTTATTTTTTTCTCTTTCATGGTATACCATTAGAGAACATCACAATCTCTCTTATGACTCAGTTTATACATGTAGCTAAAGCCTAACAAAGTTGTGAGAGGCAAAGAGGCTGGACATAATATCTCACAGTTTCTGTTAGCCTAAGTAGACTGTAGGAATTTATGAGCCTTACATTTTTATCAAATATACTAGATTTACCAAGACATGTTTCTTATTTAAATTTTCTAGAAGCTTGGTGTTTAACAGTTTGCAAATACATAGGTGAAAAGACATCATCTTTTAAATCAGTTTTTTCTAACCTGAGTAGACTTAACCTTAGGGGTTTCTCATGATATGAAATTCCATTCTACTCCAAAAGTATTTTGAGAATCTACAGTTGCCTACTTGTTCTATAAAGGATGTACAATAAATCCAGGGGATTAGTGGGTCCAACAACTATTATAGTTGCTGTTCATTTATAGATTTTAAAGTGTTAGCCTTTTGTTACAAGTTTTTAGCTAATTTTTGTCATATATTTATAAATTTTAACCATGCCCCAGGAATTTACAAATCCAAAAACAAATTTTACATCTTTAAAACTATTTTAATCATTTTACATATCAACCACTCTTTGCCCTTCTACCCCAACTCCCACGTGCCAGTCCTGCCTCACCCCAACCCACCACCCCTTCCACTCCTCCAAAAATGTAAGGCCTCCAGCTGGGAGTCAAAAAAGCCTGGTTTCTTAAGCTGAGGCAGGATTAAGCACCTCCCCTCTGCATTAAGGCCGAACAAGGCATCCCACCATATTGAATAGGCTCCCGAAGGCCAGCTCATACATCAGAGATAGATCTGCTATCACAGACAGTGGCTCCTCAATCAGACCAAGATACACAACTCACTCTCACAGAATCACTCTGAAGCTTACAGGTATAAAGTAGTCTTAACATGAGGAGCACATTTCTAAAGACAGCACAAAGAATGGGAATAAGAACAAGAAGGGGTCCCTGTATGAAAGGTTCTGATGGTGTTTTCAAGAGCTGCTCTACCACATCTGACCAGTCATTCTAAGCCATTGCTCTGAAAGGTCCAACCATAGGCCAACAGTGTACTAAAGATGAGTGACTTAGTTCCAATCAACATAATAACATACCTATATATTATTTGGCATTCTTTGGGAGAGTGTTTACAGAGAAGGCCTTTGCCCCAAATAAAACCATATCACATTATTTCTGGGCTTCAAAGGAGCTTTATCTTGCAGGATTTAGTCACAATATGGTCATTGCATTTATCCCCAAGGAGTTCAGATATGCACGATTTTTAATAGGATTGTGTATAACAGGTCATTACAGACCGCAATTTTTTGCTTGAGCCCACATTTCCCTTACCTCAACCACTATTTTCTCTATCTGGCCTACTTATGTTGCAAGATTTCACTTTTACCTCATTTTTTCCTAAGGAAGCAAAAATTTCTCATATATTTTCTTACTTCTTTCTTTCCAGTTTTACTAAGGTAAAAATAAATTATACTATGACTACAACAAACCAGAGTGAGGAAAACGTTAATCATTTCTAATTTTTATTTATAATTTGATGTTTCTGAGGGTTTTGCCTGTTTGTATTCCTGTGCACCATTTGCATGCCGTGTCCAAAGAGGTCAGAAGAGAGCAATGGGCTCACTGCAGGGAGAGTGACAGGTGCTTATGAGCTGATATTTGAGCCCTAAAATTCACAGAGATGTCCTCTGAAAGAGCATCCAGTGCTCTTAACTGCTGATCCATGTCCAACAACATACATACATTCACCCAGCCAGCTCCAAGTCCAGATAGCTGCTGACACATGTTCACAGTCACCCTTAATGGGGCAGCAGGGGTACAGCAGGTACAAGGGGCCTAACCTCCTACTGCCAGTTGAGGAAGCCTTTGGTGAAAATTGAGAGCATATCTATGGACTGCTTGTTCAGCAAGAACACGAATCATATACCCCTCCCCCAACACACACACACACTGGCAGCAATAGCACACAGCAGCACCACCACCAGCAGCATCAGAATCATAATAATGGATCCTAGATCAACTCTATGCCCTACAAGACCAGGATGTTCCAAACATTTGAGGAAAGCAGCATAGGCAAGTAACAGGAGAAGTGCCAGTCATCAGGAACTTCTGCAGGCTGCACAGTCTCACTTGGCCCATGTAGGAGTCAGAGCTCTTCTACACTTGTACAGATCACTTTCTGCCCTATGGCCAGGGCTGTTATTTCATGTACAAAGCAGAGAAGCTGCAGGGTATATTGTGGGCTCCGGTCACATTCAGAGACTGCCTGCACTTTGTCTATAGCACAGCCTCAGTTTCTTGGGTTTCCATCTCAGCCATCATCAGCTGGCTGGGAGTCTGGGGTTGCTCAGCTGCTAGAAAACCACACTTCGTGCATTCTGCCAGCATACTCATACTACTGGGTTTATCCTGTTTCATATATGCCTCTCCCTGCTCTTGCAATTCAGAGAAGCCTACCTCTTGGCACCCCCAATCTGCTATGTCTCTGTAGTGGCTGCAGTGGCATCTACTCTGCTCTATATCCCCACAATTATGGAGGACCTACTGGTCACCAGAGCTTCCTGAGAAGCCTGATGTGTGGCCTCCTGCATCAACAAAGGCTTTGCCTTGGGCGAGAGCTGAGAAGCCTCAGAAAATGCCTCCTCAATTAGAAGTTAGAGGCTGTAACTGCAACCTATTAACAGCTGGCACGAGGTTGTCATGAGAGTTGCTGTCCCTGGTTCATCCCCTCTCGACTCATGCTTTCTACCCTAACTTTGGTTTCCTGCTGCCTAGCTGTCTGTCCCAGTTGCCAGGGATTAACACTGCCCAGAGATACAGGACTTGTGGGACCAAGACAGCTACCCTAGCAGCTTGCTGAGCTCAGGCTCCTCAGAGGTTTTGAATCTCCAGCCTAGACCCAGAGTTCTCAGACTATCAGTCTTCACCCACCTCTCCATGTCCAAGGTCTGAACCCAGGGCAGGGTGGGGGCAAGGTGCTGTGGGGGCAGTGGGGTGGAATGGCACTCGAGAAGGACAACTTACAGGCCTTCTACTGGAAGACTGCTAGGAGGGGCCTACGCCATTCCCTTGTTTTTTCATTCATTGTTATTAGTATCATTGTCATTATTAATGTCACCATAATTATTATTGATCACCAATTTTATTAGTATACAAATAAAAGTCAACAAATTGTATAGGTGAACGTTATTTTCTCTACAGGGAGGCTGTGATGCAGGTAGAACAAAATATGTCAAACACTTGCTTAGGTCTCAGATGAGTTTGGAACTATGGGAAAAATCATCTTAATACCAGCAGCTACCAAGCACCAGTCCATATTTTTTCTTGTTATTGTTTGTTTGTGTAAGCCTGGATATCATGGAAATTGTTCTCTGTGAACACACAGAGATCTACCAGTCTGCCTCCCAAGTGCTGGGAGTCATGTTTCTGTGTCCTGCCCAGGTCACAAAGGCTTACATGAACTATAAAACTGTTCGGCTTACGGCTCAGGCTTATTACTTGCTCACTCTCCTGTCTTAAGTTAGCCCATTATTCTTATCTATGCTTAGCCACGTGGCTTGATACCTTTGCTCAGAACAGCATTCGCACCTTCCTTCCTCTGCTTCTGGCAGGCATCTGTCTCCTCTTCCTCTTTCCAGAATTCTCTTTGTCCTGTTGCCCTACCTGTACTTCCTGTCTTCCCAGCTTCTGGCCAATCAGCATTTTATTAAACAAATATTTATAATGTACAAGAGCACAATCCCACAGCACTGGGACTAAAGAACTTTCTTGAACTGTTTTATCCATCTGACAAAGGGTTAATCTCTAAAATATGTACAAAAAATACAAAACTAGACATCAAAATACCAAATAATCCAGTTAAAAATGTAGTACATAGAATTCCAAACTAAAAAGTCTTTAATGGCTAAAAGACACTTAAAGAAGTGTTAAACCTCCTTAGCTATAGGGAAATGCAAATCAAAACAAATCTAATACCATCTTACAGCTGTCAGAAGGGCTAAGACATAAAGTACTGATAAAAGCCTATACTGGAGAGGATGTTGTTCTTAACATATTCTATAGGCAGAGGCTATTTTAAGGCAAAGTGTTTTAAGCGAAACAGAAAAAGGGTTATCCTTTAAAGTGGAAACTGAAAGCTCTACGTAGCTAAATGTGTGGTGATGTATGTGGTTTTATGTAGGTTGTTGTTAACCACCGAGCCATCCCTCCAGCCTACAATTGTGTATCTTTGTGACTAATTAACTCTGTCTTTTACTGTGGTAACATATTACCTATTTGTTCCTCTCCATGCTTATCTTAAATTCCATTACATATATTTGATGTTTATATCTAGATGAGTATTCTTTTGTTTAGTATTTTCTTTGTATATGATTCTTTTTCTTTCCCAAACATCTTTGACCATGTGTTTAGCCATATATCTTGAGAATAACCCATGGCTATTATTTTTTGAATTGAGCCTGAATGTAGATGCGTATGATTTCACTTTTCATAGGCATGTTTAACACATTAACTTTTATTATGACTAATTATATACTTGGATTTATTTCTATCATCTTGAGCTAAGTATTTGTCATGGTGGTAATTTTCCCTCTCCACCATGTTTCCCTTGTTTATCTCCTCTTGATTTATTAAGTTTTGTCCTTTATAGGTTTTGGAGTTACACATTTTATTTCCCTTATTGTGTTGAGTATCTCCCAATGTAGGCAGAGTTTTTCTGTCCCAACAGCCTGCTCCCAAATAACAGACTTGGAGACTTAACATAAATTATACATACTTATGTGATAGCTCAAGCTTGCTAGTAGCTAGCTCTTCATTTAAACAAACCCATATTTCTCATCTAAGCTTTGCCACACAGCTCATGGTCTGTTATCTCATTTTCTATATGCTCTACTTTCTTGATGGCTGGCTGGTATCTCCTCTGACTCCACCCCTCTTCTTCCTATCATTCTCCTAGTTTGGTTGTCCTGCTTGATGGAAATAGTTTATCTTGTCAGTTCTGTTGTGTGTTTATGATGCTTTTGTCTTTTAAAGCTCAACCTTGTTCTTTCTAGCTTTCCCAATGACTCTGTACTGTTCTCATTTTAAGAAACTCCTACATGAACCCCCCCAAATAAGGACCTTAATGAATATATTTTGCCAAGTCTAAAGCCAGTGAATATTTCTATTCTGAGTAAGTCTAGTACATCTTAACTCTGAATTGCCTCCTACAATAAGCTGTTATATTCCAAAGGTTAGTAGTTCAACTGCATCTAGTTTTCAACTCTAATATATCAGCATCTAAAAAACTACTATAGCTGTAGATTGACTAAAATATTTACTAATTCATTCATTTATTCTTTCATCTCTAATCTCATCTCATTTCTTTCATGGGATTTAACCCCCCTTCTCTTATTAGATTATATTTCTTAGGATTTTTCCTTCCTTCTTTTAAAGGTACAGTTTATATCATAAACTCCATAAGTAGCTGAGAATGATCCACTGAAGATAATCATCTTGTTTCTATTTCCCCAGGCCTGGGATTTTTAGCATGTACCACCACACTCAGTTTGCAAAATGCAGGGGTTAAATCCAGAGCCTTGTGCATACAAGGCAAGCATTCTACACACTATCTTAGCCAACCTGGAACTTACTATGTAGATCAGGATTCAAATTCAAATCCTCCTGCCTACTCCCAAGTGCTAGGTGTACTGAGATACGCTGCCACACCTGTCTGAGCTCTTTAAAATTTTAACATATGAAGTAATAATTATAATATATTTTAATGTTAATAGAACTTGGACATGAATATTTTCATTTTATTGCTTATTATATTAGCTTTATTTCTATTTTCACCAGAGTTAACAGTTGTTAATATCCCAACAGCTATGGAAGTACAGTTGTTAAGATACTAATATTAACTTTGGATGGTCCTTCAGAATTTCCACAGTCTTTTATACTATTACTCTCCTTGACTGAGTTTAGTAGGCTGGGTAAGATTAAGCTTAGTTTACTCTTTTCTTTCTTTTTAAACAAAGGGTGAGCAAGAGACACAAGATGTTAAACAGTGTTCAAAACAGAGAAAGGTGAGTCAGATTAGGACTTAAGCCATCTCTGCATCATGATCAAACCCTCAATGATGCAGCTATGACAGGTTGTAAATCACTTTCATCAGTTACTGTTTATTAAAATTTTCAATCCTAACACACACCGAAATGCACCCCCAAAACCACTTGAGTGCTCCCCAAAGTCAATCTGGGCAGTGTTCCTAATCAAACTCCTGTTGTGCTTTTAAATTCCAGAACTTGAACCCAGAGAGATTACTGAGGATGGGTGTTTGTTCCATTGTATTAATTTCTGTGTCAACCTCCAGGGTTAAACAGGCATACATATAGAAGAGAGTAAAATCTTACATTCTCAAGCAGGTAAAAGCTCCATTGGCTGTAGTACACCGGAATTTGTAATCACTAAGTCCTGTAATAATGTTGTCACACCTTTGTTTTGGAGAAGTGTGAGACTTCATACCATCAGTTCATTCAGCCTTCAATGCACTGATAGAGATGGAGTGACATTCTTATCTCATTTCTGGAGTTGAAGAAAGGAATTAGGTAGTGTAGAAATTGCAAAGCAAGAACCATTTTTCTTCCTTTGAAGCCTCTTCCATCAGTTATGAGAATTCCTCCATTTTAAAGTAGTAAATACCATTCACAGTGAAAAACAGAATTTTAGAAAAGAGATTCTTTCAACAGAATTATGGCATGGTTACGTTAAGAGATACCAGGAGCTCATAGTATTAGTTCATTTGATCTTGTACTTTGATATTTTCTATTCTTATGGTGCTAAAGAGTCATTTTTAAGTGAAATATTATAATAAACTGGCAGTCTTGGCACAGATCCACATTTCTCTAGACTTCCATTAGGCTCAAATTGATTCTCTAAATAAAGTTTGTCCCAAGAGAGACACGTTAATGCAGGGAAAAGAGGTTTGTTTTTGTTTTTGAAACCAAGCCTCACGTTTGTGTTCTGTACCTTTTATTCTCCAGGGGCTGGAGCTGCCCAAGCGGACAGACACAATGGAACACACAAACCTGGATTGGTAACAGTGTGCAGCTACCTAAGAAAGGAAAGCCTCTTCTGAGCTGTGGGTTGGCATGAGTGTGTGTGTCAGGGCGAGGGTCATTCCTCTTCTCCATCCAAGGGTGCTATTTATTGGAAATCTTGCACATCTTTTTGAGGGGGAAGAAAGGGTTCCTCTCCAGTGGGAGGCAAAACTCTTTAATGATAAAGAAAGGGGGGATAACATATGCAAGATTGAAAAGGGAGCTTTGGAGAGAAATGCTTGGTGATCACAACCTGTCCAGGCTACGAAGTCCTTGCCCTTCAATCCTTCTTGCCAACAGGTCCCGGGTGATCACTTGGCCTCCAAAGCCTCGGAGGCAGTCTCAATCTTGCTCCATGTGTGAGTCTGGTTCCCAGTGCCCTTGCTACCCTTATGGAAGCAGCACCAGCTCCCAGTTGTCCCTCCTCCCTCCACACACCCACTGCTTCATTCACACCTGGCTGAACTGAACCTATGCATGCAGTGTCCACGTGCCGTCCACGTGCCATCCACATGCCATCCTGCTGTTACCCTGCTCCGCCCCAGGCCACCTGTCCTGCCTTCCTGTGCCCCTCTCCTCCAGTGGTAGGGAGGCGGGGCCTGCACTTGAGTGAGCAGGGCCACGTGACCAATAGGCGCTCGGCTTACTCCCCCCCGCCCCTCCCCCGCACGGCCACCAATGGCGGTCCTGGAGTTTGGATGCAGCCTCGGCCTCCTGTTGGAGCGGTGCTCTGCGGGCCGGTGGAGGGGGTTTGAGGTGATGGTGAAGGCAGAGGCTGCGTGTAGAGGAGGCTGAGAGAGGGAAGAAGAGAGCGGGAGTCTTCGGTGGACAAAGCGGGACCGGCGAGCTCCTCACGGAGGCGGCAGGCGAGCGGCCGGGAGGCGGTGCCGGACCTACCCGCCCCTCGAACTCCAGGACCAGGTAGGTGAGGGACGGCGGAGCGGGATCGCGCCACCGAGGAGCTGGAGGAGGGCGGACCAGCGCTGTGAGTCGCTCTGGGGCCCGTTCAGTGCAGTGGCTGCGAGGGAAGCCTGTGTCCTGGCCCGGCATGGCGCGAGGCTGCAGCCCGACACCGTGGCTGTCCTCCTGTCCGTGCAGCCCTGGCTCCAGGAAACCCAGGAGCCATCGGAGATCGCGGCCGCCATCACGGGAACGGATTCCGCGATCTGCAGGCGGGCGCCTCCTCTTCCCTGCCAGGTGAGGCTCAGGCCTAACAGGTAGCATTGCCTGAAGGAGTCACAGCGGTGCTGGTGGCTGTGGCCTGGGGTCAGGACCTTGCTCTTGGGTTTGCTTGGTAGTGTGGTTCGTGGTCCCATGCACAGTCACTGAGATCGCATCGCTGGACAAGACTTACTGTACTACTAAATAATTGTCTCTTCTAGTTCTTTTGAAAGACTTTAAGAACTGAGTTTATTTTGACTATTATGTTTCAAACCATTAGAAGTGATGATAGAAACAATGTGGAAAGCAAATAGCTTAGCCTTTTCTATTTGTAAATATGGGAAGCAAATAGTTTAGCCTTTTCTATTTGTAGGAAAAGCACGTCAGCTAGATGAAGTACTATTTGGAGGAAGGATGAGAAGATCTGGATGTGGACACAGGTTTTTAAACCTAGAAGGTAGTTGACATAGCTTCTAACTCAAAGGCTTTATATACATTTGAGATAGGAAATTATGTAATTAAGGTTTGTTTTGTTATTTTCCTAGCCTTGCAAAACATAGTATATAGAAGCTAGAAATGGGTAAGAGTTTCTGCAGGGATTTAAACATAAGAAAGGTTCTACACGGTATAGATATAAAATTAGAGATGAGGCATGTCAGTAACATGCTTGACATCTACATAAGCACGAGGGTCTGAGTTTGATCCACAACTCAGCACAATGGCAAAGGTTTATAATCCTAGCTCTTGGGAGGTAGAGACAGAAAATCGCTTGGGCTTCCTGATCAGCCAGTTTAGCCTACTTTGCTTATTCCTGAAGAATGGCACTGCAGGTTGACTTGTGGCATTTACATGGTCATATATACCCATAAGTACACAAATCAACAGTATACATGTAAGATACACAAAAAAATCAGTAAGCAAATAAAGAAATTGTTCTCATGCATTCAGTAATCAGAATAGGACAGTATTCTCATTTTCTGCCAGTATGTAGTTAAGGGCCTAGAAGTAATTACTGTATTACTTTTTCCTATGAGTAGGTGAAAATATTTTTCAAATTGCTAGTAAAACAGGGGCTAGAGAGATTGCTCAGTGGTTAAGAGCACAGGATGCTCTTCTAGAGGACCTACATTCAATTCCTAGCACCCACAGATTGAATTCCCAGAACCTGTATGTTGGTTCACAATTATCTTTAGCCCCAATCCAGGGCATCCAACATTTTTCTTATTTCCTAGGGCACTGCATACATGCAAGTGAAACAATGAGACATACAAAATAAATTTAAAAATTGTTAGTTAAATGAAACTTAATTTCTGTTGATAACAGTAGGCATAAAACTTTTTTCCCTGAATTACTTCACTCTGACTTAATAACACTCATCTGTAACAATGGCAGGATTCCCCCCCCCCCCCCCCCGCAAATATCACTGTTTATCTCTTTAGCTAATAAAATTTGTTCATATGTGGTTACATTTTTAGTCATAGGCATTGTCCTATTAAGAAAGGAGGCTGGTCTTTGTTTAGATTTTTCCATTTCAGAAGCTAAATGGCAGCTGACATTGGCTTCAGTGTATAGAAGGTGATGGGGAGCGGTGGAGATCATGACTTCAGTATCAGGTGTGTTAGTAGCTGCTAAGCCCCAAGCCTCTGTTGCTGTGAAGTTATATCTAGTATATCTGGGATTCCATTTTCCTTTAGAATGCCAGAGATCCAGATTGTTAGGTAAAATCTTTAAGTAGTTGGTAAATTGGTAGCTACCAATGAAAACAATGAATACTCTAGTTTTAAAAATTGGCTAGGATGAACCTAGTTTACAAATGCTAATTTAGATGAGTTGGAGAAAAACTACAAAAATGGTACTCATATTAAACCGAGTATTCTTTAGCATAAAGGGGCTGAAGTGGTCATTAATTCTCTCTCTCTCTCTGTCTCTCTCATAAACACTCTCTCCTCTTACATGCTAGGTAAGCATTTTTTTGTGTGTGTTACATTCTATAACAGCTTGGTTATAAACCTTTTTGAAATTAAAATAGAATTAGTATACCATATTATTCACTCTCTTAAAAATAAGTGGGTTTTAGTGTATTCACAAAATTATAATCACCAATAATTCTAGGATATTTTCAACACTCTAAAAAACCACATGACAATTAGCAGTTATTTTCAACTTTCTCTTGCTTTCTATTCCTGACAATCACTAATCTACTTTTAATTAATTTGCCTGTTCTGCATCCTTAGTAGAATCATATAGCACATACCTTTTAATGTCTCATTTGATTCACATAGCGTAATACTTTGTAAAGTTTGTCCATATTCTGTCAATTTGTTGGTCATAAGTTTGTGTATCTGTTTGTAGTGGTGCTAAGTTCAAACCCAAGTGGTCTTATGCTAAATAGACACTTGACCACTGAACTATGTCCCCAACCCTGGTCATAAACTTTGTAGCATGTTTGTTTGCTTAAAAATTAAAAAGTTAAAACAGTTACACCATTTATGGTGTTTTCCTGGGTTTTTTTTGGGGGGGGGATTTGTAGTAATACTCAAAGGTAATGGCTTTTACTTTTAGATTTTAAGAAGATTTCTGCTTGTATTTAGTATATAGGTTTCTTGAAATACTGTTTTCTCTCATGTAAAAATACATAAATTTTAGGATTCTATTAGGTACATGATTATGAGATATGATAATTGGATATATTATACAATGATTAGGTCAGAGGTTTCTCCCTAAACATGTATCATTTTTCTGCTATTGATTATAGACATATACAATTTAATATTTCACCTTGTTAGTGAAATATAGTTATTTTCAATTATAGGTAACTTACTATGTTTTAGAATGTTAGAAATGATTCCTTCTAATTAACCGCATAGAGTAAATATGATCAAAATGCTTTGTAAATAGTTATCTTGGTCTTATTTTGTTTTTGAGGGTTTGTTATATAGCTCTGGCTGCCTTGGAATTTGATGTGTAGACCAGGCTAGCCTGAAACCCACAGAAATCATCCTTCATAGGCATCTCCCAAGTGATGGGATAAAGGTGTGCACCACGATGTCTAGTGACTTTGAGAGAGGGTTGTTTGAGACAGGGGCTCTGTGTGTCCCAGGATAACCTGGAAATAGGTTTGTAGACCGGGCTGTTTTATGTTTACAAAGTATATAAAGATAGATTTAGAAATCTATCTAAACAATTTAAAGATAAACTTTGATTTTTGGATAGTAAAAATTTTCACTTGATCAAAGGTCTACTAAGAGTGGCACATGATTTGGCCTTTCATGAGTAGGAAAAAAGGAAGAGATAACATTTGTTTGAGTAAGAATGGCCCCTAGGGCTAATTTGAATGCTTAATCAAATCATCAGGGAGTGCACCTGTTTGAAAATATTACAAGGATGAGGAGGTGTGGCCTTGTTGGAAGAACTGTGTCACTAACCTAGGTTTTGAGGATTCAAAAACTCATGCTAGTTCAGACTCTTTCTGCCTGTGGATCAGGATGGAGCTCTCAACTGGTGTTCCAGTGCCATGCTCCCCACCATGATGATAATCCACTAAGCCTCTAAGCTGTGGGAAAGCCTCCAGTTAAATGCTAAGAAATGCCTTGATTTTGCTGTCTCTTCACAGCTACAGAACAGTGATTTAGATACTTTGAAATACCTTATAATTATGTTTATAAAGTTCATGAAATGTATAATGATGCCTGGCACATAATAGCCTCATGGTGAACCAACCCAGCATGGCCCAAGGTGAAATAAGAATTGCTTGCATGTAGCCTCCAATGGTAAACCCAACATGGCACTGACAGAGCACCACATACCAAGGACACCCCCTAGGCATGGATACATATATCTGTGCCCATCCACTCTCTTAAAAGGAGCCACCATATGAAAGTTCTCTCTCTCTCCCCCTTCCTCCCTCTGTCTCCTCTCCCCCTTCTTTCTCTCTCCTTCTCTCTTTCTTGGCAACTACCCTGAATAAACTCTCATGTGGCATCTGGAAGTGTATGTGTCTACATCTCACTAACATTTTGGTGCTGTGACTCAGATAGGCTCTCTCCTGGACTTAGGTGCACATAAGCTCTAGGAGATCCTGATCTGGGGCCATGACAGGCCACCTTCCATTTGCCCTGCCGCAGGTGTTCAAACACCACCAGACGTGATTGGTAATTTTTCTCCTTCCCAGTTGTCGTAAACATAACTATTGTCTCTGGAAAAGACCACTGATCGTTTGGCTTTCTGATAGGACTCTAGTCTCAGAGAGGACCACCCCCAGCCACGATATTCACTGGTTACAGCTGTTCCTTCTCACCTGACACTCATTTTTGGCCTTCCCTGCTATTGAAGCCCAGTTTGGATCCTTGTATACTGTTTCTGGACACTGCCCTCAGGGCTTTGCCCTATCCCCTACTGTAAGTGCTAACCAGTATCAGTAGCTTGCGCTGGACGACCACTCCAGGTGCTGACAAGTGCCTGTGGTCACTAGTGTTGGTTTTGTATGCCTGCTCCTGTGACCTAAAGAGTTTTTGGGAGTGGCAATCATAGTTTCGGGCTCTGCCCTATGCCTATCATAGGTGCTGACGAGTGTCTATGATAATTAGTGTGGTTTGTGCACCTACACACCTACCCTGGTGGTGGCTAGCATGGTTTGGGGCGGTGTCCTAGGGCCTATGACTTAGAGCTGATGAGTTATTTAGCAGTAGTTAGCATCGTTTCCCCTTGCCCCCAGGACCACTTGTTGACTGGGTGATGACCTAGCTTTAGCGGTAGAATCCCTCCCTCAATAATGGGGAAAGAGTCAACCAAAAATTTCTCTCCATTCTTACCTCTAGGATGCATTCTGAGACTCTCAAGCCACTTGGCCTTTTCGCCTTACCCACAGTACCAATCTTATCCGTTTTTGCACAAAGAAATGACTTTAGTATCCCTTTGATCATAACTCAAAATAGCCACCTAACAGCTTGCTGGACCATGTTTATATTATATTTTAAATATATTTTACAGTAGCTAACTTTTGCAAGTGTACAGGCAGATGGAAAGAGTTTCCCTATCTCTTTTCATGTCTCAGCTCTAAACTTTCCCTTGTGGTTTTCTGTTCTCCCTCCATCTGTTTCTAACCACACGACCAGATCCATAGACAAGATGGTAAAAGTCTCATGAGCGAAGGTGAGTTGGGAAACAGGCTATAACTCATGCAGTGAAAGTTCATGAGACAAAGGTAGCACACCCTGGGAGCTGAACCTGTCCCATTTGTAGACTCCATTAGAATTACAATATACCAGGATGGTAATATTGTGACCTGCTTACTAGCAAGCTTGCTTTGAAGCTTCACAAGTGCACTCTCACAGTAACTTATTTAAACTCTGAGAGCACTGAAGGAGCAACTCATGACCCACTTTTTACCCCACCCCCGACATCAGAGTTACATCTTTTGAGAGAGGACCTCTGACTCCACAGGCAGAAGATTTAATTCTTTATAATTTTGGCTTAAAGTCTGCTTTTTAATTACAAGTACAACCTATTCCTATTATTTGCATGAGATTCTTGTGCTGGTGAGGTGATTTTCTTGCACACAGTTGGCTCTTGTTTTTTAAACCAAACATCCAGTTTGTGTGTTTTCACTTTTCATTACCAGGATAACCCCCTTCCCCATTGTGTATGTCTTTATGAATTATTCAGGTTGTTGACTTTCTTGTTCAAGTCTTAAGTTGACTTTGCTATTCATTTGTTTATTTGCATCCCCTTTGAGGTCCTTGATCATTTTAAAATTTAATTATTAGATTTTTTTTAAAATCTAGCATTTCAACCATTTCCATATTTTTATATTTGGTTATGGAAGATATATGCAGTTTTGTAGGAATTGTGTTACCTTTCTTTTTCATTTTTCTCTGCAATGATTGTGTAGCTATTGGGATAGATATTTCTTCTGGTTTATATGTGGGCTTCTTACTGAGTAACCTTTTCTTGAGGACTCAATTATCAGTACTATTCAGAGGAGAAAGTTAATGGTGGTAACAGCAGCAATACTTGAGCAAGCCAAATATAGAAATACAGTTTAATTAACAGTGCTGTGCAATGTGCAAGAAACTATGAAATTAAAACTATGAAGTTAATAAAAGAGGAGCAAATAAAGAGAAGTGATAAAGGAAAAAAATAAAGAGAACAAGGGATAAAAATTTGACTACAAAGTTAAAGAAATATGTAAAATATTAGTTGAAAGGAAGAGGAGGTAGGCTGGAGAAATAACACAGCAGTGGTAGAGCAGCCTTGCATTCCCAAGGCTCTGGGCTAGTTTCCAGTGTTTAAATAACAGCACCAATAATTAAAAAGAACAATACATAATGAAACAGAAAAGTTTTTTTTTTTTTAAATAACAAACTACTAAGAATAACATAAAGAAAAAAGGTAAAAGAATTAGGGGATTCTTTCCAGAATCTATAATTCCAGTCTTGCAGGTCTCTAGGAGGAACAATTAGTTGCATTCTTTAGTTTTCTCTCCATTCTGGTTGGTGCTGTGTGTTGGTTCTCTTAGAACAGCCTCAATGGTACATTCGGGACAAGGCCTCATTTAGTGTAGATGTTACTCTTCTGTGTGCACCTAGGTTTGGTGCTGGCAGCTGTGAGGTGAGGAGATTTCCACTCACACCAGTGACCCCCACATCAAAGTGCCTGTGGGTGATAAACATCCTAACTGAGGGAAGTTCCCAAGTTCATGTGAGAGTGAAGAAGACATCAGCTTTGTAGAGAACTGAGATATCCCATCAGTCACAGTGCCCACAGGGTCTTAGCCCACAGAAAGCAGTAAACCACCTGCTTGCTGGAGGAGGCAGTGGAAATAGAGCAGCCCTGCCAGTCCTGGGCTTATGATCAGTAAACTACTTGTGGCAATAGGGCAGCTCAGACTTTGGTGAAAAATGGCATGTGAAGAGGGAAGCAAAGCTTACAGTGATGCAGTTCTAAGCCAAGGATGGAGAAGAATTTTATTTATTTTGAGTCAGAATTTCTCTGTCCTGGAATTTGCTCCCCCCTTTAAAAAATAGACCTTGCTGGCCTTGATCTGCCTGCCTCTGCCTCTCAAATGGGGAATTAATGGCTTTCACTACTAGCTCCTGGTGACAATTCATGTTTAAATTGCTCCTATACTCTGTTTTTCTTTTGAACTCATTTATTAGTAATAATAGGTTTTAGTGGATTCCTGAGTATAACAACACTCTGGTTGTTGGATTAAAAAAATATGTCTACTCTCTGTTGGTCCTTGATACTGAGGATACATCTATTATAAAACAAGTTATCCGCTTCCTGGAGTAAAATAAAATTAGATAAGGACAGGTATATTAACCATGAGTTGAAGACATTAAAGAAATGGCAATTGTACCCAAGGGTGAAGTTGGAAGGGTTTCTTGAAATTTATTTGAATAGAATCTTATTTCCTGGAGTTACTTCTGCAGTTTGCAATTCTTTTACACTCCCTCCCTTGTAGGGATCAAACCCAGGATGTTGGGCTATATAATAAGCTCAGCTCTTTTTTTTTCTTTATTTTGGCTCAAGGGAATTACTATTCATCCCCTACCCTCTTAATGCACTCTTAATCTTAGTTAACAGAAATGTAGATAGTGTGTGAATCTCTTATTTTTGCTTGTTTTGAATTCCCCCCTTCCTCACATATTGTTCCATATTAATGCCTGGATGTACCATGCCTATTAGCTAAGATTGTAATACTCAGGTTGAACAAAAACCAGATAACATTGCCCATTATAGTATTTGGATTTTTGTTTTGTTTTGTTTGAGATGTGATCTTCACTATATAGCCAAGACTGACCTTAAATTTAAGATCCTCCTGCCTCAGATGCTCTAATTACAGAGACTACAGGCATTTACTACCATGCTTATCCAGAATTCAGTTTAATGCTTAATCATGCTGTGCACTGTAGTGCAACTTAAAAGTCCTACTTACTTCACTGATTAATGAAAACTTTTTCCATTGTCAAATAAAAATTATAAGTAAATGATTTGCATTTTTTTCTAAGGGTGAGTCTGGCTTCTAGTCATTTTGCGTAAATATTTTTAAGGTTTAATTATGTTTAAACATATTATTTAGTGGAATAGTATTTTTTTTTTTTTTTTTAGTGTGGATATTCTACATACAGTCCAGTTAGCTGATGGATACTTCTTTTTCAGTTTTGGTGTTATGAATAATTTTGCTCTGAATATTTATATATGTCTTTGTAAAGATGTGTTTTAATATCTTCTGGAAGTAGTCCTAGGAATAAAATTGTTAGATTATGTAGTAAGTTTATGTTTGCAGACTAGATGAATTGTGTAAGACCTGCTATGTATTCCTGGATTTGGCTTTCTGGTACTTTGTCTTTAACTTTCCAATGGAAGTATTCCTTTCTTCATACTGAATCTGAGTAGTAGTATGTCCTTTTGAATTATCTTCATGAGCTTATGAAAAATTATTTTATTGTTTAAATTTTTGCTACACTGAAACAATGTAGGTCAGGGCTTTTCTTTGTGAGAGAATCTTAAGTAACAATTCCATTTCAAATGGTATGGCTTTAATTATATTTTGTTTTCTCTTGAGTCAGTTTTGTCTAGGGGTTTGTCCATTTTTATCATAGTTGATTGTATTTGTTGATACTGGTTCATATTTTTCTTTATAACTATTTTAGTTTCTCCTAAGTGGGTAGTGATACCCTGCTTTAACTTCCTCTGGTTTATGATTCCTGAGTGTAGTACATGCTCAACTTGGGTATTTCTTTTTAAAATACAGTCAGTCTGTCTGTCTTTTTTTTTTTTAACTGTGTGTGCGTGCGTGCGTGCGTGCGTGTATATGATGTGTCTTTGGGTATAGATATGATTGTGATATCGTTTACTTGTGAGGTCAGAGGACAGTTTTGGGATCTATTCTTTCCTTCTGCCATGAGATCTAGAGATGGAACTCAGACCATCAGGGTTGTGTCACAAGTGCTTTCACCCACTGAGCCGTCACACTGGTCCTGACTAAACTGTTAATGGAGTGTTTAACCCATTTATTTAACAATATCTCTTTTATTTTAAATTATATGTGTATATATATAAATGTGTGTATATATATGTATACACACATACACACACACACACACACACACACACACACACACACGCGCACACACACACACACACACATGCTTCTGTGTGGGAGGGTATGAGTGCTGGAGTGTCAAGGAGTCCATCAGAGGGTGCTACCGCCCTTGAAGCTAGCATTATGGGTGCTTGTGAGCTACCAGTATGGGTGTTGGGAACCAAACTTGGTTGCCCTGTAGGAGAAATATGACTTATATGACAATGAGCTATCTCTATAGCCTTAATACTTTTTTAAATGTGTATTTTTCTCTTCCTATTTTATATTCTTTGATTTCTTTGACTTTCAAAAATTCTATTTTTCCATTTTGTTAGACCTATTGTGTATATTTATGGCAGTGCACTTTGTATGAATGCCATAAATGCCTCAGTGTAGCTAATAACTCCATTTTCTCTCTTCTCTTTCGTGTTATTATTATTGCATATATATATATATGTTATGTTCGTTAATGAATAACCTAATGGCAGTTTTAATCATTTCTTTTTACAGTGTATACAGAATAAACTAAGCAATATAGTATTTTATTAGCCTATATTTTTTATTATTTTCAATTCCTTGTTCTTAGAGATTCGAGCTAACTACCTAGTGTCATTCTTTTTCACTAATGCAGCTTTATTACTTAACTCACCTTTCCTGTGCTGTTTCTCATATATATAAACATATATATGTGGAAGGCTCAGCACTGTAATTGTTTTTCTTTTATTCAATAAGCTTTTAGAGAGAAAATAAAGTAGAAAATATACTTATAATTTTCTTTTATCTACAGTTGTCTTTGGCAGTTTTATATTTTCTTCATATGAATTCCAAAGAATATCTGGTTCCATTCTGAAGAATTTCATTTCGTATTTGACTATATGTTACTTTTTGTACCTTTGACTATATGGGGACATTTTTTATTCTAATCACATTTGGCTCCCTGGCCCCCGTAGGCCTTTGGCTTCTCATGGCACAAAATGTACCCAGTCTAACCTCCAAAGTTCCCATAGTTTCTGATAGTCTCAACACTGTTCAAAAAGTTTAGTGAGATTCAAGGCAAGTGATCCCTTCAGATTTGAGCCTTGAGGAAAGGGTTTTGCAGACTGGATAATGAGAATGCTTATGGGGAGATGGCTTACTTAGACAAGATGTAGAAAGAAAAATAATCTTCCTTTTTTTGTGATTTCCTCACTATTTTGGCCAATCTCATCCAAGTAGGTATCTACTTGAAGGCACAAATAATTACAGATTTGGAGGCTGTGTGAAATGGTTCAGAAGATACAGTGATTACATTGCAATTATGAAGATCTAAATTCTATCTCCGGAAGAATACACGTAAAAATGTCAGACTTGGCAGAGACAAGAGGATTTTTAGGGCTTGCCGGCCAGGTAGTTTAGTATTATTAATGAAGTCTAAGGCAGTAAGAGACCTCATTTCAAAAGAGATAGATTAACATTCTTGGGTTGAGCTTCTGTGGCTACTGGAATGAGACACCACACCTGATCAAATAAATTGTCAGAAGATTGGAAATCACTTATTCTATCAACAAATATACAGTCATTTTACACAATAGGGTCCTAAGTGGGAAAAGTCAGTATAAACAGTGCCTTAGTGTGGGGAGATTATGTTCTTTCTTGTAAATAATTGTCCCACCCACTGATTTAATAAAAAGCGCTAATTGACCAAAGGCAGACAGGAAGTGTGGGTGGGGCTACCAGACTAAGAAAACTCTGGAACTAGAAGAACAAAGCAGAATGCCAGAGAGAAGCCAGAACAAAACAGAGGACAGCTATGCTGCTCTGAGAAAAGGTACCGAGCCCACTTGGCTGAACAGGATAAGAGTCATGGGTTAGATTAAAAATAAAGAGTTAACAAGTTATATGCCTGGACCTTAGGCTGATCAGCCTAAAACTATTATAAGTGTCTATGTGTCTCTGCAGGTCTGTGGGTCTGCGGGCCTAAACCTAGAGACTAGGCCCCAAAGTCCTGGCCAAAAACCTCATGCTATACCTTAGCAAAATACCAAAACAACAACAACAAAAGAAACAACAAATAGCAAAACCTCAAACCATAACAAAGAAAAAACCCTAAGCAAACAAGACCTAACTAAGAACCTAACAAACAAAATTAAACAGCATTCTCTTGCTGCAGATTTGTCAGCACAGACATAAAGCCAGTGAGCAGCCTTGGAAACGTGGCAGGAAACAGCCATTGTCAAAGCCTTTCAAAAGTTAATGTAGCCATACTTCCTTCTAGTTTTGGAGGTCAAACCCTCACCAAAAATGAGTGTGAGACTTGTTCTTAGAGTGTTCTTTGTGGTCCTCTGAGAAATTTTTGATAAATTGCCACCCTCTGCAAATCCTGTAATATCTTGGATACTATTTGATTTTGACAGCCTAGATACACTTATGTACTTAATGGAGACCAGACAAATCTGTGTGCCGATCTGAGTGCCCATGAACATCAAAGATGACTCAGATGTCTTCTGCAAAGCCTTCCTCAGGATCAGTCACTTCAGTCCAGGCTGGGAAACTGAAGAATGCCCAGTCATTTTACATATGGAGAAAAAATGCCTGACATGAGGGATGAGGAAGTGTGTCCATCTTGTAGTGCATTATCTTCAGCAACACTTGGCCATAACAAGGAGTCATCTTCAACACTAGACAGGAGAATAAAATGTGAAGCTTATGGGTGTGTTCTATCAGGAACAGCTTGGCATCTACAGTCATCTATGACAGATTTCCCACCACATAGCGAGGGCTAAAGACTCAGACAACTGCTTCCCCAAGCTCTCGACATAAACTAAAGAATAAGTCCTGGTCACAAACATCTTTAATCTCCATATTGAAGTCCTCCTCCCAGGGACCATTTCATGTTGAATACAAGGGTTTCAGAAATTCTTATCAAGTTTTCTGTATCTCAAGGCTGTCATTGATGCTTTCTTCAGAAGATGTGAGCCACCAAACCATGGATGTAACTGGGAATGATTCACGTGAAGGTCAGCTGGTATTTCCCTCACTGATTAGTCCAGAGTTATAAGGGGTATATTGATCTGAGGATGGCTTGATCTTAGGGGGGATAACCTCAAAGGACCAAGGTTTCTTTGGCTTCTTTGGCCTCCTCAGATTTCTCAAGAGCTTCTGTGGAAGAATAAGAGGCAATCAGAACTACAGGCACCTTGGCTGGAAGATAGGCTAGACACAAACATGGACTGTTCACACAGCAGAGACCAAGGTCAAGGTTCCCCTCACCACCAATGCTTTGGTTGCTATGGTTGGGATGCATGGAGGCTCACCTCCCTGTGACACTTAGTGCTCCTGCTGCAGCAGCTCTGCCTGCAGGAGGCTCTCATCCTGGGCTGGGGCCTGTTCCAACTCAGACTGCAGATTTTCTGACCTACAGGAGGAAAGCAGTCAGGTAATGGGTCTGCAGGGGACCAGATATGTCAGATGCTATTGTTAAATCAGCTCTGTTCAGCTGGTCAATCCTGCATGACCTTTCAGATGAGAACAATCACCATCAAAGAAGGGTCAGAGGGCCTCTGTACCTGCATTATTCTCGGCCTTTAAAATGTGCTGGAAGATGAACAGAGAACTACACTGTGCTGGGTAGGGAAAGAACAGTTCATTTCTCCAATTGTTCACACATAATTTTGAAAAGTAACATAACAGTGTATTAATGTCTGAGTAACAGTGAAGCACAGATATGCATGGCATTGATTGCATACCAGGTGAATGTGAGCAACCTGAGGAAATGAGGGTAGATTATCTAGTGGAGAGTACACAACTCTATAGTGAAGCAGAAAAACTTCCCTGCAATCAACTCTCCATCCACTAAATCATATAACCACAATTATGGTTTCACAAGAAGCCAATGCACACTGCAGAGAGCCTGTAATTAACAGGAGTGTGTTAAATGCAAATTTGCCCAAAGGTGTAGGATCTTATCACTTGAGGTGATATTCTGGAAGGAATATAAATTGTCAGGAGCACACATCCTTCTTCACAACTAACCTTCCTCCTGCTGGATTTAAAACTACAATAGGGTGATGTATGGGGAAACCTTAGGGACAAGGTATTGAGATGATTCCATAGAGCTCAGAAGGGAATAAGGAGTACACCATACCCAGAAACACCTTGGGTCAAAAATAGACTTTCCTGGGGATATTCTTGAAGAGGACAGAAAAATACCCTGACGTGTTCTATCTCTAGTGATGGCTCAGAGCCATGGGGAAGGCAAGAATCCCAAAAGAATAGAGATCCTTTAACTGGTGACCTACATTGCTCTAGCTGCTTCTCCTAGCTTGATCTCATACCTCATCTCAGAAACATTGAAGTGATGTTGCGACTTTTTGGCCAAGTCCCTTTCCTGGTTGGTCAGCTTATTCTGCTTCACCAGGTCCTTCAGTCTTTTATCCATGCCTCCTCTCTCCTGTTCATTAGAAGATTGGGTTCTCAGTGCAGGGTTGCACACTCACATGCCCATACGTAGTACATGAACACATAGACACACAGGTAACATATATGCACACATACAAACATGCTGTAATGATAACAAAACATGTTTTGTTCATGCTAATGCTAATATTAAGAGAAATTGGCCAGGGAAACTATTGATAGCAAAGTTAACTTCTGTTGGATGAGAGAACACAGTAGACATGAGAGATATGCAGCTCAGTCATTGAAGTGCCTATCCTCTAAACCTACTGCAAGAAGGTATACATCAGGCATCCTGGCCCAGTAGCCAGTCCTGCTTAGGAAGTTCTTCAGGCTGTGTAGTACAGAAATATTCTCCAGTTCAGGATGACTACATCATGATGGACCATGCACTGGTCTTGTTCACTGCCTCCCTATTGCCACAAAGGTGAGCTACTTTCCCCAATAGGAGCTTCCTTACCACAGGCTGTCTTACTTCAGAACCAAATCAATGGGCTCAGGAAACCAGATAACACCAACCACCAGGATCTAATAAAAAAACAGTTCCTCCCTGTAAGGTGATTGTGGCAGGTATTTGTGTAGCAAAAGGCTGACTATGGCAGAGCTAAATACATTTCTGTATATTTTAATGCTATACAATAGTCCCCAGATGGGCTCAGCCACATTGTACTTTTGCACTCTTCTAATGATGAACATCTGGATAGTTTCTAATTCATGGTTTTTTTTTAAATGCTGCTAAAACACTCATGTCCCCAAACTTCTCTGTAAACCTACTTCATGTTCTAAAGTCATTGAGTTTCACCTACGATTTGCAGTTCAGACTTCTGAAAACTTGTGTGTGTCTTCTCCCTGCACTATTCCATTATATCCCCCTTACTTCTCTCAAATCTCCAGGAAGATGATTTAAATTCAGAAGGAATAACTTTGGAGAAAAGCAGTTAGTGAGTTCTTCAGACACAGCACATAGTGAGTGCTTTAGACCACCATGAGCATCAGTGGGGTGCACTCACTGATACAGCTCCTTTTACTCACCACAACATGGCTAGGAGATTTCTGCAGGAGTTAGATGCCGCTAAAAGGACACAGTCAATCAAACTCTAAAGGAATAAAATAAAGGCCAACCTCCAAAGCCAAGGATAATGGAGCCAACATTAGACAAAAATGGAAAGAAAACTGTAGCAGGCAATGGGGATGAGGACAAAACAGGATACAGGAAAAACACAGTGAATCAACTGTGCTCTGAGTGTGCGTCACCATTCACCTAAGAAAGAAGGGACACTTTACCCCAGCCAGCCAATCCTGCTTCTTAGATACTTTGATTTACCATCATGGCCACTGTTTAATCTTCATGTTCACATTCCTTTGATTTGTTGCAAGGATTTTCTTGCAGATCAATGTTTTAGCCTCTACAGATACCTCAAGTCCATTTAGCTGTAGCAGTTGTTCTGTCCTTTTGCTCTATGGAGCTTTGATGGACAGCAAGAAAGTATTTGATTGATGCAAAGTGAGTGGACAAAAGACTTTCACAGTAAAGTTGGCTCTGTCATCATTAAAGATGTTTCATGAGAAGTGAACGTACACTCACACAGAGTTTATATATATACACGTACTTACACATATAAATGCCCAAACTCACAAATACATCTACAAGAATGTACCTGTACATATAACACACATCCATCCCTTCAAAGAAATACTACTGTGCAAGAAATAGTCAGCATTCCCCCACTCAGACTTACATACACATACATAGTCATACACATACACACATAGGAACCCTACTGTGAAAGCAATATCTTGCATACATACATACACATGCAGAGCGATAGATAGGTGTTCATCTAAAACTGTACCACACAGAACTTTGGAAAGAAATGAACCCTCCACAGCACACACACACACACACACACAGAGAGAGAGAGAGAGAGAGAGAGAGAGAGAGAGAGAGAGAGAGAGAGAGAGAGAGAGAGAGTTCTGAATCAAGAATGGCCAAGGATAAGAGAAGACTGCTGCCTTTCAGAACCTTTTGTGCTTCAGGAGAAAGGAGTCAATCCTCTTTGCTGTCTACAGGGATCTTAGACACAATCAAGCTCTGCTACAGTGGCCTGCACTTACTTTTGTGTCACACGAAATAATGAGACTCAGGGATAGATCTCTGAAGAAGTTGGAGATACTAGAGGAAATAAACACCACAGTCAAATCTTACCCAGCTGTCTTATAGCTTCCTCAGCCTTGATTCCCCTGGAATGGAATTCTCTGTGTTTGAATCCTGTCTTAAGTACTCTTTTGGTAATTAAGGCGTGGCCCCACCACACCTGCTTGGGAGCCTGGAATTCCTTCTATAATCTGAAGTGACCTTGACACAGTTAGGATTAAGGGTGTAGGTCACCACTCCCAGGATACTCCCTGTGCAGGGATTAAAGGTTTGAATCACCACTCTGATTTTCATAGACTGACTGTGGTTAGAGCTCTGGGACTTCTGGAGCTTTTACTGACACCCCCCCCCCACATAGACTGTGGGTAGATTCCCTCTGATATCTCCAAAACTTCTGAAACTTTATTAAATCCCCACATATCCCCTCTTGTGTCAAATTAAAAAAAAGGTGATAGCTAACATAAGAAAAACAATATACAATAGGTACAATAATTATATACAATATATACAAACAATAAACGAATAATGTCCAGTCCATTAACAATTGACAATTCCAAGAAAATATTTCATTAATTATCCTATTTTGATGAGTCCAAAGGATTGATTATACCTAATTCACTTCCTTTCTAACTAAAAGCTATTATTTTGATGTCTCTAAAACTTATAAACTTGAACTTAAAAGTTTCTTTTCTAAAACTGTCATTAGAAAATTGTAACTATAACTATCTCATCTTCAACTACCTCAGAGACCCAAGAAGGGAATAATATTTACCTAAATAACTAAGAAGTGCAAGCAACTTCCAAAAACTAGAAATGACAGAGATGATACCTATCTGCCTGGACAGTCACCCAAAGTTCCTTTATAAAGTTGGGGCATCCATCTTCAGCCTACAGGCCCAGAGTCTCTTTTCATCTCAGTGAAGCAGGAAATCTGCTCTGTCCATTTTGGTGTAGTTCAGTCATTTCTCCTTGTGTCCTGAAGATCGAAGACTCTCTTCAAAGTTCTTTTAAACTTTCCCTTGCGGTACTTGTTGGTTATTGGTCTCGTGCCGGTATTTAGCTTTAGATGAAGTTTACCACTGCTTTGGACTGCATTCCCAAGCAACCCAACTCTAGGAAGATCCAGGCCCAGCATGCCAGAGGCCGCTACCGCCTCACCATCCATGGGTCATCTCTGACAGTTTTCTCTGAAAAACAGGAACCTGAAGGACCATCTCAGCTTGTTCTGTCAATGTTCAAAGGTCACTTTCTGAGGGAATCTGCATGTCCAGTTCATATAGCACACTGTTAAGCAGTCAATACAGGGACAGGTTCTTGTCCAATGACTAACTGTTGCCACAAGGAAAGTAGATTCCATATGGAGTTTCTTCAATGCCCTTTTTTCTCTTGAAGTATATTGGGGCTGCCAGGAGCAGACCTGTCTCACTGTCCAGAAAAGTCTTTAAGTTCTAAAAATATTTTAAATGCCATATTCTATGGATCTCTGAAGTTTTTAAGAAGACCTGTTTATCTAAAATATATTTGTTTAACATGACTATGTCTGAATGTAATGTCTAACTACTGACTTGCATTGCTTTATATTCTAATTAATTGGAAATAAAAACTTTCATGGACTAGCCATTTGGATTACAATGTTAGATGAACTGATTAAGTATACTACCTCAAACAAGCATAGAAATATTTGTACAATGACACAATTAATCTCAAGATACACAATTTGTATACAGAAAACCAATGCAATGTAAAATATTTAAAGCTAGCAAATCCTTTTAAAAGAAGATTCCATAATCTATTCTTATATCCTATATATCTGTATCCCCTTTTTCTTTATATTTTTTTAAACACAAATCGTGAATCTAATCATTCTTGTTTAACTTTTTTCTAACCATAACCATGAACAATTTTTAACCAATTAACCTAAACAATGACAATCATCCATAACCAATTGAACAACCAACACCAAACTACCCCACCACTTTGAAACCAAAACCAACCCACCCCACCACTTGGAAGTGTGGGTGCTGTGTTCTTAAGTTTACTTCCTGCTGACTGGGGGCGATGGCATCTTTGGGGGATCCTGAAAAGAAAAGTTTTGTTAGATGTCAAGTCCTGAAATAAGTAGCTGTGTCATTTGTTGTCCAGTCTTGCATAACAGGAAAGCACACAGCTTGTCTCAAGTCCTGGTCATAGTAGTCTGTGAAGCTGGTTCATCTCATTGAGCTGCTACAAAATTGTTGTGAGCAGTTTGAATTGTTGTGAGCAGTTTGTAGTCCAAATCTGATCTTTGATTGGTGTTTGTCAGCCTAGTGGCTTTGTCAGAGTTCATGTGAAACCATCGTTGTGGGGCCCCATCTTCCTTTTGGATATTTCAAGTTAGCAATTATGCCTTGTCCTGGATCACTGCAGAAAACTGATAAGAGACTAAAAACCAACACAATGTGCAGGAAACCAAACATATAACAATTGATTGAGCATAAGATTAGTAACAATAGAATAGTCCCTTATTTTTTGTTATTCTTCTGTCCCATATCAGGTGCTCTTCTGATATATACAGAGATTTTTTTATTTTCCTTTAACAAGTATGCTTGAGTTTAGAGAAGGAGAGAGCCACAATCTAACTCTAAAATCAGCTTTAAATTATAATTAAACTGGGACTTTAATTAATAAAAAATTTTGTAAAGGTTAAGTAATGAGATTTTACCCTATCAAGTATACTGGTACCAATAATAGTTACCATATTTTTTTGTTTGAAAATTTTCCTGGATAGCCTCTTTTTTGCTTTAGATGTCTTGATGTCCAAGGCCTTTTAACTTCTTGAATATGGGTATTTCCAGTTTCCTGTAAAGACAAGAACAGAAACCTGCCCCGACCCTTTGTTTTTATTTACAACTGAAAGAATTGTAATATGGGTAGATGAGCTATCAATTCTTAGTTTGATGAAGTGTCTCTGGTTCAGTTCGAGACTTTATTAATTTTGATGGTATCCATATCTTTTGCTCACCTGTGGAAATAAATGCAAAACCCCTTCCCCAACGGAGCACATACCCTGGCTTCCATTCAGAGGTTAGTACATCTTTGAAGTAAATAGGCTGATTTAGTTCAGCTGTTTTTTCTATGGTCCAATGCCTTTCAGCAGCTGTTGTTCCTTTCTCATTAGCACTAAGAAAATTCAAAGTTAACTGAAGCACTATGTAGTCTATCTCTGGGGGTCTTTGTTATTCCTTTCTGTTTATTTAACATATCCTTTAAAGTTCGATTTGATCTCTATGACTGCTTGCCCTGTAGGATTGTGTGGTATTCCTGTAATATGCTTTATATTATAATGTGCAAAAATTGTTTCATTTTAGTAGAGACATATGCTGGAGCATTGCCAGTCTTTGTTTGTGCAGGTATTCCCATGATGGACATAGCTTCCAGCAAATGTGTGACTACAGAATCAACCTTTTCTGAACTCAAAGCAGTTGCCCATTGAAATCCTGAGAATGTATCTATTGTATGATGGACATATCTTAATTTCCCAAATTCTGTATAATGAAATGCATCCATCTGCCAGATTTCATTTCTATGTATACCTTTAGGATTAGTTCCTGCTGGCAATGGAGTTTGGTTATAGAAAGAACAGGTGGGACACCTTTTTACAATTTCTTTGGCTTGTTCCCAAGTGATAGAGAAATCTTTTTTTTAATCCTTTGCAGTTAACATGATGCTTTTTATGAAATTCTGAGGCCTCTAGTACATTTCCTATTAATAATATTTATCAATTTCATCATTACCTTGTGCTAAAGACCTTCCAGACCTGTATGGGATCGAATATGTGTTATATGGAAGGGATGATTTCTAGTCCTGATTATTCCTTGTAACTGAATAAATAATAAAGTTAATTCTGATTCATCGTTAATAAAATCAGCTGCTTCAATATGTAGAACAACTCTTTCTGCATACTGAGAGTCAGTGACTATGTTAAGTGGTTCTGTAAAGTCCATTAACACCATCACAATGGCACTTAATTCTGACTTTTGAACAGAATTATAAGGGCTTTGAATCACTTTACTTAGATGTTCTGATTTGTAACCAGCCTTCCTGATTTGTTTGCATCGGTATAAAATGTAGGAGCTCCGGAAATTGGTTTATCTTGTACAGTACGAGGGAGAATCCAATCAGTTTTCTTTATAAATTCAATTCTTTTGCTTTTAGGATATTTGTTGTTAATATCTCCCAAAAAATTACTGCAGGCTCTTTGCCAAGGTTCACTTTCTACCTACCCATAATTAGTCAATTTCTTCATTAGTTAAAGGTACAACAATTTCTGCTGGGTCCATTCCTGTCAATTGACGAAGTCTTAATTTTCCTTTAAAAATAAGTTCAGAAATTTTTTTCCACATATGTCTAACTTTTTGCGTGGTTTATGTGGAAGAAATATCCATTCCAATATAACATTTTCCCTTTGCATTAAAATTCCTGTAGGAGAATGCTTAGAGGGCAAGAAAACTAGAATACAATTGAGGTCTTTATCCTCACGATCCACATGTGCCTCTTGTAACTTTTTTTCCACCAAAGCCAGTTCTTTCTCAGCTTCAGGTGACAACTCTCTCGGACTATTTAAGTCCTTGTCCCCATTTAACGTTTTGAACAGATTATCTAGTTCATCATTTTTAAGTCCAGTAGTCAGTCGTAAGTTGGCAATGTCTCCTAGTAGTCTTTGGAAATCATTAAGTGTCTTTAATCTATCTCTCCTGATCTGTACCTTTTGGGGTCTAATTTTTTGTTGACCTATTTTATATCTTAAATAATTAATGGAATCCCCTCTTTGTATTTTTTCTGGGGCAATCTGTAATCCCCAAGCAGGCAAAATTCTTTTCACTTCTTCAAAAAGTTTTTCCAACGTATCACTATTTGAATCGGCCAACAAGATGTCATCCATATAATGATAAATTATAGATTGTGGAAATTTCTTGCATCTTTGTTCTATTGGCTTTTGAACAAAATACTGGCACAGAGTAGGACTATTCAGCATTCCTTGAGGGAGGACCCTCCACTGGAATCTCTTTACAGGCTGAGAATTATTATAAGTGGGCACTGCAAAGGCAAATTTTTCTTTGTCTTTTTCTTGTAAAGGTATTGTAAAAAAAAAGTCTTTTAAATCAATAACTATAATAGGCCATTCTTTAGGTAATAGAGAACGCAAAGCAATCCCAGATTGTAAAGAGCCCATTGGCTGGATCACCTTGTTTATTGCCCTTAGGTTTGTTACCATTCTCCACTTTCTAAATTTCTTCTTAATAACAAATACAGGAGAATTCCAAGGGCTGGTTGATTCTTCTATATGCTGAGCATTTAACTGTTTCTGTACCAGCTGCTCTAAGGCCTGCAATTTCTCTTTTGTTAGAGGCCATTGATGAACCCATATAGGCTTCTCTGTTAGCCATTTTAGAGGTAGTGCTGTGGGTATTTTTGAAAGATCAGCAGCTGTTTTGCCTTGTTTCTCTATAACCTGAATGGTCTGTGACTGTTTCTCATAATATCTTCTGATATTTCTTCTGGAACCATGTGCTAGGTCATGGTTTATTTTTGTATTTGGAGTAATATTAATCTGCGTGTTCCACTGTTGCAGTAAATCTCTTCCCCATAAATTTATAGCTATATCAGCCACATATGGCTTTAATATTCCTCACTGTCCTTCTGGTCCTATACATTCAAGCCATCTTGCACTCTGTTTTACCTGGGATATTGATCCAATACCCAAAAACTGAACATTTACCTCCTGTAGGGGCCAACTTGGATTCCATGACTCAGGTGAAATTATGAATACATCTGCGCCCGTGTCCAATAAGCCTTCAATAATAACATCATTTATCTGTACTTTTAATTTTGGCCTTTGCTCATTGATAGAAGTTTGCCAAAATATTTGCTTTATATTTTTTCCTGAATTTTTTTCTTTTTCTGTAAATTTTCTATTTTTCCAGTTAGTGTGTCTTTTTAAAATAGGTTTTAACCTTTTTAATTGTTCTGGGAAGGTGTTTCCTCCACAATGGCAGGGTAAGACTGGATTGGACTTGATATGAGGGCTTTTGAAAGCCCCCTTGGAGCGTTTCCCGAGGGCAGAGAGTTACCTGACCTAGGGGTTTTTGAAAGCCCCCTAGGAGCATTTCTCAAGGGCAGAAAGTTCCCTTGCCTGTCTCTTGTTGACCTGCATTCATTAGTCCAATGTCTTCCTTTTCCACACCTTCTGCATATTCCAGAAGGGAGGGGTGTTCTCTTGGGATTATTCCTACCAAAAGCATTGTTTCAGGGAATGCCTTGTTTACAATCTCTTTTAATGTGACCTTCCCTTCCACAATTATAACATTTGACGTTTTGATTTTTTCTCATACCTCTTGAAATAAGCTCTCTTACCCAGTTATCATCACTCTCATAAGACTCCATATTAATTGTCTCACGAATCCAGTCCTCCAAAGGTGCTGTCCTTGCTTTTAAAGGTCTAAGTATTTTTCTACATTGTGCCTTGGCATTCTCAAAAGCCAGTGATTCAGTGATTATTTGCCTGGCTTCTGAGTCCAGCACCATTGTGTTTACTGCTGTGGTTAATCAGTGCAAAAAATCTGTAAAAGTTTCTTTGGGACCTTGAATTATTTTTGTAAATGTTTCACTTTTTTTTCCTATTTCTTCAATACGATCCCAAGCATTTTAAGCTGCCATGCGACATAAATCCAGAAGATGGTCACTGTATAATGACTGCCTTTCAATATTGACATAATCTCCTTCCCCAAGGAGTTGGTCTTGAGAGACTTCTATGCTTCTGGCCCTGTTTCTTTGCTCTATTGTTTTAGCCTCCTCCCTCCACCATGACTTGAATTGCATGAGCCTCAAAGAACAGCTGTAACCATATCTAACCAATTTTTAGGTGTGACCTGGTTACAGCATGACCAGGAGTTCAGCATTTGATTAACAAATAGTGAATGCATCCCATATGATAAAATTGCTTCCTTTACACTCTGTTGTTCTAATATTTTTACTGGAGCCCAGCTAGCTTCTCTTTCATCTTTTAATCCTTCATTTTTTTGAAGGTTACTGGGTATAGTAATGTTGCCTGTTTTTGTCTTAATTTTAGATGACCTTGTTGAATTTGGTTCTTCATAATCCTCTGTTTGAATTTGAGCATCTTTGTGCTCTCTCTCAACAGGCTTTTTAAAGACCCTTTTCTTTGGATTTACATTAGTCAACTTTTTCTGTGATATCAAACAATAAATATTCATAGTAAATAGTATGATAAACATTGATATTTCTATCTATCTTATCTATGTTTTCCTTTACTGGTTTTAATATCAAATCATCTAATGAGAGGTTATAGTATGACCAATCACCCTCCATTGCTTTAAACAAATTCCTTCTTTTTTAAAAAAAATTGAGTTACTTACTGTTATTGTCTGTTGGTGATTGTGAAGTGGGGCAGCTACCTAGTGTGATAGCAACCCAAGGAGGGGTCCAAAAAGGAAGAAGAGACAACCCACCAGGAGAAAGAGGCCACTGTCTGAAAGACTTACCCAGATGAGAGTGAAACAGAAACACGTGTGGCCGGTCTGCCTAAGGCTGGCTAGTAATTACTCCTCAGGCCACGTGTTGCTCTGGCCAGCAAGTGCGGTTTTTTGGGTAGGGAGGAGAGAAATTCGTGCCCCAAAGTTGGACGCCAATTGTCGCATGAAATAATGAGACTCAGGGATAGATCTCTGAAGAAGTTGGAGGTACTAGAGGGAATAAACACCACAGTCAAATCTTACCCAGCTGTCTTATAGCTTCCTCAGCCTTGATTCCCCTGGAATGGAATTCTCTGTGTTTGAATCCTGTCTTAAGTACTCTTTCGGTAATTAAGGCGTGGCCCCACCACACCTGCTTGGGAGCCTGGAATTCCTTCCATAATCTGAAGTGACCTTGACTCAGTTAGGATTAAGGGTGTAGGTGTCCACTCCGAGGATACTCCCTGTGCTGGGATTAAAGGTTTGAATCACCACTCTGATTTTCATAGACTGACTGTGGTTAGAGCTCTGGGACTTCTGGAACTTTTACTACCTCCCACCCCCACATAGACTGTTGGTAGATTCCCTCTGATAACTCCAAAACTTCTGAAACTTTATTAAATCCCCATACTTTTCCTTTCATGAACTTCATTCATCCTGAGACTTCTGATCCCATAGGTTCCACCTTGACCCATCATTTAGTCTCTTCACTAAACCTTCCCTGACTCCTCCACAGAAGTCCTTGATAGGTTAAGAAAAACAACAGTACATACAGTATGAATTCAGCCCCAGTGTCAATCAGAAGGAGGCTAGTGATGTCCTTTTCAGTGCTTTTCAGGAATGCAGCACTCTACACAGCTATGAGAGAGAATATATTCTAAGACACAGCTATGCACATGATATAGTCAGCAATACACTGTCAGCAATGAGACACACTGTGGGATTTCCTGTTGTGAAGCCAGTGAAGGAAACCAGACATTGTCTGTGGTGTAAACTCTGTGATGAGAAAAGAAAGGCCAACTTTTAATTGTTTAAAAGAGCTGTATTCTTTGATTTAGTTATTTATTAGGAAGTACATCCATACCAAAAGGATATAAACAAAGGAAAAATCTACTATGCTATTCTACTTTCTGAGTATTTGAAATATGTAATAATTAAATGAGACAAATCCAGACAGATGGTCCACTTGGAGTCCAGGAGATCCAAAGAGTGCTAACTAGACAGAATACCCAAAGCAGAAATTTTAGGTTCAAAAAAAAAAAAAAACTGGGTTCAAGGGAATAAGTGAGTGAGCAGCAGAGGACAACACCAGATTTCATTATGTAGCCTGCAAATATAACCAAGAATGTACACATCTACAAATGCATGAAAATAGCACACACAGAGACCATAGAAATCATACAGAAAAAATAGAGGACATCATGCTCAATTAAAAGTTAAATTCATAACATGTACATCAGATGTTTTCAACTGACACCCACAACACTCCTAGGAGAGCACATTGCTTAGTCATGCTACATTGAGGTTTTAAGAGAAAATGGTCTCATGACTCCTCAAATCCTGCAGTCAGCTCCAGATGGGCTCAAGGATGACAGAGCTGTCCAGCACAACACACAGAGATCAGAGCTGACAGGGCTGATACTCCGGCTTCTGTGAGTGTGAACCAAGAGTTGAGCAAAGGTAAGAGAACACATTGGGATGCATGAAGAAAAGGGAATACCACATACCTCCCCCATAGAAGATGATAACTTTACATTGGCACTGGACTCTAGTTCTCACAAGCTGCTTTCTACCTTTGATCTCACATTATCACAGCAAAGGAAATGAGCCATAGCTCACTGACCTCATCAATGAAAGATTTATGCTATTCTGTAAATGTCTACCTGCATAACAGTCCTACAGCCATAATGATTTGAAGGTGTGTGACATGTGACTGTCACATCTCCCTCAATGCAGTGCAGCTTTTACCAGAGTTGGAGAGTTTACTAGCCAATCATTCAGGTCCTTGCAAGAAGGTAACTCTCCAGAGAGGTTTGTGAGTGATCACATAAATCAATAGTGAAATAATATGTAGGTGGAAATCTGGATTGTTGGATGGGTGTCTCTGTGTTTATGGTTGGAAGCGTAAGCAGCCTTCCATATCTGCCTCAGCCTACCTGATGCTGCTCAGCACAGATCCTCCAATAGGCTTCCTTAATGGGCTTCTTCACCTCCTCACAGGACCTTTGAAATGCAATTTGCTCTTTCTGAAGTTTTCTGTTCTCAAGTCTCAACACATATACATTTTTCTTCAGCTCAATCAAATTCTGGAGATCCTGGCTGTGGAGGTAACAAGCCATCATTAAAAAATGGTGGTTCCCCATCCTTCCTCAGTTTGACATCCCTTCCTCCTAATACCACCAGACCTCAAAATACCCAGGCCCAGAGACACCCCAAGACTGGAGCTCACAGTCGCATAGTCAGTATTACTCAGAGGTGGAACAATCCAGGGAATAACCACATTACATAAAGGTTCAAACTACTTTTTCAAACACTGGCACCAAAAGCAATACTATTTCTCTGAAAACAGGATGCAACACCTACCTATGTTTCACTGTTTATGATACTGGGAAAGCATCAGCAGGCAGAGAGAAAACACCACTGAAAGAGGGCAGAGGTCTCTAATAGAATAAATTCTGTCCACGGGTTCCATGGAAAGCAGCTTTGTCAAGCCCCACCAGAGCTGCAAAGGCCCTGGTCTGCCTGACACTCCTTCATGGTACCAAACCATTCTTCCATCTAGAGGCCTCTGAGGCTAGAAGCACAGTGATGGGAGGAGGGACAGGCTAGAACTAAAGCCCTCAATTTGGGTCAAAGATAAAGAGGGCAGAGTCAGTCCCTCCTGAAGTAAATCAGGCACTTACCTGTTGCTTAACTTCTCCTCAGTCAGTTTCTTGTACTCCTTCAAGGCATCACTTGTCTCCATGCACAATTTCTGCAGGTCTGACATCACCTGCTTATGCTTCCTTTTTAGCCTTTGATGAGATTTCAGCCTGTAGTAAGGCATGGCCCCAGGAGGAAAGAACCCCACAAACACAAGATTAAAAATTCATATGAAATCAGACTGTGTCGTTGACTGCTCCATCCCAGTGGAGGCCACAGCCTGTCACACATACACTGGGACCTTCTGGTGCTTGGTAAGCTTTCTGTCCTTCCTATGACAGAGTAGGCATGGAGTCTACAGGGAGTTATCAAGCACTGCATGTGCACCCTCAGTGGGCTTGGAGCCATAGATGACTCACTAATAACCTTCCAGGAGTCTGTATTCCATATCTGCCCCCCAAAACCTATTATGACATTTCTCCTGAATCTGGAAGAAGGATTCACATTCCTAGCTGCCTGTTACTACACAGAGGACCAGAGCACACAATCAGTATTTCCAGGGAAGAGTCTTCAATTTCAGACAGTGCCCTCTGCTTGATACTATGAGAATAGCAAGTCCTCAGGCCCTTCCACAGACCCTAAATTGCCAGAATACACACATCCACAGGTACTCTACTCTCTCCCGCCCACTTACATGGCACATACAGCCAGGATTCCCATGAAAATCGGGGAAGTTGCACTGTTTGAGGGTATAAAAAAGATCAGAGAGGAGCAGTGATGAGCTCCAGGCCTTACAGCCACAATATGAGATGAATGAATGGGACCGGGAAACTGAAGAAGTTTTCAGCACACAACCATCTGCTGGTCAATTACAAGGACTAACAACAAACTCACAGGACCTTTCATGTCTGAAGGTCGACATGTCAGACATCTTGAAATGCATCATGCTGAGAACCCACACACTGTTGTATATGTCCCCAAACTGTGATTCAAGCCACAGGCTCTGCTTTCCATTTGGAGGAAGGAGAATACCCTGTGTCCCCATCTCACACCTACCCAGGTTACACGTTTTGTTCTCCAATTCACTCAGGAAAATTAGTTTAGAAATAGGACTCCATAGAGGTCAGCCTCCTACTCTTCAGTATAGTTTGGCTTGACACTGAGGTCAATACAGTCAGCAGAGAACTACAGGAGACTACCTGTTGTTCAGATCGATGTTGTTATAACTGGTCAGGATTTCACCCAGCTCAGTTCTCTCATTAGTCATTCTCTGTAGCTCAATGGTGAGTTTCTCCAACTTTGTTATCTGATGCTTCTGTGCAGGGTAGGTGGAGACTTGGGATGTTGTCTCCTCAGCAGTCCCTGTAGGTAGATTAAGAAAAGTGAACTTGTATATTTGAATGACACTGGGTCAGTAGAGTCCATGCTGAATCCCAACAAGGAGCCAAAGGAAGAGGAAATGCTAGGGATCCAGTAAAGGGCCCCAAAGAGCAGAGCAGCTCTCTTCAGATTTGTGTCCATTAGCTGTGTCTCTGTTCTTCACCACCATGGCTCGGTATGTGCCTTACTGCCTAATGCAATCTCCTGGCCCTGGAGCACATATCCTATCCTGGCCATGTGAATTTGGAAGACAATGAAATGTACACACAAATATCATGTAATACATGTAAATACTGCTGTGCCTAAAGCTCAGCAGCACCAAGTCCTCATCGCATGTGTCCAGAACTAAAACATCTTCATGTTAGAGACATTGGCGTATGCCGATGGGAGTTTCCCTCCCTTATTAGTAACAGGTTCCCTTGGAAACTGAAGGAATCCACCATGATAATGTGAATCAAAAGAAGATCCTGAGAGGGAAACCAAATTAGACATCCCATTGCTCCTGCTGGCTTTTCTTTCTACTCAGAATTAGATTAAGAAACTTAAAGAGAAGTAGCTGTAGGGTTAGTATTTAATGGTTTTCCCAAACTGATCACCAGAAACCATGTACTCTACACCTGTCTTAGCAAACCCAGAGATGCAGGATAAGCTTAATGCTTCCCAGAAGCTCCCAGATATGGAGCCCCACTACTGGAAGACCCACCTCAAGCTTCTCCTCCCAAAACCTTTCCATCCCATGCACAGGACTCACTGTGCCATCCCCAGAACCATTTATTTTCAATTGTTTATACTGAGACCAAAATCAAGTTTCCTTCTGATTTCTCTACTCTTCCCATGTTCACCTCTCTCTCACCCAAGCAGCCTGCTTAGCCTTGCCAACACATCTATGGGCCTAGAATGAATACTTCCTAGTCTCTTGGTATTTTCACAATACTGGTGGCATCACAGAGAATAGCAAGTGCTGTGTAGAAGATAATGGAATGTCCAGAAATTGAACTATTAGGGTAACAATTGGCAGCCAGCCCCTAACTACTAACTAGATGTTCTGAAAGTCACTTGAAGTCATACTGCTTTTTCCAGGAGCCTTCCCAGAAACATAAGGGAAGACCCTCAGCAATTATTTACTTGGATGATACAGAGGGGAGGGGCTTGTCCCATTTCACTGAATATACCAGACTGCCTTGACTCAGCACAGGAGTCCTTACCCTCTCTGAAGAATCTATGTGGGGATGGGGTGAGTGGAAGCTTGGGGATAACTAGGAAGAGAGGAGAGGGAGAAGTGGTGGATATGTTTAAAAATACCTTATTTTTTAAAAGCCAGACATCTCTCTATGCTTCATTAGAATTTATTAACTACTCTAGGTATGAAAAGTTGGAAGATTCAGTTCAAAAAACATCCCATATAATGGTTTATCTCTTCTTGAGATCTCTAATAGCATGAGAAAGAAAGGTTTCTATGAAATTAGGTCAGATTGATGTTTGGGAAAGTTCAGTCATCTAAAGGAAAAAGCTCATCATGGAGGATCCATAAGTCTGTTACAATATATTGTTGGTGTGGGAGGTATGGGGGTTCTCTTAAAACAATATAAGTCATATAGGTGATCAAAATTACCTCCAGACTTCAGCAGAATAGATTCTAGCCTTCATAAGTTAGCAAATTGTGATCAATTAGCATCAGGTCAGCCTGGAGACACTAAGAACTTGAGCTCGCCAGCTGAACCCTCAGACACAAGAGCAAAAGCTCCCATGAAGAGTGATGGTCCATTCCCACTCTTGAGTTAAGAGTTATGATGAATGGCTGGGGAGAGCCCACACAGATATGGGAAGACATTTTTCAGAAAATCAGGAGAGTTTTAAGTGTGTAACTGCTATTGTGCTTTGCCTATAAAAAAGCAAAATTCCTTTATCTGGAGATGCCTAAGACAATGATCATGCTCTCAGGAAGATAGCACAACCACTTAAATTACAATATTCAATGGAGCATAAGAAGGGCAGGCAAAAACATAAAATGACAGATAATTGAGGTCCTTTGACCTAGACCTTTGTCAGATCCCCACTTTACACTTTTGGATTTGGTAACAGTCCTGAAATTAAGAGATTACTCCATGTTACACCTGAACTGAATATCCATCAGAAGTCTTGAACATGGCTTCATATGTGTTCTAGATATACCCTCAGAAAAAAATGAGTGAGTGGGGTAAATGTTGTTCAATCAGATGCAACATCACACTAACAAACATGTTAGACAAGGCTACCTGGAAAAACTGTTCGATAAGGTTACCTATCTAAGTAATACAGATTATACAAGTATAATAAGGATGGCACTTGCCCTGCACACGACCTCATCTCATTCAAACATGACAAGTAGAGGGGATACTCAGGAAGTCACTCACAAATGAGACTATGCCCTAGCAGGTTCTGAGAGCCCAAACTTGAGACTCCTTTACTTCATATGTCAGTTTTCCCCTTTCTTTTTAGGTAGGTGTGTGGCTCAGAAGTTACCTGCTTTCCTCTGTCTCTCTGCACAAGGTGACCCAGGGGACACATTTCTAAAGCAGATTCACAGATACAGAGGATGAGCCTTGGCTTCAGAGCGATTAGCTATGAGCTTTCAGAAATCTGAAGATAATTGAAACTGTCAAAAGCACATGTACAAATCCCTTGCTTGATACTTTGTACTCTCATGTTAATGGAGAAGCCATTCAGGGACAGAACATAGTCACCAGATTCACAGAGCCATCCTCACAGCCCAGGACACCCAGTGCTGGCAGGAAGCTGTAGTCTCTGCCTAGGTCCACTGCCTCTAAAAGTACTCAGGCTGATTTGGAGATCTGTGTGCCTCCCAAATCTGGAAGGTCAGAAATCTTAGTGGTCACAGAAAGAGAGCAGCTCCTGTTGCCTCAGCTATGCTAGTGACTGCAATGTAAAGACAAACTCATGCTTTACCAGGGCACTCGGCTTACTCTATCCTTACTGGCACACAAACTAAAAAGTCCAGTTGGGGCGAAGTGCATTGACAGTACTGAAATCTCATTAATTCCTCTGTGCCTTCTTCCCCACTCAGAATAAAATAGAGGGTCCCAGTACAAAGGCTAAGGCCTTGTTAATTCCTGACTATCAAACTCACCACCAGTAATCCTGGATCTGGGTCTGTCCTTTAGGAACAAACAGAAGCCAGATGGGCCTATTACTTCCCAGAAGCTTCCAGTTCCTGAGCCCTAGGCCTGGAAGGCTCAAAGCCATAACATCCAGAAAGCTCCCCAGTCCCTTTCCTGAACTCACAGCATCTTCCGCAAGGCCGTTTATTTGTCCATGTTTTCCAGGAAGACCGAGAGGCAGCTTCCTTCTTCCTCACTCCAGTTTCTCTATGCTGTCCACTTTCTCTCCGAAGTAAAGTTCTCAGTCTAGACAACATGTCTAGCAGTGAACCTTATGGAAACTAAAGGAAGGAAGGTCCTAAGGGCAGTTGGCGTTGCTAAAAGACTAGTGACATCACATGATTCCAAGAGCTCTGCTGTCCTGGATACAATAGAATTTCCAGAGAAGAAAATGGTGATGTCATGGGGGAACAGCCTTTGCCTCCTGACCAATTAGTCCTCCCTGAACTGCTCAGATTAAGAGGTTTCCTTTCCAGGAGTCTCTCCTGTGATTCACAGAAAGCCATTCACCACCCCATCCTATCAAAGCTAGAGATTTCACTCTGCTTCACGAGAATTTTTTCACTACTCATGGGTAGTTGAAATCTTACCCTATAAGCACTGACCAAGCATGGTTCTTTCCCTCCTTAAAATCTATACCCAATTAGAGAAGAAATGAAGCACATCAAGAAATTAGGTCAGGATGATAAGGAAGATGAGGGTTGAGTCTTCTGAAATGAATAAGCAACTAGGAATGCTAAGGTAAAGAGAAAGTGGCCATTGGGAATTAGTCAGTGTGCTAAAACTTTCATGAGACCCTCACTACTCTAGAACATTGTCCCTACATGCCTGGTGATTAGTCAGGTCTCTCTAGAGTAACGGAAGTTATAAAGTGAACCAATCTCCTTACATATTGAAAGGGGATTTGTTAGAATACTGTATAGCATGTGCTATAGCTAATCCAACAAAGGCTGGCTATTAATGAAAAGTCCAAGTGTCCAGTAGTTGCTCAGTCCACTAAACTGGATAGCTCAGCTGCCTGAAGTATAAGGTGGAATCTTAAAGAAGTATGCCCTAATGCCATCAATGGAATGGATGTGCTAACAAGGCCAGTACAAGCAGAGGAAGAGTAAAGCTTCATTCTTTCAAGCCCTTCTATAAGTATCCAGCAGAAGACTGGTTCAGATTCTATCTAGATTATAGATCAGAATTAAAAGTATGAGTGCCTACCTCAAAGGTCCAGAGTAAATCAGTTCTTTGTACTTCAAATTAAGCAGAAATAGCCTACACATACATATACCTTCTATTTTGGGATTAGAGTTAATCTTAGATGTCGTCATATTGATACCATGAAAACCCTTCAAATACTTAATACCATCTTCTAAAATTCCTGACTAAGTGTCCCCATCAGAGATTGAAAGGAAGGAGTGGCAATAGCCAATAGGTACAGGTGAATCAGCTGTAGACTTCATGGTCATGACGAGTTTCAGTGACCTCCTTTATGGCCATGAATGGCCAAAATAGGATGAAATAGCCATGTTTGATTTTTTTTTTTTTTTGAGTAACAATAATTTGGTTTTTCTCTAGTTGAAAGTTTGAAATTCAAGTAATTGTTATGCCTGGTAATAACTGTTCTAGAAATGGCCCAAAGGCAGAAAATGGGTACTCTTTAAAGAAAAAGTGAGAAAGACATCAGATAGCAAGCACATTGTTTATGTCTGAAAGAGACATGTGCTTTTTGACCTGATCTCCTCCAGACCATGTATTGCTTACTCCATGCATGCTGTGATGGGGAAAATCCTTCCTAAACCAGGAGGAACTGGGATGAATTCTGTGTGGTCGTCACTGTAAACAACAGCTAGAAGCCTCCTATTGTTTTCAAAGCAAGAGGGTTTATTGGATTTGAAGTTTCCATGAAGGTCAGAAAAGCAGGATTGGAAGCAACATCACCAGAAAACTATCATACTCCAGAGATGACCCCACTTATACCACTATGATGAGAAGGGGAACTGTGGTGTGTGTCACCAAGAATACTGGAATTAGATAATGTTCCTGGTGCTGCTTCAGAATCACGCAACATCTATGGCTCTGAGAGCGCAATACAGACTTCCCCAAATTAAGCGGATTGGACCCCTCCATTTCTCTATAATATAAGCCCTCACATGCAGTTGACTGACACAAGTTTGTATTTTAGACTTAGTCACTATAGTAAGGGGTAGACCCCTGAGGTAAACACTTCAACTAAAACCCTGGAAGGATTGTCAGAAGTGCTGGCAGACAGATACTTTCTATGTCCACTCTGCGGCCCCTAGAAGGGGCTTTGAGAAGTCATATTTTACAAACTCATTCTTTGTGTCTTGAGCTTATTGGCACTCAGAACTTTAAACGTAGTATCATTTTTCTGACATAAATTATTTTTAATGATTTTTCTACAATTAAAATTTCACTTTGGACATGAAAAGCTATTCATGGAGGGTCAAATTTCTATGCAGAAAGTTAAGGTTTATGCTTTTCACTTTAGGGCCTCCTGGGATGGCCAATCTTTGCTGTCTGCTTGATATATTGCTGTAGAATTGACTCCAATAGCCTGGCTTGTAGGCATGTTTGTTTGCTGTTTTCCTGATTGCTATCTGATGTAGGAGGACTCTGACCTCTGTGGGTAGTGCCATCCCTAGTCCTGTGAGTCTCAGCCATAGAGGAAAGCTAGCTGAGCAGAGCAGTAAGCATCATTCCTCTGTGGTTTTAAGTTGATGTCTTGGGATCTTGCCTTGGCTTCCCTAGATAATGGACTGTAACCAAAGTATCTTATACTTTCACCTGACAGGTCTGTGCTGAGAGAAGTCAGGCCATGAAATCTCACTCTGAGGCAAGAAGTATAGCATGAACCGTAGAGGAACATCACATACAGATTTGCTAGTCAGGCATATGCTCATCTGGCTTCCTCATACAAATCAGTATCACTGGCCCAGGGAATGGTACAGCCTATAGTGAGCTCTGCTCCTCTACCCAATTATCACAAACTATGCCCATATCAAAGATATGCTCACAGACCAACCTTTTAAAGTATCAACTATTTATTGAGACTTTTTTCAGGTAATCCCAGAATATAACAAGTTGACAGTTAATTCTGACTACAACATGACAATTTATGGGAACAGAGGGTGACCTATATCATGGAACCATAGCTTTATAGACTTCATAGATCTTTTGTCTCTGCCTAGCCTCTAAGAAATCTATCTGGCTGGTAAAAAATAATCACCCTGATAGCACACTAACACATCCCTGAAGTTACAGATGAGTTCTAATTGGATTATAAACAACTACATGGTGAGTGAGAAGTAGAATTCAGGAGGAGAAAAATGTGAACATAGGACACTAATTTGGTTTCTGATTAGAGTTAACTAAGCTATATGACAAGAGGGTTCCCAGACAGGAAAGAGATATAGTCTTCCACTTACTCTCAAAGCAGTGACAAGAATTGGTGTTAGTTCCAGGAAACCTTCCTAAGAATTAGGGAGGAAGATCTGGTGAGAGCACTCTCTCCTATGGTCTGGGCGGTTGTGCACACTACTTTTGTAAAGTCTTTTAAAAGATTTTGCTGAGACCTATGTTTAACATAAATTCTAAATAAGAGAGCTTATGAACATAATTAATGTTTTAAGATTGTTTATAATCAACCACTTTGCCATGAACTCGTATCTGTAGCTTTCATTCCATTCTAGAAATGGTCTCTTTACAGGATTATACTCAAGATTATAATGAGGTCTTTTTTGTTATTGTGGTTGAAAGTGCATGAGATAGAGGGGCTGGATCCATGGACAAAGACACTAGTGGCCAAGCATGATGGATGAGTTGGATTTTGGGGATCTTCATGGTGGAAAGAAAGAACCAACTCCTGCAAGTTGTTTCTAACCTCCACATGCACACTGTGGTGTGTGTATCCCCCCCAACCACTCATCCACATACATATGAACAACTATTTCTTAAAGAAAGGGAATTTTTGCTTGGGAGATGGCTCGGTAGGTACTTGCTGCACAAGTCTGAGAACTTGAGAGTCCATTCTCTCGAATCTATATAAATGTCTGACTCAGTGGCACATCTATAATTGCAGCAATATTCCTATGGCCAGACAAGAAGTAGGATTGAGAATCTCCAGAAGGTAGAGGCCAGCCAACCTGTGTTACACAGTGAATAAACAAAAAACATGAGAGATACTGCTTCAAACAAGGTAGAAGGTGGTGTTTGCTTTTTGACTACCACATATATACACTTCATGGCACAGCAATATCATCATATATGAACATGCACACAAATATACAAAATTGAATATTTTAAACACAGAAATTTGGACTCGGTTCCCATGAGGCAGATAGCATATGATGGGGAAGCAGATCCTAGAAAATTGCGTTGCAAACATTACAGAAAAAGACTGTGGCAACCACCAGGAGCAAAGAGCAAAACCAAGGACAGATTCTCTCTTATTGTGTGCACATGGAACCAACTTGGCATCCCCTTTGCTTGAACCTAAAGTCTCAAGGAATGTGAATGAGTAAGTCTTCATTTTTAAACCCCTAGTTTATTTGCAGGTAATATGGAAGCTTTAGAAAACTCATACATGCCAACTACAATGAGAATTAAGAAGGAAGTATGACATCTCATTTTCCAAACCATGATCACTTCACTCTTCCCTACCTAAGAATTTCTCTCAATTTACCCAGCATTTCTCCCTTCAGTGTGTAAATAAGTAGGAGAGAATCTCTCGTGATCCCAAACCAACTTCTGAGCCACCCAATCACACACACAATAGTGCATACATTCTGTCTATTTATCTTCTTCCAGGCCTCCTTTTCATTTGTTCATACAGGATTTGGGTTCCCAAATCCAGGAACTCCTTCATTGTCTTTTCTTGTTTATCTCAGGAAGGCATTATGACCTGATCTCATGTCCTGTGTGAGAGTATTTCATGGTTGTAACTTTGCAATACGGCTTCTGACTGTAATTCCAACAGAAAATGATTCTCTAGGATTGTAGCCAGAAAGTTTTCTCTGTCTCACTTGGCCTCTATGGTCCCATTGCTGCTTATGAAATAATAATTCAGAGGCTTACTATTAATCACAAAGTGTTTGCTTTATGGCTCAGGCTTCTTACTAGCTCATTCTTACATCTTAAATCAACCCATATCTATTAATCTAAGTATCACCACATAAGGTGGCTTTACCTGTGTTCTGTTATAACTTGCTAAATCTAGCAGCTCACAGCATCACCCCAAATTTACATCAGTTGCAGAAATGTTTGGGGATCAGATTAACTATATAATATCTAATATGATTCTCTCCACTGGGATTCAAGGTTGTACGGTAAATGATTTGTAGAGTCCATAGACTTTTCCTCCTAAACACAGCAAGTACTGATTGATATAAAAACTGGAATTTACCTTTAACCCTGATATTTTGGTTAAGGGTCATGCTCAAACCTCATCAGCTGTAGATACAACACTGTAAAACTGATAGTAACCTCAGATGATGGTCCTTGCAGATAGTATTTACTGTTATTTTTCAGTTGGTAAACTGCCACACAATTGACAATGGATTCCCATATATCTTTATTTTATTCATATGGATCTCATAAGCCAGATATACTGCCTGAAGACAAAATTGGGATAGCATGTTCTATACATAACCTGATATTCATGTGATCCATCAAGATACAGTAATGATCTTGAATGGATCTGGCCAAATGACCATTGTCACCTACCTGCCATGGGTAGAGCACTCGTTCTGGTGCAAAGCCATGCATTTGATGCATTATCACCTGCTGCTCATAATATTCACAGCATTTACTATCTGATAAGTGAAAAAGAATTACATCTAAGTCAAGCTGGATCTGTAATAAAGAGGCCATTATATGACTCTTTCAGCTAACGTAGATCTGTGTGCTTATTTTAGACCCAGCAAATTCATGGGGAGCTTTCCACTGTACAAAGACATCAAGACTGCTCTGACATCCTCAACAAATCCTTCCTCGGTGCCCCTCACCATTACCCAGGCTTTGACACTGATGGATCCCCCAGTAATTTTCCTTAAAGAACAACATATGACTAACAGGAGGAATGAGGGACTGTTGTCATCTCTGTATAAAGTGAACTTCAGCATGAGATGAAGTAGCTTAAACACGGGACTGGAGAGAGAACCCTAAGCTTTTGGGTATGTTCTATCTGGACAGTAGTGTGGCATCAACACAGACTTCCATGACAGATTTTTACAACATATGGAGGGCTGAGAACTCAATCAGCTTGCCAGAATCCTGAACAGAACACTTGTTCAACAAAATCTCCCTCCATGTTGTTGTGTCCCTTACGGGGCCACTTGCTGGTGGATGTCAGGCCTTTTAGTAACTCCTTTATTCTTGTTTTCTGAATCTCAAGTTTATTTTTCATGTTTTCTTTTCTTCACACGGGCTGGTACTTGTCTCACTGGTGAGTTTACAGCTATAAGAAATATCTTTTTCTAACAAAGCCTTAGTTCCAGAGTATAGAATGATGCAAACAGGTAGTCTTTGAGTTCAACTTCAGTTCTCTGAAGAGGTGATGTCAGAGAAGGAAAGGCAATATTTACCAGAAGTAGACTCACTAAGACACTGAGTTCACAAAATCAGTACCTTTTCACAGGTAGTAAAGAAGAGTCAAGGGAGAAAATCTACCACACGAATACCATGCTTTCTGGAAATCCTTGGAGTATCTTTGGAGTAGGACATGCTGTCCACACCCAGGGCACCAATTCGCTTTGTAGTCTGGCTGACTGGTAACTCACTATGTAGCCCTAGCCACCTATAATTTGCAGTGATCTGTCTGTGTCTGTGAGTTCTGGGCTTATAGAACTGTGACACCACACCTGACTGGAGAAGCTGGGCTTGAGTGTGAAGAGTTGGAAATTCCTTTTTTTTCATAAAAATACAGTTCTCTCAAAAGGGGTTTCAAAAGGTCAGTCAATATAAACACTGAATCACCTTAGCAAATTATGAAAAACAATAATAGAACAAATAACATCAAAATAACAAAAGCAAAACAACCAAAGCAAAAACCTACAACAAAAAGAAGACAATAATGAAGCTAAGCAGCATCACTCACTGCAGATTGCATCAGCACACACCTGGAGCCTGTGTGTGTTCATAAACATAAGGGAGCAAGGCAGTCGCCAATTGTAACAGCCTTTTCTAGATGAGCATTTCTATGCCTCTTTGTGGCTTTATATGTCATGTTCTCACCCAGGTCAAGATTGAAACATGTTACAGGCTTTGGCTCAAAGACTGATGAATTCACTTGAGTCTTCTCCACTAAAGTATCCCTGATGCCCTATTAGGAGAAGCACTAATTTACACTCTCACTTTCCTCCTGGATGCCCAGAAGCTTTAGATGTGCCATAGCACTTTTCTGAAGCCCTCCCCTGTGCATCCTCAGCATGAGTGGAATCCTAAACACCTCCCTGGACCAAGGCATTTCTCAGCTCAAATCTTTCTACTCCTAAGGAGATAGATGCTCTGAAAGTTTATCTTCCTAATGTGCACCAATACTTTTGTAGCATACAGTTTCTAGCAGCCCGAGGCTCCCTGGTGCTTTATCCATGACCCCACAGCTCTCACTATATTAAGGTATCCTACACATGCCATGAATGTCTGGATACTCTGTTACTTCCTCAGCTCTGACCTGGTGTCTGAGTCTTATGCTCTTAATGCTTTGTCCATTCACAAGTCTCTGCTTTTTTTGTTCATAGTAACTCAACCTTTTTGTTTACAGCAACTCCTGATCCACGTAATGGAAACATACACCTTCCATGATAATAACAGGTCTTCTCTTGATCAAATATGCTTATTTTGCACAACTCTTCACACCACCCCCCCTCCAAATCACACCATTTGCACTTACCTCTGGGGTTAAGATGAACTTCCTATTTCATTATGGTTCTTTCTTCTGGGAATCAGGGCAGGTGAATAAAGGTGTATTTCTCAATACTTTGGTCCTTATGACCTATTCATAAAAATATGTCTATAGGGTACCGTATTTTAGGAATAGTTAAAACACAAGACAACATGGACACAGTATGGATACCGATTTCATCAAGAAGTGTGTATCTGTGGTGTAAGTCATGCTATTCACCCCAGGATACCAATCCCCTATGTTGTCCTGGCTGGTTGGAAATTTACTATGTAGCCCATGATGCCTGGAGCTTGCAGAGATCTATCTGTGCCTGTGAGTTCTGGGGTTATAGGAGTGTGTCACCACACCTGAGTAAATAAGTTAGGATTAAATGTGAAGAGTTGAAAATAGCTTTTTATTCATAAAAAATACATGTATCTCTAAAGTTACTCTAAGGGGCACTAAATGTAAACAGTGAATTAAATATAAACAGTTTATGAAGAACAAGAACAAATAACATCAAAATAACAGAATCTAAACAACCAAAACCTAAACCAAAAACCAAAGAAAATTAAGATAAGCAGCATTCAGTTTGTGCAGAGTGAACAGCACAGATTTACAGAGGGTGGCTGCCCTTAGAGACATGGTAGGAAGATAGTCATGAATTGTAACAGCATTTTCAAGACAAGGACAGCCATTCCTCTTTGGGGCTTTGTATGACATCTCCACAATGGTTAGGTCTTTTTTCCTGGTGACATCACAGATACGAATATGTGTTTTATTCTGAGGAAGTCTCGATCCTAGGGTGAAGAACGTCATGGTTTCTAGTTGTCTGTGGCTTCCGTTGGCTTCCTCACTTCTTACAAAAGATGTTGTCAAGAAGAAAAGGGTGTCAAGACCCAGAAGCAGCCATGCTGGGTCACTGGCTAGGCACAATCAAGGCCTATTCCAAAATAGAGACCAAATTTTAAAAAGAAAGTGCATCCCCAGAATTCAGTGGTTGCTGGGAACCGGGATCAGCAGGTTGATCTTACTGTAGAGCCTCCTTCTCCAAGTGGCTCTCATCCTGGACTGTGGCCCGTTCCAGCTTAGGCTGACAATTTTGGATCTGGGAGAGAAAAGCAGTTAAGACACAGGTCAGGAGGACATCTCATGTCTACTGTGTAGCATTACCTTCCCCCATTTAAGGTGTGCTGGAAAGTCAGCGTTGTTCTCTTGACTGATGTCATTGTTGGAACCCCCAAAGAAAAAGGATCACAGAGTACTTGGGCCTACAACTTTTCAGAGCCCTAAAAACACATCATAACTTAAACTGAGCACTGTATTATGTCCTTTTTAATAGAAAACAGCACATTCTCCTGCAGTTTAGGGACATCATTTATAATTAGTAGTAGGATATTAATACCATAGCCAATAGTATACAAACAATACACTTGTTATTGATAGTGAGTTATTATTAATTACACCATTTTGTTTATAGTCATAATCCAGCCTTGCCATGCAGGCACCTGAAGAAGGTCATGAAGCTTGCTCAGCATTCATGTCCAAGAGGCATTTTAAACATGAACAAGATGCAAGATAGAGTGTGCCGTGCTAGAGCAGCATTTCCTAAGATGTGTCCCTGAGAACTCGGGCCCTGAATGGGCTCTCAGACACAACAGAAGCTTTTAAATTCCTTAGAAATAGAGCTGGGAATTTGCATCCTGGCTCATTGGAGTTTCTGACAGAACACTTTGGAGAAAGTTCTGATTTTCCTAACATCTGCCTCGGTTCATCCAGGAAAGTCTGTATCCCATTCTATCCAAAAATTATTTGCTCAGGAAATGTGCATATGATGCAAAGATCAGTGTTCACAGGTGGGAAGCTCTTTTCTACAGAGTTGTTCCTAAATAAGAAATGTAATTTCAGCCAGGTGTGCTGGTCTAAACTTTAAATCCCATCACTTGGAGGCTAAAGCAGGCAGAGCACTGTCAAAATTCTGCTTGGAACACAGAGATTTCAGAAGAAAGGAAGAGAGACTGAGTCCTACAAACATACTGAGTATCAAAACTTTGTTTCCTGGACAGCAGCTCCTGCTGATTGGAACAGCATGTTTATCTGAAGTTTCTTTCCCTGTTTGTAGCTGGGAACCATGCATGTGAGCAGAAGCCCATAAAAGAGAAATCCAGGTACAGGAGGCCTATTTGGTTCTACTTCCTCCTCCTCCCAGACTGGTCTCCTGCCTCATCTGGGAACCTTCAAAGTGATGCTGCAGCTTTTTTCCCCCCAGTTGACCATCTCCTTCTGCTTCAGCAAGAACTGAAGTCTTTTCTCCAAACTTTTGACCTATTCATCAAAAGATTGTGTTCTTAGTGGAATGTTACACATTGTTGTACAATTGCAAGCAGTTTCAAAGGATTCCTATAGCTTGCTGGTCAGCCAGGTAGGCTTCAAGTTAGAGACTGACAAGAAAACCAGTGGTCTTCTGTAACTAATGCACACATGCAAGATGCACCTCAACACCTACATGCCTACACACTCTTTGTTTGACTCTCTCTCTGTTTCTCTCCCTCTTACACATATGCAAACACACTGAGATAAAGAGGGTCTCTCACATACATACACAAAGATGTTGAGATAAGAGGAGAGAAAGAGAGAGAGAGAGAGCAGAAATAACCATCATGGCAGATGAACACTTGAGTTTAGACTAACCATAACAGCCTGTTCAGTAGAGTCTCGCATCTCAGCCAATATTCCTTTGGACTAATCCTGCTGTGGGAAATGTGCTTTGCTTGGCCAGATTATGAGAAGCACTCATTTGGCACTTGCAGGGGAACTCTCCTGGCATACTGCTTCCCACCTGTGATCTCACATAAACCCTGCCTAACAAATGAGACCAGGACCCAGAACTCACTCACTCCAAGCTCTTTGCATAGAATCCTAATATCATAATGAGATGTGGGTGTGTGATATGTTATTTTCCCATTGCCTTCATTGGAGTGCAGCTTCAAGGAGAGCAATCTGAATGGCTTGCCAGGAATTCAGTTCCTCAGAAGAGGCTAACTTCCCAGAAGTGCTTGTGCAGGAACACTAAAATTACCACCTGGGTGGCATGAGGTGGATGAATGGATGATCACTGGTGAGGAAGGAGACAGGTGAAAGCAAAGGAGAGTGGATGGACAGAGAGGTGGTCGGTCGGAGAGGCAAATGGTACCGGACCTTAGCCTGACCCACCTTCCTGCCCCTACCTGTTGTTGCTGGCCTCTCAGATCATTGGTCTCTTCCTCTTTGTCCTTAGAGACCACATTCAAGTTCTTCAAGTGCTTCTTCAGCAGATGCCATTCATGCAGATGTTTCTCCTTCTTCTGCCTCAGTATGTCCACCTTCTTACTGAGCTGACGGTGTTCCATCAGAAGCCCGCTGTGTAGACCACTGGAGACACATTTTGATCAGTAAAACTTTGGTAATCTTCTCCTTCTAGCCCTGCTTAGAGCAACCAGCACCCCAAAAGACCTGAGGTTTCCAGGAAGATATAGACTTGAGCCTGATAAATCCATGAGAACTGCACCCAGAAAGCCAAGATGAGTGAACAGCTAATACCAGAGAGAACAAACCTTCTATGGAAAACCCCAACACCAAAAGGAACCCAAGTCCCTTCAATAGAAAGAGGAGTCCTCCACCTGCCCTCACTGACTGAAGTAATGAGGAATCATCACCAAGTAGAGGACAAATCCCTCTGATGGAGGACAGGACACAGGCTGAGTAAGTCCATCTACAAGTTCTACAGATACCAGATCTGCAAACCTGGGCCTGAGCTCCATATGCCAAGGGCTGCCTGACTCAATTCTGCTTACAGTGTAAATCACTTTTCTATCCAGAGGATCCTGAGTCAGGGGGTTATCAGTCTCTTTTCCACTTAGCAAAACTGAGTCCAAGGGACACACAAGTCAAAGAAATGCTTGCAAAGTCTGCTAGGAAAGAAGAATGGCTGGAACCAGAGTTGGGGACTCTCCAGTCAATAGAGAAAGGAAGGCAGAGATGGCCATTCCACAACACATGACGTCCATACCAAGATACCCACCGATAGAAGACTGTCTCCTTGCTCAGATCATTGTATTTCTTTGAGGTCCAGGTGTTCTCATTTTCAAATATCTTTAGGTCAGATATTACCTGTGTAAGGTCTAACTTCAGTTTTTCAAAGAAATGATTTGGTTCATCATCGGGCCTAGAAATGGAAGGAAGGAAAGCTGTGAACACAGGCCTCAAGGATCAGGGAAGTAAAGCTGCATCCTGTTTACCACACCCAGTGTACACCATATTCTGGTTCCTATGTTCTGGGACCTCTTGCTGATCTTGGAATTGGTATCCTGACCTCAGTTCAGCAGCGGCTGGGTGCTCAGATGAAGGTGCCCTGGATGCAAGAGCTTACTCAGTAGCCTGGAAGGTCAGTCTAGCTTTCTATGTTACCAGGAATCTATGCCACAGGTCTTGGAAGTCCAGTTATTAAAATGAATTTTCTCTTGTTTCAAAACAGCTTTCATAGGTCCTGGGTTAGTATTACTGAAGAGTTAGAAAGAGCAGACATTATGGGTTGAGATGTGACATCAGGACAGCTATGTAAACTCCCCAAGGAATTCCTAGGTGTTGCCATGGTGAGTCCATACGACCAGAGCAGTGCTGCTTAATGTGGGGCTCAAAGACCTCAGCACTGTCATCACCTAGAAACTGAGACAGCAAATCCCAGGCCTCAGCACTGATCCCTGCCTCTCATCTTCTGTCAAGACACACATAACATCAAAAGTATACACACACATATATCAGAGAGAGGGCAGAGAGAGTGAGACAGAGAGAGAGAGCCAGCCAACCAGCCAGATAGACAGACAGACAGAGAGACAGAGACAGAGTAATAAAAAGAATGTTCCCACAATCCGATAATCAAAACTTCCCTGAGAATTATTGTCAGAGTATATGGGTCACAGCTAGAGAGATACAGTGGTGCTTCGCAGGACTTCCAGTCATGCATGGCGATAAACCAAGTGGCTCCAGGTCCCTGCAGATGCTACCAGGATCTTTGAGCATACAATCACATGCCAGGCAAGTTCAAAACACACACTTGAAGCAGTTAGAGTCTCACACAGGCCACCACCAGTCAGGTCTTTCCAAATGCATGCTGGGAACTCACACATTATTGCCTCAGTCCCTGAGTGTGTGACTCACACCACAGATTCTCATTTTCATTTGGAGAAAAAGAATAGTTAAGAGTTCCCATCTCACTCCCTCTGAAGGCTCAGGTCTGCCTCTCCTCTGAGAAGAATTCAGGATATGAGGTTGGGAACAGAGTCATTCTGGAGGTGTAGCCTCCAAGAATTCAAGACCACAGAAGGAAGAAGGTTAGGTTGCCATTGACAACAGTCCTATGTTGTCTAAACCAGTGGATACCTATTGTTCACTGTCTCTTCCGAGATGAAAAACAGGCGATCACGTATCTCATCCCTTTGGCTGGTCACCAGCTGCAGCTCTTTGGCCAGCCTCTCCATTTCTTTCTTCAGCTGTTTCCTTGGAAGGACGGTTTGGTGAGTTAATGGCTCCGCAGTAGCCCCTGTGGGTGATGAACACAAGTGAAATCACATAGCCACAAGGCATAGAGGACGGACAGACATACTTTTCTCTCCATGGGACAAGTTGTACACACCTCTGTGTCTAAAGAAACTACTGGGGTGAAGTGCAGTGATGTCTGCCCTAACCGGGAACACATTAGCCCTCCATGCCTTGTGCTGGTTTCCTTCTGTCCCCACGTTACCTCCCCCAAAGCTAGTAAAGGTCAAAGCTGGGCGCTCCCAGCACAACAGCCTTGGCCTTCTCAGCTCCTGTTTAGAAGATGGACAAACTAAAGTTCTGGAGTCCTTGACTCTCAGAAATTATGATAATCATGGAAGTCAGTTTGCTTCTCAGGGGCTCCAGCTCCTCTGCCCAATTACTGGAAGGCCCAGCTCAAGCCCACCTCCCCCAGGAATTCCCCCATCTCCTACCAACCACTCACTGTGTCGATGCCAGAACCATGTTCTTGATCTTGTTATACTGGGAGACTGAAGGTTGGCTTCCTTCTGCCTCTCTCTTGTCTCTGGACTTTCTCCATTCTCTCTCCCAAGCAGTCGTCTCAGCCTTGACAACATGTCTAACGCTCTACCCTGTAGGCACTGAAGGAATGTCCTTAGTGCAGTTGGTGTCTCCAGGAAACAGTAGAACGTCCAGAATAGAGACTGCTGATGTCATAAGTAACAGCCTTTTTCACCCTCCTCATTGGTTCTCCCTGAAGTGACCAGAAGCCCAGGCTCACTTTCCAGGAACCTCTCTTGGAATATAGGGAAAGCCATTCAGCACCTGGTCCTTCCCAAGCCAGACTTCCCTTAGCTTGATTGGAGGTCCCATAGTACTTCCCATGTTGAGAACTGAACTGTACTTTCCAAACACTGCCCAGACATTTCTGATTTCTTCCTCAAACCCCTCTATTCACTAACATATGCAATTAAATACTCTTGAGAAGTCACATGAAAGTGATTGGAGAGACAGAAAAATCACCTTCCTCAATTCCAAGTATTTGAAAGCACATCGATAAAGAACTTGAAGGGCTGGTTTCAGTGTGGGATTTGGGTTCAGGGAACAGTCAGGGAAGCCATGTGCTTAGAATTAGAAAATCACCCCAGAATCGATTAGCTGATAGAGAATACAGACATCAGAGTGTTGGCAAAAGTGTGATGATCCAATGGCAGAGGACAGAAATAGAAGATCCACCAAGGGAAAAAGGCTGAGTGTGTTGAAGTCCACTCTACACCAAACCACTAAAGCACAATCACTGTCAGGAGCAATTGCCATGAGCTACTGTGGGCCATGATGCCCTTATAGCTTATAGCAATTGATAGTTTAGATGTCAGCTCATGAGAGCAGTCTCTCTCTGATGGAATTCACATGCTGAGAAGTCTTTAGGATCATTGGTTCTGAGAACTGTAGTTTTCATCTGTAACTTCGTTTATGTTATACCAGCTATAATATCTACCCATTACCAAGCATTTTTATGTAGTGAGTACATGTAATCTCATGATGACATTTCAGTCTTATAGGCACACATGTATCCATGGATAATCAGGAAGATGGCCTAGCACTGAGAAGCTAAACATGTTCCTGCATTACAGTGTGCTTGTACATATGCATTCATGTACTTGTGTGTGTTCATGAGTGTACGTTTGTACATGTGAATGTGCAAACATCAGTGAGAACACAATCTTATAATGAACAGGAGCTAGAGAAATGAGAACCTGCTGAAGCAGAAGGAGCTGGTCTCCCAGCAAAGGGACTTGGCAGAAAAGCTGCAGCATCACTCCAGTGTCTCTGAGATGAGGTGGGAGCCCAAACAGGGAGGAGCGGTTAGAAGCATGTTGGACACCAGGACCTGGATCTCTGTAGTAAGAGGTTTTTGTCCTGGACTTTCAGGCCTAACCTCAAGGTTTAGGACCCATAGACCCGCAGACCCACAGTGACACACAGATGCTTACAATAGTTTTAGGCTGATCGGCCTCAGGCCCACGCATAACACATGTAACACACCTCTGTACTGTTACGGTCATACTCCACAGCATAAACTATGTAACACATCTTACCTCATTAGTACAATATTCTACCAAACTTTACTCTTCTAGTCTATAGTCCTTTTCTTCATTTTTTCTTAGGGGAATTATTTATTTAGCAGAATCCTATACTACAATGTGGAATACATGGTAAAAATGAGTATTTGTGTTTTGCTTCCAAGTTTTTTTGGGGGGTATTTCTATGATGTTTGTGCTAGGTTTTCTATTTATAACTGGAGCATGAATTTTCTAGGAAAGTAACAAACAACAAACCCCCGCCCCCAAAATCTAAATAAACAATCATAGAAAAATCAGTCTGCCTCCATATTGAGATGTTGCCAACAGTTCAAAGAATGTCTGGTATGTGTCCAGGTCCACAAGCAGTGGATTTATTATCAACCATTTTCAGAGTCATATGGAATTCCTGAGAGCATGTACAGAAGCCACCATCATCCTCCACCATCTACCAGGCTGCTACTTTATGTGTCTTTAAATCTGCTGAGGGATGGACACACATGATTTATATCACCACCAAGTGTAAAACAGCAGATGTGACCACACACCCAGATGACACAGAGCACAAACAGACCAGACTCAAAGCAGCCTGTGTACATGGCCTCTATCCAGCTCTTAGCAAAGATTCTAAAACCCAGCAAACACTAAAGACAATGAAAGGAAGTACTTATTATGATGGTACAATCTAGACCTCTTACTTGCTGACTTTGTATTAGGAAGGAAGCTAACTCCTGGATTAACTATTAAACCCCACCCTGAAATAGACCATGAAAATACTCTCCCTATTTGCCCGTGGACCTGATACATAATCATAAGGGGGTCTGCTGATGGTTGATGACTGTCAGTATACAAATATAGTGACAGTGTATCCCTATACAGAAATGATAAGGTGTGAAGATTATATTCATATATGAGAGACTATACAGTAGCATAGGGACTATTGTTCAGTAGCATGAATAGCTCATGTTTCCCACGGACTTTCCAGCAGAAGACCATGTGAAGAATGCTACCATGATTCACTACAAAAGATACTTTGCTTTTGGCATTTTAATCCCCAAGGCATATACTTTTCTATCAACGTTGACTGAAGTAATAGTAAGATTGACTTTGAAAGGTATCATGGTCTTGTCCTAGGCTTGTCTATGTTGAGGGAGGCACAGGGAAAAACCAGAAGACCATCCTCCTAAGGTCATTTGTTTGGAAAGAGTGTGTTCTATATTCCTTGCTTGCTCACATTCAATAGTTGTTTCCTGATCTATAGTCTCCACCTAATATTCTGTTTCCGGTCACAGACTACCACTGCTGATGGCAGAGAGCAAAGACAGCTGGAGACCTTCCCATTAGCATCTGCACTGTCACACAGCCTCCAAGTCTTCCATGCCCCAGGAGTGCTCTTTGTTCTTGGAAACAGAATAGGATCTTTTCATTTGCTGTTTCTTTTACAGGGATATCATTTTGAACATCTACCTTCTCTGAATGTCGTGGTACCCCCATGATAGGATCACTATGCAAGGGCAGACAGAAGGTACTTCTGCTAGTGGTGATGTTTACTCTGCCCTGGATCCTGGAAAAGTCACTGTCTCTATCCTTTCTCTGGGTCACATATTTAAGAATCTCCATAAGGTGCCCAATGTGTGACCATGATCCATGTGATGTTGGCTACATGTGAAGCCTGGGCACCTGGAGGCCTGAGGAGCCATCGAAGCAGAGCAGAGCCCTTGTGGAAGGAAAAGGCTCTCATTGAGCTGGGTTGTTTGGGTTCTTTTTGGAATAGGAGCAGAGTGTAGAAAAGCCAAAGAAAGAGTATGTGTGATAGAGATGAAGAAATATAATTAATGGTAGGACAAGAGAAAAGAATGCACTGGAATCTAATATTGCCCATGGAACTGTCCTATGGCAGAGTTTCACTGGGACAGACCCCAACACACATAGGCAATAAATTTACCACAGAAGGAGAAACCACAATAAAAAAAGATCCATAAACTAATGTGCAGGATAAATGACTTTGTTCTGGAGATTATTTAGCCTATTGATGAGGTTTTGCAGGGAACAAGGATACGTCAACAGCAGCAGGATCACTAAAAAGTCCAAGCCACCTTGTGTGAAAATCTAGAAAACTTCAGCATGGCACTGAGCAGCTTTCAAGCAGCTTCACATTCAGAATCTTACTTTTTACTGGCAGTTTTCTGTGCATTCTCTATCTCAACAAGCATCTATTTCTTGTTATAAGTCTGTCCAGAGCACCAGGAGTTATATTTTTCTGTTTCTAAGGACCTGTTTGTATTTCTTTAGCAGCTGAGTTCAAAATCGCCTTCTTTCTTAATTTCAGCATTTGGTTCAGTGCTTAAGTATAGAAAATGTCATGCTACACCTCTACTGTAGGTTGAGCATGTATGGCAGTCAGGGAAGCAGCAGCTCCAGTGAAGATACTGAGTAGGCAGTATGTCAGCTAAAAAGGCAACTGGTATCCAGTCCTGCGAGGATCAAGGCACTGGGCTCATGGTAAGTGACCAAGAGGTGTGTCATTGCTGACCATAAGGAATGGCTACTGTGTGATCATGAAGTCAAGATGGCCGAGTTAGGGCCCACATGACTGCACTGGGCCAAATTTCATTGCCAGGACAGTGACATTGAGAAGTAATAAGCCAGTGAGCTTGATTCCCAGGAGCAGAGAATATACCAGGCCATGAAAATATGAAATCTCTTTGTCAGCTCTTGACTGATGCCTTCTAGGTAAAACTATTAGGACCTATGAAGAAGTGACATGTGTGGTGGCCTATTACCAATAACAATCAGCTGACATTTGTGGACACCCTATAACCGCAGTGTCTAAAAAACAGAAATATATCTCATCAAGGCTCCTGACTTTTGGTCACTAGGTCCTACAGTAATTTCTAAATTAGCTGATTACCCATCAGTGGATAAGAAGGAATATGCAGACATCAGCAGCCATCGGGCATGGATCTTCAGAACACTGATGACAGTAACTAGAGTAAGGAAATATATTATCACAGATGTTTGATAGGGAAAACCATTTTCAGATGGAGCCTGGCATCCCTGGAGGCTAAACCCTAAAGAGTTATCAATGGTCAAACTATCAGGGCCTCAGTTGTGCCACACGATTTCTGGCTGTAATGTTCTACTTGTCATCTCAAGGTTCACCAGAGCACACAATTCATATGCACCATGTGGAAATCTGTATTCATATCAAGAGTGCTCCTAGAATGAATGAAGAAATAAATAAGAAATTTATAGAACATTTTACACTAATAAGCTAATAAGAGAGAAGGGAAAAAGCCATGATGTAGATATTTAGATATCCACTAACAGTACAAATGCACATAACTACACACACACACTCACACACACACTGTTTAAAATATCCTTTTTAAACTATTAAAATATTAAAGATGAGCTCTTTCAGAGTAACGTTGTAGGAGACAGCAAAAGTAATAGTGAGAAGTTAGCATGAAGAGAAATTCTTGGATTAACACTGATAATGGCAGTGTCCATATAGGAATGTACATCACACTATACCAAACCACAAACCAATACAAACTCACGAAAATAGTCAAAATGAAAATAGATGGACTGAGCCAACTTCATGCGAGAATCACATCTCTCATACAGTGCATTGGGGTTTCTTACTCTGCTAACAGAAGCAAAAATAGAGACACACACAGCACTCACACACATACAATAGCATACACACCATATCTCTTAGAAATTGTACCCATGATCTTTTATAAAGTGAAACGTGGGGAAAAGTGTTTATGAGTACCTCGGAGACAAATCCAAATCTCTGCTAAGACATGTATCTCATAATAGCCTAACTAGCAAACCACTCAGAACTCACCAAGGAGCTACTGCTGATGCTGTTCATACCAAAAAAACATGTTATTCTATGCCAATGCACACCATGGAGGAAAGGAATACACACAAGTTTGCAGTGAGAAAGAAGGATCAGTGTGTACCATCAATAATCCCTGAGATCAGATCATCTGTACTCACTTATAAATCAAGGCATGATTGCAGGTATCTGTAGCCCATAGATTTTTGGGCACAGAGACCAGAGCCCCACAGTGACTCTTGAACAGAGATTTTATGCATAATGATATACTCCAGGTTATGTGAATGTCTCTCAAAGTTAGGTGAAAAATGATAGAGGAGAATCCTGAACTTGGAACTCTGACATTGTGATACACTCAAGGGTGTGCTGCACTTGTATTGAAAGGTCCATACAAAACACATGTATGTTGAGGGAGGGAAACTAATAGAATGTATAATATGAAAACATCTATTTTCACTAAAAACTTTCTCTTCTTATAATGAAATTTCAAAATTTACACATAACCCTAGTAAGATACAGTACACTATATTAGTGTATTTAAGACATGTATCCATCTCTGCCCTTTTATTTTCAAAGATAAAAAAGAGTTTTGATAAAACATCTGTTAAATGATTACTTTGCTTACTAAAAGGGTAAGTAGGCAACTCAAAAGTATTGCCATACATCAGTTGCAGAAATGTTTGGGGATCAAAGTAACTATATAATATCTAATATGATTCTCTCCACTGGGATTCAAGGTTGAATGGTAAATGATTTGTGGAGTCCATAGACTTTTTCTCCTAAACACAGCAAGTACTGATTGATATAAAAAGTGGAATTTACCTTTAACCCTGATATTTTGGTTAAGGGTCATTCTCAAAACTCATCAGCTGTAGATACAACACTGTAAAACTGATAGTAACCTCAGACAATGCTCCTTGCAGGTAGTATTTACTGTTATTTTTCAGTTGTTAAACTGCCACACAATTGACAGTGGATTCCCATATATCTTTCATTTTATTCATATGGATCTCATAAGCCAGACATACTGCCTGAGGATAAAATTGGGATAGCATCTTCTATACATAACCTGATATTCATGTGATCCAGCAAGATACAGTAATGATCTTGAATGGATCTGGCCAAATGACCATTGGCACCTACCTGCCATGGGTAGAGCACTTGTTCTGGTGCAAAGCCATGCATTTGATGCATTATCACCTGCTGCTCATAATATTCACAGCATTTACTATCTGATAAGTGAAAAGGCAAGCTGGATCTGTAAGGAAGAGGTCATTATATGACTCTTTCAGCTAACGTAGATCTGTGTGCTTATTTTAGACCCAGCAAATTCATGGGGAGCTTTCCACTGTAGAAAGACATCAAGACTGCTCTGACATCCTCAACAAATCCTTCCTCAGTGCCCCTCACCTTTATCCAGGCTTTGAAACTGATGGATCCCCCAGTAATTTTCCTTAAAGAACAACATATGACTAACAGGAGGAATGAGGGACTGTTGTCATGTCTGTATAAAGTGAACTTCATGAGATGAAGTAGCTTAAACACTGGACTGGAGAGAGAACCCTAAACTTTCGGATATGTTCTATCTGGACAGTAGTGTGGCATCAACACAGACTTCCATGACAGATTTTTACCACATATGGAGGGCTGAGAACTCAATCAGCTTGCCAGAATCTTGAACAGAACACTTGTTCAACAAAATCTCCCTCCATGTTGTTGTGTCCCTTACGGGGCCACTTGCTGGTGGATGCCAGGCCTTTTAGTAATTCTTTTATCTTGTTTTCTGAATCTCAAGTTTATTTTTCATGTTTTCTTTTTTCAGTACTGATCCAGCAGACACACGGGCTGGTACTTGTCTCACTGGTGAGTTTACAGGTATAAGAAGTATCTTTTTCTAACAAAGCCTTAGTTCCAGAGTAGAGAATGATGCAAACAGGTAGTCTTTGAGTTCAACTTCAGTTCTCTAAGAGGTGGTTACCAGAGTTCTGTTGTACAGCCTGAGATCATAAGTTCTTGGCCAGAAGCAGTTTTCTTTCCCTGTGACTAGTCTTAGACAGCTACTGCTCCTGAAGAAAACCACTGGGGGTCAAGTACAGTGATGCCCACTCATATCCTTGGGATACCTCCCTGGCTCCCCACTGTGTCCTGCTGATCTCCTTCTGTTCCCCATTATACTGCCAATCTTTAGTAAGAGTAAAAGCCAGGAGTTTTCAACACATTTTTTGCCAACTCATGACTTTGGGGATGGATAAACTAATATGCTGGATTCCTTGACTTTCAAGAACTGTGACAAGCTGAGAAGTCCAGTTGCTTCCCAGAAGCTCCTGGTTCTCTGCTCCAGTACTGGAAGGCTCAGCTCAAGTGTACATCCTCGAGGAAGTTCCCCATCCTCTGCCAGATCTCACTGCTTTTCCTCTAACACCACTTATATCTTGCTCTTTTGCATGGAGACAGAAGGCCAGCTTCATCTACTTCTTTCTGGTTTCTCTATGCCCTCCATTCTCTCTCCCAAGTACCTTTCTCAGCCTTGCTAACGTATCTATGTGTGACTCTTATAGGCACTGAATGAGTACATCAAGTGTAGCTGGTGTCTATTGCCACAACCCTGCTGATGTCATAGAGGATGCCAGAGCTCTCCAGATACAAGATCTCCAGAGAATGACTGCTGATGTCAGGGAACAGACTTTGCCTCCTTGCTAACTAGCTTTCCTTTCAATTCACAGGAATACAAGGTATGCTTTCTAGGAGCTTCTCCTAGGACACAGAGGAAGCCATCAGCACCTTCTAATCATGAAAAACTCTCTACTTTCTTAGAAACTTTTAAATTTGTTGTGAACGAATACTCCATTTCAAATACAGCTTAGGAATTCAACTCCTTTAAATCCCTAACCAGTAAGATGAGAAATAAAAAGACACTGAGAAATTAGGTCAGGATAAGGGGAAGAGAAAACTTAAATTTCCCTTATGTGAACAAGTACGATGGGAAGAGCCATGGAGCTGTTACTGTGTGTGTCTGTGTGTGTGTGTGTGTGTGTGTGTGTCTGTGTGTCTGTGTGTCTGTGTGTCTGTGTGTCTGTGTGTGTGTCTCTGTGCTTGTGTGGGGAGAGGGAGAGGGAGAGGGAGAGGGAGAGGGAGAGAGAGAGAGAGAGAGAGAGAGAGAGAGAGAGAGAGAGAGAGAGAGAGAGAGAGAGAGAGAGAGAGAGAGAGAATAAAGCAGATATAGACTCTACCCCTGAAAGTATTAGCAAATCTGTGAGGAGCTATTAAAATGTCAGGGCTGGAGCCACCTGTTGACTTAGGATCCCCAGGTGACACCAATTGCAAACACCTCCAGGCAGACTGTGATAGCCCAATCCTGAACTCAGGAAACTGAATAAAGATTGGCAAGTGAGTGGTCAGCCTGAGCCACACTGAAAAACAGCTTGTAAATAAAACCATCCAGGTGGTATCCAATTCTCCTAGGACCTGGAGTAAAAGCCAATTTCTACTGTCATCATAATGATGATATGAAGGTATCTATCAGCTGTGGGACACTTCTCTCTAGAGTCATCTAGACAATACACATGGTGTTGTGAATGGTGATACTGTCATCATTGAGCACAATCCCATTATAGCATGAGAAGGGAAGACAAGGGCAGCATCTTGTTTAGGATTACTATTGCTGTAATGAGTCACACGACCAAAAGCAAGTAGAGGGGGACAGGGTTTATTTAGCTTACACATCATCATTGAGGGACATCAGGATGGGACTCAAATGGAAGGAACTGGTGTAGAGGACAGGTAGGGTTGCTGCTTACTGGCTTGCTCAGCATGCTTTCTGATAGAACCCAGGACCACAGATCAGGGATGGCCCCACCCACAATGTGCTAATTATTAATCAGTGATCAATCGCTAATTAAGAAAATGCCTTACAGCTGGATCTTATGGAAGCATATTGTCAACTGAGGTTCCTTCCTTTCAGATTACTAGCTTGTGTCAGATGACTTAAGACATGCCAGCACAATTGACACATAAATCCACCACTAAGTCACCTTCCTTCCTTATTCATCCCCAAAATCTTAAATTAAAAATATAAGTAACATAATAGTCATATAGTCTTTAGAAATTCAAACACATTAAAATTTTAGTCCTTTTAAAGTAGCCAATCTTTTAAAATTAAAGTTTGTTTTTTTTTTTAATTCAAAGTCTCGTGGGTTCTGGCAATATAAAAAATAAATAAATAAAATACTTTCTTAATTCGGGAAGGAAGGACCAGGGCATAGTCACAATCAAATCAAAGCAAAACCAACTGCAGCATCCAATGTCGGGGATACACTCAATGGTCTACTGCAAAGGGTTTAGGTGATCTCTCTGGCTTGTCTTCCAGTGTCTGGCTGGCTCTATTTCATTGCTGCTCTGTTTGTGGTGGTCGGCATCCCATGTTACTGACATCTCAAAAATGCTGGAATCTTCTGCTGCAATTGTGTTGCACTTTTGCCAATAGCTTCTTATAGGCTCTCTTCGTGGTACCAAGCATTAAATTCTCTGAAGGATTCTTCCAGTTCTGGTCTTCAATTGCCACTGAGGCTGTACCTTCACCAATGGCCTCTCCTGTCCCCTCACAGTGTAAAGTCTCGGTTGCTTTTACTAACTGCTTCATGCTTTCAATACCAACACCACCTGGGTAACTCTTCCACTGCCAAGTTCAGCTGCCAACAAAATGTACAATGTTGGCCGCCTCTGAAACCCAGCTCCTGTGGCTGTCTCTCAAGAAACAATTTCCAGAAGATCTCACCTCATTGGTGCTGGTCTCCTCTTACCACTTTTTTTTTTTAAATCTCCAGCTAACCAGTATCGATTTTCCCAGTAATGCAAAGATTTCACTTAGTGTTACTGGTTTCTTGTTATCATGGCTAACTCAGAAACCCCAGCTGATGAGAATGACAGAATTTTAATTCAAAGTAAAATTCTAAATAAAATAAAATCCAAAACTTCCCTGGAAACGTTCAAAGTCCAGGCTGCCATCTTCACTGCCTTCAACACTCATCTTCCAAGATTATACAGAACATTCGACTGAGCTCTCAACACTCAATGGCTTTTTCTGCTCTTAAGTTTGGAAGTCCTTCTGTAATCAGCGCAAAACTTGGTCAGATCTGTCAGAGCCATATGCCACTATGTTGGTACCAACTTGTCTTAGAAAAAGTTATTAATCTGTAACAAAGCACCAAGAGCACAAAGCAAATTGGGGAGGAAAGGATTTATTTTGCCTACATTTTCACATTGCTGTTCATTACTGAAGGAAGTCAGGACAGGAACTCAATCGAGGCAGGAACCCGGAAACAGGTACTGATACAGAGGTCATGGAGGGGGACTGCTTACTAGCAGCTATTATAAAGGGTGATGTTTCCCTTATGTCTTTATCAGTCCTTTTATCCTTGGTGTATAGGAGGGATATTAAATTTTTTTTAGTTATCTCTAAACCTGCTACATTTCTGAAGGTGTTTATCAGCTGTAGGAGTTCCCAGATAGAATTTTGGGGGGTCACTTATGTGTAAATCTGCAACTAGAGATAATTTGACTTCTTCTCATTCAGTCTGTATCCCCTTAATCTCCTTTTGTTCTCTTATTGCACTAGCTAAAACTTTTAGAACTATATTGAATAGATAAGGAGAGAGAGGACAGCCTTGTCTTGTTCCTGATTTTAGTTGGATTATTTTGAGTGTTTCTCCATTAGTTTGATGTTGGCTGTTGGCTTACTGTATATCGCCTTTATTGTATTTAGGTATTTTCCCTGTATTCCTGATCTCTCCAGGATTCATGTCATGAAGGATACATGTGTTGGATTTTGTCAAAGGCTTTTTCAGCACCTAAGGAGATGATCATATGTGGTTTTTCCCAGGTTGCTTATATGATGAATGACATTCACAGGTTTTCACATGTTGAACCATCCCTGCATATCTGGGATAAAGCCTACTTGATCATGGTGGATGATTTTTGTGGTATATTCTTGAATTTTGTTTGCCAGTGTTTGATTAACTAGTTTTCATAAATGTTCATGAGAGAGTTTAGTCTGTAGTTCTCTTTCTTTGTTGCATATTTGAGTGGTTTGGGTATCAGGGGACTGTAGTCCCATTAAAAAGAGTTTGGAAATGTTTTTATTGTTTGTATTGTGTGAAACAATTTGAAGAGTATTGTTATTAGTTCTTCTTTGAATGTCTGGTAGAATTCTGCACTGAAACCGTTTGGCCCTGGGCTTTATATTGCTTGGGAGACTTTTAATAATATCCTCAATTTCCTCCAGAAATTGTTATAGCTCTATTTAGGTCATTTATCTGGTCTTGATTTAATTTTGGTAGGTGGTATCTGTCTATTTCTTTTAAGTTTTCAAATTTTTGAATATAGACTCTTGAAATATGACCTAATGATTCTCTGGAATTCCTGGATGTCTGCTGCTATGTCCCCTTTTCATTTCTGATTCTATTCATTTGGATGTTCTCTCTCTCTCTGCTTTTGATCAGGATAGGAGCTGGTCTATCTTCTCAACCTGGTTTTGGACCCTCAAATGCATCCTAACATTATCCTTCTGATGCTATAAAGTTGTTTTCTAACTGGAAACCTTGGGTCAGTATACACTGTGTCCTCGTGCTAGGAGAACAAATTCACTGAGAGAGTCAACACAGGAATTCAGGAGGAGAGCCCTTTCGGACTCTGCTAGGTCCATCTCACGTTCTCTTTTGAAGTTCAGGGACCCTCCCTGTAAGATCTGAAATCCCATCCTGGACCTTTGTTTTCCTCTTTCTTAATAACCATCCCTCATCTGAAATGTGTTTGTTACCAGGATCCCAATCTCTGCTCCTTGGCTGCCTCTTACATTTCCTTACTTAAATATGAGTCTTGGAAGTGCTCCCTCACCGTGGTGCTGACTGCCCTGGTGCCCCAAGGAGGACTCTGACTAGAGAAAACCACTGTCATTGCACATTCCTGGGATACTTCTGGATTTAGGACTAAGTGATATTCGTGGTACCAAGGCCACCATAGAGTGCAGCACTTGCTGCCTTCTCTTTCCATGCAGAAGCCTGTCAAGAGAGGCCTTGGACGTACTACGTGATGCAGGCACTTCCGCTACACTTCCAGCTACGAGATGATGCCGAAAAATGCACCTAGGCCCCTATTTTTTTGAAATAAGATTAAAACCATTCTAGTGGGTTTCTCAGAACTACAGAGAAACACCATACTTTCTTTATCTCAAGGCCAAAAAACAATGACAACATCAATGTTATGAATGAAGAGCATCTAATTGTTTGAGACAATGCAAGTTTTTCTATAAAAACAGAAAGGACAAGGGGTCTATATTTTATATTCATAATCTGAGTCATAGGGGAAACTGTGATATTCTCTAAAGGTAAACCCTGAAAGAATAAAAAAAATAAAGTTCCATTAGATGGACTATATTTATTTAAGTTTTATATTTGATGCTAAAGGATCTTCAATCTTGAATCTAAGTTTTTAACACTCAAACTCAAAAGGAATGGAATTTAAAAATTAAAATATAACTTGTTATTAACTGTTGAAGACAATTAGGCCATATAATTTAATGGTCATCACCATATAAATGATGAAATTTTTAAATGTGCTCTAAATTATGGTAGTTTTCATACTAAGTATAATGTAATTCATTTTCAGGGACAAGCTTCAGTTAGAATCCTGGTCATATTTTGAAAGCTATGTCTAAATTGATGAGTTTGTTTACAAATACAGTTTCCCTTGCTGATAGACTACACATGAAAAGAAATGAACTCACAAGACAGGACTAAATGTAACTTATTACAATTATTTTATTTAAAGAAAGTTGCTGTGCATTCAGTTAAATAAAAATAATGAATGCAATTTTTAAAAACCATGACAGAAATAGTGAAGTGTTAGTCTCTTTGTCTCCAGATAACACAGAATAGAGAGATTACCTAAGGGAAAAGGCATAATAATCATTGACTCAGGCTGCTGGCAGAAAGTTTCTCCAGAGGCTTGTTGCAATGTGTTGTCTGTTACTGAGACAATATTTGCTTTTCCTGCGTATGACTGGCCCTGTAATGTACTCTTCCAGTGATGTGCTTACAGTACAAGCAAAAGAAGAAATTTGTCTTGTCTTTAACATAAAAAATGAAAACTTTTTATTTTGTGTTTTCCAGAGAGTGAAAGCCAAGATACACCCATAGTCTTTGTATTTGTGATTCTTGTGCTGATGTAGTGTATATTTAATTTTTTAAAAAGTATGAAATATCAGAGGACAGGGCCTTCTCTCCATTCTTTTTGTTCGTTTGTATTGTTTGGTTCTGATTTTGAGACAGGGTTTTCTGTGTAACAGTCCTGCCTGTCTTGGACTTGCTTTGTAAGCCAGTCTGGCCTCAAACACAACAGATCCTTGTACTTCTGCCTCCCAAGTTCTGGGACTAAGAGAGTATACCACCGCTACCTGGCTGTTAAGCATTAAATTCACAGCAGTCTGGATCTTTGTCTCCTGAGTGATGGGATTGATGGTGTGGGTTCCCATTACCTGACTTTCATTGCTTGGTTGTGGGTGATTCTGTCCTATGTCTTTCAGATTATTTTTTATTAAGTATGTATCACCACACTTACTAAAACAATTTTTTAAATTTATATTCTTGTATAACATAAAATGTTAAATAAACAACAATGTAAACAGGCATGGGTGGGTTTAAAAATAAGAGTGAAATAAAAGTGTTTTAAAAATATTTTTTCTGGATAATATGATAGGCGAGAAATGCATATATAATTACATTATTTGTTAAAATTCCTTGGAGGCCAAAAGGGTCTAAGCAAAAATGCATTCAGGAGAAGTTAGAGTATTTGGCAGTTTTCTCCCATAATTATTATTTCTCACCTGTCAGGGATGTAGAGGCCTATGCTCAGAATTTACTACCGGCATGCACAATGCCTCTCTCTAGCTAGTCATCAACAGAGCACAACCCACATTTAGGAAGTGGCCCTGGCATCTCCAAAAAAAACCATTATGTAATAACTAAAACTTGACTTTGTCAAAAAGTTTTTATGTATGTCCTTTCTAGGACTCGCACTACAAATAAAAACTGGTAATGGTCCTCCATATCATATCAAACACTTCAGTTTATGGAATATTAATCATGTTACTAGAATTTTTACTATCCACAAGATCAACACCATTAAATAACTAAGTGGCATTAAAAGACAATAGGACAATATTTATGAACCTATTTAAAACCACATACACTGTGATCATTTAGTTATGCATACCTTTAATTTTTCCATTTTAGAGGATAATATATTTTTTCTTCTTCCCGTCGAGCATTTTGCCTTAAAGTAGACACAGACTAAAGTATATGTTAAGTAAAAAGACCCGAAAACTAATTTATGGGAGGGCCTGATGATCTAACTTAGAAGTGCTTATAACTTTTCCATAACATACATGAAGTCCCAGAGAGCTTTCAATCCTTCCAGGATAGCACCTCTGATAGCAGCAAAAAAGAAACAACTGAAAATGGATGGCACACTCATCAGGAGGAGGTGGAGAGTAAACCGACTATAAATAGTAGAGAGACGTCAAGACATTTTCTCATCACTGACCCTTTGGGGAAACAACAAGGACACTATTACTGACTCTCAATCAATGCTCATTTGTTTCCAACTATGTTAACTCTAACCTTCTCAATTCAAAGTACAGTGTTTTGGTCTCAGGGACAAAAGGCACACCTGCATTAGGAGACAGTATAAGGTTGTTTTGCCATGCTAAGAATTGGTTTTATGCCTTTATAAGTAGTTCCAGGAATAGTTATTGGAAAAATAATAAAATAACAAAAACAAAAAATAGCTCTCTAATATAGCCTCTGAGACTGGTAAAAGTGCTAATATTACTGCAACAATATTAGCAAATAATAATTTAGAGATGGATTAAATGATCAGTACCCACGCGAGGATCCTGAACTGTAAATTCAATTTGAACACTACTGAAAGGCATGGACAATTGATTAGACCTTACTTTGGTAGGTCTGTAGCAACAGACTTTGCAGAGCTCTTACAGAGGCTAATTACTTTTAGAAGATACAAGGTGTACATGCATCACAGAGAAAAAATTGAGAAAAAATTTACAGAAAAAGGGAGCACCACCTCTTCCTCTTTGGAAGTGAGAAAATAGTAGCTGGCATACTGCTTAGCAGGGAACTGACTCCATATGAATTTTGCCTCCTCTAGCCCTTCTGAAACAATATATCTGCACCTCTGACAACCATTATCATCCATTATCTCTGAACACAGGACTTGGGAGGATCAGATCAAAATGGAGGAGGCAGGCACATCCTCAAACAAGCTGACATTCAAATTTGTTGGTTTACATCCAGGAGCAGCTATTTTTCATTTGGTGTTATTTCTTTCACAAGTGTTAGAGAACAGGTAAAATTATTTTTACCCCTGAGGCACTGCGGTAAATTTTTAGTTCTTCTAGTCTGGGGTCTCTTGAATGCCTGACTGAATCACGTGGGGCTTACAGAGAATGGCTACAAAGCAAGGAAGAGAAACACAAGTAAGAGTCATTTTAGTCTCTAGCAATGACACCAAAGGGCTGAAATAACCTATCCAGGTACTGTTCAATATTGCTATCTCATTTAATACTTCCTATTTTATATTGCTTATAACCATAAAAATGTACAGATTCCCTTCTCATTATGTCTGCCCCCTGAACACCAGACACTGCTCACTTAACAAATCACAGGCATTACTAAGCACAAGGTCGTCTTAAAGGAGTATGCCAGTGAGCACATACCTGGTACCCTTGGAATTTCTGATAATCTCTTTGATTAGAGGCAAACCCAGGATGACATTCATGGAGTTTTCATTTATAACTGTCTGTCCTACCCACAAATTCTTTGTGTAGAGAGTGATCTCTGGTCAGAGCCTGGATCCATATTTTCCCTAGAAGAAAAAGCATGGAGCATGGTTGATGCAACATAGGAGAGAACAGAAAATGTGCTGGGCATGGGATACTTGTTACTGGTCTTGAAAATCAATACATGGATTCCATTGAGCATAGGATGGAAATAACAATTATCCAGAAAGTTTTTGTGCCAAAGGAAGAGGCTGGCACAGATGGGGAACAAGTACCTATAGAAGACTAATATGGTCAGAGGAGCTCACAGTGTGACTATATGTCACCAGCCTGTGTGTGTTGGGGTATTTCCAATGTGCTGAGTAGCTTGATGCAATCTGTTCCTATTAGGTAGTAAAGATGACCAGACAGTTGGAATCTTCCACGCAGAACATGAGTTTCCTTATGGGCATTAGACACTCAGGAAACTCCTAAGAACTTTCACCTTTATGGAACATACAGGCTAATGTCCGACAGAGACTCTGATCAATGATCATCTCTTTGTTGCTGTCACTCTTTCATACACTCTTCATGTTGTCATGAATTATAGCTGTAATATAGTTTTGTTGCTAATTTATAACTTTAGTTTTGCTACTGTATGAATGAAAAAATAAATATCTGAAATATATGATATGCAAAACATATACATGATATGCAGGATATATAACATGCGAACCCCAAAGAACTTTATTATCAGACTGAGACAACCTAGATTCTCCTAGAAAGAGGGACTCTCAATTAGAAAATATTTTAATTAGGTTGGCTTTGGATATGTCTGTTGGAGATTTTATATACTGTAAATTAGATGGAGAACTCACCTTAAAAGTGAGCAGAACTATTTCATTGCTGGGATCAAATTCATAAGAGGGCTGAAGTGAAAACATGGACAGATCCAAGCTGTCAGCATGGCTGCGTTTGTTTCTTGATAGTGGATGTGTTCATAGCTGAGTTCCTGCCTTGATTTTCCCAAAATGACTATTACCTGGACGACTGGTGGGTTAAAATCCATTTTTTCCAACTTAAGTTTCTGTGCCTGAGAAGTTAATTTAATGAAGATGCTAAGAAAATAGTCCATGACCCAGGGATTTGCTCAGGTTATTGAGATATAAAAGTAATTCATGACATGGCCAACCACAGCACATGTGTCCCAGAGCAGATCCCCCTTTCTTCTGAAGCCAACCATTGTTCTTCTTGTTATAGTTTTAAAAGACACAGAGATGCCTTTCTACTCAAAAGCAGATCTTTGACAGATTTTCTCCCTCACAAAGGAATACAAGTAATTAGAGAAGTAATATTGATGAGGTACTTCTGCAGGAAGACAGGTAACAGCCCCTTCTGAGCAACTTCAAATTTAAAGAGACTACCAGCTTTGCTCAGGAAAGGCAATAATCTCATGTTCAGGGAAAGGACAAAGGTCTGAGGAACGATCACAAAAGTCAGAAGTTCACGTGAGGAGATAGCCGGGACACCCATGCAATGCTCTGTTAATGTGGTTGGCAGTGTAGCCTCTATGTCAGCTTATTTCAGTTGTAGAAATGAGAATTGAGACTCACCATGTAGATGATTGCTTCCCCAGAGACACCTTATAAAACCACATATTTTCATATTCTTTTAATTTTTTGTAACATAATACATTGTCCCTAAGTCATTTAAAAAGTACTAATTGTCTAAATAAACAATAAAATGGCATATATCACCAATATATAGTAATAACATAGTTTCCAAAAACAAGACTAAAGATCAAGATGAATGGCTATCTTTTAGACAGAACAAAAGAGAAATTTCATTCTATAGACAGAAGTCTCCAGCTGCATTGCACTATAATGCTAAACACTGAAACACCTTATCATGCTATAGAAACTTTCTTAAACCTATACAGACATTCAAGATACTACTTAACTCTTTCTGGACTACTGACCCGTCCAAGAATCAGCTCCCTTATTTTAAATTATTAAGTAGAATACTCCAGTACATCTGGGAGATGTCTTTATCAGAATTGCTTTAGCATCAGGAAAGAAAGATGGGTAATTTAATTTGCTCAACTAAAGAAATTGGACAGTTTATTTTCTAATTCTTAAAACCAATAACAAAACAAACAATAACAAAAAAACCCCTTAAAACAATGTTTAAGCTTAAAATAATTTCCTGTTACATTTTTCACTTGTCAGTTTTCAAATAAAACCCAAACCAAAGAGTCAAAGCTAGCATACAGTATTGTGCCCTGGTTATAAACAACATTACAAGAAAGAATTGCCTGCTCTGTCTTCTTACGCCTGCCTTAAACACCTTCTTCACCCAGTTGTTTCACATCCAGGATAAGATTAAAGGCACAGGCTACTACTCTTTGATAGTTAGCCTTGAACTCACGGAAACACAAAAGATCTCCTCTGTCTCTGGAGTTATGGGATTAAAGGCCTCGCACCACTGCTGCCTGCCTGGGAGCCTGGAAGTCCCTCTGTAAACCAAGCTGGCCTCAAACTCAGACCTGCTGGGATTAAGGGCATAGGTCACCACTCTCTGATATTCCCTGTGCTGGGAATAAGGGTGTAAATTACCACTGTATGATCCTCTTGGATTGACTGTGGGTAGATCTCTCTGATATTTCAGACTGGTTTTTATTAAATATGAAACATATCACTAGATATCCCCCTTTGTGTCAAAATAAAAAGTTAGAGCTAACATAAAAACCGTATACAATAGGTACAATAATTATATGCAATGTATACAAACAATAAATGAGTAATGTCCAGTCCATTAACAATTGACAATTCAAAGAAAATATTCTATTAATTATCCTATTTTGGTGAGTCCAAAGGATTATACCTAATTCACTTTACCTAACTTGTATTACTAAATAAAAACTATATTTTGATGTCCCTCAAATTTATACACTTTAACTTCGGAGGTTTTTTTTTCTAAAATTGTCAGTAGACAACTGTAACTAAAACTATCTCATCTTCAGAGACCCAAGAAGGAAATAATATTAACTATAGCATGGGCAAGCAAGCAACTTCCAAAAATATATTAAAAAATGAGTATCCATCTTCAGCCTGCAGGCCCAACATGTCTGACAGATTTCCTTGTGAAAAAGTACATTCTCAAGGATCCTCCTCCCTTGTCTTGGCAAGGTTCGGCAATTCTCTTGTGTGTGTATCTCCTGCTTGTCCAATTTGAACATCAGACTGTCAGCAGTCAAGGCAAGAGTACTTTCTTGCCCACTGGCTAAATGTCATTACAAAGAAGGTCAATTATGTATGGGGTTTCTCTGATGTTCATAATCTTCTCTGAAGTAGATTGGTGCTGCCAGGAGCAGTTGTTCCATTGTTATAAAAATAATATGAAACTATATTATTGAAATATCTTAAACACCATATTCTATGGATCTCTGAAGTGCTTGAAGAATACCTGCTCATCTAAAATTTATTTGTTTGATCTTGAAAACATATATAATATGACTATGTTTGAATGTAATGTCTACTATCTTGCATTTTTATATCCTAATTAGTTGGTAATAAAAACTTTCACGAACTAGCAATTTGTATGTATTACATTGTTAGATGAACTGAATAAGTATAATACCTAGAACAAGTATAGAGATATATGTACAGTAACAAAATTAATCTCAATATACACAATTTGTATACAATATACAAAAATCCAATCCAACGTAAAATATTTAAAGCTACTGAATCCTTTTAAAAAGAAGATTCAATAATCTACCCTTACATCTTATTATATCTATATCCCCTTTTTCTTTTTTTAAAAAGAAACAAGAACCTTAAATCTAATCTCTCTTGTTTAACTTTTCTAACCATAACCAATAACAATTTTTAACCAATTATCCTATACAATGACAATCATCCATAACCCATTGAAAACTGACATCATCACTCATCAACAATGGGATAAACAGAAGCCCCCTCCTGGTCCACAGCTAAGAGCTAACTAAGAGCTCCCAGGGTCACAACTAAAGCACAGACACTAAGAACAACAATAAGTGGGATCTTCTAAAACTGAGAAGCTTCTGTAAGGCAAAGGACACAGTCAATAAGACAAAATGACAGCTTACAGAATGGGAAAAGATCTTCACCAACCCTACATTGGACAGAGGACTGATCTCTAAAATATATAGAGAACCCAAGAAACTAGAGCCCCCAAAACCTAAATAACGCAATTTAAGAAATAAGGTTCAGAACTTAAAAAGGGAATTCTCAACAGAATAATTACAAATGGCTTAAAGGCACTTAAAAATTGCTCAACATCTTTTGCCATCAGAGAAATGTAAATCAAAATAACTTTGAGATACCATCTTACACCTTTCAGAACGGATAAGTTCAAAAACACAGATGACAACCTATGCTGGAGAGGATACAGAACAAGGGGAACACTCCTCCATTGTTGGTGGGTGTGAAAACTTGTATAGCCACTCTGGAATACAGTATGGCTATTTCTCATACAATTGGGAATTAATCTCTCTAAGGATCCACCAATACCACTATTGGGCATATACCCAAAGGATGCACATTTGTACCCCAAAGACATTACTCAACTATGTTCATAACAGCATTATTCGTAATAACAAGAACCTGGAAACAACCTACATGCCCCTCAACTGAAGAATGGATTAACAAACTGTGGTACATCTTCACAATGGAGTACTACTCAGCAGTAAAAAAAAAATGACATCCTAAAATTTTCAGGCAAACGGTTGGACTTGAAAAATATCCCCCTGAAAGACAGACATGGAATGCACTCACTCATAAGTAGATTTTAGACAAAAAGCAAAGAATACCCAGGCTTCAAACCACAACTCATGAACACTTTGGGATTAGAAGGAACTTAAGAGAGACATCCAGAGTTTCCCCTAAGAAGAGAAAAATAGAGGTCACTTTAGCAAACTGGGGTCATAACAGGTTGTAACCAAGAAGACTTGGGAACAAATCTTGAAAGGAGGAGATGGTTGAGTGAGAAGAGCAACAATGGAGATGAATGTCTCCTTAGAGGAAGTCAATGTGAGGTTGGAAAGAGACTGGGTGCTAGGGAAATGTCCAGGAACTCCCAAGATGTTCCTGGCCAAGTCTCTAAACAATGGTGGTGGGGGTGCCGAAATGGGACTTTCCCTATAATCAAATGAGTAAACACCCTAGGTGTCACCACAGAACCTACACTCAACAGGGAATGGAGGTGGGGGTGGAGATCCATGGCTGAGCACTGGGCAGAGCTCCTGGTCCAGCTGAGGGCAGGGGAGGAGAGTCTGTATGAGCAAGGGGATAGGGATTATGAGGAAGGTTCCCATGGTGATGGCTGGCTGGAGCTTTGGGGCACTCACTGAATCCAGAATTGCCACTGGAGATCCTTTGGGAGGGGAAGCTGGGCCCTTTGGGGTAGGCAGCTTTTGACTGGCATGAGCAATGTGTGGAGCCACAAGGGGTGGGATCAGGCTGTGTTCCAGTTCGTGGGCCACACCTTGGAGCCTGTTCCCTATAGAGGAACACCCAACCTAGCATTGACTTTGGCATGAGTGAGTTGGATATGCCTGGGGTGGATGTGCCCTGCTGGGCTGGCCCACCTTGGGACTTATTGCCCTTTGGGGAAAGGGGATGGGTGGATGGGGAGAGGTGAGGCTGAGGGCTGTCTGGAAGGATTTGGGAGGGGAAGGGGAGGGGGGGCAAGGGGATACATTTATGCAGATGACATTTTTAAATGAAAATTAAAGAAGAAAGTTATGTTTATATAACATTGATTTTCACATAAGAGAAAATTGGACCAAACTTTGTTGCACGAATAAATGAGACTCAGGGAGAGATCTCTGAAGAAGTCGGAGATATTAGAGAGAATAAACACCACAGTTAGATCTTACCCAGCTGTCTTCCAGCTTCCTCAGCCTCCCTTCCTTGGCTTGGCATCCCCTCACTCTTTGCCTGCCTTAAGCTTAAATACTCTCTAGGTAAATTAAGGCGTGGCTCCACCACACCTGCTTGGGAGCCTGGAATTCCTTCTATAATCTGAAGTGACCTTGACACAGTTGGGATTAAGGGCATAGGTCACCACTCCCAGGATACTCCCTGTGCTGGGATTAAAGGTGTGAATCACCACTCTGATTTTCGTAGACTGACTGTGGTTAGAGCTCTGGGACTTCTGGAGCTTTTACTGACTCCCCACATAGACTGTGGGTAGATCTCCTCTGATATCTCCAAAACTTCTGAAGCTTTTATTGAATTCCCCACAAAACTATTTAAATGATTCTGATAGTGGGCAATGCCTGATTATTGCTGTGACTATATACCCAGCACATCAAAGTGTGCTCATGATGAACGATAGCCAAAATGAGTCTTACCATTCCTTTTCTCCTTTCTCCTCAGTAACTAAATCCTAGTTGTTAGTGTGCCCAGTGCCTTTGTAGAGTGCTTATTTCCCTGGGATATAGAAACAGTAACAACAGCCGTAAAAGCCTGCAGCAGAGCAGCAAAGCAGAGGCTGGAGCCTCTGGAGAGGAAACAGAAGCTTGAGAAGCAGAAACAGCAGAATCAGGAGTAAAAGCATCAGATGTGGAAGCAGAAGCAGAGGCAGAAGCAGCAGTGCAGGCATTTCTGTGATCAGAGCTCTCTAGTGTGACTTCCTGGAGCTGGTTCTTACTCCCTTCTTGAGCCTTTAAGGGAAATTTGAGATGTCTTAATTTTAATTAAAAGGGAGATTTATAGTTTTGCTTTCTTTAAATCCCTTATCAGTAACATTGTCTTGATTTTGTCCCCAAATGTGTATTTTCTTCAGTTTGATCATTGCAGACCACGGAGATTTTGTATTTTAAGCTTCATTGTTGCTTGAGTAAAAACCTCATAGTTTTCAGAAATCTCACAAGCAGACATGACACATCTGGATTTTAAACATCTGCTCTGTTACCTAACGCATTAAATTCCTGCATCATGGGAGGAAAAAAGATCAACATAAGGACAAATGTGTCCTCTAACCTGACTGGGTGTTTCCACAACCAAACTGAGAGAACGTGACAATGAAGGGCATCTGGATAGAAAAGAACCTCACCCTTCTGCACTCCACTAACCATTTTCCCATGGACTCTCACACATGGGATCTTGCTATAGCAAAAGAGCAGAGGTGGCCTTGAAATACACAAAGTGTCCCATTACCCACAACAAAGAGAGGCTGCTGAGCTGCGGAAATGTTAAGACTGATTGCTAAGAAATATGTGTAAGTGTATAATTTGTGAAAACTACTTAGAATGGCAATGAATGATCTCAAAGGTTCCAGTTAGGGATGAACTTGGACTGCAGTCGATTGGCTCATGAGTTTGAAGGGAAATTTGTCAACTGTCAAATCTGACACTTTTCATGAATCTTCTCACTGTGCAATTTATCTTAAGACCTGGAAAGGAAGCCCCTACGTGTATAACACTGGTATCATTACCCTCTATTTTTTAGTCCAAAGGCTGCATGGTACAAGCCCCTGGTTACTTTATCATGACATATGCTGTGTGGAAAATAGAAATGAAGAAGATGGAGAAACATTTTTCTCAACTCCTGTTTAATCTCCAAAAATAATCCACATCATGAGTTGTGCTGGTGCATGCCTTAAATCTCAGTACTGGGAAACAGAGGCAGGAGAAATTTTGTGAGTCTAAGGACAGCCTGGTCTACACAGCAAGTTCCAGGGCTACACAACAAATGTTACTTCAAAAAGATATGTACACTAGACACAGTTTCATGAACAGACAACCTAGTGGTGTATGTGGATTGTTGTAAGCACAGTTCAATTTAGAGAAAATCCAATATCACCTGCTCCTCTAATAAAAGTGAACTTTCCCCTTTTTCTAAACTTGGGGCAATACTTGTAATATTCTTCTGTCGCTGTCAACTTTTCCTGTAGTTGTGCCCCTTAATGAGGATGCTCAGCATTTGATGACTTGTCAGAGTACAGAAGAAAATGACTGACAGTGTCTGTCTTGATCCGTTTGGATTGTACATTTAGCACACAGCCTTTACCAGGTAATGATTTTTACTTCACGTCTTGTTATGATTTTAAACATGTTGATCTGCAGAAATATGGCATCTTTCACTTGAGTCTCATGATACATTTACACAGCATCTAAACCAATGCACTTTGACTTTATTTACACATATATCTAATATCTAAATTTTAATTAGTGATATTTTGGGTTCTAGATTTGATATTTATGTATTTTTCAATATATTTTAATGGGAGAAGCCTATAAAAAATTTACAGTACAATGTTTACAGTTGCAATTTGTAGTAAACACACCCCAAAACATATTACAACTCAAGCTGACTTATGCTGTTAGATTCAAAAACCTACTCCTGTCAAAATAGTACAGAGTCCACACATGGTGCTTTAACTGTACTTGCATGCAAACTAAGTGATTGCTCATTCATCCTCCATCTTGGAAAGCCTTGGCAACATCCTTGCTTTTTTACATTGAAGAATAAAGCACAAGTTCTGGACTGTCATTAAACATGGCAGATATGTACTACAGACCATATCAGTACTAAGAGATGACCTCTTCACTGTATACACACACACACACACACAGACACACACACACACATATACATACACACACACACACACACATATAGTTCAGGTGAACAAATCTGACATTCAAATTCTCTCAAGTATCAATGAAATACCTGTTTTGTTGAGGAAGATTTAAGGAATGTTTGACACCTATAAAGGAACTAAGACAATTTAAACGTAGTAGTAGTAGTAGTAGTAGTAGTAGTAGTAGTAGTAGTAGTAGTAGTAGTAGTAGTAGTAGTAGTAGTAGTAGTAGTAGTAATGAAAAACCCAATGGGGAAGGGTCTGGCTGCTCCCAACCAAATTAGGACCTGTTCTCTGCAGGTCCTTCCGAGGTGTCCACTGGCAGTGTCACCCCTTCCAGGCAGGCCTGCAGCACCTTTCTTAACATCTTGAGAGAGCCTCCTTGCCTCAGTCCTCACAGATGGAGAGGGGGCGTAAAAATGGTAGGCTGAGGCAGGGGTTCAGACTGGGGACTCTGAACTACTGAGGCTACCATATCTCAGCAAGTCATTCAGGTATATGTTGCATTCCCACAGTGAGTTGGTGGGCTGGTGAACAGGATGACTGGGACAGAACTTGGGTCAGCTGGAAGCTGATGGGAGCTAGAGCAGTACATGGCACACCAGACAGACCTGTTGGCTATGGTCCCAAAGCTGTTGGTCTGGATGGCCAGCAGTCTAATGAGACTGCTCTGCAGTCTGCCTAGCAGGCCATGCACAGGATTCCCTGAGGTCAGCAGGTCCTCGGCTCTCACCTGCTGCTGGAGCCACCACCAAGGCATTGCAATTAGGGGCCTCACTCAGGTGGAGGAACAGAAAGAGGGAGATGCGCAGCAGGATGGGGCCAGGGAGCAAGAGAAAGGCAGCTGCATGAGTGAATTGCAGCAGTGGATGAGCAGTGGGGACCAGTAACCCTGGTATCTGGGGGTCTCCTGACTGGAATAAAAACTAAGACTGTGTGTACCTTGGGCTGCAGCTCCTGGGCAGATCCTAGAGATAGTGCCTTAAGCATATGACATGGTCAGATGTGGCCGAGTCACTCTTAAAAACACCACCAAAACCTTTTCTGTAATTCCCATTTATTGTGCTGTCTTTAGAAATTTGCTCCTCTGCCTAACCCAGTCTTGATATTTGGAAAAGGACCTGCCTGGAGTGGAAGTGCCAGGCTGAGCTGACCCACCTTGGGATGTCTTGTCCTTTTTATGGAGGGAATGGGGCATGGGGTGGGGGGAGGCAGAAGGCAGACTTGAAGAGATTGGGAGGAGGAAAGCGAGGGTGAGCAAGGGGGATACATGGAACAAAAGACCTATTTTTTTCACCTCAGACATATATGGGGATAATGGCTGGACAACAGTGTGAATGGACATCATGTTACTAAATGGTAACTCAAAAATTATTTTTAAAATATTTATATTGTGTCTATTTAACAGCTCTGAGAAGCATTCCAAATCTCATTTTCTGGAAAGGTAGCAATGAGTAGATGCCTCCTGAGACACCAGCTAGTATTCTCCTCATGGTTAGACTTCATTGACCAGACTTAGACATGTCTCCTTGTTCTGGTAGCAGAGACCGGACACTGTGATGGCCAGGCTGGGGAGAAAAGAAATAGATCCTCTGCCGTTAGCACTGCTTTTTATAAGTTGCAAACTTTGACACATTTGTGCAAAAAAAAAAACCCACAGCACTTTCTTCTTGTAATCTTTTAGAAGAAACAATTTATAAAGAACACTTCTTAATCTGCAGCACATACCCCAACCCCCTTGGTTTCCTATAATCTAATTAAAGAGTCCAAGAGAAACTAAATATATTAAGTCAAACTAGATAGATTTACTGTTTTAAGTATAGGCATAATTTTGGCTTTATAAACACATACTCTGAAGCTTGCTCAAGGACACTTTGGTAGAGCCACACAGAGGTACCTACTTAATGCTTTATTACATTAAGGTCTGGTGGTAACTACACCCTCCCAACAAGATTGATGCTTCAACAGGGCTACCTGGATGCCAATATAGCTTTTCATTTTAGCACAGTGTCATTCCTTTACAACATTTATCATATAGTCCTTGGATATTCTAGAATCATATCCTACAAGTCACAAATAGTTTGGGCAAGTCTGACATTTAGCTATCTACTCAGCATCTAAGTTCCATTAATATGCTATTATATAAAATATAATTTGTATAAGAACTGACACCTCAATGGTATAACTTTTTGATTGGTTTGGGATTTGGTTCTTGTTTTATTTATGTTTTTTTCTCCTGGCTACAATATAACAGAGGTTGGGTTATTATTGTCATGCTAGTTGATTGTGGCACATTTTCCCTGTTGGGATGTGTATCTGAAATATGAGTACTAAAATTTATATTTTATGTTTGGTAAACATGTACAACCTCCCCCCCCAAAGAAATTGGGGGTAGTTCTGTGGTTCTGCAGTAAGGTAAGCCTCCAGCTGTCGTGTGCAATGTGGCCTTTTCCTTCAGTCATCTCCAGTGTTCATATTGCCCTGGGAATTCAACTGTTTTCTTTCCTTGATTACATTAACAAATGTTGCGCTTTTGTTCCTAGTCAACAAGTAAACAGACTTGCCTCAGCCAAACTCTTTATATAACTATGATTTGCTGTGAGAGCTGAAAAATAACCAGAATTTCATTTGTGATGTGGTGCTGAAGAAGCAAGAGACACTGTGTGATTGCAGCTGATTTTAATGTTTTGTGTAAGTGTAGCTGCTAAATATTCATGCTTGTAGTGGCTATTCCTGGTTGTCAGCCTGATTATATCATGAATGAACTACAATTCAGAAATAGTGTTTCAGGATATTTGTTTACACTATGTGAACATGTATCACTGTGACTTGTTTAATAAATAGTTGAATCCCAATAGTTAGGCTAATGTGGGACTTCTGAGCAGAAAGAGGGACTCAGGAGAATGAATTTAGGTGCCCAAGAGATACCAGCAGTACATTGAAGAAATGGGAAGATATAGGGTACAGAGAAGTAACTGAGCCATATGGAAGAACATAGATTTGATAGAAGCAGGGTAATATAAATTATAAGAGATAGTTGGGGAAAGACTTAAAGTAAGGTCAAACTTTCATAAGTAACTACAAGTCTCCATCTGTGTCATTATTTGTGAGCTGACATCCCAAAGATAAGTCTGACTATAGGACAGCACACCCATGAGATATTATTTACTTGGTTGGAAGTGGGTGGATCTGCTTTTAGTTCAGACATTTGGGGAAGAAAATCATACTTTTTTAATCTGGATTTGAGGCAAGAAGACACACTTTCACTCTGAGCCACATTTTTTTGTGGGAAGACTCTGTAAGAGCATGGAAGAAGAAAGCATTTGTTCTTTGTGTGCTTGAGGTCATCTTGCAAGAAAAGTCCATTTTGTCACTTGCATTGAACCTATTTATTCAGGTTTCTGGGGTCTATTGAAGACCAACTGAGACACCCAGCCTCATGGATTGATAAACTTTTAAATTCTTGGACTTTTGAGTTATATCTAGGAATTATTGGGTTAGTTGAACCATATCCTTTATCACCTTCACATATATATATATATATATATACATACACACATATTTTAGATTTATTAGATACCTCTGTAAATATATATATATATATTTTATGAATATATATACACATGTATATATATATGTACACACGTGTGTATATATATATATACATATATATATGGGGGGATGGGAAGATAGAGAGATGAAAAGACATTTGTGGGAATTCAATAAAAGTTTCAGAAGTTTTGGAGATATCAGAGGGAATCTACCCACAGTCTATGTGGGGGGTTAGTAAAAAGCTCCAGAAGTTCCAGAGCTCTAACCACAGTCAGTCTAGGAAAATCAGAGAGTGGTGATTCAAATCTTTAATCCCAGCACAGAGAGTATCCTGTGAGTGGTGACCTACACCCTTAATCCTAACTGTTTCAAGGTCACTTCAGATTATAGAAGGAATTCCAGGCTCCCAAGCAGGTGTGGTGGAGCCATGCCTTAATTTACCTAGAGAGTACTTAAGACAGGATTGAAACACAGAGGAGCCATTCCAAGGGAATCGAGGCTGAGGAAGCTGGAAGACAGCTTAAGATCTGACTGTGGTGTTTATTCCCTCTAGTATCTCCAACTTCTTCAGTGATCTATCCCTGAGTCTCATTCTTTCATGCCACAGACATTCACTGACTAAGTTCTGTTATTCTAGAGAATCCTGACTAATACAGATTTTGGTACCAGATGTGGTTCTAAAGTATAAAAATGAATTTTTATGTGTCTTGAATAAGTTTTCCAATTTGCCAACACCAACCAGTATTGAAGCCTCACTGGTTTTTGCCAACACCAACCAGTATTGAAGCCTCACTGGTTTCTGTGTACTCTCCTGGGAGGTAGGAGTGTTCTAAAAGGCCTAAAATGTAAACTTTGCTTACATATTTAAGAAAATAAATGCATTTGATTGTTCTAATTCATCATTTGAGGACAGGAATGGACTAAGTGGCTAACTCTATATATAAAACTTTTGTTAGTTTGTGAAAAAATAAGGAAAAGTATGAGGTTGGTTGGTTGCTTTTAGCAACTCTGGATAATTATCAAAGGTTAATAATGAGCTCCTTGATAAAATTAATCAACTTCTAGCATCTCAGAATACAGTAAAGGACTACAATGAACTGAGTAATAAAACTGGCCAGCTCCAGTTAACATAACATAAACAGACCAAGGTTTTCTAAGTGTGCCCTGAATGAAAACATTCTCTCCAGCAGCCACAGGTTCAAGTTGCAAAAAATCAAACCTATGCCAATGGCATTATGTTGATTTGGGGCACGTGGACCAGAGGGGCAACCACTTCTGACTCACTGATAACTCACAAGTGCATCAAAGATGGGAAATAAACCCAATCAAAATTCAATAACCTTGTACCCCAGTGAAAACTCTGGAAGGTCTGTGGTTACAAGACTGGGACATCATACTTAAAGAAGAGTCTTAAGAGAGAAGTGTAAGAAATTCTTTATTCATAAAAATATTCATTTTAATTAATCTGTACTTAAAATGGCAGTCATTATATACAGTGTGTAACCTTATAAAAATATTAAATCTTTGACAAGAACAAAAGAAATAACAAACTTCTAACCAAAATGAACCAAAAATCCAAAGAAACCAAGCCCCAAGCAAAAACCAGACCAAAAATAAGCAGAACAGCATTCTCTTGCTACAGATTTATTGGGACTGACCTACACCATGATTAGTCTTGGCTAAAGGGTAGGAAGGCAATCATGGGATTGTAATAGGCTTTTCAAGATGAAGTTAGCCATAACTTTTTGGGCTTTGAAAGTCAAGCCATTTCTAAGGCCATGTAACATGCTCTTATTTAGTCTTTTAAAGTGACCTTACTCATCTCTACTAAAGTACCCCTGATGGTCCATCATGGCAAGTACTAATTTACATTCTCAGATACTTTCTGGATCCTCAGAAGCTCTTGACATGCCTCAGCACTTCTTGGAAGCCTAACCTGGTACCACTTCTGCAAAAATTAAAATCTCAATCTCTTTATGGAAATATAGCCCCTAGGTCTCTTGGGCCATGACATTTCCTCTGCTCAAACTTTCCCATTCTTATGGAGATTAATTCCTGAACACTCATCTTCTTGATGTAGAGCATCTGCCTGTCCAAAGACAAGAAAAGTGACTCTGATCTCCTCTACAAATTCTTTCCTAGGACTGGTCACCTCAGTCTAGGCTGTGAAAGTGGAACATTCCTAGACATTTTCTGTATAGAAGAACAAGTGATTTGCAGGAGGAGATAGGCACTCTCATCACATGTGCACTTGGATGTGATACAAAGACAGCTTCTGCTCAGAAGTAGAGAGAATCCCATTTAGTGGCCATAGCTGATATTTGCCTCACACTCAAGTTCTCAGCTGTAAGGAGGTGGTTTTTTCAAAGATGTCTTGATCTTAAACTGGAGAAAGTCATGTATTCAAGGTGTCTGGGGCTTCCTTCAGCCTCCTCAGTTTTCTGAAGGGGTGCTATGAGAGAAGAAAGGCAATCAGACCCAGATGCAGACTTGCTGGACCACTGACTAAAAATTGGGGCCTATTATCACAAAGGACATGACATGAAAAAAGTAACCCCCTTCCACAGTTGCTGTGCCTAGGGTTCATTGGTGGTCACTTTCCTGGCATGCTCCATGCTCCTGGTGTAGGAGGCGCTCACCCTGAAGTGTGACCTGGTCTAGCTCATGCTGACCTTTTTGAAACCTAAAGGAAGGTAGCTGAGACACAGACCTGGTAGGGAACTGCCATGTCACCTATGCAGACTCCCCCAGATCTACTCTCGTAAATAATATACCATGATATTCCAGCTCAGGTCATTTCCTGTACCACCAAGGAAGAAAAATCAGAGTGTATCTGGGCCTGAATTTTTTTTAAAAAAAAAACTTCTGTTAGGTGAACATAGAAATACACATTATGCTGGACTAGAAAATAAGGGCACACTTATGCCATTGTCCACATACATTATTTTGGAAAACAGCAGCATAACAGTGTCTGAGTGACAGTAAAGGAAAGATATGCATAGCTTGATTCAATACCAGGCAGCCTGTGAGCAACTATACAGAGGCCCTCTAGAGGAGCCCGCATGGCATGGCAGTGAAGGTTGTGTTTATTCCTTCAGCACAGAACCCTGCATGGGATCAACCCCCTAACTTTCTAATAGGAAATGAACACAAACTTCAGAAAGCCTATCACCCGGAATGTACCCTCCCCCTCCTATTCAGGGGTCTACCATAGGAAGATATGTGGGGCCCTGAGGGACAAGGTAATCAGAGCATTCCAAGAGAGCTCAGAAGGGAGAAATGGGTACACATTTCCCCAAACACTAAGGATCAAACTTTGATTCCTAGAGACAAATTCTTGTTGACTGGACCAGCTCAATTCTCTGATGTTTTCTTTTATTGGCTGTGGCTGAGAATCACACAGATGAGGAGAATCCCAAAGAGAACAGAGATCCAGGGACACGTGACCTACATGTCTCTAACCCCAAACAGTTTGTAGTCAATATAAGCCTTTGTACTTCTTTGAAGTTACACAACTGTGGAACCACCTGTCTGGATCTCAGGGATAAGATAGGCCAGAAACTTCATTCTACAACTCTCAGCCTGGGCTCCTACCTCATTCAGAAACATCCGAGTGATGTTGCTGCTTTTCTGCTGAGCTGCTTCCCTGGGTGATCAGCTCCTGATTTAGTGGATCCTGAAACCTTCCAACCAGTCTTTTGTATTCCTGTTTATTAAAAGATTCTGTTCTTAGTCAACAGTTGCACACTCACATAAATACACACACTCTCCTAACACACACACCCAAGTACATGTACGAACACATACAAACATAGTGCATTGCAGTTAAATGTTTAGAAGAGATTATCTTGGGTACTACAGATAAGAATGTTAGCCTTTGTTGAATGAAAATGAACATAGTGTGTAGGGGCAAAAGCTAGCCCAGTCAATAAAGTACCTGCTCTATGAACCTAATGCACAGACAGGTGAATCTCTGGGGTCAGTGACCTGTTAGCCAAGCTTATCAAGTCTTCAAGCCTATGCAGTTAGAGTTAGGCTTGTTCCCCACAACAGGACCACTGAATGGTGGTCCACCATCTCCTTGCTCTCATTTACTATTTCCTAATTGCTGAAAAGCAAGAAGCTTTCTCCAAAAGGAGCTCCTTTTACTATAGTCTACCTTAATTCGGGTCCAAAGCAATGAGCTCAGGAAACTAGAAAATCTGTACAGCCAGGAGATGAAATAAACCATTATTCTGTCAGGTAGCTGTGTCAGGATTTTTTTTAATTAAATAGAAGGCTGACTAACTCAAGGACAAATGATTACATGTTATTTCATCCTAAACAATATTCCATGGGAAGGCTTGACCAGATGGTACTTTTTCACCCATAGGCTGATAGACATCTGGATAATGTCTACTTTGTTGCTACTATGAGGAAGGCTGCTAAAGCCTGGATGACCCCTAGTTTCTCTGTGGACACCTCCTTTTCATTTTGGAATAACAGTGTCACCTAGTGACTGTAGTTTAATTTTCTAAAGAATCCTACTAGCATTACCAGGGCTATACAATTTTACACCACCAGCATTGTCTATGAGTCTTCATTTCTCCCAACCCTCCATGAGGCTGATTTTTAACTCAGTATAAGTAACTTTGAATAAAAGCACTTACTGAGTGCTTCAGACATAGTATAGTGTGAGTACTATGGAATAAGTATAAGCATAAGCAGGGTGCACTGAGACGGTGCTGTTCTCACATGTAATCATGGATATGGGACTTCTGCTGGACTGCAATACAGCTTCAAGCACACTGCAACTCAAAATTTCTCCAAGAATAAAATATAGAGCCAGATTTGGGCAAATGTGTATAGAAAATTGTGGCAGGAAATGAAACATGGTGCAAAGAAAAAATCCTTGGAGCCACCTGACCATCAAGTATACAGTCACCATTTACCCAGAGCAGAGAAGGGACACAGTTCCCAGACACCCTATCCTATTTCTCAGGCACCTTCATTTTCCACAGTGCTCCCTCCACACCTTCATGTACCCTGTTTCTTTGATATTCTCTAGAGAATATATTTCCAGGTAAATATCTTTGCCTCTAAAACACCAGAAAGCATTTGTGTTTACAGAAATTTTTGTGTCTTTTTGTTTTAGGGAGCTACATGCATAAATTTGTATGGCTGCATGTGATATATGATGGATACAAAGTCATACTTACCATATTAGGCAGAGAAGTACATTCTCGTGAAAAGTGGTCTCCATAATCATTGAAGATCTTTCATAAGCAAGCAAATATACATGTATGCAGAACACATGCATACTAGTGCCACATTCAATTTAAAACACACACTCACCCGAGTATAAATACACACAAATATCCACAAATGACATTCCCCTAAAACTACAAGCAACACTGGCACAATCATGCTGACTCATACCTGGAAGCATACATGTACATCCAAAACAGTATCATGCACACAAAGTCCTGCATACATTCAAAGACACACAAATGCACAAATATTCACACACACACATGTGTAAACACAGAAACAATAAAGAGGCTTACAGACATTTCCACACTGACACAGATTCACAAAACATACCACAAACACTCATACACACATGCCTCCTTTTACACACACACACACACACACACACACACACACACACACACACACAGTGAGCCCAGAAAGGCAAGGTAGAGTACTGGCTTGTTGCTGCACCTTCTCTGGTGCAGGGGGCAGTAGTTGGTTCTTCTTCTATCTACTAAGGCTCTTACCTCAGCCAGGCTCTGCTGATCTGACCTGTATTCATTTCTCCTACAGGATCTTTTTCCATCCTAAGACTCACTGATCCCACATGTAAACTACAGCCTCTGCACAGCTAAGCTGGACCACACAAGACCAAGTCCTCAAGGGTGAGGACTAATAACAAACCTTCCAGCTATGTCCACATAGATTCATCACAGTCTCGTCACTAAACCCACCTTGGCTCTGCCACAGAAGACTTTGATAGTTTCAGATAATAGTGACCCATGGTCATTAGCCAAGAATGTTTTAAGAGATTACATTTCCAAAGTTATAATAAAGCAGTCTAAATATCAGTCAAAAGGAGGCTAGTGAAGTCACCTGCAGTGTTTTTGTGAAATGTAGCACTCTGCACAGCTATGAGGGGAATCTGTGTTAAGAAACTGTCATGTACATGATATAGTCAGCAAAAAGATGTATCATAGGATTTATTGAGACAAACCAGACTTATCCTGTAGTAACTGTGCAGTGAAGAATCTACTTTAAAAATAGCTGTACTATTTAATTTTTGTTATTTACTAAAATATATTAATTCCAAAATAATAAAAATATATAAGAGAAAGCCACCAACTTCTTTTTTTTAAACAAGTGAACCTTGTAGCAATTAGATGAGACAGAATAAAACAGGGGACTCCACTTGGTAAAGGGTGAGACATCCAAAGAACTCTGGGTAGCCAGTTTAGCCAAAATAGAAAGTTTGGGGTCAAGTAAGAAATCTAAGCTCAAGGGAATATGGGAGAGAGCAATAGAAGACAACACAGGTGACACCAGCACATCTAACACACTCACACAAACACACACACCCGACACAGAAATCATGAGTAAGCAGAAAGCAATGAGAAAGGTATGCTCTATGAACAATTAAATTTAGACTAAGCACACTAACTGTTTGAAGGGAGGCATACAACTCTGCTACTCATGTCTGCAGCAGTGTTCTCTACTTGATTATATTTTGTTGAGATTTTTGGAGAACATTTTCTCTTGATGCCCCAAATCCCACCCGTAAGCTGCCTGCCCATCAAAATCTCTTTGACATCTCATCCATTCAGCTCCAGGCTGAAGGCTCCAGGATAGGAGAACTCTCCAGCACCACCTACAGAAACATGGCTAACAAACTGATACTGCCCATGCTCTTGTCGGTGGGAAACAACAGACAGGCAAGGTGAAAAGAACTCCACGGAGAAGGGCTCACATGTCACCCAAACAGATGACAATGAAAACAAGTTGACTGACATTTGCACTGAGCACTGCTCCTTGAAACCTGCTTCTCACCAGAGATCCCTCATGATTCCAACAAAGTAAAAGAGCAACAGCCCCCTGAACTTACTCAGATTCTGTGATACTCCTGAGGTGCATTTCTACATAGTGTCCCTCTACTGTAATGACATGTAGGTTGCCATAAGTGATTGGCCTGTCTCCCTCAAAGAACTGCAACTTCTACCAGAAGGTGAGGGTTTACTTGTCAATCATTCAGTTTCTCACAAGAGGCCCAGTTCCCAGAAATACTTGTGAATGATCATACAAATGAACAATTGAATGATATGTTGCTCAGCTGCTGGATAAATGCTTACATGGTCCCAAGAGTGTGCATGTATATCTATGACTAGACAGGTGGACATCCTGCTCCCACAGCCTCAGAATACCTGCTGATGCCTATCCCAGAGGTCTAAGATCTCCTTGTGGGCCTTCTCAAAGAGCCTCTTCACCACCTCACAGGACTCTTTCAGGATAATCTCCTCCCTCTGCAGCTCTCTTTTCTCCTCTCTCAACTTGTTCAATTTTTCCTCCAGTTGAGTCTTCTTACTCTGGAACCATCTGTGGAAGGAACTGAACCACCACCAAAAAAATGAGACCCAGACAGCCTCCATCTGCCACTCCCACCTCCATGGTCCACCATCTCTGCAAGGTCCTTGATCCCGTTTCCCAGATTAGATCCCACACAGTAGCCATGCTGGAACATCACAGCATCACCTAAAGCCAGGGCAAAGCCAGAGAAGAGCCAAATTATAAGGAAACTTGGGATACTTCTGAAAACCCTTGTGCCTCCGAGAACATGAGGCACAGCCCCTCAGCTGTGCTTATCCATTCATAGGATTGGGAGATCACGAGCAGGTAAAGGGCAAATACCCTCTGAGAGAGGACAGAAAACCCAAAGGGAATAAAATGCATATCTTGGTACCATGAAAAACAGCTCTGTAAAACACTACCAGAGCCCCATAGGCCCAGAGATGCCTGTATATCTTTCATGGTACCAACCATCTTTCTATCTAGAGGCTACTGAGGCTGGCAGGACAATGCAGAGAGGTGTTCATAGTTCCTTCACACTTAGCAAGACTGAGTCCATGTGGGCACAAGCCCAAAGCCCACTACGAGGACTGCTTGCTAAGAGGTAGATGAGCTAGAAGCAGAGCCCTCCCTTTGGTTTAAAGACAAAGAAGGGAAGGAGTGGTTCCTCCCAAGTGAAGTCCCAGCCAGGTCAGTCAGTCACCTGAAGAAGACAGTTTTATCAGCTGAGTCACTGTACTTGTCCAAGCCCTCCATGATCTCCTTTGGCAATTCCTGCAGGTCAAAGAGCATCATCTCTTCATCAACCAACTTTATCATCTCAAGCTCAGAGTTCAGCCTGTGGTAAAGCATGGCCCTGGGAACAAAGAATCCCATGAATACATACATCAGGAATTACATGAATTCAGGCAATGTCTTGAAATACCCCAGCCCAGTGGCTACTACACCCTTGCATATAGAAACATCTTGATACTTATGGAATTGGTATCCTGGCCACTGGCAAAGAGAAGCAGGAGTATAGCAAGAACCATGTTGTATGAGCTCCACTATTGGGCCTGGAGAAATAGGCTAGTTCTCTGAGAAGTTCTCAGGATTCTATGAGCCAGGACACTCCCCCACCCAAAAAAAATTGTGATGACATTTTTCCTGTCTTTATAACTGAGATTCTTTTTTCTGGGTTTCTGGTGCTATGTTGATGTCCACAGCACCAAATATTTCCAGGGAGCAGTCTCAACTTGATGATGGCTTTACAGAGTCTCCGAGGGATTTCCACATGTTACCAAGGTGAGAAAAAGGCCCAAAAGTTTCCTGGCATCAGCACTGATATCACCTGGATTGGATACTGTGAGACAGTCTGATTCTCATGTTCTGCCGTCAACCCTGGACTCCCAGGATCTGGAGGAACACACAACTACACAAGCCCACATTCACAGAATTAGAATTCCAAAGAAGTATCCAGTGGTAGCATTGTTTCAAAATATAAGGAACAAGATCAGAGAGAAGCTTAAATTGTATATGACACAGTTGTGTCCTAGAGTCCCTACTGCTTAGCACTTCCATGTCCTGATCATGTGAGTCTAGGACCAGAGCACCCGAATATCTGAGACCTTGGTGTGTGGCCAGGGACATTTCCCTCCTCATTATTGGCATCAGATTCCCATGGAAACTAAAGGAATCAACTGAGGATGAAGGATAGAGACACATGCTGAGAGGAACAGAGCTCATTAGTCACTCTTTGCTTCTTACCGGCTTTCTTTGACGCCTGGAAAGAAATCAGAGAGCTCCTAGAAAAGCAGCTGAAGTCTGGACAGTTCATGGCTCTGCCAAACAAACCATCAGAAATCCTTGACTCTGAAGCTGATCTTTATGAATGAGAGAAGCAAAACAAGCCCATTGTTTTCAGGAAGCTCTCAGCTGCTGAGCCACAATATTGTAAGGCCTAGCTCAAGCCCTACCTTATTCACAAATCTCCCAAACTACTGCCTAAAAAAATCACTGTACCTTCCCAAGTACCATTTATTTATTCTTGTTTCACACTGAGACTGAAGGCCAAGACTCCTCTCTCCCAAGTAGCCTGTTCAGTCTTGCCAATATGTATGAGGGTACGTAACAAATACCCTAAGGGCAGTTGGTGTTGCCAAAAGGTGATATCACAGACAATACAAAGGGCTCTCTAGGACACAGTAGACTTTCTAGAGAAAGGACTGTTAGGGTCACCATCAGAAGCCCTCGCCTATCTACTCAGTTTTTCCTCAAATCACCAGAGGCCAAGCTTCCCTTTCTAGGAGCCTTCCCAGAAACACAGGATAAGTCCTTCAGCATCTCCTAACAAAGCCAGATATCTCCTTGGCTTCATTAGAATCTTTTGACTTTTGTTTCTGTGTAATTAAATACTCATTTTCCAAACATGGCTCAGGAATAGCTCTTCTCCTCAAGAGCCCTAATAAGTAAAAATAAACCATAAAGCATGCTAGAAAATTAGGTCAGGATGATGAGAAGAAAAATTAAGTTCCCTAAAGTGAACAGTTACATTGGATAATATCCATAGGGCTCTTAAAATGTGTGGAGGTGGTGGGGGAATTGTGGGCATCTTATCGGAACACAGGAAAGTCACATAGGTGCTGCTGAAAATTTCCCTGAAGACTCAACAAGATATACTGCAACCATCAGGTGTTAGCAAAGGCGGGATCAACTGCTAAAAGGTCAAACTGGCAATGATAAGAAGTGGAGTTGCACAGGTGAGCCCTCAGACATCAAGAACAAACACTTTCAGGAAGAGTGATGGCACATTTCTGCACCTGAGTTTGAGTTAAGATGACGGGCTAGTAAGAAGCCAGACATGGTGATGTAAAGGAATTCTCAGTGGGAAAATCAAACATGGGGAGCATATATGGTATGTCACTGCTATAGTGATTCACCCAGAGCCACACAAAAAGCAAATTTAAATATTTAGACCCATTTGTGGCAATACATACACACTTATGAAAGGGGGACACAGCCAGCGTTATGTACATTACCCATTAGATCATGAAAAGGGCAGGCAAAGGGCACAAGAGAACAGACTGGAGTTTCTTTGCTTTAGCAAAGTCCTTCCTCACCCTGTTTAATTAACTTAAAGTTCTGGGAATTAATCTAGCACCATGTTCAGCCTGTATTGCAAATTCCCTGGATGTCTACACTGTGGGGCTTCAAATGTGTACTTGGTGAATCCCAGGACAAATAAATGGCATGAGGTGAACTGTGTCCTTCACAGTACTGGAGACAGAGGATACCTTTATATTTAGATATGGACTATGATGTAGGTTCCAGTAGCCAATTAAGATCTCAGAGCTACAGGGAAGCAACCCTTCATATGGATGAATTCCTGCACATTAACCTCAGTTTAGATTTGGTTTTCTACACTACCAGTTAGAAAAGAAGTATATTCTATACTCTTCTTCTTTGACTGGCTTTGGTATTGGTGGGCAGCCTGTGCAGAATGCTGAAGTAGTGATGGCCAGGAGGAAGTCATGTTTTTCAAAAACTAGTATGTGAATTCAGTGAACATGCCCACTGCTGTGCACCTGCTGTGCCTCCAATGCAGAACTACAAAACAAAACCCCAACAAACTCATTTAGGAAGGAAGTGAAGCCACAAACTGGCTGAGAGACAAAAGCTCAAGCTTGGACCCTGTACTGTCAGCATGATGGTGAAATAGGAAGTTCCATGGCCTTCCTTGCTCGTTGGTAGAGACATGAACTGAACAATAATATGAACTTGCCTAAGAATCAAAAATGTCATAGCATACCAGAGGATGCATCCAAAACTCCTCCCCACTCTGGAAACTGATTAGGAGGAAGTATACTGGCTGAACAAACTCTAAACTCTCCCATCTCTTCTGTGTGGAGGTATTAAGTAGGAAAATGCCCAACGTGGGAACTGCCATAAGCACTTCCTCCTTCCAAAGCTATAGATTTCTCTCTGCTTGATTGGAAACCCCTTTGCACAGGTGATTTTCCAAATACTGTTAAGGAATGAGTCATTCTTTCATTAAAATTACTTTTCACCAATTTGAGAGAAAGTAGAATTGAGAAATTACGAGAATAATGGGGAGGAGGAAAGGTCACTGGCATCAAGTACAGGAAGAGTCTGAAGGGCTGGTTACAATGTGGGATTTGAGTTAGGGGTACACTCAGAGAAGCCATGAGCCTAGTTGGTGAAACTAGTCCCAAGGTGCTTCAGCAGATTAACATTTAATGCATCCATCAGGATGCTGGTAATGTGTGATGAACATGTTGGCAGACACAGCCATAAAAACAATATATCCTCAGACCCTTCGCTCTACACTACAGATCCCAAAGGAAGTATCACTATGAGCCTCTGTGGGTTTCATATTGAGATTGTGTTAAGAAAAAAAAGAGAAAGCAGCTGTTGACGTAGCTCAGTTGGCAAAGTGATTGCCTATCATGAAGGAAGCCCAGGGTTCAATAACTAGCATTATTCTCACTGGCCTTGATGGCCCCACTTGTAATCTTGTGCTTGGGAAGCAGGAACAGAATGATACTAAACTTCAGATTATCTTGAGTACAAAACAAGTTTGAAGACAGTTTGAGATTGATGAGACTTACTTTGATGGGAAACTAGAAGTTCCTGTTTCAATTAACTTTATAATATTTAAATTCAAATAGACAGTGCCTGGCTATTTGAAAATAGAAAGAATCTAGCCTCTCTATGTTGGACCTCACATTCCAGAGTCCTTTCCCACTGATACTTGTAGACTGACTTACTTGGTTCTACATAGTCTCTGTTTAAAACATGAATTAACAATAAATCCTTCAAATCTCTGAGATAAGAGCAAATAAATAAAACATTAATATATTTACCTGAGTACATCAGTGGAAAATCTAGGCTGACTGATGACTGGGAAATCCTAGACCTGGCTCACAGGCATGTGTTGACACATTATTAGGAGATGCTTCAGGGACAGAGTGAGGTGGAATGGATACAAGGGTAGAGTGAGCAGAAGTTATAGAGCTCCCACAGGTCAGGTAACAAGCAGATTCCCAACTGACCATCCAAGGAGTTCCTGTTATCACTAGGAATGTCATGTACACTTCTGTCTGAGGGACACAAAATTCTTTTAGTCAGAAAGAGATAGGACAAGAAGACAATCTCAGTAATAGTGTCTTGCTACCATAAACTATGAAACAAATGGGATATAGGAATATAGGACCCAACCAGATCCTGGTTGGGTTTGGGTGAGTATTGACCTTGGAAAACAACAGTATTCCCATGATTAAGCACTTGGGCATGCCTGGAACCAGCCAGAACTGAGAGGTTAGAGAGTAGGACTAACATTGGAGGGAACATTACTTATTCAGGACTACAGACTTGGGATCTGAGACCAAGCTTTATCACTGGAGGAACACTGCTCATCACTTTCTTATATGTATATTAGGGGGATGGCTGAAGAGCACTGTCTCTGAAAGATCAGTGCTGTCCAACTGAACTCTGCCACAGGCATCAAAAGCAGGAGATAGATTCAGACTTTGAGAGACTTCTTAGGCGGCAGGAACTCTGGGTGTGAAAACAAGGAATACCGGCTTCCTTAGCTCAGTGCATAGGTATCCCTGGTCCCAGTGCCCTTATCAGAAGGTAGGTTACCATTGATTTTCAGAAGAGATGGTACATATTCCCTCTCCTGATTGTAATTTAATTCTTAGAAACTAATTATTGGCTGTCTAGTACTGTGAATATACAGGAAGCAAGTAAGAAGCTGCTGTATTTGAAATTGGTTACACAGACAAAAACAGAACCAGAGAGGCCAAGAGCCAAACTAACTCGAGCTGTAAGACCTAACATTGGGCTACAGGGCTCTAGAGATAAAGATAGGACATTTCCAATTATGGTGTTAGAAAAAGACTGTTCCAAAGTTGCAAATGTATCAGAAGTGGTTGCTGCACAGCTTTAACAAGAATCCAGTCTCCTGTATCATGGCTGGGTGTCGGCACTCAAGCTAAGTGTCTGACAGCTATACTCTGCCTTGTGCATGGCTTCTTGCAGTCTAACCCTCACTTTTCTTTCACTTCACCTTGATGTTGTTTTGAAGACAGGGTCTCACTGTGTTGCCTTGACTAGCCTGGAACTCCGAATGTAGAACAGGATGGCCTTGAACTCAGAGATCTGCTGGCCTCTGCCTCCTGTATCCTGGGATTAAAGCTGGGCATCAGGTCAGGCTTCCCATTTACCTTATTTATCTCTACTTCAAATTGTGTCCCCCTATTTTCTTGGGTACCTGGACCTTAAACTGCATGATAAGTACCTTAGCATGAGGCAGGACAGCAGGCTACCCTGATACTATCTGTTGGCTCCTCCTGTTAACCCTGCTGTCACTGTGGCCAAGTACAGCTTCAAGGGCTAAAATGTCCCCATTGGCTCAGGGTGCATCTTTTCTTCTTATAACTCAAGCTGTCTTCATTGAGATTATCTTACAGATGAGTAAAATAGATGGCAGAGTGCCTTAGTTGGGCTCTGGAGATAAAAGATCCATATTCTGTAAGCAATAGGCTTTTGACACCTCAAATCTAATACATAAGGAGTCTTTCAGCCCAAAGTAGGCAGCATTAAAGAGATGGTCATCTGTCTTCTCAAAGGGGGACAGTGTCAAAACACACTCCATTTTGGGCCAGGATAAAACTGGAAATACACAGGATTTTGTTCTGTGTCAGGGGAGATGTCAGAAGTGTCAAACGCTGCTTTCAGAAGTAGACAGCGGACAATATCCCAACACCCGAAACAACAAAAGCAACTAAGCAGCCATTGATTGGACCACTAAAGAAAGATAGTTATCAGTGCAGGTTCCTAACTAGTGAGTCAGTAGGCTTACTATTAACATGGGGCCTGTCACCTATCAATTCTATCCAGATGCTGTGCCACACAGAATAAAATTTTGACTTCTAAAGTGGAAGAGGTTTCTCCTTCTTTCCTGTGTTCAAACAGATAATACTAGAAATAATCAAGATAACTCTATCTAAGGAAATATTATGACAAGCATGCACAAGAATCACACAGGACCCATGTTGTCAACATCTTATCATGTGAGGGAAAGCTTCACAAAGTCTCATCTCTCCCTGAGGATCCATAGTCATTTAGTGATTGAGTCCTGGACATAGACTTTAATAGTATAACTAGTAAGGTGTCTATGTTCCTATAAATAAACACCTCCCTTGCCTCTTCTCAGCACTAGCCTTAATGTCATTTATTGGCTCATTTTTAAAGAAGGACTAGTTTGGAAGAGGAAGAGCATAAGCATGGATGAGTGGATAAGAAAGGTTAAATGATGATGACTATAAGGAAATCATATACATATATAAAAATCATAATAAACTCCCATGTTGTGCATAATAAACAAACATTAATAAAAGCTTTTAAAAAGCAAATCAATGGCTTATGAGTAACAGTGCCAATGGTGGACAATTGGCTTTCACACACATGGAAGGACACCTATATGATTATATATCCTCGTGTATATGACAAATAAAAATAAAACATGGCCTTCCACTGGTGACACATTACTTTCTGTCCATGTCAATCTTCTTAGCAGTGTGCTTTTACATGACAGAGAAGTTCCAATCTCTGTTAGTTAGATTATAAATTTCAAGATCCCTGACAAACAGAGATGGGAACAGAGTAGCAGCATCACATGCCCCATCTTGATGCTCATGCTCTGACTGACGACTGGATCTTGTTAATCAGAGTTGCATGAGCAGCCTTTGTTCAGATGGATTACATCACTGTTTCAGCACTCACCTGAAGGGCCAGGAGACTTTTGCAGTGGACACCTGTATACTACAATGGCAATGGCTTTTTTCTTTCTTTTCTGATGGCTCTTTAAGAAGTCCATTGTCTGTCTCTCCCGCAAAATTTAATCTTATTCTTAGTGTGTGTGAGAGAGAGAGAGAATATGTCACCTGTTTAGTTAGGAGTACACATGAAAACAATAACGGGTTTGATTACCTGGAGCTGGAGTTACAGGAGATTCTGAGCTAGCCTACATGTGTGGTCAAGCAGAACTTGTGTCTTCTGGAAGCAGAACACTCTTAGCCACTAAGCCATGCCTCCAGTACCACAAAATTTTGATATACTACATATTTGTGTTCAGCATCTGAGCTTTAGTCATACATAGAAGGTTCTTGTCATCAAAAGAAGGAACGTTTTCCTCCCTAAAAATTCAAGCTTAACTCATGGCAACAAACAGAGGCCATGGAGAAAGTTCTGGACTGTCTAGAGAACAGGAGGGCTGAGAAGGTTGTTGCTTGTGTGGTATGGTCCATGTGAAACTGTCTTCTTCATTTTCCCGTTTTTCTGGTCCCAAGATAAAACCCAAGGTGTTATTCATGCATGCAATTACTCTACTGTCACACTATGAACCATGCCTCTAAGTCAAGTCTATCCGGAGACTCAGAAGGCATATATCAACACATCACTGTTGCTTGGGAAACACGAGATTGCAGCACTTGAGAATGGTTTTTAGGCGTTTTTCAAAGCTAAGTTAGGCTTAAACAGCAAATGGGAAGAGGAAGAAGAATGTGGCAGTTATCGTTCTGTAATTGTTATCCACCTCATTTGACCCCTATGCATCTACAGATGACCTTATCTTGTCTGCTTTGGAGTCAACTCATAAGAAAATACCCAGAGCTACCAAGAATGAAGAGCACTAAGTCTTGCTTGACAACCAGGCCCAGAAGACCTGAGAGGCTTTTCTGTAAAGGAAGAATTTGGGAACTGAACTTACTTTGTCTGAACATAAAGGGACAATCAGTTCTCCCAGTGTCCTGTTTGCCCACAGTTTGGACAGGGTTTTGGTAGTAAGTGAGGCATGAGGCATTTTTCCCCTGTGGTTAGCATTACAACCATTCAGATGGAGTCATCCGGCACCATCAGATTTGTTGGAGACCTTGGGGTAACCACTAGGAGCTGGGATCTGTCTGTCGTGGTAATCTTTTGCCATCAAACCTTTTAAATGTATATTCATCAGCTCTCTGACAAATTTGAGGACCATTAGCTATTAAGTATATCTAACCTAAACAAATTTTACTTGTTTTTAGTTATTTAAGGCTTAATCTTGAAAGCACACACAGGAGGCTAAGTAAGTCTTATTTCTTAATTACCTCAGTACTTAACACGACTGAAAGTATAGTTTTGAATACATTAAAGAAATTGATTCTTTATGAGGGGCCTGACCATTAGCTTGAATGTCTTAATTGTATAACAGTTTAAAATAAGTTATAAGATTAGGATTTTAACATTATGTCTATTAAGTTTGAGCCTTAAAAATAATTCTGGATTGAGATTCCTTTTAGAATCAAATTAAAATTTTGAATTAGGAATACAGTTCATAGAGAGACTGACCCCTATACTTTCCTGAATCTGTAATAGTACACCATTACAGAACATCACAGTTTCTTTTTATTTTTAATTTTTCCCCCATACCAAGTACTGCTCCCTCCTCCTCTTCTCCCAGTCCTCTCTCGGCCTCTTCCCACCCCACCCCCATTCATTCCCCAGGGAAGGCAAGATTACCACCCCCTAACTGCCATTATAGAACCTTTGCCCAGGAACAGATGGAGGCAGAAGCAGAGATTGATAACTAAGTACCAGGTCAAGCTCCTGGTCCATCTGAAGAGAGAGAGAAAAGGGGGGGGGCACAGTATATGAGCAAAGGGATCAGGATCATGAGGAGGAGACCTGAGCAATTGGGAGCTCACCAACTCTGAAATGACAGTTGAGGAACCCTCATGGAAAGGAACTAAGTCTTGCCAATGCAGATGACAGTTGAATGGCATGGGCAGTTTATGGTGCCTTTTTCAGTAGAAATATAGTTTATTCCTTGTGTATGAACTGACATCTCAGAGCCCATTCCCTACAGAGGAACACCTTACTCAGCCCTGAGACTGGGGGAAGGGACTTACCTCAACTGGATATGACAGACAGAATATCATAGTTTCTTATGTAGCTCAGTTCATAAAAAATAGCTAAACCTTAGCAAAGTAACAAAGACAAGGAGGTCAGACATTCATTCTTAAATCAGTCTCTGTTAGCCTGAATAGACCTTAGGAAAGGAGAGAGACAACCAGATTGTTTAGGTCATTATTTTGCTGGATCATAAGAAAGGAGACTTCTACTTTCTGGTGTTTGTGTTTAGTGCTCATAGCTGGGTCACTAACTCTTTTTAGAGTTTATTTTTTATGATTACATATTAATAAAGACACAAAAATGAAACAATTTGTAATTTTAAAATGTCCCATAATGTTATCAATTTAAACATTTTAAAAGCTGTTCCTTAAAGAAAATATCCAATTTCCTTTCAATTTAAATTTTCTGCAAAACTCACAAAATTTTCTCTTAAAGGAGTTTATAAACTCTCAACTCTGCAACATCAGAAAATAAAGTACCCATTTTACTTCTAGGAGGAAGATATTAGGCACAAACCACAATCTGCACAAGTCAAAACCAAGTCCTAACACTGCAAACAATTCAATGCTCAATATCTGGGATCCATTGCCAGTTCTTGTGCTTTCCTGAGGGAACTGGCTCACTTGTCTGATCAACCCTTAGAATCACACACAGTCTGTCTTCTAGGCCCCAGCAAGTTTCATTTTATAGCAGTGAGTGTTTCTGATGAGCATGAAATGGCACTGGCATCTCTAAAATCCTGGGTCCCATTGCAAACTGAGCTCTCTTTAAAAGGAACTCTAGCCAAGCACAACAGTGCCAAGGCTCAGCTGCTCTTCATGAGCTCCTTATGGCTTTAAAAGTAAAACACCTGGGTGACTTTAACATTATAAAGTTTGGCTGCCAGCATGAAGTAAATTCTTGTCTATGAATGCATGGAAACATAGCTTTAATATCTTATTAAACAAGCCTTATTTTCAATTTCTGCCTTTTATGAACCTTGTTTTTAGGACAGGAATTATACAAAAATCTATTCCAAAATATCTTGGAGACCTTTTGTTGGCTCCTTGGTTGACCCTTTCCACACAGTCATCTTTGAGATGGTTGTAAAGTCACATTGACATTCATCTTCTCCAACCCAACCTGGATGACTAAAGAGGGCAGTGAAGTCCTATGTTTATATTACAAGATGGCATCACACCACGTGGTTTCTTTAAGATTACCTATGCATGGGTTTTCACTGTTCACCCTATGTTACAAGTTTTAAATTAACCTTTTTGTTACCGATATTACAGAGTTTTAACCATACTCAATAACCTGAAAAATATTGAGATAATGTTTATATCTTTACAAAAGTCTTATGCAATTAAATGAAACCAATAATCCTTTTCACCTATTTTGTTTTGCTCTCTTCTCCCTAAGAATGAGTTGACTTTCCTGACCCTAAGTATACAGACTTTAAAAACATGCCTGGGTCTGAAAGTGGGAGACCCATATTGAATTCAAGAGCTTGCTTTCCAATAAGGTAGAACAGCCTAAAACACTTTCAAGATTATCTACACCCTAATGACATTTGAATGCCTACAAACTGGACCCACTAGCCAGAAACCTCAGAGATAAATTCTGAGCCCTGGTTACCAGAGCATCCATGGTAACAGTAGAAGCTCACATATTCAAAAGACCAATCTGAAACAGAACATGCTCTCATCGTACATTCAACTGATCCTGGTCCATTGCTGCCTCTGCTCCATGTTTACAACATATACACAAGATGGACAGATAAAACTTTCCCTTCTATCAGAGCCTGGTGGTATTCACCGAGTTGTTCTCTACTTTCCTTGGTGTTATAATTTCAAGAGATCCTGACTTCTTGGCAAGACTGGATTCTTAACTGGAGGAGAAAGTTTTTAGATAAAAAACCAGAGGGCAATCCAGCTTACCAGTCTTGTAACCCATGTCAATTGTCCATTTCAGTCTCTTCAAGTTGAAGCACAAAGATAGGTAAAACATAAAACAAGACTAGGAGCCAAATGACCTCAGAAAATACAAGACCATGATGAGGACAACAATTGGAGTTGTTCAGAGTTTCACTGGTTTGAACAAAGAGATATTCTTAACAAGTAGGGAGCTCCCTTTTCCCTCAATAGCCTCCCTGCAGAACCCATATGTCAGGAACCACCAGAGGCCAGGCTTTCTCCATTTTCCTCAGCTCCCAGAATGCCTGACACCTCACACTGGGTCTCTCCAAAACTTCAGTATGCCTCCCAGTGTCATGGGGCATTCTTAAGGTTCCTGGGCTCTTTTATGCAGCATTGGCATTGAAACCCTGTTGATAGGTGCTGGGCTTCTCCAAGTTTTAGCTTCCTAGTCTTTAGAGTGATGTTTTCAGAATTTTAAAGTACATCAGAGCTGGTTGCTGTCTGATATCCTAGTTAACTAGACAGGAGTGGGGGTTTCCATAGATTTCATCAAATCCCCCCAATTCCTAGATCAAGGTCCCACAGAGCCTGGACAGAACAAAAACCTAGATTACAAAGAAAACTAAAAATGTTTCTGTGACTTGCTAAAAGGAAGCCTTTCCATAACAAACAAGCATCTTGCTATCTTCTTTTTCAAGCACAGCTGTTGACTCTAGAAGTCACCAAGGTTCATTTTAGATACTTGGATTAACCTTCCAAAGTGCAAACACATGCCCTGGGTTTAGCTCAGTCTCTTGAGCATCCCAGAGCCAGAAATCTGGCTTCAGAATTTGGATGGATAATCTGTCTTGCTGGGGAATTCCAAATGTTAGGCTTGAGAATCAGGAAGAGAAAATAGCAAATCTTAAATCCACAACTGTCTAGTTAAAGCAAACTATTTTGTGGTGTGACCAGGACAGGACAGCTGGCTGACTCTCCCTAAATTGAGATTTGAAAAAACAGTCTCTTCTGGCCTCTTGAGGTCCTTTTTGTTTGTGTGGCTTTTGGGTGTTTTTGAGACAGAGTTTCACTGTGCATCTCTGGCTGTCCTGGAACTTATTCTGTAGACCTGGCTAGCCTCAAACTCAGAGAAATCTATCTGCATCTGCCTTCTGAATGTGGGACTAATTAAGGTCCTTTCTATAAAAGAAATAAAGTGTTCACAGAGGCAAGATATATATATATATATATATATATATATATATATATATATGGTCATACATTTAGTGTAGGTTGAAAAATGTGTTTTTCAGTTTATATCACATCTAAAAACAGGACCTAATTCTTAATTACAAATACAAACCTTAACTCATAGGACTTAACACAGGACAAACAGGAACTTATTAACTGTCTTAACTGCAAATAGAAGCCTAAATGGCAAGGAATATGGATCCTCTTTTGGTCTCACAGATATTCAAAGATAAATGATGTTTACCTCTGCAAAGTAAAACCCTCCATGGTCATTTGAGTGACTGTCTCACCAGTGTTCCCTCCACACAGTGCACACACTGCAGAGCCTGACCCCTTTCTGTGCCCTTAAATAAAAAGGCACAGAAGAGGATATAATGCAACAAAGAAAAGGTCAATGGAACGTTTTGGGACAGTCTTCAGTTTCTTAGAAGAAACTATATAGATTTTGTTGAATTCAGGATAGAAGCAGCAATGCATTAGGCACTCTTGGTGCCAGAGCACAGGCTAGGAACAAGTCCCAATAGGTGAGTGACATGGTCAGAAGGGCACAAACGGTTACTAAATTCTGTTTGGTAAGCATGTGTGTTCTGGGGTTCTGTTCACACTGTAAAGCACTTTACAGTGCTCTCCTTTTGATGGGTAGGAAAGATGGTCAAGAGCTGGAATCTGCAATTCATAATGTGCATTTTCTTAGCAGCCAAAGACTTCAAAAGTTTATTTGCATTCCTAATTACTTTCACAATTAGCAGAATCCAGCCTATGGTACAATTAGTGATCTATGGAGTAAAATCAATTCTTCCCCAGTTAAATTGCTGGGCCTGGGCCTCAATGCAATAAAGATGCTAAGAAACCACCCTGAGACACTGGGATTGACACAATTCAATGAGATGTGAAAGTATTTCATAAGATGCTCAGCAGCATCCTATCTGTCCCAGAGAAGGGGATTCTCCACCCCCCAACTGAACCTTTTTTCTTCACTCAGCTATTTTAAAGACACAGATTGACACCCATTGACTCATACACCAAGTAACTCTGTCCACAAATGCTCCAGAGAGTGTCTTGCCATATCAAGTTCTATCCTAATCCTTCTAATATATTAAATAAAACAAGTTTAACTTCATTACAAAGTGTTGCCTATAGATTTCCTGACCATTAGAATTTTGAGAAGTGGGAAAATGGATCAGAAATCACAGCCCTAGCAATGAATTTCAACATTAAGCTATTTGAGAAGGTTCTTAAAGGTCAGACCAGAGACTCACCTTAACTGCCAGATATGGGGGTTATTTAAGTAATGAGTAGCAATATGTCCACTAGCTTCTTTAATCCACTGATGCACACACATCACTCTGAGGGCTTCATGGCTGCCCTCTAATTTCTATGCTTCCTTAGCAAGGCTTATGCAAACAGATCTTTAAGAAATATCCTTCTCAAAAATAAATAGAAGAGATTAGAAGGGAAAAGTCCCTTTATGAGGTCTGTTTCCTCTTAGGACATGTAATAGCTCCTTTGAGCAACTTCAAAGGGCTGTAGAAGGAGTTTACCAGCTTTTCCCAGGAACTCCAATAATCACATTTACAGGGACAGGATGCAGGTGTGAGGAACAGAGAGCAAAACCCAGAAGCTCTGAGGGGGACAACAGGGGCACTTGTGATATTTTCTGTTACGTGAATGGCAGTTTGGCCTCTCTGTATGTCAGTCCCTCCAGCTAGAGAAAGGAGGGATGAGATAGACCAGGGTGATAAGAGTTACCAGAAAGGCCTCCATACAAAGTAAGTGCAGCTCTTATGACCACAGAAACAGGTCTCCTCAACCTGTGGCCCACAAGTTTCTAGAGACATTTTTTATTGTTGTTTTCTGTTCCCCCTGATCTCTTTACTCTTTCTGCCTTTTCACGTGTGTCTTTACTGATTTTCTTATACGTATTGATTCGCTTAAAGGCAGGAATACACAGGTGCTATTTTTTCAGGCTCTAAGTGTGTTTAATAAAGCAACACACAATAATTTAAAACTCCTGACATTACATCCTTTCTGAGCATTTTAACCACTGAGAGCCAGTTTTCTCTCTGACAAAGAAGGAATGGATCACGTGCTGTTTACAGCTGTTAAATTGAATGATTTAGAAATGCTGCGAGAAGACACACTATGCACGACAGTACTCCATTTCTGCACTGTTTTTTTTTCCTCATCTAAGAGGATGGCTTCCATTCTCCCCAGCTCAGTCAGGACAAGCTTACCATGAGTAAAATGTCCCAGCAGTACCCCACCACCAATGCACACCTACAAATCAGTCACTTCCATGTCAAAACCACAGGGCTTCAAAGGGCACCACTTACAGGAATCAGTCACCAGCTTGCCTTCAGGGGGCAATCAGGTCTCAGCTAAGGAAACAGCCTGACCGGTTACTACTAGGATTTTCACATGGTGCAATGCAGCTTCCCTAACATTTCTGGGCTATTACATTTTAAAGAAAAATGGGGAAATTATTGTGCATGATTCACAGCAAATCTGAGCCAGATAGAAGACTCAAGAAGGAGAAAAGCTAGAAAGAATAGGGCTAATATCTATTAGATACCTTGTCTAATACAGGTATCAGGGATCAAAGCTTGGGCTTTCTGACCCTCACACAGTCTTCTTGCTGATTTTATTCTCTGTCTCCAAAATAAGCTAACAAATAGTAAAGAGCTTAGAAAAGGGGATGACCCACATCCTTCCAAGGTATTCTTCCACCTCAGCCCAGCCAGCGAACATGATGAGCTCCTGAGGTCCCTACAGGAATGGCAAACAGGACAGGGACCGCAAGGGTTTTGTCAGTGTGTGATCATTTGCAGGGACACTCAGGACATAGGCAGGAGGTGTGAAATTGAGTACAGGCATTGGTTCCTTCCTGGATGGCCTAAGAGATGTGTCATCCTTGCCATATAGGGAAAGCAGGGGCCTCGACCAGAACTTTGCCAAGCTCAGGAAGCTGCAGAGAAAAGTGTGGCTGACAGCCTGCAGGAGCCAAAGGGGCTTTTACTTACCCTTGCCTTCTGTGAACTGTGGCATCCTGGTGATGTCCTTCAGGAAGAGAATGAGCAGCAGGCGTGGCTGCATCTTTTTCAGGGAAAAGCCTAGGCCCTGGAAGTGGTCTTTTACTTTGCCCAGATGCACCTGAAGCAGCAGCTCCTCCTAGGTGACCCCTGTCTCCTCCACCTTCAGCCTTCCTGGGCTTAGTGATCTTCTCGTACATACTCATGGTCTCTACTTCCCTCAGGGCCTCGGTCAGCCTCTGCTGCCACCTGGCAAGCAACATTTTGCCTTCGGGGTTCTTTTTGGCTACCTGCGGTGCTATGCCCCACCAAGGCCCAACTTTGCAGCCTGATAGCAGGGTTCCCACAGACCAAAATTCTGGGTTCCAAGCAAGGTGTCTGGGCCCACAGGCCAGTTTCTGACGCCCTGGGGCTTGAGCCACTGGGTGGCAATGGACACCTTGATGCACCACACTAGATGCTGGGGACTGAGCTGGAGGTCTGGGTCCACAGGGCTCATTTTGGTGCCCTTCAACTGCATCCTGGCCTCCAGGGCTTAACCCTGTTGACTGTTGTGCTAGGAAGTCTAGCAAAGAAAGAAGCAGAGGAGAAGGTGGCAGAGATAGGGATGATCTACGGACTGGCCTAAGGGCTGTCCCACTCTGCCTTTTAATTTGAGCATGCTTGCCACCAGACTGCATTTGCTTAGGGAAAATGCTGAGTGCTCAAGACTCCACCACCTCAGCCTGCACAATTAAGGCCTGTACTTACTGCCCCTGCTCACTGGCCCACCTTCTGGTTGGAGACAAAGGCTGGTGCTCTAGAGCAGAAGGTCACGCCTCCAAATCTGATCCTGATCTATCCGTGCCCACGCCCAGTGCCTGCTCTTGCCTCCTCCTCTCTACCTTGACTTTTCAGATTAAAGGAGCAGGTGCTAGGTGTTAGGCCTGACCTCAAGCTATTTTAAGGAACACCCCCCACCTGTTTACTAATTTAGGGTCTCCTGATAGTTCCAAAATAATTGTTGGATACAATGGTAACTTCCTACTACCAAACTTAGATATCTCCAATTTAGGACCTCTCCAGAATAAGTCCCCATTCCAAGATTTTTTCACAAACAAAATCTTCCAATAAAATCCCCAAACCTGCCTAGCTGGTAATATCATTGTGCTCACCTGTATCTGAGTTCCAAAGGTGAAGGCAATAGGATGTTTGCAGGAGGGGGATGTGCAATAAAGCCTTTACTGTGGATTGCTGGAGCTTCCTAACAAGAAAAGTGCTCTCCCTTTAGGAGTCATGCTCAAGTGTTACCTCTAATGACTTCAGTGACATTAATCAGGCACCAAGCCCACAAACATCTACCTTCTCTAACAGCCCTCTGGCACAACTACTTACTGGGGACTGAATTCAAGGCAATTGCTTCTGGCAGTCTACACTCACAGTGAGGATCTCCATCCCTGGGAAGACTGAAAACTTCTGCATTGCAACCACTGACCAACTTGCTGGGGATCTCCAAAAGCGCTTTCTGTGGCATTATCATCCAAAGCAAGGGCTACTCAAATATTGTAATTCTCTGACAGAAGCCAAGGTTATTTCTGGGAAACAAGCTCTATAGTGATAAGAACAAGCATACTAGATTTTGCCTGTAAGTTGCCCAGTGTTTTCAAGATGATGTTCAAATTGGAAGGGAACCAACTACCTTTGCTCAAATGGTTCTTACTCTGGAAAAAAGGGCATGAGAAGGGCAGCAGGCCAAGGTTCTCAGCAGTGGCTTCATGTGAAAGTTCAACGGGGTCACCATAGCACTGAAATAATCTCAGCATTATGGTTATCATGTTTCCTGGGCTGGGCTTGATAACTTTGTCAGTTTTTTTAAGGCTTGTATAATCAAACTGGGATTCCAATATGGTGAGAAGATGCTATTTAAAGATCTCTGTTCAGATGGTCTGGGCTTCTAGGACTCAACAGGGTGTCCCAATTTTATTCTCTTGTTTTTGAAAATGCTATGATGAAAAGCACTTTAGGAGAAGAAAGAGTACATATCATCTTGCAATCCAGGTCACAGGTCCTTTGTTAAGAGAAATCAAGGTAGGACAACCTTCCTCTTCTAGGCTAGAAAAACTCCAGCATGAGCTGATATCAAAAACAGCCATTTGAAAGTCAGCACTAAGGGATATATTAAAAATCTGGGAGTGATAGTAATGTCTGAGGACAGACTGGGCAATGGAGCAATGAGGAAGAAAGTGTATATTTTCACTGTGATCTGTGCCTTTCTAAACTGGTGCTTTTTAAAGGAATTGCCAATTGTAGTTTTCTATCAATACCAGATGGTAAAGAAGTCAAGTCATCTTGGAGCTGATTTTGTGGAGAAAGAACTTGATGGTCTAGTGAGGTAAAGTGCATGTTGCCAACCCTGATGATCTGAAAGAAAGGAGACAACCCACACCTACAAGTTGTCCTCGGATTCCCACTGGACCTGTGGCATATGTGTGCCTACACATGTGTGCACGTGCACACACAGACTCATATAGTTAACTCGTGTAAAATAAATTAGAAAACACTTGAGTGTTCTGCACTGAAAGTAGCTGAGCTGTCTCTTCTAGGAACAGCAGTTGAAAGCAGGTGGGTACCAGTCCTTGGCTTGCAACATAACCACACTTCAAACTGTCAGAACATTTAATAAAAAAGATTTTACTTTCTGACACAGGGTCCATGGGGAGTTGAGCATTTGTGCCTCAGTGGTGGTAGAGGATTTACCAAGCATGCACAAGGCCCTGGGTTCCATCCCTAGCATTAAAAACAAAACTAAAATAAGAATTCCAGTGGCTATTTGGGAATTTACATTGGCTGGCTGGTACTGTCCACCATTCTTGAGGTAGGGCTCTTATTCACTGCAGCCTACAGTGGTCACTTGAGTGCCAGGACTTCCAGCCAGAGAACCCTGCCCTTTAAGGAGAGTTCCCCATAGTCATTTCATACTTCTTTTTACATCCCTTGAAGCAGTCATTATGTAGACAAACCAGATCTGAGGAGGCTAGACAATTATTTCAACTCTGGCTGGCCCTGTGCCTAGCCATAAATTGGGAGCCCTATTGTTAGCAAAGAGATGATTGGACAGAAGGAGGGAGTAGACATGTCTCAGCCCCTGGAGCCTGAGTGTCTTTCTCATTTTTTGTTGGACAAGGTCAGAATATGCCCCTAAACAGTGTTAATCCTGAGATTTGACAGAAAAAGTTCAAGTCTACAACTGTCCAAATCAAGCAAGCTCTATTTTGGGTGTACATGGCTCTGCCTGCCTGTTGTCTCCCCCTAAATCAGGGGTTTGAAAGGGCAGTCCCTCTGGCCTCTTGAAGTCCCTATTATGGGAGAGATAAGGTGTTCACAGGGAAAGAGGGGTGAGGGCTATGCAGTGTTAAAAGTGACACAATAAAAATGGGAGTAACAATGGCAAGGGTATGCATATCGATGTGGTTGCGAGCAGTTTACATCAACCTAAGAAACAGGAACTTAGTCTTGATTATAAGTAGAAGACTTAACTAGCAAGGACCTAACTCAGGACCTAGCACCTAACAAACAGGAATATATTCTGTAATTTGGATTTGACACAGGGCAACTATCTTAAACTCTTAGGTGTAAACAGAACTCTTAATTTTCAAGGTTTATTTTCTATTTTGGTTCTCCATTAACTCTAAAGGTATTTGTTCCTTCTTTAATCTCAAAATACCTCATAAAGGAATGCTGCTGTGGTACAGAAAAACCAATGACCCCTCTGATATGAAATGATACTGTGTGTACCCAGTGTGGCATCTGATGGCAATGGATGGATAGAGTCCTCATGCCCATGTGGGCTGGTGGAAGGCGGTGGCTTAGCAAGAGACACTTAGACTGGGTCTATGTGGGAAGACTTTATTATTATGAAGAGAGGAGAGAGGGAGTGAGGGGAAGAAAAGAGAGGAAGGGCAGGAGGTTGAAGAGCATGCCCTCTATCAGGGTAAGTGAAAGGAAGAGAAAAAGAGGCAGGGTCTGCACTGGGAATCCTTCATAAATAGAGCTTGACTGCAGAACTCAACGTGGAACAGGCCAACTGCCATTGACCAGGTATGACTTCAGGGGCTAAGATGGAATCATGACACCCTCCAGAAAACAGACAAGACAAACTCCATATACTTTATCTCAAGAGCCTCATCTTGAGAGCCTTTTGCTTTCTCACTAGGGTTATCTCCCCCCCCACCGCCCCCCCCCCATGTGTGTGCATGCATACATGTGCCCGCACTCATAAATACAGGTTCAATTTGGGGACATCTTGGTCCAAATTTGCAGTGTGGCCTCAACTTTTGACTCTACAAGATCCTATTTCCAAATCAGGTTCACATTCCTTGTACTGGATTTGGACTTGAATATCTGAAAGACACAATTCAACCAGCCCTCATGATGTCTAAGGTTCAGGAAGCATACAGGGATCATACTTAGGGTATGTAGATCAAAGCTCTAGAGTCTTTGCATTCCAGGTTGATCACGGGTAACCTTTTTGTCTTCAAGGCCTATCAGGAGAAGAAGGACTTCTAGGGATTTTGTCAAGTTGTAAGCCAGGAGAACCTTCAGCATCTCCTCATCCGTGCCTGTAGTAGTTAATATTATATAAATTTGGCACTAGCTAATTACTCAAAAAACCAAATTATCTTATTACATGCAACTCTATGGCATTTACTTAATGATAGATGGACAAGGGACAGTTTACTGTGGGTTGTACAATCCCTGGGCTGGCAATTCTGACTTCTAGTAGAAAGCAGACTTAGCAAACCAGGGGAAGTAAACTAGTAAGCAGTCCCCCTCCATGACCTCTGTATCAGTACCTGTTTCTGGGTTCCTGCCTCGATTGAGTTCCTGTCCTGACTTCCTTCAGTAATGAACAGCAATGTGAAAATGTAGGCAAAATAAATCCTTTCCTCCCCAATTTGCTTTGTGCTCTTGGTGCTTTGTTACAGATTAATAACTTTTTCTAAGACAAGTTGGTACCAACATAGTGGCATATGGCTCTGACAGATCTGACCAAGTTTTGCGCTGATTACAGAAGGACTTCCAAACTTAAGAGCAGAAAAAGCCATTGAGTATTGAGAGCTCAGTAGAATGTTCTGTATAATCTTGGAAGATGAGTGTTGAAGGCAGTGAAGATGGCAGCCTGGACTTTGAACGTTTCCAGGGAAGTTTTGGATTTTATTTTATTTAGAATTTTACTTTGAATTAAAATTCTGTCATTCTCGTCTGCTGGGGTTTCTGAGTTAGCCATGATAACAAGAAACCAGTAACACTAAGTGAAATCTTTGCATTACTGGGAAATCGATACTGGTTAGCTGGAGATTTAAAAAGAAAAAGTGGTAAGAGGAGACCAGCACCAATGAGGTGAGATCTTCTGGAAATTGTTTCTTGAGAGACAGCCACAGGAGCTGGGTTTCAGAGGCGGCCAACGTTGTACATTTTGTTGGCAGCTGAACTTGGCAGTGGAAGAGTTACCCAGGTGGTGTTGGTATTGAAAGCATGAAGCAGTTAGTAAAAGCAACCGAGACTTTACACTGTGAGGGGCCAGGAGAGGCCATTGGTGAAGGTACAGCCTCAGTGGCAATTGAAGACCAGAACTGGAAGAATCCTTCAGAGAATTTGATGCTTGGTACCACGAAGAGAGCCTATAAGAAGCTATTGGCAAAAGTGCAACACAATTGCAGCAGAAGATTCCAGCATTTTTGAGATGCCAGTAACATGGGATGCCGACCACCACAAACAGAGCAGCAATGAAATAGAGCCAGCCAGACACTGGAAGACAAGCCAGAGAGATCACCTAAACCCTTTGCAGTAGACCATTGAGTGTATCCCCGACATTGGACAGCTGCAATTGGTTTTGCTTTGATTTGATTGTGACTATCCTTCCCTCCCGAATTAAGAAAGTATTTTATTTATTTATTTTTTATATTGCCAGAACCCACGAGACTTTGAATTTAAAAAAAAAAAATACTTTAATTTTAAAAGATTGGCTACTTTAAAAGGACTAAAATTTTAATGTGTTTGAATTTGTAAAAACTATACAACTATTATGTTACTTATATTTTTAATTTAAGATTTTGGGGATGAATAAGGAAGGAAGGTGACTTAGTGGTGGATTTATGTGTCAATTGTGCTGGCATGTCTTAAGTCATCTGACACAAGCTAGTAATCTGAAAGGAAGGAACCTCAGTTGACAATATGCTTCCATAAGATCCAGCTGTAAGGCATTTTCTTAATTAGCGATTGATCACTGATTAATAATTAGCACATTGTGGGTGGGGCCATCCTTGGTCTGTGGTCCTGGGTTCTATCAGAAAGCATGCTGAGCAAGCCAGTAAGCAGCAACCCTACCTGTCCTCTACACCAGTTCCTTCCATTTGAGTCCCATCCTGACGTCCCTCAATGATGATGTGTAAGCTAAATAAACCCTGTCCCCCTCTACTTGCTTTTGGTCATGTGTCTCATTACAGCAATAGTAATCCTAAACAAGATGCTGCCCTTGCTTTCCCTTCTCATGCTATAATGGGATTGTGCTCAATGATGACAGTATCACCTTTCACAAGACCATGTGTATTGTCCCAGATGACTCTAGAGAGAAGTGTCCCACAGCTGATAGATACCTTCATATCATCATTATGATGACAGTAGAAACTGGCTTTTACTCCAGGTCCTAGGAGAATTGGATACCACCTGGATGGTTTTATTTACAAGCTGTTTTTCAGTGTGGCTCAGGCTGACCACTCACTTGCCAATCTTTATTCAGCTTCCTGAGTTCAGGATTGGGCTATCACAGTCTGCCTGGAGGTGTTTGCAATTGGTGTCACCTGGGGATCCTAAGTCAACAGGTGGCTCCAGCCCTGACATTTTAATAGCTCCTCACAGATTTGCTAATACTTTCAGGGGTAGAGTCTATATCTGCTTTATTTTCTCTCTCTCTCTCTCTCTCTCTCTCTCTCTCTCTCTCTCTCTCTCTCTCTCTCTCTCTCTCTCTCTCTCTCTCTCTCTCTCTCTCTCTCTCTCTCTCTCCCTCTCTCCCTCCCCCGCCCCCTCTCCCCTCTCCCCTCCCACACACAGACACACACACAGAGACACACAGACACACACACACACAGACACACAGACACACACAGTAACAGCTCCATGGCTCTTCCCATCGTACTTGTTCACATAAGGGAAATTTAAGTTTCCTCTTCCCCTTATCCTGACCTAATTTCTCAGTGTCTTTTTATTTCTCATCTTACTGGTTAGGGATTTAAAGGAGTTGAATTCCTAAGCTGTATTTGAAATGGAGTATTCAGTTCACAACAAATTTAAAAGTTTCTAAGAAAGTAGAGAGTTTTTCATGATTAGAAGGTGCTGATGGCTTCCTCTGTGTCCTAGGAGAAGCTCCTAGAAAGCATACCTTGTATTCCTGTGAATTGAAAGGAAAGCTAGTTAGCAAGGAGGCAAAGTCTGTTCCCTGACATCAGCAGTCATTCTCTGGAGATCTTGTATCTGGAGAGCTCTGGCATCCTCTATGACATCAGCAGGGTTGTGGCAATAGACACCAGCTACACTTGGTGTACTCATTCAGTGCCTATAAGAGTCACACATAGATACGTTAGCAAGGCTGAGAAAGGTACTTGGGAGAGAGAATGGAGGGCATAGAGAAACCAGAAAGAAGTAGATGAAGCTGGCCTTCTGTCTCCATGCAAAAGAGCAAGATATAAGTGGTGTTGGAGGAAAAGCAGTGAGATCTGGCAGAGGATGGGGAACTTCCTCGAGGATGTACACTTGAGCTGAGCCTTCCAGTACTGGAGCAGAGAACCAGGAGCTTCTGGGAAGCAACTGGACTTCTCAGCTTGTCACAGTTCTTGAAAGTCAAGGAATCCAGCATATTAGTTTATCCATCCCCAAAGTCATGAGTTGGCAAAAAATGTGTTGAAAACTCCTGGCTTTTACTCTTACTAGAGATTGGCAGTGTAATGGGGAACAGAAGGAGATCAGCAGGACACAGTGGGGAGCCAGGGAGGTATCCCCAAGGATATGAGTGGGCATCACTGTACTTGACCCTCAGTGGTTTTCTTCAGGAGCAGTAGCTGTCTAAGACTAGTCACAGGGAAAGAAAACTGCTTCTGGCCAAGAACTTATGTTCTCAGGCTGTACAACAGAACTCTGGTAACCACCTCTTCAGAGAACTGAAGTTGAACTCAAAGACTACCTGTATGCATCATTCTCTACTCTGGAACTAAGGCTATGTTAGAAAAAGATACTTCTTATACCTGTAAACTCACCAGTGAGACAAGTACCAGCCCATGTGTCTGCTGGATCAGTACTGAAAAAAGAAAACATGATAAATAAACTTGAGATTCAGAAAACAAGATAAAAGAATTACTAAAAGGCCTGGCATCCACCAGCAAGTGGCCCCGTAAGGGACACAACAACATGGAGGGAGATTTTGTTGAACAAGTGTTCTGTTCAGGATTCTGGCAAGCTGATTGAGTTCTCAGCCCTCCATATGTGGTAAAAATCTGTCATGGAAGTCTGTGTTGATGCCACACTACTGTCCAGATAGAACATACCCAAAATCTTAGGGTTCTCTCTCCAGTCCAGTGCTTAAGCTACTTCATCTCATGCTGAAGTTCATTTTATACAGAGATGACAACAGTCCCTCATTCCTCCTGTTAGTCATATGTTGTTCTTTAAGGAAAATTACTGGGGGATCCATCAGTTTCAAAGCCTGGATAAAGGTGAGGGGCACTGAGGAAGGATTTGTTGAGGATGTCAGAGCAGTCTTGATGTCTTTGTACAGTGGAAAGCTACCCACGAATTTGCTGGGTGTAAAATAAGCACACAGATCTACGTTAGCTGAAAGAGTCATATAATGACCTCTTCATTACAGATCCAGCTTGACTTAGATGTAATTCTTTTTCACTTATCAGATAGTAAATGCTGTGAATATTATGAGCAGCAGGTGATAATGCATCAAATGCATGGCTTTGCACCAGAACAAGTGCTCTACCCATAGCAGGTAGGTGCCAATGGTCATTTGGCCAGATCCATTCAAGATCATTACTGTATTTTGCTGGATCACATGAATATCAGGTTATGTATAGAAGATGCTATCCCAATTTTGTCCTCAGGCAGTATGTCTGGCTTATGAGATCCATATGAATAAAATGAAAGATATATGGGAATTCACTGTCAATTGTGTGGCAGTTTAACAACTGAAAAATAACAGTAAATACTACCTGCAAGGACCATTGTCTGAGGTTACTATCAGTTTTACAGTGTTGTATCTACAGCTGATGAGTTTTGAGCTTGACCCTTAACCAAAATATCAGGGTTAAAGGTAAATTCCAGTTTTTATATCAATCAGTACTTGCTGTGTTTAGGAGGAAAAGTCTATGGACTCCACAAATCATTTACCGTTCAACCTTGAATCCCAGTGGAGAGAATCATATTAGATATTATATAGTTACTTTGATTCCCAAACATTTCTGCAACTGATGTATGGCAATACTTTTGAGTTGCCTACTTACCCTTTTAGTAAGCAAAGTAATCATTTAACAGATGTTTTATCAAAACTCTTTGTTATCTTTGAAAATAAAAGGGCAGAGATGGATACATGTCTTAAATACACTAATATAGTGTACTGTATCTTATTAGGGTTATGTGTAAATTTTGAAGTTTCATTATAAGAAGTGAAACTTTTTTAGTGAAAATAGATGTTTTCATATTATACATTCTATTAGTTTCCCTCCCTCAACATATGTGTGTTTTGTATGGACCTTTCAATACAAGTGCAGCACACCCTTGAGTGTATCACAAAGTCAGAGTTCCAAGTTCAGGATTCTCCTCTATCATTTTTCACCTAACTTTTGAGAGACTTTCACATAACCTGGAGTATATCATTATGCATAAAATCTCTGTTCAAGAGTCACTGTGGGGCTCTGGTCTCTGTGCCCAAAAATCTATGGGCTACAGATACCTGCAGTCATGCCTTGATTTATAAGTGAGTACAGATGATCTGATCTCAGGGATTATTGATGGTACACAATGATCCTTCTTTCTCAATGCAAACTTGTGTGTATTCCTTTCCTCTGTGGTGTGCATTGGCTTAGAATAACATGTTTTTTTGGTATGAACAGCATCAACAGTAGCTCCTTGGTGGGTTCTGAGTGGTTTGCTAGTTGGGCTGTTATGAGATACATGTCTTAGCAGAGATTTGGATTTGTCTCCGACATACCCATAAACACTTTCCCCACATTTCACTTTATAAAAGTACATGGGTACAATTTCTAAGAGATATGGTGTGTATGCTATTGTATGTGTGTGAGTGCTGTGTGTGTCTCTATTTTTGCTTCTGTTAGCAGAGTAAGAAACCCCAATGCACTGTATGAGAGATGTGATTCTCGCATGAAGTTGGCTCAGTCCATCTATTTTCATTTTGACTATTTTAGTGAGTTTGTATTGGTTTGTGGTTTGATATAGTGTGATGTACATTCCTATATGGACACTGCCATTATCAGTGTTAATCCAAGAATTTCTCTTCATGCTAACTTCTCACTATTACTTTTGCTGTCTCCTACAACGTTTCTCTGAAAGAGCTCATCTTTAATATTTTAATAGTTTAAAAAGGATATTTTGAACAGTGTGTGTGTGAGTGTGTGTGTGTGTAGTTATGTGCATTTGTACTGTTAGTGGATATCTAAATATCTACATCATGGCTTTTTCCCTTCTCTCTTATTAGCTTATTAGTGTAAAATGTTCCATAAATTTCTTATTTATTTCTTCATTCATTCTAGGAGCACTCTTGATATGAATATAACTTTCAACATGGTGCATATGAATTGTGTGCTCTGGTGAGCCTTGAGATGACAAGTAGAACATTACAGCCAGAAATAGTGTGGCACAACTGAGGCCCTGATATTTTGACAATTGGTAACTCTTTAGGGTTTAGCTTCCAGGGATGCCAGGCTCCATCTGAAAATGGTTTTCCCTATCAAACATCTGTGATAATATATTTCCTTACTCTAGTTACTGTCATCAGTGTTCTGAAGATCCATGCCCGATGGCTGCTGATGTCTGCATATTCCTTCTTATCCACTGATGGGTAATCAGCTAATTTAGAAATTACTGTAGGACCTAGTGACCAAAAGTCAGGAGCCTTGATGAGATATATTTCTGTTTTTTAGACACTGCGGTTATAGGGTGTCCACAAATGTCAGCTGATTGTTCTTGGTAATAGGGCACCACTCATGTCACTTCTTCATAGGTCCTAATAGTTTTACCTGGAAGGCATCAGTCAGGAGCTGACAAAGAGATTTCATATTTTCATGGCCTGGTATATTCTTTGCTCCTGGGAATCAAGCTCACTGGCTTATTACTTCTCAATGTCACTGTCCTGGCAATGAAATTTGGCCCAGTGCAGTTGTGTGGGCCCTAACTCGGCCATCTTGACTTCATGATCACACAGTAGCCATTCCTTATGGTCAGCAATGACACACCTCTTGGTCACTTACCATGAGCCCAGTGCCTTGATCCTCGCAGGACTGGATACCAGTTGCCTTTTTAGCTGACATACTGCCTACTCAGTATCTTCACTGGAGCTGCTGCTTCCCTGACTGCCATACATGCTCAACCTACAGTAGAGGTGTAGCATGACATTTTCTATACTTAAGCACTGAACCAAATGCTGAAATTAAGAAAGAAGGCGATTTTGAACTCAGCTGCTAAAGAAATACAAACAGGTCCTTAGAAACAGAAAAATATAACTCCTGGTGCTCTGGATAGACTTATAACAAGAAATAGACACTTGTTGAGATAGAGAATGCACAGAAAACTGCCAGACAAAATAAGATTCTGAATGTGAAGCTGCTTGAAAGCTGCTCAGTGCCACGCTGAAGTTTTCTAGATTTCCACACAAGGTGGCTTGGACTTTTTAGTGATCCTGCTGCTGTTGACGTATCCTTGTTCCCTGCAAAACCTCATCAATAGGCTAAATAATCTCCAGAACAAAGTCATTTATCCTGCACATTAGTTTATGGATCTCTTTTTTATTGTGGTTTCTCCTTCTGTGGTAAATTTATTGCCTATGTGTGTTGGGGTCTGTCCCAGTGAAACTCTGCCATAGGACAGTTCCATGGGCAATATTAGATTCCAGTGCATTCTTTTCTCTTGTCCTACCATTAATTATATTTCTTCATCTCTATCACACATACTCTTTCTTTGGCTTTTCTACACTCTGCTCCTATTCCAAAAAGAACCCAAACAACCCAGCTCAATGAGAGCCTTTTCCTTCCACAAGGGCTCTGCTCTGCTTCGATGGCTCCTCAGGCCTCCAGGTGCCCAGGCTTCGCATGTAGCCAACATCACATGGATCATGGTCACACATTGGGCACCTTATGGAGATTCTTAAATATGTGTCTCAGAGAGCCTGAAATCAGCAGGAGTGTGCTGCATGCCAACCTGCCAAAAGGGAGTAACTTCTCTCTAAAGGCGATTTTCTGAAAGGAAAATAAAATGGCATGAGAATATACTGTCTTCCACAACTAACACTCTTCCTGCTAGATTTAGGGTGGCCATTGGAAACTTGTGGAGAGAGCTAGTGGACAAGATTCTGAGAAGATGCCACAAACATCAGAAGGAGATGAGGGCTAAAAATCCCCATAAACTCTAAGGATTAAACATAGTGTTTCTTGGAGAACTTCTTGTTGAATAGGCCAACATAATACCACACTGTGTTCTCTGTCTGAGAGCAGCTCTCCAGATGACAAGAATCTCAAAAGGACAGATGTAGGGGATTATGTTGTTAAATTGTAAATAATTGTCCCACCCACTGGTTTAATAAAAAGTGCTGATTGGCCAAAGGCAGGCAGGAAGTATGGGTGGGGCTACCAGAGTAAGAATACTCTGAGAACAGGAAGCACTGAGCAGAATGCCAGAGAGAAACCAGAAGATGCAGAGGACAACTATGCTGCTCCCAGAAGAGGTACCCAGCCAAATGGCTGAACAAGATAAGAGTCATGGGTTAGATTAAGGGTAAAGAGTTAGCAAGTTATATGCCTGGGCCTGAGGCCGATCAGCCTAAAACTATTGTAAGCATCTGTGTGTCACTGTGGGTCTGCGGGTCTATGAGGTTAGGCCTGAAAGTCCAGGACAAAAACCTCTTACTACAGACAGAGATCCAGGTCCTGGTGTCCAACATGGTTCTAACTGCTCCTCCCTGCTTGGGCTCCCACCTCATCTCAGAGACACTGAAGTGATGCTGCAGCTTTTCTGCCAAGTCCCTTTGCTGGGTGACCAGCTCCTTCTGCTTCAGCAGGTTCTCATTTCTCTAGCTCCTGTTCATTATAAGATTGTGTTCTTACTGAGGTTTGCACACTCACATGTACACACATACACTCATGAACACACACAAGTACATGAATGCATATGTACAAGCACACTGTAATACAGGAACATGTTTAGTTTCTCAGTGCTCTGCCATCTTCCTGATTATCCATGGATACATGTGTGCCTATAAGATTGAAATGTCATCATGAGATTACATGTACTCACTACATAAAAATGCTTGGTAATGGGTAGATATTATAGCTGGTATAACATAAACGAAGTTACAGATGAAAACTACAGTTCTCAGAACCAATGATCCTAAAGACTTCTCAGCATGTGAACTCCATCAGAGAGAGACTGCTCTCATGAGCTGACATCTAAACTATCAATTGCTATAAGCTATAAGGGCATCATGGCCCACAGTAGCACATGGCAATTGCTCCTGACAGTGATTGTGCTTTAGTGGTTTGGTGTAGAGTGGACTTCAACACACTCAGCCTTTTTCCCTTGGTGGATCCTCTATATCTGTCCTCTGCCATTGGATCATCACACTTTTGCCAACACTCTGATGTCTGTATTCTCTATCAGCTAATTGATTCTGGGGTGATTTTCTAATTCTAAGCACATGGCTTCCCTGACTGTTCCCTGAACCCAAATCCCACACTGAAACCAGCCCTTCAAGTTCTTTATGGATGTGCTTTCAAATACTTGGAATTGAGGAAGGTGATCTTTCTGTCTCTCCAATCACTTTCATGTGACTTCTCAAGAGTATTCAATTGCTTATGTTAGTGAATAGAGGGGTTTGAGGAAGAAATCAGAAATGTCTGGGCAGTGTTTAGAAAGTACAGTTCAGTTCTCAACATGGGAAGTACTATGGGACCTCCAATCAAGCTAAGGGAAGTCTGGCTTGGGAAGGACCAGGTGCTGAATGGCTTTCCCTATATTCCAAGAGAGGCTCCTGGAAAGTGAGCCTGGGCTTCAGGTCACTTATGGAGAACCAATGAGGAGGGTGAAAAAGGCTGTTACTTATGACATCAGAAGTCTCTCTTCTGGACGTTCTACTGTATCCTGGAGACACCAGCTGCACTAAGGACATTCCTTCAGTGCCTACAGGGTAGAGCGTTAGACATGTTGTCAAGGCTGAGACGACTGCTTGGGAGAAAGAATGGAGAAAGTCCAGAGTCAAGAGAGAGGCAGAAGGAAGCCGACCTTCAGTCTCCCAGTAAAACAAGATCAAGAAAATGGTTCTGGCGTCGACACAGTGAGTGGTGGGCAGGAGATGGGGGGCTTCCTGGAGGAGGTGGGCTTGAGCTGGGCCTTCCAGTAATTGGGCAGAGGAGCTGGAGGCTCTGAAAAGCAAATGGACTTCCATGATTATCATAATTTCTGAGAGTCAAGGACTCCAGACCTTTAGTTTGTCCATCTTCTAAGCCAGGAGCTGAGAAGGCCAAGGCTGTTGTGCTGGGAGGGCCCAGCTTTGACCTTTACTAGCTTTGGGGGAGGTAACATGGGGACAGAAGGAAACCAGCACAAGGCATGGAGGGCTAATGTGTTCCCGGTTAGGGCAGACATCACTGCACTTCACCCCAGTAGTTTCTTTAGACACAGAGGTGTGTGACACTTGTCCCATGGAGAGAAAAGTATGTCTATCTGCCCTCTATGCCTTGTGGCTATGTGATTTCACTTGTGTTGATCACCCACAGGGGCTACTGCGGAGCCATTAACTCACCAAACCGTCCTTCCAAGGAAACAGCTGAAGAAAGAAATGGAGAGGCTGGCCAAAGAGCTGCAGCTGGTGACCAGCCAAAGGGATGAGATACGTGATCGCCTGTTTTTCATCTCGGAAGAGACAGTGAACAATAGGTATCCACTGGTTTAGACAACATAGGACTGTTGTCAATGGCAACCTCACCTTCTTCCTTCTGTGGTCTTGAATTCTTGGAGGCTACACCTCCAGAATGACTGTTCCCAACCTCATATCCTGAATTCTTCTCAGAGGAGAGGCAGACCTGAGCCTTCAGAGGGAGTGAGATGGGAACTCTTAACTATTCTTTTTTCTCCAAATGAAAATGAGAATCTGTGGTGTGAGTCACACACTCAGGGACTGAGGCAATAATGTGTGAGTTCCCAGCATGCATTTGGAAAGACCTGACTGGTGGTGGCCTGTGTGAGACTCTAACTGCTTCAAGTGTGTGTTTTGAACTTGCCTGGCATGTGATTGTATGCTCAAAGATCCTGGTAGCATCTGCAGGGACCTGGAGCCACTTGGTTTATCGCCATGCATGACTGGAAGTCCTGCGAAGCACCACTGTATCTCTCTAGCTGTGACCCAATATACTCTGACAATAATTCTCAGGGAAGTTTTGATTATCGGATTGTGGGAACATTCTTTTTATTACTCTGTCTCTGTCTCTCTGTCTGTCTGTCTATCTGGCTGGTTGGCTGGCTCTCTCTCTCTGTCTCACTCTCTCTGCCCTCTCTCTGATATATGTGTGTGTATACTTTTGATGTTATGTGTGTCTTGACAGAAGATGAGAGCAGGGATCAGTGCTGAGGCCTGGGATTTGCTGTCTCAGTTTCTAGGTGATGACAGTGCTGAGGTCTTTGAGCCCCACATTAAGCAGCACTGCTCTCGTCCTATGGACTCACCATGGCACCACCTAGGAATTCCTTGGGGAGTTTACATAGCTGTCTTGATGTCACATCTCAACCCATAATGTCTGCTCTTTCTAACTCTTCAGTAATACTAACCCAGGACCTATGAAAGCTGTTTTGAAACAAGAGAAAATTCATTTTAGTAACTGGACTTCCAAGACCTGTGGCATAGATTCCTGGTAACATAGAAAGCTAGACTGACCTTCCAGGCTACTGAGTAAGCTCTTGCATCCAGGGCACCTTCATCTGAGCACACAGCCACTGCTGAACTGAGGTCAGGATACCAATTCCAAAATCACCAAGAGGTCCCAGAACATAGGAACCAGAATATGGTGTACACTGGGTGTGGTAAACAGGATGCAGCTTTACTTCGCTGATCCTTGAGGCCTGTATTCACAGCTTTCCTTCCTTCCATTTCTAGGCCCGATGATGAACCAAATCATTTCTATGAAAAACTGAAGTTAGACCTTACACAGGTAATATCTGACCTAAAGATATTTGAAAATGAGAACATCGGGACCTCAAAGAAATACAATGATCTGAGCAAGGAGACAGTCTTCTATCGGTGGGTATCTTGGTATGGACCCTGTGGGTTGTGGAAAGGCCATCTCTGCCTTCCTTTCTCTATTGACTGGAGAGTCCCCAACTCTAGTTCCAGCCATTCTTCTTTCCTACCAGAATTTGCAAGCATTTCTTTGACTTGTGTGTCCCTTGGACTCAGTTTTGCTAAGTGGAAAAGAGACTGATAACCCCCTGACTCATGATCTTCTTGATAGAAAAGTGATTTGCACTGTGTGCAGAATTGAGTCAGGTAGCCCTTAGCATCTGGAGCTCAGGCCCAGGTTTGCAGATCTGGTATCTGTAGAACTTGTAGATGGACTTACTCAGCCTGTGTGTCCTGTCCTCCATCAGAGGGATTTGCCCTCTACTTGCTGATGATTCCTCATTACCTCAGACAGTGAGGGCAGGTGGAGGACTCCTCTTTCTATTGAAGGGACTTGGGTTCCTTTTGGTGTTGGGGTTTTCCATAGAAGGTTCGCTCTCTCTGGTATTAGCTGTTCACTCATCTTGGTTTTCTGGGTGCAGTTCTCATGGCTTTATCAGGCTCAAGTCTATATCTTCCTGGAAACCTCAGGTCTTTTGGGGTGCTGGTTGCTCTAAGCAGGGCTACAAGGAGAAGATTGCCAAAGTCTTACTGGTCAAAATGTGTCTCCAGTGGTCTACACAGCGGGCTTCTGATGGAACACAGTCAGCTCAGTAAGAAGGTGGACATACTGAGGCAGAAGAAGGAGAAACATCTGCATGAATGGCATCTGCTGAAGAAGCACTTGAAGAACTTGAATGTGGTCTCTAAGGACAAAGAGGAAGAGACCAATGATCTGAGAGGCCAGCAACAACAGGTAGGGGCAGGAAGGTGGGTCAGGCTAAGGTCCGGTACCATTTGCCTCTCCGACCGACCACCTCTCTGTCCATCCACTCTCCTTTGCTTTCACCTGTCTCCTTCCTCACCAGTGATCATCCATTCATCCACCTCATGCCACCCAGGTGGTAATTTTAGTGTTCCTGCACAAGCACTTCTGGGAAGTTAGCCTCTTCTGAGGAACTGAATTCCTGGCAAGCCATTCAAATTGCTCTGCTTGAAGCTGCACTCCAATGAAGGCAATGGGAAAATAACATATCACACACCCACATCTCATTATGATATTAGGATTCTATGCAAAGAGCTTGGAGTGAGTGAGTTCTGGGTCCTGGGCTCATTTGTTAGGCAGGATTTATGTGAGATCACAGGTGGGAAGCAGTATGCCAGGAGAGTTGCCCTGCAAGTGCCAAATGAGTGCTTCTCATAATCTGGCCAAGCAAAGCACATTTCCCACAGCAGGATTAGTCCAAAGTAATATTGGCTGAGATGTGAGACTCTACTGAACAGGCTGTTATGGTTAGTCTAAACTCAAGTGTTCATCTGCCATGATGGTTATTTCTGCGCGCTCTCTCTCTCTCTCTCTCTCTCTCTCTCTCTCTCTCTCTCTCTCTCTCTCTCTCTCTCTCTCTCTCTCCTCTTATCTCAACATCTTTGTGTATGTATGTGAGAGACCCTCTTTATCTCAGTGTGTTTGCGTATGTGTAAGAGGGAGAGAAACAGAGAGAGAGTCAAACAAAGAGTGTGTAGGCATGTAGGTGTTGAGGTGCATCTTGCATGTGTGCATTAGTTACAGAAGACCACTGGTTTTCTTGTCAGTCTCTAACTTGAAGCCTACCTGGCTGACCAGCAAGCTATAGGAATCCTTTGAAACTGCTTACAATTGTACAACAATGTGTAACATTCCACTAAGAACACAATCTTTTGATGAATAGAAGGTCAAAAGTTTGGAGAAAAGACTTCAGTTCTTGCTGAAGCAGAAGGAGATGGTCAACTGGGGGGAAAAAAGCTGCAGCATCACTTTGAAGGTTCCCAGATGAGGCAGGAGACCAGTCTGGGAGGAGGAAGAAGTAGAGCCAAATAGGCCTCCTGTACCTGGACCTCTCTTTTATGGGCTTCTGCTCACATGCATGGTTCCCAGCTACAAACAGGGAAAGAAACTTCAGATAAACATGCTGTTCCAGTCAGCAGGAGCTGCTGTCCAGGAAACAAAGTTTTGATACTCAGTATATTTGTAGGACTCAGTCTCTCTTCCTTTCTTCTGAAATCTCTGTGTTCCAAGCAGAATTTTGACAGTGCTCTGCCTGCTTTAGCCTCCCAAGTGATGGGATTTAAAGGTTAGACCAGCACACCTGGCTGAAATTACATTTTTTATTTAGGAACAACTCTGTAGAAAAGAGCTTCCCAGCTGTGAACACTGATCTTTGCATCCTATGCACATTTCCTGAGCAAGTAATTTTTGGATAGAATGGGATACAGACTTTCCTGGATGAACCGAGGCAGATGTTGGGAAGATCAGAACTTTCTCCAAAGTGTTCTGTCAGAAACTCCAATGACCCAGGATGCAAATTCCCAGCTCTATTTCTAAGGAATTTAAAAGCTTCTGTTGTGTCTGAGAGCCCATTCAGGGCCCGAGTTCTCAGGTACGCATCTTAGGAAATGCTGCTCTAGCACGGCAGACTCTATCTTGCATCTTGTTCATGTTTAAAATGCCTCTTGGACATGAATGCTGAGCAAGCTTCATGACCTTCTTCAGGTGCCCGCATGGCAAGGCTGGATTATGACTATAAACAAAATGGTGTAATTAATAATAACTCACTATCAATAACAAGTGTATTGTTTGTATACTATTGGCTATGGTATTAATATCCTACTACTAATTATAAATGATGTCCCTAAACTGCAGGAGAATGTGCTGTTTTCTATTAAAAAGGACATAATACAGTGCTCAGTTTAAGTTTTGATGTGTTTTTAGGGCTGAGAAAAGTTGTAGGCCCAAGTACTCTGTGATCCTTTTTCTTTGGGGGTTCCAACAATGACATCAGTCAAGAGAACAACACTGACTTTCCAGCACACCTTAAATGGGGGAAGGTAATGCTACACAGTAGACATGAGATGTCCTCCTGACCTGTGTCTTAACTGCTTTTCTCTCCCAGATCCAAAATTGTCAGCCTAAGCTGGAACGGGCCACAGTCCAGGATGAGAGCCACTTGGAGAAGGAGGCTCTACAGTAAGATCAACCTGCTGATCCCGGTTCCCAGCAACCACTGAATTCTGGGGATGCACTTTCTTTTTAAAATTTGGTCTCTATTTTGGAATAGGCCTTGATTGTGCTTAGCCAGTGACCCAGCATGGCTGCTTCTGGGTCTTGACACCCTTTTCTTCTTGACAACATCTTTTGTAAGAACTGAGGAAGCCAACGGAAGCCACAGACAACTAGAAACCATGACGTTCTTCACCCTAGGATCCAGACTTCCTCAGAATAAAACACACATTCATATCTGTGATGTCAGAAGGAAAAAAGACCTAACCATTGTGGAGATGTCATACAAAGCCCCAAAGAGGAATGGCTGTCCTTGTCTTGAAAATGCTGTTACAATTCATGACTATCTTCCTACCATGTCTCTAAGGGCAGCCACCCTCTGTAAATCTGTGCTGTTCACTCTGCACAAACTGAATGCTGCTTATCTTAATTTTCTTTGGTTTTTGGTTTAGGTTTTGGTTGTTTAGATTCTGTTATTTTGATGTTATTTGTTCTTGTTCTTCATAAACTGTTTATATTTAATTCACTGTTTACATTTAGTGCCCCTTAGAGTAACTTTAGAGATACATGTATTTTTTATGAATAAAAAGCTATTTTCAACTCTTCACATTTAATCCTAACTTATTTACTCAGGTGTGGTGACACACTCCTATAACCCCAGAACTCACAGGCACAGATAGATCTCTGCAAGCTCCAGGCATCATGGGCTACATAGTAAATTTCCAACCAGCCAGGACAACATAGGGGATTGGTATCCTGGGGTGAATAGCATGACTTACACCACAGATACACACTTCTTGATGAAATCGGTATCCATACTGTGTCCATGTTTTCGTGTATTTAACTATGTATTTTAAGATGTTTGTGACCAGGAATTATTCTTTAGTTTATGTCGAGAGCTTGGGGAAGCAGTTGTCTGAGTCTTTAGCCCTCGCTATGTGGTGGAAAATCTGTCATAGATGACTGTAGATGCCAAGCTGTTCCTGATAGAACACACCCATAAACTTCACATTTTATTCTCCTGTCTAGAGTTGAAGATGACTCCTTGTTATGGCCAAGTGTTGCTGAAGATAATGCACTACAAGATGGACACACTTCCTCATCCCTCATGTCAGGCATTTTTTCTCCATATGTAAACTGACTGGGTATTCTTCAGTTTCCCAGTCTGGACTGAAGTGACTGATCCTGAGGAAGGCTTTGTAGAAGACATCTGAGTCATCTTTGATGTTCATGGGCACTCAGATGGCCACACAGATTTGTCTGGTCTCCATTAAGTACATAAGTGTATCTAGGCTGTCAAAATCAAATAGTATCCAAGATATTACAGGATTTGCAGAGGGTGGCAATTTATCAAAAATTTCTCAGAGGACTACAAAGAACACTCTAAGAACAAGTCTCACACTCATTTTTGGTGAGGGTTTGACCTCCAAAACTAGAAGGAAGTATGGCTACATTAACTTTTGAAAGGCTTTGACAATGGCTGTTTCCTGCCATGTTTCCAAGGCTGCTCACTGGCTTTATGTCTGTGCTGACAAATCTGCAGCAAGAGAATGCTGTTTAATTTTGTTTGTTAGGTTCTTAGTTAGGTCTTGTTTGCTTAGGGTTTTTTCTTTGTTATGGTTTGAGGTTTTGCTATTTGTTGTTTCTTTTGTTGTTGTTGTTTTGGTATTTTGCTAAGGTATAGTATGAGGTTTTTGGCCAGGACTTTGGGGCCTAGTCTCTAGGTTTAGGCCCGCAGACCCACAGACCTGCAGAGACACATAGACACTTATAATAGTTTTAGGCTGATCAGCCTAAGGTCCAGGCATATAACTTGTTAACTCTTTATTTTTAATCTAACCCATGACTCTTATCCTGTTCAGCCAAGTGGGCTCGGTACCTTTTCTCAGAGCAGCATAGCTGTCCTCTGTTTTGTTCTGGCTTCTCTCTGGCATTCTGCTTTGTTCTTCTAGTTCCAGAGTTTTCTTAGTCTGGTAGCCCCACCCACACTTCCTGTCTGCCTTTGGTCAATTAGCGCTTTTTATTAAATCAGTGGGTGGGACAATTATTTACAAGAAAGAACATAATCTCCCTACACTAAGGCACTGTTTATACTGACTTTTCCCACTTAGGACCCTATTGTGTAAAATGACTATATATTTGTTGATAGAATAAGTGATTTCCAATCTTCTGACAATTTATTTGATCAGGTGTGGTGTCTCATTCCAGTAGCCACATAAGCTCAACCCAAGAATGTTAATCTATCTCTTTTGAAATGAGGTCTCTTACTGCCTTAGACTTCATTAATAATACTAAACTACCTGGCCGGCAAGCCCTAAAAATCCTCTTGTCTCTGCCAAGTCTGACATTTTTACGTGTATTCTTCCGGAGATAGAATTTAGATCTTCATAATTGCAATGTAATCACTGTATCTTCTGAACCATTTCACACAGCCTCCAAATCTGTAATTATTTGTGCCTTCAAGTAGATATCTACTTGGATGAGATTGGCCAAAATAGTGAGGAAATCACAAAAAAAGGAAGATTATTTTTCTTTCTACATCTTGTCTAAGTAAGCCATCTCCCCATAAGCATTCTCATTATTCAGTCTGCAAAACCCTTTCCTCAAGGCTCAAATCTGAAGGGATCACTTGCCTTGAATCTCAATAAACTTTTTGAACAGTGTTGAGACTATCAGAAACTATGGGAACTTTGGAGGTTAGACTGGGTACATTTTGTGCCATGAGAAGCCAAAGGCCTACGGGGGCCAGGGAGCCAAATGTGATTAGAATAAAAAATGTCCCCATATAGTCAAAGGTACAAAAAGTAACATATAGTCAAATACGAAATGAAATTCTTCAGAATGGAACCAGATATTCTTTGGAATTCATATGAAGAAAATATAAAACTGCCAAAGACAACTGTAGATAAAAGAAAATTATAAGTATATTTTCTACTTTATTTTCTCTCTAAAAGCTTATTGAATAAAAGAAAAACAATTACAGTGCTGAGCCTTCCACATATATATGTTTATATATATGAGAAACAGCACAGGAAAGGTGAGTTAAGTAATAAAGCTGCATTAGTGAAAAAGAATGACACTAGGTAGTTAGCTCGAATCTCTAAGAACAAGGAATTGAAAATAATAAAAAATATAGGCTAATAAAATACTATATTGCTTAGTTTATTCTGTATACACTGTAAAAAGAAATGATTAAAACTGCCATTAGGTTATTCATTAACGAACATAACATATATATATATGCAATAATAATAACACGAAAGAGAAGAGAGAAAATGGAGTTATTAGCTACACTGAGGCATTTATGGCATTCATACAAAGTGCACTGCCATAAATAAACACAATAGGTCTAACAAAATGGAAAAATAGAATTTTTGAAAGTCAAAGAAATCAAAGAATATAAAATAGGAAGAGAAAAATACACACATATTTAAAAAAGTATTAAGGCTATAGAGATAGCTCATTGTCATATAAGTCATATTTCTCCTACAGGGCAACCAAGTTTGGTTCCCAACACCCATACTGGTAGCTCACAAGCACCCATAATGCTAGCTTCAAAGGCGGTAGCACCCTCTGATGGACTCCTTGACACTCCAGCACTCATACCCTCCCACACAGAAGCGTGTGTGTGTGTGTGTGTGTGTGTGTGTGTGTGTGTGTGTGTGTGTGTGTGTGTGTGTATGTGTGTATACATATATATACACACATTTATATATATACACATATAATTTAAAATAAAAGAGATATTGTTAAATAAATGGTATAACACTCCATTAACAGTTTAGTCAGGACCAGTGTGACGGCTCAGTGGGTGAAAGCACTTGTGACACAACCCTGATGGTCTGAGTTCCATCTCTAGATCTCATGGCAGAAGGAAAGAATAGATCCCAAAACTGTCCTCTGACCTCACAAGTAAACGATATCACAATCATATCTATACCCAAAGACACATCATATACACACATGCACGCACGCACGCATGCACACACAGTTAAAAAAAAAAAAAAAAAAGACAGACAGACTGACTGTATTTTAAAAAGAAATACCCAAGTTGAGCATGTACTACACTCAGGAATCATAACCCAGAGGAAGTTAAAGCAGGGTATCACTACCCACTTAGGAGAAACTAAAATAGTTATAAAGAAAAATATGAACCAGTATCAACAAATACAATCAACTATGATAAAAATGGACAAACCCCTAGACAAAACTGACTCAAGAGAAAACAAAATATAATTAAAGCCATACCATTTGAAATGGAATTGTTACTTAAGATTCTCTCACAAAGAAAAGCCCTGACCTACATTGTTTCAGTGTAGCAAAAATTTAAACATAAAATAATTTTTCATAAGCTCATGAAGATAATTCAAAAGGACATACTACTACTCAGATTCAGTATGAAGAAAGGAATACTTCCATTGGAAAGTTAAAGACAAAGTACCAGAAAGCCAAATCCAGGAATACATAGCAGGTCTTACACAATTCATCTAGTCTGCAAACATAAACTTACCACATAATCTAACAATTTTATTCCTAGGACTACTTCCAGAAGATATTAAAACACATCTTTACAAAGACATATATAAATATTCAGAGCAAAATTATTCATAACACCAAAACTGGAAAAGAAGTTTCCATCAGTTAACTGGACTGTATGTAGAATATCCACACTAAAAAAAAAAAAAAAAAAAAAAAAATACTATTCCACCGCAAAGAAATAATATGTTTAAACATAATTAAACCTTAAAAATATTTACGCAAAATGACTAGAAGCCAGACTCACCCTTAGAAAAAAATGCAAATCATTTACTTATAATTTTTATTTGACAATGGAAAAAGTTTTCATTAATCAGTGAAGTAAGTAGGACTTTTAAGTTGCACTACAGTGCACAGCATGATTAAGCATTAAACTGAATTCTGGATAAGCATGGTAGTAAATGCCTGTAGTCTCTGTACTTAGAGCATCTGAGGCAGGAGGATCTTAAATTTAAGGTCAGTCTTGGCTATATAGTGAAGATCACATCTCAAACAAAACAAAACAAAAATCCAAATACTATAATGGGCAATGTTATCTGGTTTTTGTTCAACCTGAGTATTACAATCTTAGCTAATAGGCATGGTACATCCAGGCATTAATATGGAACAATATGTGAGGAAGGGGGGAATTCAAAACAAGCAAAAATAAGAGATTCACACACTATCTACATTTCTGTTAACTAAGATTAAGAGTGCATTAAGAGGGTAGGGGATGAATAGTAATTCCCTTGAGCCAAAATAAAGAAAAAAAAAAGAGCTGAGCTTATTATATAGCCCAACATCCTGGGTTTGATCCCTACAAGGGAGGGAGTGTAAAAGAATTGCAAACTGCAGAAGTAACTCCAGGAAATAAGATTCTATTCAAATAAATTTCAAGAAACCCTTCCAACTTCACCCTTGGGTACAATTGCCATTTCTTTAATGTCTTCAACTCATGGTTAATATACCTGTCCTTATCTAATTTTATTTTACTCCAGGAAGCGGATAACTTGTTTTATAATAGATGTATCCTCAGTATCAAGGACCAAAAGAGAGTAGACATATTTTTTTAATCCAACAACCAGAGTGTTGTTATACTCAGGAATCCACTGAAACCTATTATTACTAATAAATGAGTTCAAAAGAAAAACAGAGTATAGGAGCAATTTAAACATGAATTGTCACCAGGAGCTAGTAGTGAAAGCCATTAATTCCCCATTTGAGAGGCAGAGGCAGGCAGATCAAGGCCAGCAAGGTCTATTTTTTAAAGGGGGGAGCAAATTCCAGGACAGAGAAATTCTGACTCAAAATAAATAAAATTCTTCTCCATCCTTGGCTTAGAACTGCATCACTGTAAGCTTTGCTTCCCTCTTCACATGCCATTTTTCACCAAAGTCTGAGCTGCCCTATTGCCACAAGTAGTTTACTGATCATAAGCCCAGGACTGGCAGGGCTGCTCTATTTCCACTGCCTCCTCCAGCAAGCAGGTGGTTTACTGCTTTCTGTGGGCTAAGACCCTGTGGGCACTGTGACTGATGGGATATCTCAGTTCTCTACAAAGCTGATGTCTTCTTCACTCTCACATGAACTTGGGAACTTCCCTCAGTTAGGATGTTTATCACCCACAGGCACTTTGATGTGGGGGTCACTGGTGTGAGTGGAAATCTCCTCACCTCACAGCTGCCAGCACCAAACCTAGGTGCACACAGAAGAGTAACATCTACACTAAATGAGGCCTTGTCGCGAATGTACCATTGAGGCTGTTCTAAGAGAACCAACACACAGCACCAACCAGAATGGAGAGAAAACTAAAGAATGCAACTAATTGTTCCTCCTAGAGACCTGCAAGACTGGAATTATAGATTCTGGAAAGAATCCCCTAATTCTTTTACCTTTTTTCTTTATGTTATTCTTAGTAGTTTGTTATTTAAAAAAAAAAAAAAACTTTTCTGTTTCATTATGTATTGTTCTTTTTAATTATTGGTCCTGTTATTTAAACACTGGAAACTAGCCCAGAGCCTTGGAAATGCAAGGCTGCTCTACCACTGCTGTGTTATTTCTCCAGCCTACCTCCTCTTCCTTTCAACTAATATTTTACATATTTCTTTAACTTTGTAGTCAAATTTTTATCCCTTGTTCTCTTTATTTTTTTCCTTTATCACTTCTCTTTATTTGCTCCTCTTTTATTAACTTCATAGTTTTAATTTCATAGTTTCTTGCACATTGCACAGCACTGTTAATTAAACTGTATTTCTATATTTGGCTTGCTCAAGTATTGCCGCTGTTACCACCATTAACTTTCTCCTCTGAATAGTACTGATAATTGAGTCCTCAAGAAAAGGTTACTCAGTAAGAAGCCCACATATAAACCAGAAGAAATATCTATCCCAATAGCTACACAATCATTGCAGAGAAAAATGAAAAAGAAAGGTAACACAATTCCTACAAAACTGCATATATCTTCCATAACCAAATATAAAAATATGGAAATGGTTGAAATGCTAGATTTTAAAAAAAATCTAATAATTAAATTTTAAAATGATCAAGGACCTCAAAGGGGATGCAAATAAACAAATGAATAGCAAAGTCAACTTAAGACTTGAACAAGAAAGTCAACAACCTGAATAATTCATAAAGACATACACAATGGGGAAGGGGGTTATCCTGGTAATGAAAAGTGAAAACACACAAACTGGATGTTTGGTTTAAAAAACAAGAGCCAACTGTGTGCAAGAAAATCACCTCACCAGCACAAGAATCTCATGCAAATAATAGGAATAGGTTGTACTTGTAATTAAAAAGCAGACTTTAAGCCAAAATTATAAAGAATTAAATCTTCTGCCTGTGGAGTCAGAGGTCCTCTCTCAAAAGATGTAACTCTGATGTCGGGGGTGGGGTAAAAAGTGGGTCATGAGTTGCTCCTTCAGTGCTCTCAGAGTTTAAATAAGTTACAGTGAGAGTGCACTTGTGAGGCTTCAAAGCAGGCTTGCTAGTAAGCAGGTCACAATATTACCATCCTGGTATATTGTAATTCTAATGGAGTCTACAAATGGGACAGGTTCAGCTCCCAGGGTGTGCTACCTTTGTCTCATGAACTTTCACTGCATGAGTTATAGCCTGTTTCCCAACTCACCTTCGCTCATGAGACTTTTACCATCTTGTCTATGGATCTGGTCGTGTGGTTAGAAACAGATGGAGGGAGAACAGAAAACCACAAGGGAAAGTTTAGAGCTGAGACATGAAAAGAGATAGGGAAACTCTTTCCATCTGCCTGTACACTTGCAAAAGTTAGCTACTGTAAAATATATTTAAAATATAATATAAACATGGTCCAGCAAGCTGTTAGGTGGCTATTTTGAGTTATGATCAAAGGGATACTAAAGTCATTTCTTTGTGCAAAAACGGATAAGATTGGTACTGTAGGTAAGGCGAAAAGGCCAAGTGGCTTGAGAGTCTCAGAATGCATCCTAGAGGTAAGAATGGAGAGAAATTTTTGGTTGACTCTTTCCCCATTATTGAGGGAGGGATTCTACCTCTAAAGCTAGGTCATCACCCAGGCAACAAGTGGTCCTGGGGGCAAGGGGAAACGATGCTAACTACTGCTAAATAACTCATCAGCTCTAAGTCATAGGCCCTAGGACACCGCCCCAAACCATGCTAGCCACCACCAGGGTAGGTGCGTAGGTGCACAAACCACACAAATTATCACTAGACACTCGTCAGCACCTATGATAGGCATAGGGCAGAGCCCGAAACTATGATTGCCACTCCCAAAAACTCTTTAGGTCACAGGAGCAGGCATACAAAACCAACACTAGTGACCACAGGCACTTGTCAGCACCTGGAGTGGTCCTCCAGCTCAAGCTACTGATACTGGTTAGCACTTACAGTAGGGGATAGGGCAAAGCCCTGAGGGCAGTGTCCAGAAACAGTATACAAGGATCCAAACTGGGCTTCAATAGCAGGGAAGGCCAAAAATGAGTGTCAGGTGAGAAGGAACAGCTGTAACCAGTGAATATCGTGGCTGGGGGTGGTCCTCTCTGAGACTAGAGTCCTATCAGAAAGCCAAACGATCAGTGGTCTTTTCCAGAGACAATAGTTATGTTTACGACAACTGGGAAGGAGAAAAATTACCAATCACGTCTGGTGGTGTTTGAACACCTGCGGCAGGGCAAATGGAAGGTGGCCTGTCATGGCCCGAGATCAGGATCTCCTAGAGCTTATGTGCACCTAAGTCCAGGAGAGAGCCTATCTGAGTCACAGCACCAAAATGTTAGTGAGATGTAGACACATACACTACCAGATGCCACATGAGAGTTTATTCAGGGTAGTTGCCAAGAAAGAGAGAAGGAGAGAGAAAGAAGGGGGAGAGGAGACAGAGGGAGGAAGGGAGAGAGAGAGAGAGAGAGAGAGAGAGAGAGAGAGAGAGAGAGAGAGAGAGAGAGAGAGAGAGAGAGAGAGAAGTTTCACATGGTGGCTCCTTTTAAGAGAGTGGATGGGCACAGATATATGTATCCATGCCTAGGGGGTGTCCTCGGTATGTGGTGCTCTGCCAGTGCCATGTTGGGTTTACCATTGGAGGCTACATGCAAGCAATTCTTATTTCACCTTGGGCCATGCTGGGTTGGTTCACCATGAGGCTATTATGTGCCAGGCATCATTATACATTTCATGAACTTTATAAACATAATTATAAGGTATTTCAAAGTATCTAAATCACTGTTCTGTAGCTGTGAAGAGACAGCAAAATCAAGGCATTTCTTAGCATTTAACTGGAGGCTTTCCCACAGCTTAGAGGCTTAGTGAATTATCATCATGGTGGGGAGCATGGCACTGGAACACCAGTTGAGAGCTCCATCCTGATCCACAGGCAGAAAGAGTCTGAACTAGCATGAGTTTTTGAATCCTCAAAACCTAGGTTAGTGACACAGTTCTTCCAACAAGGCCACACCTCCTCATCCTTGTAATATTTTCAAACAGGTGCACTCCCTGATGATTTGATTAAGCATTCAAATTAGCCCTAGAGGCCATTCTTACTCAAACAAATGTTATCTCTTCCTTTTTTCCTACTCATGAAAGGCCAAATCATGTGCCACTCTTAGTAGACCTTTGATCAAGTGAAAATTTTTACTATCCAAAAATCAAAGTTTATCTTTAAATTTTTTAGATAGATTTCTAAATCTATCTTTATATACTTTGTAAACATAAAACAGCCTGGTCTACAAACCTATTTCCAGGTTATCCTGGGACACACAGAGCCCCTGTCTCAAACAACCCTCTCTCAAAGTCACTAGACATCGTGGTGCACACCTTTATCCCATCACTTGGGAGATGCCTATGAAGGATGATTTCTGTGGGTTTCAGGCTAGCCTGGTCTACACATCAAATTCCAAGGCAGCCAGAGCTATATAACAAACCCTCAAAAACAAAATAAGACCAAGATAACTATTTACAAAGCATTTTGATCATATTTACTCTATGCGGTTAATTAGAAGGAATCATTTCTAACATTCTAAAACATAGTAAGTTACCTATAATTGAAAATAACTATATTTCACTAACAAGGTGAAATATTAAATTGTATATGTCTATAATCAATAGCAGAAAAATGATACATGTTTAGGGAGAAACCTCTGACCTAATCATTGTATAATATATCCAATTATCATATCTCATAATCATGTACCTAATAGAATCCTAAAATTTATGTATTTTTACATGAGAGAAAACAGTATTTCAAGAAACCTATATACTAAATACAAGCAGAAATCTTCTTAAAATCTAAAAGTAAAAGCCATTACCTTTGAGTATTACTACAAATCCCCCCCCCCAAAAAAAAACAGGAAAACTCCATAAATGGTGTAACTGTTTTAACTTTTTAATTTTTAAGCAAACAAACATGCTACAAAGTTTATGACCAGGGTTGGGGACATAGTTCAGTGGTCAAGTGTCTATTTAGCATAAGACCACTTGGGTTTGAACTTAGCACCACTACAAACAGATACACAAACTTATGACCAACAAATTGACAGAATATGGACAAACTTTACAAAGTATTACGCTATGTGAATCAAATGAGACATTAAAAGGTATGTGCTATATGATTCTACTTAAGGATGCAGAACAGGCAAATTAATTAAAAGTAGATTAGTGATTGTCAGGAATAGAAAGCAAGAGAAAGTTGAAAATAACTGCTAATTGTCATGTGGTTTTTTAGAGTGTTGAAAATATCCTAGAATTATTGGTGATTATAATTTTGTGAATACACTAAAACCCACTTATTTTTAAGAGAGTGAATAATATGGTATACTAATTCTATTTTAATTTCAAAAAGGTTTATAACCAAGCTGTTGTAGAATGTAACACACACAAAAAATGCTTACCTAGCATGTAAGAGGAGAGAGTGTTTATGAGAGAGACAGAGACAGAGAGAGAGAGAGAATTAATGACCACTTCAGCCCCTTTATGCTAAAGAATACTCGGTTTAATATGAGTACCATTTTTGTAGTTTTTCTCCAACTCATCTAAATTAGCATTTGTAAACTAGGTTCATCCTAGCCAATTTTTAAAACTAGAGTATTCATTGTTTTCATTGGTAGCTACCAATTTACCAACTACTTAAAGATTTTTACCTAACAATCTGGATCTCTGGCATTCTAAAGGAAAATGGAATCCCAGATATACTAGATATAACTTCACGGCAACAGAGGCTTGGGGCTTAGCAGCTACTAACACACCTGATACTGAAGTCATGATCTCCACCGCTCCCCATCACCTTCTATACACTGAAGCCAATGTCAGCTGCCATTTAGCTTCTGAAATGGAAAAATCTAAACAAAGACCAGCCTCCTTTCTTAATAGGACAATGCCTATGACTAAAAATGTAACCACATATGAACAAATTTTATTAGCTAAAGAGATAAACAGTGATATTTGGGGGGGGAATCCTGCCATTGTTACAGATGAGTGTTATTAAGTCAGAGTGAAGTAATTCAGGGAAAAAAGTTTTATGCCTACTGTTATCAACAGAAATTAAGTTTCATTTAACTAACAATTTTTAAATTTATTTTGTATGTCTCATTGTTTCACTTGCATGTATCCAGTGCCCTTGGAAATAAGAAAAATGTTGGATGCCCTGGATTGGGGCTAAAGATAATTGTGAACCAACATACAGGTTCTGGGAATTCAATCTGTGGGTGCTAGGAATTGAATGTAGGTCCTCTAGAAGAGCATCCTGTGCTCTTAACCACTGAGCAATCTCTCTAGCCCCTGTTTTACTAGCAATTTGAAAAATATTTTCACCTACTCATAGGAAAAAGTAATACAGTAATTACTTCTAGGCCCTTAACTACATACTGGCAGAAAATGAGAATACTGTCCTATTCTGATTACTGAATGCATGAGAACAATTTCTTTATTTGCTTACTGATTTTTTGTGTGTATCTTACATGTATACTGTTGATTTGTGTACTTATGGGTATATATGACCATGTAAATGCCACAAGTCAACCTGCAGTGCCATTCTTCAGGAATAAGCAAAGTAGGCTAAACTGGCTGATCAGGAAGCCCAAGCGATTTTCTGTCTCTACCTCCCAAGAGCTAGGATTATAAACCCTTGCCATTGTGCTGAGTTGTGGATCAAACTCAGACCCTCGTGCTTATGTAGATGTCAAGCATGTTACTGACATGCCTCATCTCTAATTTTATATCTATACCGTGTAGAACCTTTCTTATGTTTAAATCCCTGCAGAAACTCTTACCCATTTCTAGCTTCTATATACTATGTTTTGCAAGGCTAGGAAAATAACAAAACAAACCTTAATTACATAATTTCCTATCTCAAATGTATATAAAGCCTTTGAGTTAGCAGCTATGTCAACTACCTTCTAGGTTTAAAAACCTGTGTCCACATCCAGATCTTCTCATCCTTCCTCCAAATAGTACTTCATCTAGCTGACGTGCTTTTCCTACAAATAGAAAAGGGTAAACTATTTGCTTCCCATATTTACAAATAGAAAAGGCTAAGCTATTTGCTTTCCACATTGTTTCTATCATCACTTCTAATGGTTTGAAACATAATAGTCAAAATAAACTCAGTTCTTAAAGTCTTTCAAAAGAACTAGAAGAGACAATTATTTAGTAGTACAGTAAGTCTTGTCCAGCGATGCGATCTCAGTGACTGTGCATCGGACCACGAACCACACTACCAAGCAAACCCAAGAGCAAGGTCCTGACCCCAGGTCACAGCCACCAGCACCGCTGCCACTCCTTCAGGCAATGCTACCTGTTAGGCCTGAGCCTCACCTGGCAGGGAAGAGGAGGCGCCCGCCTGAGGATCGCGGAATCCGTTCCCGTGATGGCGGCCGCGATCTCCGATGGCTCGTGGGTTTCCTGGAGCCAGGGCTGCACGGACAGGAGGACAGCCCGCGGTGTCGGGCTGCAGCCTCGCGCCATGCCGGGCCAGGACACAGGCTTCCCTCGCAGCCACTGCACTGAACGGGCCCCAGAGCGACTCACAGCGCTGGTCCGCCCTCCTCCAGCTCCTCGGTGGCGCGATCCCGCTCCGCCGTCCCTCACCTACCTGGTCGTGGAGTTCGAGGGGCGGCATGGGGGCCGACGGGTAGGTCCGGGACCGCCTCCCGGCCGCTCGCCTGCCGCCTCCGTGAGGAGCTCGCCGGTCCCGCTTTGTCCACCGAAGACTCCCGCTCTCTTCTTCCCTCTCTCAGCCTCCTCTACACGCAGCCTCTGCCTTCACCATCACCTCAAACCCCCTCCACCGGCCCGCAGAGCACCGCTCCAACAGGAGGCCGAGGCTGCATCCAAACTCCAGGACCGCCATTGGTGGCCGCGCGGGGGAGGGGGGGGGGAGTAAGCCGAGCGCCTATTGGTCACATGGCCCTGCTCACTCAAGTGCAGGCCCCGCCTCCCTACCACTGGAGGAGAGGGGTACAGGAAGGCGGGACAGGTGGCCTGGGGCGGAGCAGGGTAACAGCAGGATGGCATGTGGATGGCACGTGGACAGCACGTGGACACTGCATGCATAGGTTCAGTTCAGCCAGGTGTGAATGAAGCAGTGGGTGTGTGGAGGGAGGAGGGACAACTGGGAGCTGGTGCTGCTTCCATAAGGGTAGCAAGGGCACTGGGAACCAGACTCACACATGGAGCAAGATTGAGACTGCCTCCGAGGCTTTGGAGGCCAAGTGATCACCCGGGACCTGTTGGCAAGAAGGACAGAAGGGCAAGGACTTCGTAGCCTGGACAGGTTGTGATCACCAAGCATTTCTCTCCAAAGCTCCCTTTTCAATCTTGCATATATTATCCCCCCTTTCTTTATCATTAAAGAGTTTTGCCTCCCACTGGAGAGGAACCCTTTCTTCCCCCTCAAAAAGATGTGCAAGATTTCCAATAAATAGCACCCTTGGATGGAGAAGAGGAATGACCCTCGCCCTGACACACACACTCATGCCAACCCACAGCTCAGAAGAGGCTTTCCTTTCTTAGGTAGCCGCACACTGTTACCAATCCAGGTTTGTGTGTTCCATTGTGTCTGTCCACTTGGGCAGCTCCAGCCCCTGGAGAATAAAAGGTACAGAACACAAACGTGAGGCTTGGTTTCAAAAACAAAAACAAACCTCTTTTCCCTGCATTAACGTGTCTCTCTTGGGACAAACTTTATTTAGAGAATCAATTTGAGCCTAATGGAAGTCTAGAGAAATGTGGATCTGTGCCAAGACTGCCAGGTTCTTATAATATTTCACTTAAAAATGACTCTTTAACACCATAAGAATAGAAAATATCAAAGTACAAGATCAAATGAACTAATACTATGAGCTCCTGGTATCTCTTAACGTAACCATGCCATAATTCTGTTGAAAGAATCTCTTTTCTAAAATTCTGTTTTTCACTGTGAATGGTATTTACTACTTTAAAATGGAGGAATTCTCATAACTGATGGAAGAGGCTTCAAAGGAAGAAAAATGGTTCTTGCTTTGCAATTTCTACACTACCTAATTCCTTTCTTCAACTCCAGAAATGAGATAAGAATGTCACTCCATCTCTATCAGTGCATTGAAGGCTGAATGAACTGATGGTATGAAGTCTCACACTTCTCCAAAACAAAGGTGTGACAACATTATTACAGGACTTAGTGATTACAAATTCTGGTGTACTACAGCCAATGGAGCTTTTACCTGCTTGAGAATGTAAGATTTTACTCTCTTCTATATGTATGCCTGTTTAACCCTGGAGGTTGACACAGAAATTAATACAATGGAACAAACACCCATCCTCAGTAATCTCTCTGGGTTCAAGTTCTGGAATTTAAAAGCACAACAGGAGTTTGATTAGGAACACTGCCCAGATTGACTTTGGGGAGCACTCAAGTGGTTTTGGGGGTGCATTTCGGTGTGTGTTAGGATTGAAAATTTTAATAAACAGTAACTGATGAAAGTGATTTACAACCTGTCATAGCTGCATCATTGAGGGTTTGATCATGATGGAGAGATGGCTTAAGTCCTAATCTGACTCACCTTTCTCTGTTTTGAACACTGTTTAACATCTTGTGTCTCTTGCTCACCCTTTGTTTAAAAAGAAAGAAAAGAGTAAACTAAGCTTAATCTTACCCAGCCTACTAAACTCAGTCAAGGAGAGTAATAGTATAAAAGACTGTGGAAATTCTGAAGGACCATCCAAAGTTAATATTAGTATCTTAACAACTGTACTTCCATAGCTGTTGGGATATTAACAACTGTTAACTCTGGTGAAAATAGAAATAAAGCTAATATAATAAGCAATAAAATGAAAATATTCATGTCCAAGTTCTATTAACATTAAAATATATTATAATTATTACTTCATATGTTAAAATTTTAAAGAGCTCAGACAGGTGTGGCAGCGTATCTCAGTACACCTAGCACTTGGAAGTAGGCAGGAGGATTTGAATTTGAATCCTGATCTACATAGTAAGTTCCAGGTTGGATAAGATAGTGTGTAGAATGCTTGCCTTGTATGCACAAGGCTCTGGATTTAACCCCTGCATTTTGCAAACTGAGTGTGGTGGTACATGCTAAAAATCCCAGGCCTGGGGAAATAGAAACAAGAGGATTATCTTCAGTGGATCATTCTCAGCTACTTATGGAGTTTATGATATAAACTGTACCTTTAAAAGAAGGAAGGAAAAATCCTAAGAAATATAATCTAATAAGAGAAGGGGGGTTAAATCCCATGAAAGAAATGAGATGAGATTAGAGATGAAAGAATAAATGAATGAATTAGTAAATATTTTAGTCAATCTACAGCTATAGTAGTTTTTTAGATGCTGATATATTAGAGTTGAAAACTAGATGCAGTTGAACTACTAACCTTTGGAATATAACAGCTTATTGTAGGAGGCAATTCAGAGTTAAGATGTACTAGACTTACTCAGAATAGAAATATTCACTGGCTTTAGACTTGGCAAAATATATTCATTAAGGTCCTTATTTGGGGGGGTTCATGTAGGAGTTTCTTAAAATGAGAACAGTACAGAGTCATTGGGAAAGCTAGAAAGAACAAGGTTGAGCTTTAAAAGACAAAAGCATCATAAACACACAACAGAACTGACAAGATAAACTATTTCCATCAAGCATCAAATACCAGAAGCTCAACTTTGCTTCATTTTCTTCTGCTTTCAACATCAGCGATGATTCTCTGTCAGAAACCTAATCTTTAAGCCATCAAAGTGGATGCTGTGCGCAGAGCTTGTGCAATCCATGCCCCACACGTGACTGCTCTCTCTGGTTTGCATGGCCTATACCACAGGCCTCGCTAGTTGCAAGAGAAGCAGAAAAGAAGAGTTCTGAATTCTCTTTTCCCAACGTAATTATTGATTCTTGGGGATTTACATCATGCACCCTGACTCTGCTCACTTCCCAGTTTCTTCCATATTCATTCTTTACCCTTGCAGCATCCCCTCTGCCCCCCCCCACCAAAGAGAAAATTAAAGAAAATAAAGCCAAACCAAACAAACCACTTTGCTCCTCCATCCTTCCCACCCCTCCAACATCTCTACCTTTGTCTTAGTGGCACTGGGAGTCACTGTGTGTCGTGCAGTATATCCTTTTGTCTCATCAGCTTCACTGCCAAAAGTTCACTGCAAAGAGCTTGGCTCAGGTCTCTGGTTTCTGGTACACCATCATCACTGCGTCCTCACCAAAACTCCTCTGGTATGGTCATCAGTCTGTATATTTCCACAAGACCAGTCCCTTCACATGCTCCAGTAGGTCATTGATGAGGTAGATGTTAGGGTGGGCCAACACAAGGCCCGGGATGTGGGCCTGAGTGGTAAGTTAAGCAGGTCAGACTTGGCTGCTGGGCTGCCCTGCCTCAGATATGGGGCAAAGCCATCTCTCCTACACCTATGGTGAGGGGTGTAGCCAGGTCTCCTGTGAGGGTTGGGGCCTCCTCTATCCTTCTTGTTGCAGTATCCAGTGAGGGCAGGGCCAGCTTTCCCAGGGCCAGTATGACAAGCTACTCATATCATCCTGCTCCTCACAACCTTCACTTCTTCCATTCTACCTCTTTCCACAGCACACACATTCTACTTCTCTCTCTCCCATTTCTCTACCACGCATTTGCTCACCATAATGTCACCTTTCTGCTCAGTGCCATGTGAGCCTGTGAATGTCTTTCCAACAGCCCAGGCCTTGAGGACCCATGCTGGCCTGTGGGTGACTTCCACCCACCTGAGCTGAGTTGGGAGTTCTGAATTCTATTCCAGGAAAGGGGGATTTATAACCAGGAAGTTATATTACAATAGGACTGTTTTATAGATGATAGTCTTCAATATAATGAACTGTTACTAACATGTATGTGGAATATTTGGATGTTGTGGAGTAATCCTTTTGTATACTGTAAAGATTTGTCACTCCAATTGTTTTGTTTTTTTTTTAAGTTAGTAGCCAGGCAGAAATTATAGGCAGGACAACCAAACTAGGAGAATGATAGGAAGAAGAGGGGTGGAGTCAGAGGAGATACCAGCCAGCCATCAAGAAAGTAGAGCATATAGAAAATGAGATAACAGACCATGAGCTGTGTGGCAAAGCTTAGATGAGAAATATGGGTTTGTTTAAATGAAGAGCTAGCTACTAGCAAGCTTGAGCTATCACATAAGTATGTATAATTTATGTTAAGTCTCCAAGTCTGTTATTTGGGAGCAGGCTGTTGGGACAGAAAAACTCTGCCTACATTGGGAGATACTCAACACAATAAGGGAAATAAAATGTGTAACTCCAAAACCTATAAAGGACAAAACTTAATAAATCAAGAGGAGATAAACAAGGGAAACATGGTGGAGAGGGAAAATTACCACCATGACAAATACTTAGCTCAAGATGATAGAAATAAATCCAAGTATATAATTAGTCATAATAAAAGTTAATGTGTTAAACATGCCTATGAAAAGTGAAATCATACGCATCTACATTCAGGCTCAATTCAAAAAATAATAGCCATGGGTTATTCTCAAGATATATGGCTAAACACATGGTCAAAGATGTTTGGGAAAGAAAAAGAATCATATACAAAGAAAATACTAAACAAAAGAATACTCATCTAGATATAAACATCAAATATATGTAATGGAATTTAAGATAAGCATGGAGAGGAACAAATAGGTAATATGTTACCACAGTAAAAGACAGAGTTAATTAGTCACAAAGATACACAATTGTAGGCTGGAGGGATGGCTCGGTGGTTAACAACAACCTACATAAAACCACATACATCACCACACATTTAGCTACGTAGAGCTTTCAGTTTCCACTTTAAAGGATAACCCTTTTTCTGTTTAGCTTAAAACACTTTGCCTTAAAATAGCCTCTGCCTATAGAATATGTTAAGAACAACATCCTCTCCAGTATAGGCTTTTATCAGTACTTTATGTCTTAGCCCTTCTGACAGCTGTAAGATGGTATTAGATTTGTTTTGATTTGCATTTCCCTATAGCTAAGGAGGTTTAACACTTCTTTAAGTGTCTTTTAGCCATTAAAGACTTTTTAGTTTGGAATTCTATGTACTACATTTTTAACTGGATTATTTGGTATTTTGATGTCTAGTTTTGTATTTTTTGTACATATTTTAGAGATTAACCCTTTGTCAGATGGATAAAACAGTTCAAGAAAGTTCTTTAGTCCCAGTGCTGTGGGATTGTGCTCTTGTACATTATAAATATTTGTTTAATAAAATGCTGATTGGCCAGAAGCTGGGAAGACAGGAAGTACAGGTAGGGCAACAGGACAAAGAGAATTCTGGAAAGAGGAAGAGGAGACAGATGCCTGCCAGAAGCAGAGGAAGGAAGGTGCGAATGCTGTTCTGAGCAAAGGTATCAAGCCACGTGGCTAAGCATAGATAAGAATAATGGGCTAACTTAAGACAGGAGAGTGAGCAAGTAATAAGCCTGAGCCGTAAGCCGAACAGTTTTATAGTTCATGTAAGCCTTTGTGACCTGGGCAGGACACAGAAACATGACTCCCAGCACTTGGGAGGCAGACTGGTAGATCTCTGTGTGTTCACAGAGAACAATTTCCATGATATCCAGGCTTACACAAACAAACAATAACAAGAAAAAATATGGACTGGTGCTTGGTAGCTGCTGGTATTAAGATGATTTTTCCCATAGTTCCAAACTCATCTGAGACCTAAGCAAGTGTTTGACATATTTTGTTCTACCTGCATCACAGCCTCCCTGTAGAGAAAATAACGTTCACCTATACAATTTGTTGACTTTTATTTGTATACTAATAAAATTGGTGATCAATAATAATTATGGTGACATTAATAATGACAATGATACTAATAACAATGAATGAAAAAACAAGGGAATGGCGTAGGCCCCTCCTAGCAGTCTTCCAGTAGAAGGCCTGTAAGTTGTCCTTCTCGAGTGCCATTCCACCCCACTGCCCCCACAGCACCTTGCCCCCACCCTGCCCTGGGTTCAGACCTTGGACATGGAGAGGTGGGTGAAGACTGATAGTCTGAGAACTCTGGGTCTAGGCTGGAGATTCAAAACCTCTGAGGAGCCTGAGCTCAGCAAGCTGCTAGGGTAGCTGTCTTGGTCCCACAAGTCCTGTATCTCTGGGCAGTGTTAATCCCTGGCAACTGGGACAGACAGCTAGGCAGCAGGAAACCAAAGTTAGGGTAGAAAGCATGAGTCGAGAGGGGATGAACCAGGGACAGCAACTCTCATGACAACCTCGTGCCAGCTGTTAATAGGTTGCAGTTACAGCCTCTAACTTCTAATTGAGGAGGCATTTTCTGAGGCTTCTCAGCTCTCGCCCAAGGCAAAGCCTTTGTTGATGCAGGAGGCCACACATCAGGCTTCTCAGGAAGCTCTGGTGACCAGTAGGTCCTCCATAATTGTGGGGATATAGAGCAGAGTAGATGCCACTGCAGCCACTACAGAGACATAGCAGATTGGGGGTGCCAAGAGGTAGGCTTCTCTGAATTGCAAGAGCAGGGAGAGGCATATATGAAACAGGATAAACCCAGTAGTATGAGTATGCTGGCAGAATGCACGAAGTGTGGTTTTCTAGCAGCTGAGCAACCCCAGACTCCCAGCCAGCTGATGATGGCTGAGATGGAAACCCAAGAAACTGAGGCTGTGCTATAGACAAAGTGCAGGCAGTCTCTGAATGTGACCGGAGCCCACAATATACCCTGCAGCTTCTCTGCTTTGTACATGAAATAACAGCCCTGGCCATAGGGCAGAAAGTGATCTGTACAAGTGTAGAAGAGCTCTGACTCCTACATGGGCCAAGTGAGACTGTGCAGCCTGCAGAAGTTCCTGATGACTGGCACTTCTCCTGTTACTTGCCTATGCTGCTTTCCTCAAATGTTTGGAACATCCTGGTCTTGTAGGGCATAGAGTTGATCTAGGATCCATTATTATGATTCTGATGCTGCTGGTGGTGGTGCTGCTGTGTGCTATTGCTGCCAGTGTGTGTGTGTGTTGGGGGAGGGGTATATGATTCGTGTTCTTGCTGAACAAGCAGTCCATAGATATGCTCTCAATTTTCACCAAAGGCTTCCTCAACTGGCAGTAGGAGGTTAGGCCCCTTGTACCTGCTGTACCCCTGCTGCCCCATTAGGGGTGACTGTGAACATGTGTCAGCAGCTATCTGGACTTGGAGCTGGCTGGGTGAATGTATGTATGTTGTTGGACATGGATCAGCAGTTAAGAGCACTGGATGCTCTTTCAGAGGACATCTCTGTGAATTTTAGGGCTCAAATATCAGCTCATAAGCACCTGTCACTCTCCCTGCAGTGAGCCCATTGCTCTCTTCTGACCTCTTTGGACACGGCATGCAAATGGTGCACAGGAATACAAACAGGCAAAACCCTCAGAAACATCAAATTATAAATAAAAATTAGAAATGATTAACGTTTTCCTCACTCTGGTTTGTTGTAGTCATAGTATAATTTATTTTTACCTTAGTAAAACTGGAAAGAAAGAAGTAAGAAAATATATGAGAAATTTTTGCTTCCTTAGGAAAAAATGAGGTAAAAGTGAAATCTTGCAACATAAGTAGGCCAGATAGAGAAAATAGTGGTTGAGGTAAGGGAAATGTGGGCTCAAGCAAAAAATTGCGGTCTGTAATGACCTGTTATACACAATCCTATTAAAAATCGTGCATATCTGAACTCCTTGGGGATAAATGCAATGACCATATTGTGACTAAATCCTGCAAGATAAAGCTCCTTTGAAGCCCAGAAATAATGTGATATGGTTTTATTTGGGGCAAAGGCCTTCTCTGTAAACACTCTCCCAAAGAATGCCAAATAATATATAGGTATGTTATTATGTTGATTGGAACTAAGTCACTCATCTTTAGTACACTGTTGGCCTATGGTTGGACCTTTCAGAGCAATGGCTTAGAATGACTGGTCAGATGTGGTAGAGCAGCTCTTGAAAACACCATCAGAACCTTTCATACAGGGACCCCTTCTTGTTCTTATTCCCATTCTTTGTGCTGTCTTTAGAAATGTGCTCCTCATGTTAAGACTACTTTATACCTGTAAGCTTCAGAGTGATTCTGTGAGAGTGAGTTGTGTATCTTGGTCTGATTGAGGAGCCACTGTCTGTGATAGCAGATCTATCTCTGATGTATGAGCTGGCCTTCGGGAGCCTATTCAATATGGTGGGATGCCTTGTTCGGCCTTAATGCAGAGGGGAGGTGCTTAGTCCTGCCTCAGCTTAAGAAACCAGGCTTTTTTGACTCCCAGCTGGAGGCCTTACATTTTTGGAGGAGTGGAAGGGGTGGTGGGTTGGGGTGAGGCAGGACTGGCACGTGGGAGTTGGGGTAGAAGGGCAAAGAGTGGTTGATATGTAAATTGATTAAAATAGTTTTAAAGATGTAAAATTTGTTTTTGGATTTGTAAATTCCTGGGGCATGGTTAAAATTTATAAATATATGACAAAAATTAGCTGAAAACTTGTAACAAAAGGCTAACACTTTAAAATCTATAAATAAACAGCAACTATAATAGTTGTTGGACCCACTAATCCCCTGGATTTATTGTACATCCTTTATAGAACAAGTAGGCAACTGTAGATTCTCAAAATACTTTTGGAGTAGAATGGAATTTCATATCATGAGAAACCCCTAAGGTTAAGTCTACTCAGGTTAGAAAAAACTGATTTAAAAGATGATGTCTTTTCACCTATGTATTTGCAAACTGTTAAACACCAAGCTTCTAGAAAATTTAAATAAGAAACATGTCTTGGTAAATCTAGTATATTTGATAAAAATGTAAGGCTCATAAATTCCTACAGTCTACTTAGGCTAACAGAAACTGTGAGATATTATGTCCAGCCTCTTTGCCTCTCACAACTTTGTTAGGCTTTAGCTACATGTATAAACTGAGTCATAAGAGAGATTGTGATGTTCTCTAATGGTATACCATGAAAGAGAAAAAAATAAAGTTCCCTTCTAAAGACTGTATTTATTTATGTTTTATAATTTATGCTGAAGGATCTTAAATTTAATCTTCAATCCAAATTTGTAAAACTCAAAGTCAACAGGGAAAAATTACAAAGTCCAAATCATAGAAAAAGCTTCCAATTAGTTATAAACTGCTCAAGACAATTAGGCCATACATATTAATTCTCATAACCACATAAATAATCTAATTTGATGATGTGTCTGAACTACGCTTCTAGTCATACTAATTACAAATGTAAATCAATTTATAGAGACAGGCTTCACTTACAATCCTGTTCATATTTTCAAGGCAAGGCCTAAACTAATGACTAAAAATGAGTTGAGTTTGTGTACACAGAGAATTCACCTTGCTGATAGACTTTACACTAGAAGAAATGAACTCTCAAGACAGGGTTCCATGAAACAACTTCCTATTCCTTTATTTTAAGAACTCCAATTGCAATTGGATATATAAAAGATAATAAATCCAATTCCTTTAAAACATGACATTAAAGAACTTGCCTAGGAGAAAATCCAAAGGCAGTCTTGACTCAGATTGCTAGCAGAAGGATTCCCCAAAGGCTTGGTGCAATGAGTTGTCTGTTACTAAGAATTTAGATGCTTTCCATGCCAATGCCTGTTCTAATAACTCACCCACACATCAGTGAGCTTTCAGTACTAGCAGAAAGAAATTTTGTCTTGCCTTTAACATAAACAATGGAGACATTTTTATTTTGACTTTCCCACATTGGGAGACCAGACACCTTCCATATTCCTTTTATTTGTAATTACTAAAACTTGGTTTTTAACATTTATATTCTCATTTAACACAAAAAGCTAAAATAAACAGCAATGTAAACAAGCTTGAAGTGCATTTAAAAACAAGAGCAAAATTAGAAAAAAAGAGATTTAAAAATATTTCTTCTGGATATATATATATACATATATATACATATATATACATATATATATAGTGGCCATGAAATGCCAAAATAATTCCACATTGCTCAAATTCTCTTGAGGCCACAACAGGGCTTAAACAAAAAAGCAACTAGTGTAAGTTGGAGCATTTGGATGTTTCCATCTGTAATTATTCTTTCTCCACTGTCAGGGATGTAGAGGTCTATGCTCAGATTTCATTGCAGCTTAGCTGCTGTAGAGAACACTCATGTATAGCATGGGGAACGGGCATCTCCAAAAATACCATCGTCTCATATTTAAAACTTGACTTTGTCAAATAGCTCTTTATGCATGTCCTTTCTAGGTCTTCCACTGGTAATGGTCCTACTTTTATTAGCAAACTCTTTAAAAGATTTTACAGTTTGTGGAATATTAATTATGTTACTAAAATCCTTTATTATCCACAAGATTACCTGGACCTGTGAGGTATGATGAATTCTTGCCCTGATAAGTTGCTATGCATGGAAACTCAGTGTGATGAAAATGCCAAGAAATTACTCTATGAAAGAAGGGTTTGCACAAGTCAGTGAAATGTGAAAATAACTCTTGAGATGCTGCAGAGCAGCACATCTGTCCCAGAGCAGGAGATCCTGCTTTTGCTGAACCCAACATGAATTTTCATGTTACTGTTTTACAAAGACACACATACTCTCTGTGATTAATATACCATATCACCCTGTCAACAAACTGATCTGAATGCTGTCTTTCCATACCAATTGCTACTCTAAATTTTATTATTTAATTAAATAAAACAAAGTTAGCTTCAATGTAATATATTTATCTATGAATTTCCTAACCATTAAAATTTTGAGATGGGAAAATGGATTTGCACTCATAGCCCTAGGGATGAATTTCAACCTTATTCTATATGCACATGGAAGGTCAGGAGAATCTTCTCAAAAGTCAGACCAGAGAAGCACCTTAATTGTGATTGATCACATGCTGTTAGCATTAATTACATATGACTATTTAGAGTTCCTGTAAGAACATCCACCATACATGCCAGCCTTATTCTTGACTTATATTATCCCTTTTTGTATGGCTTGGAGGATGGCTTCTGCTCTCTTCAGCCCAGTCAGAGGAAGCCTATCACTAGGAACAAATTCTCAGCAGTACCTTTCTCTCTGCAATACTTATTAATCAGTCACTTCATGGATAGAATAGGCAGCAGTTGAGGCTACATCCTATTGGGTGAAGAATTTAGATATTCAAAGTGATCCTGTGACTTCAATAGGTACACAAGGATAAGCACTTGGATCTCTATATCTTTGCTGCAACCAGCCACAGCTCTGGGCTCAGCCTGCCTCCAAACATGGCTTCCACCTAGGTCATGGCATGGATAGGCTCAGGTGTCATTAGAATATCTCTTGGCCCAGAATCTCAATAGTTGCAAGGCTGCCAAGGAGACACGCTTTGCAGGAAGTGCTAGGTCTACCAAGTAATGCAACGCTGCAAAGCAAGAAGAGTGGCAGCCTCAAGGCAATGGAACCAAGAGGCTGTGTCTCAAGCATTCAGATGGCATGCAGCAGCTGCATCCTGGGCTCCTGGAAGTTGACAACTTGGAGGCAGAGGCAGTTAGACAGGAAAAAGAAGCAGAGAGGACAAGGGGGCAGAGATAGGGCTGGTAGCCACGCCCCCCGGGGAGGGAGGGCATAATGATCTTCCCACACTTCATCCATGGTAGCTGCAACATTGAAAACATTGAATTTCCTGCTGAAGTAAGATCTACCTGCAAACTCTGCAAACTGCACTGCCTTAGCCTGCACAGCTGAGGCCTCTGCCTACTACATCTCTACCAACTCCTCAGCCCTCTGGCTGGAGACTAAGGCTAGTAATCTCAAGCATCAGATTCAGGAAGGGTGAGGTCCCAGAACCTGACCCCATTTCTACCTGTGAGAAACCTCTCTGGCTGAGCAAAAATCACCCTTAGAGCAGACTAACACATCAATGGGTTTTACAGATAAACTCTAATTGGATTATAGACAACTGGGTGATAACATTGGACACTAATTTGGTTTCTGATTAGAAATAACTAAGTTACATAACAAGAGACTTCCCCAGACAGGAAAAAGACATAGTCTCCCACTCACTCTCAAAGCACAGTGACAGGAATTGGTGTTTGTTCCAGGAAGACTTCTTAAGAATTAGTGAGGAAGATTTGGTGAGAGCACTTCTTCTTATGGTCTGGGCAGTGGTGTACATTACTTTTATCAAGATTTTTAGAATTTTTTGAGATCTGTGTGAAATATGACTCTCAATGAGAGAGTGTGTGAATGCCAGGCTTCCACAATGATCTCTTATTGACTTGTCCCAATCTCTATTAGTCTTACAGCAGCATTGTTATGTAGTAAGAGGTTTCTGGCCTGGACTTTTGGGCCTAACCTCAAGGTTTAGACCCGCAGACTCACAGACCCCAGAGACACACAGATTCTAACAATAATTTTAGGCTGGTTGGCATAAGGTCCAAGCATATAACTTGCTAAATCTTTACCTTAATCTAACCCATGTCTCTTATCTTGTTCAGCCATGCGGCTGGGTACCTTTTCTCAGAGCAGCATAGTTGTCCTCTGCTTCTTGTGGCTTCGCTCTGGCATTCTGTTCTGTTCTTCCAGTTCCCGGAGTTCTTCTAGTCTGGTAGCCCCGCCCACACTTCCTGTCTGCCTTTGGCCAATCAGTGCTTTTTATTAAACTCAGAGGCAGGGACAATTATTTACAATGGAACAACCTAATCCCCCTACATTGTTATAGCCAGGTGTCTTTACTTCAAATGATTAGTCATGTTTTTCTTTCCAAAAAAAGTACACAATGTTAATATTCTTTCACAGCAAATAAAAAAATTTTAATTTTACATTTGTTTGTTCTGATGTAGCTCATGAGCACAACTATCCTTCACCCACAGCACAGTGTTCATGTCTAACGTTCATTTCTCAAATGTTTGTGTAATCGCAAGTTCTCTGAGAAAAGATTATCACTATTACTTTTATTACTATCAAGTGCATGGCAGTTTCACTCTTTTGAGTGATTCTTAAAAGTCTTTGTATTTTAGTGATTCTATTGACCAAGCTTCCAAAACTGTTGTAGTTTCAATTGTTTCCCATATTAATTGAAGTATTCATTTAAAAGGATTAAAATGTACCAGCTAAAGGCAATAGAGATACATTTCTTAATATATCTTTCCTAAAACAGGTTAAGTGTACAATTATGAAAGATTATGTTATAATTTATAAAACAGATAACACATATAAGAGCTGATGAATGAACAGTGGAAGCTGGGCATGATGAAGGCCCTACAGAAGTGTAAAATAACACTAGGAGCTCATGGAAGGATCCAGAGAGAACAATACATAGAATCAATGAATCAAAGAGCTGGTTCTTTGAAAAAGTCAACAAGATAGACAAACCCTTATCCAAACTAACCAAGAGGCAGAGAGGGAGAGAGTATCCAAATTAACAGAACCAGAAATGAAGAGGAAGACATAACAACAGACACCAAGGAAATCCAGAGAATTATCAGATCATACTTTGAAAATCTATACTCTACTAAAATGGAAAACCTAAAAGAAATGAACAGCTCTCAGGACAGGTACCACTAACCAAAATTAAATCAAGATCAGATTAAAGACCTACACAGACCAATAACCAAATAAAGGAGAATGAAGCTGTTATTAACAGTTTCCCAAGTTAAAAAAAAAATCCCAGGACCAGGTATATTTAGTACAGAATTCTACCAGACATTCAAAGAAGAAGTAATATCAATACTCCTCGAACTGCTCCATACAGTAGAAACTGAAGGAACATTACTGAACTCTTTTATGAGGCCACAATCACCTTGATTCACAAACCACTCAAAGATCCAAAAAAGAAAGGGAGTTATAGACCAGTCTCCCTCATGAACATTGATGCAAAAATAGTCAATAAAATTCTGACAAACCAAATCCAAAAACATATTTTAAAAAAAGAATCATTCACTGGCTTCAAATAGGTTTCATCTGAGAGATGCAGGGATGGTTTAACATATGTAAAACTGAATATCATATCATCCACCATATAAAGAAACTGAAAGAAAAAACATCACATGATCATCTCATTAGATGCTGAAAAAGCCTTGGACAAAATCCAAAACTCCTTCATGACGAAAGTCCTGGAGAGATCAGGAATACAGGGAAAATACCTAAATATAATAAAGGCGATATACAGCAAGCCAACAGCCAACATCAAACTAAATGGAGAAACTCAAAACAAATTCCACTGAAATCCGGAACAAGACAAGGCTGTCCTCTCTTTCCTTATCTATTAAATATAGTTCTCAAAGTTTTAGCTAAAGCAATAAGAGAGCAAAAGGAGATTAAGGGGACTCAAGTTGGAAAGGGAAAAGTCAAACTATCTCTATTTGCAGATGATATGATCATATACATAACTGACCCCCCAAATTCTACCAGGGAACTCCTATAGCTAATAAACATCTTAAGCATTGTGGCAGGTAACTCAAAAAAATCAATGCCCTCCAATACACCAAGGATAAAAGAGCTGAAAAAGAAATAAGGGAAACATCACCCTTTATAATGCAAATAGCATTAGATGTCTTTGCATAACTCTAACCAAAGAAATAGCAGACCTGTTTGACAAAAACTTTTAGTCACTAAAGAAAGAAATTGAAGAGGATATCAGAAAATGGGAAGATCTCCCACGCTCCTGGATAGGTAGGATCAACACAGTAAAAATGACAATCTTACCAAAAGCATCTGCGGCAGTGGGGTTTCTTTGGTCCTGGCGGCCAGAGACCCAGACCCTGCTGCACCAGACCTCTTAGCTGCCCGCCACCACCACTCAGGCCCCCAGAAATGACTCAGATGCTCATATTAACTTGATGCTGTTTGGCCTATGGCTCAGGCACATTGCTAGCTAGCTCTTACATCTTAAATCAACCCATTTTTATTAATCTGTCTGCCACGTGGCCCGTGGCTCACCTGTGCTCCTTACATGTTGCTCCTTTGGGCTTTAGCTTGGTCTTCCTCTGACTCCAACCTTCCTTTCCTACCTATTCTGATTCCTCCTCCTACTTCTTCTATGGTGGCTGTCATGGCCCAAAACATTACCATTTGCAATACATTTCCATTATGACATTCCATAATCACTGGAATGGTATTACTTTTATACATTAGCTCTTTAATATTTATGCCACCACCAAAAACATAGACATTTTTCTTCTCAGTTTCTAGAGGATGAAAAGGAAACTCCTAGAAAATAAGGTGGCTTGTGCCTCATTAACAACAATGATAAAACTTAAAGATAAGCGCCAATATAGGTCTTTATCCTGTTAAACATCATGTTCTTTTGTTTTGAATTTGTTGCTGTTGATATTTTGAAATAAGGTCTTAACTTTGTAGTCCCAGTGGCCTTAAACTAACATGCAATTTCTAGCTGAAGTGCTTTAAATTCAGTGAGCACTACTATCTTGTAACACGCTTGCTCTGTTTAACCTGGAAAAAAAACTGCAGATACTGCTTGTGAACAGGCTTATTTACATTCCCGAGAAAAAAATCAGAAATAACTACAAAATCCCATTTATTTGATTTGAGTAAAGTAAATATTGACACTAGGCCTTATATTTAGCGTCGTCACATTTCAACAATGACCATATTGAAAGCAGAAAGGTACAACAGTGAGTTAAGTAAAACTTGGGAGGAAACTGCTCTGGTTTCTTTTAAACCCCAGTGAACATCTAACAATTCCTTAACACCAAGTCACTTCAAGAAGAGGCTAAGGACACCTGAAAGGAGAGCCAGCACTAAGAATCCCAATGATTATAACTCAAACATGCATAGGGAGATTAAAGTTATTTTATTAAATCATGCACATCACGTGTGTTAGTGCAAATAGTTTAATCTGTACTCCAGAAATTCTATTGTACGTTTTATCTTTACAAAATAGATTTCAAACAATTATTTACTTTAAAAAAGGTAATTTTGAAGTTATGCATTTCAGAACAGTATTTGCAATAACTATATACAAGAGGTACTAGGTACCACTGGCATATTAGCATTCTGTGGTGGAGTGGCTTCCTGCAACAGAGAATGGGAAATTAACTATATGACAGCATTTTCTACAAGTCATTTGTGGCTAATTCCTCCATAAATCTAGTGATTCTCCCAGCAACAATCCCAAATTGTTTTAAATACAACCTTTAAAGTAAAAACAATGACTCCCAAACATCACAAGGCAAATTGTATCCTAAACTCCTATCTCAGTATCTGGCTAGCTCTGGGTATTCTCATAGAACATTCAAGCCAATTCACTGACACTCCCTCCCAGTCTTTACTGACTGGGAAAAAAAAAAGAACTATGTGATACTTTAAGATACTGACATCACTATGGTGCTGCACAAAACCATAGCTAAACTTTAACCTCTGTGTTTTAAATGTCAAGCAGTGCTTAGGTGTGTCATTGTGCATGGAACACTACCAATCTTGGGAATAGTGCTACTAATTAACAGGCTGTCCCAATTAACAATAAAAAGAAATAACCATTTGTATTCCCAAGCAAGAAATCTTGGTAGGTAACATCAGTTCATTTTGAATGTGAATTAGCTCCACATCATAACCAAATTAAGTCAATAAAAGCTTATCTAAACAGATATAATTCTTCCTTCAATTAAACATGCTTGGAGGAACAGATGACGAAAAAAAAATCATGCTTTCTAAACTGCTGTATATGAGAAGGAAACTTGATTTTTAAAGAAAACATTTTTTAAATACATGAGGTTTAGTAAGCTATATTCCAATTCGCTCAACAGTTTGGTTGATTGCACTGAAATTATGCAATTTTGTTTTTGCTCCCAGAAATATTTCAGTTTGCTCAAGAAAATACAAACTCTCATGGAAAGTTTTTCAAAGCTGATGTCCTTCACATCTTCAAGTCACATTAAGGCTGAACAAACATGTATGTATTCCCCAAATTATCATTATAACAGAATACTTTCCAAATGTATTTTTTTCTTAAAAAAAAAAAAAGAAAAGAAAAAGAAAAGCCCCACACAAATAATTGTCTAAGTCTTGTTCCCAATAGCTCAGTGGTTTTATAACAAGTAAAAATGGCGTAAATATGTAAAAAATATATATGTGTGTGTATATATATTCAAACTGATAGGCACTGAGCACACAGGGCCTCTCTTCCCATGTATGTATTGGTTGTTCGCTTTGAGTAGTTATCAAATCAGAAAAATGAATTGTGTGGCCATCAGAATTCAAAGTAAAATATCTATAAATTTATGGTATAAATAATTTGGTACACTAAGAAGCCTACTTTAGGCCACCATAATATTCAGAATCTCAACATACTAATTTAAAAATTACATGAAAAATGAATAAATTCACAACTTTATATCCTCTATATAGACAGATATATTTTTATATAAGTTAAAGCAATGACCCTACAGCTGTATTCTTGCACTTTGCTGTTTTAAGAGGTAAAAAGGAAGAATATGGTTCTGCTTGTCCCCAGCATGAGTGTGACGCCAGCTTCTAGAGGGAGGATGGTGTACAGACTCAAGACACTGTCACGGAGAAGCTCTGGCCAGACCTGGCACATACAGCACGATGGCTGTCACCGCGACCAGGGCCGCCAACATGGGCATCCAGGGCCAGGGTTTCTGTGTGGAAAGAAACCAAGAGTCAATATCACATTCTCCCCTCTCTTTTCAGACAGACTTAATCCCTTGGTGAACTGAGTCCCACGTACTTAAATAATCATTGGAAAACTCTGTGCTTGCATTATATTGGTGTAGGAAGAAAGGAAAATGACGGAGAACAATACTAGCAGGACCATTATGAAGAAGCCTGAACACTGAGGAAGTCCTAGACAGCTTTCAACTTTGTGACAGTTGAAACTTAGTACTTACTTCTAACTATAATTCTGGGCTGTGCCTGCTACATTTACTGTACCCTACAGTACACTTCTGCTGAAAAGTTTGCTTTTTATGAAAACCAAAGTTCTTCCTCTGATAAACATGCTCTATTTTCAGTTAAAGACAAAGCACAGATAGGCTTCCCAGTCAGCTTTCAGGGTTTATAAAATCCATTTAATTTGGTTGCTACCTTTATTCTTACTGGTATTCTGATAGTATTCTTGAGAAATAATCTTCATTTGCATATCAGAGCGTGCTTATATCATACAAGTAAAGTCTCATTAATCTTGAAATTGTAAGCCAATGGTTCATTACACTAATCTCTCTCTCATCTTCACAACAAACAGGCAAAGGATTAAAGGGGAAAAATTCTACACCATGGAAGGGAAGGAAAAGGAAGGGTAACACAGCTGGCTGAAAATTTCAAATATGCAAACTCTTCATTTCTCATTCAAATCTGATTGAACACATAACTGGGATATGGGTGGTGGGTGATATTGCAGAAATTCACTGCTTACTCCAGTTTGCTAGAGATAAAGACTCAGTTAATGAAAGCATATCAACAAAAGGTTAGCGAGAGGTTAATTCATGGTTAGCACTACTACAAAAGAAACAAGACACAATGTTATGTGATCAGTTGATTGTTCATTAATATGACACAAATACACAGCATACTAAATGAAGGGTTTGCGTCAGGTAACAAAATACCCGTGTGGTTTTGCCATGCACTCTATTACAAATATGGCACAAACAGGTGACGGGACAAACAGACATGGACTCAACAGCAGTGCTTGTACCTTTCTCTACCACAATGGACCGAAACACCAAAACAGGAAAGCCAGGCATAGGCCGATGAGTACGGCTGGGACAGGCTGTAATATGGAGGGCTGAGGAAGGGAAGGGACATTAGCATCATTTTATGCTAGGAAAAAATCAGATAAGATGATTTAGACCCCAGGGGTGGTCGGAGAAGGAGGAAAGGCAGACTAAAGTAAAAGAAGTAGCCGTTTCAGGTTCTGCACCAATTCAAACATCTTAAAGACATCTAACACAATCCAGAATAACGGGCTGGGATATGTTTGCTAAGAAACAACTGTTTCAAGAGGAACAACTGGAGGCAATAGTTGATGTACTTGTTCCAATATCCTAATGAAACACGACAAGTTCAGACAGAGCAAGGATGCTCTGTTTGGTAATATATTACTTTTGTTTCATATTTCAAGTACGGTAGCCAATGCCTATGTTTCCATGACAACTGATAGGGACTATTTTGTTCTTCCATTGAAACCCATTTTCCTTCCAACCGAAATTCTTTCATTTGAAATGGTAATGCTTTAATACTTAAAAATACATGTGTTGTGATAATGTAAACTCGATGAGGCAAGAGATGTGGCAGAATGTATGATAAATAGGCTACTGAAGCTTACAACTTTCCTTTATTCTAAACATATGTGATTTTGTAAGGGGAAAGAAATTACTTGGAAATATAAGTCTATATTGTAAAAAAGGTAAATATATCCTGAAGGTAATAGTGTAATATAACTATATATAGTAACAGCACAGGGAGGGTCATTCTGATCATGCAAGATGTCTTTGTAGGTTAATTTAGCAGGAAGTGGACTGAAATTCTATAATCAGGTATGAATTAACACAAAAGAAAAGATACCAAACCATTATGATCTGATTTTAGATTTCTATATTCTTTGTTTAGCATAAAGCCTTCAACCCTTCTCTTTCTAAAAGGCTCCTCCCTAACCAGCAATCCTTTATTGTCTAAAATCTATAACTTTCGTAAGCAAAGGACAGTTGGACACAACTCATGAGTGTTCTGTGAAAACTGCATAACTGGATGGCCATGCAACATCACTGTCTGTGTTTGTGCTGCAAGCTGAACAACCACAGGAAGCACTGCAGTGTCTCAGAGCACAGTCAATCACACTGAACATCCATCAGTTAGGGCCCACAACAAGCAACACGACATTTATTTAGTGTAACCACCTTTAAAGACCTTCCTTTACAAGAGAGAAACAAATGTTATCAAACTAAATTTACAGTCCAATGTTCTTCCCATCGCTATGCCTGCTGCCCGCCCTCTCTCAAACACACATTAGAAAGCTCTATATCAATTTACCAAATACTGACAGATGCCATATAGACAGAAAGCTTTTGGGAAAGTACATTATTAGTATAAAAATAAAACTATACTAAAGCTCTACTTTCTGAGACAACCTAAGGCTAAGGAGTAGTGTGTACTATGTCTCCTAGATGGCCTTGGGTGGCTCAGGCTTTGTTTCCCAGTAGGAAAGAAGCAAAAGCCATATGATGACTCATTTGAGAAAACCAGGGAGTTCTAAGTTTTTACTGATGGTTGTTTTCCACCAGGCAGGCCTCAAGCTTTCCTATGGCTATAAGTTTTTAAAATATTTTTTGATTATTACTAAAACTTTTACATGCCCTCCACTGTTTCCCCTCCCTCCCCTTCTTCGGCTCTAAAAAGCCAGTTCATATAACCAAGATATTTCCTGGTCTCTATGGGTGTAAGTTAAAGGGGCAAATTCTTACTTAAAAAGAAAGAAATCCCCTGGCATAATAGTTCTACCACAGATATTCATAATAAAAGCTTACTTCTTCTGTACCCAGGCTGTTGGTTTTCCAAATCATAATGAAGTCTTCTGAAAAACATCCTCAAGCCTCTGACATCCCTCTTAATGGAAGCTAAGCTGAGTTGGTAAACACTTACATTATTTCCTTTCTCTCGAAGCAGCTTCAGGTTGTCTTTACACTGTTTGAGCTCATCTGTGATTGATTGCTTTTCCTGCTCAGTCATTTCAAACTTCAACTTCAGTTCTGAGAGTACAGTCTGTGTCTTTTCATACTAAAGGTAAAGAAAAAAGAGTGTGCAGGCTTGACTTAAAATGGGTATGAGGTTAGGGTTCTAGGTAGGCATATACCAGGCCCTGTTTAATAACTTTTAACACCAAGTCAAGCCTTTCTGTATCAAAAAGGATAAGTCCCTGGCACTCACAGTAAGAAATCTGTAATCTAATGATTTTCTTGTCCTGGTGTTAATATCGAAGAACAGAACATACCGTGTTGTCATCTGTTTATAATATAAAGGGTCACTTCTTCCATCAAGTGAAAAGAGGGAAAAATTGAATTTTTTTCCTTTGAGCAAAGGCAAACAGGTAGAGACAAGTCCTAATTGAATAGCAGCATTAGGTCTAAATGTATTTCCTGGTAATTAAAAGGAAGCCATGTTGACCAAGTTATTTACTCTTGAAATAAAAAGCATTAACTTTCACTAAGTCTTCTATTCATCAGCACTAGTGAATATCACCAACGCACTATGAGGGAGCTTTCTGGACAAATAAGGCAGAGAAATGCATCTGACAGACTCACCACAAAGACTGGGGCATTTGACACTTAAAGCCCAGCAGCACCAATTTAAAAGACTTAAATCTGTTTCTCATAGAAAAGTTTCCATAAAGGAAGCAGCCATTTTCTACTCTTGAAAACTGTGTGCATGTGCATGTGTAGTATATAGACATAATATGAATATATATAAATAACATTTTACTTTCATACAAACTATCGCTTGAAGACAGGTCAAACCAATGTGGCTTGATCTCTTAATGGTCCCAAGAAGCTGGAATTCTAGACTGGTTCCATTCCTAGATACTGCAGTATACTGAAGACTAGATTCCCAAAGGGACACTGCTCTGCTGCTGGCGTGCCTCTGTCTCCAGTTCTGCCATCTCTGAGTGAATAGACAAGGAAGACAAGGACTGAATAGAAAACAAATATCTCATGAGTAGAGTCTATCAGAAAGGCTCCTCCTCTTGTCCTCTTGTCTCAGCATGGCTTAACAGAATGGAAGCTTTATGGTTCTACTCGACCTATATCCCAAATTTAACAAAGGACATAATATTCCTAAAAAAAATGCAAACACCTTTGAGTGGGGAGAACCTCAATACTCAATGAAGACAAATACTAAGAGAGGTGAAAACGTGTAAAGATATTAGGAGAGAAGGGGAAAGGGAAGAGGTCAGAGGTTACCAGGAAGGGGAAGGAAGATATGAAAGAAATGTTTTGTTATTTAAGAACATTCCCAGAACAGCCCTGCGAAATACACTAGAAAATGATCCAGAGACTAACAGGTTTTGTTTGAGACAACTGTTTTAAGTTGATGTGAGGGTCTATGAACTTCTCCGAGAAGGTAGAGGCTGCCAAGGAAAGTCAGTGATGCTAGACTACCTTCTGTACCTTAGAACACATCAGTTCTCAGTGGTCATTAAACAGTTCCCAACAGTGCTAACAAAAGGATAAGTCAAAAAATGCTTTCTCAATGGACCTTTTCCCCTCCTTCCCTTTCCACCATTGTTATATCCGGACTGCTCTCTACATCAGACACTTAATTATCTCTTCATTGCAGAGACTGGGAAGGAGAAACACAAGAAAGCAGTGCAGTCACAGGATACTGCTGCTTGGCTCAAGCACGGGAGTGCATAGGGAGGACTCTGGCCATAACAGAAGACAGGGAAACCAGACACCCATCCTGAGTCAGTCTTTTCAAGGGAGACTTAGATATTCGATGTTTTGTGTATTCTCTGGTTGGTCTGTGGTTGGTCTCTTTCAGACAGACCTATATCTCTCAGCTTCCTAAGTATGCAGATTGCAAGTATATGTCACACACTGCTTGAAATCTTGGGTCTTAGATAGTCTCACTGAATTATGATACATGGATGCTTTATAAAAGCAAATATAAAGATATGTGCAATTCTTTTCTCTTAGCATTGAGAATTAGTTATTTCTCAGACTTTTTCTTTGGAGTTATTTATAAGAAAAATTACCATAGATAAAGCTTTAACCAGCAAAACAAAGGTCACCTTTGCAGCCTTAGATTTACACCTTGCTTGGATATCACCTCTGTTCCCTCTTGCTTTTTAACTTTGAAGAAACCAGTGAGCTTGGTTTTAAAAGAGAAATACCACATAATATTACCAACACCCGTGGCTCTTCTTCACAAAAAATAATCATATCTGAGATTGCTCAACTTACAACAGTTTAACTTCTGATAGTATTTAAGACACACAATCAGAATTTTTGAGTACATTCAGCATGATTCCATGAGAGAAAGAAGAACAAAGGGAAATGTTGAAAAGAAGTTAAGTATGCATTACTAAAAAGTAATACTGTATTTGTAGTGTATTACACAGAGATAAAAACCTTATTAAAACTCTTTTACTTACAGACTAGTATTCAATATGTTGACAGAAGGACAAACAGAGCAATTTCACATTACAAAGGAATATGATGACTATACATCATTTCACAATGAAAAACAGTGAACAAGAAAATAGGAAAGAACATGCTAACAAGCTCAGACGTATTTTTAATTATGTTGCATTTAATGCAATCCAAAGACTAGCAACACTTGAAATGCTGTGACAACATGCCACTGCCATTTGTGGGAACAGTTAAAGCATTTGGCACTGGTTACTCAGTGACCGAAAGCAGGCAAACAATGCAACAAATGGCTACTGTATCCATAATAACATACAACAGAATCATCCTCCCACCACAAATTCTTCCCAAATTTTGAGAGAATTATGGCACATGGACTGGAAGGGCACAAAGTGCTTACAGTATTAAATATTAGGCTATTTACTTTGGCACAAAATTTGTGTTTCAAACAAATGAGGATGTTCCTGAAATACACATCCTTAACCAGGTGAAGCAGAACATTTCAAAATCAATATGTCCACATGAATATAAAAACTGTTGCAGGTTTTTCCTTTAGAAACAAGCACAGAGACAGAAGAACAATCATTTCCAAATTCAGGATACTCCAGGGAAAGTGCAAAGAGAAACTTGCATTAATCTTATTTTCTAAAAACAACTTTCAGAAAATTTATTTGTAAAGACAAAGAACTGTCATCTACTTCCTTCTAATTCACAAAGAATCTTGCCTGAGAGCAAGTCTACAGCTGCTACTTCCTGATGAGCAGACACCTGCATCTAAGGATGCTAGCCAGGAGTCAGTGCAGGAAGGCCAGCAGGGCAAGCACAACTTTTACTGCCCTGTTGTCAACTTTAAGATGTACCTTCCCTGTTTGGAAAGACCTGGGGGTAAGTCCCCTTCCAAAGTCAACCTCTCACCATCCTAACACAATCATTTCAAAAGCTAATAAAATCAAAGTATAAGCAAAATCACATGGAAACTTAAGTACGTATATTTGTGAAGACGAAAAGAAAGTGAAGGGGAAAATACAGTTCCACAGAACAGGCATTTGCTGCCTGTGTTCATTTTCTGACACAGATATCATACAGCTTAAGCTATTCTCAAACTCACTATGTAGCTGAGGCAGACCTTAAACTCCTGCTTCTGCTCCCCTGCCCAAATGCTTAGACTGTTAGGTGGACATCACCTTGCCCATCTGTACATACATTTTATTTTGGTGTTTTGAGCTAGGGTTCATTGTGTAACTCAGCAAAGTTTTGAACTCATTGCAATCCTCCTGCCTCCACCTCCCAGGTGCTGGAATGACAAGCATGAGCCACCACAGCAGGGTAAGTGACTTTTAGCCACTTTCCCAAGAGCATGTAGCTCCAGCACTACAGTGTTGTCCTGGTTTGTAATTTGTCTTCTGAAAGAATGCTTCTTTTAATATGACACACTCTCTGATAGTTAAACAGACCAAGAAATCTGCTACCGAGGGTCTTTCATGTCAGTCAACTGTGAAAGAAAAATTAAAAACTAGCTCTATGTCTGTATGTTAGAAAGCAAACACTTGATAAATTCTCTTGATATGGACCATGATGCACAGCTAGCAATTACCAGGCTGGGATGTTCCAAGTGTCAACTGTCAGGTAATATGCTTTCTGCTTTTCTTTATTTCTAAGTAGCATGGATATCTGATTTGCCTTTGGCTTTAAGTCCAACCATAATTGGGCTGAGCATGTCTTTCCGCTTTACCTCTTTCTGAACATCCTTTGCTTGGTTTTCAGCTTTACTGAGAAGAGTTTTTAAGTCAGCTGAGTCACGAAGATGTTGCTCTTTCAAGGATCCCACTTGGTTCTCAAGCTCTTTCCTGGTCATCTGGAGGATGTTGAGGTCACTCGTGAGCTCCAAACTCTGCTTCTGAGAACTGCAACATGAACAGGGACAGTCATTCCCAGAAGACACTGCATATAGAGAGAGCTCAGGGTCCTCAGCATCTCACTAGGTGAGAGGGACTAAATTTCACAGAAGGAGAAAAAGCACAAAAAACTTTCAGTAAGAAAAAGACATAAGACAGTTCAAAAACTCCCTTAAAGCTATATCCTTTCAAATATACATACAAGTAGAAATTTTATAAATAGGAAATGAATAACTATATTTGGGGGGTTTTCTTTTCCTATTTTGAGACAAGGTCATACTTTGTAGCTCTGGCTGGCCTGGATCTTCCTTTATAGACCAAGTGAACCTTGAATTGCCTGCCATTACCTCCCAAATGCTAGAATTAAAGATATGCAATACCAAGCCTGGTCTTGATTATAAACTTTAGAATATCAAACTATCTTTACTAATTGTATCACAGATACATTAAAATTTATATTTCATCTATGCTACATGATTAAGTACTTAAAAAGAGACTAGAGGTCAGAAACCTGAAACTTGGGCATCACTGCTAATTCAAGCCAAGACAAACCTGCTCCAATGAAAATGCCATCAGTTGGGGAAGAAAGCACATAACAAGGAACTAGACTGGGAGGTGGAGCCCAGCCTCACCACACTGAACTGCGGAGATACGAAGCTATTCACTTAACTGGTACAGCTTATTCTTTGAATAAACATTTCGTAAACTCTAAGAGGTGTACAAGCACTGTGTGAAAATATCAGGGGTGTCTCGGTATCCTCATGTCAAACATTCATGTGTGTGCTGGTTCTTTTTGTTGTCCTGACACAATCTAAAATCATTGGGGAAGAGGGAGCCTCAGTTGAAAAAATGCCAGAGGACTTGTGAGCACACTTGTGAGGTGTTTTCTTGATTGATGACTGATGTGGGATGGATCAGTCTACTGTGAGTGGTGCCATCCTGCGCAGGTGGTCCTGGGTTGTATAAGAAAGCAGGTGAATAAGCCATGAGAAGTAAGCCAATAAACATGGATCCTTGATGGCCAGTTTCAGTTCCTTTCTCCAGGTTCCTGCCCTGACTACATAATAAACCCTTTCCTCTCCAAGTTGCTTTGGGCATGGTCCTGCTCCCTGATAGGTTTTCTCTCAGAGCTTTCAGAAAGATGCATTTCTGCTGCTGGCAGGGGATATCGCTATTGGAATTTCTTCTCAGGAATCAAGCTTAGGACAATTCCTTTTCAGTACATCTTTATTGGCACACCAACCACATGACCCAACACAACATGGAGATGGAATGGCTTGGCAATCCAACAATGAAGGTAAAGGTCTTATATACCCCAGTCAGGGTCCCCTGGCAAGGCCACAGGGGCTGGGGTTGCTAGGTGACTGAGTAAACAATGAAGGGGACCTTGCAGATCTTGGTTCTGCTAAAGCACCTTCCCTAGGGGAGATTTTGTGAACGCTTAATTTGCATCCTTAAACCTTCAGGTTAGGATCCTGTGTTAATGAATCTGGATGCAAGAAAGCCTTAGAAAGCTTTTGAGTAGTTAGCTCCAGACAGCTTTCTTATCAGAAGAGGTGGTGACTTTAAGACAGATCAGTGAGTTATCTTGTCTGTGGCTGCCCTTGGATGCCTGAAAAAAGTTTCATATGAGTTAGTTACTATTATGTTTACTAGCAAGTAGGGAAAGCAGACAGTAAGTCTGCTCTGGGCAGGGGAAACAAAGGCCTGGAAGATCTTGTCTGTGTGAGTGTTTTCACATAGAGATAGGGGGACATATCCACAAATTCCAAGGAAATGCCAGATAGAGAGGGCTGCCATCACACACAGAAATTCTCTGTAGGAAGCAGCTAACACCAAACTCATTGAGATTTTGGCTTTATCTCCATCAGATCCCTTGGCTCTGCTGGGTCAGCCTTGTTGGTACCAAACAGTTCGCACTTCATATCTCTGTGGCTCCCACCAGGTTTATCACAGTAATAGAAACCCTAAGACAACACCTGAAGCTATTCCCAGCTTTAATTATGATTATTTTTATAATAAACCATTAAAGACAATTTAACATGAGGAAATTGACTTGATATGAATGAACATCAATGCCTTTTTCAGAGACTGGGAAGGGCATGTGGGAAAGCTCTAACGGTTATCATTTGGCTAACAAGACTAAGACTCCGGGTTCAATCTCCAGTATGGAAAACACTAATAATTTCAGTTACGAGAATATAAGATTTTTAGGGTGAAGAGATGGCATTAGTGGCTCTTCCAGAGAGCCTGTGTTTGAATCTTTGTATCTACTATAGATCACAACCATCTGTAACTCCAGTTTAGGAGCTCTGTTGTCCTCTTCTGGCCTGTTAGCAACGTATCATATGGAGCACATGTACACAGGCAACACATACCACACACATAAAACACTGTTGTAAAATACAAGATTTTCAAAGTGACAGGTTAATGCGTTTCAGGATTAAAGAACTCAGAGCATTTACTTCACTCTGCGTATACAATGGGCAGATTCTTAAGGATGAGCCTGATAGCATCAGGCCAAAATGGGGGTGGGGGTGGGGGGTTGAGAGGCACTAAAGGGTCTTTAAGACCTTGTGTAAAGAGAAGCTTAACAAATAAATTTAGGGTACTCAGGCAGAAATGTTCAAGAAATAGAATTAATATATCTTATGTACTTTATGTGAGTGTAGACAGATGACTTGAACAATGATATGAATTGATACAGTGTACCTTTCTAGAACCCATTGTTTTGTTTTGTTTGTGAGATGGGTATCTCACAAGGGATTCTCCCAGCCTTAGCACCATCCCAGGCAAGCAGGAAACATCTAACAAAAGTCTAACATTTGAAGCCATATGCGTCTACTCACATGGAATCTGTAACGTGATTTTGAACATTTCAGCAAAATAGATATAATTTTAAAAGAATGTACTTCAATAGTCTGCTAGATTTGAATTAATCACATCTCAAAATTGAAAGATTAGAAGGTTCAAAATCTTTAAAATATCAATGCTTAAAAGACAAAACTAATTAAGCAACACAAACTAGATTGGGCGTGGAGACACATAACAAGACCCGGGACTGAGAAGACCGGAATAAAATCCTCAAGTTCAAGCCCAGCTTGGGGTGAAATTCTCTCTCAACACAAACAAAACGATAAAAATATCAAACAAAACAAATTCACGTAAAAATCAAATATGTTGTAAATGCAAAGAACTTGGATATTTGCATATTGATTTACAGGGAGGCAAAGGCAGGAGAATTGGGGTGAGTTCATGGCCAGCCTGGGCTACATGGTTAAGACCCAGGCCAGCAAAACAAAAACAAACAAAGCTGGGTATAGTAGTTAATGCTTATAGTCACAATACTTGGTAGACTAAAGCCAAAGTATTAGGAGTTTAGGGCCAGCCTTGGCTACATAGCAAGTTCAAGGCCAGCTTGGGCTACATGAGACCCTATTTCAAAGTATTAAGAAATAAAACAAATTTCTCTATATATACTGCTACACAGGTGATCAATACTCACATGTATAAACAAATGTGTATATATGTGGGTCTTTGTTTTCTCTTCTTCCTATTTTAGGCATTACTTTTATTAACTTTCATGTTACAAGTAAACATTTGTTTTATTTATTAATCATCACCATGTATTCAAAACATAATATACAAAAGTACGTAAAAGGACTGAGAAAGTAAGAGCAGTAGAGAAAAATCAGGGGCTGGAGAGATGGCTCAGTGGTTTGGGTCCCAGCACGTCTTGGCAGTTCACAATGTCTGTTACTCTAGTTCCAGAGAGTGACTACAGTTCTAAAGAATCCAGTGCCCACTATATATGCGTGGTGCTCTTACTTACTTACAGGCAAAACACAAAATAATACATAAAATCCTTTTTAAAAAGAGATTAAGTCAAAGTGCTTCATAGATCCTTATGCTGAGATTTCATATTATATGAGGTGCTTTAGAGAATAAACCAGGAGATTTTATTCCTTTGGGTGTTTCCTTACTGATTTTAGAAGAGGTGAGGGATAGAAATAAGGCTACCCAAACTGCAGAGCTAGGTCTTCCCTCCTCTGCCTCTATCTCCCAAGTGCTGGGATTACAGGGTATATCTCCATATAAATACTAGATTAGATCCTCTGGGGGCGCTGTGCATATGTGTCAAGAAGCTAGCTAGCATGGAGGACCCTAAGAGGGAAGGAAGGGGAAGTAGATGGGATCTCTGGGAGGAGGGGAGGGGAGAGGAGAGGGAATGAAGACGAGAACATAAAGGAACAAGATGGTCAAGCTGCAACAGGGATGGAGTGGGAGAGCAATGCAATCTTCATAGAGGAGACATCATGGAGTCAGGGAGAAGCCTAGTGCTGGTGGACAGGGTACCTGAGCTGGCCTACCCCGGTAATCAGATTGGTGAATATCCTAACTGCCAGCATAGAGCCTTCATCCAATAACTGATGGAAGCAGATGCAGAGATCCACAGCCAAGCACCAGGCTGAGCTCTGGGAGTGCAGTGGAAGAGAGAGAAGAGGGATTATGTGAGCAGGGAGGGGGTGAAGATCATGGTGGGGAGATCTACAGAGACAACTGAACCAAGCTAGTAGGAACTCACAAACTTTAGACTGACAGCTGTGGAGCCTGCATGGGACTGGACTAGGCCCTCTGCATATGGGAGACAGTTGTGTAGCTTGGGGTGTTTAAGGGGCCCTGGCAGTGGGATCAGGATCTATCCCTGGTGTACGAGCTGGCTTTTGGGAGCCCATTACCTATGGTGGGTCATCTTGCACAGCCTTCATGTAATGGGGAGAGGCCTGGAACTGCCTCAACTGAATGTACCAGGCTTTGATGATTCCCCATGGGAAGCCTTACCCTTTTTGGAGGGGTGGGGATCAGGAGGAGGGATGAGAGGGGGATCTGTGGTTGGTATGTAAAATGGATTTTAGAATTTTCTTTTAAAAAAAAAGATGTGTTTGTGCATGCATCTATTCCTACATAAGAAGAGCCAAAATCAGTGCCAGCTGTCCTCCTCTAAAAGACAAGGTCTCACTTAATCTGGGGCTTCCTGTTTGGGCCAGTCTCCCTCCTTCACACCATCCCTCTCCCTCAAGCTAGAAAGAGAACCTATGGCCTCAAGTCCTCTGGTGGTTTGCTTCATCTCTAGCTGTGTCCTGTGTGGTTTAGAAGCTAAACGATTCGGTCATAGATCACCACTCTTACTGACAGAGCAATGGAGTGAAAGAACAGTCATGTTACAGTAAAATGACTGTCATTTTGTTAACAGGGCAATTTCCAGTTTGGACCTGTGCTGTTTTCAGCAGTGGAGAGCAGCACAGCAGGGCATCTAATTAGACCTGAATTCTAGGGTATTCCAAAAGGAGCTTGCTTAGAGAATACAATAGTAAGAAGGAATACAACGAGTAATACTTACAATGTTAACTTGTAAAATAACCAGTTTGGCTGAACACTTTGCTCCAAAATGGTATTTAAGAATAAAAATTTCATTTACAAAAAAATTAAAGTAAATATTTGAAGTTAGGGATCCATTACATACTTGTGCAATTCTTTTTCTTGCCGCTGCAGTTCTGATGACAGCAAAACATTTTCCTTTTTCAGAGAATGACATTCAGTTTCCAATACATTCCATTCCTGTCTCAGCTTCTCTAGCTCACCTAAAACAGCCACAAAACATAATAAATCCAAACACACCGCATTCAGAGGAGACAGGGTAACATTCCAGAGAACACATTTTCCCCTCTTAAAAGCATGGAAGTTTTTATAGAATAGTCTTTAATTCTTATCACTTTGCTTCCATAGCTCAAAGAGATCTTATCACCTTAAATTTTTTTTAAAAAAAAAAAAACCAGGGTATTTCTTTTCCTTCAGTATTTTTGTTTGTTGTCCAGGATGTCACTGTGTAGCCCAGACTGGCTGGGAAGGCTCTTTGTAAACCAGGCTGGCCACAAACTCACAAAACACCACTTGCCTCTGCCTCTTGAGCACTGGCACTACCTAGCTGCTTCGTTGTTTTAAGAGAATAATGTTTACTTGTTTTTGACAGATACTCTCAGGATATAATCCAGGAAGGCCTTAAACTCATAATCCTTGGGTCTGTACTTCCTAAGTGCTGGGATTATGAGTGTGTTCCATTGTTATGACATATACTCAATAGCATTATAAAGGATTAATAGTATATACCTGTACAAATACACTTACCATAGTATCTGTAGACCTGCAGAATGTACTGATGGCCCTAGCTTAGAAGCCCTGCTTTATACAGTTACCTTCTACCAATGAGAAAAATCCTCACTGCCATGATTTAGGAGCCAGCAGGTGTGACTAAGACCCATCCCCTTTTACTCCCTACAGGCAACAGTTACTAATGTTGTGCCTAAGCACTCACTCACCTTGCAACCTTGTTGCCTCCTCTCTTTGCTGGTCTTCACACTGCTGACATCTAAGCTGGAAACTGCTCTGTAAACCGGTGATTTCTTTCTCATATTCAGAAGCTGCTTTTCTCCAGCCCTCAAGCTCTGCTCTAACCTTCTTAAGTTCTTCTTGCAAAGAAGCAAAGTCAGTGTCCCGTTCAGAAGCAGCCTTTGCAGCTGCTTGGTGAAGGAGCAAAATCTCATCTTGGGCATTAAGCAATTTATCTCTCGTGCTGGATATTTCAGTGTCCTTTTCCTCTTGGAGATTCTCCATATCCACATGTAACCTCTGCAGCTGGACTGTAAAAAAGTGTTACCTATGATTTTCTTAAGTTCATCGGAATTAGGAACAGAATTACAACATATTATGGAACACAGCTACTATGGAACGTAGCTGTCGCAGCTGCTTCTGTTGATTAAATTATACAAGCAATCTGTGTTAGACACATAAAACGCCAAATACAGATACAAAAGGGAAAAAGACAAAAGTCTAAAATAAATTTTATCTTCCCCCACAGAGATGAGATTTATTTTAATATTTTGGTATTTATTATCTTTGCTTTTCTAATGTTTTCATACGTAACAATAAATATTAAGTAGAAAAGGATATAATGTGTTGGGTGCTGGCATACCCAGACCCATATACTCTGTCTCAGGCTAAAAAAAGCCTGGGCAAGGTCAGTGCCCTTTGTTTACTTCCCTGATCTTTGTTGATGCACCTTGTGTGCATCAACATCCTGTTTTGCAATCAGTGGTTTTCCTGTTATGATGAGGAGTCTTGCACCCATTGCCAGAGAACACACTGACAGGTACAGGAACCCAGGGCAGGGGAACTTAAGGGGTATATAAGCTTGCTAAATAAAGGCTGAGGGAGCCGAAGCAACTGATCTCCCTGGATGATGGAACTGACTGTCTCTTGAGTGCTGATTTAACACTGACGACCCTCTCCAGGCTAACTAGGCCAGACGCGGCAATAATGTATGCTTGTGTGTAATATATTTTTTTTTATCCTTTTGCTAATGAAAATATTTTGACTGACAGGGTGAGACAAAGTTTTATTTAGCTCAGGCGAATTCAAATTCATTATGTAGCTGAGGTGGGGCTTGAACACATGACCTTCCTGTCTCATCTCTTGAGTCCTGAGATTACAGGCATACACCATCACAGTTAGCATCACCTCTGTCTTTTTGACCCCAGTGACTAAATAGTGGGTTAATAGGACAATCCTTCCCGTTCATCTCCTTTAAAGGAGAAATGTCCAAGAGTGCAGTATGACAGTTTCCAGGGAAGAAGCAGAGCTATGACAACTGAAGACCCTCTGCAATCTTACTTTCATTCCTTTTCAATCACTGAACCAAACAATAGTCTTGGGATGCCCATACCTTGAAGAACCTGTATTTGTTTAGCAGATTCCTCAACTTGACTTCGATAGGCTTTACGTTCTTCTTCCAAAAGAGCTAAAAAGTAAAAACAAGGTGTATCCAATTCTGAGTTAATGAAAAGCATTCATAATTGCATAGCTAGAAATTTCTAAACTTCTTTTAGAATTACTAAAAGATACAAGAGTTAGGTGATAAGTGTTGTCAGTATTAGCCATTAAGATTTTTAGGAACACAAAACAATAGTTATGTTTCAAATCTATAAAGTCCAGTTACAGAGTTTCTAGATACTGTATCACCAACAAGCCTTTCTTACTCAAGAAATATCCTAATAATTGCCAATCATCAATGTCTGATAGCATAGGTTTATAATCCCAAATCCTGGGATGGCTACAGCAAAGAAGCTCACAAAATCAAGGCCAGCCTCAGCTATACACTGAACTCAAGGCTAGCCTAGGTGATCTTGGAGGACTCTGTCCACAAATAGGGTTAGGAATATACCTCAGTAGTGGAGTGTTGCCTAGTATATACAAAAGCCTAGGTACAAGCCCTAGCACCATTAAAAATAACAATAAGTTATTAAAGGCCAGGCATGGTATTTTATACTTTAGTCTAATCCAAGCACTCAGGTAACTGAAGCAGTTCAATCTCTGTGAGCTCAAACCAGCCTGGCCTATGTAGCACATCCCTTATCAGCAAGGGCTAATCAGTGAGACCCCATCTCAAAACCAAAAACACCTCTCAAATTATAAACAAATCTTATAAACCACACACCAGCTGGGCAGTGGCAGCACACGCCTTTAATCCCAGTATTTGAGAAGTAGAAGCAGGTGGACGACCTCAGTGAGTTTGAGGAAAGCCTTGTCTACAAAGCCAGTTCTAGGATAGCCAGGATTGTCACACAGAGAAGAGCTCCAAAACAAACAAACAAACAAAAAAAAAAAAAAAAAAAAAAAAAAAAAAACCCATAAAATTCTGTGTTTACTGGGAAATGTAGATAATACAAATTGATGGCTGGTTGCTCAATATTTTTTCATTGTAATTAAATGCTAGTCTGTATCCTATAAGATTCAAGAGAAAGGAATGCCAATTTTTTAAATTTTTGCAGATCTGGGGATCAAAACTAGCCTTTTACTAAGCTAGAAGCACCTTAAACTGAGCTATAGCTAACTTGATCTACAGTCCTAACAGCTCATCAAGACAGTAATGTCCTTAAAAAACAGGAAAGGAAATAGTCATAAGGTCCTGGCTTCTTGGTGGCACTTGAGTTGTTCTTCGGCTCAGGAAGGGCATCTTATAAAACACAAGGTGCTCTAAGAATTCGTGAGACCTTATCAAAGGGCAATACGGGAATGCTAAGGAAGCATAAGCTCCAGAGAACAGCATGGTGCCCATTGGCAAATGATGACCAGACAGATGAGAAAATCCTTTCCTTTTCCTTTTCTGAGGGAGTCTGGTTACTCAGGCTGCTCTCAAACCTGTGCTCCTCTTTCCTCCACACACGCACTGCACTCAGCTCAGAAGGTTCCTACCCTGAACCTACCCACACCTTTACTGTTAAATTAATTTCAGGCCCCAAAGTCACACTATTATTGGGTATAACTCAATTTACTGGGCTCCCAAGTCTTGTGTTGCACTGACTGATTGAGCATCTCAAATACAAAAAAAAAAAAAAACCTGAAATATAAAATGGTATAAAATCTGAAACACTGAGCCCAAGCATTTCAGATAAGGGGCATTCAGCCTATGCTCAACATGTAAGTAACAATGCAGGCTTTTTTTGTTGGTACAGCATTTCATTTTGTTTTGTTTTTTGTTGGTTTTATTTATTTGTATATTTCTCTTCCTGGCCCTAGCCATCCTAGAACTCTGTAGATCAGGCTGGCCTTGAACTCACAGAGATCCACCTGCCTCTGCCTCCTCATCTTACCATCTGAAATGGAAACTTAGAAGGTTGAGTGATGTCTGAGAACAAGCTTAACACAGCCCTGACTCTGGAAACCCTACTGTGCCTCTGGGTTCTAAGTTTCCTGACATCAAATCATAGGAGCTGCTATGCTGCTTAGGCCCCAGGGGAGTTACAGTGATCTTGATCTCACCTTGAAGTTCAAAGCATTTTTGTTTACTTGCTCTAGCTAGCTCCTGGGCTTCGATCAATTCTTTTCGAAGATGCTGAATTTCTTGTTTGGTCTCAGTTTCTGACTGTGCACCTTGTTGGTCATCTGACAAAAACATGTTTATTTTAAAAGCAAGTGTTAGTACTGCACTATAATCTCTATAGTTAAAGTCTGGTATTCTTTTTCATGTTTAGACACACACAGCTAATCACATGGCACAACTGAGTTAAATAAAACTTAGAAGCAAATTAGAGTAAGCATATTAGTTTGTTTTACCTTCAACAACATAAAGTTAACATGGATACTAGTACTATATAATACAGAAATTAACACATTTTATTGATGCACAGCTCCTATAAAACTTGAAATTTGATGAGATAGGCATAACATTGTTCCCCATTAACTTTCAAGTTATATTTATTATTACAACTGTTATTTCTCTCTCTCTGTGTGTGTGTGTGTGTGTGTGTGTGAGAGAGAGAGAGAGAGAGAGAGAGAGAGAGAGAGAGAGAGAGAGAGAGAGAGAGAGAGGCATGCCACAATACATATGTAGAGGTCAGAAGACAACATAAGGAAGCAACTATTGAAGAATGCTCCACCATCGGGGTTCCAGAGACCCAACTCAGGATATCAGGTTAGGCATCAAGTGCCTAATTTACCTAATTTTATAGCTCCTTCTCCATCAATTTTAGAATTTAACAATAAGACAAAAAAACTTGACTTCAAATCTAAAAATGGAAAAACAGAAGAAATCTTCAAGAAAGAAATGAAGACTAGCAAGGTTCAGTGGGTAGAGGCATTTCGAAGCAGACATAAGGATCTGTGTTTCACCCTGGAATCTAACCAGATGGCAAGATGGAACAGTCAACCTAAAAGCTGTCCTCTTAACTCCACATGCATATCTTTCCCCATTCCACCCCCAACAAATAAACTAAATTAAAACAAATAAACAAAAAAACTCAAGTTGTGTTTGTTTGTTTTGGTGAATGTGTTGTGTGTGTTTGTTTTGACACAGTTACACTATGTATCCCTCTCTGTCTAGTCTGAATATCAGTATGCAAACTAGGCTGGCATGAGATCTACCTGTCTCTGTCTCTATCCACCAGCAAAAAAAAAATAAAAAAGGTTTTAAAAAGTATTGTAGTAGTAATGATGTTACTTGTGGAATATAAAACAAAAAAACAAAGCGTGCGTGTATATGTGTGCGTGTACAATAACATTTAAAAAGCGTATTTGAGGAGGTGCAGTAGGAATCAGAGGGAATAAAGGGTAATGGGAAAACAACATAGTTATTTTCATCTTAAATTTTAAAAAAAGAACCTGTCAACCACAAAAAAACAATAAAAACTAGACTGGATGTTCCACTGTGTATCTAATGTACCAATATCACACCACTGCAGATAATCATAGTTGCCATAATCTTACCTGACATCACCTTAGCAATTTAACTAAAATAAATTGAATCTAGCATTCCATCTCAAACATGCAGCTTTCCTAACGCTTTCCTTTCTAGTTACTCTGTTGCTCAGCTTTGCTGTATTAAAGTTTCAAGTGGGCTGGAAAGGGGACTCAAGGGCTAAAAAAGCTTGCTAATCAACCATGAAGACTAAACTTCAGATTCCAGCACCCAGGTAACAAGCTGGGTATCTTGCAAATGCCTGTTACTACTGCTCCGAAGGATCTCACATCCTCTTCTGGCCTCTGAGTGTATACAGGCAGGCATACCACAGCTAGAATACAATATAAAAATATGGCTTGCTGAATGATGTTGGTTAGAGTTCTATAAAGCCAAAAAATATCTTTAAACGTTGGGTGTGTGTGTGTGTGTGTGTGTGTGTGTGTGTGTGTGTGTGTGTGTGTGTGTGTGTGTGTGTGTGTACCCTTTTCCCCCTTCTTTTTCTTTTTTTTTGGGGGGGGGTATTCTAGCTGTGTTTTACATTTTTTTTACTGCAAGTAGTTCAGCTATACTACATAGCAAATTCTAGGTTAGCCTGGGCGATAGGTGAGACCTTGTAGACAAAAATAAAATAAAGATTTTTACTACAGTAGGAAGGAAGATAATAAATATGGAAGAAATGATAGTTACTAAATCATTCTTTGACCCTACTAACCAGGTGAAAATAATCAGCATATGCTAAACACAAGTACTAACAATTCTGAAGTTCAATGGAACATGTATATAGTCATAGGCAATTCTCCACAAGGTACTTACTAGTTACAAAAAGAAAATTAGTTATTTTGCAAGAAGAAACCTGGGAAATAACATCTTAAATAATCAAGATTAATATCACTGACAACAGAACAATTCAATATAAGGCCCTTTCTGACAGGAGACCTATTTTTTTTTCTTTTAAATACACATACTTCTAGTCATGAGGAGGTATTAGTCACACCCAAACTTTGAAGCATTTTAATCCATGCTGTTCCATGCTGTTCAAACCTGTTAAAACTCAAAGGAGACTGAAAAGACAAGACCCTCCCCATCCGCACCTCCACCCCACCCCACCCCGCCCCAGACAGGGTTTCTCTGCAGCTTTGGAGCCTGTTCTGGAACTTTCTCTGTAGACCAAGCTGGCCTGGAATTCACAGATATCCACCTGTCTCTGCCTCCCAAAGCTGGAATTAAAAGGTATGTGCCACCACTGCCCAGCACCTGGCTGATTCAAGCCTCTTTTGTCATGGCACATTACAGAGACAACTGAAAAATGAAAATAAAGTCTGCAGGTTGGAGTATAGCAACACATCAACATTAACTTCTTGACTTTGAGAATGGTATAGCAGTCATCAAAGAGGAGCAAGGTATGTGTAGCAAAGTATTTTGTAATAAAGGTTATTATGCCTGCTGTTAGTTCTGAATGATCCACAGGTAAAAGGAGAGAGATGGAGACAATAATGATGAATAAAATTTAATAAAGTGAACAAATATGGGTGAAATGATTACATTTGGGGAATGTGAATGATGAGTATGTGGGACTCTTAGTCTTAATGTTGTATATAACTGTGGGCAGGAATTATGCCAAAGTAAAACAATTAAGAGAAAATGCCTACATATATTTAATACAGGAAATACAGTAGAATATTAAAACTGATTGACTCTACTAAGTAAGCATATATAAACATTTCTGGTTTTCTTCAATGTTTGCCATGTTTGTATTTTTCAATAACTAAGAACTAATCATAACGTCACCATAGGACAAGTCCCAGTCATTTCTGACTAACTTCCATCAGCTTGCCTTGCCTTTCTGTACTTACTATCACAAGCACAGTTGGAGTAAATGAAAGAAAGACTGTCTTGCTCTAATGAACACTCATAAATGAGGCCTCCCTCTCTGACGAGTCTCACCCACAGCATACCACGTCTCACGTCAGTTATGCTGTGAAACAACTCTAACACAGCACTTCACCTTCAAGTGAAACACTAAGGAGGTAGGTTTATACCAAGTAATCACATTTTAAGGGGAAAAATATAATCAGGGCCATAATCAGCTGTGCTCACACCAGGGAGCACTATTTGTGAAATAGATCTCTGAACCATATAAAGAACTAACATTTTAATTACAAAAAATAAGATGGTATGTACCAAATCACATGAACACAAACTCTAGAGTATTTGGTCACAGACGTAGTAGTTCTACTACTGAATAAGATCTTTACAAGTTAAGATGGTACAATAAGCACAAATGATCACATTTAAACAAACCACGTAGTTAGCGTGCAAATCCTCCTTCGAAACAACCAAGAGGCAATTTTTATCAAGGACTAAAGAGAAATCTTTTTGTGCTAAGGTTGATGAAGCATCTGTTTTCACAAGGTATGCTGGGAAAGCACTTTATTAGTTTAATTTATTGTGTTTAATTCTACTCTCAGGGCACCCTACTATTTTCTAAAAAGTCGTTTTTTTTTCAATCTGTTCCACAGTTTTGGGGAAAGTCTGGTGATATGGTGTGTATCAGTAGAAAATGTTTAGGTGGGGAAAATGAAAGCCTTCCACAGCCTAATTAATTTTCTCTATTCTTTTGTAGACTGAGTCTGATCATTTATCCTTTTTCCTTAGGAGAAAATTCCAAGTGTGTGTAACCATAGCCACACATAATAAAGCACAATTTAAATGTTTCTAGTAATTTACAGTGAATTAATAATTTTAGGAATATGTAAAATTCTTACAAAGAAAAAATAATAATCACCATTTAAAGTAATGGTGATTATTTCTTGACAACTCAAATAAAATTCACCTGTTCCTAGTCAAGCACATAATAACATGATTCTCTCTTTAAAGATTTTTATTTTATTTTATGTGTATGAGTGTTTCTCCTGCATGTATGCAGGCACATCACATTCACATCTGGTGCCCATGGGAGCCCTAAGGGCATTGAGTTCCCTCAAACTAGAGTCATGGACAGTTGTAAACCACTATGTGGGTGCTGGGAACCGAATGGAGTCCTCCAAAGCAACAAGTCACTGCTCTAATCTTTTAACATTCTGATCTTAAAAATCAAACTGCAGGGTGCTGGAGAGACAGCTCTGTAGTTCAGAGTGTGCACTGCTTTGACAGAGGACCCATGTGCAGTCCCTAGCACCCACAAAAGGCAGCTTTCAACCTCCTGTTAACTCCACCTTCAAGGAATCTGATAACCTCCTCTGACAGCCACGGGTACTGCACCTGCATATAATTCCACACATATACACATATTTAATTAAAAATAAAATATACCTAAAACTATCTTTTTAAAGATCAAGTTGTAAAATCTATTTTATTGAGAGGCAGATGGGCCTCTAAATCTGCTATACAGCTGAAGATGACCTCTAGTTCCTTATTCTCCTGTCCTCCCAAATGTTGATATTAGAGGTATGTGCCACCACATACATCTTCAAAATCTTTGAATTGCTATTATCAAAAATACTATTTCATAACAAAAGTTAGAAATCATACAGAAATGTGAGGAAAGAGGGAGGGAGTGAGGGAAGAAGGAACAGAGAGAGAAAAACAGAGAGAGTGGGGGGGTGCGCGCACATGCAAATATGCATGCTATATATATGTATGTGTGTGTCCATACATGTTTGTACATGTATGGATACATACATGCACACATGTGTACTTGTGAATATGGAGGCCAGAGGTCAATGTTGGGAGTCTTTCTCTATTCATACACACACATAATTAAAATAAATTAAAAGCATTAATAACAGTTGAACATAATTAACACAATCATAATGCTACTTAAATATTGATCCAAATTTAGCTGACAAAAAGATTTAAGAGATTTATGCACCACAAAAGACCAGATAAACTGCTACCTTTATGAGTATTTACTACTTAAATTTCCTTTATGTGTGTTTATCACTTAAATTTCATCCTTTCTTATTTTTTCATGTTCCCATAAAGCACTAAGGGGGTTCTGTCCACCACTGCCCAGTATTGGCTCTGTTGTCTGTTTAACAATGTTCTCTTTTCCAGTACTAGTCTGTTTGCTTGCTTATTTGTTTTGCATGTTGGGAATCTTGTGCAGGAGTGGCAGGTACTCTAACAATGACCTCATCCCATTTTTGCAGTATTAGTAACATCTTATACTAGTCTTGCATTTCTACTAAGATTTCTAAACTGTGCATTCATTTAATTACTATGGCTTGAAAAAAATTATGCCTTCTCAACCCAAGAGTCACCTAGGAGCTACAAAAATCAGTAAGTAAAGAAAACTGTGATTAGACTGAAGGACACGTTGACTGCCTGGGTCAGCAATCCTCAGGAACTTCCCTGGGTTGTGGAATTCAGTCAAAACTGTTTCCAGCAGCCATGTGATTTTTCAATGTCCATGGAGAAAGGCAAAGAAAGTAAGGATGTCCAGATGAAAGAACACTGGGAGAATCTGAGTAAACTCACTCTAGCCATGATATACAACTAGGCCAGCAGCAAGGTCATGCAGAATAAACTGAGCATCCTCCCTCACATCTCAAAATTCAGAGTCTGAGCGGTGAGGTCCCTTAATAGTCCCACTAGAACAATAGGTATGTGTACACAAAGAAACTTGTACAGCTACCACTATTGTTCTACTCCCAGAGAGCTCCCTGATTAGTGTTAGTCCAACACTCCCCACACATTCATCCACTGGATTGAAACTTTGTGTAAAGTGAGGCAAAGAAAAACAGTACATGCTCAGAATTTCCCCAAACACCTAATTTTAAAATACTTATGTAAGTAATTTATATTTCCTATTCACTATATTCTAAGAGTAACTACCAAGAATAAACATACTTCCTTTTTAGGGGTGACAAGTAGAGAGGTTCATTACAGTATCTCTCAGCCCAGTGAGAGAGGGAGACTCAGTCTTCCCCAGGATGAGGCCTTAAATGGATATCCAACTCCTAAGTCCTCAACACTGAAACCACACACATACAGGCTAAACTGACTATGCCAGCTGTGTTCATTTATTTATGCATATACACATAACAGCATAAGTAAAGGAAAAGAAGACATGGAAAGAGGGAACATGTGGGGCATGATGGGAGCTGAAGGAAGAAAAAGTAGATAGGGAAGTGATGTCATTGTAAGAAAGGAAGAAAACAATTTTAGCCCCAAATTTCTAAGAGTCTTGAGAACAAGATAACTATTGGGAGATGAGGAAGACCAGCAAAATTTAAAATTTAAGGAATTCTTCCACATAAAGCAGAAAGGATACATAGTTCCTTCTAATAAAGCTAAAAGTTTTGCCTTACCCTAATTATGTTAAAAATACAAATACATTTCTATTAGAAACATGAGGAAAAACGCAAACACAATTGCATTTCAGACTCAACCACTTACTGCTTCATCTTCATTGAATCAAGTTATTCTGTAATTTAAACATGTATACTTTTTTTAAAAGCAAGCATTGAGCACCAACACTTAAAATTTTAGTCCCGCCTACTTTATACAACTTTTTTAAATCAATAAACTAAAATGTAAAGCTTCACATGTACATGAACAGATTGTGGCAAAAGGTGAGTCTAAAACCCTGTTTTAAAATGTTGTGAAACACATTAAAGTACCTTTTAAAAGAGACACTTTAGCAAGAGGTTCATTTAGGTCTTGCTCATCCATTTGGGCGTCTACAAGGGAGAGAAAGAATTATAGAGTTTTAAATCTATCAACAAATTATTACTATCACAATAAATAAAAAGTACACATCTCCCATGCTTGGATAGTTAAAAATAGTTTTAACAAAATATCCAAGATCTAATAGTAGGATTTGATAAGTCAAAACACCGCTTTTACACTAAAAACAAACTCTGAAGTTTCCATCCACATTAACCAATAACCTAAATTGCCAGGAGACTGTCCAGACTTGTAAGAACTCGGTTAAAACTCACCTGTAGTGTCGTCACTGCTCTTTTCCTTGCTTGGACTCAAAGTATCTGATAAGTCAGATTCCTTTGCTCTTGTCTGGTTTTCTATTAGAAAAAACACAAAAGTCAAAATGTAATTATAATTCAACACCTTCTATCAAGAAAACTGCTTTAAGTCTCAATGCTCAAAATCTATGCCTATGCAAAACCATGTTAAAAGTCAGCCAGGATCACTGAATCTCTTTGTTCGTCACCATCTGATCCCAATGCAATGCTGGTCACTTCTCAGAGCTTGAAGCAGATCATACTGTGGATCCTGCCTGCTATTCAGAGGATTGGGCTCTTATTCAAGTTCGTCCACTTATCAGCTGGGAACAAGAAACACATGGAGCTTTGCTACAGTAATCAGGGAAGCACAACAAGTGTAGTAAAATTCCCAGGGTGACCAGGACACTGTCTGAAGATAACTGAAGGGAGAGGCTGCAAGCTTAACTTAGGGCAGAGTCACAGAATCACTCTGAAGCTCAAACATATGAAGTACCCTTAACATGAGGAGCCCATTTCTAAAGACAGCACAAAGAATGGGAATAAGAACAAGAAGGGGTCCCTGTGTGAAAGGTTCTGATGGTGTTTTCAAGAGCTGCTCTACCACATCTGACCAGTCATTCTAAGCCATTGCTCTGAAAGGTCCAACCATAGGCCAACAGTGTACTAAAGATGAGTGACTTAGTCCCAATCAACATAATAACATACCTATATATTCTTTAGCATTCTTTGGGAGAGCGTTTACAGAAGGTCATTACCCTAACTAAAATTCTATAAAATCACTTCTAGGCATCCGCTAAAATTTAGTCATAATGTCATCCCTGTATAGATTCCCAAAGGAGTTCAGTTATGCAGGCTTCTTTATAAGACTGCGCATAACAGTTCATTACAGAGTGCAATTCTTTGATTGAATCTACATTTCCTTAACTTCAACCACCATTTTCTCTATCTGGCACATGTGGGAAGTTATAGCTGTTACCTCATTGCTTCTAAGGAAACAATTATTTCTCTGGTATTGCTCTTTCTTATTCTATCTTTTCTGCTGTGTCTTCCCCTTTGATCATGCTGCACTTCTGGAGATGTAGAGATGCTATTTCTCTACTGAGATAGTCATACGCATTAAGTGGATTACTATGTCCATGATCATAATTAATCATGGCATATATCTGACTCTACCATTGTCACAATATATATCAAAATTTAAAACATGCAAAACCATGAACTGGAGTGATGGCTCAGCAGTTACAAGCACTTCCTACTCTTGCAGGGAATCCTGATTTGGTTCCAGTACCAACAGAGTGGTTCACAACTGACTCTAAATCCAAGTGCTAGGGATCCAACACCCGTTCTGGGTTTTATGGACACCAGACATATATATGGTGTCCACACATGCAGAATATCACTCATATATATAAAATTAATAATTAAAATAAATAAAATGTATAACCCCACTTTTACCTTTCCCTAAAGAAATAATGGGTTATGTGAGGTATTACATAAGGATGCTAATAGTACTATCATTATGGTAAGATTAAATGTGTATTATTAACTAAGAATTAAAGCACAAGAAGCATAATATATATATATACATATATGTGTGTATAGAGAGGGGGTAAAATATTTATATTTTTAGTTAAAACGCTATTTAGAAATTTTGTTTCATTGTACTTCTCCTCCTCCCAATTTACTTCTTTCCTGAGACAGGGATTCATTGTGTAACCCATGCTTACCTCTCACTTATATGAATCTTCTGCCTCAGCAAACAAGTGCTGAGGTTACAGTCCATACTCAACAAGCTATGAAGTTTTTGTTACACATATATTTCCAAAGTTTAGTAGCACCCACAACAAAGGTATCAATGCTTATTGCTAGAGATGGGAACATGTGGGTATTTATTAACTTTACTAAATCTATTCAAGAATGAACCAGAAGACAGAACAAATGCTAGAACAACTATCTCTTTAAAGGGTTTATTTTGGTCATGAAGCAATATCTACCTTTGTACTATTAGAAAGTTACGGGGAGAGGGGAGGCTGAAGGCTGACTGGGAGGGACAGGGACTGGGAGGAGGGAAGGGAGGGGGAGCAGAGGGATACATGGATAAGAAGACATTTTTTAAAAAAAATAATAAAATGAAGAAAAAAAATGATATTGAAAATTTGAATAACATCATTCAATGTCAAGCCAATATCCACTAGGTTTTCAACAAACTTTATATTTTACATACTCTGCCAGTTTTTTTTTAAAGAAAAAAAAAGTTCTTACTGGAACTACACTAATGAATCAACAGTTCAGAGTTTGCATTGCTCTTTCAGATGAGTTGTGCTCAGTTCTCAGCACATGACTTAGGCAGCTCACAACCACCAGGAACTCTAGCTCCAGAGGATCTAACGCACTCTTGTGGATTCTGAGGGAACCTGCCCTTACATGTATATGCCCATACAGAAACATACATGTAATATACCTATAATCTAAAAATAGTAAAAATCAATCTTTACAAGAAAGTACTATTCTTAATTAATTGTAGATGTGTGTGTGTGTCTGCATGCAGATACGTGCATACAAATAATAGTGCCTACAGAGGTCAGGGGTCTTTGATTCCCTGGAGATTGAATCACAGATAGTTGTGCATCACCTAAATTCTGATCTTTTGAAAGAGCAACAAGTGCCCCTAACTGCAGAGCCATCTCTCCAGCCCCCTTTTAAGGTATTTTTTAAAAGTCATTGCTGATTGATTTTTCTCTGAAGTATTTCATCATTAAGATACATAAAAAAGCAAATGCAAGAACTAGCAACATGGTAACAAAACTACTCCTAAGCACATAGGCAGTGACTGCCACACTGTATCAAAACAAACAATCAGCCCTACCCCACTGCTGTGGAAAGGTCAAGTCCAAGGTCAAGAAGGAGAAAGCATTCACTTTCTTTGTTTTTGTTTAGTCAAGGTTTCAATCTGTATCTTAAACTGGCCTGGAACTTGCTATGTAGCCCAGAATGGCCTCGGATTCACAGCAATCCTGTCTTAGCCCCTGTATTCAGGGACTAGAGTTCCAAATCTAGCTGTCTTAACCTTTGTTCAACAAGAGAACAATGATTCCTGCTTTATAAGCAGCGTATCATTAAATTCCCACATAAGGCCAGCAAAATAGCTGGGTAGATAAAGGCACTTGTTTCCAAGCCTGACAACCTTAGCTCAATTCCCAGAACCCATGCCGTAGGAGAAAACCAATTCAGCCAGGCTGTCATCATCCTGTATACAGGCATGCGATGCACGCAACTGTGCAACCCCAGACCCACAAATAAACAAATACATAAATACTTGTTAAGAATATCACAATAATCCTGTAAATTAAATTTCCTTTATAAAAGAGGAAAGTAAACCTAGGCATGCTGGGACACATGTAATTCAGACTGAGGGAGTGTTGATATCAGAACATCATGGCTTTGAATCCAGTTAATGATACACAGTAAGACCCTATCTCAAAAACAAAACAACCAGTTAACACACACACACCAAGAACATGGGAGAACTGAGTTTAAAGATCTAAAGTACGTTGCCTGAGGATATACAGTTAGTAGAATTATCTATTTGTATTCCTTTTTACTTCTAAGGTACTATGAATATGTAATGACAGTAACTTGAATTAATGCTAAATCAGAAAACATGTGCAAGATATGACTACATGCCATGTTAAGTGATACCTTCAGAGGAAACAGTAAGACTGGTAACAGCTCATATTACTTCTTAGCAAATGTCATTTTCAATGGAAAAAAAGTCCATCATAAAAACCACTGAATGTATTTTTTAAAGAGAAGTAATCTAGTCGAATTCAAGAGAAATATTTTAAAATATTTAAAATATGACTATTACAGCCACCAGCTTGCTATCAGGATTCTAGCAATCTAAAAAGTATTAACAAATGCCAATGAATAAAATGTATAACTTACATTATCATTCTTAGAAAATGAATTGAACTCACTTGCGTGGAATTATTTGCCACAATAGACTTAATAAATATCTGACTGAAACAAAGAACCTTGAATATGTGTTCAATTTGTTCCGTAAGATAAAACCCCAGCCAAATGCAGTTGTTCCCATTTGCAATCTCAGCACTCAGGAGGCTGGGACAGAAGCTCAAGGCTAAACGAAGCTACACAGTGAGAGCCTTTCTCAAGAAACAAAAACAAAACAAAACAAAAGACTCAGAAATGCTCAATCAAGACAGGTTCTTCAAAACTTTCTAAATGTATTTTAAATCCATCATTTTCCTAAAGCAGTAATTTTGCGCACATCTTTTTCTAAAATTTCACCTGATTAAGGAAATATATTCTATTCCAGAATGTCCGGAAGTACTAAAGCAGCACGCACTTTCCCTAAAGAAGCAGTAGTCACCTTCGCCCTCCACTCTTCTTCCTGTTCCAAGTGTCAGTTACTCAATCAGCAGACTAGAATAGGCACGTAGGTGGTGAAGTAAAGGCTATTTTAAAATCTGTTCTCATCTCAATTTAATAAGATGAAATAAATTGCATATGCTCTAAAAATAGTTTCCTATTCTGAAAGCTAATGCCTGTTAGCACTGCATGGTCTGTGCATTCTTTCTCCTAATATGGCATCTACTGTGCACAAAACTCAGAAGGAAAAGCTACCAGACATCCGAATAACAATCAGTTAAAACACTTTAAAAAGCAAGCAACCAGTTAGTTACTCAATACCAAATATATTGAAATCAAGCACTGAAACTCTGAGTTTTCTTTTGTTTTTTTTTTTTTAAACTGACTAGGATAATGAAACTAGTTTTAAATTTTATGCTGGCAAAGCCTGATGAAAGTTCACCTCTAGCAATGAATACATCCCACCAGATTTATTTAACTAGTTTTCCTATGTATAAAAGTAGCAATATGGTGCTTTAAATCCTAACTTTCTTCCCTGAGTTTAACAATTGTAATAAAAATAAAAAAGAAAGAAACTACTTTGGAGATATTACTAGACTGTTAATTATCAAATATAACACCATTTTACATTGACAAAAGTCATCACTTTTGCCTTAATCAAGTTGAGATAACAAAATAGAGAAGTGTTGAATATCATAAAAGATGTTGAAGATACAAAAGTTTTCAAAATAAAATTTTTAAATTATTTTTTGCTCATAAAAGGTTTGCATTGTGTTGACTAAAATTTTGAGATAAAAGGGAAAACAAAAGAAATGAGATTGAAAGATCAAAAACAAACCAACCACAAGCATTAGCTTTAAAAACACACACAAATGCCCACATTAAAAGAAACATCTAAGTATTTTATATAATATCCAATACTGTTATTATATTGACATTTTGTATCCTATAAGAAATAAACTCCTGTCTAAAATACAGCAACCTTGACAATTTAAACTAACTTTCATTATCCAAAGTAATTGTCAGACCATAGGGAAAGAGGAAACCAACCTTTTGAAAGCTTTGATTCGTCTGCCACTTTGGTTAGATGTCCCTGGACAATCAGCTTCTCTGCCAAAGAAAATAAATGTTACTACCCAGTCTCAAACAGAGACACATTCCCTGAGTCGAGCAAGGCAACACATTCCATGACCAAATTTAAAGACGATAGCTTTACCCCTGTGACCAACCTTCCACAAAACTCGAGCCTAGAAAGGGAGCGAGAGAACTGAACTTACTAGAACAATCTGTTTTCAGTAGATATCATCCCACTGTAACGTACAAAGGAATCAGAAGAACAATGTGATCTCTTTATGCCATGGGTATGAAGTTGTAATGAAGGAACTCTGAGAAGGCAGCTCACTTAACAGAAACAATAATATACCTATAGTTCACTCTTTCCTGCTGATATAATTCAAGAGTCTATACATCATACATCAAGAAAATGGATGATTTTAAAAGCTATCCAAAAGATATAAAAGTAACTTTGTGCTTTATCAAGTACTCTCTGTAAGCATTTACTATGTCATTACAATCACTTGAAGTCATCTTTTCACAGTCTGCATCTCACCAAGCAGAGGCAGACATATCTACTCTGCAGATTTTTTTCACTTCTGTACACCAGCTGGTACCCTTCAATCAATTCCTTTGCACTATGAGAAACATTTTTTTTCTGTTCTTTGACTCTTTAACTGCCATTTAGTTTGCATCCACTAATCAATGACTAAAGTCACACCACCACCACCACAACCTCTTGGTTGCCCAAGTCCACAGCTCCTTTTCATTTCTTACAGGTTGTTTATCTGTCTTTCTTAAAAACAAAGAGAGGTTCTTATGGGGGAAGAGTAGAAGGTAGAGTATTGTTTTTAAAAAAACAAACAGGGACATGTTTAACCACTGAGCAATATTCCCAGCCTTCTTTTTACATTTTATTTTGAGACATAAGTTCCCTGTACTGGCATTGAACTTGTGATTGTCCCTCACCCTCCCCAGGTAGTTAGGGATGCAGACCTATGCCACCAGATCCACTTCAGACAATTTCAAGGGGCACTAGTTCTACAACACCTAAGGTCTAACCTGCCCTATCTAGTCTCTGTCTCACTCTATTCCATCCCCAAAATGCACTTCCTACAGGATAACTTTTAACCATTTCCCCATTATTTACATTTACATTTATTTTTCTTTTTTATTTAGGTGTTTTGAGGCAGTATGTCACTACAGAGCCCAGGATGGCCTGGAACTCAAAGTTTTTCTGCTACACCTTCAGAGTGAGAGTATTAACAGACAGGCATCACCATGCCTGCCTATTATATTTGTATGTTTAAATAATATGATCAAGGAAAAAATTCCCATTGTAGATATTAATCAAAAATCTTTACACATAACCATCTTATATTTTACTTCAGAGAAATACCATGTTACCAATCTATTTGTATTTTATTGACTATTTACACGTGAGTTATATAATATGGTAGATTTCTTTTCTTAACATTCAGTATATTAGGACTTTAAACATTTTTAAAATTAATATATGTATTTTTTCTAAGTTCTCACTAAACAAAATTCCTAATATCTCATATCCCATCCTTCCCTTTCTCAATTTTTTATTTGTTCATTTGTTTGTTGTTTTTTAAAATATTTTTATTGTTTTATGTGCATTGCTGATTGCCTGCATGTCTGTGAAGGTGCCAGATCCTGAAGTTACAGACAGTTGTTGGCTGCCATGTGGGTGCTGGGAAGTGAACCTGGGTCCTCTAGATAAGCAGTCAGTGCTCTTAACCACTAAGCCACCTTTCCATCCCCATCTGCTGTTTTTAAAAAGATGAGGTCTCACTATATAACCCAGGCTGGCCTCCAATCCAGATTCTCCTGCCTCAACCTCGCAAGTGCTTATGTTTCCTGCACCTCAGCACCCGTCACCAGCCCTGGCTTTTCGCAGTCTTTTTAGTGTTACTGCCTCACTGTGCCCCTGGCCCTGGATTCTAAACCTTCCTGTTTTCTTTTCTTTTTATTATTGTAACATAACTTCTGATAATTTTATGAAAAGGAATAAACTAACACTCTGATAGTTACCTGACAGTTTAACTAGGGCCCACAAAATAATTTCCCTTCTGAGTTCTAAAAGCACACTACTCTGCTGTTTTCTAGCTTCCACTTGGGGGAGCCCCATGGCAATCTGAGTCCTGTCCCTCAGGGTGCTTATACCTCTGCTTGTTCTTTCTCAGGACCTGGGGGTGACACAACCCAATTCTGTGGAACTGAGCAGGGTCTATAAGACCTAGGATAGGCAGGGCCAAAGCATTTAAAAGAGGATGAGAGTTTCTGACTTCTTACTCACACTCTACCCACACTAAAAGAACTCTAGGATCATCTTTTGAGATGGCACTATCATGGTTACGACTATTAACCTTCATAAACCCTGAGTAATGATGTGGTACAAAGTGTTCTCATTACAACAGACAAGCAGTATAAACAAGAAATAAATGCTAGAAAGATTAAGTCATTAAGAATCTAGAGATTGCTCAGTGGTTAAGAGCAAGTGTTCCTGCAGAGGAGCCAAAGTCCACTCACTGGCAATGTGGAATACCCTTCTGTAAGTCCAGTTCCAGGGGAGCTGACACTCTCCTCTGGCTTTCGTGGGCACCAGGCATGCACACAGTACAAATACAAATACATACACATACATGTAGACAAAATAATCATACATACAAAGAAAAATAAACATTTTTTAAATAAATAAAGGACACAGAGCTTAGAAAGTAGGAGAGAAGAACCAAAAATAATTTCAGGGTTTATTTACTGCCATATTATAATTTTTGCTTACTATAAATCTTCTCTTTATCCTTGGAGTTCTTAAATTCCCCCTACCCCACCCTAGCCCTGTAGAGAACCCAGGGCACTATGCAGGCCTTATGCCCAACCACATTAATTTTTGCCCTTTCTTTCTCTCAATTAAAATCCATATAGACTACCCACTTTAAAAGAACAGTTCAGTAATGTTTATTTAGCACATTCTTAATATATAAAACATTTTCATCACTCAAAAAGAAGTCATATAAACATTAAGCATTTATTCCCCAGCCTACATCTCCAGGCCCTGGCAGGTTCTGATGTTTCCCCCTGGATGTTTCACATAAATGAACAATACAGTGTGTACCTTGAAGACACAGTGTGATAAACTTTCAGTACCTTTCAACAGGGAAACTATCTTACTCTGTTTAACTGGTAAGTATATTCATATTCTCTCTCCTCTCTCCCTCTTTGCCCCCCTCTCTGTGTCCATTCCCTACATCCCACTTTCCTCCCTTCTTATACTTGAACTTATGATTCACATGTAACATCTTCAGGATAATTCCTTATTTAAAAAAATTTACTTAAATTCTTATCATTTTTATTTTCTAGAATATTTACTTTTTAAAAGCCTTCTAGTGATTTAAAAACTCTTCTGTTGATTTATATACTCTTCAAAAATCTAACTTGCACGGTACTTTTTAAGTGACAATATCACTATTTTACTTATGAAATATCTAACTTTCTGAAAAATAATCACATTTTTTTAAAAGCTTTCTTTTGCTTTATATATTTTTCCTGTTTTTTCCTCATCACATTTTCCTACTTCTCTTATTTTCAAACCTGGTAAAGTTCTAGAAGCATTAACAGGACGCATGGTAGCTGAGATGTTTGAGTATTGGTACCTATATGGACCAACAAAGGACTCCTGAGGTAATCATAGCCTGCATAAAGCATCCTTCCCTCCTGAGCCCCCGGTGTCTGAGCTGTAGGAAAACGAGCAGAGTTCCCAAATCTTACACATGAATTATTTTGGGGAATATTTCAAAATTTTGTTACCATCTATGACTTGATGTGGCCTTTTCTCTTCTCTTCCTTTCCATGATCTTTAAGTCTTTTTTTTTTTTTTTTTTAAGAAATGAATTGACTCACTGTATTTAATCAAACATTTACAACTGACTTTTTAAAATGACTTTTCCTTCTGGACACCACCCATATGCCCGCCCAATTGAGAACGTGAACAATAAAACAAAACCTAAAACCTCCAACAACACAAACCTCTACCATAATACATATAATCAAAAGAGATAAAAACCAGGTCTCTACTTCTGGCCCTATCTACCTCCCCACCCCTTGTCAGAGATCCAAAGAGTTTCCACTTAACATAACTTCGGATTTTGTAGCAGCTATCTGACTTGCCAGACGTTAAAGAGACGGAGGGCTTTCTGATTTTTCTTTCTTCCTTCCTTTTAAGCATCCATAGTGGTTTGTTGGAGAGAGGGGATTATCGCTCATACTCTAGTTCCTCCTCTTATGCTGGGGGCCATGCTGTCCACTACTAGCAGGCCTCTTATCTCAGCTGCCTCAGTGCCACAATTACAGGCATATGCCACCACATCTGGGTATATTCAATAAGCCATGTTTATTTACTGTGAAAAAAACATACACAAAAGGGAGAAAAAAACGAGATGGATATCTTGATAGAGGGGGCCACTGTGGGACTGGAAAGAGGCCAGGTGCTAAGGAAACCTCCAAAAATTCACGGTTGTCCCTGGCTAGAACTCCAACCAATCATGGAGGGGGTACCTAAACAGGACTTCCCCTATAATCAAATGAATGACCACCCTCAGTGTCATTACAGAACCTTCAACCAGCAGTAATAGAGGCAGAAGCAGAGATCCATAGCTAAGCACCAGGTCGAGCTCCTGGTCTAGCTAAAGAGAGAGAGGGATGGGGATTATGAGGAGGAGACCCACAGTGATGGCTGGCTGAAGCTATTGGGAGCTCAGAAACAGCCAATGGGGAACCTTCAGGAAAAAGGAAATAAACCCACCAAAGGTAGATGACTGTCAATTGGAATAGGCAGTATGTGGAACCTCATGGAGCAGGATCAGACTATGTTCCTGTGTATGAAATGGCACCTTGGAGCCCATTCCCTACAAAGGAACAGCTAACTCAATCCTAGTATTGGGATGAGGGTTAGACCTACCTCAAATGGATACACCAGACTAAACTGACCCACATTGGGACTCCTTGCCCTCTTTGGGGAATGGATGAGGGAATGAGAGAGAACTGGAGGGAAGGAGGAAGGGAGGGAGAGCAGGGGTAGATGAAACAGAAAACAGAGAAAACAGCACTGTTTTCCTATGATGGGGATAGAAAATACATCAAGTCAGGACCACAACGACTTGTTCTTTAGCACAAATGAACTGATGAGTAGAGAAATTAAAAAAAAAAAAAAATTGACTGAATTTTAAAAATCTGTTTCAAGTAGAGCATGCACTCAAATAACTCTGAGTGTGTTCTGATGCTGACCCCATCGAGTGATAAACACACATAAATACTGAGTTACCAGCAACATTGACTCACTGGATTCCTCTACATAAGGCTTCAATTTCCATGAGAGTGAAGTCCTAGCTGGAAGAAGGCTGCAGAAACAGTAACTATAATTTCAAAATGACATTGGGGCTAGAAAAATCTTTTTTGCAAAGAGTAAAAGAAAAAACACCTGGGGATAAGGAAAAAAAAACAAACATGGATTTAAAAATGTCAAGGCATGAATTTCACTTCAGAGCACCTGGTAATGCAATCAAGGAGATGATTCTAGAAAAACAGATAATTTATCTCTACAAAGCAGACCTCTGAGAGGAAAGTTTTGTGGTATCTAGCAGCAAAATCCACAGCAACTCTGTGAAGATATACAGCAGCCAGAGACAACCAAGGAGTCAGGAATCTGTCCAGAGAACAGTCTTTCCCTGTCGAGGAAAGGCCTTAGGTCTCCGTGTCCTTAAGAGTTCCATCCTTCATCTTTTCCTCAGCATTCAAGTTAAGTTAATCAAGTGAGAGGATTCATGAATCCACATACAACAGTGGATAATCTGCTAGCCCATAAAGTGTCATTAGCAAAACACAGAAAGTTTCAATGTATCTATTAAGTTCATAAAGTAAACCTCAAGTCAGTGAAGGAACGAAGCTTTACAGGAGACGGGGAAACCCAGGCCTTCCAAAACCCTCCATTCCAGAAGATAACTTCTTGCCAACAGGTTTTTAATGAAGTTACCTGATACTTTTAAACTTTATGTAAAGTAATTTTATACAAAATATTTACAGATTGGGAATTAAGCAAAGGATTAAACTTAAACCTGTTTAAAACCTACTTTCTTTTCCAAGGATTAAGAGCTATTTTCTAGAATTTTTTTTTTTAAATACAGTCTGACTTTCTGATTTTTACAAGGAAAACACTGAAATGTGTTCCTGCACATTATTTTCTACAAAATCAAGCTAGTCTCTTATGGGTTCATGCAGGTAAATTGGAATATTCCCAACATATTAAATATAGAGGAAGAATCCAATGAAAGCAAACCATGATTTTTTTTTTGTTTTAGTTTTTAAAACTCTGATTTTATGCTATATAAGCCCAATAAATAATTAAGACAAAGAATCTGACATTTGCTTTTAAAAGATTGGAAAGAAGAATCTGAAACACTACTGCATATTGAATACATACTTTGTGATAGAGACCAATCAATTTAAGATGTCTAGTCATTTAAAAAGAGCAAAAAGACTGTGTAGGGCTGCCAATACGTAACCCCAAACTACTCTAACACTCTTTTGAAAAGTTTACTTGAATCTTCTTCTTGTGGTAACTTAATATCTGTAGTGACAGTTTCTCATAAAATAATGACCCTTCTAACAACAAACAAGGCAAGAAATAACCCTCACTAAAGTTATCATATATTTAGGAGCCAAATTAATTTGGGAAATTTGAGATAACATCTGGAATCATTAAAAGCAAACTGTTGTTACGTAAATTTCAGAAGGGACACTATGACAAGCTACTTGAACAGAATCAAACCTTTCACTATTTGCACTAAAAACCCGATGGATTCAGACGCATAGAAGCTCTTATGCTTTGTTTTGTTTTCTGATCTTTGCTATGCCCTCCCTTCGTATACAAGAATCCCATCTGTGGACCGCAGGTTCAGTACTTTCCCATGCATCACACAGTATTTTCTCATGCTTGGGACCTTTGTTTGTTGCTAACAAAATAAAGACTTCTGAAAATTACAATTCAGCAAAACATTCTTTTGATGGCACTCTCATTTGCTGGGCTCAAAATACAAAGTCTAAATGCTAACATGTGTGTATAAACATATGTATGTATATATGTGTGTGTGTATGTATATAATAGCATTATATATAATAAAAGCATAAAATTTCTTCTAGGGTCTGGTCTAAAATTATGTCCACTTTCTGGTTGCTGTGGATATGAATCATTTTGCCCCACAGAAATCACTGTCCCATTTCTCTTAAGTGAGATGCAATCGTCAGAAGGCATAAAAGCAGCACCAGCAGCAGCAGCAGCACCACCACCATCAGTCTTTGGTTCACAAGTATTAAGAGTTTGAAAAAATGGCACGTTTATTAAATAAACTACCTTAAATACCTTTAAATTTTATTATAGTATCTAAACTCGAGAGAGAGAGAGAGAGAGAGAGAGAGAGAGAGAGAGAGAGAGAGAGAGAGAGAGAGAGAACAAAACAAAAACAAAAAACAGCAGCTCTTCTAAAAGCATTTAATGAAATCACACATTTTTTAAATTTCTCCCGGGAGTTAAAACTGTGAACCACTGAAACTGTATGCTCTAATCCAAGATGTGGCCCTTCTAACTTCAAGTGATCCTAGCGTTAAGAATGAGTAGTGTGCAAGGACAGCTACTAAATGAGATATTGATTTAAAAAAAAAAAAAACATTTATTTCAGAGTGTAAGGAAAGGAAAAATGTTTGAGAGCATTTGCCTAACAGAAAAGAGTATACATATAAACAAGACTTTAGTATATATGGTATCTTTTACTTCTTACTCAGCACCAAGAAAATGTCATAAGTTTCTGTTGGGAATTTAAGCTGCTATATGGTTTTCAAATAAAAAGGATCAAAACATTTTGTTTAGAACTCAAGAGGGGTCTAAATCACCATAAGTCAGCGTACCTGAAATATTTCTAAAGACAGTCTCTTGGGACATGTGAAGAGTGATCATTGAAACCAGAGTGTGAGACAACTTACTGCTACTCGTACCCTAAAATAAAAATCTCATACTATACTGAGGGCCATCTTTGACAACTCATACCCTAAAATAAAAATCTCATACTATACTCAGGGCCATCTTTGGAGCTGAGAGCCCCAAAAGACTTCTTGGCTTTTAATAGTTTCATTTAATCTAAGAAATGTACCTAAGAATCTCAAAATTCAATCTTTGATAGAACTTGAAATTAGAAGCCATATTATCAATACTTCCTCATCAAATACCCATACAGCAAGTTTAGGTGTGAGCAGGAGAGATGGTTCAGTAGTTAAAAGCCCAAGCCCTGGCTGCTCTCACAGAGAACTTGAGTTTGGTTCTCAGCACCCACATGGTGGCTCATAACTGTCTGTACTCTAGTTTCAGAGGATCTGAAGCCCTCCCCTGGCTTTTCTGGAAGCACTGTATACACATACACAGGCAAAACAAACCAATCAATACACACATAAAAATAAATAAAAGGTTTGGGTACTTCATATCCCAGACAGTCTCTTTTATTCCTTGATGAATAACAATCAGCAAGTTTGAAATTTCTCCCTGAATATATGGGGGGGGGGGGCAACCAATAGGAAATGTTCTGTAGGCAAATGCAATTAAGAATATTGTTCTCAAAAGAGAGAAACAAGTTTGCTGATGTCTGAGATAGTTACTAGCACACTGCTACTACAACAAATACAATATTTCCTTGCTTTTACTCTGACTTCTTAAATTTAGCCCCTGATTTTATTAAAAATCAATGTGAAAAATACTCTGTACTCACTCTGGCATTCTATGAATTGATGAATAAAAGTGCAGTCCCCGCCACTCTTTGAAAGCAAGTGCTCTAATAAAGAAAGAAAGACCTTTAAGGATATAGTTTGCTGCTGTCTTGAAATAAACAACAGCAAAGATTTAAAAATGAAATATTGTAACATAGATAATTGAAAAGAACTAATAAAGTTGAATATACGTCAATACATATTTGTAGCTAAGAAACTGAAAGTTCTAGTTTACATAGTCACTAGTTTACTCTGAATGGCTGGCTTTTAAAGGAACAGTTTTTCTCCAAAGCTGAAAAACAAACAAAACCAATATACTGCTTTAAAGAGCTTTTTCCATTGTTCATATGTGCCTTTCTCCAGAACAGTTTTGCAAATACTCTTAAGTGATTTTTGTGCTTTTAATTATTGAATTAATTTCATGTTCTCACAGTCTTTCTTTAAGGCTATTGGTCTTAATTAGGATGTAAAAGGTAAAAACTTTATTTAAGAATGTATAAAATCAGCCAGGCATGGTAGCATATGCCTAAAATTCCAATATTGAGTAGGATGAGGCAGGAAGACTACCATGAGCTGGAGACCAACATGGGCTACAGAGTGACTTTCAAGAGAAATTGGACTATAATACAAGCCTTATTATAATTTAAAAAAAAAAAAAAGTTAAGGAGAGGATTCCCATACAATAATTTCTTTGAATTTTTAAGTTATTTATAAGAGAGATATTTTTATATATTATTTTCATGAGCAGCTTCCCATGTAAGCACCTTAGTCTATACCATATAGACCATTACAACTTTACATTTATTTCCACCCAAATTATCATGCTCTACACAGTTGAAAACAAGCTTCATAAATGGTTTTGCTTACATCAGAAATAATCCAGTTTTGTAAAAAAAAAAAAAAAAAAAAAAAAAAAAAAAAGTAGAATTTTTTTAAAAAGAAAATTAAAACTTAACATAGTAGTTAAAGAGTTCCAGCTCTTTTCTTACAAGAGTCTTTACTAACTCTAAGGTCAAAGGCTAGTCTGTGAATCCAAATAACATTCTTTAGTTACATATCTGTGTCTTTCAAAAAGCACAAGAGATTCTACAAGTTTAGTGTTAAAAGGCTTCCAACATGGTGACAACCAGGAAAGTCTAAAGGCACTCAAAGCTGGAATGGGCACCACTCTCACTAGGAATACCTGCTCTTCTGCACCTCAACATACCCACTTCCTCATATTTGCAGAATAGGCAGATACCTGCTGTTGTGACAGTGCCTCTTGACATCTTTCCTGTTAACTGCCTTCCTAACCTTTCAAATCTGTCTTTTCCTTTACCTGGTTACACAGTATGCAAAGGGCCCATGCTATACTTATAGGACAAAAACGGGAAGAAATAAATACAGCTTGTTTTAGAGATGAATAAAAAGTACAGCACAGTCCCAAATGGAAAAAAAAAATTAAGAGATAACTGCAATAAAAAACTAGAATTAAGTACTTTAAACAAATAAAATTTGTCAACAAGCTAACAAAAACCCCTAGTAGATTAGAAAATGTCAAAGTAAAAAGTTGTTTTACATTAACTCTAAATATAACACTTGGAAAACTAAAACTATACATTACCATGTTAAGTTTGAAAATGTGCTTGGATAGGTAAAGAAAATGTAGTTCATATATATAACAGAGTTTTATGCAGTCATAAAGAATGAAATTAGATCATCTTCAGGAAAATGGATGAAACTGATGATCGCATGTTAAACAAGATAAGCCAGAATCAATTTTTTCATATGTAAAATCTATATTTTAAATGTGTGTGTGAGAGAGAGAGGGACAGAGTGTATCAATCACATATGTGATATAAAATAGGAAGGGACTATTCTATGTAGGGTGAGGAAGTAGCCTAAAATAATAAAGAACAAGAAAGGATAATGAAAGGGAAAAAAGACAAATATATGTATAATCTAGCTTAAATCCACGTATTTATTTGCTATGAAAGCAAAAGGAACCATTGGGGAAGGAGGGGAGTCAGTCAAGAGGGAAGTAAGGTAGGGCAAACATGCAAAATGTCATAAGCCTTCATGTTTAAAAAACTTACTTGGAACCAAAGGAGTTTTTGACATTTAGCTGAAACCAAATTTCGGACCAATATTAATCAATTTCTGGTGATTCTTATTAAAAACAGGGAATCCCACTAAGTGGTCTGAATGAGAATAGCCTCTGTAGGCTCATATATTTGAATGTTTGGTCCCCATTTAGTGGAATTGTTTGGGAAAGATTAGGAGGTGTGGCCTTGTGGAAGTGTGTCACCAGGAATAAACTATAGGATTTCAAAAGCCTAAACCAAGGTGTCTCACACCCTCTTGGCATGCATGCAACTTGCAGATCAGATGTGAGCTCTCTTCGAATTATCCAGTGCCATGTCTCCCTGCCTGTGCCATGCTTCCCACCATGATGACATAGACTTATCCTCTGAAACTGTAAACCTTCAATTAAATGCTTTCTTCTATAGTTGTCTTACAGTCATGGTATCTCTACACAGCAACACAACAGTAACCACAACATCCACTGTTACTCAATAAGCCAAAGATCACCCTAGTTTTACATACAGGAACGCAAAAGGTCAGAAAAAGATTTTGGATCCTCTAGAGCTGGAGTTACAGGTGGTTGTGAGCAGCCAGGTGGGTTCTAGGAATCAAACCTGGATCCTCTGACTGAGCAGTAAGTGCTCTTTTCATTAAATCTCTCCAGTGCCCTATATACTCTGAAAATATTTAGTAGACTGGTTTAGATGTCTGTTTTTAAAGTAAAAAGGCCTATAATCACCTTTTACATGTATAACACTGCCACAGTGTATATAAAGCATTTCAAGCATTTACTTGAATTCAGGCCCTTAGAAATTACATTGACACAACTACAGAATATATTATCACTGGTAATCCTAAAGAAACCAGGTGATTTTTGGAAGGAAATCTAGTCTCTGTGATATTGGTTAAATAAATGAAAAAAAAAAAAAAGACAACCATGGAAACATAAAACAGAAGCATCCCACTTACACTGATTTTTATACAAATGAGTTTTCTATGGATCACAGTTCTCTATAAGCCCATGTTGCAATCATGCTACTGGAGCCATTAATTGCCACTAAGCCATTCAAATGTGGCTCATTCTAACAGAAATAAGTGGTAAGCGTAACATAAATACATGATTTCAAATAACTACTAAGGCAAATCAATGTGAGATGCTTCATTAATAATCTTTAAATACTGGTTAAATGTTTAAATAACATTCTGACATTGTGTGTTAAATAAATTTAATATTAAAATGTGTTTTACTTGCTTCTTTTTAAACTTTCCCAGAGTTAACAGAAATTTTAAATTTCACAATTGCTCTCACACACTTCTAGACAGCACTATTCTATACTCTAATATATATTTAAATAACCCTTATTTTAAAAAGAAACAAAAACAAGTCTGTGCTTGTAAAAAAAAAAGTTAAGTCATTCCAAAAAGAGAACACTGGAAGAGGTGTGAACTATAACATCTCTAGACACTGTTGAAATTTTTTCTTACATCTCGAATACTTGCTGTTTGCTTTACTAGTTAAAGGGTGGTGCTAACCTTAAAATTCATGAAAACTATGGCTATAAATTTTGGTGATGTTTAAAAAGGTAAATTATCCTACTACAAAGTCCATTCTACAGTAACATGTGGCATAATGAGAAATTTGTGTAGATATAAAAGCTTACTGTCAACAAAGACTCAAATGTTTTAACAATGTAAATAACTACAGCAAGAAGTTCCTCATAACAACATAAAATTTTTATTTTAATATTAAATCAAAGAGTTTATGATGATTGACTAATCGGAAAGTCTACTAGTTGAAATTTTCTGGCAAAAACTTTATATAGTAATTTGACAACTCTAGTTAAAAGATGGGTTTGTATGTATATAAAGATTCTTAGCTGATTAAAAAGTTCTCAGCTTGCATTAAATGTAACACTTGACACATTTTCAAGGAAATATGGATTTAATTAAAAGTATACAATCAGAAAGGAAAAGACAAGAAAAATAATAGTGGGAAACAAAGTTGTTTAAGGAAAATGAGAACTTAGAAGACAAAAATTAACTCGTCTAACAACAGTTTGCTCAATACTTTGAGTGAAGAGCAACTAAAAGCATGGAATGAATATAAACTATACCCTTAGAATTTCTCAAATTCAAACTAAAAGCTTCAATCTGAAAAACCTAAGACATTTTACAAAACACATAAAGTAGTCAAATGGCAATGGATAATTTTTTTTCGAGAATCCTAAAATGCTTAATATATGCAATATTAGGCCTTCACCACATAGCTCACATATACACGATTATCTGGGCCTGTCTTGGCAGTTACTATAAGAACATTTTTTTTTCCTTTTTGTAATGCTGGAATTGAATCCAAAGCATAAACTAGGAAACCTCTTGACGCTACATCTCCAGCTCACCTATTTTTTTTTATTTAAAACCAGTCAAAAGAAACTATTTAACTCTGACCTCCTGCCATGAATGATAGACATATCCTGATATGTGGAAACCCGTTTCATTGGAAGCTCTATTTCTGACCTTGATATCTTCTAATAACTCCTGTATATTAAAATGAGATGATAAGCACATCAGTGTGCACTGAAAATAGCTTTATTCCTTTAGTACTGCAAACATCCAATGTTAAGACTAAACAAATAGTTGGAGTTGGTACTCAGTGAATCTTAGAGGAAAGAGTGAACAGGAATCTAAGGACTTGAGGACTAAAGGCCAGTGATTTAAATATATCCCATTGTGCTATGTGTGGTGGCTCATGTGTTTGATCCCAACACTTGGGGGGCAGAGGCAGACAGATCTATATGAGCTCACTGGCAGCCTTATTGATAGTACACACACACACACACACACACACACACACACACACACACACACACACACACACACACACACACACACACACACACACACACACGGACAGAAAGGGTGTGTTACAGGCAAGCCAGGGTAACATAGTGAGACTTTAAATAATAAAGGAGAGAAAGAAGGGGGGGAGGAGACAGGGAAGAAGAAGAAAAGGAAACACAAAAAACAGGGAACAGATAGTGGCTGAAAGGTTTTGGTCAACTGAGAACTCCTGCTATCCAGACCAAAAAAAAGGGGGGGGAGGGGGCAAAAGAACCAAAAAACTACAGAAAAATTTTTCTGATTAGAAAAATGCCTAATCTCATTCTCTGATCAGTAAAGCAGATGATAAAGAAAGCTGTTTCCACATGTCTAAGGACTCAGTGGGACATGAAATAAGCTCACATACTGCAAATAGAGACCTGAAAGCTGAGCATGATGGAACAAAGCAGTAGGACTCTTTGGAAGGCAAGAGCCATATAAAACTAGCCACGGCTAATAAAGAACACCATTTTCATATCCAATCCACTGCAATTTCCACATAACAAAGGCTATCTAAGAACAGATCACATCTTGTGTCTTAGACTGTAAGAAGAAGCTGGATTTTAAAGAACAAAACTCAATGGGATGTGAACAGTTATAAATATGTTTCACTCTAAATACTAAAAATCATTAGGCATTGAGCTCTCTGTCTTGCTTAAATGATAAAAGGATATCATTAAAAAAATAAGTTTTTTACACTACCTTTTTCTGTGCTCCCATTTATTTTAGGTAAGAAGTCATCAACTTGTATCCCTAGGATTAAGACAGGATATCATTGCCTGATCAAAGGAAGTATTGACTGCAAAACTGGCTTCAAGAGCAACTATGGCATTTCATACTCCTACTCACATTGACACTGTAAAGAACACTGTATTTACAAGAAGAGTTCAATTGCCATTCTTTATTAATTGATGCTTGGGGACCTTCCAAAGAACCTCAAAAGAAAGAGATTCCTACCACTGCTCATAGTCTTAAAGACCATCTCAGAGGCAGAAACCTCATTGTCTCAAGGACTAAACAATGGTGCCCTCTGGTGGTAATCCTGAGTATTTTAAAAGGAGATTTTTCTGAAAATGTAACTTTGATTTTGATATGTAAAATATCAAATGAAAGAAGTAAACACTGTGAAATGTTAAAAATGCAGAAGCTTAGTGAAAAATCCTTAAATAAGGTGACACCTACCTAAGCTGCTGCATTCTTTAAGAGTTTTCTCCTGCAGATGTTCTAAACGTACTGCAAAAAACAGTCCAAGAAAAAGGTATTTCACAGACAAAGAGACCAAAAATCAAATAAAGACAAGTTCCAATCAGCCAGCTTACCTTGTAAAGCTGTTAGCCTTTCATTGGTGAAATCATTATCAGCTTGCAAAGCTTCTATTTTTGCCTGGAGCTCCTGTTCTTTTTCTTCCATTTCATCTATTTTACTCTGTAACTCTTTCTTCTCAGCTTGTCCCTTCTGTTGGATTTCCTCTTGTCTTCCCTCTGCTACCTGTTGAGCAGGAATCTGCAGTCATCTCATAAAATCTCACTTAAGTAGGCTAAGGCCAGGACTGACTTCATTCACTTATACTTCTACAAAATACATTCAGAATTATAGGACGTATTTATAAAGCTGATTTTCTAAAGCAAATAAAGACAGAAATTTGATTTCAAAAGTGATCTGCACTGAGGTCACTACCACATGGTACTGAAAAGGGAAAACTTAGCTTAGCAAGCACAAGAGATAAATACACAGATAAGGAGTCAAAATTAAATCCTCCATGGTTTTTAAATGGGAGTATATTCCCAAATTTACTATTATTACAATTTGTTTGTACTTCTAAACTGTAACATTAATTTAAAATTATAAACTATGTTTGGCTAAAAAGATGATGGCACAAGCCCTTCAAACACCTTTCTCTTAACAAGAGCTCCCTGAAAACTACCAGAAGCGATGCTCAGCCTTCTCTAACAAACATCTATCTTATAGGCACTCAACTAGGGACAGGGTCATTTTTCTCTTGTTTTAATTTTTCCTTAAGTTACTATCACACACTGTTGTGTCTTACTGTGACATTTTTCATACATGTATGTCTGCACATTTATCCTCATTTGGGTTGCCCTCCCGACAACTCCTGCCTCTCTGGCTCTTTCCCTTCCTCTTCCCAAACATCCGCCTCTGCTTTCACATCACATACATTCTATTACACTCTCCAACTCCCACACAGCTCCTTCCCTCTCAGGACCTCCTTTTAGCTTCCAGACCCACCAACAGGTAGGATCAGAGTAAGGTGGACTTTGAAGGACCAACTAGACATTATCTTAGGGTCTGAGTCCTTTACCCTAGATGTCCCAAGAGAATAGCAGCTAAAACAGAATCAGCACACCTCAAGGCTGAAGGACAACCAGGGCTCAGTTTATTCCAAGCTCCCTTTGAGATTGTTGCAGCCCTAAACAGCTAGTCCCTAACTTTGAGAAGACCTAAAAATGAGTAGGTTTTAAAACGCAAAAGACTATATTAGATTTTGTTAATTCTTTTTTAAAAACTTTGTTATTACTGTATGTACATATGTATATGATGCATGGGTAGGTACACATGGAGATCAGAGCACCTCTGTGGTGTCAATCCCTTCCACCTTACATGGAGTCCTAGTCATGAACACAGGTCGTCAGGCTTGCATGCCTTTACCCTCTGAGAAGACATCTTATTCTGGCCTTGATTCTTTTATAATTGATTATTAGTACATCTATCTCACTCTCGCCCTTAATTGCCTCTCTTTATGATTTATATATAACTTACATGTCTGCCTGCATGTCTGTGTGTTTACATGTGTATGACACAGGGCTGAGTTCTGGGGCCATGGCTCTCAAACGGAGATCAGAAGACAACCAAACTTAGCTCCTAAAGCTTGGCAAGTGCTTATTGGAAGATGCTCTTCCTTCTGTGTTCTTTAAACCCTAGTCTATATGAGCTGAGGCACACATTAAAAGATGACTGCTGCAAACACAGCTCTGTTTATGTCAAAGGTTTCAATTCTCAGCAGTAATGGAAGGTGGACTAAACAGAATACATTTTCTATTTTCACTATCAATTTCAACTTTTCAATTTTACCAAATTTTACATTACCAGCTATTGAGTACTGCATAAACTTTCGAGGTGTTAGTATGTTAGCGACTGTTAGCTTAGCACACTCTCAGTGTGATGACTTGAGTAAGAATGGCTCGCATAGGTTTATATGTCTGAATACTGGGTCTCCCATTGGTAGTGCTCTTGAGTAGGTTTAAGAGACATGGCCTCATGGAGAAAGCATGTCACAGGGAACAGGCTGAGGTTTCATAAGCCTCAAGCCAGCCCCAGTAAGCGTTCAGCTTCCAGCTCTAGTCGCTAGATCCGCTCCTGCCACACTTCCTCTCTATGATACTGACGGACTCTTCCTCTCTGGAACCTTAAACCCAAATAAACCCTTCTTTCTATATGGTGTCATGGACATGGTGTAGAAAATGAACTAGCATACATACCTTTAATTTATCAGATAAATCTTTAATTTCATTAACTGCTCCATTATATTTGTTGGCTAATTCTCTTAATTCTTCCTGAGTCCGTTCATTCATTTCCTTCAGGTGGGTACATTCATCTTCAGTATTACTCAGACTTCTCTGCAATTCAAGTTCATAGGCAATTATTTAAAGTAAATGGGTACTAATTTAAAATTAATCATAAATTTAACTTGTAAAATGTGTATCCAAACTATTCTACATGAACATTTGGACTAAACTTATATAAAACTGAGTTAAAAGACAAAATAATTTCTGTTTATTTCAGGAATATATATACACTAAAACATAAATAAGAATTTTTATTTTTTAAGTTGGGGGCAAAAAAGGGTACCTATCTATTATTTATACTTTAAAAGGATCAACAGGTATAACTTTTAGCTTTGATAATATTTTTTTTAAAGATTCATTGACTTATTATGTATACAGTGTTCTGCCTGCATGTATGCCTACTTGCCAGAGGGGGCATCAGATCTCATTATAGATGGTTGTGGGACAACATGTGGTCGTAGGGAATTGAACTCAGGACCTCTGGAAGAGCAGTCAGCAGCCAGTGCTCTTAACCTCTGAGCCATCTCTCCAACCCCTTTGATAATATTCAAAAACCACCAATTTCTTTTCTATTTGTTTTTGAAACAAGACTACATGACTCAGGCTGACTTCAAATTCACTGAGGAGTCCAGGCTAGGCTAAAACTTGTGAATCTCCTGCCTCAGACTCCCAAGTACTATGATTAAAAGTATACTCTGTCATACTCACCACTAAGTCAACAATTCTTAAAGTAACTTTAATACCACATAGCAATTCATCTAATGTGAAAATAACAATACAGCTTGAATCCTTACTTTTATGTAAATTAATCAAGCAACAATGAACATAAAGCCCATATTACAGAATGAGACCATAATGCAAACTCACACATGCAGTCCTAAACTCTCAGTTCCAAGAATCACATTTTGATTGTTCCTAGGACCTAGAAGATATCCTCCATAAACTCTTAATGCACAAGATATAGTGTTATTCTAGAGTTGTGATTCTCAATCTGTGGGTCATGACCCCTTTTGGGGGAGTCACTTAACACCATCAGAAAACAGATATTTACATTATGATTCATAACAGTAGCAAAATTACAGTTATGAAGTAACAGCAAAAAAGTTTTATGGTTGGAGTCACTACTGTATGAAAGGGTCACAGTGTTAGGAAGGTTGAGAAGCACTGATGACTACAACATGAGGAACTGTATGAAAGGGTCACAGTATTAGTAAGGTTGAGAAGCACTGGTGGAGAGTACAGGTAAAGCAGTAAAGATCTCAGTGACCATCCTCCACTAAAAGACAGCAAACTTTAATGACACTCTTAAGGTGTAACGCATTTTTAATTCCACTAATGAAGAGATAAAAGTAGGTGTATCTCTGTGAATTAGGGGCCAGCCTGTAGTACATAGGAAGTTCCAAACTAAGCAGAGGTACATAGTTCAGTTCCCAGCATCGGTATCAGATGGCTCAAAACTGCCTATTTTAGTCCAGTGGATCTAAGCCTCAGACTTCTGTAGAAAACTTCACTCATATTCACATACCCATGCACACTACATATGGACACATAATTTTAAAGATAAAATAAATCAACACATTGACAACTGGAGACACCAAAGCCTCCTTCCCAGTCCACAGATGATTAAGAGGTGAGTGGCACCCCAACACTAGACCAAGCGGAGACAGTGGTCTCCAAACACCAGCCTGGGGACACAGCCCCTGAGACCCTAACCACACCCAGCTTTGCTCTAAATCAAAGGCACAAAAAATATATTCAACAAAATAATAGAAGAAAATTACCCAACCTAAAATAGGAAATGCCTATAAAGATACAAGAAGCTGAGAGAACACCAAATAGACCAGACCCCCCCCCCAAAAAAAATCTGCTCGCTACATAATAATCAGGACACTAAACGTACAGAACAAAGAAAAAATACAAAAAGCTGTGAAGTAAAAAGGCCAAATTACCTATAAAGGCAGACCCATCAGAATAACAGCAGACTGTTCAATGGAAATAATGAAAGCAAGACGGTCCTGGTCAGATGCTATACAGACACTAAAATAACATGTCTGTCAACCCAGACTACTATACCCAGCAAAACTATCAATCACCATAGATGGAGTAAATGAGATATTTCATGAGAAAAACAGATATGAGCAATACCTATCCACAAATCTGGCCGTACAGAAAGCAGTAGAGGGAAAACTCCAACCTAAGGAAACCAGATATACCCATGAAACTACAAGCAATCAATAATCCCACAAAAAAAAAACCCAAAAAAGGGAAATACATACAAGCTACCACCAAAAATAACAGAAAATAACAATCATTGGTCATTGATATCCCTTAATATCAATGGACTCAATTCACCTATAAAAAGACATACCCTAACACAATGGATACAAAAACAGAAGCCATCCTTCTGCTGCATACAAGAAACACACCTCAACGTCAAAACCAAACACAGGCTCAGAGCAAAGGATTGGGAAAAGACTTTCCAATCAAATGGCCATGAGAAACAAACTTGTGTAGCCATTCTAATACCTAACAAAATAGACTTCAAACTAAAATCAATCAAAAGAGACCAGGACAGATACTACTTATTTATCTCAGGAAAAATCCACCAAGATGAAGTTTCAATCCTGAATAATTATGCCCCCAACACAAGGGCACCTACATATGTAAAACACTACTGAAGCTTAAACCTGACATCAAATCTCATACACTAATAGTGGGAGACTTCAACACCCCACTTTCACCCTTGGATAGGTCAACTAGACAAAAACTCAACAGAGAAATAAAAGATCTAACAGATGTTATGACCTAAATGGACTTAATAGATATATACAGAACCTTCCATGGAAACACAAAGGAATATACATTATCTCTCAGCACACCACGGAAACTTCTCTAAAATTGACCACATAAAGCAAATATCAATAGATACAAAAAAATAAGAATAACTCCTTGTATCATATCAGGCCATCATGGTCTAATGTTAGAGTTCAACAACAACAAAAATCACAGAAAGCCTACAAACTCATGGAAACTGAACATCTCTCAACTGGGTCACCTCTGGGTCAAGAAATAAGTTTAGAAAGAAGTCAATGAAAATAAATCCACAACATACTCAAAATTATGGGACACAATGAAAGGGTGTTAAGAGGAAAACTCATAGCACTAGATGTCATATGAAAAACTTAGAGAAATCTCACAAAAGAGACCTAACAGCACAGCTCAAGGCTTAGAAGCAAACTCACCTAAAAGGAGTAGACTGCAGGAAATAAGCCTAGGGCTGAAATTAATACAATAGAAACAAAGAGAATAATACATAGAATCAATGAATCAAAAGTTGGTTCTTAAAGAAAGCCAACAAGATAGATACACCCCTTTCCATACTAACCAAAAAGCAGAGAGAGAGTATCCAAATTAACAGAATCAGAAATGAAAAGAAAGACATAACAACAGACACCAAGGAAATCCAGAGAATTATCAGGTCATACTTTGAAAATCTATAGTCAACTAAAATGGAAAACCTAAAAGAAATGGACAGCTTTCTGGACAGGTACCACTAACCAAAATTAAATCAAGAACAGATTAAAGACCTAAACAGATCTATAACCCCCCAAAAATTGAAGCTGTTATTAAAAGGCTCCCAATTAAAAAAAAATTTAAAATCCCAGGACCAGAAGGTTTTAGTGCAGAATTCTACCAAGACATTCAAAGAAGAACTAATATCAATACTCCTCAAACTGTTCCACACAGTAGAAACTGAAGGAACATTGCCAAACTCTTTTATGAGGCTACAATCACCCTGATTCCAAGCCACTCAAAGATGCAACAAAGAATGAATTACAGACCAATCTCCCTCATGAACATTGATGCAAAAACACTCAATAAAATTCTGACAAACTGATCCCAACAACATATTAAAAAAAAAAAAAAAAATCCACGACGATCAAGTAGGCTTCATCCCAGAGATGCAGAGATAGTTTAACATACATAAAACTGTGAATGTCACCCATCATATAAAGAAACTGAAAGAAAAACCACATGATCATCTTCTTATATGCTAAAAAAGCCTTTGACAAAATCCAAAACTCCTTCATGATAAAAATCCTGGAGAGATCAGGAGTACAGAAAAAATACCTAAATATAATAAAGGCGATATACAGTAAGCCAACAGCCTACATCAAACTAAATGGAGAAACACTCAAAATAATCCCACAAAAATCAGGAACAAAACAAGGCTGTCCTCTCTCTCCTTATCTATTCAATATAGTTCTTGAAGTTTTAGCTAAAGCAATAAGAGAACAAAAGGAGATTAAGGGGATACAAATTGGAAGAAGTCAAACTATCACTATTTGCTGATGATATGATCGTATACAAATGTGACCCCAAAATTCTACCAGGGAACTCCTACAGCTGATAAACAGCTTCAGCAATGTAGCAGGGTACAAGGTTAATTCAAATAAATCAATAGCTCTACTATACACGAAGGATAAAAGAGCTGAAAAAGAAATAAGGGAAACATCACCCTTTATAATAGCTGCAAATAGCATTAGATATCTTGGCGTAACTTTAACCAAAGAAATAGCAGACCTATTTGACAAAAAATTTAAGTCACTGAAGAAAGAAATTGAAGAGGATATCAGAAAATGGAAAGATTTCCCATGCTCCTGGATAGGTAGGATCAACATAGTAAAAATGGCAATTTTACCAAAAGCAATCTACAGATTCAATGCAATCTCCATCAAAATCCCAACACAATTTTTTACAGACCTTGAAAGACCAATACTCAACTTCATATGGAATAACAGGAAACCCAGGATTGCCAAAACAATCCCGTTCAATAAAAGAACTTCAAGAGGAATCACCATTCCTGACTTCAAGCAATACTATAGAGCCATAGTAATAAAAACAGTCTGGTACTGTCACAAAAACAGATTTGTGGATCAATGGAATCGAACTGAAGACCCCGACATTAACCCACACTCCTATGAACACCTGATGTTTGACAAAGAGGCAAAAAATATTCAATGGAAACAAGATAGTATCTTCAACAAATGGTGTTCGCATAACTGGATGGTAGCATGTAAAAGAATGCAAATAGATCCAAAACTATCATCCTGCACAAAACTCAAATCCAAGTGGATCAAAGACCTCATCATAAACCCAGCTACACTGAACTTGATAGAAAAGAAAATGGGAAATACCCTCCAACGCATTGACACAGGTGACCACTTCCTAAATATAACACCAGTAGCACAGACACTAAGAACAACAATCAGAAGTGGGAACTCTTGAAACTGAGAAGCTTCTGTAAGGCAAAGGACACACAGTCAATAAGACAAAATGACAGCCTACAGAATGAGAAAAGATCTTCACCAACTCTACATCTGACAGAGGACTGATCTCTAAAATATATAAAGAACTCAAGAAACTAGAGCCCAAAAACCTAAATAACCCAATTTAAAAAATGGGGTTCAGAGCTAAAAAAAAAAAGGGGGGGGTGGAATTCTCAACAGAAGAATTACAAATGGCTGAGAGGCACTTAAATTGCTCAACATCTTTAGTCATCAGAGAAACGCAAATCAAAACAACTTTGAGATACCCTAACCTCATACCTCTCAGAATGGCTAAGATCAAAAACACAGATATGCTGGAGAGGATACGGAGCAAGGGGAACACTCCTCCATTGCTGGTGGGAGGGTAGACTTGTAAAGTAACTCTGGAATGCAGTATGGTGGTTCCTCAGAAAACTGGGACTCAATCTCCCCAAGGATCTAGCAATACCACTATTGGGCATATACCCAAAGTAGGCACATTCATACCCAAAGGCGTTAGCTCAACTATGTTCATAGCGGCATTATTCATAATAGCCAGGACCTGGAAACAACGTAGATGTCCCTCAACTGAAGAATGGATTAAGTGTGGTACACAATGGAGTATTTCTCATCAGGAAAAAAAAAGAGAGAGAGAGAGAGACCCTAAAATTTTCAGGCAAATGGATGGATTTGGAGAACATCCTCCTGAGTGAGGTATCACAAGCCCAGAAAGATAAGCATGGGATGTACTCACTCATAAGTGGATTTTAGACAAAAAAGCAAATAATAACCCAGCTGAAATCACAACCCCTGAACAGCTTGGGATCAGAAGGAACTCAAGAGAGACTTCCAGGGATCCCTCCTGAGAAGAGAGAAAATAGAGAAGATCGCCTTAGCAAATTGTGATCATAACAGGTAGCAACCAAGAAGATGTGAGAACAAGTCATGAGAGGAGGAGATGGGTGAGAGAGAGGAGCAACAAAGAGGGAGAAAGCAAGAGATAGATATCTTGATAGAGGAAGCCAGTGTGGGGCTGGAAAGAGACTGGGTGCTAGGGAAATGTCCAGGAAATCGCAGGATGTCCCTGGCTAGGTCTCCAACCAATAGTGAAGGAGGTGCCTAAAAAGGACTTCCCGTATAATTAAATGAATGACCATCCTAAGTGTCATCACAGAATGTACATCCAACAGTGAATAGAGGTAGAGGCAGAGATACATGGCTGAGCTGTAGGGGTATTGTGTTATTTCATGGTAAATAATTGTCCCACCCACTGGTTTAATAAAAAGAGCTGATTGGCCAAAGGCAGGCAGGAAGTGTGGGCGGGGCGACCAGACTAAAAACTCTGAGAACAGGAAGCACAGAGCAGAATGCCAGAGAGAAGCCAGAAGAAGCGGAGGATAACTATGCTGCTCTAAGAAAAGGTACCGAGCCGCACGACTGAACAAGAGACATGGGATAGCTTAAGGGTAGAGAGTTAGCAAGTGATATGCCTGGGCCTGAGGCCAATCAGCATAAAACTATTGAAAGCATCTGTGTGTCTCTGTGGGACTGTGGGACTGCGGGTCTGCGGGTCTGTGGGTCCTAAACCTTGAGGTTAAGCCCGAAAGTTCGGGCCAGAAACCACCTACTACACTGAGCACTGGGCCAAGCTCCTGGTCCAGTTGAGAACAGGGGAGGAGTTTCTATATGGGCAAGGGGATAGGGATTATGAGGGAAATCTCACAGTGGAGGCTAGTGAGCTCTGGGGAGCTCACTGAATCAAGAACAGCCACTAGGGAACCTGGGGGGTGAGGGGGAGCTAGGCCCTCCAAGGTTAGGCAATTGTTGATTGGCATGGACAGTATATGGAGCCTCAGTGGTGGGATCAGTCTGTGTTCTGTGCATGGGCTGGCACCTTGGAGCCCATTCCCTGCAGATGAAGAAGACTGGGTTAAGTAACCCAGTCTTGATTTTGAGATGAGTAAATCAGACTTGCCTCAAGTGGATGTGCCAAGCTGAGCTGACCTACCTTGGGACTTCTCGCCCTTTTCGGGGAGGGGATGGGGGGATGGGGAGGGGCGAGGCTGAAGGCTGACTGGGAGGGATTGGGAGGAGGGAAGGGAGGGGGAGCAGGGGGATACATGGATTAAAAAAGACATTTTTTAATAAAAAAATAATAAAATGAACATACAAAAAATAATAAATCTTTAAAAACAATAACAATAAAAATGAAATACCTCAACTTCTGAAAGTTTTCTAACCACTTCAATTTTCTCCTGAAGAACCCGCCTCAGGGACTCTTTGGCTGTTGTCTCATAGTTGTGTTTGTCCTCTTGCAGTGCTATAAGTTCCTTTCGTAAACTATCTTCTGTTTGACTCTAGAATAAAAGATACATATATTACATATAAGATAGTTTTTTTGAAAACTACTTATGTTTTGAAAGAAATAAACACATTACAATACTTTAAATTATATATTAAGGTAACTTGCAAAACAAATGCTGGCCCACTATTAACTAAATCTGTATTTCAAAGTTCTGTCAGTAAATTATACCTTCAAAAATTATACTAATCACAACAGCAAAGAGTTAAAGGCAAAAATTTCTCACAGTCATTAAGATTAAGTACTCATGTTCTGTGGAAGCCATCATATTTCTATCTATGAATAAAAATCACTGCTATCAAAGGCCAAGACAAAAGTAGTCAGAGCATCAGGAGTAAAAAGGAAGACCCTGGGTCTGGAACAAGAAATGTATGAGATGAGCATGGAGCATCCTGCCTGCCATACCCACAAGAAGCATCAAAGGTAGTTTACCCAGAGAGCCAACCATAAAAGGTTTACTCAGACAACACTCTAAGGGAATTTGGTCATCAACAAAGATAACTACTACTATAGACTGAAACACATCAAACAGACTAAAATCTAAGCAAGGGAGGAAGCACCTCACTGTCATTCACTGGTGTATAAGAAGGAAATCAATATATTTTTATCTAATAAATAATGGGAATGGGATTCATTTTTTTTTTCTGTAGAAAATATACTTCAGGGTAACAAAATAGTTTATGAAAAAAAAGTTTCTAAAGAAATAGCCCAGTTAAATAAATGAAGGAATGATAGAATTATATCACTATATTAAAAATCTTTAAGTAAATAAAGGACCTAGTGAAGACTCAATGACAAAACCCTAAAATGAAAGCCATCTAGTCTTTATGCCGTCTTTGACTGAGAGCACCACTATCCATGCAGTGCTGTTGGCAAAGAAAAAGAGAAAATAAGAACCATCACATCTAAACCAGACCACATATCTAATCTTATGCCTAGATAAAAATCTAAAAAAGTGCTTCAATAACAATATGGACTGAGTCACATTCCACAAGGCAAATATCTCTTCAATAAATATCAACTGCCAAAAAAAAAAAAAAGAATTAGACCTGGACATATGTATTACACACTTCTTCCTACTTATAGATATGCTTGAATTTGTCTCATGACAAAGAGCATACACTTAGCATACATTCAAATAACCAAAGAAAAGAAGGAAGGGGAGGGGAAGGGAGGGGAGGGGAGGGGAGGGAGGGAGGGAGGGAGGGAGGGAGGGAGGGAGGGAGGGAGGGAAACTACAGAACTGAGCTCTTCCTTATATACTTGGGATTAAATACATACTTTGGAGCATGCCTGCAATTGGTTTCCCATAACTTCTAACCGTGATAAAAGTCTATCTTCATCTATTAAAGCCTGTTGAAAACAAAAAATAGGTAAAAATAAAAACCAAAGTAATAAAAAAACAGCATCTATAACAGATTCTAATGCCAACAAAACAAAGAAAATTGAAAAGTGAATCAAGATTTACTACAAAATGATATTTCAACATTTGTTCTTTTTTTTTAAATCTTAGTTTTAATTCACTCAACACATTAAAAAAAAAACCATTAAATTGTTTAAATGCTTCTTGAATATAAAGTAAATGAATTACCTGCCAACTGGTATCTGAAGCCTCCTGGGTGATGGCTAATAGCCGCTGAAGTGTGGCTAATTTCTGTTCCAACATCTGTTCCCGATGTAAGGCCTCCTAACATAAAACACAAAAAAAAAAAAAAAAAAAAAAAAAAAATTCTAATGAACCCAGTCAGCACCATGAGTCTTCTGAAGAATAACACTCAGTATAGTTTGAATATATTCTCATATTGCACACTTGATATAGCTCATTATTTTAGTCCATCTACAGGATTGCAAGTACAGATGTAATAAACTTTTTCCCGGATGAAAAACAAATTACTCATTTCTGGTTTGTTTTGGTTTTTTTTTTTTTAATTATTGGTAATTTACTAACAAGTTAAGTTTAAAAGTGCAGATTAGAAAAATTTTTAATACGCATGTTTATAAAATATGAGTCTTCAAATAAATATATTTCAAACTAAGCGCAAAAAAAAAAAAAAAAAAAAAAACCCTCTGACCAGATCCAAGATACTTCCTAACAACTCTACAGCATGGCATCTAAAATAGTAATAATGTTTAGTCTTTCCTTTCTAAAATATTATGTAAATATATGCACATGTATTTAAAGAGACTACTCATAGATTATGGCATTTTGAGGTGTTCTGACTCTCTCCCTGATTATGTCATTGAATAATTAATATTCAAAAATGAAAAGTCCACTAAATACTAGTTTGATGTAGTTAATGGTCAGAGGAACACAATATGGTCACAGACAGTGAAGAGCAAGACTGCTCTAGTTAACACTGGATAGCTGCTAACAGCATGCTCTTCAGACTGTGGAGGTGAGATGGTCACAGCAGGTAGCTGGACTTTGTCACAACTTCATCTTTGTCATTCCTGCAATACCCAAGGACACTTACTAGCATTCTATCTTTTCACCACCTCAAGGAAAAGTGTATGTTTCAAATACAGCACCTAAGGTTCAAAACATTATTTTATTGCTCTCCACATCCTTGATAAACAATGACTAGGGAAAATCTGGCTCAGATTTTCTTCTGACTCAGAAGTACTTTGTTTTAATGTAGACTAAGGAATCTAATAAAAACACCTTCACTCGATAATCCATATTAAAATGGCTATTTATCATATTGTATTTTCAGCTTCTGAAATATTCATTCTTAATATCCAAGAAGTAACAAACACAAAAATTTTATTGATAAACAAAGCCACCAGCCAACCAAAATTTTACAAACCACCTCCACTAGATGATGTTCATTACATTTAAAAAATTTATTTCCAGCCAGGTGGTAGTAGCTCTTGCCTTTACCCCCAGCACTGGGGACTCAGAGGCAGGAGGACCTCTGTGAGTCTGAGGCCAGCCTGGTCTACAGAGCCAATTCCAGGACAGCCAGGGATACACTAGAGAAACCTTGTCTTGAAAAACAAAACAAAAAAATAATTCATTTCCGTTAATTTCTTAATTCTGAACCAAACTCCAACAAATGTAGCTCTCCTGAAAATGGTCTTTTAGATCTAAGGTATGAAATGCATCTATTTCAACTTCTATTCAAAGGGCTCACAATTTACATTAGAATTTCATCTATTCAATAAGGATTATACAAGAAGAAAAAGAGGAGGTGGGACAGCTCCTGCTAAAGACTTGCAAATGTAAATGTGCACTTAAAAGAACTGATAGAAAAAGTGGGAAAGGATAAGCATGAGAATCTCATCCTTGACGATAAGAACCACAGTACACAGAATCAAGCCCATCATTCAATTTACATTATTTCTCATGTCAGAAATGAAAACATCCATCTTAACATTTTCTCCTCCCTCTCAAGAGAGACCTACAGAAACTAATACATCTTCCCATTGAACGAAAATGACTAATGACATTCACATCATATTTTATGTTGTGGGCATTATTCTAAGTGCTTTACTTATATTAATTTATATATCCTTCATGACGTGGAGAAGTGGTACTACTTATCAATTCCCTATATGAGGAAAATGAGGTAAATGAGGTCCAAAAGCCTTTTTAAAAAACTTTCTTAATAAACTGGGTTGATGGTGACACACACCTTTAATCCCAGCACTCAGGAGGCAGAAGCAAGCAGATCTCTGTGAGTTCCAGGCCAGCCGGGTCTACAAAGCAAGTCTCAGAACAGCCAGTGCTACACAAAGAAACCCTGTCTCAAAAAGCAAACAAATAAACTTTCTTAGATCAGATGTTAAAGCCAGGGATCAAAACTAGCTAAACTTGATCAGTTCTGGCTAGAAAAGCCCATGCTCTTAATGACTTCACTGACATGCAAATATCTAAAATCACTTTCTATGTGGTAGTGCATGGTACTTGGTGGAAATGAGATCTTATTAATATGTTTCTGTACTTTTCTACAGATGCACATGCCCTTAACTACCCTACTAACAAAAGGACACAGGGTCACTGACTGCAGCTGATTCAATGGTTTTAAAGACAACTAAAAGCCTACACAAATAAAATTATTCACAGAAGTTGACAGAATTGAGCAGAAAAACCAGGATGAAGATCAAAATTTCAATCCCTAAACTTCTAAACCAAAGTTTTCTTTAAACCATACTCCCTCATCATAATCCCCACCACCAACCCAAAGCCATAATCCTACTCAAATAAATGAAGAATAAAATAATGTTTCTCTGCTTTTAGAGTTGTATGTCTTTTTAAATAAAGAACTAAGTGTTCCAGGAGGCCATTCTAAGTAGCTGCTCTGTGCTCTGGATCCAGAAATATAGTTCAAATGGAACTCTGGGGTCTAACTGTCAAGCTCTCTAAACTCAGACTAGGAGCAAATCACAAAGTATATGTACTGTGTAAATTCTTAAATTTTCCTGCCCCTTAGTTACTCCATATGGAAAAAAAAAAAAAAATGAGTTATCTACATTCTTTAAAGTAGTAAAAACTGTTACATAGATTAAATGAACCAATATAGGTAAAGTACTAGAAGGAAGCATGCATACAATAAATGCTAGAAAATTACATATTATTATGTCCAAAACCTGGACAATCTTAATTTTATTTTAAGATTACTTATGAATAAAGAATTACTTTGAAAGCTCACTGTACTGGAAGAAACAATTTCTCTTGCACATAAACTTATCATCTCTAGACTCAAACATTATAATTCTTTCTCCCCCTGAGATCTAATTTTAAGCTTTCATTCTTCCTTTAAAAGATACTTCCTGTATACTTGTTTCCAGCCAATATTTTTGATTCTGTATTTGCAAACTGGCAAATAAAACTTAAGTTACTTTTAAAGACTAAGATTTCTCAAGATTCACTTACCTGTAGATACTGAGAAAGTTGGAATAGTTCCTGAGAGTACATACTTGGAGTGTTAGCAGCAACCTAGAAATAAAATAACACAATACCAATAATCACAGAAAATATTACATTAAAAAGGCCATTAAGAGCCAATTTAAGATGGTTCAGCAAGTAAAGGTCTTCATGTCAAGCCTGACAACTTCAATTAATCCTCTGCTGAATACTTTTATGTCAACTTGACACAGGCTAAGTTATTTGAGAAGAGGGAAAGTCAACTAAGAAAGTGCCTCCATAAGATCAGGCTGTAGGCAAGCCTGTAGAGCACTTCCTCATTTAGTGATCAGTAGAGGAGGAAGAGGAGGGCCCAGCTGATGGTGTGTGGTGCCATCCTTGGGCTGCATTGGCTCTCCTCCTCCTGCCCTGCCTGAGTTCCTGTCCTAACTTAACAGTGATTAGGAAATGTAAATCAAATAAAGTCTTCCCTTGCGGAGCTGCTTTTGGTCATGGTGTTTATCACAGCAAGAGTCCCACTAACCAGGACAATCCCCAATATCCATGTGGTAAGAAGAGAAAACCAACTCCTTCAAGTTGTCCTCTCACTCCACATGCACACAAAATAAACATGAACTTCAAGAATTAAAGACAAACCAATCCCATAAAATGTCTATTTCCTTAAATATGCAGATAAAATGTTAACTGATATAGTCTTAGTTCTCAATTACTGTGAAAATTAGTTTTTACAGTATTTCTGCTGCATGTCTGGAATGCACAGACAGCGTTACATTGATTGCACCAGATTTATAAATAAGATGATGAAGTAAAACATCACTTGTGAAACTTTCCTTTAGAAGTCAAATCACAAGATTTGTGATTTGTACTGAGCCTTTTCATTAGTGAGAAATAACTCCATTTGTATTGTCATTATGCTTTGTAAATTCATCACTAATTACTTCATTAACATGTCAGTCTGTCACAGTTCATTTAGAAATAACAATCTTCAAGTATTTGGAAGTATGTATCAAGATAGAGGATAACATGAAATCTCACATTATTTGCTGAAAAACAGAAATTCAAATAAAAAAGATTCTAGCATTTTGTTCAATAGCCAGATATAATGAAAAATTTTATTATTGAATGTAATTTTTAAGAAAAGGATAGAAAATCATCATGCTCAAAAAACACAAGTCAGCCTAACTGCTCAGAACCCAAAAGTATCAGAATTCACTTTAGTGGGGGCTTTTCAGGGTTGTCATATACAGAACCATGTCACTACAAAGAAGATGAAGGACACGCTCAGTTCCAGTAATATTTACTGATAGCCTGACACTAATAGGATCTCTAAGTGTGCACACTTATTTACCCTTTCTCATTGTTTGAAATGGGGCCTTGTCACACAGACCTTTCTAGTCTAGTACTCTGCACCCCAGTGACTTTGAACTCACAGCTACCCTCCAATCACAGTCTCCCAAGCACTAGAAACACAGGTATACACTTCTATGCTCAGTTGACTTATTGATAATGTTACAGAATCACTCCTCAACAAGCCCAGAAAGTATGTTTTTTTAATATTCAGACAAAAAGAATTGATATTTTTCTTTTAAAGATCTAAATCAACAAAATCATTATTTATAAAAGAGTTCTTGGCATCAGAGAGGTTGATGATAAATTACTTTTATTTCTAAAACAAGAACCTAATGAACAACTCCACTTTAAAGTAGGAAACCATTGTTAACCTAAACTATAGAAAAAAATATAAAATGTTTGTTCTCACATTTTAACACACACACATGCACACGCACACAAATTCAGCAGGCATGGTGAAGCTGTAAGCCTAGAATTTGGGAGATGGAGGCTGGAAGATTCAGAAGTAAAAAAACAGCATCTTTGGCTACACAGTGAGTTCCTAGACACCCAGAGCTATACGAACCCGTCTAAAAAACAAAACAGAACAAAACTCCCAAAATTCACAGTAATGCAAATAGTAAAAAGTATAGTTTGGTTTTGCTCTTTGATAATACATTGTTATTTAGTAATAACACCTATAGTTTCAATGCACCATTACTCCTAAACAGTAAAATACTCTAGCAATCAATTACTTGCAATTTCTAATTGGATGGTGTCAAAACCAATGTTCAATGACATTAAATGAATAATTTCTGTAAATTCTTACTTCAGAGCCACTTTGCTGTCTGGGTAAATACTGAATGAACTTCTGTGATAGAAAGCTTTGAGAAATTCCTAGGTGGAACTGTACTTCAGAATAAAAGGTAACAGTTAACATTACTTACCTCTGATAGGCATAAAACATTTAGTCTACTCAGTCAGTAGTTTACCTGGGCTACAAAACCTTTTTCTGAAGAAACATACATTCCAAATTCTTCACAAAGTGAAGAATATATTAACTACATATCTATATGTACTTTATTGGGTAAAACACATTAAATAAAAACATTTCAATGAAATAATATTTCAAAGTTTGGAAAATGGTAATTCACTACTTACTTTGTCAACAGGACTCGGTAATGGAGCATGGATGACACTGAAAAGTAAAATTTAGAATTTTTATCTAATTTCCTGAAAACAGAGGAAATGATACTGGAACACCAGAATATATTTTCATAAAATTCATGCATTTGTTCTCATATAATTAAAAGAATATAAATTATCTTTCACCCCTTCACAAAAGTATGACTTTCTTTAAAAACAAACTAATACATACATAAACCTACTTTTTACTCATTATTTTTCCTAAAACAAATTTCAATTCCAAAATGTATTAAACATCTTTTGAGGACCCACTATTTACTGAATGCTTATTTTTACCACTTCAACACATTAAAGTACCTTTTAAATTATGCAGTTTATTTGTAATATATAAGTTATCAAAAGTAAATAAATACTCCTCTATAGAAACCTTAGGTAAGTAAAAGTTCAGTTGGAAAGAAAGGTTATATTTGGAAAGTTTCTCTAGTGAAGAACATTAGCTGTCAAACAGTGACAACTATGTTTCACCTGGCCATCCTGGAAGTAAAACAAAGTTTTCATGTTTATATGAAACTGAACTCAGTATAGCAAACACAACAGGTCACTCACTGACACTAATTTCCTTTGGGGCTTAATATAAAACACTTGACAGAAAAACAGCAGCAGTTAATCATACAGGCTCAGAAAGTATTCTACTTACCAGCTAAAAGGCAAAGTAACTAATCAAGATAGACCTCATACTCCTCACCCATAAAGTGGCCCTATAGCATTCTTTTAAGTATTAAATGTGCTGACATAAAAAAGTAGCTTAAAACAATTCCTTGCAATAATAACCAACTAATTACTACCTTCTACTCCCATGAGAAATGTGCAACTGAGGAAGCCAAAGTGCCGATTTTACAAAAGCCCTGTGAGTTACTGTATGTATCTTGAAAGCAAAGCTGCCTATGTCCCCCAGACTTCACATCTTAGAACAATCTAGTGACAACCAGATCAAAGTTTGAATGGGTAAGGGTCCCATACTCAATTAGTAAAGCTTGTAGAACTGCTGAGAAACTGACATGGTATGGCATATGCAGTGGAGGGTTAAGTATCAGTACCCATTTTCTACACACCAGGATACCTTGACAGACATCAATGAGTGTATATGAATCTTTACTGTATTTATTTGATTACATGTCTGTGCCTTGGGAATTATGATCAATTCACCCCTACATCCACAAAGCCTATTCTTAAGGTCTTAACAAACTTGATGTCTAGTGAAGGTTTTTTTTGAAAACCTTATTCTTAATGTGTAAAGTATAAAAAAACTGAAATTACTCAATCCTAGCACCCAGAGATAATCATTTTTGTATATATTTCTTATATGTGTGTGTGTGTGTGTGTGTGTGTGTGTGTGTGTATACATATATATATATATAGCCATTAACTCAAAACCCTAAATGGAAACAAATAGAGCTTTTAAAATCTGTTTTTTAGTGACTCAAGAAGAAATTCTTCTGTTCACATAAAATCTAGTTAGCAAACAGCTAAAAAAAGAAAAAAAAAGAGTAAATAACACATTCTGCAAATATATTTGTTTTTTACAAAACTACATTGAACATAGGTGTATTTGTCTGAATTGTTGAAAAACGTATGTATATAAAAAAGACAGTAAGCAATGTTAGAAAGTAAAAGCTGTTACTGAGTGCTGGGATTGTAAAGTTATATAGGCAACTTCTCTATCTGTTGTTAGAAAGGTATAAAATAGGACAAAAGCTAAGAAACAATCACAACTACCTACTGAAGATCTTAAAAAGCCTATACATTATTTACACAATGGACTTGGCATTCTTGATATATTCAGTCATTTAAACTGCTAATTAAAAATAGATTACAATAACAGCAGTCAATATTTATCTCAAATTTATCATCTGATAAGTTCTTTAAATATGCAACTACATTTAAGCCTCATAAAATTCACCATCAGTTATCTTTATGTTTCAGATGAAAATGTCAGACTGAAAGGTCAGAACAGGAGACAAGCCTTCCCTATCTCCTTAAAGTCTAAAGCTCGATGGATACCTCTTTAGTAGGTATACTCCCTGCTGCACCAGCTTGAGGACCAGAGTTCAATCCCCAGAGCCTTGGAAAACAACAGTGCTATAGCATGCAGGTTACCTCAGCACTGAGCCTATTCCAATGAGATCTTGTCTAAAAACAAGGGACACAGCTCCTGAGGATTAACACCTGAGGTTGTCCTCTGCTCCACATGTAGGCAATACACATGCATACAACAAACATTCACACACATAGTCATTCAAAAAATGAGAGATCTGAGGGAAAAAAACAAGAGAAATAATTAAAGGGATTTGGGAAAATGAGGGAATGTACTGAAAAGTCTTCAAAATTTTTACATATGGCTGATGAGAGCATTTGTCAGGCAAACCTGAGGGCCCGAGCTTGACTACCCAGAACACATGTAAAGCCAGGAAGGGTAGTGCATGTCTGAAACATGAAAACTGAAGAATCCCTGCCTCAAACAAGCTGGAAAGCAGGCACCAACACCAAGGTTATCCTCTGACCTCCACACATGCCACAGCACACACATATATATACACAAAGATAAGAAAACCCACATGGTCTGCTAGATGAAATCTAGGCACTTGCATGACTGCTCAAACCTTTTGATGCTATCAAAAATATCAGCTGCCAACACCAGTCTTTAAAAAGCTGTATGTCATTGAGGGATTAAGCAGTTATTCTATGACAGAAAATTCCTGACCCATAAGGCTTTGTTAGGTTGAGGTTCTTGAAGTTTACTGCAATTTTAATAAACTATAATTACATTTTGATAAACTAGGTGGTATTTTAAATTTCAACTACTTTACGATCTCAGCTTTGCATAAAACTAGAGGGAAAAAACTATGATAGGTACTAAAAAAGCATAAAATATGTAATTCTAATGGCAGACAGGGGAGCTACTTTATCTTTCTCTCTTTCCTGTTCATGATTCACCTTTTCCTTCAACTCTAGGTATTTTGGCATAATCAAAACAATGCAAACACGTGTAAAAAGTACACTATAATAACAGGAAGCTTCTTTGAAGCAAGAAAACAAACATTTAGCATATTCAAAGCCTTTTCTAAATAAAAACAAAAAGCATTAATACTTAAATATTGCCCTTTGCCTTCCATTCTTCACAATAATAATCTGTAAAAAAACACAGGATGTACTGAAGTTTACATTTTAAACTTAAGACTTCATGACAGGACTTGATAGTGCTTCATATAAAATATAAAATACAACTTTGGGGGAAATTCTTTTAACTTCCATAAAAAAAATTGCTGACTATATTGACAAGTACTGAAAGTATTGAAAGAATATAACATTAACTCCACAGGCAATCACAGTCTAAAAAACTCTATATTAAGTGTATAAAAAGGAACACAGTTATCATTCTCCAGTACCTAAAATATCCTAAATATTGAAAAAAAAAAAAAAACTAAGCAGTCAAATAAACACTATAAAAGTTAAATTTGGAAATAAAATCTTTACCTCTGATGCATTATCATTTATTAGATTTTTAAATAATACAAATAGTAGTTAAAACTGAAGTATATAATATGCTAAAAGGTACTATGTCAATTTTCTAATATATTACAAATTAACCTTGTAGTATTAACGGTATATCATCACTACAAATATTACCAACTAAGATAAATTAATCCAAAACTTCACAGCACTAAATTATACTCACTCTGAGCGGAGCCGGGCTTCCATACCATCTGGTAGAAAAAGTTTTATTGTGGAAACAATACACCCATGGGTAACTGGTTAAAACAAATAAAATAATTGTTTAAAAATATGAAGCTTGGTGGATCTCATATCTAAACTTGTATTTCATTCTTAAAAATAATAATTTCTAGGAAAGTAAACAAATTTAGTAGCTTAATGACAGTATCTACTACCTTAGAAAAACTTCCAATCCCTTAACAGACAATAAAAAGTCAACTGTCCAGTATGCAGAAATAATAAGCACAGAAAGGAATAAAACAGTTTTGTCCCAGTTTGCTGACATCACACCTTGTCTACTCCCTTTAAAAAGTAGTCCTTATTCTCAATTCTGTCTCCAATCTGTCTCCCAACCACACCCCTAAGACTTTAATGTCCTTTCCAAACAATTTAGAACATGTTAAACATCCCCCACCCATGTTATGGGCAAGAATATCAAGATCACTGACAAGTGAGGGTGGCTCTCTGACTCCTCCAGTGTACAGCCGCCATGACTCACACAGGAGGCTCTCCAGGACAGCTTTCCATCCCCAATACCTTTTGATAAAGCCACAGCAGTCTCTCTGTATAAAACTCCTAGATTCTTCTCACTACTTCCCCTCCTGATGGTTTTGAGAGACAAATCTCCCACGGCCAGCAACTGTACAGATCACTGCAGCTTTCATAGGAAAAAATAATGCTTCCTACTTTAAAGATTGATAATTTTGATTTCTCTATTCTTATAATACTGCATCGCTGATAGTTCAACAAATTTGTTTATTAAACTGACTTAGAGCTGATGTAGTCAGACAAAACACTGTATGATGATCTTAAGAGTAGTGCTTACTGTGGCTATATACATCAGTCAAAGCTCACTGAGTCTCACAAGCAAAACTGGCATATATGTATTTATACTTCAATAAAACTATTTTAACAATAATTATTGCTTTAGGGATACAATATGTTGACAAACTACAACTATAGTATCAAGATGGTAATACTAAGTAATACAGCTGTCACTGTATATTAAACGTGTCTGGAAATGTATATTAAATTTAAAAAATTTAGCAGTTTGGGCAATATTTATCTTTATTAACTAACTATATTTAAAAAGTGCAAATCCAGACAAAGAATAGCCATAATTGCCATGAATCACTTGGCTTCCTCCTTCCTTCCTGGCCACATCCCCTATGCTGTTGCTGCCAGTCTCGTATACGTAGGCACAAACGCTGTTTTCTCTTCCAGCATCTGGAATAACCCTCCCTCACCTCGCTTTGGTCATGGTGTTTTACCACAATAGAAGCCCTAAGACAAGCAGTAAGTTCTCTAACTAACCACTGAACTCTCTCTCCAGGCCCTATGCTGGAATTCACCCTCCTCCAGAGTGAGAGGCTCCCTTCCCTCTCAGGCTGTCTTAGTTTTCCCTCCAGTCCTGACTCAGTCCCATGACTTTCAGACTCTTCCCTTAGAGTCATCCTCTTCCCTCAGATCTTTATCCCAAAATCTCGTCTCACACTTTATCCTCCAACTTTCTTTTCCCAGAACCACTCTGCTTAATCCTTAGACTATTGCTGCCAACTGTACCCCTCCCTCAAAACTACATTTCATCTCTTGACTCTTACCTCTTCCTTCTAATCCTAATTGTTGATACAAAGGGGCCAAATAAAAGCAAAATGTTCCCCCCATTCTAGCAGTCAGATCTCCAGTGTTTAGAGCCTGATCCAGTGACTTGTGATGGATGCCATTACATAATTAGCACCTAACTCTTCATGTCCCCGCATTTCATCCCAAATAGCTGGTCTCAGGGAAGGCAGATGGTATTATAAAATTTATGACTTCAACTCCTATAAGTTCCACTAATTAAATGCATAAGTTCTTAAAAAAAAAAAAAAAGATGTGGAAGTGGTAAAAGTGCCACTGCAGTACCAGAGCCAAAGTGATATTCTTTTAAAATATTACATCAGGAATTCTATCGGTCAGCTAATGGACTGACACATAAATCAATGAAGTGAACCAACGGCTAATACTTTGCTAATTCTCTGCTCAGAGAATTCTATGTCTGACTAAACACAGCCAACCCTTCTGTGAAAAGACTTCATGTCAACTATATACACAGGCATAGAAAACTTAGTAATCTTTGGAATTGGCAACAAGCGTTTAAAGCAATGTGATGAAGATGTTTTAATATTTGTACTCATCAACTCAGAAAAAAGAATTTCCCCAATAACAGTGCTAAAAAGTGTTAACCAAAGAGGAATTGGGAGCTGGGCAGTGGTGCACATCTTTGATCCCAGAGGTCATCAGAAGGCAGAGGCAGGTGGGGATCTCTGTGAGTTAGAGGCCAGCCTGGCCTACAGAGTGTTCCAGGACAGCCAGGGCTACACAGTAAAACCCTGTCTCAAAAAAGCAAAAAATAAAAAATAAAAAAGGAATTAGGGATCAACGGAGTTTGTAAAACACTGTGAAAGAAGTTTTAAATGTAATTAAGTGTATTAATTCTGAGTTTTCTTTGGGAGTGAGGAGACAAAAAGGAAAAGTTGAGAATATTGTTCATTGGTAATACAATTGCCTTGAATATGCAAGGCCCTACTTCAATTCCCAAGACAGAAACAAAAATTTGCATTTTCCATGCTTATCTGACCACCAGACCCACCTCCTTGTCCTCTTTCAAAAACACTTATAGAGAATCTGATATTATAAAGAAAATATTTAGGATAATGATATTCTTTTAAACGTCTATAAATATTTTAAACATATTTTGCTTTCAAAATCACCGCAAAAGTTATTAGTATATTTCAAACTTAAGGACTAAATAGTAAAGCATATAGTTTAAATAGTTTGTCCAAAAAGAAATGGGAGCATCAGAACATTACGTAAACCACATACAAACTTCATCACTGTTAAACATGAAGAACAGGAGTGTCCAAATGGAGACAACAAAAGACAAGTGGAAGAACTCTTACCATGACTCCATGGATACAGACTACTAAAAAGGAACACTAAAGCTGACTGGGTTTCCTTCCTCTGTTATCAGCACAGGCCAATTATTTTGGTTTTGAGATCTATTTACTTTGTGGCATGCATTCAGCCTCTTTTTGTCTCTCCACACAAATGCCCCTTAGGGGACCCATGTTCAGTTTGATTGGTTTAAAAGCTTTTGGGGGCTCTGGAATGGGAAAGAGAAAACACAGTGGTCTAGTCTACACTGAGTAGTCGCCTGAAGGACCTCAAGAAGACCGCCAACAGCAGGAAAAACAACAGAGTCATTAACAACCTTAGAAACACTAAAGAGAGAGACCTGAATCAGGAATTAATTTTTCTAGACTATGAAATCATTTGCATTAATTGATTTTTACCATTTAAGATAAAATATTTGTTAACAACTTTCTATCTTGAAGTTTTTTTTTACTTTATAAGGTTTCTAATTCCTAGGCCTTAAGAGTTAGAAAAGCAGAGAAAGATGGGTGAATCAGCAGTTCTTTTGTTCTAAAATTAAATTAATATTCTATCATTCTGTTTTCTCTTGATAACTATAGTTTAATCATCACAAAGCTTTCAACCTTTAGCTACTTTAAAAAAGATGTATGTTTTAATTATGTGCACATGGGTACAGGTGCCTAAGGAGTCCAGAAGAAGGTGTCAGATACCCTGAAGCTGGAGTCAGACCTGTGACTGAGCACCTGATGTGGGCATCGGGAAATGAACTCAGTTCTGTTGAAGAGAACACGCTCTTAACCACTAAACCACCTCTCCAATCTCTTCACCTACTTTCTTTTTTAGCTCAGATATACCTGAAGTTTGTTGTGGTAACTGGTTTTTTTTCAAGTACTAGAGACTAACTCCTGCATCCCCACAAGCTTTCTACCAATGGATTACTCCCCTACTGACCCCCATCAAGCAATATTCCTTACAGGACAGGAGATACAAGTGGTCTCATTCCATCTCATTTACCTGTCTTCAGAAGATAGAAAGATTTCTTCTTCTAAGTTCTTACAAAAGTAATTTTTAAAAAAACAATTTTCCCTTTTAGTTTTAATACAAGCCCACTAACTTGAACATATTTAACATACTTTAATCCAATGCTATTATAATTTGATGTTCAAAATGTCTGTCTTTCACAGTAGAGACTGTTAATTCCTAGAAGTCCTTTTATTGGAAGGCCAACAACATTAAACAAATAACTTTACTGGTAAGACAAAACTCTTCCAGGATCAATGTTTCTATTCACTGATCTGGACTTAGCATCTGCTGTTTCTCCAACAAGTCTTATTTCTACTAGTTGATAAAGTCATTTTTCTCACACAAATTTTACTTCTATATTTCTCTTAGCATACCATGACTAATATCATTACTGGCTTTTTTCTTTTTGTTGGCCACGAAATGTGGTGGTTCTCTTGGCTTACCTACTTGCTCAATAAATATTCACTGAGAAATTACTGGTTATAAAGTAGAATTGCTGAAAATGATGGTTATGACTAGATCCTTGCCCCTGAGAAAATCTCAAAAGAGAAACAAACCAGACATATAAATAAAAAGAAGGAATCACAGTGCTGTAAGAAATAAAAACCAACATGGGAATTTGTAGTAAGTATGGGCAGGGAAGAAGAATATTTATATGAACATACAAAACAAGACTAGAAAGCTACAAGTGGAAGGAAAGACCAAAAAAAAAAAAAAAAAAAAAGTGTTAGAATAAAAAAGAAGGCACCATAATGAAGACAGCTGGAATAGGCTGGAATCAAGAAGTAAAAGTATACTCAAGACACAGAGGCAAAGGCAGATAGGTCTCCAGGCAACCGGAGCTACATGACATTGTGCCTGAAGAAAAGAGAAAGAAAAGAATGGGACCTGGAGAGACGGCTCAGGAGCCGAGCACTTGTCACTCTTCAGAGGACCTGAACTCTAGTCCCAGTACCTATACTGGGCAGCTCACAGCCACCTACAACTCCACCTACAACTACATCTTCAGCCCCGACAGGTACCTGACACACAGGTGGCAAACAGATATGTACATGGAACTTTTTAAAATGAGAATGTATAGTTCAAGCCCTTATAAGAGCCAGGCGCTGGTAAATGTTGTCTGACTAAAGGACTTATCACAATGTACAAGTGGCCTCTCCTTTCTTTTCTAACAGTCTGAAAATCCTCTTGAGTTCTTCTACACAGACTCTCCAGTAGTACTGCATATTTAGAATTCTTCAAGTGCTATAAAACTCATCACACTACTGTTTAGCTTTTTAAAAAAACCTATGCTTTTTCATAGCATGTTTGAACAGGTAATACATGTTTTCTATCTCAGGGACCTAAAAATAAAATATACTTTGTGAAAACAATAAATACCAAAAGATAAAAATTCAAAAAAGTCTGCAGAAACCTAATATTATTGCAGAAATAATAGCGTACTAATAATCATCCTATATCTCACTCAGAAACAGATAGGGAAGAGTGTGAAGGAATCTAGAAAAGGCTGAGTCTGCATTCTCTAGTCAATCCCGGTAAATCTGCATATGTGCCAGGATATTAAAAGCTTTGCAAGGCATAGCTTAGCTTAACTAGGCCATTTCTTAAAACTGATGACCACATTCTTTTATTGATTCATGACTACTAATTCTATTTGAGAACCCTAAATCAATAAGTAGAAATTCGTCTCTTCTCTATAGCTTACTTACATGTGGGCTCCATTTACTTGAGCATAGGTATGCTACAACAGCAGCAAAGAGAGTTACCCAGTGCTGGGCTTCTCATTAGCATCACACTGAGTTCTCTTACAAGCACTTTACATCAAGATTCAACCTTTACTTTACAACTGTAAGGTTGGCACTACCCAAATTCAAGTACCAAGCACATGAAGAAGAAAATCTAACAAAAATAAGACTAGCATTTTCCAGGCAATGAAGGTTTATAATGAGAGCTACACACAAAGTGAGAGTCAATACCACCACCAAATGCACTATACTATGCAAAATATCAGAGTCTAATGAATTAGGGCATCACCTGATCAGACCATGCTCAGAAAAACAGAAGGATAAACTTGTCAGTCCATTGTTCCACTGTCTGAATTTATTAGTTACACTAATAAAGTGTAACTACCCTCTTTGGGTTTGTACCAGAGTGGTTACATTTTATGAGTCAGCCATAAGAGTTCATAATCAGAGTACACAATAAACTAGTTAGAGCCAAGAAGGTTCAGAATTGAAAAATAATTTTAAAGAGCAAGTGGCATTCTTTAGCTGGAGAACTTGCAGTTTCAGAGACTGTAGCACATAAACCTTATACTTGCATTCAGTAAGTACTACAGCCTGCATCCATGGCTTTTCCTCTTCTTGCTGACAGAACTCTGATTTCATAGGAATTAACAATGCATACTCAACTCAAATCATAATTGATCTATATCAACCACGGATATCCTTCTTCTCTTTTTTGTCAATTATTGGATTTCTTTGGTACTGCAGATAACTGTGTGTGTGATCTATTCATAACATAAGGCCAGTAACTCAAAAGGAAATATTAACTTGGAGCACTTTCTGTAAGACTGACGTTTCCCCCCACAGAAACAGCTTTCTGGGAGCTCACTGACAGCTGGAAAACCTGCATGGGATCAAACTAGGCCCTCTGAATATAGATGATAGCTGTGTGGCTTGGAGAGCTGGTGAGGCCTCTGGCAGTGAGACCAGGATTTATCCCTAGTGCACGAACTGACTTTTTGGAGCCCATCCCCTATAGAGGGATACCTTGCTCAGCCTTGATACAGGGGTGAAGGACTGAGTCCTACCTCAACCTGATGTTACAAATTTTGTTGATTACCCATGGGAGGCCTTATCCTCTTTGAGGGGTAGGTGGTGGGGTAGAGTGGGGGAAAGCTGGAGGATGAGTAGGGAGAGAGGAGGGAAGGGGAACTATGGTTGGTATGTTTTTTAAAAAACTTCTAAATTAAAAGAAAAAAGTTTTAAAAAAATTGACTTTTCCACACAAAAAGGACCATACGTGGGCATTTTATCCCCACATTACCTTTTTGTATGAAGTCCTCGTATGAGAAAAATGACACCTAGGTGTGCAGTTATAACCCTCTGACCAAAAGATACGCAAATGCATGAGAAAATAATAAAGATGGCAGAAAGAAAAAACAAAACAGTACAGACCTTTAAAGCCATAATGATTTGTATTTAGGGTAAAACATCTGACATTCATTATATTACTTTTATAGATTTTTAGTAGGGATACAAAATAATGAATTTATCTCTATCTTTTTTATACATATGCATATGGGTATGAACAAAAGTGTATCAATTACTGCATTCAGATTAAATTTGCCCATTACCCATCCTGTACCCCTCCAGCTAATTTATCTTGTGCTTTTACGGCTGAGTTCCATTATATCATTAGGTCAACTAACAAACTGCCTGTATCCAGACTGCTCATTAAGTGTCCAAAAATCTTGCTATTGATGATAAACATCACCCCCATATTTTAAGTTCATCTTAGCTAGCGTGTAATGTCATTGCAGCCAAGTGCTTCCTGATACCATAACATTTCATAATTTACATTTTTAGAAAAGCAATTAGAAGTGGGTAACTTAAAATTTTTGCTTCATATATCTATATTTAAATAAATTTTACAAGCATGTAATGTTTTACAATACTAATAAAGATTTTAAAACTTATAAAGACAAATAACAGGAACAACTGATCCATACTCATACCTTTCCGTGTATTCTCTGTCACATCTACCCCAAACTGGATAATGTCACCAGAAAGAATTTCACATGGTGGACTTTCTTCAGAGCCTCGACTTAATCTCTGGCTATTTATAAAAGTACCATTACTACTTTTAGTGTCTTGGAGATAAAACTGAAAAAGAAAAAAAAAAAAGAGAGAGAAGGCAAAGGATTAATAGTAATAATTTCAAACATACTTTTAAAAAAGTACTCTCAACTTTGCAAACTACTTCAAGAGGACTATTCCCCTATCAACTGAAACTACTCTTCTCAGTTAATATTCAACATATGTGAAAATAAAAACTTAAAACTGAATAGTTTAAATTTAACTGGACACGTGGTGGAACCTCCTTATAAAACAGTTTGTGGTATGTCCTCAAAGTGTTAAAGTTTGACAATTTAAAACAGCCCAACAATTCTAAAACTCCTTGGTTTTACTCCTAGGTAAAACTATTTATCCAAAATAGTAGAAAACATAAGTCTACAAAGTTTGTATATGAGCATTCATAATAGCACTGTTCAAAATAATCAAAACCAGAAACAACTAAAATGTTTACCAACTACATAAACAAATGCAGCATATCCACACACGCCATTGACAGTACAAGACGCATATACTTTCATATGATGAGCCTACAGAACGAACACAAAATAACAGAAGATAGTTGGGATAAGCGTGGTAGCACGTGCCTGTAATCTGAGCACTCGGGAGACTTGGGCAGGAGGATTATGAGCTCAAGAATGGAAGGTGCAGCTCAGTGAGAGTGGTAAGTCCCCAATGACCATATATTTTATCAGTCCATTTACAGGAAATGCACCAAATGTGTAAGTACATAAAAACAAAAGGGAATATATGGTTGCAAGGAACTAAGACAGCAGGGTGATTGAGTGATACATGACTTAAGAATAACAGAGACAATATATAATAAAAGTGATGGCTGCACACACCATGAATGTACTAAGCTATACACTTTAAAAGGTAAATTGTAAATCTGAAATAGTAGCCCATACCTGTAATCTCAGCACTCAGAAGTCTGAATTTGATAACAGCCTGAGCTCAAAGCCAGCCAGAGCAATATAATGAAATCTTAGCCCAAGAGTAAAAAGAGAAAGTCTATGATACAGATATTAATAGATTAACATATATATATAAAATAAATGTGATAGTTAACAAATTAAATCACCATTCTAAAGGTTACAAGGTAAGATGCAAACAAGGATTCAATAATATAATCAAAGAGTATTTCCCCATTACTTCACAATGGCTTTCATGGTTTCCCTTCCTTCATTCCATTAGCACTCTTACAAGATTCATCACATCAACAGCTAACCATTTGCTACAAATGTAAAAGGACATTTCATTTCATTTATTCCCAGGTGACAATTTAAAGACTATCATATACTACCTATAAATTACTTATTCTATTACTGCGACAAACACCATGACCAAAAACAAGGGTGTGTGTGGGGGGGGGGGGGGGTATTTGCTGTTTATCACTGAAGGAAGTCAGGACAGGAACTCAGACAGGGCAGGAACTGGAGGCAGGAGCTGATACAGAAGCCACAGAGGAGAGCTGCTTACTGGCTTGCTTTCCCTGGCTTGCTCAGTCTGTTCTCTTATAGAACCCAGGACTTCTGGCCCAAGGATGGCACCTCAGACCATGGGCTGGGCTCTCCCACATCAATCACTAATTAAGACAATGCCTTACAACTGGATCTCATGGAGGTATTTTCTCGACTGAGGCGCCTTCATTTCTGATCACTCTACCTGTGTCAACTTGGCAAACAAAACCAGCCAGTATATATATCATTAATAAAATTCTTTTGATATTTTACATATCCATTCAAAATTCACATGCATTGCATTTCACACAAGGAAGAAAAGGACAGGCAGTGTTGTCAGGAAAGAGTATTTACTCACAAACCCTTTCAGCATTAGATCTTATTGTATAAAGAAATGGAGAGAGGGAGACTTTTAATACAGCCTTAGAAAATGTGGCAACAAGTAAGCTCTTGTTTACTTTCTCAGTAGTTAAGCCTGGAAAAGTCATAAATAGGTAATACAAAAATTTATAGTCACTGTCTACTTCAAATAGTGACCTGTTAGCCAGTTAAGTCAATGTATAGAACTGCAATTCTCTATTTTAATATTTAGATTTATTTAATACGTATGAGTGCTTTGCATGTATGTATATATGTGTACTATGTGCATGCCTGATGCCCACAGGGGACACAGAAAGTGCCCAATCCCCTGGAACTGGGGGTGCCTGTGAGCTATCATGTGAGTGCTGAAAATCAATTTTTGGGTCCTTTGCAAAAGGAACAAGTGCTCTGAACCACTGAACCATTGCTCTAACCCCAGGGGGTTTTTTTTGTTTTGGGTTTTTTTTTCTTTTTCTGTTTACTTTACAATATAAAAAGTAAAAGAAAAAATTAAAAGTACATGGATTAAGGTTCAGTACCACTTACTAAAACTTTGTTGAAAAGGAAATTTGAATCTATATACATGTCTTATGGTTCCATTTCCCATCTGTAGATTTTATTATAATTAAAAATAACTTTTCAATTAAAAAAATAAATCAGTATTTATGTATATTCTTTTCCTTTTGTCATTATTTACTATATTATTTTTCAAAATATGCCAAGCTATCTTTAGTCTCCACTTGGCTGGAACATATCATTTATAAATTGTTCAATTTCCTTTGTTTTTAATCTAATGGCTTTCAGATACCTTAGAATAAAATATGAAGTCTTTACTACTATATCCTAGAGTCAGTCCTGTCTGTTATTCCAGGTCTTTCCTTGACACACTAACATCCACTCATAGCTCTGAGTCTGTACTTATCCACAGACTGGATTTAGTTTCTTGAAGAAATACCTGCCCTTGGCAGCTGTGATAGTTTTAACTGTCAGCTTGGCAGGATCACCTAGAAAGAGTCTCAGTGTGGCATGAGAGAGGTTCTCCAGGTTACCCTGGTATATGGACATGCCTGTGGGGGGTTGTCTTAATTATGCCAATGATATAAGAATATCCAGGGCTGTATAAGTGAAAAGTCTCTCTGTTGGCCAATATTACATCCTATGCTTGGAGTTCCAGAGCCTTGACTTTCCCATCAGGATGGATGTTGTTCCCTGAACTATGAGCTAAAAAGAACCTTTCTCCCTTAAGTTGTTTGTGTCAAGAGTATTTTATCACAGCAACGGTCGGGGGGAAAAATGACTAAGGCTGCTGTTCTCAAAAAAAAAAAAAAAAAAAAAAATTAAAAACAATGGTTTTGTATCACCTCTAAAATGATGTTTTTATTATTAGGGCACAGAAGGCACTGTATTTACTTTTAGGTTAGGTTAAAGATGTTAACTTGTGCTTGCCAAGGACAGTTCCTGAATGCAATTCACAAAAAGCAAGTATACCAGCTGGTCCTGTCAAACTAGAAATATTCTTCTTTATCCTTTTTTACACTTTAAAAGAAAACAGTTTTGATCATACTTGAAAATTTTAATAAAGGCATTGGCAGATTTAGTTCCTCTTTCTCAGCACTCAAAAGAACAGTCTAGCAGTTCTATTCCCTGCCCTGGTCACCAGCCATTCACCTTGATGTTGAGCAGGTGTATAGAGTCCTAAATTTATTTAAAACAATAAAATTAAATTTTAAAAACCTGTTCCTTGAAGACTAGAGTTCAATAACAGTACTTTCATTGTTTTCAGGCTTTAATTCAATTAACTCTTGCTGTCCCAAGTGAGCTTTGAGCTCCCTAAAATCATAAATCAATGGCAGTTCCTAACTGAATGATTTTCTGTACCAACAATTACTTTTCCTAATATCTTACTGACCAATGTAATCATAGCACCTACACGTGCATGCACACACACACATATCTTATCTCAGACACTATATTATCTGACTTCACAAAGCTCCTATTATAAATTAATTGATTCTATAAGTACATACATTGCACACTACTTTCTATGTGAAATACTTAGAACCTGAAAACACTTTCATCTGTACTATAATGATACACTGTTTCGCTGTAACCTTTTCAATGTTGAAAAGCTTTGAAAATATCCAAACACTAGAAAGAGCTGAAGCTTCCAAACAAAACACAAGCATAGTACGTGTATCACACATAATTTTATATATGTGATATGATAAATGCATATACACACACATGCACACACACACACATATCTTATCTCAGACAACCACAAATTCTAACTCCATATATAGAACAGGTTTATTTGTTTATTCCTCAAGACCAGCTCTCCTGAACCCCAGACTGGCCTCAAACTTGCTACAGCAGATGGTGAGCTTGAACTTCTGATTTTCCACAAGCACCATTCCCAGTGCCGTATTGCCTCGGCACCACATTCGGAAATTTCTAAATGTTACTACACAATGAATTCTGTGTAGACTGAAGATATTGCGAAAACACATCACCTAAAATCAGAGTGACCAAGACAAAGCCAAAAGCCAAACCCCAAACCCCTCGGATGATATTTAGGACCTTAAAACAAAAACAGGGAAAATAGCTGTGGTTGACTGGACCTGAGTATCACATAATAGCTACTGGATATTCCAGGAACCATTTGGAGCACAGCGAAAGAAAGGAAGCTCAAAATGGAAGCATTTGGCTCAACCTGGGACCCATATAAACCTGGTTCCTAGAACCCAGAGTCTTTCTGCGTGAAACGAGGCCCTACCACTCAAGGTAAACAAGCTCCCTGTAGAAATTCTTGAAAGCAATCAGGCAGTCAAAGCTACCTTCCCAAGATACAGCGGCTCAATGTCAGAAAGCTAACGACAGAACAAGAAAAGTTCCAGAAAAAAAGTGGAAAAAGAAAAATAAACTCATATATTATTATCTTAAAATATTTTCAAGCTCTGTGAACTTGAAAATAGACTAAGAGACCTTAGGAAGATAACAAGACAATTGGTACAGGTAGGGGAATCTCTAGAAACAGCAGGAACTCAAAAAATAGGGAAAGTTCTACAAGAAACTTTTGAGTGATAAAGTACAATGAACAATGCCTAAGGAGAAGTGAAAAACAACATAGAAGCAAGTTTTTATAAAATCGCGAAGAAAAGAATAAAGTGATACCAGCAAAACACTAGATAGAATAAGCAGCTCCAGCATCCACCCACACAGAAACACCAAAAAGAAAAAGAAAAAACCTACAGACCCAACTCTGCTAGCACTCCAGGAAACAGGCAAAGACTCAGAGCAGTGCATAAACACTGACTGAAGAGCAAGGTAACATTACAGCCAAGTAATAGAGATCCAAACATGCATGTTTTCTCTCAAACACGGAATCTAGGTCTTTATAATTTGTGTGTGTGTGAGAGAGATAAAGGTAGAAGGATGACTAGATGAGAAAGAGGTCTGAGAGAGAACAAAGGAAATAGTGGGAGGAAAATACTTTGTGCTCCCTGTCATGAGAACCTAAATTTCACGCACCCAAGCATGCGCACTCACACACATGAGAGGAGGAGGAGGACTATTTGGGGAGAGGGAAGGATCAGCAGGAGCAGGAGACAAGAGGACTAACAGGAAATACCATAAACTTACTGAAAATCTGTATGTATGTATGCGTATTATAATTTTAAGACGCCTTTCTTTAAGAAGAGAGAGAAGGAGAAAAGAAAAAGGCAATGTTTAATGGTAAGAAATTTGTGGTATCACTTACCCTTGGCCTGCCTACTCTGCAGCAGGACAGCAACCTGGTACCAACACGCATTCCCAGAATGGGACCTTGGTACCTGGCTCCAGAAGGAGCAGAGCAGATTATAATCACAAGTTACTGTTTATTTTCACTGCTCTAAAAGTGACATGAAGGACGGACACAGAACTCACCCAAACTAGAATAGCTGATAACACTTGAAAAGTGCAACTTACCTGTCATAAGCAGTGCCACTTAAGTTGACATTATTTGTCACCTTATAAGACTTAAGTCACCCAATGCTACATCTTAATAGAAAAAGCAAACCTCACAGTCATCTCAATTTAAGCAGAAAAGACAATTGGCAGAACATAACATCCTCTCATATAAATATTCAGGAAGGAGGGATCAGCAAAAAGTTTCCTAACATGAAAACACAGCACCTGACCTTCATACACAAAAGTAAAAGAGTCACAACTTAACTTAAATGCCATTTGTATGTGACATGGTAGAGGATGAAAGCCGATATAATAGAACTAAACACTGTTACAATGAAGGGAAGAGCACTGGAAATCATAAAGAGTGGCAGACAGCTGAAAAGAGCTGAGAAACAGAATGACTTCACAAAAAGTTGCAAGGGTGTGTGTGGGGGGGGGTGGGTGGGTGTGTGGGTGTGGGTGTGTGGGTGTGGGTGGGTGGGTGTGGGGGGTGTGTGTGGGTGTGGGTGTGGGGGGGGTGATTAGAGACGGGGAGTGTGGAAGATGCACTCGGAAAATAGGCCAGACAACAGCCCTGGTGAAGAAAGTCCTACCTAAAAAACAGGACCCACACTTCTCACACACTTCTCACAAACCTCAATTCCAGGGTTTGGGTCACCACAGAGCTGCCCAGTTGTGTGCCTGGCTGTGTCTCCAAGGCTATTTGCCTGTGCCACCTCAAGAGAATTCATTCCATTATCTAAAACTGAGTTAGCCTGGATGGGCTGAAAACAAGTAACAACCACACCAGCAAGGATGAAGTCGATCTGTCACAGCTCAGGGTAACACAGAGAGAGGCAGTCACAGAGGGTACCAGGTTGGACCTCAATAAAAGCAAAGTTCAGGGAACAAGAGGCTTTCAGGCAGTGACCATACAGGAAGAAGTAGCCAGTCTGTCACAGCCGGCTAGCAACTGACCTTAATTGTCTCCCATATCTCCAAACCCTGCCTGAAGCCAGAGGACCTCTGGAACCACCTATCAGCCAAGAGGCTCACTGCTATAGAGCACAACTTCTTAAACTGTGTGTTGTGCCCCCCACCCCGCCAACAGTAAGAGGTTTCTGAAAATGCAACAACCAAAAATTAATTAAAAAGCAAACACATATGAACCTAGAGTGTTTCTGACAGCAATCCCAGGGCAAGATGGCTTTGTGGTAGCTGTGATTCTTCAAAATGTTACTTTGTACTAAGCACGCCATCACTTCCTGCAAAACCAACATGCACTTGGCTTGGATTTAAGACCAGTGCAGGAGCTGCACATACAAACAGTTCTGATCTTAGAAAAACACAGTTGTTGTTTAGTTACAGAAAACAAAGTTAAGTATTTTCCTACTGCTATTTCTTAACATGGAAGTATCAAATTAGTATATCTCTGAATCATATTGTGTTAGAATGTTTGAATTTAAAAACTGATGGTTGTGATCCTGATTTTAATTTCATGAAAATATTTTTTTTGGCTTGTGATTAGGACAAAACTTTTAATGATTTCTGAAATGACCTTAAGCATAGGTCTACCATATTGTCTATTTATACCAGTGATTGTTTTGGTACTAATGAATATAAAATCAAAATATTGATCCATTATGCAAAACTCTGAAGATGCTCTAAGTCTTACAGTATCAAATATTCAGACATGATACATAAATAAGTCATGTACTAATTGCTGTGGAACAACCTTTTTGTGCACTATGAATATGTATTACTCTCATTAACAAATAAAAACCTAGACATTCCCAATACCCAGGCAGAAAATATAGGTGGGAAAAACCAAACTAAGGACTCTGGAAGAGGAAAGGCAAAGTCAGGAATCACCAGCAGATGCAAAGAGAAACAAGATGGGCATATCGTACTGAGAAAAGGTACCAAACCACATGGTAAAGCACAGATAAGAAATATGGGTTAATTTAAATGTCAGGGTTAGCTAATAACAAGCCTGAGCTGTCGGCCAAACATTTATAAGTAATATAAAGTCTTCGTGTCAATTATTAAGGAGCCAGCAAAAGGAATAGAAACATCCTGTTCACTTACAACTAATATGCACTTTTGCTTTCATCCTTAACAAATATCAAAATCACATGTATAACACATATTTATTTTAAATAAATTTTATGATTTACCCCAAGAAAATATTTAATTTGCATATTAATTCTAAATGCTTACATATGGTCACATACAAATTTCTTATGTGACAAGGAGTCAGATGTGAGAAAAATATAAGAAGCCCTGTTGTAGGAACTAAGGACTCTGAAGCTCCAGTGGACCACTGTACATACACAACATCATCCCTCAAACATGGTGCTTGTTTAACAGATTTTACTGTTGTGTTGTTGAGATGTTAGAGCTCACCATGGAGCTCTAACTGGCTCGAGATCATAGAAATTTACCTGCCTCTGTCTCCCAAGTGCTAAAATTAAAGGTGTGCACCACCAAACCCAAACTATTTAACACACGGGGTGTTTACTAAAGATTTGTTATTATTTTTTATAATAACTTATGTTTTGAAATTGTAATATATTCACAACATTTCATCCTTCCTTTCCTCCCTCCAACCCCTCACGTGTATCCCTCTTGCTCTCCCAGCTTATTTTTCTTTAATGAATACAAACACACCACCACCATCAATTAATGTATAAATAATGTTATTTGTATGTCTCTAGGTTCAGGGCTGACACTTGGGTCCTGGATAACCTACTGGAGCCCTTCCCTGGGAAAGGCTGTTTCTCCTCTTTCTGTCCTCCTTAGCTGCCCTTACAGTTGGGGCTCCCTGAGCTCCCCCTTCTATGTTAGCATGTCTAGTGGTACCTCTGTTATTCAGGTAGGACTATGACACCTATGAACTAACACTGAGTAGAATGGCATGGTGACCCTAAAGGTTGCTACAAGAATGGCATAAACAGCAGCTCTTTAGATGCCAGATACTAGAAACCTAGCCAATTACTCAGAGCTAGTGAAGAGAACCTACAACTGCTACTTTCCTAAACCAGCCTAATTCCCACAAAATTATAAATATTTATCTTTATACCCACAGATAAATAAAGTCTGCAACCCTCTTTGCTACAGACCGAGACCATTTCAGAAAACCACAATTGGTTAAAAATAGAGAACAAGAAATTATGTGGTATCCACTCCCGACTGACGCATCTACAAAACAATTCCCACACCTAGGCTTGTGACTTATAGTGGAAGAGAGGGTGTAAAGACTGTAAAAGTTAGAGGAACAGGAATTTTACTGTGAGATTGTGTCTCTTAGAAATGTCAGAGCAGCTATACCCATGAAGCTATTTAACAGGTTGTTAAAACACAGGTTGACAAGCTTGACTTAAAGAGCTGTGTTGCTCTTGTTCCCTAGACTTGGGACACAACCCCTTCCTAAGCATAAACCACCTTGGTGATAATATTACCTAGGAATCTTGACAAAAAAAAGAGACCTCACTAGCCCACAGACTGTAATGTTAACTGTGGCCAGCAGAGGTCACTGATATACAAAGAACTGAAGTTAATACAAAGATCACAGCACTGGCAGTTTGGAGCCTGAGAGAGAAAGAGAGATAAAAGGATACCGAGGGCACCAGCCAACCAGTCTAATTCAATTGGTGAAAGATCAGAAAGGTGATGGCCAACAATCCTGAAGATATGTTCCCAGGACCACACACACACACACACACACACACACACACACACACACACACACACACACACACACACACACACACACATCATGACTAACAAACCCTAAACCAAACTGATAAGAGAAAATGCAAATTAACAAAATTAAAGGTGAAAAGGGGAACCTCAAAATAAATATCAATGAAATCTACAGGATCAAATTTAGGGCGATGTCTCAGTCACTAAGATTGCCATGTAGCAATCATGTGGACCTGACTCTGGGTCTCCAGTACCCACGTAAAGTTTAGTATATGGTATAAAGCATATACCCATGCTTGCCTATAACTTCAGTGTGGGAGGGAGAAAACAGAAGGGTCACTGCAGTTTGCTAGCCACCACCCTACACACACACACACACACCCAAAATTAGTGAGCTCTACGTTCATAAGAGGTCTATTTCGAAGAAGTAAGGCAGAAAGTGAGAGAAAACATCAACATCTACTTCCAAGCGCATAAGTGTATACAAAACTGTGCATACATCACCATCATCCCTAGCATATGCACACAAGTTTTCAAGGCCACACAGACACAGACACACACAAACATCAAAGGGAAAAGACAAGGAAAGGAAAGGGGATAACACAGTGGGGGACAGAGAAAAGCAAGACACTTGGGACTAGTGTTGGGGAGACAAACAGGAAAAATCCTTGGGATTTGCCTGGGTTCAGCGAAAGATATGTCTCAAAAAATAATGTTGTGCATGGTGACACATGCCTTTAATCCCAGCACTCAGGCAGAGCAGCCAGATCTGAGTTCAAGCCCAGTCTAGTCTACATAGTGAATTCCAAGGCTACATGGTGAGATCCCACATGGTGACTCACAACTACCTGTACCTCCAGTTCCAGAAGAATCTTATGTCCTCCTCTGACCCCCAAGGACACCAGGCACACACACATGGGGCGCGCGCGCACGCACACACACACACACACACACACACACGCACACACACACACACACACACACACACACACACGGTGCACACACGGTGCACACACACACACACACACATATGCAGGCAAAACACTCATACACATAAAATAAAAATAAATAAATCTTTTAAAAATAAATAAGGTGGAGAGTTGTAGTAGGTTTCTGGCTCAGACTTTTGGGCCTAGCCTTAAGGTTTAGGCCCTCAGACCCGCATACTCACAGACTGGCAGAGACAGAGGCACACAGATGCTTTCAATAGTTTTAGCTGATCGACCTAAGGCCCAGGCATATCACTTGCTAATAACTCTCTACCCTTCATCTAACCCATGATTCTTCCTGTTCAGCCATGCGGCTGGGTACCTTTTCTTAGAGCAACATAGTTGTCCGCTGCTTCTTCCGGCTTCTCTCTGGCGTTCTGCCCTGTACTTCCTGTTCTCAACAGTTTTCTTAGTCTGGTAGTCCCACCCACACTTCCTGTCTGCCTTTGACCAATTAGCGCTTTTTATTAAACCAGTGGGTGAGACAATATTTACAATGTAACAACACAATCTCCCACATATCCCCTTTTCTCTTCTTAAAACAAAAAGAACTCCACATCTAATATTCTTTCCCCCCTTATCTATAGCAACTTATAAACAACACTGTAAATAAACACAACCATTTATAATCTATGTTTTGGAAATGTGGGCGTTGTTCTCTAGGCTATTTTTTGTTGAATGGGGGCGTTGGCAATCTCATGGGAATCTAAAGAAAAATGTAGGATTATGTGTAAATCTTTAGTGGAATAGTCTGTAAGGCTGGGTCATCTCAGCCAGTCTCTTTGAAATTGTTTTGGATACAGAGCTTGGAAAACTTTACAGAGGTGTTCTGAAATGCTGAATCATCTGGTCTATCTATTTTCAATGGAGATTTTTCAGGGGGTCTTCCTCTATCAAACTTTATGTTCTTTAGCCAGGAATAAATCTACAGTCTTTCATTTTCTGTGAAAATAAAAGGAAAATCTCTTCTTTAAAGTAGCATATTTTCGTATTTTAGTTTTAAAGTCAACTCATTTACAAAATATATAGGTTGAATTAAACTAATAGCATTTATAATCAACTGTCTTTTTGTAGCTTTTACTATTTTATTTTTAGTCAAGAAGCTTAAAGATAAGACAATAATATACAATATCTAGACATTTTTTGTATTTTTTATCTTTACGTGGCTTATTTTTTATTTATTTATTTTATTCTATTTTTAAGGGCTTTTTTATCTTTTTTTTAAGCCTATGTATCTATATTTTCAACACACTCTAAGCCAATTAAACTTTAAAAAAAAAAAAACTGTCTTTACTGTATATTTATTTTTTAACTTTTTTTTGTCTCTGACCACACTTTTGCTTGGCTAGGGTGATTGACTCTACCTAGATTTTTTTGTTTGTTTGTTTGTTTGTTTTTTGTTTTTGAACACACCTTTAATCTGTCAAGGGTTTTTCTTTTTTTTTTTTTTTTTTTAATTTTTGAACACACCTTTAATCTGCCAAGGTTCAAGGTTGGTGGGATAGGTGGATGGCGCCACCCAGCTCCTAGTCTAATTTCATACAATTTATCTTTTTAGCCCAGGTATTTTGGGGAATTTTAGGGTCCATATAATTATTAAGTAAAGCTTTGCCATCTGCTGCTCATTAACTTTAAGTATTAGGCAGCAAGGCCTCTTTAAAAACCTCACAAGTGTTTTGCCTCTGTGGCTGAATCAAGAAGCTTTTCTTTAAAAAGCCAAGCCTCAGTTTGCCTCCGGAAAACAGAGCTGATCTAAGAAAATATCACCACTAGAAAGCCATCTTTAATTCTGTTTTCTTTTTGTCTTTATGAACAGAAACTTTAAATATATCATTTACAACCTTTTGCTTATATTGAGAGTCCTGTGAAACTTTAGAAACAAGCCATTTTACACCTTAAGCTGCATTCTAAAAGCCCACCATTGTAGCTCAAGCCCACATGCCTACCAGGGCGTCTCTGTACCACGGCTCACGTGGGAGACACAATTTAGAGGCTGCTTTGGGCTAGACCATATTTAAGCTTTCTATGGTTTTATGTGGGTATATTTGCCCCACGTTGGGCACCATTTGTAGTAGAGGTTTCTGGCCCAGACTTTTGGGCCTAACCTTAAGGTTTAGGCCGGCAGACCCACAACCCACAGACCCGCAGACTTGCAGACTGGCAGAGACAGAGACACACAGATGCATAAGATAGTTTTAGGCTGATTAGCATAAGGCTCAGACATATCACTTGCTAGCTCTTTACCCTTAATCTAACCCATGGCTCATCCTGTTCAGCCATGGAGCTCGATACCTTTTCTCACAGCAGCATGGTTGTCCTCTGCTTCTTCTGGCTTCTCTCTGGCGTTCCGCTGTGTGCTTCCTGTTCTCAAGAGTTTTCTTAGTCTGATAGCCCCACCCACACTTCCTGCCTGCCTTTGGCCAATCGGCGCTTTTTATTAAACCAATGGGTGGGACAATTATTTACAACATAACAACACAATTTCCCACAGAGAGTTATTAAGGAAGGCACCCAACACCAAACTCTAACATGCACATATACAGGCTCTTACACACATGTTCAAAGATACTATGTACATGTACACATACACAGAAAAACATACAGAATCATTATAGAATATTGAAAACATATCCTAAAATGGTAGAAACCTAGACATAGGGAAATTTCTAGAAATATAATCTAACAAAGGCTTAAATCAAGAGGAAATGAGTGATCTGAATACATCTATAGCAAGTAAGTAAGAAGACTGAAGAATTAGTCTCTCAACAACAAAAATACAGGATGGTACAGACTTACCGCAGAATTCCATGGGACCTTTGAAGAAGACCTGACACCTGCTCTTAACCTGTTCTACAAAGTAGGAATGGAAGGAACACTACATATTCAGTCTATAAAGCTATTACTACCCCTATCAAAACCACACAAAGACACAGAAAGAAACTGCAGCCAAACTCCCAGGTGAACATAGATGTAATGATTCTCAATAAAGAGCTAGCAAAATGGCTCAGCAGGTAAAAATGCTTTCCAGGGGCTGGAGAGATGGCTCAACAGGTAAAGAGTAGTATCTACTCTCCCAAAGGATCTGAGTTCAATTCCCAGGACTCACACTGCAGCGCATAACCATCTGTAATTCCAGTTCCAGAAGATTAGAAGCCCTCTTTTAGCTACCTTAGGCTTCCTCTGATGCACAGACTTACGTACAGGCAAAACATCCATACACATAAAAAAATAAAATTTTTTTTAAAAATATGAAACACTTTCAACAGGCCTGAAACCTGAGTTCAATTCCCAAAACCTACAGAAAGATGTAAAAGAACCAAGTCCACAAAGATATCCCCTGACCTCAACACACATATCATGGCAGGCATGTACACATACATACATGTACACAATAATAAAATAAAATTTTTAATTCTTAATAATGTACTTGCAAACTAAATTCAACAAAATATTTTAAAGATTATATACCATGACTAAATGGACTTTATTTCTGGAATGACAGGATGGCTCAATACACACAAATCAATATATAATCTAGCTCATGGTCTCCAGAATTAAAAAAACAAAAATCACATAATCAACTCAACAGAGTTTCAAAAGACCTTTGCTGAAGTTCATTGTCCCTTTAAAGAGTCCTAAAGGAACTAGTAGTATATTTCAACATGATAAGCATTACACCTGACAACCCTATAGCCAACATTGTCTTAACAGGAGAAAATGGAGAGCATTTCCTTGAAATGAGCAATGAAATAAAAGTGTCCACACTCTCTATTCTCTTATTAAAACAGTTCTTAAAGTCTTTAATGGAGCTAAAAGGCAAACTATCCCTGTTTGCAGATGACATGGTCCTAGACTTAAAATTCCCTCCAGACTCCATCAAAACCTCTTAGATCTGATAAACACTTTCAGCAAAGTGACATTAATACAAATTAGCACAAAGCCCAGCTGCTTTTCTATGTACCAGTAACAAATCTACTAAGAAAATGAGAGGGGAATCCATACATCTTCCCACTGAATAAGCCCAACCAATGAAGTAAAAGAGCTGTAATAAAGCTGCACAAACAGAAGGGATGGCAGAGATGGCTCAGTGATTAAACTACTCTTCAATAGGATTCAAGTTAGGTTCCCAGAACTCTCACAACTTCCTGTCAACTCCAACTCCAGGAAATCCAATATCCTCTTCTGGTCTGAGGACACCCATGTACACAAACCCACATATGGACAGACACATGTATATGCATAATTTTTTAAATAAATCTTTAAACACACCAAAGAAAATAAAGACAAGAGAAGTCAAGATAAGATGAAAAAATTTCTCCAAACTCAGATTCAAAAAAAAAAAAAAACCCGGCTGTGAAAATGTCTGCATTAATGAACAAGATCTAGAGCCAATGCAAGCCAAACCAAAAACCAAAATTTCAATGGTACTCTAAACAGAACTTGAAGACAAAAAGAAATCCTGAACCTATAAGGACAAATGTTCCTGAACAGACAAAACAATCCTACAAAGGAAGTAATGTTGAAAGTATCACAATACTTGACCTCATATACAGAGACGGGTCATCTCACAGGTTAGTGGTGCTGACTGAAAAAAGAAAAAGAGAAGCTAAGATGAGCACCAGGATCGTGTCTCTGCTTTCCTAACTGAGTGGTAGTATGGGTGGAAAACAAGAGACTATGAGGTGAGAGAGGCTCCTGGAATAGTGCTTCTTGATTATCAACTTAGAGCTATCACCATGGAAACACACTTGTGAGCATGCCTACGGGGGAGTTTTTATGATGTGTTGTAATCAGGGTGGACAGACTGACCCTAAATGTGGGTACACCATTCCATCAACAGGGTTCTCAGATCAAACAAGAAGAAAACAAGCTGAGTACCAGCATTCGTTTCTGTGCTTGCTGAGTATGGAAACAATGTGAATAACTGCTTCATGTTCCTGCCAGGCCATCTCCTCACTGACAGACTGAACTCTCAATGTGTGAATATAATAAACCTTTCCATTCTCAAGTCACTTTTTTCAGATATGTCATTACAGCAGCAAGAAAGGTGATAAATATACCTAAAGTTAAGAGGTAGAGTGGAATAGGAGGACAAAATACAGCATGCTTTCTCTTAGGTATAATCTGTGTCACATTAATATATATATATTACAAGCATAAAAGCAGAGGTGGATTATTTGCAGGGAAGAAAAGTACCAGTGAATGGGGCAGGCTAAATATGAGCAGAGTAAATAATAAAGCCTGGCAGCTTCTTCCCTTAGATAGGAACAATAAGAACACCTAGTTTTACCATTATTTTATACTCAACATAAATAGAAGTCTTATCCATTGACAAAAAAAGACCACCATGTCCATCCACAGGTGACATCATCTTCTTCTAGAAAACCCCACAGAATGCACCAAACACCGGTCAAGCTAATAAACTCAACAAAACTGCAGCTCCTATGGCTCACCAAGAAAAAGCTGTTTCATTTCTAAATTACAGTCCTTTTGGTTTGAAGCTGGGACCCAGACTCCTGTGCACCATAGGCTACACCCCTACTCTAGCAGCTATGTTTCTATATGCCTGCAACAGGCACCCCAAAATAAAATTTAAGAAAGCACTTCCATCTGAAAAGAATCTAAAATAATAAGATACCTATAAATAAATTTAGCAAAGAGGTAAAAGACTTGTAGATCAAGAGCTATGCAGTATCATTAAAAGAAGCAACATTAATAGCTTCCGCCTACAGACCCCCTGTGACGTGCAGATATTTGGCATGGGACATTTCCAATCCTCATGAGCCTACCAAGAAGATATTAACATCTCCATTTTAGAGATTAAAAAACTGAGATCCAGGCACATTAAACAGATTATAACAGTCTCATAGCTATTGCTCATCTGACACTATTGATTCCAAAACAAAAAATTCCAAACCACAATGCCTGCCTGCTTTCCTCTGAAACTAAGCATTCTCTGATCTTTAATCCAAAGCTTATCATAAAAATCTCACAAAATTTTAAAATTTTCCTGAAGCAAGGAGGTTCTAACTCATTTCAAATGAGAATCTACCAGTAGGCACAAAACTATACAGAAATATCATATACCTAGAAACACTAAAAATAAATGAGAATATGAATCAAATACCTAAGTTCTGCAAGAGTGATGTGAAGTGGAGATAGGCATAACAGTTGTTAAGTCATACTTACGGGTGAGGAGGAGGAGGAACAGGTAGGACAGTACAACCCTAAAGAACAACAAAAATCAGAGGAGCAAGGGCAGAAATCCAAGACATAATGGAAAGGGGGACCTTGGCACTAGACAGGAAGTTGAGATTTCTTAAGATAGGAGCACAATAAAAGATTTGATTAAAGTATTGGTTTAGGTCTCTGTATTTGGAAGCAATTATGGATGGGTCATAGACACTGCAGGAAGGGGATGCTCAAAGCTTTATCATGTATTTGGAAGGTCTGTTCCTGTGCTTACCAAACCCTGGGGCTTTGGAACACAGCCTCTTGGTCTCCTGACTATTCACTGAGTATCCACTATCAGCTCTGGGCAGTATCCTCAGGTGCTTATGGAAGGGAGGCAGAAGCAGGGCTCTCTCTGCCTTGAGGGGTTTTCCTCTGGCCTAGTTTTTCAAGTACGCCATCAGCCCTAGTCATGTCCTCCTACGGAACAGCCTTTCCTGCCTTCTGTGGCTGCTACAGAAGATAGGCCTCCGGAAGCCTGTGTGGTAGAAGGCTACCTGACCCCTCTCCTCCTTGCCTCCCAGGTGTTTGTAGACACCAGATGGCCAGGGAGTAGACAGGAAGACTACCACACAAAGTGAAACTTGAGACACTGCCACTCAACATCACGAAACAGTTTTTACTCAGCTTAGCAGTGGGCTCAGGCATGGGAGACTCCAGCATACAGTCTTGACACCAACACCTCAGAGGGCTGTGTCCATCTGCTAGTGCCTGAAATGTTAGTGACAAGAGATTTTCTATTGCATCTGTTGCTAACTTTTCTGCTACTTCCCCAACAACCTTACAGATTGAAAAAAAAAAAAAAAAAAAAAAAGTTTAGGAAAATTATCATCTGACAAAACAGCAGCCATAGGATGAAATGCAATCAGAATCACTAGAAATAGGGAGATCAGGACTTGCTCACTTTTGCCAACAGTAATTTAATCCTCTCTTAGAAAACACACTTAGACTTTATATACATTTCTTTTTCAAGGCAAATTGTAATCTTCAAAGAATTCTTGTCAGTATGTAAATTGTTAGCCTTTAGCAGACACTTTTTTCTTTGAAAAAGAAAAATAGTAACTAATAATTATAGGTGAATAAATAGAGTAAAACAATGATACAATCTATGAAACAAAATCATTTTATCTGAGAAATGACTATTTCAGCATGAGAAATGACTATCTGGGCTAAATAAAATAAACTCCTTACAAGGTTAAGTGCAGAGGCTGTTTCTGCTGCCACAATGATTCAGATGTTCAAATAAAGCCCATTTCCAATATTCTTCCTGATGCCCACTTCTCAGAATAAGTAATATTCCCATTCAAGATTCACTAATTCTTTTTAAGATTTTGAACTGAAATTTAGTAACACAAATATCATATTTAATTTCTACCTCCATTTATGGCTTAAGCACAGATCCTAAGCATTTCCCTTATGAAAATCTTAAGACCCAAGTTGCAGAGATTGTAAAATTCTCTTTTAACTAATTTCTGGCATTTGTTGTTTGTTTTGAGATAAATCTCACTATGAAACCCTTGGCTGGCCTCAAACTCACAAATATCTATCTACTTCCATCTGCTGAGTCTTGGAATAAATGTGTGCACCACCATGCAAAATTTTCTTTTAAAAGGATTGATTTCTGGGCCAGTGAGATGGATCAGCAAGTTAAAGGCTCCTGCCCTAAGCCTGACAACATAAGTCTGACACCTGTAACACACAGGGCAGAAGAAAACCTCCATATGAACCATGGCACACGAGTGTCCACAAGCTAAATAAAAGAATAAATAAATTTTTAAGAAATTGATTTCTTACATTCCCATGAGAGGCAGTATCATTTACAACCAGAATTTAGTTACTTACAAGCTTTATCCATAGAGAGCAAAGCTGAACAAAAATTCATTACTTACCAATGACAAAATAATTCACAATACATCACATCTGTTTTTAAGTTTTTTTCTATATGCCTGAAAAAAACTCCTCTGCATGCATCTTTTCAATTAACGGACTTGTTACATCATCCCCACACTACAGATAAATAATTTAGAATTTAAAAAGATTAAGTAGCTTACTAAAAGTGCTCCCAAACTAACAATGGGGAGAAAGGTGCATTCTAAACATTTTTGTTTTATTGTATGTTTTGAAACAAGATCTTACAAGTGCAGGCTGTATAGACTTCACCCAGGCTTGCCTTGAACTTGATATGTAGGCAAGGATGGCCTTTAAAACCTGATTTTCCTGCCTTCAGTTCTCAAGAGATGGATTACAGGTGTGAGCCACCACACTCAGCAGATTTTAAACTGCTTTAAATTCAATGTCCTGTTCTATTGTCTCTGTCCAGAAATTTTACATTGTTTCTCTCCAGCCTCTAAGAAATAAGGAAAACTTTATTTCGTACACTGACAACTGGCCAAGTGGCAAATTAGTGATGAAGGTGACAACAAAGTCATGAGACCTTCTGCTGCAAAGCCGTCTGGAAAGGCAAACGTCCTATGCTAGCTCCTTTACATGCATTACCCCATCTACACTCACGAATACCATGATTAAGACAGATGTCCAAAGATTATAAAAAAAATTTTAAAAAAAGTAAGGACATAAAACAAAGCCTCCACGCGACTACTAAATCTTTGGAGAGTAGAATCAGTTCTGTCTTGAACCTTCAATAAAATGTATACTGAATAAGTACTAAAGAAGCACTTTAAATATTTGAGTCATATAGAAATATAATACTTAGAGCCTATACTTGCCCCATTGTTTACCTGCCTGCCATCTCCTGAGCATCTCTGGTCATGAATTCAGCCAGCACCAATAATTATAGAATGAATATGTGATTAGCATAAGACATACAATTGAATTCTACTCAGCACTAAAGAAAAATGAAATCTTCAGGAAAATGAATAGAATTAGAAAATATTATAGTGAGTGTGATAAGCCATAATACCCAGAAAGACAAACACTGGGAGTTCTCTCTCATACGTGGATTTTGATCTCAAAATTTTAGATAGTTATGTTTAAGTTGCCATGAGTATCTATAGAGGCCAGATATTGACTTGGGGGGGGAGGGGGATGAAGGAAGCAGGAAGAGTAAATCACACTTATGGGAAAGTAGAAGAAAGACTCTAAAGAAGAGAAGGTTTAAAGGAAGATGAGGGAATAAAGAAATAGAAGACAAGTAGGGCTGGAGGGGTGTCAATCAAACTAAGAACACATGAAAAAGTCATATAGGAACCTACTACTTAATAGACTTTAAAAGATAAAAGGAATTTGAACAGAAGTACTTCAAATGGTGTTTGAATTACTGCTCCCAAGTTAATACTGCTCCCAAGTGCCATAGGTTTTCAAACCAAAACTCCAGTGTCAGCTATGGGTTACATCTCTATGACCAGCCAGGCAGTCCCCACAGACTCTCAAAACACCATAGGCTGTTATATTTGTTCTTGGATACCCAACACCATAGTGCTAGAACAATAACACCCAGCTGTAGATTATTCCTGCTTCAAGACTGAACTGCCTGGCAATATAGACTATGACAGGAATGTTCTGAGGGTAACCAACTGCTTTCTGATATACCTAGCACCATAAAACTGGCCAAAAGCCTATGGGAGGTCATATGCCCTATGGGGGAATCTACTACTGATGTCTGCCAAATAGCCATGTACTAAAAGTGCTTTCTAAATAAATATGTTTATACCCAAAAACGTCTTCAGCTCTCAAATGTGATTAGAGAAACCTTGAAGCAGTGGGCAATAGTTAGTTAAAACAAGGGAACATGACAGCTGCGTGTCACCCCATCAAGGCCCCGAGAGGAAGAACTATAGGAAGTGAAGGATGGGATGGGTGAGAGTGCAGAGTGGAGCTATCTGCTGAATCAAGGCAGGTCCTATGATCATGAGCACACAACTGTTATCACTACCTGAGAGGACCTGAACAAAAAAGAAGGGAGAGAATTAGGAGGATAGAGTGAAAGAGAGGAAGGAGACACAGATATGAGGAGAGACTTATTAAAAGGAAAATCTGGAGTAATGGGAAGAGATGAGAAGGTAGTAAGAGTTGAGTGTAATCAGTTTATGTTACATAAATATGATACTGTCAAAAATTTATAGTTAATTATGAATTTTAAAACTAAGATTGGGCGTGGTAGCACACATCTTTAATCTCAGCACTCAGGAGACAGGCAGATCTCTGTGAGTTCCAGGTCAACCTGGTCTACACAGTGAGTTCCAGACAAGCCAGAGCTATATAGCACAGGCCTTGTCTCAAACAAACTGGAAATAACTCAAATGTCCATCCAAACTATATGAAAAACAGAGCTTGACTGAGATTGAACACATCTGTAACCCAAACACTCAAAAGCCTACGGAAGGAAACTGCCAAAAACCAACCAAAACCCATAATCTAATCATCTGATGAAATATAATGTAATCCTCACAATAGTGAGGTAGGCTGTAGTGCAAGGGTAAAAATACAACAAAGCTATTATCCATTTTCTAAAATCCATGACACTCTTAGTGTCTTAGGGTTTCTATTGCTGCAGTGAAACACCAAACAGTAAGCTGAAGAGAAAAGGGTTATTCGACTTACATTTCCACATTGCTCCTCATCACCAAAGGATGTCAGAACAGAAATTCAAACAGGACAGGAACTTGGAGGCAGGAGCTGAAGTAAAAGCCACAGAGGATTGTTGCCTACTGGCTTGCTCAGCCTGCTTTCTTATAAAGTCCAGGACAACCAGCCTGGGGACAGCCCCACCCACAAGGGCTGGGCTATCCTACAACAATCACTAAGAAAAGGTGTGACAGCTGGATCTCAAGGAGGCATTTCCTCAGAGGCTCCCTCCTTTCTGATGACTCCAGCTTGTGTCAAGTTGACACACAACCCAGTACAATTAGGAAGCAAAAAACTGGAGGAATATACACCAACAGCTAGTTCCCAGTGCTTGTCTCCACAAAGAGAAATCTGAAAGTTAACTCTTTACAATTTTATTTCTCACCCAGGTGGAGGCCCACCCACCACCACTACCATGCTTCAGGCACTGCAGGAAGAGCAAAGCCAACACTAAGAGAGGCCCTAGCTGGGCCCAGCGAGGAAGCACAAAGAAAGTCAACACCTTGGCCCACCTGGTGTGGGAAGTGAGTAAGTAGGTGGTGGAATGAAGGGAGACAGGAAGATGGGAGATTAGTTTGTGCCCTGTGAAGTGAATAGAATTGGAGGCCTGAAAGCTGTTGCTGTTCTTGCTCCTTGGGAAAAGGTGAGTTATGCCACCCAACATCAATTGGGCCGATAACAAACACAAGTGCTAGTGAGCCTATGCCTTCTTCCTTTGAGAAAACTGACGACTGTACAAGTTGCTGTGACACCCAGAGCTACATCCTAGCCCAGGAGCAAGAGCAGTGCCTGAGAATGGAGATCTACAACTGACTGGACATGCCCTGCTGTGTTTACTTCTCATTATTGGCCTATTTGCTAATCTCTCTGGTTGGTTGTGGTATCATTAACTGGTCACTAAAGTTATACCAACTAGAAACAGGAGAGATAGTACAGTGGTTAAGAGCATGAACTGTTCTTCCCTTCCAGAGGACCCGAGTGGTTTCCAACACACATCAACAGCTCACAGCCACCTACAATTCCATCTCCTGGAGATCCACTGGCCTCAGTGAGCACCTGCACTCGTGTATATACACACACACATAGATTAAAATAATAAAAAAATTTAATTATATGAAATAATACTAATGAAACTGACAAAAACAATCGTTCAGACTCCTTAAAGAGAAACCAGTGGGGGAAATGTCTGAATTAGTTTCTAACAGAATAGTTAGAGGTACACAGAGGAGAGGGGCAGAAAAAATACCTAAGAGATGAGAAAAAAAAAGCCAAAAGCTAACCAGTAGTTCTACCAGTGTACAGACAGAAGTCATGCCAACCCAAATAAACTGCCAAGGAGTCAAAGAGCAGAAGAAATCCAGGAAAGTGTCAACCCATTATAACCCAGAATCTCTAATTCTGAAGGTTAGAATTTACAGAGATATCTCTTCTTGTAGTCCCAAAGTAATCAGGCCAGTAAGAGTGGAAAAGACTCAAGGACCCAATAAATATACCACTACCTATGAGAAGACTGTTTACCATTCTAGTAGCAGGTGATCTGCCATAAAAAAAAATTACTATGTTAAATTGGTTATATGCTTTTTTTTGCTTATAGATTTTTCTTTTTTGGAAATAGTCTTGCTATGTAGTCCAGTCTAGCTTAAAATTCATTACATAGCCCATCCTCTTCAGTTTCTTCTTCCAAGGACTGGAACTACAAGTGTCTACCACATCTGGCTCTATTTTTAATAAAATAAAAACTACCACACAACATAATAAAGTCAAGGAAAATGTAGTGGGATTCAGGTGTTATCCATTATACAATGTATTGCAAGTGAATACTTTTGCAATAGGAAGATGTTTTACTTATCATTCCTGACTTGACTGTCAGACATCATCTCTTCATCTCTGATTTCATCTAAGTAAAGTATTAACAGTATAAAAACCATACAGCCCTACATAAAACAAAGAAGCATATTTGAGTCTGGGTAACATGTAAAACTATGGTTAATTCTAAACATAGAATTAATTCAAATAATTTATCAGAAATAAAACAAATCTTTGATGTTACAAAGAAAAAATAAAGAATACATTTTCATTTCTTGCTTTTAAAAGCCCCTCTATTACTTTTTCGGTAGATAATTTGTCACTTACTCTTATTCTGTACTAAAACTAGTTGAGAATGGTGCAAAAGATGTTTGTTTGTTCACCCATAAAGAACTCCACAAGTAACTTTTTCAAAGCTCAGAAGCATATTTCCAGATGAGTCCACAAAGCAAAGGAGATCAGGAAAGGCACCACAGAATTTTTACTTGAAATGGTAAAGTTGGCGGTGTTTTCGTGGAGTAGCATGGGGTAGAGTCCCAAGATGTGAGTCACTGAGTTAAGAACAACTGGTTTGGAATTTAGACAAAGCTAAAAGAGAAGGATGTGGGCCACAGAACAAACATCCAGCTCTCTTAGCAACAAACAAAGAGCCATACGAAGTTAGCAACTCTAGGTTGAATGGTTCAAAGAGAAAAAGATGAAAGAAGGTCCTGACCAGACTTACTGAGTATAGCACCTGGGAACAACTAAGCTGTCTGCTTATCTTTTTAATTTTACTACTAAATTTTTTAATTACATTAAAATAAATTATAACAAAAGTTACTTTGGAATCACTAACTTCAAAATACAAGGTTGGCATCACTATCATACCTTTCTAGCAGTAGGTATTGTATTGGTTAAATACAATAACCAATTTGTATTTTTACTACATATGCACTTTCCTCACTTTTGTATTGTTAATGACAGACTTTATCACTGAGCTATTTATAACTCCAGACCTCAGATCTCTATTTTTTTATTTGTTTATTTGCATGCTTGCTTGCTTATTTTAGGTTTTTGAGACAGGATCTTAACTGTGCAACCAAGACTGGCTCCACTCAATATGTATGTAGTTTTAAGAATTGTCCTTAATCTCTCAATCCTCTTCCTCCTCCACAATGCCAAGATTATAGCATGCTGCCCTGTGTGGCTTAAGTATCTTCCAATGAGCCAACTACTTTCTTCCTTGGATGACATACCATGAGGTGGGCTTTGAGAGTTTACATCTGTATCCTGTTCCTTAGTTTGCTCTCTGCTTCCTGCATGTAGATAGAAATGTCCTGATCCTGCTGCCTGCAGTCACGTGGTCCCCAAATTATGGACTCTCCCCCCAACCATAAGTCAAAACAAATTTTCTTCCTTAAGTTGCCTTGGTCATGGTATTTCATCACTGCAACAAAAAGTAACTAAACAAAACAAACAAAACGTCCTTATGTTTCTGGGTGACATAGAAATAATGAAGACTGTAACAAGCTATCACTTCTGCACAAAGAAGGGAAAACTTCTAAAGACAATAAGGGAAAAAATATATTGAAATGCTGGAGAGATGGCTCAGCAGTTAAGAACACTGGCTGCTCTTCCAGAGGTCCTGACTTTAATTCCCAGCAACCACATGGTAACTCACAACCATCTATAAAGGGATCTGATGCCCTCTTCTGGCCTGCAGGCACACATGCAGGCAGAGCACTCATACCACCACCACTACCCCCAAAAATTATACAATTTTTTTAAAAAGAAAAGATATATAATTTCTATTCTTGTACCTATAGAAAACAAATATATAATCACCTTCATTATGTAACTGCAATAATAAACTTTGCTACCAGAGTCACCAATTCACAGATAAAAATTTCCGAAGCAATGCGATAGCTGAGTCACTACTGACTGAAGAACTTAGTTACCACAGATAGCCAGCAAAAGATGATGATGTAGTATGAAACTAATTTATTTCTGTAGTCTTCATTCAGGATTACAAAATGAACCTCAACATGGTTACTAATTCTGAAAGTGTTAATAAATATGTTGATTTATTTCTTACTAACAGTTGGATAAATTATTTTCTGGGATTAAATTAAGTAACACCTATGCATCAACTGAGTTAAATGGGAAATTATCCTCTACCAATTTCTAGTTCAGGTTAAAAGGTTATATGTTATATGTTAAGATTTTTTTCCTGAAATAGGCTAGTCAGTTTCCTATAACATTATCTTGACCCTTATGCTATGCTCTAAAATTAAAATATCAGTTGAAGAAAAATAGATATAATTAAAGAATACTTTTCTACAACTTTTCACAAATGGATTGAAGTACACACAGTGTCTTTAAAATAAAAATAGTTAAAACTATCCAAAAAAAAATCAGTAACATTTTAGTACTGAGATCCCCAAAAATCCTCACCAATGAGAAAACGTAAGGCCTGAACAAACTACCAATGCAGGAACCAAGATAAGAGCGTAAAGAAGATCTCAAAGTCCCCACTACCCACCTTAGAAACTGCAGCCATCACAATTTTGAACATACCACAACAGAAAACTAAAAGTTTTTAAATGATACACAAATTTAACAACCATTGATTTGGCTAAAAATATTCCTGGCATTAAGTAACTACATAAGGAAAGTTATGTAATGAAGGTTAATATTTATTGAGTCCTGTGTGTCTAGCCCAATATTACTTCCTTTACACATGACTCATTTAATTCTATTAATCCTTATGAGATACTAGGAATACTAATAGTATTTCCATAAAGAAAAGTAAGGCATGAAGATGTTGAATTCTCACCAAATGCTACACAGCTAACAAGAGGTAGAAACACACAAGCTATGAACCTATGCAGTCATTCCCACAGTTACAGGTCTCAACTTGTCACATGACTTTTCAGCTCTGTATTATTCTACTACAGTGCCTTCTAAAATATAGTCCAAAGCTGGAGAAATGGTTAAGAGCATTAGATATTCTTCCAAAGGACCTGATTCAAACACAGCACCCACATAGCAGCTCACAACTATCTATAGCTCCAGTTCCAGGAATCTGGCACCCATTCTGACCTCCATGAGCAGCAGGTATGTACTTGGCACACAAATATGCATGCAGTCAAAGCAGCCAAACACATAAAAATCAATTAATTTTAAAATTTTAAATAAATGCAAATTCCATTTCTCATTCTATAAATGAACAAATTGTTTTACTACAAGACAAAGAGTTAATTCAAAGTTATTAAGTCTTCAATAGCAAAACTAGTACTGGCAGTCAGTCTTTTCACCTTATATGATCCTTTTCAAAAATTATTATTTTCTTTAAGTACATCTTTAACCTCAGAACTGTAGACACAGAGACAGGTAGACCTGTATGAGTCCAAAGCCCACTGGTCTATATAGAGAGCACCAGGACAGCCAAGCCTACAACTTAAATTTTTTGTTGTTATTATTTTTGTTTGAGGATTTTTTATTAGTTCATTTACTTGTTTGTTTGGTTTTTGAAACAGGGTTTCTCTGTGTAACGGACCTAGACATCCTGGTACTCACTTTATTGTAGATTAGGCTGGCCTCAAACTCACAGAGATCCAAATGCTGAGATTAAAGGTGTATGCCACCACCACCACAGCAAAAATTAAGATGCAAAAAAAAAAAAAAAACCACTTTTAAAATTTATTAAAATCAAAATAACAGAATAGTAAAATTAAGTACATAAGAAAAACAAATCTTCCAAGCTTTCAAAAATAAGCTGCTGTTGAGATCCACAGCTTAGCACTGGGTCGAGCTCCCAGTCCAGCTCAAGAGAGGGAGGAGGGATTATATTAGCAAAGGGTCAGGATCATGGGGAGGAGACCCAGAGACAGCTGACCTGAGCTATTGGGAGCTCACTGACTGTGAAATATCAGCAGAGGAATCTTTGTGGAAAGGAGCTAAACCCTTCAAATGTAGGTGACAGCTGAACAGCGGTATGGGCAGTTTGTGGAGCCTCTTGCAGTTGGACCAGAGTTTACTCCTGGCTTCTCAGAACCCATTCTCTACAGAGGAACACCTTACTCAGCCTTGATACTAGAGGGAGGGATGGTCCTACCTCAGCTGGATATGCCAGGCCGGGCGAATGGACTCACCTTGGGGGAGGACGGGGAGGGGAGCAGTGGTGAGTAGGGGAAAAAAAAATTTTAAAATTAAAAAAAAATGAGCTGCTGTCAACAGCACAATATATTTATCTATATTCAGTATACAATAAACATTCTAATTCCCTGAATTATCTTTTTAAAGAGCTAGAGACATTTTACCTACATTTTTGCATTTTACCTACATTAAATACTTTGGCAGGGCTGATGAAATAGTTCAGTGTGTACAAGCACTTGCAACACAAGCCTAATGACTCCATACATGCACCATGGCATACATTTGCCTATACACACATATACACATACACATATATACATGCACATACAATAATAATAAATTAAAATAAAGCAAATATTTTTGACAATATAACTTATTGACTTTGTAATATTTCATAACTTTGATAAATTTGTTTACTGAATAATAAAATACCTTTGCAATCAGCCCCTTGGTTAAAATTGTTCTGCCTTCATCTTATAGTATTTATTTTGTTGTAGGGTAGAAATATGAAGTACAAGCTTCCTTGAATTCTTTGATTCTCCTCCTCCTCAGCAGCCTCCCTAGTGGCCTCAGATATGTACCACCACAACTGGCTTGAAGTTGTTACTAAATACATCCGTAAACATCACCTATAATAAGGTTCCTAGGAATGCTTATTATTGAATTGACATGGGAAGTCACACTCATATGATGATTATTAAAGTCAAACTGTTCTAAGCATTTTACAATATTCCAACTTGTATTTGAGTTGTTACATACTGATGTTGAGTTTTGCCAGCTTGCTTGGATTAAGAAACATCTTGGAAAAGAGGCGCACTTTGGGTTCCAGGGAGGATGAACTGACAAGGAAGAACCACCCTGAAGTGAGTACATCATCCAGTGAGCTGGATTTCAGAATGAATAAAATCAGAAAGGAAAGAAAAACTAGGTGAGTGCTGGGATTTCCTTTCTTGGCTTCTGATATACCAAGACGTGGTGGTTTGAGTAAGCACTGTCCCCAAAGATTCATGTGTGTAATTATTTGGCCCACAGGGAATGGCACTATTAGGAGGTGTGGCCTCACTGGCATAGGTGTGGCCCTGCTGGAGAAAGTGTGTCAACTGTGGAGGAGAGCTTTGAGGTCTCACAAGCTGAAGCTATGCCTAGTGTGATACACAGGCATCTTAGTCTGCAGATCAAGATACAGAACTCTCAGCTCCTCCTCCAGCATCGTGTCTGGCTGCATGCTGCCATGCTTCCCTCCATGATAATAATGGACTAAACCTCTGAACCTGTAAGGTAACACCAATTAAATGTTTGCTGTCGTGCTCAGGGTGTCTCTTCACATCAATCAAGATATGAGGAATCCCAACTACATGCTGCTGCATAAACTCCACATGCCTCCTCTGCCACAAGACCCTACCCTCTCAAACCATGGACCACAGGAAATCAGTGTCTCCCGCATTAGTTGCCTTCTGTCAAGTATTTGATCACAGTGGCTGGAAAAGTGACTAGTAAGTGCATTTGTTCCAAGATACGCTGTGTATTTCACAGCACAGATATTCCTATGACAGAGGAAATGAAGGCTCTGGAGACAACAATGACTTGTCCAAGATCATGGAAAGGAATGAGCCAGGATTCACAGCCATCTATAATAACTGGGCTTCATAATGCATGTTCTTAGTCACTATGCTGTATTATTTTAATTCTACATTTTTCAACTACATGATGTCAAGTCTCAATAATATACAAATGTACAACAATCCCCTGGGAACCTTTGTTTTAATAAGTATCTGACATGACTCTAATAATTTAAAACCACTTTTGTTTCTAAGTCAGTTACAGCTCAGACCTGAATCCCGAGTCACGTGTACACACCAAGACCCTGTCACAAAAAAACAAGAAAGGAAAAAATGAGAGACAGAGATTAGGAAAGACAAAGGGAGGAGGACAGGGTGAGGAACAAGGAGGGAGAAGGAGAAAGAGAAAGGCAGAGGAAGGAGAGCAGACAGTGTATGTGCGCGCGCGCGTGCACAATAACAATTAATGAAAAAGACCATTAATTTGAAATAGAGGAAGGAGTATATGGAAGGGTTTGGTGGGAGAAAAAGGAAGGAAAATGATTTAATTATATTATAATCTCAAAAGTAACTAACATGAACTTTTGGTGTTATAACACACACCTTTGATCCCAGCACTTGGGAGGCAGGGGCAGACAGATCTCTGAGTTTGATGCTAGCCCTGTCTAAAAAACCCCACTAAATCCTTAAATGGATCTGCTATCCAAAGGTGAACATGGTAGTACCCACCCAACTGTAGGAGGATGAAGAAGGAGCATTGTGAAACAGAAAGCAGCCTGGGCAAGTCCCTGTACCACAAAATGAACATAAATAAATAAACAGTGAGGATGTGAAAAGATGCTCAGCATTATTTACTCACTAGAAAACTACAAATCACCTCATAATGTCCTGACAGCTACAGTTTAAAAGCACTCTGATCAGCAGATAAACTAAAAACTCTCATACACTGATAAAGTAGTTCACCCACTTTGAAAAACAGATTGACAGTTTCCTAAAATTGTATACATAGTGTTGTGGAATACTGCTTTAACTATGTAAAGATGTGATAAGTTTGTTTAATTATGTAAAGATGTTGCTGTTTCATCTTGCCTTCCTAAGGCACCTGACTGGTTAAAAAAAAGGTTGGGCAGCCAAGAGCTAGAGGTGTAGTCAGGGCTGGCAGGCAGAGAGAATGAGAAGGAGGAGTCTAGGCTTGGGAGGAGAGAAGAAAGAAGAAAACGAGGAAGAGAGAGGCAGATGCCCAGGGCCAGCCAGGCAGCTGTCGCCCAGCTAGACACAGATCAGGACAAGATAAAACATAGATGAAGAGAAACAGGTTAATTTAGTTCTGCAACAAGCATAAGATAAAGCCAAGCATTCATAACTAGTAATAATACTCTGTCATGGTTTGGGGGCTGAAGTCCAACAAACCCTGCAACAACATAGTGATACATAATAGAGTAATTTTACTTTCACATATATACACAAATAAACTGGAATATACACAGCACAGTGAAAATTAAACTACTTAAATGGATTGGACAACAGGACAAATAAAATATATTCATACAATTGGTTACTATCTGAAATAAAAGAAGCAAAGTACTGGTCAATGCCTCAACTTCAATCCCCAAAAACACCATGCTAAATGAAAAGCAGAAGCAAAAGCATGTTGCATAATTCCATTTAAACAAAATGTCCAGATAGACAACCTTCAGGCAAAGAAAGATGAGAGGCTGCCAGAGTTTGGCAGGGAGGAGGAACTGAGTAGTGACTACTAAGAGATCCAGAGTTTCTTTGGATGTGAAGGACAAAAATGTTCTGGAACTAGAAATTGGTAATAGTTGTAGACCTTTGTAGATATACTACGAACTATAATGTATGCTCTAGAAAATCAAAAATAAACTAAAAATACAGCTAAGAAATATACAAAGATATAAACTCTGAAATAAAATGCTCAGAAATAGTTAAAACTGTAATTATATGACTTTTGAGAAAGAACTGGTAATATTAAAAATCAAGGGATAAAAATGAAGACTTTATGGTAACTCTAGACAATAGAGACAAAAATGGAGATGTCAAAACTGTCACACGCATACAAAAAATAAGAACCAGGAAAGAACAGTGTTATGCACAGAAAAGTTTAAAAGTTCCTTTAAAAAAGCATACTGGGGGGAGGGGTAAAAATAAATCACTGAATAATCCATATAAAAGGTTCCCCAATGAGTAAATGTAATTTACATAAAGGATTACATGAGTTAGTTATCTAGCACTGTATGCTAGAGTACCAGGTCCAGTGCGTAGACTCCTATCTACCCAGGCTGCAATTAGGCCATAGAAAGTGCTCAATAAGAGCCTCACTTTCAAATTATGCTGTAAAAAATTAAAAATGGAATTTTAATTTAAAAATAAAAAAGCAAGTATCTCAAATCTGAAACTAGAAATCCAGGGAAGAAAAGAATTCCCCTCAAAATAACAAATAAGATGAACCTAAGAAGGCCACATAACTTTTTTGTGTTACTAAATGTGTCTAGCCATATTAATAAATTTCATTTCTAACATATTACAGCTCAAATCCAGAGTCAGAAAATGTTAAGCAAATACTCTTACACTGACATACATTCCTGGCCCTCTGCTATTTATACTATCAGTATACTTAAAATAAAAAAATTTTAAAAACTGAGTCCACATAATTCTAAAGAATTAGCTTTTTAAATGATATAAATAATTATTAAAATATCCATTCAGAATTTACTGTAGCCAGGATGGGCACATAAGGCCCTATGTTTAGTGATCAGTACATGACACCTCCATTGTGGTCAATTTAAGAACTACACAACACAGAAAACAAAAGGTAAGGTCTAAGAAAAACAAGAACAGACAGATAAAACAATTACCTAAGAAATCTAAGGAAAAAATGAAAAATCTAACTGTAAAAACTGATTGACTCAACTCATAGAAAAAAAATGACACTGATTTTTTTACTTTAAAGCATTAACACATAAAAAAGTCTAAAGAAATCAATACATTCAAAACACATCTAAATATCACTAAGAATGCTGCTTTTTAAATCTTTGATCAACATAATTATTACAAATTTTTGCTCACTAGTACAAAGTACTCTTGCTAGAGTAACAGTAAATGGCACTAGCTCACTCTCTTTTTAAACAAAATGCCTGCAGGCAATGCAGTTCAAATAGGAGGTCAGCTTATAAAACTACTTTGAACACAGCAAAAATGCAAGCCACAAAAATATTCTTTGTATTTCTCACATCAGAACACCTTTATAAACTTTATCTGGATCTAATAAATAAAATTTAAAATCATTTGATGATGTCGTGGTATTAATCACATTCAACTTTAATTTCAGTAAAGGATATAAATTGAGAAAGCTCTACTATACAATAAAATTATAATCTTCTGAGAATGTAATCTGAGCCATTTTAAATGCTACACCAAAAGGCTTAAAAAGAAAAGTTTGGAGATTTCTGGTAACAATAGAAGTTCATGTAACAGAATTTTGAAAATTATCTTGAAAACATTGAAATAAATTTCAAAAAAGTAATTGTAATTCAGGAAATTATTCATACCTTAACTTTTGGAGATTTTTCTCACACTACTAAGTCTCAGAAACTCAGTTTCATGTAAGCTTTGTCAGCCAGAGTTACGCTTTCTAAAGGAAGTGACAGTGCAGATTCTGGGTTTTGACATCCACACTACATAGATAAACATTGTGCAAATAGAGTACTAAAGCTCAACAAAACGACAGCTCTAAAAGTCAGACCAGAAGCTGGACACGGAAATGGACACCTGTTAGCCCAACACCTAGGAAAGCTGAATAAGGAATATCAGGAGCTCAAGATTAGGCTAGAATTTTTATTATTGGCCAAATGTAAACTAACAAGCATCCTAAGCAGTTCTCATTCCCATACTTTGAAGATAGTAGGCCTGAATGGTATGCAGTAACACACACACACAAAGTCTCCATAGATGTTTTTCTACCGATAGTAATACAAAGTTCCAAACTTTCAAAACTCAGAACATTAAATATATATATTAAATATGTGTGTATATGAGAACATCATTTGTGGCTACTGAATTTCTAATTGATGCTATATTACAAAAGCTCAGTATTCTAATATGCTTTTGCCATCTGTTACTCACAATCCATTAGTATAATATGTATTTAACTCAAATTTAAAATAGCATGTAAGCCTGCAGAGGAATACCTGAATTATTAGCTTTTCTCAAGTCATATTCCTTCTCATGCATATGGGCAATCAACACAGGCTTCATGAAAATAGCAACAATGAAAACCAAGAACAAACAATTATCAACAAGTACAATACACAAGGCTGTCAGCGGAAAAAACTTAATTATACTCTATGCCCTCAATCAAGCATTTTCAGTGTGATTGCATTCACCAACTCACACTGAGTTTCCAGATCTATTTACTGAACTTTCCTAAGTCACTGAGAAGACAGCTCTGACAGAACACCGATACGAATTAAACCCTCAGACTCATGTGGTAAAGGACTGGTCTCCAACGTACTCTTTCTAGGTAAGACTTTGGGAAAGTGATAAGATCATAACGGTTTTGAACTAATCAAAAGATTAGTCCATTGAAAAGTTTTATTGGATGATGAGAACTGGGCCTAATGCAAAAGTGGGTCTGCTTTTAAGGGGTATCTTGTCCACAGCCTCTTCCTCTGATGTCTTTTAGTTGCCTAGTCGACAGGACGCAAACAGCAGCTTTCCTTACCTTGTCTTGCTACCATGATGCTGTGCCTAAAAGCAATAGAGCCAGCAGGCTAGGGGTTTAATGCCTCAGCTTTCCTTATATGCACAAAGCCCTGGGTTTGACTTTCAGTACTGGAATCCTATGTGTTGGCACATGCCAGTGCTCAGTCATCTCTGGCTACATAGTAAGTCCAGAGCCAGCCTAGGCCACATAAAACTCTACCTGCAAGGTTATGAACAACAAAGAGGACAAAACACAGAAGGCTAAGAGTACCATAGTCTCTCACTACGCCATCTTTCTATTTCATAGTCTATTGTTGATATGATTTGGATGCTTGAATATCTACCAGCAATTAGAGATGTGGTACTATTTGGAAGTAGAGGAATGTCTGTCTACATGAAAGGACATATTAAGAGGCACTTAGATCCCTGGAGATGTGCACTTAGAGAGCGATATATGATATCAATCACTTTTTCTTTCTCATTTTTGTTCCCTGGCCATGAAATAAATTGCTATGCTCAACCACACACTCCATACATAGAAAACCACAACTAAAGCTAAATAAATACTAGGAAATTGAGCATTACTTTTGAATTAACAGCAAGTTATTAAGAAATCAAGAAGGAAATATTAAAATTCTTAGAATTAAATGAAAATAATAGCACATTTTACCAGAACCTCTAAGATATAGCTGGAGAAGTTCTAACAAGAAAGTTTATAGATAAGTGCTCACATTAAAAATTCAGAGACAGCTCAAAACCTAATCACACACATTTATCCAAACTAACAGACACAAATTATAAGGGTAGCGATGGAAAAGAGATGTTACAAGTGCCAATGAAATTCAACAATCATCAGACAATATTTTGAAAGCTATATTCCAAGAAATTGGAAAATCTAGAAGAAATGAGTGAATTCCTAAGTACATATAGCCCACAAATTAAAAACATAAACAACATAAAGCAGACCCATAACAAAGGAGATTGAAGCATAATTTTAAAAAGTCTCTGTATGTGCATATGCACGCATGCATACACAGAGAGAGAGGACAAATGAAAAACAGTGCCGATTCACTGCTGACTTCTACCACACTTCTAAGAAAGAATCAACACACAATACTCATCACACTGTTCCACAAAACAGAAAACAATATTACCAGTCTCTCTCCTTCTAAGAAGCCAAGATATACTGATACCAAAGGAGGATGCAGTCCAAAAGGAAAACTACAGATCAACTGCCCTGATTAACCCAGAAGCCAAACTCAATAAAATGCTTGCAAACTGGATCCAAGAACAAATTAAATAAGACCATACATTATGATCAAATGAGTTTTGTCCTGGTGATGCAAGTTTTGTGCAGTATATGCAAATTAAAACTACATTATAGCATATAAATACATTTGAGGACAGAACTCACATGATCATTTGGCAAAGTTCAACATCCTTTCATGACAAAAGACCTAACATAGTAGGAATAGAAAGAATAAACCTGTACATAATAAAGGATATATATATATAAAGATACATAGATATATAGATAGCCTATATCCAACATTATACTAAACATAAAAGAATTAAAATCTGGAACTAGTCAAAGAGTACTCAGTCTTACCTACAGCCGTAAATTAAGAAAAAGATATAAAAAGGATACATATAGCAAAGGCACAAGTCAAATTATCCCTATCTGCAGATAACAAATACTTAAAATACCCTTGAGATTCCACCAGAAAACTGTTAGATCTGATATTGCAGCCAAGTATCAAAATACAAAATTAACACAAAAATCTGCAGCTTTCCTATATATCAGTAATAAAGTTCTCAAAAAAATAATTTTTATATCCTAGTCACAATAGCTTTAAAATAAATACACACATAAGTAAATGCCTAATTAAAAAAAAAAAAAATCTTACCAAGGAAATTAAAGATTTCTACAATGGGTACTTTAAGACTGAAGAAACTGGAGAGTAGAGATGGCCCAATGTCTAAGAGCACTGGCTGCTCTTCCAGAGGACTAGGTTCAATTCCCAGCACCCACACAGCATCTCACAACTGTCTGTACTCCAGCTCCAGGGGATCTAACATTCACACAGACATATGTGCAGGCAAAATGCCAATGTACAAAAAATTTTAAAAATCAATCAATAAAAACAAAAAGGACAGAAAAAAACTAAGATATAAGATTAAAGGAAAGTCCCATCCTCCATACTCATAAATTTACAGAGTATTGTGAAGTTGATGTATTACCAAAAGGTGCCTACATATTCAACACAATCTCTTTCTAAACTCCAATAGTGATCTACATACATAAAGAAAAATAATCCTAAAATCTATATGGAAGATCCCACACAGCCAAAAACAGTCCTAGGTACAAAAGTGATGCTGGGGTATCAGAACACCTAAACTCAGATCACACATAGACAAAGCAAGAAAAGCAACAAACAAAAAAAGCAGCAGCACGTTACTGGCATGAAAACAGGCATGTAAATCAATGAACTAGAAAGGAAGATACAGAAATAAACTCACATCGCAACGGATTTGTAAGTTCTAACACAGACACCAAGACAGACATGGGGAAAACTTACAGACTCGTCTACAAATGGTAATAAAAAATAGCATGTCCACACATAGAAAACTAAAACTAGATCCACTATTTCTCACCCTACACAAAAATTCACTTAAAATGGACCAAAAAACATAATCCCTGAAATGTTAAAGCTGCTGGAGGAAATACAGGAAAGATTGCTGTAAATTAGAGTCACGGAGATGAGTTTTCTAGAAAGTAAGCCCAAGTGTTCACAAGTTGGGTGACATGAAATCAAAAGGGTTCAACCTAGCTAAGGAAAAAGGAAAATCAACAGAGTAAGAAGTAGTCTACAAGACGAATGAGACCTCTTTGCCACCTCTAAATTTACAAATCTTCCAGTAAAAACAATGAGCAATAATAAACCGAACAGCCAATTCTCAAAAATAGCACAAATGGTCAAGAATATTTTTTAGGGTGCTCCACCCCTTAGCCATAAGAAAAATGAAAATTGAAACTGCTTTTCTGATTGGCTGACTAGATTCTAATCTTTGAATTTTGCTTGCTTTTTTGAGGAAAATCATACATGTAAGATACTAATCAAAAGACTATTATCACTTTACCACATTTATCAATTCACAAATTCAAAACAATTTATTAGGTTTCGCAAACTCTACAACAGACAGATATTCAAGGGAGAAAAACTCTCAACAATGAAAATGTATATTTACAAATTAAGCATGGTAGAACATGCCCAGCACTTGGGAGGTAGAGGCAGGAGGATCATAAATACAGTCACCCTTAACTACATAATGAGTTCTATACCAGCTTGGACTATGAGACTTTGCCTTTACAAAAAAAAAAAAAAAAAATCACTGTGTATACTGTGTGAGCACACCAACTAAGCCAAAGGAAAAAATTAATAGCCACAAGCTGAGTGCCTATTAAGTGTTTTTACAAGAAGAATCCTTATCCAGTCTTTATACAGCACTAGGAAGTAAATCTACTATTAGCTGCACTTAATTTTCATCTGTTTGTTCATCTTATTTGGCTTAGCAATCTTAGAATTGAACACTCTCAGCCCTGAAGAAAACTAAAGCAGATACTTCTCAGGGTGGCACAGCTGGAAAGCTGTCCCCAACAGCTGCATCAGAGATTTGACTGCCATTCTTTCCCCTTCCCAAGTCATTAACTTCTGAGATGCACTTCCCACAACACAGTATTCCCTTTCAGGCCTTTCTGTCTTAAATGCTTCCTGTTCCCTAAGGCTAGAACGCACTGCTCCTTTCATCCAGCCTGCAGAGCCCTACTCAGTCTTATAACCACGATTAAAACAGCATTCCAGGTGAAGCTTCCTTCATTCCTCCCACGTTCCCTGCCCCCATTCCTGGAGGAAGCAATACATGACTTTCTCAGCAGCTCCCTGAAAAAAATGATTCACAGAGACTTCTATTGGTAATTGGTATTATAATTCTTTTTTATAGAACTATCTACCGAGCTCTGCACTGTACTTGCAAGCATTAGACACTGAGATACTAGTTGGTCTGGAATACATAATGGTCCCAAACTAAATTCAGCAGTAATTGAAACTAATACTTTGTTCTTCTCAAAACAATAGTGTTTCACCTGTTCTGTGTTCCTGCAAACATCACAAAATCCCTGGTTTATCAGAATTTTTACACACTTCCAAGGTTCAGATTAGGCTTTTAAACTATGTCTTTACCATTTCTCACTTCCCACATTAGCATTGCAACTTCTCAATAGTATCAGAATTGGTATCAGTAGCAAATATTTCAAAATGAGAAACAGCTTCTCCATCTACTAAACTTATTAAAACAAGAGTCCAATAGTGACTCAGACATTCACACTAAGGGAACAGAAAGAAAATTCAAACTACACTGCAGTTCAAAGCTGGGAACTGTGGTGGCTCAAGGTAATCAAGGCTCGAGGGGAAGGGGGAACACTCAACAAGAACACAAGTTTGGGACCAGCCTGGGCATTGCAAGACATGGTCTTAAAAATAATGGACATGGTGGCATGCATTAGTAACCCACTACAAATGCATGGAGGCTTCTTGGGGCTCACAGACCACTCAGTCAAACTTAATTGGTGAGCTGCAGGCCTGTGAGAGACCTGTCCCAAGGGAGGTGGATGGTATACTGAGGATGACAACCGAGGTTCTCCAGCCTATACACACACACACATATACACATACACACACACACACACACACACACACACACACACACACACACACGTGTGCACATACTTGTTTTAAAAAGAACTCAAGAAAGAAAAAATGTTTAATAATCTATACATCTAAGTAGACATATACAATAAAAAATCATACACCAAACTAATACTCCATTTAAGGTAGAAGATGACAGATAGGAAGAGTGGGTTTCTTTTAATCTATATGAGATTGGTTCTTAACGGCAATTACTTTATGTTTGAATCAAGAAAAAAACAGCTGGCTGTATTTTTTACCCCCAACACTTGAGGCAGAAGCAGGTGGATCTACATGAGTTCAGGGCCAGCCTGGTCTACAGAGTACATTCAGGACAGCCAGAGCTTCACAGTGAGATCCTGTCTCAAAAACAAACAAAATAGCCAAAGCTATATTGTAAGACCCTGTCTTGAAAAAAAGAAAAAAGAAAAAAAATAAACTTAAAAAAAAAGAAGCAAAAGACAGGAAGACAATTTTGTTACAACTAATAACTGTTAAGTCCATAAGAAGATCGTCAGAATGTTTAGCATTTTGGCTTTTATTCCATGGGTTTAAAAAAAAACTAGATACTTCAAACTCCCTTGTGCTAATGGTCTTTAAAAATAAAAAACTCTTCATGGATTTAAAAAAAAAAAAAAAAAAAAAAAAAAAACCCAGACTACATGTTTGCTTCCTAAACATGTATACATATAAAATGAATATTTTAAAACATACTCCCCAAGAAAATATTATGTTGTCTAAGGATGGATATAAATATACTAGTCAAAACTAATATCACCAAACATAGTTTATACAGAGACCAAAAGCACTTAGCAAAATATCTTGCATATTGCAAGTTCTCAATAAGTAATGATTTGTACAGAGTACATGTTGGTAATTAAGTCCATAACTTCAAATTGAAAACTAACTTGAATGACCTTCTGATCTTCAACCCTACAAGGGTTTGTAGAAATACAGACTGCTACATTGTTCACATTTAAGTCACTCAAACATTTATATAGTGCCTATTCTTTGTTCTCAAGAGCTCTCATCTGGCAGGGTAATAGAGCATTTATTTGTATTAAATTTATTTTGTTGTCTATGTCCCATAATGGAGTCATAGTCAAAGTTCCACAGGAGTAAAGAAAAAGAAGCCATCCATTCTTCATAAAGAGTCAGGGAAAGTTTCTCCCTGGAACTAAGCCTCAGGGATAAAAGGAAAAGGTCATTTAGGAAGACAAAAAAGCAGAAAAGGCACTTGTTTTACAAAGAAACAGGGAGCACTCTCATATGCACTGTTTGAGATGAAGGAAAAACAAAAATAAAAGATGAGGAGTGAAAGACAGATTTTAATACTAAAAGTTAATGACACAACAATCAAGATTTTTTTGAGCAGGGGTGTGGACTATTTGTCTGCCCCACAACACCAAAGAAGAGCATGAATCCCAGAGTAAAGATTTTAGAATAAATGCTACCCTTTTCCCTCCCTCATCCACACTTTTTCCCTTTGGAAAACTGGGAATGAAACCCAGGGCCTCATGCATGTTGGACATGTACTCTACTGTGGAGCTATACACCAGCCAGCTCTATTTTTCTTGATTCAAAATATAAAGTAATTGCCATTAAGAACCAATCTCATTGCAGGGCATTGGTAGCACATGCCTTTAGTCCCAGCACTCAGGAAGCAGATAGGCAGATCCCTGTGGGGATATGTTTCAAATATAATAAAAAAGTCAGAGATATCAGAGGGATCTACCCACAGTCAGTCTAGGAGGATCACACAGTGGTAACTCACACCTTTAATCCCAACACAGGAAATATCCTGGGAGTGGTGACCTATGCCCTTAATCCAATCTGAGTTTGAGGTCATCTTAATTTACAGAAGGAGTTCCAGGCTCCTAGGCAGGCAGTGGTGGTGCCACGCCTTAACTGAGCAAAGAAAGTATTTAAGGCAGGCATAGAAAGATAGAGAAGTCAGAAGAAGCCATGGCTCACACTGGTAATGTAACTTAGGAAGCAGAGGCAAGAGAATCTCTGTGAGTTCAAAGCCAGCCTGGACTTCAAAGCAAGTTCCAGGACAGCCAGGACTGTTACACAGAAAACTCTGTCTGGAAAAAAAAAAAACACAAACAAACAAACAAACAAAGACTAGAGGAGGTGAATCTGTCCTCTGATATCTCCGACTGTTTTTATTATATTTGAAAATATCCCCACAGATCCCTGTGAATTTAAGGCCAGCCTAGTTTTCAGACTAAGGCTGAAGACTAGGGCTACACAGCCAGGGCTACACAGCAAAGCCCTGTCTCAAAAACCCAAAATACAAAGAAACAAAAAAGAACCAATCTCATGCTAAAGCAGGCAGTACACACCAGTATACACACCAGAGAGATTAAGGCTAGGTAGTAAAATTGGTCTAGAAAGCAAGTTATGGCTAACCTAAGCTATATAACAAGACCTTGTATTCAAAGCCTCCAATTCCCAAAAAAAAAAGAATCAATCTCACAATCTCTATACTTAAAACCCTAAATGATGGACATTCTATTTCCTATTTGCTAGAGAATAGATCTTCAGCTAATGTAACTACTATTTAAAAAAAAAAAAAAAATTAAGTCTAGGTTAGTAGAGCACACCTTTATTCCCAGAATTCACTAGACAGAGGTAGGTAGAGATCTCTGTGAGTTCAAGACCAGCCTTGTCTATATAGTAAGTTCTATGACAGCTGGAGCTGTAGCTCACTATGTTTACTGAGATCCTGTCTCAAAACAAAATGAAAAAAGAAAAGAATGAATTTAAGGAGTACAGTCAAATAACTAGCTATATATATGGAGATGGTCAAGTATACAAACTATTCTTTTTCATGTATCACTGTGTATCATGTATGTGCACTGACTACTGAAAACAGAAGAGGGAATTGGATCTCCTGGGTTTAGGGTTCAAAGTAGTTTTGTGAGCCACCATGAGGAAGCTGAGAATCAAACCTGGGTTCTCTAAAAGAGCAACCAGTGCTCTTAATCACTGACATCATCCCTCCAGGCCCTAAGCCGTATTTTTTAAAACTTGATATATTGGATTAAATATTTTATCAATTTTCTGCTATCATAAAAAGCAGCATAAAAGGAAATGCTCATGTGATTTATAAATACAATCTAAATTCCTATACATATTTAAGTTAATGAACCTTAAATACAACTTATCAGATAAGCAACTCTCATATAAACTAGCATTTCTCAATTTTTTTACTTCTATTAACAAAGAGAAATCTTAGAAATTATTAAAACAAACATACAAAAATAAAAAGCAATAAATATATAATCTGCCATTCTCTCAAAAGCTGAGTCCAAGATCTTAGCAGTTATGTTTAGACACATCAGTTGCAATGACTTCCTTGCAATGTCATTGAAACACAATTTGTGCTTCTATGCCTTTTTATAAGCAGTTCCTCCTCCCCAAAACTCCTCTCCTTGAGTCACCCTCATCTACACCTTTTCTAAGCCCTGAAGTGCCTAGCTGAGTTTGCATTTCACCCATGAGTCTTTCCATACAATCTTCAGCTATAGAAACCCTACTAGACAAGTTCATCCAATAATACACCAGTCTGTTGGTTTGTTCTGCTTATATAAGGCCATTTAATCATCTTCATTCCTACTGTCAACCCGGTGCTTGTACTTAACAAAATCACATCCTGTTTAAAATGTCAAGAATCAAAATACCCGTGTTCAAATCATGACTCTACCATTTATTAGCAAGATGAACTCAGGGGGTGTTAACCTAACCTATTCTATACCTCAATTTCCTCATGTGAAAGAAAAATAAACACCTGCCACAAAACAGAGGATGAAGTAAATTAATTTAACATGTAAAGCAGTGGTTGGTTCTCAACCTTTCTAATGCTGTGAACCTTTAATACAGTTCCTCATGCTACGGTAACCCTCAATCATAAAATTATTTCATTAATACTTCATGACTGTAATTTTGGTAGTTATGAATGTAATGTAAATATTTGATATACAGATATATCTGAGGTGTGACTCCCCCCAAAGAGATCATGACCCATAGGCTGAGAATCACTGATATAAAGCATTAAGAAGAAAGAATGAGACATAATGTACAAGTTAAACTATAATTTCTTTGCTCCAGGCTCTTAACTGTATACAATATTGTTATCACTTTTCCTAAATAGTGATTTTTGTCTGTTATGTGATCTCTATCCAAAACTCTTTAGTTTTTTTTTTTGTTTTTTTTTTAATATACAAGTCTTGTTATGTAGCCCTGGCAAGCCTGGAACTAACTAACAAATAAAAATAAAGCCATCCAAATGTGCCCACTCATAATCCCTTCTGCATAACTACCATGTGGATACATTTGCTTGCTCAATTGCTCAGTGACATTTCTGAGTTAAGTGAAGAACTGTTATTTTCTATAAAATTTGAAGAGTTTATGAAGTCCACAAAGGAGTAAAAGATGATACACAAAAGGAAGGCAAGACAGCTGTTAATATTCCTAAGATGAATTGTTAAGAACAGTAAACACCACACTTTGGCAAAACCATAATTCACTATTCATGAATTTAACCTTAAAAATCATCACCTAAGTATCCCTGGTAATACCCACTTTCAAGCCTACCTATGACTGTATTTTTCTTTTGCTTGATAAACTCCAAGTTTACTTCAAAAACAAACCCTCTGTTTTCTATTTGCCTACATTTTTGCCAGTATTTTTTAAATGCACATCTATGAGCTGAATAATCAAAAAGTTTCAAGTAACTGGGTATGGTGGCTCACACTTGTAATCCTAATACTGAGTAGAATCTTGATAGAGAGGAAGAAAAGACCATGTTTCAAAATTACAAAACACATGCTTCAGGTGTTTATTACTTCTAGCTTTTCTAGGTCTCCCATAACAGCAAATGCAGAATAGGTCAACAAAGTCAACCAGAGAGCATATTACTCCAGTTTCCTACCTCTAAGGCAAAATGCCTATTGGAACAAAGTCATCAACTTCACCTACTTCTACTTTTAAAATTATTTATATGTCTGCCATTGTATTAAATGATTTCTGGACTTGGGATGTAACTCAATTGGTAAGTGCTTTCCTAGCTTGTACAAAGTCCTGGGTTCAATCCTCAACACTCATACACTGCATGTGGTAGCAAAAGCACTCTGGGTATGTATTGAGTTTGGAGTGAGCTTCACATGCAAGAGATCCTGTTTGGGGTTCATTCATCTCAGCAAACACTCTCCCTACTTATACGGAGGCTTTAATAAAAGCAAAGCACAGGATACTAAGTGATTTGCATAATGATATCAATCCCTAAAACAGTAAGAGAACAGTGGACATGGCTCAGTGGTACAACAGGTGTTTAGTGTACACAAGGTCCAACATTTCTTTTCCATTACAAAAAACCTAAGCAGGCAATACTATCCACAGATAAGAAAACTAAGGCTTGGAGGTGCTTAAAAACAAACTTCCTTGAAATGATATCATAGGGGTAGATTCTTGCATTTTTACATACAATAATTTTCAAGAATACATATTAGGTCTGGGGGATCTGCTATGAGCTTATTACAAGAAAGTCTTGAAATTACACATTTTATATACAAAGAAATAAATAGTACCTGGCCAAACTGGTTTGGTTTTCTTTCTATCTTCCAGTGTCTGGCAAAGAATACATGCTCAATAAAAACCTGTTTGTCTAAACCAATACTTTAAAATTAATTCCTAAAGTAATCTGATCACCAGGGAAGACCTAACAGCTTGTGTAACTAAATTAGGGAGTATAAAGGTCCACAATTACACAAACCCTAAGTGCTATTTTAGCCAAAAGGGGGAAAGTGAAAATGGGAGAAATAAACCAAGTCTCACCTTCAAACTCTCCCCAGCCCTCTCCATCGTGACTGTCTGAGAAGGCTTCACCATATACACCAGCTAGTGATCTTAGACTCACTAAGTAGCCCAGGCAGATTAAAAGTGTGTGTGTGCCACTGTAATTATTGATGTAATTATTGCTTGAATATATTGGATATAGTTATTGTACCTACTGTATATAGTTTTTCTTATATTAGTTATAACCATTTTTGACACAAAAGGGGGGATGTGATGATATACTATATATTTAATAGAAAAAATATATATCTAATATATCTGTAATTATTGAGCTGCAGTCGCAAAGCACATACTTAAGCAAATCTGCTATCTGATTAGGCTAGATCTGTTCCCCAAAAACATAAAAAGGTAAAAATGTAAAAGTTGGTTGTATTAAGACAGTAGTAGTCAACAGATGTTGGAATTCAGTTATGAACGCTATACTCAATTGCAAAGAATCACAGGTCATCTATGAATGCATCCAAATGTTAGCTTTCAGGGGGGTAAAAAAGTTGGATTTATGGGTTACAGAGCATCTCATATAACTCAACAAAAGTTAACACACTTTCAGTTCTCATCCTACACACAGAATAGGTTATAGGTATTATGCAAGCACACAGCCCTTGGGATCTTTTCCTTCTTTTAAAAAAGAAACAGTTTATTTTGTAACTCTTCAATGCAGTTGTGCACAAGTATTACTTTCTTCCTTTAGAGGCTCAAGTTTCTTTCATTTCAAAACACCACTCCTGAAGATAAATTCTCTCTCTAAAAAAAAAGACTTAATCATGTTACTCAGATAGAGGGGCAAAAAGTCAAGAGACAAAACTGGAGACAGCCCCATCAGTCTTATGTAACTTACTTTAAGTTGGAATTAATTCAGTAGTTCAACCAAAACCTTTGATTTAGGCCCAAAGATAAACTCTGTAAAATATTCTCCATACATACAATATTTTTTAAAACTGAAAGGATCTTATTTCTTTTTAATATAATAACTATCAAGGTACAGTGCCAAGATAAACAAGTTAAATTGGATTAAAAATTAAAAGCAAGGCCAGATCTTTAATCTCAGCATTTGATAGGCAGAGGCAGACAAATCTCTAAGTTTGAGGCCAGCCTGGTCTATAAAATGAGTTCCAGGCCAGCTGGCCCGTCTTTAAAGAAAGAAAGAAGAGAGGAGAGGAGAGGAGGGGAGAGGAGGGGAGGGGAGGGGAGGGGAGGGGAGGGGAGGGGAGAGGAGAGGAGGGGAGGGGAGGGGAGGGGAGGGGAGGGGAGAGGAGAGGAGGGGAGGGGAGAGGAGGGGAGGGGAGAGGAGGGGAGGGAGGAAGGAAGAAAACGCAGAAATTCTTGTTATAAGTAATATTATAATTGATAATGTTGGATATAATTTAAGAAAAATAAGCTAATTTATTAGTACTAATTTTTGCATATCATCATATATATGCATATATATCATCATATAACTACGCATTATCTACCATAGAAATTAAAAAGTAACTTTCAAAAGCAATAGATTTCTATTTCTGTTCATCCAACTTGTAAACAGAATTCTGAAAATCTAATCATTCCAATAAAACTAAATTGCCTTTAATTTTTACAAATAATGTCATCAGGTGCAAATTAGTATCAAACCTTTCAAAAACATTAAGCTTACACAGCAATTATCTTAACAGGCAGGCTCTGAATCGAATTCAACTACAAGCTATGTGTTAACTACATTTCACCACTGAGACACTTGAGCCTAGATGTAATTGTGGCCACACATTCCGGCATTGCTTTGGGAACTGCTGTTGAACTGCAGATTCACCTTTCTAAAAGGACCGAAAGCAAGGGGTCAAGTTTCACTATCTACTTTTCCTAAGTGAATTAGGGTTTGGGATTTCACTGGGAATAACCAAGTTATCAAGAAGCCATCGCCCTACTGAGACATTTAGTAACAATACTTTCTCTGTTTTTCATTCAACCACTTCGATTAAATTTCCACTAGAATTCAGACACGCAAAAAGCTGATCTCACGGCCTCGAAGAAAAGTGTCCTCTGGGAACAAACTCTGAGAACCTGCATACCTTATACCTCTCTGAGAGGGCAAGGGGAAAGAAAAGATTGTAAAAACAGTCATGACATTACCTTACTCGTCTTGTGATCAAACCAGACGAGAGCATGGTTCCTTGACAGCACTTTGCAGTCAAAGGTGGCATTATTCTGTGCTGGTCGACAGCGTGCCACCGAGCGGCCAATCTTGATGGGCTCGTCCAGGTAGACATGACGCTCCTGAAACGGGTGCGAGTTCGGGCGGCAAGTGAAGATGGCCAAGGCTGACGGCATCGAGGACAGGCTGGGGAGGGGTTCTCTACCAGGGACAACGAGGAGCTCCTCCAGGTTCGGAATGCTCTTCACAAGCCTATACCCCTATCCCCCCAAAATTTTTAAATTAAAACAAACTGTGCATTGTCTAAGCATAACCAGTGAACATTAACAACTCTTCAATTGGGCAGGAAGACAAGCCAGCGCAAGCCCCATCACCTCTCTAAAACACAGAGGCTCCTTGATCAAAAAAAGTCCCCAACCAGCAGTTTTCAGTCCATCTTCCCTAGGAAGAAAAGGTTCAAACATTGGGCAGCGTCGGTCAAGAAAACTCCTGGAAGACAGTTTGGAGACGGGAGGTATCCAGGCAGATGAGTCACACACCAATTCTTGTGTTTTGTTTGAGATCCCGGCCGTCTCTCCCCTTCGGTAGCGGAAACGTCGCAGCGCTGCAGCATGAAGAGGGTTGGCTGGGTGCAGCCGGGAAGGTCCTTCGGGACCCCAGCAGGAGGAGCCGAGGACCTCCGGGCAGCCACCGCGGGTCCTCGGGGATGAGAAGAGGCGCGGGCCGGGGTCGACGAGGAGGGCTAGAGGCCCCGCCGGCCGGGGTGCATGGCTCCTGCTGCGCCGAGGCCGCCCGAGAATGGCAGGAGTCCCCGGGCCAGCGTGATCCGAGGTTGCAATCCCAGGCTGGAGGCGTAGGAGGGCTGCCGGGGCACGGGGCGGCTGCTGAGTCGCGAGTCCCGGGCACCTGGCGGGTGTCCCCGCGACCAGGGCGGGGACCCGGCTCTGCAGGCCGGTGCGGACAGAGCGAGCGCTACCCAGGGAGGCTTGGGCGGCCGGGCCGGCGGGAAGTTGGTTCCGGACCTCTGGGCTCCGCTGCTCAGCACATGGGCCACCTTCCCTCAGGATCGTCCTCGCGACGGTCGCATCTCAGCCCCGGCAGCTCCGGGAGGATGACGGTGTGGGGGAGGGAGGTTGGCCCGGAGGTGGAAGGAGAGGCCTGGAGGCCGGGGCTGGGTCCGCCGCAGCCTCCACCACTCGCGGCCAGTGCGGCACGCTCAGGCCGTGGCGGACGAGGCAGGAAACTTTCCGACCTAGTGGGGAGACACCAGAATGAACGGCAGTCAGGAACCGGTGCCCGCCCGCCTCAGCCCCTCAACCACTTTTAGCCAGCCCCCGCCAGCCCGGCCACGGGCTACGACCTCGGGCGACCTCCGGCTAGCTACAGAGATCGGGAGCCCGGACGGCACGCTGGTCCTGCCTCCCTTGCCGACATCGCCACCTCCACCTCCGCCGCCGCCTCAGCTTACCTTGCCAGCGCTGGCCGCCATAGTGACTCTGACTGAAACCTACCCGGTGCACCGCCACGGGAACGCGCACCCTTTTCAAGGGCCCTCCTCCGCCGTGTCCCGTGCCGTAGCCTGGGGATGTCATGTGAGCGACGCTGTGGAAGCCATGTTTGTCACTGGCAGAGAAGTGGGCAAACTCATTCTTAACAGGGTTCCGGTGCCATCTTTGTTAAGGGCCAGAAGCTTCACTCCTTGGGACAACCTTAACGGCCATTTTGGTAAAGGGCAACAGAAACTTTGAGGGGTTGAAGGTTTGAAGAGTACACAGAGGACACTTCCTGGTTTAACCTATGAATAAGAAAGTACCAACTTAAATTTATTCACTGCAGTTTTCACTGAAAATACTAACTCCTAAGGAAGATAGATTCAGGCAAAGTAAAGACTCATTAGAAGGACTAGTATGTAAGGAGTCATTGTTCTACAGAAGAAAAAAATGTAGCCAGAGCTGAATGAAAACCTTAAGGAAAGACAGCTGTGGTCAACTGAGTCACTCACTATTGCCCTACCGGTAACCAAACAAACTCCAAAAGTCCCTAGATTTGATAACACCAGGACTTTCCTCGCTGTGCTAAATTCTCTGTGCTTTCCATTTAGAAATCCTGCCCTTCTTACTCATGCGCCAGTGTTTTCAGTACTCAAGTGTGGATTCCAACCGACCAGAAAGTTTTAGGGGTTGGGTTGGGTTGGGTTTGGTTTGGTTTGGTTTGGTTTGGTTTGGTTTGGTTTGGTTTGGTTTGGTTTGGTTTGGTTTGGTTTGGTTTGAGGAGGAGAGTTAGAAGAGGAGGGTTAGAGGCAAGATTTTACTCTGTGTAGCCTGGGCTGTCCTGGAATTGTCTATGTAGACCAGGCTGGCCTCGAAATCAGAGATCCACCCTCCTCTCCCTCATTTAAAGGTGTGTGCCTTGAGACTTGAAAGTTTTAAAATGCATTTCCAAAGAGGGATCAAAAAATTTCTAATAGGAAAATATGGAGTGTTGCCCAATCCTGAAGTCTGTTAAACCTGAGAATCACGAGGAAGACTAGTATGTAAGGAGTCATTGTTCTAAAGAAGAAAAAAAATGTAGCCAGAGCTGAATGAAAACCTTAAGGAAAGACTGTAGAGAATCTTAATCTTTTAGAGTCAGTGTTGACTTCATTCTTAAGATTCTTGTGACCACAGTCTTCCCTGTGAAACTTTGTACACGTCTTTAAACTTCTTTAGATCACTTTTTGTCTTCTATAACATAATGATAATAATACATAACCCTCTTATAGAGCAACTTCATGGTATTAGACTATTTTGCCCAGAGTATTCATTTCAGTACTTCCATTGGGCTTTAGACCTATGCTGAGTCCAGGGAACACAGATGAATACAGCCTTAATCTCTGCCCTCTGGTTGTATAACTGGTGTTTTGACTTGAGACTGAGGAATAAAATAAGATAACTTGACTTCAACATATTCAGAACTCTGCTGAAGGGAGTCAGAGACATCCTTCTGAGTCAAGTAACAAAAACTGAATGAAGGAAGGTTGAAGGACTACAATAAATATGGTATTTGCTGAATGATTTACTAAGTTTCCAGGAAAAGGGATAACAAGTAATAAAATGAGGCTGTGTAAAACATTGCATCAGTGTTCCTGCACAGTGGCTAAGCAAATATTTAAATGTGTAGATGAAAATCACATACTGTTATTATTAGAAAGAGTCAGACTTTCTTTGGACTGCCAGCTCCCAAATAATAATATGGAGACTTTTTATTAATTATGAAAGTTTGGCCTTAGCTTAGTCTTGTTTCCAGCTAGCAGAATGATGATCTACCATTTGCATGACCTTGAGTGTTGTGGGGTATTTATAAACTTTATGAAGATATATTTCTGTGACTGGTTTAATAAAGAGCTGAATGTCCAATAATAGACAGGAACTATAGGCAGGACTTCTAGGTAGAGAGAAAGTAGGAGATGAATTGAGGTACACAAGGAAACAAGAGCTACAAGATGGAAAAGAAGTATGGAGATTAATATAAATGGGTTAATTTAAGCTATAAAAGCTAGATAGTAACAAGCATAAAGTATAAGCTGAGCTTTCATAATTAATGAGTTTCTGTGTCATTATTTGTGAGTTGGCCAAAGAAAAATCTATCTACACACAAGAAGAAAACAACCAAAAATGTTGGAATAAGACATGAATCTGGTACTAATGAGATAGAAAAATTTTAAGCCAAAGCAATATCCTGAGCAAAGGTCTAGACGACAATTAATTCTAAGGGAATTATAAGGTTTATATGACTGGAGAATAAAGTTATCTTCGTTAGATCTTCTATTACTGTGAAGAGACTCCATGACCACGGCAATTCTTAATAAGGAAAACATTTCATTGAGGGGGCTGGCTTACAGTTTCAGAAGTTCACTCTATTATCAGCATGATGGCATAAAAGCAGATATGGTGCTGGAGAGGTAGCTGGAGTCCTACATATTGAAGGCAAGAGGAAATTGACTGAAACACTGGAAGATATCCTGAGCATAGAAAACCTCAAAACCCACCCCTATGGTGAGACACTTCCTCTAAGAAGGCCATACCCACTCCAACAAAGCCACACCTCCTAATAGTGCCTCTCACTCGAGTGTATAGGGGCTAATTGCATTCAAACTACCACAAAAGGTAAGAGAATGAGTGGGATGGAGTCAGAGATCAGAGAGCTTGTACCCAGTACAACAGACTGTTGGACTTTTTGTCAGAACCCCAAGCTGACCATTAATGACATGAAGACTTATTACTAATTATGAAAGCTCAGCCTATAGCTTAGGCTTGTTAGTAACTAGTTCTTATGACTTAAATTTGTAGTAGTAGGTTTCTGGCCCTGACTTTTGGGCCTAGCCTCAAGGTTTAGGCACAGACCCACAGACTCACAGAAACACACAGATGCTTACAATTAGTTTTAGGCTGATCAACCTCAGGCCCAGGCATGTAACTTACTAACTCTGTACCCTTAATCTGTACCCATGACTTCTATCCTGTTCAGCCATGTGAACATGGATATCTTAGAGCAGCATAGTTGTCCTCTGCTTCTTCCAGCTTCTCTCTGGTGTTCTGCTCTGTGCTTCCTGTTCTCAGAGTTTTCTTAGTCTGGTAGCCCCACCCACACTTCCTGTCTGCCTTTGGCCAGTCAGCACTTTTTATTAAACCAGTGGGTGGGACAATTATTTACAATGGAAAAACACAATCTCCTACATAAATTAACTCATTTTTATTCATTTATGTGTTTCCATGTGACTTATGGCTTTTGCCTCTTTTCTTGCATGTCTGTTCCTTCTTGTCCACTGGCAATTCCTCCCATCTTTCTCCCAGCATTCTCTGTGCTTAAAAATCTTGCCTACCTATGTTCACAGCAGCATTATTCTCAATATCAAGAACCTGGAAACAACCTAGATGTCCCTCAACTGAAGAATGGATTAACAAACTGTGGGACATCTACACAATGGAGTACTATTCAGCAGAAAACAAAATGACATCCTGAAATTTTCAGGCAAATAGATAGACTTGGAAGATATCCTCCTGAGTGAGGTATCACAAGCCCAGAAAGATAGGCATGGGATGTACTCACTCATAAGTAGATTTTAGACAAGCAAAGAATACCCAAGCTGCAAACCACAACCCCTGAACATCTTGGGATTAGAAGGAATTTAAGAGAGACATTCAGAGATTCCCCTAAGAAGAGAAAATAGAGAAGATCACCTTAGCAAATTGGGGTCATAAATGGATTGCAACCAAGAAGAGTTGGGAACAAATCTTGAAAGAAGGAGATGGTTGAGTGAAAGAAGCAAAGAGGGAGATAGAAAGAGATGGATATCTCCATAAAGGAAGCCAGTGTGGGGTTGGAAAGAGACTGGGTGCTAGGGAAATGTTTAGGAACTCACAGGATGCCCCTGGTCAAGTCTCCAGACAATAGTGGAGTGTGTACCTGAGCAGGACTTCCCCTATAGTCAGGTGAGTGACCACCCTGGGTGTCATTTCAGAACCTACATCCAACAGGGAATAAAGGTGGAGGCAGAGATCTATGGCTGAGCTCTGGGCTGAGCTCCTGGTCCAGCTGGGAGCAGGGGAGGAGTGTCTGTGTGGAAAGGGGATGGAGATTGTGAAGAAAGTTCCTGCAGTGGTGGCTGGCTGGAGCCCTGGGAGGGGGCTCACTTAATCAGGAGGAGGGGATGGGTGGTTGGGGAGGGACAAGGCTGAAGGCTGACTGGGAGAGACTGGGAGGCAGGAAGGGAAGGGAAACGGATACATGGATAAAAATGACATTTTTTAAATAAAATAAAAAAGAAAGTAAATCTTGCCTAGCTAAAGGCTGCCCAGCTTTTTATTAAACAAATCTGAGTGACATCTTTACAATGTACAAAAAGATTATTTCACAACAGCAGACTTCTAAACATTTTCATTTTTCTTCTAGAAGGCCAAAGTAGAGTAATTTTTAAAAAATTAGAATCAAACATTATGTCTATTGCCATTTAATAATATAATATTAAAATACTCAGCTTCTCTATGTCTGTTTCCTCAGTTGGAAAATTGTATATAATATTTCCCAGAATCTTGTTTGTGTTTAATAAGATAGTTCAAGAAAAAAGTACCAACCATCACGACTGGAAAACAGTAGGTTCTCTGAAAATGTTGTTTTATTATTGTTACTAATAGAATTTTCCCTGCTTTCTACATATATATAATAAGGAGCAAGATATTTTTACCTCTAATTTGTATATAGAGAATCTTAGCTGTAATTGTAAACACAAAAAGAAATATCTTTGTTCAGTTCTGCGTACTATTTCCCAAAGTTAATGTTAAACAAACAGAATGACTGTTCTTTCTAGCAAGAAAAAGCTTGTAACTGCTATAATCTGCCAGAGTAAAGAATCCTACCCTACTACATGGGACACTGGAAATGCCAAATGCATTAAAGGTGTTCTTCACCCACTGTATTTGGCAGGCACAAAAAAAGACTTAAATTAAGAACTCTCATACAAGAGATATTTTGAATTGTAGGCCATGTGGGTGTTCCTTTCTATGATTCTGTATCCATACAAGTTTTTAATTGAATTAAAAATATGCCATGGATTTTATTTGTTTTATTTTGTTTTGTTTTTGAGACCTGGTTTTTCCTGTGTGCCCTGGCTGTCCTGGAACTTGCTCTGTAGACTAAGCTGGTCTCATACTCAGAGATTTACCTGCCTCTGCCTCCTGAGTGCTGGACATAAAAGCCTGTGCCACCAATGCCCCTGTGTCATGTTTTAAGAAACTGACATGGTAATATTTCCTGATAGTGTAGCTCTCTTTTCCTTTTTAAAAAATGTTTACCTTCTTATAGGATGATAAGATTACAATTGTGATCTAGGCTACTTTTCAGTCTTGGAAAAGTAAAGATAAAGCTGTACAATTATTATCACAATACCATACAACTGGGAGATATATCAAGAACAACTCTGTAAATTTATTAATATACAACCTTCCAAAAGTGATAATATCTTAATTCAATTTCAACTAATTATTTTGAATATAAAACATTTTGGAATGCTTTATATAACTGCTTAAGCTTATTGTCTGTTTGAAAAATACTGTCCAACTAGACATTGCCAAATCTCTGATATTTCAATAGAATATTATCATCTACAAAGTTCACTTTCCTTTTTATTATTATTAAGCAAGTATTTTTAAAGATCCATTTAGTTTTAGTTTATGTATATAAATATTTGTCCATAGGTATGTTTTGTGTACCACTTGTGTTCCTGGAATCTGAAAAAGCCAAAAGCTTCTCGTCCCCTGGAGCTGAAGTTATAGGCAGTCATAAGCCATCCCATGTGGGTGCTCAGATCTGAATCTGGGACTTCTGCAAGGTCAGCAAGTGCTCTTAATTGCTGAACTATCTCTTCAGTCCCCGTAGGTCATGTTCAAGGACTTACAGTTGCATTTTTTTAAATAACAAAAATATAAAATACTTTAAGTGTGTTTACAATTCTGTGTTGTTTCACACTTATATCTATCTTGACTTCAGTTGTTCCACACTCATAACTATCCTAACTTTAGTCTGTGGGCCACAGGTCAGACTCAGCTGCCAAGTAAGAAGCCAGGCATACTCAAATATCAAGTGTGAGCATTCGTATTTTTAAAGGCACATGCCGGCTTAGCACACTTGGAGGCAAGCCAGTGCCAGTGGTAGTAGTGCGCCCTAAGCCCCAAAGAGGTGGAAACAGGAGGATCAAGAATTCAAAGCCAGGGTGGACTACATAAAGAATTTAAAGCTGGCTTGAGCTACCAAAAAAAAAAAAAAAAAAGTTGATTCTTTGCCCACTAAGGCTCTCCTTTTCAGTGGAAACACCCATCATTTCCCAGGTGTCCAGGGTGGAGTTGCCACCACATTCCAGAAACACTGCTCATCTGTTTTGGTTTCCTGGTTCTTCGGGAAATAAAAAAATAATAGTAATTACCTAAGACAAATAAAGATGTTTATTTTTCATTCAACATACAATTCCTGTGAATGTAAAAAGAAAGAATCAGAATGTCAGTTTTAGATAGAATCACAATCCTTTGTCTTCATTTTACAGGCAAGGAATCTGAGGCCCAGGAAAGGAAACTTTATAATATGTGTGGTGAGTATATCATAGCATCTCTGTACTGCAGCATTAGCACCATTTTATAGATAGGAAAACTGATTCTCTTTGACAATACTAAATATTTCAGTGATGTCCTAAATCACCATCCAGACCCAGAATACAGGCTAGGGGGTTTTGTTTCTTAAAAATAAAATATGTAGTAAGTTTTCTTGATTGATGTGAATGTATGTTTTTCAGTTACTCAAGTAGAAATTAAATCATCATAAACACTGAGTCTGGTACAATTAACAAGTTGTCAGGTGTATCCTTCCATGTGTTTGTCTTCAGCCATCTGGGGCATACCCTTTTCAAATTCCACATCAATTAGCTGAAACGGGAAGGTCAGCAGTAAGAACCTTCTTCCCAAAAGTGACAAATAGTTTATATTGCTAACAAAAGCCCTGTACTGAGAAGAAAAAGGTTGAATTTTGTTACTCTGTGTCTCATCTTGATTATTCAAAGTGTCCTCTTGTCTTTTATAACTAAGTTAAAAATGTTACTTGGTAGCAAAGGCTTAAGAATAAAAAGAGCTGGGTCAGAGAGCCACATGAAGCATTTTCTTTTTTTAATTTTACTGATGTTGTCTGACTTGTTTCTAAATATCTTAGTAAAATATCAGAGGCCCTGTTTATATGTGGTCATAACTAATGATTTTTGAAAGATGTTTTAAAATATGATATTTATTTTGGAAAACAATGGCATTCTGAAAATCAGTTTAATTGTAATTATTTGCAATTCAGTATTAAGCTCCATTAGACTTTTTGTTTTAGATATATACATTGTTGCTACTGCACAGCACTGGCATAAATAACATCAACATCTCACTGAGTGGGTATTATGAAGAACTGACAGGTTTCTCCTAGTATCTTAAATATCCCTTTAAAAAAGATAGGTTGGTATGGAATAAAGAAGTCTGTAACTTTAGAGCACCTTAGTCACCACCCACCCAACCACCTACCCCTACCACCCAATACACTTAGCATTCAAGGCTTGATAGGGAGTAGGAAGACATCCATGGAGTTTTTAGAAGCTTTGAAGAGAGAGAGTTTCACATGCGCATAGCCTGTGTGTATGGCCTGTGTAGATACATGGAAGGACACACTGTCTTGACATTTTCTGTCACTTTTTAAACAAGAGCTCTCTTCATTTGTATGTGGTCTTCAAATTATATAGCTGGTCCTGCTTTAAACATACTGTTTCAAACTCCTAGCATCTACTGCTGTGTGTCTATCATGTTGACAATCTTTTTGAAATGCTGTGGGGAAGTCAGTGATTTTCTGTTTTAGTTTTAAAATAGAATCTTACTATGTACCCCAGGCTGGTCTCAGAATTTCCATCCTTCCTCCTCTGCCTGTTCTTCGGTTCTGGGATCATGGGTTGTATACCACCACAACTAACAGAAGTTATTCTTGAAAATGGGGGATTGAAAAAATAGCTCAGCTAGTGTGGTAGTTTGAATGAAAATAACCCCCATAGGCCCACAGGAAGTGGTACTATTAGGAGATGTGGCCATGTTAGAGGAAGTGTGACACTGGTGTGGGCTTTGAAGTTTCAGTGGCTCAAGCCAAGCCCAGTGTCATTCTCTCTTCCTGATGCCTGCATCTTTCAGATGTGGAATTCTGAGCAACCTCTCCAGCACTGTATCTGCTAAAATGTTGTCATGCTTCTCACAATGATGATAATGGACCAAATCTTTGAACTATAAGCCAGTCTTGATTAAGTGTTTTTCCTTTATAAGAGTAGCCATTATGGGGCATGGTGGCACATCCCTTTAATCTGGGCACTTGACAGATCTCTATGAGTTTGAGGCCAGAACCTAGTCTACAAAGAACTTTCCAGATCAGCTGAGGCTGTTACACAGAGAAACCTTTCTCAAAAAAAAAAAAAATAGTTTCTGGGGTCATAGTGTCTATTCACAGCAATAAAACCCTAATTAAGACAGCTGATTCAGAAGTTGAGCTGAGTAGATTATTTTGGATTATCTGGATAGACCTACTCTTAATCACGCAAGTCCTTAAAGTGGAAGAGGGAAGCAGAGTAGGTCAGAGAAATGTAACAGAGGATTCAGTCTCAAGTAGCTGACTTTAAATGTGGAAGCAGAGAGGCCATGAACATAGAATAAAAGCATCCTCCGGAAGCCAGAGAGGGGCAAGGAAAGTGGTACTCCCTCCAGCCTCCAGAGGGGACTTAGGCCTGCCAACACCTCAGTTTGGCTTTGAAAAGAATAATAATTGATACAGTGAGAAAATAAAAAATAAACCATTCTTTTTCTCTGAAAAGGGAACTAGATCTTTTGGGGGAGTCGGGGAGAAGAAGGCATCTGAGTTCACAGGTTGTTTACAGATTAATCAGTTGGAGAATGATCTTTCAGCTTTTTAAGAAATTTACTTAGTGGATTTTAGATACAAAGCTAAGGCTAACCAGGCTATAATCCAGAAGCCCCAAGTGGCTAGGTAACAGGAGGAACTTGAGAGAGACATCCATAGACCCCCCTGAGAAGGGAAAATAGAGAAGGTCTCCTGGGTAAATTGGGAACATATGGGGGAGCAAGCAAGGGGAGGTGGGAAGAGATCATTAGAGGTTGAGTGGGAGGGCAACAGAGAGGGAGAACAAAGAAATAGATATCTTGGTAGAAGGAGCGATCAGGGGGTTAGAGAGAAGCCTGGTGCTAGGGAAACATCCAAGAACCCATAAGGTACCCCTGCCTAGGACTCCAAGCATTAGTAGAGAGAGTAACTAAACAGGGTAACTAAACAGGACTTCCCCTATAACCAAATGAATGACCATCTTAATTGTCAATAATGAATTTCTAGAATTATGAACTTTGATCCAACAACAGATGGAGGCAGAAACAGAGATCCACAGCTTAGCACTGGGTCGAGCTCCCAGTCCAGCTCAAGAGAGGGAGGAGGGATTATATTAGCAAAGGGTCAGGATCATGGGGAGGAGACCCAGAGACAGCTGACCTGAGCTATTGGGAGCTCAATGACTGTGAAATAACCACTGAGAAACCTCCATGGAAAGGAACTAAACCCTCCAAATGTAGACTACAGTTGAACGGTGGCATGGGCAGTTTGGAGCCTCATGTAGTAGAACCAGAGTTTATTTCTGGAGCATGAACTGACATCTCAGAGCCCATTTCCCACATAGAAACACCTTACTCAAGCTTGGTACTGGGAAGAGAAACTCGGACCTACCTCAACTGGATATGCTAGACCAAACTGACTCACCTTGGGATTCTTCTCCCTCCCTGGGGACTAGATGGGGGGATGGGGTGGAGGGAGCCCCAGGGAGGACGAAGAGGAGGGGAGGGAGAGGGAGCAGTGGTAGTTATGGGAAAAACAACTTTAAATAAAGAATCATATAAAGAAGAAATTTTCTATAATTATGGAGTATATTTGTTTGGGAGAAAATTGTTACTCATAAACTCCTTTAAAGATCTTTGAGCATGACTTTATAGTTACTAACACTAGTAACAATTTGTTAATCTAGATATAACATCTTGATTAAAGTCTGCATCACCTCTGTAATATAATAAACATTGTAAGGGCTCTATTTCTGCTCTGTTATTCTACCAGCACCTAACACACTTCTTGACCCATAGTAGACAGGTAAGTATTTGCTGATTGATTTACTTATTTATTATTATTCTGTTGCAGTGCTGGGGATTAAACCCAGGGATTTGGTTTTGAACACAGTAGGTAAGTGTTCTTCAACTGAGCCATACCTCAGGTCATTGATATTTGTTAAATGGTTAAAAGTTTTGTTTATGCAAAGGTAAAGTCAGTGTTTCATGAGTAGCTGAGAAAATCAACTGCTGAACAGTATAATGAGAGGGAGAGAGCAAGGGAACAAGAGCAAGCAAGTGACCTGAGTGAAGGAGGGGCTTCAATGTGAGCATGGGGACCCTTTTGCTCTGATTATGTGTTACAATGTGGTTTCTTGGTGCCGGGCTGCCAGGGGCCCAGACTCACAGACCCTGCAGCCCCAGACCTCTTAGCCACCCACCGCTGTTCAGGCACCCAGAAAAGACTCAGACGCTTATATTAACTTCATGCTGTTTGGCCTATGGATCAGGCACTTTGCTAGCTAGCTTTTTTATCTTAACTCAACCCATTCTCATTACTCCGTCTGCCATGTGGCCCGTGGCTCACCTGTGTTCCTTACATGTTGTTCCTTTGGGCTTCTGGCTTGGTCTGTCTCTCCTTACATGTTGATCCTTTGGGCTCCTGGCTCCTTCTGTCTGACTCCGCCCTACTCCTCCTACCTACTCTGATGCCTCCTCCTACTTTTCCTATGGTGCCTGTCATGGCCCAAAACAGCTCCTTTATTTAAAGATTGCTATTCACAGCATACAGAAAGACATTCCCACATAACCTCCCCCTTTCTGTCTAATCAAAAAGGAAGGTTTCAATTTTAACATAGCAAAATTACATATAGCAAAATAGCTGTCAGGCAAGAATTACAGTTGCAATATCCGGTCTATTTGTATTTAGCAAAATTAAAGAAAATACTCTATCATCTATCTTATCCTTATGAATCTAAAGTTTCATATCCAATATACTTTTCAAATGACTAAGAAAAACTATACCTATAACTATCTAATCTTCAACTATATCAAAGACCACAGAAGGATATATTTACCCAAGTAAACCGGAAGTACAAGCAACTTCTGAAATCTTGAAATGACAGAGATGACACCTATTTGCCTGGACAGTCACCCAAAATTTCTTTATAAAGTTGGGGCATCCATCTTCAGCCTACAAGCCCAGAGTCTCTTTTCATTTCAGTAAAGCAGGAAATCTGCTCTGCCCATTCATCAGTCACTTCTCCTTGAGTCTTGAAGAAAGTCTGACAGTTTTCTCTGCAAAGCAGGAACCTGAATGACCATCTCGGCTTGTTCTGCCAAAGTTCAGAGGTCACCGTCCTACAAAACCTGCATGTCCAGTTTAAACAGCATACTGTCAAGCAGTCAACATAAGAACAGGTTCATGTCCAGTGGCTAACCGATGCCACAAAGAGAGTAGACTCCATATGTAGTTGATGCCCATTTTTCTCTTAAAGTAAATTGGTGCTGCCAGGAGCAGATCTGTCTCACTGTCCAGAAAAGTCTAAGTTCTTAAAACATTTTAAATGCCATATTCTATAGGTCTTAGAAGTGTTTGAAGATTACCTATCTAATTGAATTATATCTTTGTATACCTAAAAATCTAACTAACATGCATTTCTTAATTATACATTACAATTTTAAATCAGTTACATAACATCATATCTTAAACAAGAGTAGAAAAATACAGCATAAGAGAATTGACCTTAAATTTGTATCACTAAACCAAAATCCATACCAATATAAAACATTTTGAGATTAACAGCTAATTAGTGGATTAAAGTAAATTCAATAATCGAAATTTTTAAAAATCATTCATATGCCATATCCCCTTTTTCTTCTTACAAAGAGATTAATTATGACCATTAACCAGTTATAATGAAAACAAACATTTAGAAACAATATTTTGGGAATTTGGGCATAGTTTTCCATTACTACTTCCTGCTGATTAAAGGGCATTGAAAATCTCATGGGTTTTTGAGACTGGATCATAGTCTGCAGCCCTGAAGCTGATACGACCATCTCTTCCCATCAGAGGTTTTTTTTCAGGGGGTCTTGGTTGATGAAACCATATGAGCCTGGAAGCAATCCACAGGTTCTCATCTTCTGTGGAAACAAAAGCAGCACTCTTCCAAAGCAATAAATCCTTAGACACAAATTTCAAAATCAAAATACCTTTAAATATATATTCTTGTTTAACTTAGTAGCCTTTGTATTTGTAATCCATTGTCTTTCTGCAGTTAGCTCATTAACAGTTAAAAAATTAAAAGAAAACAAAATAACAACCAAAATCCAGATTTTGTGTCTATTTTCCAGCTTTATGTGGCTTATTATATTTTTATTACTCTATTTCTCTTTTTAAAGACTTTCTCTATCCTCTTTCTTTTCTCTCTGAAGCCTATGTACCTTTTACACACATTGTGACCCATTTACAGGTTTTTCTTTTCATCTGAATCTGTTTTATTGTGAATCCTTAATCATCTTCCAACCATAAGAGCTTTTAAAATACACTCTCTTAAAGAGCTGCATAATTTTTGCAGATAAATCTGAATCAGTAAGTTCTCTTAAAGGGACTGCTTCTGTTTGTGGCCAGCAAACAGAACAGACCCAAGAAAATGCTGCTACTAAGTATCCATCTTTGTTTCCTTTTTGTTCGAAATAAGCAGAAATCTTAAACCAATAACATGCTACTAAGTCTTCTGTGAGATTTAAGAAACTGGCTTGATTGCAGCTTACACTGCCTGCCACCAGTCCACCTGTGCCATTTTGAATGTGGCCCAGATGCTGTGCTTTCTCTGTACAATGACCCACTTCATACACACAATTTGGAAGCTTATTTGGCTCAGTTTCTGTGAACTATAACCCTTTTTAAACTTTCTCAGGCCTTAAGTGGATATTCTGCCCACCCAGGGACTCCATCTATTACATTGTGGTTTCTTGGTGGGGGGGGGCAGAGGTCCAGACTCACAGACCTGCAGCCCAGACCCCTTAGCCACCAGTCACTGCTCAGGCCCCAGAAATGACTCAGATGCTTATATTAACTTCATGCTGTTTGGCTTATGGCTCAGGCACATTGCTAGCTAGCTTTTTTTTTTTTTTATCTTAACTCAACCCATTCTCAATACTCTGTCTTAACTCAACCCATTCTCAATACTCTGCCACGGGGCCTGTGGCTCACCTGTGTTCCTTACATGTTGCTCCTTTGGGCTTCTGGCTCCTTCTGTCTGACTCCGCCCTGCTCCTCCTACCTACTCTGATGCCTCCTCCTACTTTTCCTATGGTGCCTGTCATGGGCCAAAACAGCTCCTTTATTTAAAGATTGCTATTCACAGCATACAGAAAGACATTTCCACATCAATTATGTTTTGATGAGACTTTCCCCCTGTTATTGCATTATCTGAATTTCATTCTGAAGACATTAGTCTGTTCTTGTATAAGTGTGAGCTCCTGCTGATAGTTAACTCAGGTAATAGGAACAGACTGTCAAAACTTACAAAGAACACCATCATTACTTCCTCATAGTAGCAAACCCTAAAATCAATCAGGCAGACAGGTAGTCCATGACGAGCCACTGTACTGGAGACAGATTGGATTTTGTGACTATTAACACTCAGATGGAGCAAAGGAGTTCAAATAACCTCCAATTGAGACAGTGTCCCTTGGCTGGAGACATTCCAAAGTGCTGCAACAGACAGGCTGCTCTGTTTTTTCAGAATGGTGACTTTTGGGAGCCTAAATAAGGATATCAGACTAAACAGCTTTAGCAGTAAGTCATTGCCACCTCAAGTAGTAGTAAGGGATGATGTGCCCAAGGCTTACTGGGTACTTAATTCCGAAAGTGAACATTTCTTAAAACATGTATTTTTTAAATCAACTTTTACTAATTAGGGGCTTGTGTTTACAAGCAAAAGAAATAACTCTAGGGTCTGGGAAGATGTCTCACTGGTTATAGTACTTGCTACACAAATATGAGGACTCATGTTCTGGTCTCAAGCACCCAAGTAAAAACCAGTTGTAGGATGCTGCAACAGAAGCCTGTAATCTCCATGCTGGGAAAAAGAGTAGAGACTTACTGGCCAGTCTTTGTAGCCAAATCAATGAGCTCCAGGTTCACTGAGAGACTCTGTCTCAAAAAATATGGGTGTGTCTCATTTGGAAGAATGCTCCCTTAGCCTTCACAAAGCCCTGGTTAGATCTCCAATATATGTCACATAAACTGATCATGGTGGTGAGTGCCTGACACCCTAACAGTTAGGAATTGGATGCAGAGGGATCCGAAGCTGAGCATCATTCTTGATTATTTAGTGAGGCCAGCCTGAACCATGTGAGAGCTTTGCTCAAAACATATATACGATGAAGAGCCAAGAGACAACCAAGACACACACACAGACACAGAGAGATGTTCATACCCACATGCATCTACCACAGAGGTGAGGGAGGGGAGGAGAGAGAAGAGAGAGAGGAAGGAAAGGAGAAGAGGAGGAAGAGGGAGGAGAGGAGAGACTGGCCAGTGTAAGCCTTTGGATATGATCAGAAGGCATGATAGTTGAGGGAAGAGGGGTGGTACTGGAAAAGGAGCAGAGCTCTCAGTGGTTTGTAACTCCAGTTCCAGGGGATATGATGCTATATTCTAACCCCTCCCACCAGGCGCTGGCCTCCACATGGTACACACACATTCAGGCAAAAACTCACACAAGCAAATAGTTTTTTAAAGTAAATCTCAGGAAGGAGCTGTTGATAAGACACCACCTTTAGGAGGAGCCAACCAAGCTACTGTTCTCTAACCTTTGAGTCCCCGTCTTCACGATGAAACTGGCTCAAAGAAGCTGACTAAACTACACTGAATTTCTCGCTCACTTCACGGGCATCACACTTTGAAGGATAGTCCCAATAACTGTATCCAGCGAAATGGGGCTGGTTCCCTAAAGCTGTTGCCAAAAGCAGAGGAAAAGGGAACTAGGCAGTCAAAAATCTCAGGTGTCTACTTGTTAGCATGCTTACTGAGTATGCATCCCGGGCATTAATTAGTCTTCCCTTGTGATACCAAGTAATGAGATATAGTGTACATGGAATCCATTCCAAGATTCTATAAACAAAAAGAATTAAAAATGTAAATAAATAAATAAAGGAATTCTTTAGAAGATTTAAGTAGATAGAGTGGCTAGATTAGTCTATTCCTAACAAACTAAAGAATATCTCTCCTTTAAGTAAATGTGCACTGGAGTATTAAGATGTTAAAAAAGGGAGAATATATGCAACCTGGTCTCAAAAACTCAGAAGAGAAATTATGTGTATACATATATACAGTGTTCTGATCTGATCAGAGAAAGAATTGGCAAAATGTCTTGAAGTAATGAATTTGGGGCTTGATAGGTTGCTTAGTGAGCTAAGGTACTAGAAGCCAAGCCTTCCCTCCTGAGTCTGAGTCCCCAGATTCACACAAGAGAGGAAAGAACCAACTCCTGAAGGTTGTCCTCTGAGGGAGTTGGGAGTTCATCCTATATATGTTTTGAGCAAGAATCTCACATGTGTAGTCCCTTCGAAATAAGTAAATAAATAATAAATAAATATAATATAACATTTTAAATAGTGGATTTGGATAAAGAAATTAAAGTTCTTTGTGCAATTCTTAAAAGTTTTCTACGACTTTAATTATTTCAAAATAAAACTGAATAAAAGTCACTGGGCAGGTAAAGGAAATATGTTTCCCACTTGCATGACCAAAGGCCTTTTGATAAATTACTGTGTGACAAATGAACATTTGTATGTCTGTATTTTTAGGTCCAGGCTCTCTAGGGGGAAGTTCTTAGTGCCAAGGCCTTGATGATGATAAATACTGTGATGATTGTGACAAAGCTCCTCTGTAGACTCGTAGGACACCAATAGGCCTTTCTACATTCCATTCTAGAGCATCTGATAGCATGGATGGAGAAAGACTTGGCTTTAATTCTTCTAACAGTTGTTTGGATGAATGTATTTTAGGCACAGTGCATATAGTTAGTGTTTTGTACTTTTTTTTTGAGATAGAATCTCACTATATTGCCCCAGGCTAGCCTCCAGCCCCGATCTCTCTCCTGAGCACTGGGACTGCAGGCATGTACCACAACACCCAGTTAGGTTTGTAGCCTTTAATATTCCCATATAAGTCAACAATTTTCTCTCTCAAGTTCTTACTATCTGGATTTGAAGCAAAATATGACTAACATCACAGTTACCTTTTTCTTACTACAAAAAATTTTCTAATTTGTAGAAGAATAAATGTTGCAGTATTGTTATTAGCAAAGTTTGGGGTCCAACCATCCATAAAACATTGGCTAAATAATATTCTTGCAAAGGAATATTGTAGAGATGGTGCTGTAGTTAGGGTTACTCTACGAAGCACCATAACCAAAGCAACTTTGTTAGGGGAAAGGGACAGTTAATCCCTTGTGCACTCGACACACCAACACAGCATTCTTTAACAATAACCATTTCTTTTTTGTTCATTCCCCAATCTCACATTAATAAATATCACAATATAAAGCATACTACAGATGTTAAAGTCCCATAGTATTTATAAGTTCAAACACTTAATAAAAATCAGTCTCTTTAAAATAGCCAGTCTCTTTTAAAGTCCAAAGTCTCTGTAAAACTCCAAAATCTCTTTAAAAGTTTAAAGTCTCTTAACTATGAATTCCAGGAAAAAAAAATTAAAGTATTTTTTTATTGCAAGAGAGAAGAACCAGGGCATATTCATAACCTGAACAAAACAAGACCAACTCAGTGTCCAATGTCTGGGACTCACTCATGATTTTTCTAGGGGGGTTCTCAAACAGGCTTACCACAGTACACACAGTTTGTCTTGTAGAGTCAAGCACATTCCTTTCCACAGTTACCCCTGTCCTTGGTGGTGATCCCATGGCACTGGTATCTCCAAAGTGTTTAGGTCTTCTGCTGTAACTGGACTCTACTTTCGCCAATAATGCAGATTATTGTGTACTGTACTCTTC